>CM031238.1:469289080-471689080 GCA_018340775.1 Taxus wallichiana var. yunnanensis | reverse complement strand
CAAATAAGATGTTGTAGAAGGTGGGGGTAACCATAAAGAGCCTTAAATGGAGTCATATTTGTTAATGTGTGGAATGATGTGTTATACCACCACTCTGCCTATGAAATCCATTTGGACCATTTTCCTTGCATTTATGATGTAAAACAATGAAGATGTCCTTATATACATTTATTAACAATTGTGTTTGGACATTTAATTGTGGATGATAAGTTGAACTATGTGCTAGTTTTTGCCCCATGTTGTAAATATTTCAATCCAAAATATGCTAGTGAATAAAAGCTTTCGATCACTCACGATTATTTTGGTAATAACATGGAGTTTATGTACATTTTCCATGAGGACTTATGCCACTGTATTATCTTGAAATGGATGAGAAAGTGTAAAAAAATGTGCATACTTCGCGAGTCTATCCACAACCACAAATATCACATTCAATTTATTTTATTTAATCTCATAATGAAGTCCATCAATATTTCCTCCCAAAATTGTGCTGGAATGGTTAATGGTTGAAAGATACCTACAATCTTAACTATTTCTCATTAATGTTATTGACATATTAAATGTTATGCCAAAAATTTCTATACATCCCCCTTCAGGACTTCCAAAAAAATCCTTATTAAGAACCCAAAATGTACTCTTATGGGTAGTCATGCATTTAAGATAAGACAATATCTTACAAAATTCTAAATTTTTACACAAAAAACATATATTTATACCATAAGGAGTCTCCTTTCCAAACATAGTTATAAAAAAATGATGGGTTCTCTTGAAGTTTATGTATATGAGATTTATTATTGGAGTGTAATGATCCTACTCTAGCATTGTTTTTTATCAATTATGGTTGCAATAAAGATATAACACGAATTGTTGCTTCCTTTATTTCTTGTCAAGATAGAGCATCAATTGCAATATTCTCCTTTTTTTGTAAATAATTTAAAATTCATACTCTATCATATTTGAGACCCATTTTCATTTCTCTTCTAAAGATAATAATTTCTAAAGAATACTTTAAACACTCGTGATCTATATTTAATTTGAAATTTTCTTCTTGTGATATATTGGCACCATTATTTGACTACATGAATGATTTCTAACATCTCTTTATTGGTGTGGGTCATTATTTGTAAATAATTTCAAATTCATACTATAGCATCTTTGAGATCAATACTTAAAAAATCATGATCTATATTTACTTTGAAATTTCTTCTTGTGATATATTGGCACCATTGGTTGACTACATGAATGATTGTTAACATATGTTTCTTGGTGTGGGTCATTATTTTATCCACTTTAGTTCATTATATATCAAACTAGGGTGGCACCCAAGGCTATCTCATTATAAGTAACAATATGAAATATGTTTCCAATAATCCAACTAAGCTAAAATAGTAAATATTCGATGCTACATAAATTCAAGAAAAATATTAAAATAAAAAACAAAAATAAATCATTAAAATGGATGTATAACATAAGTGAATAAAAATTTAACTAAGATTTCTATTATTGTAATTATACGGTGAAAAAAATTTACATCTTAAATTCACTTGAACATTCCATTATTGAATTCTAGAAACATACTAGGGCCATCCCCCTTCACCAAGGTCTCATCTTCCTCCTACATAAACTCTGCCTCTCCAAATTCCAGGCCATTCATCCATCCCCGGTGACCCGCCCATTCCCTCCACTCTAATCCCTCTCACAACCCGCACAACACTTCAAAGGCCAGAGTCACCAAATCTAAGAACCATAAATCTAACAAAGTGGCCTCTCCTCCCTCTACCCGTGTTCTAAGAAGAAACAAAGAAATGTAAGTTGTTCAAAATATTTTACACATTAGTAATTCTAGTTAGGATAGTACCTTACAGTATGAGAGGGATAATACTCCTCTCAGACTAGATTTATAGGTAAAGGAGGTTGATAATATAAAGAAAGAGTTGCATCATTTAACCAAGTAGAATAGGAAAAGAAAATTAAGGGATGATGCAAATATTGAAATTGATTAGACTGAGGATATTTATGAAAAATTGAACTCATTGGAAAATAGATTGGGGAGGGCCAATGATAGGCATGACCGTAATATTTCCATTTTCAATGCCATTAGCGAGTTTATGGAGAAGTAGGTTAGAAGCATTTCTATGTTGAGCGGGATCCCTAAAGCCATTTGGGGGACTGAGAAGGAACGAAACCAGGCTATCTCAAACTTGAACGTGAATGATCCAATGCACACTACCACTCTGTCATTGTTCACTTCTTTGAGCACAATCAAAACAAGGATTGAAAGGGCCTCTAAGAAATAACACCCCTTGGTCTAACTGGTGGCATTTTAGTTTTTGCTCTGTTTCGGATAGTATGTTGTTTTTTGGCTACTTAATTGCAGTTGTTTCTTTTTTTTTGATTTTTCTAGTAGCTATTGTTTGGGTTACTATTGGAATATATATTTTTATTTGGATTCTAATCCTTTTTTTGATGTTGATTTCATGTTTGATTTGGTTGTTGATCCTTCCTTATAACTGGGTATAGTCCCATTAAAACTATTTTCCATAAATAAAAAAATTATACAGCTTAATTCAAATGCAAAAATAAGGAAATAAAACTAACTAAGAAATTACCAAAAATGTCCCCCTCCTTGGGCGAGAGTGACATTCTCCCTTCCCCTTAGATAAATATTAGAATTAATTAGAAATTATCAACGTGGGAATTAAAAACTTCAATTTTATTAATTCAAAAAGGAAATGAAAATCAAATATTAACCTCTTTAACTTCCAATGAGGTATATGTAAGAAGCTTGAGGTTTGAAATCTTCTACCTTTCATGAATGTCAAACTACCTCTTGCATTTATGGCAGATTATATGAATAATAATTCCTACTAGAATTAGATTATAAATCCAACATGTTGATAGAAAAATGGAAGCTACTACAACTATCTTATTACTAAGTAACTAATAACTTTATAGTTAGAAAGTTACAATGAGCAATATCTTCACCATAAGATGGGAGAGTGTCCTTTCTTTCCTTCCGACTAGATGTTGTATTCATAACATTAGATTGCCATGTGTTTAATTAAATAACTCTTCTTTAGGGTCTCTATGGACTGAAAATTTCTTCTCAACCTTATACTATTGCATGGATTTGACAACCGAGTGCATTTTTGTGATTCTTTAGCTTTCAAGTTAGATTCCTAGAGGTAAGAGTCCCATGCTTTTTGTGAAATCCTTTCACTTTAAGGGGATTCTTATGCTTATGTCATATTAGTCTAGAGAAAAGAGATGAATTCTAAAGCTTCATTACTTAGTCAAAATTGAGCCTTTGATCAACTTGTTGCTCATTGTCATCCTTGTTGCCCTAGTTTTATATGATAAAACATCTATTTCAAAAGAATTTTTAGAAATTATGCGACAAACAAGTTACAATTTCTTTAAGGTAAATTCCTCATAAGTGCATCATACTTTAGATAAAAGTATTTAAATCATTATTATGTTCTAAAATTAGTAATAAATGAGAAATTAAAGCTCCAAAAAGATGAGAATATTTAAGTCTCATCATTCCCCAAAATTAGAATCTTACAAGCCTTCCTACAAGTTATCCATATCTTTCAATATTTGGGGATTCAATTATTCTACTAGAATTATACTTCTGAGTATATGTATTCCAATTACTACTCCTAGGATCGTATAATCTTTGTTTGTAAAAAACCTAGGTTTATTATTCCTTGAAGTATTTAGCAAATTTATCATCCCAAAAGTTCAAAGCTAGTGTCGATGCCAAAAGTATAGGTGACTGGTAATGCATTTTGATCCAATCATGTTTAAATGTTTTGGTTATAGTAAGTAGTGCTTGAGATCTTCCGAGAGCCCATCTAAAGGTATTTGGAAATATTATTTCTTTCTTCATGAGCTCATATGGTAAGTCTTGCCATATTTTTCCACATGCTTTGAAGGATTCTAGTAAGGTTCTATCTATGTAATTTTCAAAGTCTCTAATAGATGCCTATATCTTAGACACATAATGATCTTTGAGCTAGGGAATATGTACCTAAGTTTTGAAAATGGTAATCAATTTATTGGGAGCTAAAAATCATGCCTCATTAAGAGGCCTAAACTACCTCAATGTAGGTGAATTCTACCACTTTATCCAATCAAACTTCATGATTTTTCATAGTGGAGGTGAAATATTTGAGTTGCGCTTCCATTATAAATAAGTTAATGAAAAATTTAGTATCATGTACCAATATAAATATACAATAACGAATTCACAAAATAATATTTCAATTTTGTGTTATTGGATATGTATGCCTCCATGAATTCTTTGGGGTCTTCTAAATCATATGGCATGTTGTTTTTTAGTCTTAAAATATTCCATTTAAGGAATTTTCCTCTAAGGAAATGACATAGAAATTGGAGGGTCTCTTGCAAGTAAGAAAATATTCACTTATCCGACAAGTTGTAATGACCTCACCTTCCGTGAGTTGTATTATGTTCCCTCTATTTCTTGATTTTTTCAAAAGGATTTGATAAGGAGAATGAATATATCCTTCTTTGCACAAATTTGAAAGGAAACCTTGAGAAAATATGATCAATGCACCACAATTTAACTCTCACGAGTTGTCACTTCTAAAGAATGGTGATATTTTCTAAACAAGGTTAAGGTTACTAAAGACATTATGGAATCTTGATTGCTTCTACATATTTTGGCAGTAGTAGAATTTATTCATTTGTGGACATACAGGGAAAACAGGGGTAGTTCAGGTAGGATTCATTGTTTTTGAATAATTTTTGTGGGAGATTAAGCAGATAAACTTGATTTTTCCAGATCTTTGAGAACCTTCACAAAAATTGGAAAACTAAATGACAGAATGCTTCAAAATAGCTAAAATATTCCTTCAACCAGAAGGTGTGCATCAATGGAGGCCTAGATTTGCACGGTTTCACACAATCTCCAAGAATTTAACATGAAGGCTCGAGCTAAAGACTCAATTAAACATTAAAGACCCCTGGTTCCTCACACCTAAGATACACTCAAAGGCTTACAAACAATATTTATCAACAAAATGACAAGTAAAGTGATTTTAAATTGTTTATCTCATTACAAGATGAAGGCTCTTCTCATAATGAAATTGCAAATGCCACTAAACTATCACAGGGATGAGATCCTGTGATTCGAGGGATTTTAACACAAGATTGCAATAGGAACAAGAAATACTATTTGTAGACATTTTGAAATAAAGCAGACACAAATTTTCCCAAGATTAACACAGATTAATTCAAAGTTGATTAGATTCATCAATAGGGGAAGGTTTCTTGAAAAATCTCAGAGCTTGTCAATGGTTGTACACTTGCAACCAACTTGACATGATCAAATCTAAAACATAAGAGATTAACAGTTTCTCAGATGGTCTCTCAGAAGATGGGATTTCTCAAATTTTCTCATAAGAATTCAACCCCCCAACCATTTGCATGACTAAAGCATGCTTTTTATAACACTCAATTTACATCCAAGATTTCCCCCAAGAAAAGAATATTTGAGGAACCTTTGTTTGTTACATGTTTGATCATGATTTCTAGAAAATGATGTTTAACAGGTTTACAACAAAAAGTTTCAGTTGTTCAAAAAGGTGAATCATTGTAAATATCTCCATCATTGTTTTAACTGGGGCACCCAGTTATCTCCTTTAGCAACATGTTTTTCATCCTTTGCACCTGCAACCTTCATCATTTCATCCTTTTCCCATTCTTTCCTCTCAAAATTTTTTCTCATCCAACTTCTCTCTCTAGTAATTCACATTTTTTCAAGCCCGAGCAATTCCAACTTCAAAATATCAACCTTTACATTCCTTTACACTCACAAATTAAAGCTCTAAATCCATTCAATTGCACTTTGTAGACAAAAAATGACAAGGAATTTCATCAAAAAATGATGAAAAATATGCGTATTCACATCTCTCAAGAGTCTTAGAAAAAAATGGTGGCAAAAATCAGATGCAATGCACAACAAAAACCATTGATTCTTCCCTTTCAACTTTTTAGATTAGAGTCCATCCACATGTGGAAAAATCTGATTCAAAGTGGGCCTGGGGTTTCCTTTTTTATTTTATGACTTTTGGAGAAAATGTGCAATTTTCACATTTTTCCCCACCCCTCCGCCTTTGAAAATACAAAGCTTGACACATGGCTTAATCTGGGCCTTTGATGGAGTCATGGCTCATTTATGCAATTTTACCCTTTTTTAAACAAAAAGGAAAAATTTCCAATTTTCCTCCACCGACTTCGCCTTCCCATTTTTTTTTTTTGATGTGGGCCCCAAAAGAGTCAGGTCAATTTTTTATAACTTTTCTTTTTTTTAAAAAAGGGAAAAACCTTCAAAACCCTCGTGATGCAAACCTCCTTTTAACTTCAAAATCCTTCCACTGTCCTCTCAACTTTGAATTTTTCAAAAAAATGCCCACATTTGATGTCCTTTTGATGTCAACAAATTCTCCTCCAAAAGTCTTTGTCCATTTATCAAGTTAAAAATAATTCTCAGCAAAAAAAAAACTTCAAAATGTTCCGCCGACCCACCCACAGTGTCCCACTGCAAAGGCTTTGAAAAATGCCACTGTCCTTCTTCCTTCTGTCTGAAAGTCCACATTTTTCAAAGTAAGACTTTTTCCCTGCCACTTCATATTTGTTGAATAGCCAATCAGAGACTATCGGGCCATGGGGCCAATTTGGTATTTTTTACAAATGTGACCAAAGTGGAAAAAATTCACCAAAAAGACCCAAATTTGGCAAAAGTCCAAAAAATTAAAAAAAATGACACGTATACACCTTTGGGGAAAAAAGAAGAAATTTTCCTCCTTTATAAATTTGACTAGCCAATCAAAACTCAACGAGGCTGTGGGGGCCAAATTGATCTTTTTGCAAACATAGAAAAAAGTTACAAGTTATAAAATAGACCCATGTGCCTCATCCAATCAAAAGAGACCACGTAGCTGAAGATGTTGAGATATAATTTGATGGGGAAAACACACCCATCAAACTAGTAAAAATGGGGGAAATCTCACCATTTGTGCCCAAAATTGAATTTTTCTTTAAGGAAAAAGAATTTGGAAATGATACAAGGCCCAAATGTGATCCACGACCATGGAGAAGGATCTTCAACAACATACAAATGAAGAAAACCTTTCACGCATCCATTCGGGAAATAGAAAATATGACAGAGCCCATAGATTGAAGAATTTTTAGAGAAAACTAGGGTGAGATCAAATTGAGCACCAACATCGGCTCTGACTCGGGGATGGGCACTCCTAGCGAGTGCCACAAGAACAAATAATAGAGTAGACCAAGTGCCAAAAATAAACCATTGGGCAAATGGAGTCACGAGCCAACCCTCCAGGAACAAACTGAGAAACCAACAAAAATGGCCGCCAAGGACCAGGACAAACCAAAACCAAAAAAAACAAAAAAAAAAAAAAACCAAAGACTATACACTATACAATGGTGCATACCTCGATTCTGAGAAATCAATCAAGGAAATGTTTCAAATGCCTTCCATTAATAGGAAATTCAAGCAATTCCCCATCTAGGTCTTTTAAGAAGAAGGTATGTTCACCAATTCAATGTCAATTGAATAAGGGCCCATCCACAATGCATCAAACTTTCCATGTTTTCCCTTATCCTCATGCCTTGCTATCCCACAATAGCACAAGATCTCCCACACTAAAATCTCTTGGAGTCACCTTCTTATCAAACAAATTCTTCAATTTCTCTCTAAATTTTACATGCCTCTGATGGGATGCCCTTCTTTCTTCATCTAACTCAACAATCTGATTGATGCAGCATCATAGGGACTAACCTCTTGATCTTCCAGTTGTTGAAGAAATTGAAATGAAGACAATTGCATATGCAAGGGCAGCAGAGCTTGAGTTCCATACACCAACTCAAATGGGATTTTTCCAGTAGCTCATTTAATAGTGATTCGATCAGCCCAAACAAAAACTTCAACTACTCACCCCACTTCCTTTTGTTCAACTCCAAAGTTCTTCTAATTATCTTCAACAATTTTTATTGTTGGACTCTACTTGTCCATTTCCTTGGGGATTATAATTGGAAGCATATGTCAAATTGATCCCATATTCATGGCACATGGCCACCAAAGGTTTAGCTCAGAAGCTCATGGCATTATCAACAACTATCTTAGCAGGCACTCCAAACCTACAAATGATATGATTCAGAATGAAATCCATGACAATTTGGTGAGTTGCTTTCTTGGTGGGGATTTCCTCCACCCACTTGGTGAAGTAATCAATGGCTACTAAAATCCACTTATGGCCAACACTTGAAGGATCTGAAATCTCACCAATGAAGTCCATTCCCCATTTCCTAAATGGGGCTTCAATTGATATAGGCTGCAAAGGAAGGGAGCCTGAAGCTTTCAATTCTTCTAGAAAAGTGTTGGCAAACTTTCACATTTTCTTACCAACAAGAGTTGTATCTTTGAAAAGAGTTGGCCACCAATAACCAACCCTTAAGATCTTATGAGTTGTGACTCTTCCAAAAAAATTCCCCCACAAACTCCTCCATGGAGATCAAAAATTATTTTAGGGGCTTCATCTTCAGTAATGCATCTTAAGAGAACTCCCTCAGGGTTCTTCCAAGCTAACCCAAAATCAGTAATGACATATTTTTGGGAAGCTAACTTAAGTGCTCTTTTTTGATTCTTGCTCAAATGTTCAGGGCACTATAGATGTTTGAGATAAAAAATGATGTCCTTGTACCATTCATAATTTATCAATTTTTCAAGGACATTCAACCTTTCTTCTTCAACTTCATTTACCTCAATTGTCTCATAGATTTCTCTCTGCCATAAGTTTTTCCAGGCCCAAACCTCTGACCAATTTTTTTGTTTGGATGTCCATATCATACTCTTGCAATTTGTTTACCCATCGACATCTCTTTCTTGAAACCTCCATTTCTGATAGGATATCTTTCACCATGGTGTGGGGAACATAAGAAATGACTTTGGAACTCAAAATATATGGCCTAAAGACCTTTTTTTTTTACCAAAGAAAATGCCTGCTTCTCCATGATAGTATACTTTAGCTCAGCTCCTTGTAATGCCTTACTAAAAAGGCAATTGGTCTTTCAGCTCCCTCATCATCCTTCTGCAACAACACAAATGCAATAGTACTTTCTGAAGAAAAAGAAAACATTTGGAAAGCCTTCTTATAATCTGAGCTACTAAAATAGGGGCATTCTTTAATGCTTCTTTGATCCCAACAAAATCTTGAATAGTTGCTTCTTCCCATTTGATACTTTGATCTTTCTTCAGCATGCTAGTGATTGGGATAGTTAGTTCAACAAAAAGTTGGAGATAAATCTCCTAATAAAATTAATCTTCCCAAAAAAGGATTGAATTCCCTTCTTGGTTCTTGAATAGGGACTTTTGCTGATGGCTTCTACCCTTTCAGATCAATCATGACCCCTTCCTTTGACACAATGTGTCCAAGCAACTTTTCTTTCTAAACTCCAAAATGGCACTTCTTGGGATTTAGTGAAATACCATACTCCCTGCATCTTAACAACATTTTTTCTAAGTGTTGCAGGTGGTCACTCCTTTTTTTGGAGAAAACAATCACATCATCTTGATATACAACAATGAAATCATTAATATAGCTAGAGAAAGCTACATCCATTGCTCTTTGGAAAGTGGCTCCAACATTCATTAGACCAAAAGGCATTCTGACATATACATATGTTCCCCAAGGAGTGGTAAAGGTAGTCTTGATTCACTCTGATTCCTTCACAACTACCTGGTTATATCCAAAAAACCATCCAAGGTGGATAAAAATTCAAACCAATAACCAATTGTAACATATTGTCCATATTTGGTAGAGGGTAGTTATCCTTCATTGATGCTCTATTCAAGTTTCTAAAGTCCACACACAACCTTATATCTCCATTCTTCTTTCTGACAGTACCAAGTTTGACAACCCATGATGAGTACCTTGTGGGCTGTATGATTCCTCCATCCCTCAAATTTTTCAATTCTTCTTGCATCTTCAGGGAAAGGAGTGGATTGATCGGCCTCTTTTTTTTACCTAAATGGCTTGGCAAAGCTTCCAAGGGAATTTCATGCTAGAAAAGATCCTCTCTATATGCTTTCAGTTTAGAATAAGACCATGCTAAGAAGTCCTGGTATTTCTTCAACAATTGGACATACGACTACTTTTTTCTTCCTTGCTCAGATTGCTACCTAGCCAGATCTTACGTGGTTTATCCTTCATGCCCAGGTCATGCTCTTCAACATCCCTCGAGGCTGACATGTGTCTATTGACAATGCAATCAACATTATCAAAGTTTGATTCAAGTGCTACCAAACCTCTGGGAATAGTATTAGTCTTCAACTGAATGATGTCTTTGCCAAATAAAGTCTCCTTTCCATCATCCACACAAACCATTGGCTCCCAATCTATACGTTGATCAAAAATTCTCCTTGGTTCTACAAAACCTTTTCACTGGGCATCATCTTCAACACTTTCCAGTGTTTAACATTGTCAGAATAGATGGCCTAGTTAATATCTCAATATTATACTCACAATAGGGGGATACAATACAATTTTCAAATCTGGACCCCAATACGGCCAATTTTTCTGCTAGAGTATTGTACTTCCTATCATGATGTATTATGTTGAAGGAGTCAAACATTTCAATGAAATCCCAGACTACATGCTTATACTACTTCATTCTCTGATTTTTTGTTGCATACAATTTTCTAACCTACTTGACAATTAGCTCTGAATCTCCTTTAACAATGATGTCTCTAATACCATATTTCCAAGCAATTCTTAAACCCAATAATAGTGCTTCATATTCTGACAATATTGTTAGTGCACTCAAAGTTGAGTTTAAAAGAAAAAAAAACTCTTCCTAGCCTGGAGATATCAAAACAATACCAACACCATTTCCAAATTTAGAGCAAGCCCCATCAAACAACAAAGTCCAAGGAGAACCTACTTGTTTAAGAGACTTGCATTGATCAATTTTGTGCTCTTTACCATCAAAAATCCAACAAAGTTATCATCAACATCAATGTCAATGTATAACACTTCATAGGAAGCATTATTGGGATCCTCAATGAGATGTAGCATCTTCTTTTCACCATACAACTTTACAAGGCTTCCCTCAATAGGTATAGTGGAAAAAGACATATCCATTTGCACACTCCCACCCACACTAGCAACCCATTTTCTTGATAACAACATTCCCCATTTGGCAGGGCAAATCAACAATAACAACATCTAGTTTTAAGTTCTTTCCTAGGTAGGCTGCAAGTTGCACTATCAAACCCTTGACACATCCAACCACTGGCACCTCTCTGGAATCCATGGCAGTGCACTTCCCATAAGTTGTTGTCACTTTGATATCTAATTCATTCATGACCTCAAGAGGCATAACATTGCATGATGCTCCAGAATCAAACATACAGTTGTGTAACAACTGTCCCTAATAATCAGAGTAGTGAAAAATGGATCTACATTCAACTGGGACTCAACCAAGGATGTTCCCAAATATACTTCAGGTGGCTCACCTAGTTCTTCCAACACTTGGGGTTTTTCCAACTCTACAATGGTAGGAGGAGTCTCAACATTGTTTACATTTCTACCTTGGGTAATATTTTCTTCTTTCAATCCCAAATACTCAAAGGCCCTTTTCTTGTGCTCAGGAATCCTAAGCAGCTCAACAATTGGAACAAAAATCTTGATCTGACTCAAGACTTGGGCAAATGTCATAAGGAACGTATTTGGGCAAGGCAACATTTGGAGGAAGACTAAAAAACTCATCTGACAACAAAGGATTTTTCATGGTCTGAGCATGGGTAGGGATACCAGTTTTGTTTGGGGAAACAAGGCCTTTTCCAGATGTATCTTTCTTAGGAGTTTCTTTTGGGATATTGGTGAGAACTGAGTTTTTGGTTTGGCCTGAGGCCCTACCCCTTTGACAACTTTACTCCTAGTGTTATATTCTTTTTCTTGGGCAACCACAACATTCATTAACAACTACCTATCCTCCTCATAAGGGATTCCTCCATCATACTTTTTAATCATTAATGCCCTTAAGTATTCAAAATCATTATTAGGAAATTCAAAATCTTGTACCATATCTATTTCAAAAGTATGAGAGGGAGGAAGGGGTAATACCCGGTGAATGCAATCCCAAAAATCTACAGCAGTTTTGCACTAATTAATTTAGTCAAAGTTGCCCTTCCTTCATGAGCTTGTAGAGCACCCCATCATGCACACATCATCATCAGTGTCATCATCATCTTCCTCAACTTATTTTTCTTCATCACATGGGGCATGTGGCAAGAAACATCTGTCACACCACTCAATTTCATTGGCTTCTTCCACAACAACAACTCTGGCAGCTAAAGGATCAGCACCAATTTGTTTTCCTGGGTTGGGGTTGTCTATTTCCTGATCCCATGGGTCCTTTGCCTCTATCATCAGATCTATGATCACCTCTAGGATGATTTGCAAATATTTCTTGACCTTGTGGCTTTATGCTGACCTTGGGAACCTTTTCCAATCCCCTTCTCTTCTCTGGCTAATTTATAGGATATTTCCTTAACAACTCTGACCCAAAATTTTTACAACCTCTTCTAGATCCACAAACTTACTTGACTGAGGCTTCTCTGGATTGATCAGCTTGATACCTTCCCTCTTAGGAGGCTTACCAACTACTTTGATATTGTTTTCAATCTACAAAGCCATGGTGAAGGCCTAGCCTCAATGTTTTGGGTTCTTATCCCTCAAATAATAGGCAACCTTCTTATCAAAAGCATCAGAGTATTTTATCAAACAAGAAACATCACTTGGCCTCAAGGATTACACAGGTAGCCTATTCAGGTCTTATTGAACCTTGTATTGAAGTCATGAATAGATTCATTAGGATTCTTCTTAATATTTTCAAATTCAAATATAAAAGAAACCTAGGGTCTTGTTTTATCTCCATACTGCAATCTAAAAGCATTCTTCATTTCTGTCCATGAATCAATGGAGTTGTCTGGAAAATATTTATACCAGTCCCATGCATCCTCCTCTAGAGTATGAATAAACAATTTTATGTACACATCCTCAAATTCAATCTCAAAGTCTTCCATCATATTGAAAAAATATTTAAGTGTTGATCACCAGTAATAGCATTATTTCCTTGAAATTTAGGCAGTCTATTTCTAACATCTTGGGCACAACATTTGGATATCCAACCATACCTCTAAAATCTATAGGACCAAAAGTGTTCACAAAAAAATGGAGGTCTGGGTGGGGGTTGGGCCATATTGTTTTGGGGAGGTGATCTTACAGAGAAAAAAATGATGAGGAGTGAGGGGTCTGTGGGGCACATGAATGCAATTCTCAAAATGAATGTTCTCTAAAAACTCTATTTCTTGGAAGATCCTATCAACTTTGGAAAACACAGGGACAAAATGAGACACAAATTTTTCAAATACAAATGAAGGCCCCTCTCCAGATGGAGAATTCAATCTACAAAAAGACTACCTGATTCAGAAGCACTTGAGGAAGTATGGCAATCTTCAATGACAGGATGATCAGTTTCCACAATTGATAACTCTTTTCTTGATTTCTGATCTCCAACAACTTTCCAGATTCTTCTTCCTTCAAAATTTGTCTTTCCCAATTCTAGAAACAACCTTCTAGTAGGGTCTTTAATGAAGAAATATCTTCTTCCTTCCATATTTGCAAAGATTAGTGATAAATTTCAATTGACAGAGGTTAAGACACTGGCATTTATCAAAAATTAATTCAACACGGAGTCGCCACTAAGGATTTTCACCTTAGTTGTGCAAATGCACTAAAATTGATCTTGTCAAATGTCTATCAACACTAAATTCATGCAAAGCTTCACATATCTACCTTCCTTTACCCATATTTAACATTGATGATGTAAACTTAGTGCAAAAACCAACAAAAACTAGAAATATTACACGCAAAACTTGTAACTTTGCTCAATTCTTACAAATCTCAACAAAAGATGATGTTTAAACAACGTATTGCACTTAAATCATTTGTTAGAAGAAGAATTTACTAAGGTCTATATGTTTGTTAAAATGATGGTGTTAAAATAAATAATCCTTGAATACCTTTAAAAATGTCCCGAATGCAAATGGTGTTCCATAAAATAGGTCCCGTAGTTCAAATAATCCCGAAAAATCAAATCCCTAAAATGTGTTGTTGGTATCCAAATTGATTCTCCTTTGCAAGCCGAGCAGCATCACACAGATTTAACAAGAAGCCTAGAGATAGATAAATCATCATCATCATGTATGTCATTTTGTAGCTGGGAGGTGATTCAACTGGCTCTTTATCACTCAGATGTTGGAGAAATGGATAGCACCTTCAAAAGGATTTGATCTATCCTCACTACTTTAGGTCATGCCTTTCAACCAGGGTGAGAGGACCCATTTTGTAACCTCTGTTGGTGAAGGAGAATGAAGATATCCTTCTTTGCACAAATTTGAAAGGAAACCTTGAGAAAATATGATCAATGCACCACAATTTAACTCTCACGAGTTGTCACTTCTAAAGAATGGTGATATTTTCTAAACAAGGTTAAGGTTACTAAAGACATTATGGAATCCTGATTGCTTCTTGCATATTTTGGCAGTAGAATTTATTCATTTGTGGACATACAGGGAAAACAGGGGTAGTTCAGTAGGATTCATTGTTTTTGAATAATTTTTGGTGGGAGATTAAGCAGATAAACTTGATTTTTCCAGATCTTTGAGAACCTTCACAACAATTGGAAAACTAAATGACAAAATGCTTCATAAATAGCTAAAATATTCCTTCAACTAAAAGGTGTGCATCAATGGAGGCCCAAATTTTCATGGTTTCACACAATCTCCAAGAATTTAACATGAAGGCTCGAGCTAAAGACTCAATTAAACATTAAAGACCCCTAGTTCCTCATGCCTAAGATACACTCAAAGGCTTACAAACAATCTTTATCAACAAAATGACAGTAAAGTGATTTTAAATTGTTTATCTCATTACAGATGAAGGCTCTTCTCATAATGAAATTGCAAATGCCACTAAACTATCACAAGGATGAGATCCTGTGTGATTCGAGAGGGATTTTAACACAAGATTGCAATAGAAACAAGAAAACTATTTGAAAACATTCTAAAATAAAGTAGACACAAATTTTCCCAAGATTAACACAGATTAATTCAAAGTTGATTAGATTCATCAGTAGGGGAAGGTTTCTTGAACAATCTCAGAGCTTGTCAATGGTTGTACACTTGCAACCAACTTGACATGATCAAATCTAAAACATAAGAGATTAACAAGTTTCTCAGATGGTCTCTCAGAAGATGGGATTTCTCAAATTTTCTCATAAAATTCAACCCCCACCATTTTCATGACTAAAGCATGCTTTTTATAACACTCAATTTACATCCAAGCTTTTTCCCAAAAAAGAATATTCGAGGAACCTTTTTTGTTACATGTTTGATCATGATTTCCAAAAAAATGACGTTTAACAGGTTTGCAACAAAAAGTTTCCAATTGTTCAAAAAGGTGAATCATTGCAAATATTCCATCATTGTTTTAACTGGGGCATCCAGCATCATCTCCTCTGGCAACACATTTTTTCATCCTTTGTGCCTTGCAACCTCCATCATTTCATCCTTTTCCCATTCTTTCCTCTCAACTTTTCTCTTCTACATCCAACTTCTCTGGTAATTCACATTTTTTTAAAGTGCCCGAGCAATTCCAACTTCAAAATATCAACCTTTACATTCCTTGACTCACAAATTAAGCTCTAAATCCATTCAATTGCACTTTGTAGACAAAAATGACAAGGAATTTCATCAAAAATGATGAAAAAAATGTGTATTCACATCTCCAGAGTCTTGGAGAAAAAATGGTGGCAAAATCAGATGCAATGCACAATAACCATTGATTCTTCCCTTTCTCAACTTTAGATTAGAGCCATCCACGTGGAAAAATCTGATTCAAAAAGGCCTGGGGTTTCCTTTTGCATTTTATGACTTTTGGAGAAAATGTGCAATTTTCACATTTTCCCCCCCCCTCCCACCTTTGAAAATCGGGCTTGACACATGGCTTAATCTGGGCCTTTGATGGAGTCATGGCTCATTTATGCAATTTTACCCTTTTTAACAAAAAGGCAAAATTTCCAATTTTCCTCCACGTGTCTCACCCACCTTCCCGATTTTATTTTTTTTTTTGATGTGGGCCCAAAGGAGTCAGTGGGTTCATTTTATAACTTTTCTCCTTTTTAAAAAAAGGAAAAAAATTCAAAATTCCCCAAACCCCACCTCCCGCTTTCTTTTTCAAAAAATGTTCTTCTAAAAAACTTTTAGATGTGACTTTGGGCCCCTTGTGTTTCTAAGAGGTCATCTTCAGGTCAAATTTTTGAAATTTATAACTTTTCTCTTCTCTTTTAAAAAGGGAAAAAAATTCAAAATGTTCTCCCAACCCACCTTCCTCCCTTCTTGTAACTTTGAAAATATGCCACGTGTCCATCTTCGGGTCAAAGTAAGACTTTTTCCCTGCCACTTCATATTTGTTGAATAGCCAATCAGAGACTATCAGGGCCATAGGGCCAATTTGGTATTTTTTACAAATGTGACCAAAGTGGAAAATTTCACCAAAAACCCCACCGGCCGCAACCAATTAAAAATGAACACGTATACACCTTCGGGGAAAAAAGAGAAATTCACTCCACCTTTATAAATTTGATTGGCCAATCAGAACTCAACGGGGCCGCATGGGGCCAAATTGATCTTTTTGCAAACATAGCAAAAAGTTACAAGTTATAAAATAGACCCGACGTGCCTCATCCAATCAAAAGAGACCATGTAGCTAAGATGTGAGATATAATTTGACAGGGAAAACACCCACGTTATGCCAAATAGTAAATGCAGGGGAAATCACCATTTGCACCTTAATTGAATCTTTCTTTAAGGAAAAATAATTTGGAAATGATACAAGGCCCAAATGTGATCCATGACCATGGAGAAGGATCTTCATGGTTGATATGAAGGTTCTTGTGGAAAAGTAACATGCTACCCAAATTCTAGAGACTTTTTTCATAATTATTTCTTCTTCAAACTCCTCATCCCTCCACAATGCTAACCTTATTCATTTGTATCTCTTCAAACAAGATGTTTCAAGTTGTGGAGGAGGTGACTTCTATTTGAAACCTCTTATTATCATAGATAAGAGTTAAAATAGTAGGCTCATTGATTGTAACATGAATTTATACCTCCTTTTCCTCTTTTCTATATATTTTCTTCTTGAGGATAGGGGATTTGAAAGAGTGTTTTGACCTAGCTTCCCCCTTAATTGAATTTCTTCAAAATTATTTTTCATGTCACCTCTCTATTTTGCATACGTAGAAAATAATGCTTACAGATAAGATTAACTAGATCATGATGCCTTAAAGGTGATCCTCTTATGTTAAATTTCTTTGCCATAGTCTATAAAGAATTGTACAAAAATTATGGAAAATTGTTTCTCAACTATAGAAACTCTAGCCCATGGCATAAATTATTTTAAAATTCACATGGTAGGACTAATTATAATTCAATACCAACCTTCATGGATAAGATATTTCATAACACTCTTTACTATTGATTTCTTGGGGTCGAGGAAACTATCTCTCACATTTCCTTTCACGTGTTTTCCTAATATCACCTTAAAGAAGGATCTCCTTGTGCTTGAAATTTCATAATGAGTTTGTTGTAAGGAACTACAAAGATAATAAAATATAATTATGTATTTATAATCCCATATATTTGACTTATGATTTTGATGAGTATCTTTATAGTGGTTATTTTCAATTTGGATATTTTCCCTTGAAAATTATGAATAGATTCTCCAACCACGTCTTTGTCAAATCCCTCAAACATTTATAGAAATTGTAATTATCTTGCGCTTTCAAATATAGGTAGTGGCCTCATCTTACATGATATTTTTAGCATTCCATAGATCTAATCATTTCTTTTTCCCCATTTCTCTAGATTGTCCCTGATATGCATGACTCTTCTCTTAGTAAAGTGGAGATTCATTGGAGAATTTTAGAATTAGAATGGGGGTTGTGGTGACCATTTTCCTATGTTATGAAGCTTGTGTTCAAAGAAAAACATAATCATTACACAAACTTGAATTAAATTCACATTAAAGTTCTCCATTCCCACTTTATCCTTCAAATGTGTAGATAAAACTTCACATTATTTACCAATCATCTTTTAAACTTGGAATTTCATGTCATTTTATTCATGCATGGAAGTCATAACTACCTCATATTTTTGAGTTCATATATATAAATTTAATCAATGGTGTTTGAAAAGACTTTTATGCCATGAAAATAATTATATACAATACACATACCTAAATCATTCCATTGTCAAAACATGTACTTTATTGTCCACATGGATAAGGAAAAGATGTTTTTCAACATGTTTTAAAATCTCAGCCCCACACAACCCATATGATGTGATGGCTCATCACCGAAAAAACAAGATGGGTGAAAAAACGTTCCTCATGAAATTATTAGAATGTTTTTGTTGTGGAGAGATCATTTTAGGGGAAGATATATCATCGGAACCTTCTAGAGGAATCTATAGGTGAGAAACAAATGAATCAGAAGAAACCATGAAAAGAATGAAGCATGCAAGTCCTCATAATACTAATGTCAAATTTTGTCTCATGAATGGAAATGATGACATGAACATTATATAATTTGAGTGTGAAGAAACCATAGAAGATTCATGATTGAGATATTTTCCAATGTTTGAAAATTTAAAAATAACTTGAAAATTAAGTTTTCATAGTATATTTTTAACTAAATGATCATGTAAATGACATAAATGATGAGAATGCAAAATCACGGTGTGGGGATGAAATGACTACATACATAAGTGTACTAGGTGATGCGAGTCAATGGATTCACCAAAATCCTCACCTTCCAAGGTGTACAAATGATAAGAAGGATTATTGAAATTTTCATTTTCTTGACAAGGACCTAGTAACTTAGGTTTAAATTTACAACCTTTTTCCACTATCTTATCTACATGAAAATATAATCCTAGCAAAGATTGTCTACTTGAATGATGTATTCATAAAACTCTTTGTTGCATTATTGACACATCAGTTCTGCATGATGATTTTGTTCTAATTTATTTTACACATAGGGAAGCATGGTCTCTTAGAAATTTTTGTGTATTGAGTAATTATGTCTCACTAACACAATAAGTTTGGTTTTTAACACATTTGCATCTAGACCAGGGTTGAAATAGGAGAATCCATAGAGATGGATTTGGTGGAGATAGTTTTGCACTCAACATCCTCTCCTTTAACATTTCTACCATATATATGTATACATGATGTTATTAGCACGAAGAGAGGTTATAATTAGGAAATTTCTAACTCCTTGTGGTTCAAAGGGAAGAATGATTGGTGAATCACTCTCTAAGAGTTTTACAATCTTCTTTGTGGTTTTTTAGACACGGTTTCTACAGATGCAACCTTATTCTCATTTTTTCACCCCTTTGATTATTTTTGGCTTATTGACCTCAAATATCGGAACACCCTTGGTGGTCACAACCCATTCCTTTGAGGGAGGTGGTTTATTTAATTGGTTCGTAGGGATTTCAAACTTAGAATGAATTCTAGGTTTCTTCTTAAGGTTATCCAAATGTATATCAAAGGGTTTAGGATCCCCTTGAGTAATGAATACCTTTCCCAAATGGAGAAATATAACCTCTTGGAACAAGGTGGAAGGAATGGCCTTCATCTTGTGAATCCATGGTATTCCCAAGAGAATATTGTATTTTGTTTCTTTATTGATTATGTAAGAGTAGGTTAAAATGGTTTTTAGTCTGAGTGAAATAAGAAGGACTATGGTTCCAATTGAGGTAGCCTTAAGACTATCATACCCTTACAATGTGTTTCTAGTAGAGGAGTAATTAATCTCTGCATATCCCAAATTCTACAAGAAATAAAAGGGAACTACATTCAAAGTATCCTTGTTTTCAACCATGGCTCTCTTAGATGCAATTATTATAGACCCACACGTCTGACAAGTATAATGTGGTATCTCTTTTTAGTCTATTTACGTGTCGGAGGCATCTTGCTTAAATAAAACACAAACCCAGTATCCCTATCATTTTTTCCTAGAGGATGTATATAAAATTAAATATTATTTATTTAATCCTCAAAGTGGAGGCATAACAAGGATTATATGACCAATCCCTAATGCATCTAGAAACGTGAAATGATGCGCTAGGGAGTTCTTCAAAAATATAGAAATGAAATGTGAGAAAAGGTCTTGTTTAGATTAGAAATAAAACCATAAGATCCTCTAGGTTTTTAGATTATAGGAATGTCATCCTATGAGAGGGAATGAGTGTAAGAGGTTATTGAGTGTACTCTCTTATCTGAGTCGTTGCGTTGACTTCTAGCTTGATTTATAACTCAACTAGTCCCAAAATATGTCTTGTTTCTTGGGTCTAAGTTAGGGGAAACTCAATAATTGTTAGAAGTTGAGGCTTAAAGGTCATTATTCCTAATAATAATACCATTTTTTATGTTTTTAGGACCTCCTTTTTCATCTTCAGAACATTTAGGGAATGGGTCCTGATAGATTCCTAAGTTTTTGTTCTGAGGTGCAAAGGATCCTCTATAGCCGAGTTGTGAGGATCCTTGTAGATTTAATAGAAAAATTTCTACAATGATATGTCATTGATTTTATGGGAGTCTTTGAATGAAATTATTATAGTATCTATAAGAGTATTCATCATGACCAACAACATGGTGAAAACCACAATATATATTGGGATTATAGTCCCTCATTCTTTGATTAGGATTTTGTTGTTGGTTATAACCTCGGTTGTTATTTTAGAATGTTGTTATAATTGTAATTAATTTCCCCTTGGCTAGGATTTTGGTATTGTTTTTTACCTTGGGTTTGAGCCTGTCAAGGAGTGGGATGGTTGAAATTAACTGTGTTGACAGAGAGAATATCATTAGAACCTCTTTAATTCCCCATGTTGTTGTTATTGTGGTTAGTGTTACTATTATTTGTAAAACAATTATTCTTTGTTTGATCGGTAACACTTTATGTAGTGACACCACAATTATGGTACAATACCTTGGGCCCTTAGTTATTGGTGCCATTATTTTGATGGTTTGAATTTTTTGATTGGGAGATACCAATTTTCTATTAAGACTCTAATTTTTTATGTTCGATGTCGATAGTGACTTTGTTAATGTGAAGTGCTCCTAACACTTCCTCATAATTGCAGATGGGAAAATTTTGTACTTCATCCTTAGTTTCTCTATTGATCAAGTGGAGAAATAGGTCACAGAGCTCCATTTGGTCCTTGTTATGCACACTTGCGAGAAGAGTAAATAAATTGACACCACATTTGAATCAAATGAGTGGTAGATTCATTTTGTTCTTGTTTGGTATAAAAAACTCTGATTCTCATTCGAAACAACTTGTTAATGTTAAAAGATTTGATAAATTCAGCAACAATTTGTTTAACGAGAATATATGGAAGCCTCGTGAATTATATATTACCAATACAAATTGATTCCTTCAATGGTCTTCAAATATATTTTAGCCACTACTGCATCCCAAGGAATCAATTCCCTAATGAAAGTGGCATAGGCCTTGATGTGAGTGTTTGTACATATTTCTCCTTTAAACTTAGGAAGGTCGAGGCAATGGGCGTGGAAGAGTGATACCCCATATGGTGAAATAGAGGGGTTCATTAAAATACTCTGCATAAGTGCCCATTACATAATATTCCACTATTGAATATCCTTGATGAGGGCGAGAAGGATTTGGATAAGTTACATATTAAATATTGGCTAGAGCATACAAAATTCCTTGAAATTATGAAAATGATCTAGGGATTACTAATACGTATCCAATATTATGGACTTTGAGTAAATATGTAGGTAAGGAGGAATAACATTAGGAAATGCATTCACGGGTGTCTGGTTATGAAAGCTTGCATTGTTGGGAGTATTGTATGGGAAAAATTTTCCAACTAATCCTTGTGTGGGGTAAGTGTAATATGGGTGAGGACGCATATCCTGTGTGTCAAATTCTATGAGAATATCACCTAGGTTTGATTGAAATGGATAACCTTGTTGTGTAGAGTATTAAATTTTTTATGTGTTAGTAGGGGTGTGTCCTTTGTTATCTATGAGATACCCCATGTTCTTCCCCATTGTGAAAGTTGGTTTTGGAGTCTAGGAACTCTCTAACTCTCTAATCCTCCCTACTAAGGTAGAAATGACATCATTTGGCAAGGATTGACCCCCTTGTTTGGGTACATGTTGTGTGGGGTTTGGCTGAGGGGACATGTGATACCCAATTATAAATTGTTTGGAATTGGTATTATTATTTTCCTTGGAAGTAGGAGTTTCAAGGTTTATAGCCGATACATTATTTTTGAACATATCATAGGTGTGAGTTTTCATCCTTTTAAAATACTCGTCTATTGTCCAAAGTGGGTTAGTGATTCACGTAAAAATTTCATCCTCTGTCGACTACATGCTAATGTGAGGTCTTGACAAGACTCTAGTGTGAGGAACAATTTCACCCTCAAAATTCATATTTCTTGAATTCGATTGATTGTATTGAATGCTTAAGGGTTGGTTAACCATCTCTAGTCTCACATGAATGATAGGGTTTGATATATAACTAGGGGAGGTTTGCACGTTATTAGATTTTTCATCCCATCCCGAAAGAGAAGGGGATATTTATGGTTAAACATTAGAACAATATCTATCAAATCCAAATATCCCATCAAACACTCTACTAGATATATTTGGGGAGGTATAAAGTACCCACATAATAGGGTAAGATGGGGAAATGTGGAACAATGTAAATGAGAGAAAATGGAAGTGAGAAGGAACTAGTCCTTCATGCATGTGCTCACTAGAATTTGTACACTTGAAAATCAACATGTGATTTCAGATGCACTTGACTTCCCGAGGTCTTACTTGAGACAACCAAGGTGTGAGAAATTGGATGAATAATTGATAGGAAACTAAAGGAATTCCAAGGGATATAAATTGGTAGTGTGAAATGCTAATAGTTGAGTTGGTCGAAGGGATAAACAGTGGCTAAGATCGGGTAACGTGAATTCCCTATGGTTTGATTGCTTGTTTTGATTTGGTTTCTAAACTACATTGAAACTTCGTTTTAAATAAATAATAAAAATAAACTTAGTTTAAATAAAAGACAAGTGTATTTAATTTTTTAATTAACTAGATTCATTCCCAATTAATTAAATAAAATGAAATAACCACCTATTCTTATTTTTTGAGTAAAGAATGAATTTAAAGAAACTAATTAAATAACTAACATATTTTTATGTTTTCTATAATTTAAATAAAATAAATAAATAAGTTATTCTACAAACACATGAAATTAATTAAAATAAAATACTACTACTTCTAATAAAATAAACTAAAACATGAATTAACCGAATGCAAACTACTCCTTTATCACAGAGTTTGTTTGATAAACTCTACTCTAAACACAAATGTATTCACACGTTATTATTCGAACGATGAGATTACTTCTAATTAAATTCTTCCTCAAATTCATAGGAAAGGAAAGAAAAGTTTCTCGGAAGAAGTTTATTCTTTACTCCTAAGCTTTCCTCAACAAAGTGGAAATAAAATGTACAAATGATTATAATGAAGAAACAATAAAGGATTACAGATACAAATCATTCCTCCAACTTATTTCCCTTGTAGATCCATAAGGATAAGAAGGGAAGAAGATATCAATGGAAAACTTGTGCAGACAATTGCACAAACAATATTGAAAATGAAGAAATATTTAATTATACCAACTTAAAACAATTTATTTCTTCTAATTTAATGACAACAATTAATCAAAATCTTAAATAATTCAAAACATCCCCAACCTGTAACTATTGATTTGAGATAGCATTCTAGGTGTGGTGATGTGTTTGTTGTCTCCTTAGCTTTCTTTTCTCCTTGACAGATGATATCAAATTGATCCAAGGTGTACAAATTACTAGTTGGTAAACAGGAAAACCAAAAATGGCTATGAATTGTTAGTTGCAAGAAATTGGTTGAAAACATAATACAAGAAAGAACATAACAATGAACAAGTTATCTATGTGATTCCTAGCAATATTTTGGAAGCATAACTTTTCCAATCCAATATGAACACTCCAACCCATCATTAAAATGAAATATGTGATTTTTATAAAATAATGGGAAAGAAAGAGTCCAAAAACACATGTCCAACAAGAAATGAAAACACATCAACATAAGGGGCAATCAATATTCTAAACATAGTAAACTAGGAAGATAATTCTAATACAAATCTAATGATCCCAAGATTAGGCAAAATGGTCAAGAAACAAGTGATAAAATCACTCCCAAATTGAAGACATGTATTGCAAAACACACATTTTTAACTCGTGTGTAATGTGACAGTTTGTCAATATACAAAGACTTGTGTTTGCACAACCGATTTGGTGGTTGCATAACTAAAGCCAAAACCAAGTATGAAAAGAGAATAAAGTGACTCACAAGGATACATCAAACTTGAAAACATGGACAAATAGGTCATAAAAAATATTTTAAAGTGAAGGGAAAGGATTTGGATCTCATCGTTACTCGGAGAAGAATTCTTTAATCATCGGAGAAATACCATGTCATTCCATGTAGTACCATGTAATTTTTGGGTGTGTACGGTTCCCACTATAGAAAAGGATTAATTCAAAACTTGGAACACAAGGATTTAAAAGATTGAAGAGGCATATCAAGGTATTTTTACTGTGTAAATATAATTTTTTAAAAGTAAAAATAATAATATTTTACTATTCTATATAGATATAGATATAGATATAGATATCTATATCTATATCTATCTATCTATCTATCTATCTATCTTTCTATCTATATATATAATTAGCATCTTAAATACAAATGAAAATATGATGTGGAGAGGATACCTCTTCAACCTCCATATGTACTTGAATAAGTTTAGGATGCCATGTGTGATAATGTCTCTAAAATAATAATAATAATAATAAGGATACAATTTATTTGATCAAATTAATGATATCTGAAAAAATAATGTTTTATTTATTAAATATGTAATTAACATAGAGAGGAAAAGTTAACTAGTTATTAGGTTATGAAACATGGGTGAGGAAACACTACTATATTTTGTGTACAAAACATCATAATTTGTGTCAAATTTACATCAATTTTTGTTTCATGTTTTTTTTTCATTTTTAATGTCATTTATGATGTAAGTATGATGCAAATATTGTAGGCTAAAAGTAGTGCAAATGTGACACTATTAATATCACCTTTGCACCAAATTTTTGCCATTATAAAATAAAAAAATGCGTGCCCATTTAAATCTTTTAATTTTTTTAGGTACATTTTCTCTGTCAAAAATTCAAAATATACAATTTAGTATAAACATGTTGACAATTAAATGAAAAGAAGATAAATTAAGTAGATGAGGGAAGGAAAAAGGGAAATAATTGTGTGATGAAAGAAGAAGAAAATGGATGAATAAGGGTATAGAGAAGACATCTACACAAAACCTTTTAAAAGGAGGAAAAATATGCTAGAGATGGGAGAAAAGAACACCTGTGTAATGAGGAGGTGGAAGAGGAATAATACTACAAGGAAAAATAAGAGATGTATGTACATTTTTTGCATAGTTCAAATATTTATTTCATAGCAAATATTCAAAATTTTACACACAAAAAAGAAAACCATAGATATAAAATACTAAAAACAACAAACCCTAGGCCAAAATACAAAAAAATAGTAAAAAGGATAACAAAGTTTAGTATAAAAAACCATCAAACCCTATCCCACAAAACAACAAAACCTAGCCCAAAAATAGTTAACACGTACTAAAAATGCTATGAAAGCAAATGAAAAACCCTAGAATACCCTATAAAAACTACTAGATTTTTTAAAAAAATAGAAAAAATAAATTAACTCTACAAAAAGATAAAAAGCTTAGTAATAAATACCAAATCCTAGCAAAAAACTAGAAAAACAAAAAAAAGGCACACTAAAAAATAACAAATCCTTATAAAATAAAAAAACTGCGAAAACAAATAACCCTAACATTTTTAATACAAGAAACATTATGGTTTTTTAATATTTAATAAATTGTTTTTATTTGTTTGTTTTTTAATATTAGGCACATAAAACATCTCATGATCTATGATCCAAAAGTGGTGGCATTTCTAAGGCGGATATCATGTTTCACCTACTTTAAGGGAGGAAAGGAGGGAATTTTTATTTTTCTATACTATTTGTAGTTATATTCAGAAATCATTATTAAAATTTATTTGATCTTTTAATTTATTGGAATTTTTATTTAACATATAATTGCATATCCTATTTAGTGCTAGTGTTATCACAACATCGTACATCTAGTAATCAACGATCTAAAAGTGATTTCATTTCTATAGTGGCCTATTAAGTTTCCCTCACTTCAAGGAGTAAAGGAGGTAACATATTATTTATAGTCATATTTAGAAATCATTTTCAAAATTTATTGTATAATCACACATCATCATCTTCCATGCCAACATCTACGATGCCACCTCGTAAATTAGTTTCTTGTTAATTTAAATAACATAAGACCACACCTACAAATGTTGAGGAGGTGTTTCCAACATACATGAGGGGGATACACAATCTCTAATTTATTTTGAGGAGGAATGACCATCTTTTCTAACATTAAACGAGTACAAGTATGGAGTATGAGGGATTTTACATGTGAAATTGTATGTGAGTCATGGCATAAAAATATTACAAGATGTTTGTGGAAATTAATTTTAATTTAATTTAATCATTTTTTGCATGTTATGAAATTTGTTAAAAAAGTAAATTAATTTAATTATTTTATTTTAGGTACTTCAAAAAATTATTATGTGAGAAAAAGTAATATTTTCTAAAAAAATTCACATGGAATACAAATTGTAACAAATTAAACGTAGGAAATATTTGGTTGCATCTACTAAAAATGTTTTTGGTAAGTCTTAATATGATGTCGGAATTAATGAAAAAATTGCAGCATCGGTGCTTAAGAGGATGAGGTGACATACATGATTATAAATGCAAACTAAATTAAAATGATGTTTTATATTTTTTGTTTATATTAATTTATGACCAATTTAATGTGAAATAGAATTATAGGAGTAATATGCACGCTGAGAGACTATAACATCAAATTTTTGTCACAAATGTATGTTCGTGGAAAATATAATGTGAAAAGTGGCTCAAAAAGGACATAGAATGCTCTTTTGGTAATTTGGAAAAATAACTATATAAAATTAACAATTCTTTTTTTTTCAAATTCATTAATTCAATTTTTTCATGTATTGGTATTAGTATGGGGATCCAAAGTATGTAAAATAGAGCACACCAAGCCAAAATGAGTTAGGGGAAGTTAAACTCATCATTTAGGGAAAATGAACATAGATAAGGTTACTTCCAAATTTGTATGTTTATATAAATACCGTAGTATACAATGTTTATTAATTCATAATTCAATTATATTTGTAAATTTAAATCATTTTTACATGAGAAAATGTATGACTTAAAATTCATTGAATAAGTGAGGGCATAACTCAAAGTGCTTGGATGGAACACCAATACATTTAATGAATGGGTTCATTCTTGTGGGTTTGTGTTAGTAAGATGTCATTGATTTCTTAAATAATTATTAAAATCAAGTAGGTAATTGTTATCTAAATAACTATCCTATTCATTTGGATAACTTATATTTTATCCTAACTCCGATGTTTCACTTTTCATGTTGCGCGCACTCAAGCTTGACCCCTTGGCACAATTTGCTTGGCTGAAGTTCCTCTGTGTGCCCTTACACACCTTCCTGATTCTCCCTCTGCATTCTGATATCTCCTTCCATTTTCCCTTTGTGCCTTCCTCTGTATAACCAATTTCATTCTAAATCATTGCACACCCTCACAAGCACCTCTACAGACTTGCCTTCCAAAATGGCTAAGTCCCTGGCATTCCTCTTGCGCGCTTGCATACACTAAACTCCCACACGCCCATTTTCTTCATGTCTTCACAGTTGGATGCTCGTGCCCTACTTCCATACTTGCCTTCTGCAAGTATGCCTTCTTTCCTACCACATGTGTTGCATTCATGTACTGTCCTTCGCGCACCCACCTTTGCACCTCTCACTTTTGCCTTGTGTCTTCTGTGCAATCATTGTGCCACATAATCTGTTAGAATTGAGTTTTCCACACACAACCTATCAAAGCATGTCAACAAAGCATCAAATATAGATAACCAACCGGTGCATGACACATGATAGAAAATAAAAACAAGATCAACAATTGGCCACTTTCATCACCAATTAGGGCGTACCATGTGTCATTGTGTGTCAAATTGACCTATAGACTTCTGACAACCATAACTTCACATTGCAGTGCTCATATTCCCATGCGCTTGGTCTCATTTGAAATTTGTTAACATCAACTACACATTGGAATTTTTAAAATCAGATTTAGGTGGGATTTGGTAGGTAGAAACTACGAGAAAAACATTTCATCTCATCAATACACACATCAAATCAACCCCAACCACTAGATTTCATCAGATTTTCCTCCTTCCTTCTTCTACATTCCAAATGTGGACATGGGGAAGCGCATCTCGACAACCTTGTAGGAAGATTTATAGGAATTTATCACTTTTTGGTGTTTGTAATTTTGAATATGAGTTTCCCTCTCTTTCTCCTCCTCTTCTCTCCTTCTATAAATAACATAGTTCTTCTTTGTAAAAAGGATCCCTCTTTGTTGTAACAACACCATGCCAAAATGGTGGCCAACTTCCCATGGGTTTCAGACCTTGATGTGGTCTCTATAATGTATTATCACCTCTTTTTGTGAATGTAACCAAGTGTGTGTCCCTTAAGCAATAAAATCATGTTTTGTGGAACTCATGTCTTCCCTTTCTCATTTTCATTTCATCTCACCTCTCTGTCTGTGTTTTTTGGCATGTTATGTGTATTCCCACTTGAAATACGTATGTTCATGTGTTGCGCACATTGGAAGGCCGAGCCTACATGTTGATATGTGGCATGCATTGTCTACCCCCTTCTCCTGTGCTCTCTCTATTTCATTTTCTACTCATGGAGAAATATCGACCCTTTCCCTGGCGCTATCACCTTCCTTAGCTTAGGATTTCCCCTTTCTACACATCCTTCTATCCCTGGTCCCTTGGCATATTTAGTCTAGGATTTTCTTTCAGCATTAGGATTAGTAGTAGTGTTAGAGGTAGGTAGAGGAACTAGACTTCACTTTATATCCATCTCAAGCTTGCAAGGTTTCACAACTTAGATATGGCTCCATTATTATCTCAAATGACTTGGTTCTTCCGGATCTAAGACATGGGTGTACATTTGAACGACCAATAGTTTTGACACGCTCAATGGGATAGGAATGAAGATTTTCCATCTTCATCTCAACAAGTTTGACATGTTTTACTAAGATCCAGCCTTTGGAGGAAATTTTCAACACATCCTGCGACTCCACTCATCCAAACACACCCATTATTTCATTTACATACCAGTCTCCCTCTTTATTCATTCATTTTCTTTCTTCCGTCGTTCCACCTTCCTCATTTGAATTTATCCAATCATTACCTCTTTCCTCTCCTAGATTTCTCATTTGCAATAGCACATGTATTTCCCTCCATCACCATAGTTTCAAAATCCTCCTCCAAATCAGTTTTATAAGTCCCATTATCCTAAAAATGCATGTAACCCACTTTTTTCTAACCAAAATGTTTATGAAAAAAAAAATTATGCAGATGGTGGTGGTGACTCCATGGTAGAAGCTACTTTTGAGAGGAAAGTACAAAATATGGAGATGGATATGATGCATCTTAGAGTCAAGTAATCCATAAAGGCAGCTAGAGTTGGCTGCAAGGTACCTTGTCCATGGGTCAACCTTATACCATGATAGTTTAGTGCCCAAGAGGAAGCTACAGCTTATTACTAAGATGATTCCTCAAGTTACAAAGTGGGTAGAACTAATGGAGGCTCACAAATCTAGCACACAAAAACCTTGTAAATGGGGCAACCCTACACTACAATCTTACAGTCCTCCCACTCCTCCGCGCCAACTTACACTATCTTAACCCGCTTTCATGTTCCTAACTTTCTACATGATTCTCCCACTAAGGATTCCATTGCTCCGCCCTTCTCCCTATCATCCCACCTTCACCTCTCTTTCATCTCTCCCTCTCGCACCTGCTTCCATTCCTCCCGTATGCACCTTCCACACCCATCCTTCCACTTTCTTCTGAGTCCCCTTTGTCTAGCTATGCTATAGATGAACAGTCGCCTACCTAGGCGTCATCTCTAGAAAATGTCACCATGTTCGACGACGTAGAATATTTAAAGAATGGTATGAATCATGTGAATCTGAATAGGATGATGAAATCATCAGGGTGCCTATTCTAGAAGAAATTCAGTTAATTCCTGAGGGCTTAGTTATGAAGAAGACTAATTTTCTTGTAGAGGTAGAACCTTACATGCCCCAACTCTATGTGACCCACCTTATAAGAAGTCACCTTCCGAAGGAGGGTCTACAATAAAATCCCTTATGTGGGATTCAACTTCAAATTAATGGGAAAATCGTAAGGATCGGGAATTCTCAATCGATATTTGGCTATTCTAGAGCCAAAGATAGAGTTTCCACCGGTTATGTTCACTCTAGAACATGAGGTTGAGCTTTAGCGTGCCAAAGGTCAATAGCAGCGCCTCCTAGATCTAAGCAAATAACAACTTTAGGAGGTATATATTCTATTTTTAATACTTTAAGGAGGGTGAAACACCATCTACAAGTCGTGGTTTCACTCTTATTTTAGACCATGTTCAGCACCAAATCAATTACATGGTCACAATTTTTGAGGAAGGGAAGCTACTTCTCCCTACCTGTTACAAGTTTTACTTGAGCACCCTTTTCCTCTAGTTAGTTTAGGTTAGAATAGGTTTGTTTTCAGTAACAAAAGTGCTTGTAAACACTCTGCATGTTCCCTTTGGGACATGTATGATTTTTAGCTTTTGTACATAGTGTTGTGCTTCTATTTTGGCGTGCTCCCTCTAGCGCCTTTCCTTTCCCGTTGCACATGCGTGCCCATTTTTGTTGATTCCTAGGATGATAATTTAATTTTGGTAGAGGTAGTTCCAATGGTTAGTGCATAGCTTTCACTCTCATCAATCCAATTCAAAATATCTTCATATGAGAGAAAAGTTCAGTTTAGAGTTCAAACAGAGCTTCAAGTGACTCAAGGGTATTCTTTAAGTTGTAGATAAAATCTTCAAAGTTTAGGGCTGACTCCATGCCCAATGGATAATTCTAAGGCTACTTGTCTCTTAATCTAGTAGGAAGATGTCCCCGAAAGTTTCCAAAACTATTATCTAAATAACTCTCCTAGTTATTTGGATTACTTATATTTTATCTTGACTTTGATGTTTCACTTTTCAAGATGAACACATTAGAGCTTGATGCTTTGAAAAAAATTTCTTGGCTAAAGTTCCTCTGCATTCCCTTATGCAAATTCCTCCTTCTCCCTTTGAATTATTCTATCTCCTTCAATTTCCCCTTTGCACCTTCCCTATGTGCAAAAACTTTCATTCTAAATTATAGCATGTACCTCTCCGGACTTTCCTTCCAAAATGGCTAAGTCCCCGACATTAATCTTGTGATATTTCATACACTAACTCCCATGTGCCAATTTTCTTCCTATCTCTCCATAGTTGGATGCTCATGAGTTGTTTCCATACTTTCCTTCCGGAAGTATGCGTTCTTTCCTACCATGCACATTGCATTCACATGCCTTTCCTTCGTGTGCACACCTTTGTGCCTCTCACTTTCATCCCTGCATCTTCTCGTGCCATTCATTGTGCCATGTCATCTCGTCGAATTGAGTGTGCCACATGTAACCTATCAAAACATGTCAATAGAGTGCCAAATCTAGACAACCAATCAGTGCATGACACATGGTAAAAAAGACAAAACAATATCAATAATTAGCCGACATCTTCATTCAATCAACGTGTTCCACGTGTCATTGTGTCTCGGAGCGACACAGTAGACTTATAACGGCCATAAATTTTGATGGAGTGCTCAGATTCCCATGCACCTAGTCTCATTTGAAAGCTATTGAGATCATCTACACGTTGGAATTTTCAAAATCAGATTTAGGTGGGATTTGGTAGGTAGAAAATGGGGAAATGTCTTTCATCTCATCAATGCACACATCTAATCAACCCCAACTACTGAGATTTCATCGATCTCGATCTTACCTCCTTCCTTCTTCTACATGCCAAATAGACATGGGGAAACACATCTGACAACCTTGTAGGCAGATTTACAGGAATTTATCACTTATTATTGGTGGTTATGGTTTTGAATCTGAGTTTCCCTCTTTTTCTCCTCTTCTCTCCTTCTTCTTCTATATATAATAGAGTTCTTCTTTGTTAAAAATATCCCTCTATGCTATAACGAAACCATGCAAAATGCTAGCTGACTTCCCACGGGTTTGAACTTGATGTGGTCTCTGTAATGTATTCTTGCCTCCTGCTGTTAATGTAATTGAGTGTGCATCCCTTAAGCAATAAAATAATGTTTTATGGAAAACGTTTCTTCCCTTTCTTTTTTTCATTACATCTTGCCTCTCTATCTATGTTTTCTCGGCATGTTGTGCATATTCCCACTTGCAGTCCCCATGTACATGTGTTGTACGTGCTAGAAGGCTGAGCTTACATGTTGATCTATGGCATGCACCATCCACCCTCTTTTCCAACACCCTTTCTATTTCCTTTGCCGCTTATGGAGAGAGATTGACCATTTCCCTGGTGCTATCACCCTCCTTAGCTTAGGATTTCCCCTTTCTACACAACCGTCTATCTCTAGTCCCTTGACATATTTAGTCTAGGATTTTATTTCAGCATTAGTAGTAATAGAATTAGAGGTAGGTAGAGGAATTGGCCTTCTCTGGAGATCCATCTCAAGTTCACAAGATCCCAAAACTTGGAGGTGATTCCATTGTTGTCTCAAATGACTCGGTTCTTATGGATTCAAGATGCGGGTTCATGTTTGAATAACCAACAATAACAAAATTTAAATTTCAAATATTTAATTCACAGAATTTGAATTTTAAATATTAAAATAATTATTGAATAACATTATTGGAGGTGAGTAAACCTTTTCTTTATTAGTCAATGAACCTTACTTAAGATAGGGTACTTATGATGGTGATCTTGACTATGACTATGGAAATCCATCATTGAATGGAATGGAGAACAATTTAAACAATACAAACAATGAGAATGTAGATTATGATAATGATTATCAACTCTTAGATGATGATGATGAAGACTAGTTGATGATTTAACTAGTTCGTAGTAGTAGTAGTAGTAGTTGTTGTTGTTGTTGTGTGTGTGTGTGTGTGTGTGTTGTAATTTAAAGTAGTTTGTAGTAGTAATCTTGGCGTTGGTAGTACTTGTTATTTTGTGTGTGTGTGTTGTAATTTAAATTCGTGTTATTGTATTGTACATGATAAATTAACTATTTTCTCATATTTGAAAATAAATTGCTATCTTTGTCATTAACTTAAATAAAAATTTATTTTATTTTTGAAAACTAGCATATATTATTTTTGTAATGTTAGGTTAATTAAGAAAATATGTAAAAAATTGATGTATGATACTTATTTTAGTGTTGTAATTTACATTTAAAATATAATTTGTTTATATTTAATTTCTATTAATTTGTGTAAATGTTACTATGATCTTATAATTTTTATTTGTACGAATGGTATTCAATATCACTTTTTAGTATTCATACCACTAACTCAAAATATGATAACATTGTTTTACATTTACTGACATTAAAAATAATTACATATATGCATAGATACTATATATAAGAAAAAAATGTAAGCTAATTGTTTGATATTTAAAATAATTATATTACATTTACTTTTTTAATTTATCAAAAGAACTTTACATCACATTTGCATCACTTGACATTATAATAATGGTCCGATTGGCATCATGAATATATAAGCGCAAGTGCATGGAAAAAGAGGCACACATGTGATGCAAGTAAAAATGTATAGGCACGTCAAGGTTACATCACATTTACGCCACCTTTGACACATATTTGACTTAAAACATGGTGTTATTCACTCTTTATGCAGTAATGAAAGGAGGAAAAGTGACCCACCAAATGATACAACACAACCTAGTAGAGTTGATAAACAAATTTCCAAGTTCATATGTAAGTTATTGTGAAATTATATTTTTTCTTATATAAATTATTAATATACACAATTTTATCTTATCTTGTTTTTTAAAGGAAACCCAATTGAATTTCTGTTGGCCCAATGCTGAAGTTTCTTGGCTCACAGAGAGCCCACTAGGGTTCAATTATTGCTGAGTGCAAAGGCCCAAATATACCGTAATAAGGGATGATATTGAGATTGTGCCCCACGTGAATTTGGAGGAATTGGTACCCCTCGGTCCTTGGCATCTAAACCTAAGAATTCTTTGCACCTTACCCATGCAAAAATATAGGTTCAATAAAAGGAAACCCATTATGATATACCTCAACTTAAAAATGTGTGTGTGGTGTTATAATTAATGGGATGGGTAATTTTGTTAATCAAATGGGATAATGAGAATGGAATTGTGCGGTAAAATGTGGTATTTAATTATTTGTTAATAAAATAAATATTAAATTGAAATAGTTGTAAAATTTTATCATTATATATTGTAAGTTAAAATAAAATGGGAGTTAGAAGAGGAGGAAGGGAAGAGGTGTCATTATGCCAAGGATGATGACAAGTACCACATAAAAGGAAGACGACAACTAGGATGACGAATAAATACCCATATATTTTTTTTTGTAATTTGGAAGGAAATTTCTCTCTTTTTCATTTACAAATGTATATTATACATTATTATATAAAAACAAATCATAATTTATTGTAATTTTTGTATTGTAGTTTTTTTGGATTAGCGGTAAAGAATGGTTAAGGGTACCTACCCCATACAAACAAGAAAGTATAAAAATTATGAACATGTCCAAGGTATGCCCATTGAAGCTAGTGAAACACAACCAGGGACCAAATAATAGCAAACCAGACCAAACTAACAACATCAAAAGTCTAGGAAGCCAAACTAATAGCAAAACACAAAAAGGGCATACTGCCACTCAAAGACCACATGTAAAAAAAATAGTTTTAATGCTTGACAACTTCTCCCACAGAGTTCATGCAAACATTCCATTCTCTGACCAGTTCTACAATCGTCACCCTCCATTTTTCGTAATTTGGTTCTATCATCTCTTTCTTTGGCATGACTCCTTATTTTTCCAACTTCTTAGCCCTCTGTATTCCATAAACCAGATCTCCCATCATCCTCATATGTTGAATCATACTCTTCATGTTCATAAGATGAAGTTATTTGATATGCATCAAAGTCTCCTTCATTTTTAGCACATCCTTTTCCATAGCCATGCATCTTTCGTTTGCATATCACACTTCTCATTTACCATGATGGTGGTGATTTTTTCCATCTTCTCTTATACCTCCCCATGTTTAATGATAACCATACTTATCTTGTGCATGTTTATATCAATATCGAGCTTGCAGCTTTTGAAATCCTTCAAGAATACATTGGCCTTGACCATAGATTCATGAGCAAGATAAACATATATTTTTGTGTAACCTTTAGCACCTCAAGAATGGAAATTTCTTCCTTCTTTCTCTAAGTGTGTGTTTCTGATATCTCTTCCATAATTTCCCTTTGAGGGGGCTTTCATTGTGTTTTCCTCCTCTTTCTTTGTCATTTCCATACTATTCATTCTCCTCGCTTTCCTTCTCCTCTAACCCCGAGATGATTTCAATTTTATCATGTTTCCCTTCCAAGCCTTCCAATCTGATTTCCTTATTAGGGTTCTTCCTATCCGAGCACGATCTAGTCCTCATTCCCAATATTTTAAGTTCTTTATACCTTCCTAGGGCTCGTCCCTTTTGCACAAAATTTCTCAACCATTCCCATTCTAGGGGTTCTAGTATTAACCAATGCCTTAATAAGCCCTTGGTATAAGGGAAATTTAAAAGTCCCTTTTCTGACCATTTCAATAGAATTCACCAAAGATTTGTACAAAAAAATTGGAATACACCAAATCCTACCATTCTTGATATGGTTAAGCATAGGAAAATGATAGCAATACACAACCTTAAACCTAACTTATAGGGTTACATATGACATCAACAACATAGAAATTTCATTATAAGGAGGGTCGAGCTTCTCTATCATAGCCATTAAAATGTTGCTTTATAGAATCTCCTTACCTCGCAAGAATTTGTCCACCTCTAAGATACAAACCAGTCTTGAGTTTAAAAATATATCTTCCTACATTGACAACCCTATCACTTTTGCAATCAACTTGGGTGAAATGGTAAAGTACAAGATGCTCAAAAAAACCCACCCATTATTCCATGAATTATCAATTTGGAGGCTTAGTTCTTCATCATGGCCATTGAAGATTTTGAATTTTTTATCAAACTATCTCTCTGTAAGAGGTCTAACAATTCCTCACTAATGGTCGATAGAGTAGCAGGATCCACCCTCGCTAAATCTTCTCCCATTTTAGTGTTTAAAGACTTAACTCTACCACTACTTTGTGTTCTATGCAAAAATGTAGGAGCAAACCTGTAATTTTTGAAATCCAAACTCCACCTGATCCGCTTCTTCCTAAAAATGATATTAACTTTGCTTCATATTGTAGTTTAATATACGATGCATTCTAATAAAATTATAATTTAAATCTTGTCTTTTTTATTATCTATAGAAAAAATTGTTTACTTTTCATATTCAAATAATATTATATATTGATGAGTTTTATTAAATTGATGTCATTTTATATTAAGAATAATTAACATAACATAATATGTGTGTGTGTGTGTGTGTGTGTGTGTGTGTGTGTGTGTGTGTATTTATATCAACTATAATAAATAATTAAATAATGATAATTTAATTTAAAATTATATATATTAATATAAAAATAATATAATATAATTATTGGTCATTAAAAAAATTGAATTCAATTTGTGTCATTTTTGTACCATGCTTTGAAGTGACATAAAAACAATTTTGTATTGCTTATAAATGGTGTAAAAGAGATAATAAAGTGGTGCTAAAGTGGAATTAAACTAGGATAAGGTGACATAATGTGGTGTAATTAAAAATGTTTATTTTTATTAGGTTGGTTTCACCTTTACACCACTTTCCATAACATAATTTCCTCAAAGAAATGTGGCTAGAAACCCCAAAAAGTTCAATTCATGATGCTAAATTGACCCAAATATGGTGTTATTCACACTATGGAGTAGTTAACACACCTAACAACATGTGCCTAGGCAAAAATATTATGAAATATTTGTACACCACCATAGGATCATACGAACAACAATTTCACATAGAGTCTCCTATGTCTTGTAGTACCAATGCAACATATCTATACACCACCGCAAGTTAGTGCAATACTTTTATTTTTGTATAGCCTTTTGATCCTAATAAAACCATTACATCATCTCATGCCTTATTCACATCTTTACTCACTTAGTATTTTTGTTACCTTTTTGAAGATTCCTTATAGGAACCACAATGCATGCATCAAGTTCTCACAAACACATGTCAAATTCTTATTTTCATGTGGATCTAAAAGTAACATTGTACATTTATATGACATGTTAGGGAATATCTTATATAAATTCATGGTGGTAATTTAAGATTTCATACTTAGAATTTTAATCATCACCTAGTTTAGAAGTCCATTCCATTATAGTTTGGTTACATGACCGTGGATCAATTGACTTGTGTTAACTCCTTAACTTTGTAAACTTTAATGTCAAGATATTGTGTTATTTAATTAAAATTTTAACAAATACCTCGGGCATGAAGTCTATGTGTCAAATTTACGTATACCTTTGTTGGGCCCCTCAAATATTGGCTAAGTACAAGAAGGTGCATTGGCACATAAGGAGGCAGTGCGTAGGACGGGGTTTTAGGAGGGTTTAAGTAGAACCCGTGGCGCATGTGCAAGGAAGAACAAAGATATTGGGACTTAGCCATATTTGGCATATCGGGAAGAACACGAGGAAAGCATGACTTGAATGCACATGCAAAGTGGATAAGGTGCCAAATTGGAAACTTGGTGCCCATGGAAGGAATATACCTTGTGATAGAAGATTCCAGAAGCTCATCATGGAAAAGGATGGAGAGCTTGAATCTGAAGAAGCATGATCCCATGGAGGACCACTTGGACACATGGAAAGTGATCTACAACTTTAGAAAGGCATGGCGGTGCTTGATAAGGCTATATATATGAGTGCCGGTAGAAGAAAAACACACACATGGAGAGACCGAGAATTGAAGAGAGGAAAATCCATGTAGGAATACTATGAGAGCTCCATAGGTTGGGTTTAGAGGATCTGTAGGAGTATGTTGTATCAAGGGGATGGGTCTGAACTTTTTTTCTTTGTACTATGAAGGGCCTAAGTCTAGTTCTGATGCATGACATTGGTCTGCACTATCATATGGATCTGTGATTGCCTCAGTTAATGTAATGTGGTTATCAACATGCTTAATATGAATATATGTGTGGTTCCAGTTCTACTTACATCTGTATGGATCAGTTTATATATATATATATATATATATATTTCATATGAGTGGGTGTAAACCCTTGTGTATTTCTTTTCTGTTATGATTCAGATCTATGTTCTGTAATGCTTTTCTTATATGAATGAACACATTGGTCTAGAATCCATTCTGAGCTCTAAGATGAATGTATGGTTCCTTTCCAATCTATTCACTTAAATTTTCTATCGTAAATAAATCATTCTCATATAACTCACATAAAAAGGAGGACTCGGCACTGCACGTGCCTTGGGTGAGTGCCCAACACCCTGGGTGATAGGCCAACACGCATGGGATTTCCTTGTTCTTTGAGAGGGCATAAAAATGAATACATCTTGGTTCTATTTCAGGACCCTATTTTCAAATATTTATGTGAGAAATGGCATGCATATTTATCTTTGTGATGTGTAATGATAGAGCACCTGACTCTAGAAAGTGTTGAAATGTGGTTTAAGAGCACGGAGGATGATTTTTCTCAAAGATTCAACACTGGACCTGAGTTCAATGTGTGTGGATGGGTAGAAGAGAACCTATACCATGAGCTATATGAGACATTCTTTTGTTGCTTCCCAATAGAGCTATATGAATGGCTCTCGGCATATGCATCCAAATCTTGTTGGTTTTATAAATCGCGCATGTGGACCCAAGATAACTATTAGAGGCACAGGGATATAGATCTAACTTAGATGCATGTTATTAATCATTGGTGGAAGGGAGTGCTGGCCAGTTACATTTTAGAATACACCATTTTGACGTATTCTTTCCTAGAATTTGTTGAGTTTGAGTTTCGAGAGGATCCTGAGGGTTACTTTTTATTACTATTCCTCTAGCTATGAAGATATTGGTCATTACTTTGAGTTTAGAAGCATTCCCCATGGATGGCTAAGCTACTTTGAGCGTTGGGTGAGGAAGCTAGGGTGGAGGAAGATGGCAGAAATTATAGCTGAAAAGGAAAGGGAGGAGAGATGACTCAAGTATATCAAATCTCATGAAAGGGAAATGACTAGAAAACATGAGGTTGCAAGTGTGATGGATCTATAGAGGCAGACGTTGCGAAAGGGTGTTGAAATTCACGCAGAAGACATGGAGCCTAATAATTCTATGCTACCTCATCTTGGTAAGCATGGGAGAGAGACCCCTTCAACTTCTAATGAGAGTTCATCACATGGAGAAAGGAGAGCCATTGGTGCACATTTGAACCCACCAGTAACCAACCCCTGGCACTTGGTTTTCCAAATCAAAGGAGTATTGATAACCCAATTGGTATTGGTGGGAGTGACCGATCGGCACCCGGAGGTATAATTTTTCATTTGGGATGTCCATGGCTACACATACCATTCCAGTGTTTGGAGGAATTTTTGGGAAAAGTACAAGTATGTAAGGTTTAGGTTATGCATGTGGAAGTGGCACGGGATACACTTCTAGAAGTGGAGCAATCTCGCATAATGTTAGCATGTAGTTCAGTGGGATGTTGGGACACTAGGCATATCCAATTCAGGCCTATTTCTTGTTATAGGAGGATATGGAGGTATAACCGGTGGATCTGGAGGAACAGGACCCGGTGGATCTAGTGGATTTGGTGGGGGGATCACCGGAGGGAACCAAGGATTTATAACATGAGGACAGGGGACCTTAGCCACCTCCTCAAGTGTTTTTTGAAATGTCTTTACACTTTCTATATTACCAGGGTATAGAGGATGTTGCGGACCACGTGCACAAGTGTGAATTGATGTGGCACACGAAGGGGATCACTACCTCGAGTGAAAGGAAATTTAGTTTCCAACAACGTTACAAGGATGCACACATAGGCTGGTATAGGAAGCACGAACCCTATCAGATGGTGTTAGACTACACCATATTAAAAAATTCCTTCTGATCAGAGTTCCATATACCAGAGTTCAAGAAAAAGAGCATCAACACTTTAAAGGAGATACAATAGAGAATGAAAGAGAGTGTGTGGGAGTATGATGCATGGTTTAAGACTCTCATGTGAAAATTTTCATATGACATTCACCCTTTGCAACATGCTCAATGGTTTGTTGGAGGGTTTATCACTCCGTATTTAGGAGGGAATTGTCCCATAAATCATTTTTGACCCGCACAAGGCTCTAGAGGTTGCCTTACATGTTGAAGCAATTGGGAGCATTGATACTGGTGTGAGCCCTTTTCTAGAGGCTCAAATCATTGCCATGGCCAAATAGTTAGAGAAGATGTCTACAAACTCTACACATGAGACTTGTAGTGGTCTTTTGTGCATGGATTGTGAAGTAGAGGGGCATGCCAAGGATAGTTTCCCCATAAGTTAAGTACGCACCATAGCGGTAGATTGTGAAATTTGTCACGGGGACCATGATGCGAGTAGATGCCCATTGTTGCATCATGCAATTAGGAATAATATGTCCTTCTACTTTAATATTTTTACCTCTACAACCCATTATATTAAGGATTATAAGCTTATTGACCAGATCCATGAGGTCATTAATCATGGTGTGCGCCAAACCAGCCTTTCCAGTGGTTCCAAAGAAGATGATTACCGTTATGAAGGACATGTGGATGGAGGGGTGTGTGGGAGAGTTTCTTGTGGAGGATTTTGTGGTCGTAATAATTATGGAGGAGGAAGAAAGAAGTTCCCATGAGGAACCCGCTATAATTGTGGATCTACGAGAACATTATAGGTGCAGTGTCCAAATTTATTGCAACTGCTTGTGGTGCAGGAAAAATCATAAGTATGAAGAGTACCCTAATATTTTGAGCACATGAGCTAGAAGCACCCGAAGGATAAGGGCGTTGGGATGGTGAGTATAAAGAAGGCCGACATGTAGTGGATTCCTAGAGTGGCATGTGAATCGGGGTTAAAACTTGTTCGGTGACAACATGAAAAGAGGTTTCTCATACCAAATAAGTACCAAGGCAAAATACTCTAGTCTTAAGAGAAGAAGTGGTACATGGGAAGTATCTAGACCCTTCCCACCAGAAGGAAGTGTATTAAGAGACAATGGATGTCATTTAGAGTTTGCAGGAGAAATCCAGGTGTCAATGGAGTAGTCCATGTAGCAGGAGCAAAGAAGGAATGTTGAGGCTCCGTAGGACCTGGATGAGGTCAAGGAAGTGTGCAAAATGTTAAGGCAAGAGAATATTATTCCCTTGCTAGGAGAATGGCTACAAGAGAAGATTCCACACACCGAGTAGAGTGCGAAAGGTAGGTGTTGCATGTAAACCTCCCTCCCCATAGCCTTGATTATGACAAATAAATCACACTAAACGTAGTTGTGGATGGTTGGATTCTAAGAAACATATTGATTGACACAAGAGTAGAAGTCAATGTTCTTACATTGGATTCCTGGCATCAAATGGGAAGGCCTGCATTATAGCCATCTTTGAATGTGTTGTATATGGAAAAAAAAACTAAGGAAATTCCCATTGGAGTATTAAAGGATGTAGTGATTACCATTCAGGGGGCCAAGTTTACTGGAGACTTTGAAGTCTTGGCACTTGCTGAGGTAGACAATTTTCCAGCATTGCTTGGGTGCCCATGGTGTTATAAGAACAACACTGACATGAGGTTTAATAAAGGATATATTAGTTTTAAGAACAAGGAAGAACAATTCATCATCCCTTTGTGAGATGGGAATTCGGTTCCTTACACTAAAAATTTAGGAGAAGAGGTCCTTGATATAATTTATGTGCACTCCATCAGAGACCCGGAGATAATTCACCCTACAGAAGGAGTTATCCAATTTGAGGATGCCTAGTCTATGAGTGATACCACAAGCATGGTGTGTGACAATTGGGTGCACAAGACCTATGAGTTAATTGGGCGATAGTTGAGGGGGTCTGTAAAAAAAGTGACTAAGGCACACTCACTCAAGTGCCTAGGAGGAAAGAAGTTACTAAGTTACTCTGGAGGGGCATACCTTGAAATTTTCTTACAGGACATGGAAGCTCAATGGAAAAATGAGGATGAAAGAAGAGGGATGCTCAGTTATAGCCTACTCGGGACTATAGTGCGTTGGTGGGCTACACATCGAGAGAACCTCCTGGAGTGGCATGAGGTAAGAATCACATTCTTTGTAAGGTTTTCTAGGAGTAACATGCCCACGGCCATTCTAGACTGCCATGGTAATAAGACTACTTCATTTCATATCCAAGCATGTGAGAAGGCCTGGATAGGAGGTGAAAAATCCTTACCACCATCATTATGGGTGCATAAGTTGTATTCCACACTACAAGGTTGTGCACATGCATGGTATATCCATTCAAAACACACCAATAGATAGGAAATTGATAGGAGATGAAAATTGATCTCATCCAAGATTTTGAATATTAGAGCATAAAGTCATAAGTAGATAAGGCATTGCAAGTAATCAAGTGCCTTACGATGGGGGATAGTACCATAGCGGAAGACAAGATACTAGATTTTCTAGATGAGCCTATTTTAGAGGTAAGTTTCGATGAGGATGAGTAAGAGGAGATACATTTTGATCAAATATGCATAGAAAAGGAAAAAGGAAATATGGTTTATGTCATAGGTGGAGAGGAAATTGAGAGTTTAGATGTTAACCACTCTTTAGGTATGTGCGATGTTATAGATAGTGCTGATGAAATGACGTGTGCTTACCATGATCCCTTCAAAACTAAGAATGTTAACATTGGGTCAAAGGTAGAACCCAAGGAAGCAATCATTGGAGACTATTGGTCGAAAAGGAGGTCTCAAAGATCATTGATCTGATTACGTGAATTCCAAGATTTATTCCCTCATGGGTATCATGAACTCAAAGGTGTCCACCATTCCTTAGGGGAGATGAAGATAAAACTAAAGGAAGGTGCATGCCCAATCCAGAAGAGGCCATACTAGATGAATCCAAATTTATGTGTACGGGTCAAGGAGGAGATAGAAAAAATGATAGCGTTAGGTATCATTGAAGCTGTGGAAGAATCAGAATGGATAAGCCCAATGGTCATCAACATCAAAAAGGATGAAAGGATCAGGATCTGTGTTGACTACAGGGACTTGAATGTAGTATGTGTCATTGATCCCTTCCCTACCCCATTTACTAAAGAAATATTAGAGGGAGTGGTGGGCGTGAATTCTACTCCTTCACGGATGGGTTCTTAGGGTACCACCAAGTGTGGATTACAAAGGAAGACCAAAGAAAGACAACTTTTTCCACTAAATGGGGAATTTTTGCCTATACGGTCATGCCTTTTGGATTGAAGAATGCACCTATTATGTTCTCACGCATTGTAGTGTAAGCCTTTCAGGACTTCATCCATAAATTTCTTCAGGTCTATTTGGATGATTGGACTATGTATGGTCTAGTCAAGGACCATTGTGATAACTTAAGACTAATGTTTGAAAGGTGTTGACAGTTTAGGATATCCCTTAACATCAAGAAGTGTGTCTTTTCTACCCCATTTGGAACATTATTGGGGTATATTATATGCAAGGAAGGATTACTAATAGATCTCGCCAAGGTTTCACCATCGTGGGTTTAGGGAACCTACTAGCCAAAGCACCATGCGTGGATTCCTTGGGCATACGGCTTACTATAGGAAGTTCTTCAAGACATATGACAAGATCGCTATGCAATTAGAGGAATTACTTAGACATAAGAGTTCCTTTCATTGGGAAGAGGTGCAACAGAGGGCATTTGACACTTTGAAGTATAGGATTGTCACAACACCCATTCTTTATTTCCCTATTTGGGATAAAACTTTCCATGTTCATGTGGATGCCTCTAAATACAAGCTGTTAGTTAGAGTAGTCACGGCACAACTTAGTGAAGGGATTATTGACCATCCCTTGTGCTTTGTAAGCAGAAATTTAACATTAGCAAAAAAAAATTACACCACTACTAAGTGTGAAGCACTATCCATGATCTATGCACTACACAAGTTTAGGAAATATCTACTGGAGACACCATTTGTATTCTACATAGACCACATGGCATTAAAATACTTGGTAAACAAGCCCATTCTACAAGGGTGCATATGTCGATGGGTCCTGTTATTCCAAGAATTTGAGTTCATAGTGGTTGTTAAGCCAGAAAGAGTAATTTTGGACCGATCACTTGTCTAGAATTGACTCAGGAGAGGATGCGCAAAGCATTAAGGAGACCATGCTAGACGTACAACTATTTAGGTTATGGTGCATGCCCTCAAACTTAGAGGATATTGTGGTGTTTCTCAAAATAGGTATGGTGCTAGAAGGGATGAAAGCATTAGAGAGGAAGTAGTTAGCCATACATACCGCACCCCTACATGTTGGTTAGTGGTGATTTATACAAACTAGGACATGATGAAGTGTTGCGCGGTGCATGCTAGAACATGAGCACTGTCTATTATGGAGGAGGCACATGGAGGAAGCGTAGGTGGACACTATGTAGGGGACACCACTATGCATAAGATATTACAAGTTGGGTTATGGTGGGAAACCCTATATCAAGATTGCAAAGAGTATTGCAAGGCATGTGATCATTGTCAATGCCTTGGAAAACTAGGGTGGAGGGATGAAATGCCTTTGCACCCTATTCCAAGTACAGATCCATTTGAAAAGTGGGCCATAGATTTTGTAGGCCCCATTTTTCTAGCTGCACATAGGACATGATCATGTTATGTAATCACTTACACGGATTATTTGACAAGATGGGTAGAAGTAGCACCTACCAAGGATTGTACAACGGCTATAACAACCATGTTTCTATGGGAAAATATTATTACATAGTATGGATGCCTATTGAGCTTAACTAGTGATAGAGGTACGCATTTCCTAAATGATACCATCTAGATTCTACTAGCAGAGTTCATGGTGGCTCATCATAAGACTACCCCTTACCATCCACAAGAAAATGGAACTACTGAAGTATTTAATAAAATACTAAGTCATACCCTAACCAAAATTTGTGATGTTGCTAAAAAAATATTGGGATGAAAAAGTGTCGGAAGTTCTATGGGCATATAGGAAAACCTATAAGAGGTTGAATAAATCTCCACCATTCCAATTGGTGTTTAGCACATAGGTTTTCCTACTCATTGAATTCATGTTACCTTCTCTATGTATAGCACGCGTAGGAGGATTGGCCGATGAACAAGTGTTGGAGGAAAGGATTGAAAAATTGATGAAATTGGACTAGAGATGATCATTGGTAAGGTGGAGTCAAAAGTATGAAAATGCTAAACAAAAAGCATGTCATGATCGCCACATAAAAAAACACTTTGAGATTAGGTAGATGGTATTGTTATATGATTCTAAGTTTCTGCGCCATTTTGGTAAGTTGAAAGTCCATTGGTTGGGTCCCTATATCATCTCGGACATCCTTAATTCAGGTGCATACTAGTTGAGAGCACTAGATGGAACAATATTACCAAGCCATTTCAATGGGAGTAGGCTGAATCCCTACTATAAATAAGTCTTCTTGGTGTTTATAATAAGGAAGTTTTTCCATTTAGTATAAGTTTCCCTTTATGCAATTTCCTTTTGTGTTTCTCTTTCTTGTTGTTTGTTTTGTTGTTTGTTTTGCACCTTGAGTGCCAGTAAACACATTAATTTTTGAAGGTTGTGCATGCGTAGAGGATTACACCTATGTTTTAGTGTGTGGTGGAGTGATACGAAGTATAGTCCTATAATACAAGTTGAACTAGTAGTAGAAGTTGTGATGAATTGCCCAGTTGATGGATACAAAGCATGTAAGGATGAAGGAAGCACATGGAAGAAGAGGTGGATGAAAAGGTTGGTGTCAAGATAAGACTTCAGAGAAACCATGTACAGAGGAAGAAGTGCAGGAACAACATGACGTAAGTGAGAGAAAAATTAGGTGAAGGGCAGAAGAAGTGCCTTCGACACTGTTAACATGTGTGTAAGAGTCTTTTGTCAGGATGGCTTAGTTGCGTGCTAGAAGCTTGTAGAAGTTTTTCACGCAAGATTAGGCACTTAAGTGAAGGTTTGTAAGGTTGGCTTGGTGGAAAAATCCACATTTAGTACTAAGTACGGTGGTAGGTAAAATAACATTTAATGCTAGAAAGAAGGAAGATATATAAATGAGAAGTTAGGAACTTCATTATTTACCTTGCATTTACCAAGAGACAATATCTCTCAAGAACTAGGGCATCTAAAGGTGATCTATGTGAAGAAAAAATTAAGAAATCTAAGAGGATGTGACTAGAGCAGATCTACAACTAGTAGGAAAGGAGTAAACGAGCGTGGAGGAAGTTGTTGAAAACAAAGTTATTGAGAAGTATCGTCTTATGGAAGAATTGTTCTAGTTAGGGTTTGGTGGCTAGGGCATGGTGTAGGAGGGTTTCTTCACAAGGTTATGCATTAGGGTTGGATAAAGTGGTAGAGTCGAGTAAGGAAAATATGCTTGAAGTGATAACCTAACTAGAAGGATGACACCAAAGAAAGCAACCATATCACCTAAAAAGCATAAGGGTAAGGGAAAGGGGAAGCAAACAACTTCTGTCAGTAAGCACAAATGAAGATTTGTATGTGGAGATGCAATACTTGGATGGGTTATTGCTAAGAAAAGAATGGGAATATCATTTGCGGAAGATCACTGTAAGTGACTATAATCACCACACTATCACAATAGAAAAATAAATGGATTTGGAGTTGGTTAACCCAACAAACAAGAGGACACCAGAGGAATACCCATGTACAGTGACAAAGTAAAGATTAAATTGGAGAAGGTAGGATTACTACAAATTTACAAATTACCCTACTTCAAAAAACCTGAGCACCTCTACTAGTGGCTAATGGCACACGTTCATGAAGATAACTTTATTTCATGGCACGCAAGATGTACATAACTATTTAGTTAATTTCCAAGTTCACAAGTCTTATCTATGAGGGGGATAACATTGATGATGACCTAAGTGACAAGGAGGCCATCAAGGAAATAGTTGTTATGTATGAATATAAGAAAGGATCGTGATACTTTGACATTGTAGAGATCCCAGACCTCATGATGAGGATGGCCGTGTGCTTGGTAACCAAGCTCAACGACCAAGAGATATGGACTTAAGTGAATAAGGAATGGTTGAAAATATGCCGAAAATATTTGAGGGGACCATCTACAACTTGTCCACTTTCATCACGATGAAATCATTAGCAATGCACAAGAAGGTGAGAAGATACTATTTCACAATGTCCTCCTCACAATTGTTTTCTCGAAATTGGAGTGCCCGATGGGCCGGAAAGTTTTGTTTGGGAGTACCCAGAAGAGGATCCCTTGCCCGCAAAGTGGTTTGTTAAATATACTTTCGAGACCATGACATCCACTCACAAGGTGCACTTAGAAAAGTGATACAAGTGCATGAGGGACGAATGGAGAATTTCAGAGTAGTTACCCATTCTCGTGAAAGGAAAGGTAGAATATGTAGTATATCAACACTTCGCATTGATGATTTAGGTTGAAAAATGAAAACATGGGACCACAGGTGGAAGCTCCTTCTCCTTCACTACATAAATACTTCCAAGCCGAGGGTGAACAGGTTCAAAGAGGTCAAGAAACTAAGGTTCGACCTTAGTGAGATGGATCAAGACCAAAGAGAACTACCCAAGAAGTTAGCTTACCCCAAGAAGCGTGTATACATGGAGAGATATGTCTCCCACGAGATATAGATGATGAAGCCAAGTAACATATGCTAATCGCTTGGAAGGGTCTGTAATAAGGATATACCTTTGCATCAAGCTAAAATTTGAAAAGGGCACATAATTGGAAAATGATGTATCCATCTTTGTTGACGCCACATGAATAAATAATCCTGCACCAAAGAATATGGAAAGAGAAGAGGTGTAGAAAGCACCAAGTGTTTAGGCTACACAAGTGGTAAGCTCATCGAGACAAATTCTAAACCCAACACTTACACATAGAGAAAGAAGTACCTGGTGAAAGTAAAGACTCTAGAGGAAGAAGTGCTGAAGCATGAAGAATCCATCACCTAGGAGAGGTCACCAGAGGAGAAGGAGAAGGAAGCAGAACCTCCTGCCAGGAAGAAGTAGAAGGTGAAAAAATAAAATGATTTAGAGGATATAGAGATCTTGGAGGCTTATACAGGTGAGAGAGATGATGATGATGAATATGAACTAGGAGGCAAGGACCATCCTATCTATGAAGTACATGACTCAGATGAAGAAGGAGAGGAATAAGAAAATGAGTATATCTTTATTAAGAGGAATAATGACAAGGAAGAAGAGGATACTCAAGACAAGGGGGTAAGCGAGGAAGTTACAAAAGAACAAAGAACCCTAAGCCTCACTAAGGAACAAATAGACAAAGCCATAGAGAAGGAATTAGAAAAGATCATCGAAGACCTAGAGGAGCAAGAGATGGAATCTTTGAGGAGGAAAGCGTAGAAAAGGAATATGGTAGCATGGGAGGTGATCCCAATTTGGCCGTGAGATTTCCTAAGACTGTGCGCATGGGGAGAAAAAGTGCGAGAGGCATCAAAGGTTCAAAGCATGGGCTATATCAATGATCTGAACAAGGTGTTTTGTGCACACTTTCAAAGCACCATACCAGCGGAGTAACTCTTGGCTATGACATCATTTGATGAGGAAGGTGCATACCCTCGGATGAGGAAAATGATTTGTTAGGCATTTGATTCCCACATTGATGAACCATAATTTAAATTAAGCCAAGGGGAAATAATGAAGGTACTTGGAGTCAAAAGATGAAAACTCCTTGGTAAACACTCAGCGGCTATCACAAAAGAAAATATCCAATGCACTGAACAATGTTTTGGTGGAAGTAGATGCTAGAATATTCGAGAGGAATGACAGGTTGAAGTTCCTAGAGGCATAACTAGAGAAGAAGGAAGAAGATCTGGAGAAAATAACTAAGGAATTAAAGTGGGAGGAGATAATTAGCACATAGCTAAGGTGTGAGTTGAAAGAAGAGAAGGAAAGGGTGCGTGAGGTCTACAAGAAATTAGAGATGATCACAGATGCCATTTTCTTGAAGCATCCAAATCTAATGCCACCAACGCAAAAGTATGGATCCACCCTAGAGTGTCTAGAGGACTTGACCCACGTCCTCACAATGGAAAGACAACCACTGGCCTTAGATTCTACAGAGGAGGCATCGACACACAAAGAAAAGGAGGATAAGATGAAGGTTGTGACAATTATTTCCCAAGATCTGAGAAATTCCTCGCGGATGTGAAAGCCGCCGCCCAAGTCATTGAGGCTACTTATGAAAACTACACCAATAGAGATAGAGTGGTGAGAATTCTGGTCACCACCCATGAAGCAGAGCTCAAGGAGTTCCAGGAGAAGAACAAGGGGAATAGGGTGGAACGTGAAAAATTCTAGCCAAGGTTGAGAAGAAATCAAAGGCTATTGAGACCTTGTAAGGCTCAATAAAAACCGGATGAAAGATTTGTATCCCCAGATCACTTGAAGGATGGATGTGCTTAAGGATTTGGGAAAATAGTTGGAGCAGATTGTGAGAACTATGAATACCAAAGGAGAAGTGATAATCTTTGAAGAGGTGAGTGCCCTAGTCGGTGACCTTTGTCAACAGCACAAAGTGAGGTCGATACCTAGAATAAGTTGGAGGTAGACTTGACAAAATATTTCCCTCTCCTCTTGCAGAAATAATCATAGTTTCCCCATTCTTTCATTCTTCCCCAAATTATTCATTCCTTTATTCTTTCTCCAAACTATTCAAGGACAGTCATTCTTTATTCTTTGAGAAGGTGTTCCCGAGGGTAGAGAATAGGCATAGTGTGGGGTGATGTTGGGCCCCTAAAATATTAGCTAAGTATAAGAAGGTGTGTGGGCATGCAAGGACTATTTGAAGAAGGGCGTGTAAGGAGAAATCATGCAAGATACGGGGTTTTAGCGGGGGTTTTATTAGAGAAAGTGGCATGTGCGTAAGGAAGAACAAATATCTCGGGACTTAGCTATATTTGGCATATCAGAAGAACACGAGGAAAACATGACCTGAATGTGCATGTGAAGTGGATAAGGTGTTATCTTGGAAACTTGGTGCCCACGAGAAGGAATATACCTTGTGATAGAAGATTCTAGAAGGTCATCATGGAAAAGGATGGAGAGCTCGCATTTGAAGAAGCATGCTCCCATGGAGGACCACTTGGACACATGGCAAGTGATCTATAACTTCAGAAAGGCATGGCGGTGCTTGAAAAGGATATACATATGAGTGCCCAGTAGAAAAAAAAACACAAATGGAGAGACCGAGAATTGAAGAGAGGTAAATCCATGCAAGAATATTGTGAGAGCTCCATAGGTTGGGTTTAGAGGATCTGTAGGAGTATGTTGTATCAAGGGGATGGGTCTAAACATTTTTTTCTTTTTACTATGAAGGGCCTAAGTCCAGTTCGATGCATGACATTGGTCTACACTATCATATGGATATGTGATTTCCTCAGTTAATGTAATGTGGTTATCAACATGCTTAATATGAATATATGTGTGGTTCTAGTTCTACTTACATATGTATGGATCGGTTATATATATATATTTCATATGAGTGGGTGTAAACCCCTATGCATTTCTTTTCTGTTATGATTCAGATCTATGTTCTGTAATGCTTTTCTTATATGAATGAACACATTGGTCTAGAAGTCGTTCTGAGCTATAAGATGAATGTATGGTTCCTTTAAAATCTATTCACTTAATGTTTCTCTCACAAATAATGCATTCTCACACAACTCATATAAAGGAGGGACTCGGCACCCGCGTGTGCCTCGGGTGAGCGCTTGCGTTTTGAAGTTTGTTCCATTATGGTTTAGTTGCACTATGCATCATTTGACTTCATTAGCTCATTAACTTTATACACTTTTATGTCAAGATATTGTGTTATTTATTTAAAGTTTTAACAAATACCTCGGGTATGAAGTCTATGTGTTAAATTTGTGTATACCTTTTTGGTATTGGTGACCCTCTTATGGTTAAAAACCAATTCAACTTGTGTATTTTTTCAATTTAAAAAAATTATCATCTCTTTATTTGGTATTACCTTTTCGACTCTAAATATACAAATTTAGAGGGCATGCATTATGATTTCAGAGAAGATACATAAAACAATCATAAATAAGTGTCACTTTCAAATTCACCATCCAAAGGAATACAAATTTGGAGACTCGGTGAGGTATAAGGTAATTCTCACTCCTAGAACTTTGAATATAGAAATTTTATTGGGATTTAGATTGTTATTTGATTTAAATTAATTTTGATTGTTATTTGATTTAAAGGAAACAAAATAATGGTATATTAGAAATTCTAGGAGTGAGAATTACCTTTTACCTCACCAGTCTCCAAATTTGTATGCCTTTAGATGTTGAATTTGAAAGTGACACTTATTTATGATTTTTATGAATCTTCTCTGAAATAAGAATTATTTCCCTCTAGCATGTTATTGTGAGAGTGAGGAAGAACAAGGATCAAGAAAGAATGTGTGCACATAAATAATTTTCACTCGAACCGAACATGAAGTAGCTCCATATGAATGAAATAATTTAACCTCAATAATTATGCATGCAAAACTAAAAAGGTATACTCGTGCTCATATATAAAAATGAAAAGATAAAAATAGGAGTGTCATGTAACTCCTAATGCAAGACTCACCATACCTCCATAAGGGAAGAGATGAGTTATAATATAGAAATGGAATCTAACTCTTGTATGACTCACACTGACACGTATGCTAGATTCTATGATCAAATATATCATATAACTCCTAATGACACTTAATGACCTATGATATCACCTAAGTGAGATGAATCACCTTGCAAGGTTGAAATTCACCTAATTAATGAATAAAAGATGAAAAATACCCCTCAAACTAACACCCCCTTCATCATAACTTGGGATGAGGTGAGGAAAGTCAAACAAATAAATGGGTCTTGGTAGATAAAATTGATGAGGTACCCATGTACAATAAGGATATTAAGTAATGGAGGAAAACCCAATGGGAAAAACATCCACTTACAAGAGATATAAGACTCCCCTAATCAACTAATAAATATCCATCAAATAGGTCCCCGTAACTAAATACGATAAGGAACCCATGTACAAATAGTAATATTTCTACAAGAAGAAGATAAGGAGAATAATAAAATATGTCCAATCTCCCAAGAAGATGAGCATGTTGGAAGCCACCCTATACCATGTGAATAATAATATCTCTAGAGTGATAAGGTGTTGTTCTCATCCAAGGAACAATTCTCCTTATGTGAAGTATAAGTGTCAACTACTCCATGAAGGGATGTTGTATATGAAGAAACAATGAATAAGGAAAGTGGAATGTCCTGTAATTATATATAAGAAGAGTGTCACATGTCCGATGAGTCCTGAATTAAAATGACTACTCCTGAAAATTATATACGAGAATAAGAAGTAGGTGGATCAAGAAATAAATCCTCAAGATGTGGAAGGTGATAAGTGGATGGTGGAGGTGGGTCCTCATCACTATGGAAATCAACTATGCTAGAATAGAAGTCATCATCATAAGTGAGATCGATCTCTGAAATATCATCACATAAAGGTGAGTGGGATGAAGAATATGGAGGAAAAAAGTGAGAAAAGGAGTAATTTTTAGAGTGATGATCAACTCAACCAACTAAAATGATAGTGTCACTGTGTAGCTCTATGATATAAACATAATCTAGATTGAACTCATCTTGCATGCACTGACCAAGGTGAGTAATATGATAAACTTGTAGGAGAATAGTTGTAAGTGAAGAAATACAAAGAACATTGTTCAATGTTCCACCATTCACTTCAACAGACCCTCTCCCAAAAATTGGAGTAGAATATTTTTCACCCTTTTTAATATTTTTCACATGGCTCTAATGAATCAAAATCTATGTGGGATGGGGCTATATGATGAGATGCACCCGAATCAATGACCTATATAGGAGTAGGTGACACAATTACAAATAGAGATCTTCCATTTTTTTCTCCTTAATTATTTTATTTTTTTCTCTCTTTCCCTTTCCTTTTTCCATTGATATTTTCCTTAGAGGATTCATGAATTGATGAAGAAGGTTGGAGAGACTCAAGAACTCATTTGTTGTTCTTCATAAGAAGACTCATGAGGAGGTCAATCTTCTTCTTCAAACATTTTTCTTCATCATGCCTACCAGTGTAATACCCACATTTGATATATTCTTTTGGAGGTTTAGAACTAAAAGAGGAAGTGGAATATTTATATCTGGAGGTGGATTGGTCCTTTTCTTTTCTCATGTTCCTTATTGTTCTACTTCTTCTCTTTTGAGGCCTTCGGTTTATCATAGCTTGCAAGAATATCATGTGCTTTAGTGGATTTTAGGGTGCCCATTTGTATTAATTTATCCTATTCCCTAGTTAAATCAACAATACACTCATCAAAGGAGGGCATAGTCCATTTTTATTTAGATATATTTTGGTAGCGAGGAAGGTAGAGAAAAAAATTGAATAGTCGGGACCAAGTTTGGAAAGGATGGAAATAATTCGACAATATTTCAATTGCAATATTATATATTTGAGCTTAGTGAAGAAGTATTTAAGGGTGTCAAAACTAATTGGGCTGAGACTAATAAAATCATTTTCCAGTTCATTTCATCATGTTTCCCAAAAAGTGTTTCTAAGGTATCCCAAACTTCCTTAGGTGATTTAGATGAAGTTATATGAAAGAAATGTTATGGAGACACATAATGACATAAAACCCAAATGATTTATCACATTTTTCAAACCATTTTTTTCTTTGTAGAATTTGTTGTTTTAACATACAATCCCATAGTTATTTGGTAGAGTTCTTTGTTTCGTAAGATAAGCAATACATAAGTATTCCATTCGTGATAGTTGAAGGGAGTAAGAAAAGGAACTGAATTGACATCCATGGTAGATAAGAGTGAGCCAAAAACAATGGCATAAATAAAGGAACCACATAAGCTAAACACCCCTATTTGTGGCACTTTATAAACATTGTGTTGATTACACCTAAGTTTGTTTGTGTGATGTGAAGTAGTTGGTCACTCACCTTGTAATTGATGAAATATCACACAAGTGGTGAGACCATAATAAGCTCAAGTGATTGCATTGAAACAAAATAATAATAAGCACAAAATACCAAAGGCAAACAATAAGGGAAAAAAGAGTGAGTCTCTCTTTACTGCAAGGTTGTGGTGGATGGGCTCACTAACCCACAAGTGAAGAAGAGTGCATGTATAATGATGAGTCTAAAAATAAAGGCCTTAGAAATTCCCAATAACCCTATTTAAAAACCAAAAAAGAAAGGGGTTTTCTTTAAAGGTGTTTTCTTAATTTTATAAACTAGAATTAATTGAAATTAATTAACCTAGATTAAAAACTAAGTAAAAATAAGGGAAAAATTAACTTTTGAGGGTGTTTGGCTAGCTCATATCGATAAGCTAGTTGCTAAGAGGTTGAGTTGGGTTGGTTTGATTTGTTGTTGAGTCGTCTGAATTGTGGATTCAAGCTCTTGAGGAGCCACACGTTGAGCTATATTGAGTAATAATTTGCATTAATTGATGTATAGAATGCATAAACAATCTAGTTTGAAGTGATATGTGAAGTTTCTAAGTGGTTTGGTGCAGGGTCTAAGCTAATAAGAAAAAACCACACATCGATCAAAGTACCAAGAATAAAAATGGGGAGCTATATATTTCCATGTGTAGGGAGAATCTCAATGGGTCTAAAAAATAGTGTTATGAGATAATGAAGAGCATAGATGAAAACACGTGGTGATATAGGTAGAGCAGGAAGGGATGATGTAGGAAGTAAGGAACCGTGTGAGCCGAAGGTCGATTCACGCATAGGAAAACATAAGGAGCTCGGGAGTGATGTATAGGTGGGATGTTTGAAGAAAGAAACCAATGAGATAAATTCTAAATTCAGAGAGGGATAAGTGAGAATAGGTCAACAATATGAGATGGTAGATACTAAGGGGACATGAAAACTAGAGCAAGGGTGGTAAGGCCAAACAGAAGGAAGCAATGCAAACGTAACTTGGGAGTTCCAAATAGAGTCGAGTAGGGAGAAAGGTAGAGAGTAGATGTAAATGTGGGAGGCCAAGAGGAACTATAGAAAAATTTAAGCAAGGAAACATAACAACACAAGGGAGAATCAAATCAATGAGTTGAACACAAAATTCTATGTAGATCGAAACCCAAGCAAGACAATCCAAAGGTGGAGATTGATTTGTGCAGGAATGAGGTGTAAAATGAATCTCAGCGATGATGCAATAAATTAAACAAGAAGTAAGGATTATTTAAGAAAGGTGAGTTGGGTTGGCAACCTTAGTTGGATAGCTCATTTCCCTTCTCGACGAACTAGGACTAAGTTGTTCAATAAAATAACTTTACATAGATCCCAAGAACTTTAAACCCACACTTCAAACCTGAAATTTTTCCTAAAAAAACACACCTGCATGACACAAACTAAACACAATTCCCAAGCATAAAAGAACCTATATAATGAAAGAATAGAACAAAGTAAAGGCGGATTTAAAAACTTACACAATGACTTAGAAAATTACAAAATGAATGGTAATAAAAACTTAAGTGAGTGACATGAATCTAAACCCCGAGCTCAAATACAATGTGAGAGTGAGGAAGCACAAGGATCAAGTAGGAATGTGTGCACATAAATAAGCTTCACTTGAACCAAAATGTGAAGTAGCTCCAAGATGAAAGTCAACATTCAAACATAATAATTTTGTATGAAAAAATAAAAATGTCTACTCATGCTCATAGATCAAAATGAAAAGGTACAAATAGGAGTGTTGTGTAACTCCCAATGCAAGACCCATCATACCTCCATAAGGGAGAAGAGGAGATACGATACAAAAAATGGAATGTAACTCTTGTATGACACACATTGACACATATGACATATTTTATGGTAGAATCTGTCATATAACTCCTAATGACACCTAATGACCTATGATCTCACCTAAGTGAGATGACTCACATTGTGAGGTTGAAATTCACCTAATTAATGAATAATGTATGAAAAATACACCTCAAACTAATAAGCTAGAGGGCATGCAATCTTATTTTATAAAATATTCTTCAAAAAATCATAAAAAGTGTCACTTTCTAATTCAACATCCAAAGGAATATGAATTCGAGAGACTGTTGAGGTACAAGGTAATTCTCACTCATAGAATTTTTAATATATCATTTTTTTTTTCCTTTAAATCATGGTGAGAATATTTTGATATATAAAATATCACAACTATATATTTGAATGATTTGGATCTCCAAATAAAATAAATAGTCCTAGAATTCATTCCCCTTTCATTTTTGGAAGCATAAGTAAGACTCCCTCTTTTGTAAACAATTTCACCCTTACTCCTCCCCTTTATTTACAAAGAAAACAATGTTTTAGTCACATATTTCATTTAAAGAGTCCAATATCCTTAATAACCACATCCATCCACTAGACCCTTTATAGGATTGAGAAAATATTTAACAGAATATTCCTTTGATCATATTATTTTTCATAATACTATGCGTTTAAAGCATACACTCATTTGAATTAGTCCAGTTGAATATAGTACAAAGTCAACAAATATTAAACAATAGGTTATTCAATAATAATGAAAATCCCAATAAAATTACTATTGTGCATAATGTGAATGGCCTCCATCCTTTATTGTTTGTGGTTAAACATAGAAAAATTAATTTCTCTCGAGATGTAGAAATATCCAAATGAAGTTCCAGTAGATATTAGAAAGATATTTCCCAAACATAAAATCAATAATGCAATATTAGGTGAGCAATACTTGAACACCTTTATGAATTTTACAAATGTGTATGAAACTATTAATGAATTTATGATCATGTAATTTATTCATATATTGGAGGAAATTTTTTATTATTGGTATAATGTTTTACCTGTTATCCATTTTACCCCCGGGAAAAATGGACAACATGGTGTTATGGGATCCATGCACTGAAATAGGCATATGAGAATGAAATTGAGCTTGCAGGAAGTTCCAAGGCTTCGGGGAGTACATTCAATGAATTCAAGAGTGAGAATCATATTGAGGATTTTTTTTTCCTTTTCTTGGTTTTGACCCTTGAGATCAACTTAAAAGCATGAAATGCGTGCCCCATGGGCCCACATATAGATAGAATGGGTGAAGAGATGGAAGAGTGAAAAAGTCCCCAGACACCCTATTGGTTCCCCCTCATCCTCCACATCTAGGAAAATTCACTAAGAAATCAAGAAAAAATCAAAAATTGCCCAAATGGGCCTATTTGAGGCACTGAGCTAAAAATAGCTTGGCAAGCTTCTCAGTGAGCTGCTAGGAAAGTAACTCGGTGACCTAGTTGAGTTTTATTAGATAAATCAGTGTAGGGCCTCCAAGTTGGAGCCAAGATCCCCAAGCTTGGCTATGTGAAGGGGAATCAGTGGATGATGTCAAACTAAAGGTCCCTGGATGTGGATGAGATCAAGATCGGAATCAAGCTATGTGGATGCAAATGGATCAAGCTTATTAAGCTCATTGGTGTAATGAAATCGAGCTCACCGAGTAGCTCGGTGAGCTAATCAATGAGTCTAATCATCAAATGGGTCAACTCAGCCATACAAATGTCGCATACTAAGAGTGGAGGAACTTGGTAGAGAAAATTAGAACCAAGCTCATTGGAGCTCACAAATAACATGGGGAAAGCTCAAGGATCACGGTGAAGAGTGGAAAGAAATATCAACAATAAGTTGTCGAACTAGATAGCTCAACCACGAACAAAAGCTAAGTGACCTTGAGGTTGAGCCAAGTTAGCTCAAGGGGGGCGTGACACTAGGCCATGGTGTAACATAGAGGACACATGACTTGAGCTCATGATGGCATCAACAAAAGCTAAAATCATGGTAAAATTCAAAGCCAAGCTATTTTAGAGGGTGAAGAACAATTAACACAATGCACAATGAATCTAGGCTCGGGGTGTAAACACGAGTGGAAGAAATTGGGAGCTTGATTTAAGCACAAGATTGCAGGGAAGATGAAGGGACAAAGACTCTGCATAGTGAATCATATTGTCTCGGAAAACAAGCTCATAAGGTGAACAAAAAAAATCTAAGATCTCTCACCCATGGAAAATCATTAGGGGGTCAAAGGAAAATAATGTATTGAGTTGGGAAGCTTTTCGTGTTTGAAGTGAGGCCAAGAATTGGCGTGGATTTGTAATACACATATGTAAAATAGATTGAGATCAAGATCAAAGGATTTGTGATAGTCAAATAGAAGCCGAAATGAATGGCCAAGTAGCAAGACAAGAAGAATTAGATCTCACCTTGGCAAGTCATAGAGCATAGATCACAATGAGATGTGAACAAAATCGACCGAGTCAAAGGATGCATGGTAGGTTGGCTCAGCGGTAGGACAAGGTGCTAGCATGTTGTAAAAAGGTTATTTTGGCATCAAGACAATTTGTAGACATGATAAAGAGATGATCCATTGCAAATACTTGATGCATAACCTTGATGAGAAAGGGGTCACATGAAGATGGTTCTCATGGCATATAGATCACAACGAGCTCGTGTGAGACAAGGGGTTACACCCCAAGTTGAATGAATGGTGGAGGACCTTGGCATTAGGTTGAGTTAATAGATAGGAGTTTAAAAACTCATAGAAAATATGTTGAAGCTAAGGACATCAATTCATGTAGAGAAAGATCGCAAAATTGCGAAACAAAAAATAGACAATATGGTCATTAAGGCTCGGGATATTGAGAATGGCTCAAACAATTCATGTAAGTCCCACAATGAGGAGGTCAAGCCATAAGATCGAGGTGAGTTCCTACCATGATTGAATTAGGAAGAGATAAGCGTTGGGCTCTAGAATTACAAGATTGAAACAATAATATAGAGTAGTAAGGTGAGCTTGTGGGGGATTGGAGGAGTCTCCGTGGTTCAAAAATTTTAGACTTCGGAGGTGAAACACTTCAAACATTTAGGCTAGCACACTTTGGAACTCATCGAGCGAGTTGGGAAAAAACTTAGCTTGAAGTTCCAAACCTTGAAGTCTAATTTTAGACTTTCGAGGTTTTCTAGGGGTTCTTGGATGAGCAAAGTGTACATGACTATGATGAGAAAAGGTATGAAACCTTGAACCGGGAATATCTCGAAAACATGTCGAGTTGACATAGCGTGGTAGGTAAAACATGTAGAGTTAGAGGGTCCTCATGAGGTAATCTGTTATCCAAAATTCACCCCGGGGGTAATTTTCATAACATGCATTGAATACTCAAGTCCCGGGCAAATAGATTAATTCAAGGCAAAAATTATGTTTCTAGGGTCCTCTCGGCTTTTTCTAACTCTCCCGTCCAGAGAAAAGAGCAAGTTCTAAAAAAGGGTGAAAAAGTTACAAAAAACAAGCTTGGGCCAGAAAAAATCATGAAAATCAGCTAAGTCCTAGTCTAGGCAGTCCCTGGGACAGTTGGGACGTCGGGGCGCGAATCGGCCAAAAAGCCTCCAGGTGGTTTGCATAGCACTGGGACAGTTGGGACATCGGGACGCGTGGGATGCGGAAAGCCGATTCGGCCGAAGGAGGAAAAATAACTAACTGCTGTGCAGAATAGGCTAGGACATCTAGGCCGTGAGGATGCAAAGGACGTGAACCGCCGGATCGGCCTGAAACAGAGAACTTTCGCACTGGGACAGTTGGGACATAGGGACACATGGGATGCGGAGAGCCGAAGGAGCCGAGAGCCAATCAAATAATGCCACGTGTCTTCGCCTCAAAGAGGGACAGGGAAGCTCGAATCGGGTGGATCGGAGGAATTTTTCCCAGACAGTTTGGGACACCCAGGCCAAAGGGACGTGAGGGACGAAAAAGCTAGCAAGCCCGCGAGACGAATTAGGAAACACCACGCGTCACAAGGAAAACATCAAAATTTCTAAGGGCAAGGTTTGAAGCATTGGGCCGAGCCAATAAAAAAGAGGACACGTGTCCTAAGGAGAAGGGGAGTGTGGAGCTTAGGGAGGAATTAGAGAATTTGACAAAAGTTTTGGACAAAAACTAAAAGGTAAAGGATGACCTTGCGCCCTATCCTCCAACCGAGATCATGCCACGTGTCCCAAGTGGCGGGACGCTGGGAAAAAATGGGAAATTTTCCAAAATTACAAAAAGTCAAAACTTTCAAGGAAAACCCATGGGTAAGGGAAGAAGAGAGAATTGCTCATCCAATCAGCACCCAACACGTGTCGTCCAGGTGGCGAAGCACGGAAAAAATTTCAAAACCCATTTTTTCCTGTTTTGTGCCCTAAATCTTCAGATTGCCATATCTTTTGATCCAGAGCTCAAATTTGCATGTTCTTTGTATCATTGGAAAGCTTATAAAATTCTCTACATGATTCCAGGGTCAATCTTGAATTTTGGTTTAGTTTGGAGAGAGAAAGTTAAGAAACAGCTCTGACGCGTGTCCATGGCCAGAAATGACATTTCAACGACCAAATTTAATGTAGAATGGGTCGCATTCTCCTCCAATTCATTCAAAAATGATAGGGTATGGGTTTGTAAGGTCCTCCATGCTTTTTTAATGTATTTGTAGTCAATGAGGAATGGGCTCCCATGTTTTGTATGTTTTCTCTCTCCTGGGCTCGACCCATGCAATGTAAAAAGCCAGATTTGGCTCATTTCTAAAGGTGGAACACTTTTGGCATAGCAGACTTCTTCTTTCACCTCCAACAAGTGATTGTTGCAGGAATCAGACCTCTTCAAAGATTGTAATAGTTTTTCTACCTCTCTGAGGTTGTAATGCAGTGGTTTTGACATTGGAAATGATAATGCAAGCTTTGTGAATGGGTTTCAATCCTTTGTTTGTATTATTTACTTCATTTCAGATCCTAAATTATATCTTATCAGCCTGTGTATGTTTTATGCTACAATCTCTGGTTTGTGTCTATTTGTATGACAAAAATATTCACCACTCCTTTTGGTGCATCACCATCTTTAGTTAGTTTCAATTTTTGCACTTCTATCCCTGTCTCCTTGCAATTTAGAGTAGGATTAAGATTTGAACCTCTGTAGTTGTGCAAATATAGATCTAAATCAGAGGAGTTTGAGGAACCAGCCTCTAATCTAGATATTCCTCTCTCAGTTTCACAAGTCCCACACTTGGAGAGAGGTTTCCATGTTGTGCAATCACATTGGATGCTAGTATGATCAAACTAGAAATCTGATCAACATCCGAGTGCTTTGTGATTTTGTGCTAACAGATTTTGGCACGCCGGTGGGACCTAGATGTCTCATTTTTATTGCAGCAAAGTTGATGTGCATCTGCTGTAATTTTCTTGCTTAAAAAGAGCTATTATTTGCATATTTGGTGACTCCAAGGGGAAGAATCAACTAGTTTCAGCAGTGCAGGCTTGAAAACTCATGAGAAGAATCACCACAAGGTCAAGAGTTGGAGAAGAAGAAGTGCTATTTGAATACCTACAATTATCTCCAAGAAGAAGGCAAAGAGGAAGAAGGATTCAAAGGTCTCCATCTCCACCAAATAGAACTCTCTCAACTCCTCCACCCACAGTAGGCCTTTCTTTCGCCAACAAGCAAGGGTTTTAAGGCCAATTAGAATGGCACAAAACAACCCCTATGTCAACTTCACAGGCAGCAGCCCACTTTCCCTCAATGCACAACATCCAATTCCTATTGCAGCCTTGAAGAACATTCCCTACTTCACTGGAGAAAATCAGACTACTCCAGGTGATCATGTTAAAGATATTGCTAACCTTTGTGCAATCCATGAAATCAACGAGATGTAAGTGGCTATCAAGTTACTGGCATCTTCATTCAAGGGTAAAGCATTGCAATGGTTTAGGAGCCTTGGAGCTGGTTTATCACAAATTGGAATCAGTTGTGTATAGCACTTCATGAGTAATTTAGAGAAAAGGAGACAACTTATGTCTGTTTGGAGCAGTGACAACCATCAAGAGAGCTTCCAATGAGCAAACACCAATTTCAACTTCAGATTTCAAAAGACTTGGGAGAGAATTCCGGTGGCGGTCCAACAAAGCGAAAGGTGCTTTTCTCTACTATCTCAAAGCTCTAAATTCTGATATTTCTATGTTGATTCAATCCATGGGAGGCATAACTATCCCTATGGCTTATAGCATTGCCATTAGGGCTGAAAATTGTTTGATCCAAGCTGAAAAACTTGCCCCTAGACCTCCCATGCCATTGTTTCCAAGTTTAGAGAGTCCAAACACCAATCAAGCACCTAATTTGGCTCCTTCTCCCACTCCTAGAAATCAGAGTTCAAATGAAGCTTCCACTTCATCTCCAAGTGCCCCAAATGAGCTTCAAGAAGTCATGAAGCAATTGCAAAACCTAGGCAATGAGCTGGTTACTCTCAAAAGGCAGCAGGCCCAAGGTTTTAGACCTTCTTATCAACCCCAAGCTCAGCCTAACAGGTAGCCATACCAACCACAAAGGCCTCCTAATCCAGCTGCAAATATGAATCAAACAAGGCCTCCTGCCAATAGACCATTTCAGCCCTATAATCCAAATGTCATATCTGCCTCTAAGGCATTGGTGCCAACACAAAACAACATTGCTCAGGAGTATGATTGGTGTTTTCCATGCAATGAGCCTCATAACCAATCCATGTGCTTCAATGGTGCTTTGAATCAAGCATTGATGGTGACAACTATTTGTGTGGAGGGTGAGGGCGATCAAGAAACAACCAACAACAAGAAACATTCCAACAACAATCAGCCCCAAATGACACCACATTGGTAAATTGGCAAGCAGAGGATTTTTGTGGCATGAATCAGGTAGTTTCTCAAGGTGTTGCAGCCAACACAAGGTCAAAAAGGAGGAATTTGGGTGAAGAACAACCATTAGCCCCAACCAATCCATGACCTTCTATGGTTCCACAAGTGGTTGGCAAACAAAATCCGGTTGTAAATGCACAAGGGCAGCCAAGAACAACCCCTAGGCCAACTCAAATACCAGTTATTGCTGCCCACGTGCAAGGAGTGAATGTGCAAACCAAGGGATAGCAAAGAGATCCTTCATCACCATTCAGTATCATTGATCAGATGAAGAAGACAAACGTCAATATATCAATGTGGGAATCCCTATCTATCCCAGGCCAAAGAGATCTGCTGCAAGCTGCCATGAAGGACTGGCCAACTTCGAATCAACAAGTTCAGATGCAAGACAAAGTGCTCACAAATGCTGCCCAGCCTGAGGGAAATCATGGAGGACAAAGAAGGTAAAATGTTGAAACCCCCTCCTTTCTATGTTTCATTGATCATTAGAATCCAGCTAGTGCACAATTGCATGATAGACTCCGGACAAGTAGCTCAAGAATGCCTAAACAAATAGCTGATCAGCTAGGGCTTCAATGATGAAACCATATCCAAAGGGGTAGTGCAACTGGATGGGACAAAAGAGTAACAACAGCTTGGGGTGATTAGAAACCCGAGTCTTACCTTGCATGCATGTCCAAATGTTGTTGTTTTACAAGATGTATCAGTTATAGACCTTCCACCACTCTTTGCCCTATGTTTGTCAAGGACTTCACACCAAGATTGGGGATATTTGTCTGCTGATTAGTCACACATGCTTTGTTCAAAACAAGGTATGGAACCAAAGCCACAATAAGGTCTGAACCTATTGCAACTTTCTCATTGAGCCTTACACTCCAAGTCAGATTAATGCCAATTGCTCAACATTTGATCAAGAATATCACCCAAGCACTGATGAGGCTGACACCAAGGTTGGAAGTATCCCAGATCTAACTCTTGATGAATGGGAAAACAAGATACATGCATTTGATCCTTATCAAGAAGTGGAAGAATTTGAGCTAGGGGTCTATTGCATACACGAAGAAAATCAGCCTATTCCTAGCATCACCAAGCCAAACCAAAAAGATGACAATGAGTTATGGCAGCTGTTTTTGATGGATCAAGGAGTAGACAATGTGCGGGAGGGGAGCTATGCTTGTTTCACCTCAAGGAGTAAGGTATTATTTATCTTTTAGATTTCAGTTTGCATGCTCCAATAACACTTGCTGAATATGAAGCCTTGGTGTAAGGGATGTATTGCGCAATAAAGAGAGGAATAAAGAACTTGCAAATCTTTGGCGATAGTGAATTGATTGTAAATCAGGTCAAGGGACAGCATGCTTCCGAGAATGATCTACTCAAAGTGCTACAAGAACAGGTGTGGACCTCATGGAAGATTTTGAGGGTTTTGGCATCAAATACATTCCTAGGAAAGAGAATCAAGTTCTTGATAGGCTTGCAGCAGATAGGGGGCAGCCTTTGACATTGTGGAAAGCATTCAACAAGACAAGGTACAGCCAAACATCCATGTGATTGTGAGGCCTTCAAAGGCTGCCGGATAACAATGTCGGTTGGCAAGTGTTTGAAAATGACCAAAAATCATCCATTTCTTGCGAGAAGAAGCTAAGTTCTCACTAAGAATCAAGAAAGATTGGAGCGACAGATGGTGACCAGGTAGTACAGCTGAGAACTAACAAGCTACCCAAGGGACTTATCACTTTGGAGTCCATTTTTAACCCCAATGATCAGTTTAGAAAGGAGAAAGCAAACATTCAGGTCAAGAGAGAGGATTCAATATCCATCTTGGTAGAAGAGAACAAACCATTGCAAATTGGAAGGATGACAACTGAACAAGAAAGGTATGAGTTCATACAGTTGTGTCAAGAGTTCCTTGACGTGTTTGCTTGGAGCTATGAAGACTTGAAAGGTTTCAATCCCAACTTAGCTCAGCATACCATCGAATTGGATCCAAATACTAAGCCTGTCAGGCAGAAACAAAGACCAGTCAATCCACACATGGAGCCTCTCATGAGGAAAGAATTGGACAAGCTGATTGAGTCAAGGATCATATTCCCAATCAAGCATTCTAGTTGGGTTGCCAACTTAGTTCTAGTCAGAAAGAAGAGTGGAGAGATCAGATTGTGTGTTGACTTTAGAGACTTGAATAGAGCCTCTCTCAAGGACCATTACCCACTCCCTTCCATGGAGCAAATATTGCAGGTTGTAGCTGGTTCAGAAAGGTTTTCACTACTTGATGGCTACTCAGGCTACAATCAGATTATGGTGAAGGAAGAGGACCAGTTCAAGACAACCTTCACAACCAAATGGGGAACTTTTGCATACAGGAAAATTCCATTTGGGCTGTCCAACGGTGCTTTACCTTCCAAAGGGCAATGGACATGGCATTCAAAGGTTTGATTAACAATGTGGTGCTGATTTACCTTGATGATATCACTATTTTTTCCAAAAATGCAGCAGACCACCTCTCTCATTTGAGACAAGTCTTCATGAGGTGCAAGAGATTTAGAGTGTCTTTGAATCCTAAGAAGTGCATCTTTCTTGCACATGAAGGAAAGCTCCTTGGCCATATTGTCTCCAAGGAAGGATTAGAAATTGATCCAGAGAGGGTTGAAGCCATAAGAGCACTACCATTTCCAAGCCACAAGAAAGCCCTTCAGAGTTTCTTGGGAAGGATAAACTTTGTTCGGAGGTTTGTCCCAGATTTTGCAGCCCTTGTCGAGCCCATCACCAAAATGTTAAAGAAGAGCATGGCTTTCAAGTGGACAGCAGAAGGCAAGGAGAGTTTTGAATCAATCAAAGAAGCCATCTCCCAAGCACCAACTCTCATCAACCCGGACTTCTCCAAGGATTTCATCCTCTATGCATTTGGAGGTAATGACACTATTTCTACCATTTTGGTACAGCAGAACAAGGATAATGATGAGCAGCCAATTGCCTTCTTCAGCCAGAGCCTAGATGACTATGAGGTGAGGTACTCTTTTATTGAGAAGCATGTACTTGTAGTAATCATAATCTTGAAGAAATTCAAGTATTTAGTCTCAAACAACAAGGTCCAGTTGCTGGTCTCACATGCTGGAGTCAAGGACTTCCTCCTCAACAAGGATTTGAATGAGAAAAGGGCAGGTTGGATCACCCATGTCATGGAGTATGACATTGAGATCAAGATCACCAAGCTGGTAAGAGGGAAAGGATTGTGTGAGCAGCTGGTTTTGGGGAAGCAAAAAGAAGTATGCAACGAAGAAGAGGCTATTTTGACAGTCCAGGACAGCCATGAGCCAAGTGGCAATCAAGAAGAAGACAATGCTGCCCCCACTCCTTGCTGGACCCAAGGCATTATACACTTCCTAGGCACAGGCCTATGCCCTCCGGAGATGAACAAGACCCAAAGGAGACACTTCAGATTGCAGGCTGTTCCGTATGCCATTGTTGATGGAGTTTTGTTCAAGAAAGATGTGAATGGAGTGCTACTGAGGTGCATTAGCACAAATCAGATTCAAAGGGTGTTGGAAGAGTTTCATGGTGGACTAGCTGGTGGTCATTTTGCACCAAGAGTGATAGCTCTAAAAATCATGAAGGCTGGTTATTATTGGCCTAAAATCTTCAGTGATTGCTATGCATGGATCAAGAGGTGTAAGAATTGTGCATTCTTCACAAGAAAAGAGAGACTTGTTGCCCTTCCATTACATCCAATCTCAGTTGACCAACCATTCATGCAATGGGGTTTGGACTTCATTGGAGTCATTAATCCCAATTCAAGCCAAGGGCACAAATAGATTTTGACACCCAGATTACTTCACCAAATGGACAGAAGCAAGTAGCACTCAAAGAGGCAAATGAGTCTAGCATCTTAGACTTTTATGAGGGGATAACAACTAGATTTGGTGTACCTACTACAATAATCTCTAGATAATGCATTGGCATTCATTGGATCTAAGGTGACTGAGTGGGCTGTCAAGAATGGTATCTACCTAAGCACTTCATCAAACTATTACCCTCAAGGTAATGGCCAGGCCGAGTCTACAAACAAGAACTTGTTGAGGATCATTAGGAGGACTCTTGACGAGAATCAGAGGTCTTGGCATACCAAACTGAAATCAGCCTTATGGGCTGATAGGATAACTCCCAAAAGATCCACAGGTAACTCTCCATTCAAACTTGTCTATGGAAGAGAGGCAATCTTGCCCATGTCACTTGAGTTGCCAACATTGGAACTCATGAAGCAACTGGAGTTGCTAGAGTTTGAGCCCATGGAGGTGAGGTATGCAGAGTTGATGGAGCTGCAAGAGATCAGAAATCAGGCATCCCAAGCAATGGAAAAGGATCAAGCTTTGATCAAGAAGACCTTTGATAGAAAGGCCAAGGATATATCTTTTCAGGTTGGAGATCTAGTGTTGAAATGGGATGTGGATAGAGAAAAACTGGGAAGGCATTCAAAATTTGATGCCATTTGGAGTGGCCCATACATGGTCATGAAGTGCAAGAACAACAATGCTTTCCAATTGGCCTCATTAGATGGTGAAGAACTGTAGATTCCAGTCAATGGAATCTATCTCAAGCGTTTCTTCTAGAGGGAAATTCACTACTTTGTAAATATTAGATTAGATTTTCATTCCTCCAAGTGCTTGTGCACATTGTTTTGCTGTAGGTTAGTTTTGTTTTCCCTAAGTGCTTTGGCACAACTTGCTGTCCATGGAGATGTTTTGCAGCCCTTGCTCCCCTCAGGTGATATTCCATCTTCCTCCTTGCACATTCTAAGTCAGTTGGGGTTCTAAATAGAATATCTGATGACTCCATGCCCAATGGACTGCTTCAGGAAACTGGTATCTTCTACCTAGCAGGTAGGTAACCCCGTTGAGTCACCAAATTGTTATCCAAAATTCACCCCAGGGTAATTTTGATAACATGCATTGAATACTCAAGTCCCAGGCAAATAGATTAATTCAAGGCAAAAATTATGTTTCTAGGGTCCCCTTGGCTTTTTCTAACTCTCCTGTCCAAGGAGAAAAGAGCAAGTTCTAAAAAGGGTGAAAAAGTTGCAAAAAACAAGCTTGGGCCAGAAAAAATCATGAAAATCGGCTAAGTCCTAGTCTAGGCAGGTCCACGGGATAGTTGGGACGTTGGGGCGTGAATCGGCCGAAAAGCCTCCAGGTGGTCTACGCAGCACTAGGACAGTTGGGACATCGGGACGCACGGGACGCGGAAAGCCGATTCGGCCGAAGGAGGAAAAATTAACTAATCTACTATGCAGAATAGGCGAGGACATCTGGGCCACGAGGACGCGAAGGACGTGAACCACCCGAATCGGCCAAAATAGAGAACTTTTACACTGGGACAGTTGGGACATAGGGACGCATGGGACGCGGAGAGCCAAAGGAGCCGAGAGCCAATCAAATAACGCCACGTGTCTTCACCTCAAAGAGGGACAGGGAAGCCCGAATCGGGTGGATCGGAGGAATTTGTCCCAGACAGTTTGGGACAACCGGGCCAAAGGGATGCGAGGGATGCGAAAAGCTGGTAGGCCCGCAGACGAATCAGGAAATGCCACGTGTCACAAGGGAAAACATCCAAAATTTCAAAGGGCAAGGTTTGAAGCGTTGGCCCGAGCCAATAAAAAGAGGACACGTGTCCTAAGGAGAAGGGGAGTGCAGAGCTCGGGGAGGAATTAGAGAATTTGAAAAAGTTTTGGCCAAAAACTAAAAGGTAAAGGATGACCCCGCACCCCCGTCCCTCCAACTCGAGATCATGCCACATGTCCCAGTGGCGGGGCGGGAAAAAATGGAAAATTATCCAAAATTACAAAAAGTCAAAAATTTCAAGGAAAACCCACGGGTAAGGGAAGAAGAGAGAATTGCTCATCCAATCAGCACCCGACACGTGTCGTCCAGGCGGCGGAGCGTGGGAAAAATTTCAAAACCCATTTTTGCCTGTTTTGTGCCCTAAATCTTCAGATCGCCATATCTTTTGATCCAGAGCTCAGATTTGCACGTTCTTTATATCATTGGAAAGCTTATAAAATTCTCTACATGATTCCAGGGTCAATCTTGAATTTTGGTTCATTTTGGAGAGATAAAGTTAGAAACGGCTCTGACGTGTCCATGGCCGAAATGACATTTCAAATGACCAAATTTAATGCATAATGGGTCGTATTCTCCTCCACTTCAGTCAAAAATGATAGGGTATGGGTTTTAAGGTCCTCCATGCCATTTTAATGCATTTTTAGTCAATGAGGAATGGGATCCCACGTTTTGTACGTTTTCTCTTTCCTGGGCTCGACCCATGCAATGTAAAAAGCCAGATTTGGCTCATTTCTAAAGGTGGAACACTTTTGGCATAGCAGACTTCTTCTTTCACCTCCAGCAAGTGATTCTTACAGGAATCAGACCTCTTCAAAGATTGTAACAGCTTTTCTACCTCTCTGAGGTTGTAATGCAGTGGTTTTGACATTGGAAATGATAATGCAAGCTTTGTGAATGGGTTTCAATCCTTTGTTTGTATTATTTGCTTCATTTCAGATCCTAAATTATATCTTATCAGCCTATGTATGTTTTATGTTGTAATCTCTGGTTTGTGTCTATTTGCATGATTTAAATATTCACCACTCCTTTTGGTGCATCACCATCTTTAGTTAGTTTCAATTTTTACACTTCTATCCCTGTCTCCTTGCAATTTAGAGTAGGATTAGGATTTGAACCTCTGTAGTTGTGCAAATATAGATCTAAATCAGAGGAGTTTGAGGAACCAACCTCTAATCTAGAGATTCCTCTCTCAGTTTCACAAGTCCCACACTTGGAGAGAGGTTTCCATGTTGTGCAATCACACTGCTTTGGATGCTAGTATGATCAAACTAGAAATCTGATCAATATCCGGGGTCTTTGTGATTTTGCGCTAACAATGATAACATGATGGAGACCAAGCCAATGAGTGAGGTATCCGCATCGAATAGAGCTTGAGAGGGTCATTTCATCAGCCTTTTCTAGAAACGATGAGTTGATGGGTGACTAAAAGAAGACTCTCCTACGTGTAAACCAATGCGGAGAAGGTTTCGATATGCACGACTCACTAGAGTTAACAATGCATGATTTAATGTATGTGGTTCAATAGAAGAGGTCTCTAGCTATGCTATGTCGGTGATGTATGTTTGGGGTCTAAATGGAGGGCCAAGTTAATAATCCAAATGGAAATTGGATGGCGAATGGTAGGGAGACATCAATGCGGAGGTGTTTTTAGGGTTGGGCAAGTATCCCATTCACGAATGAGACAAATAATGATAGGGTCAAGGATTTTTGAACTGGTCAAAATAGATCGAGGGATTGAAAATAGACATGGGAAGCTCAATAATATGAGTTTGATCATGAGGGAAGCGGTGAGGACCACCATGAAATGTAACAGGAGCTCATTCATGGAGGTCTCGAGCATCTCAACGAGCCGGCTCGCTCCAACTCCATGTAGTGCCCAATAATGCAAAAATCCCTCCACATAGAAACAGCCATATCTGGAGCTCTTGATTCTGATTCACAAAAATCATAGTAGATAGGGATATGAGGAAAATCCTGACATAATGAAGACATGAAAATGATATTTTCAGAGGTTTCCAAAACCCTAAAATTACAGAGGCAGCCAAGACTCCAAAATGACAAAACTTGAGCACTGATTGTTCATTTCTTACAAAAAACTAGTCATTGAAAAGGTTGAGGAACAATATACATCTTGAAAACATCAGATTTGGAATTTTGGAGGTTCTAGACCCCTAAAAATGTATGAAAACTAAATATTTCCTTAGGTAGGTGAGGTGCATTAATGGAGGTATGTGCATGTTTTATTCTCAAACAAGGAAAAGTAAAAAAGAGAATGGGCTCTACTGAGACTTTTCCATCACTCTTCCAGGAATCACGATGGATTTTGTAGGTGGTTGGAATGAGATTTTGGATTCCTCTCTCTTCAATAATTCCTCTATAAATTGTAAGGGTTACAAGAAGCTAGAGATTTGTCATTTTCTCCTCCCATGCACCCCTATTCTTCTGGGGATTCAAGCCTTCCCCAAATACTTGTAATGGCTTCATGCATCTCTTGTTATAGAAATTTATTGTGTAAATCTCATGGAGCAATAAAATCATACTTGTGTTAAATTTCCTAGCCTTCATGCTTTTTTGTTTCTCCTTACCTCTCATTGTGCTTGTAGGATCTATGTATATTCCTTTGTTCATTGCAGTTTGGCGATTGTGTTTATCATAGAAAAATGAATGTTTTCATTTTGGGTCTATGATATAGCTATCTATCCTCCCCTTAGTGCATCAGTGTAATTTTTGTCTTTGTTTCCTCTTGTTAAACCTCTCAAAATTCACCCCTTCTCCATTTTGTAGGTAGGAGAGATTCATTGACACTCTTTTTCTTGGTGTATCACCGCTCTTAGTGTAGGTTTTACTTTTCATGCATATCTCTCCATGTCTCCTTGGTATGTTAGAATAGGTTTAGATAGGTATTTTGCATGCATTAGGATTAGTTTATGGTAGGTAGGATTAGGATCAGGAACCGTCCTTCTCCGGCGAGCTATCTCATTTCATAATGTCCCACACTTATGATAGCTCAATATTTAGAAATTACAAAGAATGCCCCATCAATAATCGAGACCATTAGGGGTGTAGTGATTTTTCCATAATAGTTTTGGTATGCCTCATGGGACAACACATTGAAGTAAGGGTCTCATTTTTAATAAGTCATTCCACTACAAGACCTTGTTGTCTTGAATCCCAAGTTCAAAGAAAGGCAATTTTAGAGGTTTCCTTGCATTTTGGAGTTTGGAAGTTACAAATTTTGTATTTTGGAGGTTTCATCTATAGGGTCAAGGTATGAAATCATTTTTCATAGGTTTTTCATGTGTGTAACAAGCCTAAAATTCACCACTAGATAGATCAAGGAAATCGGTATTGAAAACTGGCCTTAAATCTCATTTTTGAAATTTCAAAATTTTTAGACGTTTCCAAATTTTGGATTTCAGACTTTCATAATTTCAAAGATTTTGAATTTTGGACTTTCGATTCTTGGTGGTTTCATATTTTCAAATTTTGGAGGTTTCGAGTTTCGAGGTCTTTATTTTAGAATTTTAGAGGTTTTTGAGTTTCGTATTTCGGGGTTTTCTTACTTTGGACTTTGGAACTGTGGAATTTCAAGATTTTGGAGATCATTTATAGCAAGCCAATTTAACTCCCCAACCACTTTTGGGCTTCAATGTGTGTGTATTCATTTCATTTCATCAAGTTTTGTTGTACTCTTTATGGAATCATTTCCTTTGGAGGCACATGTGAAGAAAAAGCGACGACTCCATCTTGCCAAAATCCACTCTCTAAGTAGAAAAATTTCTCTCTTCTTAACACGTTTCCATCCATTTTCTCACTTTATTTTCATTCCATTACTTATATGAATTTTTGCAGCCATGATGTCATTCCTATAGTGGAATACAAACTTCCAACAACAAAAATTTCATTCGAGACAAACCTCAACACCGCAACATATATTTTTAGAGTGTTGTCAACCACCTCCCGAATCATACTATGATGAAAGTAAACAATGGGCATACCCATATGAGAAGAATTCATATCAGTTTGGTTACCCATAAAACTATGGAGGTTTTCAAGGATAGGGTACACATATTTTGGAAGGTATCCAACACCAAGATCTTGAGTTACAAAGGAAGGTTTAGGAGTTGGAGTATCGCATGGACCAAATCAGGATTAAGGAGATGGAAAAGGCAGCCCATATCAGCTTCAAAATTCCATACCCTTGGAATGGCCTCATACCATGTGAGTTGGACCCCTAAAAAGAGCTCTGTTGGATGAATTAAATAGTGCTTGGGTTGGAAAAATGGATTAGAGTGAGGGAGGCATATGAACGTATTGTTAGCCATTCCTTTCAAGAGAAAACCTTTGCATCATCTAACAACCTCCTCATTTTGTCTCAAGACATGCCCTTTCATTTTGAACCTCAATTTCTAATTCTCCCACCTGTTGCACCAATTATGGAAACTACTTCTTCATCTTCCACTCTCCCACCTCATCTCATTTTCTCTACCCTTTTCCCTTCTAAACCCAAGCCCCCTCTACAAGAATAAGAAAATAAGCCTCCTCTTCCACCACCCGGAGTAATGACAATACTAGTTAAGGACCAAACCGCCCCTCCTCTTGCATTCCTAATTCCTTGTCAAGAAGAGGAACATCGGACCAGTCAAGAGGCACAATAAGAAAAGGATCCAAATAGGGATGAAATGAAAAAATTTGTAATAAGTTGGGCTGAAAAGTTTAGGATAGAAAATATTACCTTGCTAGTGAAGCCTTTGAAGGAGGCCAAGGTTGGGGAACATGTAGTTAAATTTGATCTTGTAGTAGTAGTATAGAAATAAAAACTAGATGAGGATTAGAAATTGGAATGCTCGGAATGTAGTTTCCACAAGGGCACTTTGTTCTCGAAATTATTGATCAACCATTTGTTGAAGAATCGGTTGGGGAAGAAGAGGATCTTCATACAACAGAGGAGGAGAATCAAATAGGTCAAGAGGATTCAAACCCAAGGCAAGTCATGCAAAAATATCCAAGTTCTTTCCCCACTTCATCCCCTCTAGTTTCTAATTCAAAGGATAAAATTGAGCTATAATTTTTTTCTTTGTTGGAGGATGAAGATGACCATGCAAAACAAATTACAAATCCAAGGAACACCATGGAGGATAGAAAACCAATTTTGGAGGTTCTACGGGATGATGAGATCGTAGAGATATTTTTTCTCTCTTGTGGTATTGAAAGTGCCAATTACCTCCTTCCTTCATGTTTTGTTGGAAATGGATTGCTTGATGAATATATTGTGAGAAAGAATCTTGAGGACCATGTTGTTAATGATAACCTTCAAAAACATCAAGTAAAGAATTTTGACATCTCGAACTCAATTTTGGATGAGGAAATGAATGTGAAGGAAAACTTGGCCTTCAAGAGAGGAAAGAAAAACTCTAATATCCAAACAATGAGAAACAAGATACAACTACTTGCGGTGAATCACCAAAGTAGCTCAATTCGAGGCTGTAATAAATATTAAAGAGTTGCATGTTGCCATGGGAGAGATTCTTGATGCCACGAAAAATATTATGTTAAGGCTTCCCACTTCAAATTATAATTCTTTTATATCTATATTGGAGTAATTGAATCTTCCTAATTTCACGAGAGGAAAGAAAGAGAAAGGAAATGAGGACACCATCACTTTCATACCATCAAATAAGGTGACATATTAGTTTTCTGTAGATATGCAAACAAAAATATAATCATAGACAATCACCTTTTTTCAGAAAGTCTCATGATGAAGTATTTATTAGTAAAACTTAGAGTAGCAAGTGACTTCGGTTGTTCAAGCCATGCCCTATTAGATATCTATCTTCATTGAAGCTAGAGCCAATGTTTCCAAAATTATTCATGTTCATCCCTGAACATGAGGATGAGTCTCATAGTATTGAGGATCAGCCACAGGTACATTCGAAGCCTCATGTAAATAATTCAGGGAGGAATTTTTTTGTTTCCACTTAATACCTTGATGGTGTTAGTGGAAATTCATCATTGTGTTAGGTTTTCACTCATATGCACAACCATGTTCATTTTCAAATCATCCGCATGGCTTCTAGTATTAAGAAGGGTAAGCTACTTTTCCCTACAAATTTTAGGATTTTTTGAAGTCTTCTCTCTTCCCGATTAGTGTAGGGTAGGGGTAGGTTTTTTTCTACATAAAAAGTTCTCTTGTACACTCTACATGTGTACTTGGGAATGTATGATTTGGTATTTTTTACATATTTTTGGTTCATGTTACTCCAACATAGTGCATCATATTTCAATAATCCTCTCACAAGCCATGTTATAGAAGCTCATAATTATAGGGAATAGTTGCAACTCCCAAATTAAAAAAATGCGAGAGAAATTAAAATCAAATCATAGAAAATTCCTATAAGTGTTATTTTCAATCTCCGAGGATCGATTCTGATCTAAGTTTATAGCACCTTCACCGAATCAAGAAAGCATCATGTCATAAGTGGGACATTTAGAAGAAATAAAGAGATCAAAATTTAATAGAGTTTCATGATGTCCAAACTCGGTGAATGTCTTAATCAAATTTTTGTGATGCACAATGCATTCCATGCAATCATGGGTTTTGGTGTGCTACCTACTACGTGGGATCAATATTTATGAAAACCTAGCTTGCAAAGAAATGAAAATAGAGAAAATTTTGAATCAAAACAATTTTCCACTCTCATGAAAACCTTAGTATTTTCTCATAAAAATTGGAAAATGTAAGTAGTGACATAATAGGTCCAAGGTTAGCGGTGGTTTTGGAGGGAAAGTTCTAGATCCATATTAGTTGTAAGCTATTAGTTGTAACTTTGTGCCCAATGGACATATCAAGGCTAGTGGTATAGAACATATAGCAGGAAAATGTCCCCGTAAAGTCACCAAATTATCATCCATTTTGCACCTCATGGAATATGGAAAAAATGGTGTTATGGGATCCAGGCACCGATTAAGGTATTTGAGAATGAAAATAATTTTTAGGTGGTTCCAAGGCTTCAGGAGAAAATTCAATGAATTCAAGATTGAGAATCATATTGAGGAAGTTTTTCCTCTTCCGGTTTTGACCCTTGAGATCAACTTAAAAAGGATGAAACTTGGGACCCGTGGGCCCACATCCGCCATAATGGACGAAGAGGCGGAAGAGTGAAAAAATGGCCCGAACACCCTATTGGTTCCACCTAGCCTCCACATATGGGAAATTTTTCCAAGTACTCAAGAAAAAATTAGAATTTTCCCAAGTGGGCCTATTTGAGGTAGTGAGCTAAAAATAGCTTGTTGAGTTGGTTGAGTTGTATTAGCAAAATCAGTCTTGGGATGAAAATTTGGAGCCAAGATCCCGAAATCAGCTACAAGGAGGGGAATTAGTGGGTGATGCAAAACTAAAGGTCCTCGGGAATGGATGAAGGTCAAGATCATAATCAAGTTATGTGGATGCAAAGGGATCGAGCTCGTTGAGTAGCTCGGTGAGCTAAGTCATCATATGGGTCAACTCGGCCATAGAAGTGTCACGAGAGAATGAATGAAGGAAATTTTATGAGAAAATTTGAACCTAGCTCATTGGAGATCAAAAATAACATGGGGGAGAGCTCGAGGCTCATAGTGAAGAGTGGAAATAAATCTTAGTGATAAATGAAGTTGGCTTGTTGCGGGAGCTAGACAGGTTTGACCATGAACAAAAGGTAAGTTACCCGAGGTTGATCAAAGTCAGCTCAAGAGGACATGACACCGGGGATGGTGTAACATGGAGGACACATGACTTGAGCCCATGACGGTGTAAAATAGTCGAACTCATGGTAAAATTCCAAGTGAGCTATTTCGAGAGGGTGAAGCATAGTTAACATAATGCACAATGAAGCCGAGATCGGGATGCAAACATGATGGAATAAATTGGGAGATCAATTCGAGCATGAGATTTTGGGGAAGATGAAGGGAAAATGACTCGACATAGTGAACCATATTAGCTCAAGAAATCAAGCCCACAAGGTGAAAAAACAAAGTCAAGATCACTTAGTTGCGCAAAGAAATCATTGAGGGGTTGAAGGAAAAGAATGAACCGAGTTGGGAAGCTTGTCGGGTTTAAAGTGAGGCCAACCATTCACATGGATTTTTAATACAATGAAGTCCGATGTAAAATAGATCGAGCTTGGGATCAAATTGTTGGTGTCAATTCTAGGTTTGCCTACCTTGCCCTAATTTTTCATGACCATTTTTTCTAGAAAACATTTTGTTTGTCAAGATGATGATCTAAAATTTGTTTTTCCCAAAGGGAATGCCTTCAAAATGCTCATGATGTGGTTATTTTTCCCTAAATTGAAACAAACTTCCAAGTTCCCCCCTTTCTGTGCCCTAATTTCTTCTTTTCCACGGGTGTCGTTTTTTTCATTTCCAAATCGTGCAAGAAACTTGGACTTGATCAAATTCCATTTATGTGCAAGTGAAATCCCAATCCCCTGTCGAAATTAATCTTAAATAATGCTTCACTTGATTTAAAACCGAGAAATCTACATTCCTTGTGAAAAAATCCAATTTCCAGGGCATCCTTTGCATTTTTACGTTTTTGATGGGTATACGGGTGTCACCTACCCGTCAAATTTATCTTTGCAACATATTGCTAACGTGGCAGGCTCCTATTGGCTAAGGATGTGTGGGAAAATGTTATAACTTGTCACTTTTTAATTTTTGGCACAAGGAAAATTTTGGTCCACGGCCCCACATTGCTACAGTGATGTGCCTATGTGGCACAATTTGATTGGTTGGAGGTTCGGTTGGTGGCAAGTCATACTTAGGAATTTTGCCTTCATTTTTTCCAATTTCTCAAAAATCAAATTTTTCCCTGAGGGCCCGCATCGAATGGGAAGGAGACACGTGGAACAAGAAGCATGCGGATGGTGGAGTACTTGGAAAATTTTTGTTGTTTTTGGCTCAAGGTGTCAGGGAAAATTTTGACCCAAAGGCCCGCCTCCAATAAGAAATGGACATGTGTCCAAGAAAGTCAACATAGAGGGCGAGTTTGTGAAAATTTTGAAGTTTTTAACTTCAAAATGTTAAAGTTAAAATTTGGCTGTGAGTCCACATCCAATGGGAAGAGGACACGTGTTTAGGGGAGCCAAGGGAGGAGTGGGGTTGTGCATGTTTTTGGATTTTTGCCTTTGGAGGCAAAATTTCAAAGTTAAAATTTGAGCCGGATCTCCGCGCAAATCACGAAGTGACAGTGTCCAAAAGGGTATAATGGATCTGTGGAGTTTGTGATAGTTTTGAAGTTTTTCAATTTCAAAGGGTAAAAATAAAAAATTTCTGAAGGCCCATGTCCAATTAGAGGAGGACACATGTCCAAAATTTGGTGGAGGTTTGGAGCGCGGAGAGAAAGTGGAAAAGTTTGCAAAATTTTGGCAAAAATATCGAAGTGAAAAATTGATCCATGGAAAATTTGGAGGTGTCCCCCACAGCCAATCAGGGGGTGACATGTGGCATTTACAAAAGGGAAAAAGGGAGAGTGCGGGCCCACAAAGGTTTTAGTGCTCGCGGAGGTTTGAAGGAAAACTTGGAGGGTCGGCTCCGCAGCGAATGGGAGACCGCCACGTGGCAGGGGAGAGAGCGGGTGTTCGGGCTGTGGAGTTTTTTGAGAAAATTTTCCTTTTCTCAAAATGGTGGTGAAATTCATCAAATTGGCCCACGTTTTGGTAGGGCCCACATGTGGACACATGGCGGGTCCAGGGGGCAAGCGGGGAAAATTTTCAAAATTTTCCAAAGGTCAAAAAGGGTTGAAAATGTGTTTTTAAGATGGGGACCCACCCCAATCATGTTTGGACACGTGTCCACCTAGTCCAAAGGGGAAAAAGGGGAATATCTTTGACATGTGGAGGGATAACATTAAAAGTTGATTTTTAAATCAACGGTTGTTGTGTAATTTTGTTTTTGGGTGCCATGGGAACTCCAAGAAACTTGGAAATCAAATTTATTCATTTAAATTCATCAAACCTTATATGATTTTGAGTCCCCTCGGCCTTTTGAGAACAATGGCATCATTTTTATGAGCTAATTTGGTGCCCTATGGTGTTTTTGATGAAATTTTTATTTAGGCCCATGTAAAAAACGTGAAAGGTAAAAATTAAAGTTGTAGAGGTGAAAAATGATGAAGTAAAAGGTGGAAAATGATTGCAAAAGCATGCTGGCATGTCTGAATGCCAAAAACGTGACCCTAGGATGGATAAGAATCCAAATTCATGTAATATTTTAAAATATTTGTGCATCCCTGGCATTTTACGAGTTGTTTTATAGTTTAATGTCATTTTCATGAAATGGATAAGGTTTCTTGTAACAAATTTGATCCCTAAGAATATTCTTTGCTTGCTAATCAAGGATCCAAGCTGGCATGAGAGATAAAATGTATTTTTCAAGCATTTTTAAAGGGCTGAGAGAAAAAATAGAGGAGAGACTTGGAATTTTCACAAGGAAAAACAAGAATAAATCCATTTCTCTGGAGAAAACCACACGAGAGTCAATTTCAATTCCATCTTTGTATCATATTTCATCATGTTGATGTTATCCAAATTTCACCCCTAGAGTTAATTTGATAACATGCATCGAGTTTTTAGTTCAAAGCAAGTAGATTGATTCGGGGAAAATCATAAAATTGGTTAAGTCTGCTCAAGGCCACCTTTGGGACAGTTGGAAAAATTATACGTGAAATGCCCGAATCGGCCGAAAGAAAGAAAATTTGTCCAAGTCCTTTATCGGGAGAAAGCGGGACAAGAGTGCGCGAAGGACCTTGAACCGGCGAATCGAGCGAATCGGAAGAATTTGTCCTGTGAGAAAGACCTTTGGGAAATTTGGGACAAGAGTGTGTGGAGGACGCTTGAACTAGGTGGATCGGTTGAAACAAGAAACTTCAACACAAGGACAAGTGGGACAAAGGGGCGCGGGGCGCAGAATAGCCAAAGGAGCCGAAAGCCAATCGAGATCACGCCACGTGTCACCGGCAGAAAAGGGACGAGGAAGCCCATTTCGGTGGATTAGAGGATTCTGTCCCATGAAGCACTTTAGGACATCTAGGACAAAAGGATGCGGTAGACGCAAAAATCCATCGAGCCCGTAGAAAAATCACAGCATGACACGTGTCGCCAAGGAAAAAGGTCCAAAAAGTCAAAGGGGCGAGTTTTCGAGCACTGATCCAAACCAATGAAATAGTGCCACGTGTCCAAGTTTAAGGGGCCCACAAGAAAAGCCCGTGAAAAGGTGGAGAGAGAAAATTTCTCAGTGAACCAGAGCCTGCCACATGTCATCCAGATGGCAGAGCGCGGGAAAAGAAATTTAAAAATCTGTTTTCGCCTGTTTTGTGCCCTAAATCTTCAGACCTTCGTATCTTTCGATCCAGAGCTCGGATTTACACGTTCTTTATATCAACGGAAAGCTGTTGAAATTATCTACATGATTCTAGGATCAATCTCACATTTTGGTGTAGTTTGGAGGGAGAAAATTAAGAAAACGTCTCTGACACGTGGTGATAGATAGAAGTAATGCTTCAATGACCAACTTTAATGCGTGACGCTTACTTGCGCTCTGTTAGACATCTAGCCGTTTTTCTAGGATCCGCCTCTTCTATCATAATGAGATGATTTTAAATGCTACCAAGAAGTGGTTGGGGCAGATTCTAGATTTCCTCTCTCTTCCCTCTCTCATTTCTTGATATATATTGTAAAGAGGAGCTTTTAAGGGGTCGAACATTCTTGTTTTGCATCCTCCCTTCTTCCCTCGCCTGCAAGAGAAATTGTGGAGCTTTCAAACCTCCCATATGGGTTGTAATGCCAGTCTTTTTGCCTCTTGGCCACTGCAATGTACTGTATCGACTCTTGAGCAATAATATATGTGTTGTGATTGACTCTCGACCCTCTCATGTATTCATTGTCTGTCATTTTGATCTCTTATTGCAGTTTGGTTACCTGTGCATGGTGTTTGTATTGCATCTATGTGGTCTGTGTTAAATTTGCAAAATGAGTGTCTAACATTCCTCGGTGCATCACCTTTGTAGTTTAGGTTTTATTCTATGCATTTTCTTACCCTGTCTCCTTGGCAAGTTAGATTAGGTTTTAGCAAACCCTCTGCATTTTTTGTGTGCATCTGAATAGAGGAATAGGAACCAACCTTCTCTGGAGAATATTTTCTCATCTTTACAAGTCCCATGCTTGGAGAAAGGATTCCATGTTGTGCAATCACACTGGATGCCTGAACATCAACCTAGAAGCCTGATTTGCATCCAGGGGTGCTGTGAGTCTACAACAACAGTTTTGGCATGCCCAGTGGGACCTAGAGGTCTCATTTTTATTGCAGCAAAGTTGATATGCATCTGCTGTAGTTTTCTTTCTTATAAGAGCTATTATTTGCATATCTGGCGACTCCACTGGGGAAGAATCAACTGGTTTCAGCAGTGTAGGCCTGAAAACTCATGAGAAGAATCACCACAAGGTCAAGAGTTGGAGAAGAGGAAGCGCTATTTGAATACCTGCAGTTATCTCCAAGAAGAAGGCAAAGAGGAAGAAGGATTCAAAGGTCTCCATCTCCACCAAACAGAACTCTCTCAACTCCTCCACCTGATAGGCCTTTCATTCAGTATACAAGGGTTTTAAGACCGATTAGAATGGCTCAGAACAATCCCTACGTCAACTTCACAGGGAGAACCCACTTGCTCTCAATGCACAGCATCCAGTTCCTATTGTAGCCTTGAAGAACATTCCCTACTTCACCGGAGAAAATCAGACTACTCCAGGTGATCATGTTAAAGATATTGCTAACCTTTGCACAATCCATGAAATCAACGAAATGCAAGTGGCTATCAAGTTACTGGCATCTTCCTTCAAGGGTAAAGCATTACAATGGTTTAGGAGCCTTGGAGTTGGTTCTATCACAAACTGGAATCAGCTGTGTATTGCACTTCATGAGCAATTTGGAGAGAAGGGAGACAACTTGTCTCTTTTGGAGCAGCTGACGACTATCAAGAGAGCTCCCAATGAGCAGCTGGCTGATTTCAACTTCAGATTTCAAAGGTCTTGGGATAGGATTCCAAAGGGCGGTCGCCAAAGCGAAAGGTGCTTTTCTATATTACCTCAAAGCTTTGAATTCTGATATTTCTATGTTAATTCAGTCCATGGGAGGCACAACAATCCCTATGGCTTATAGCATTGCCATTAGAGCCGAAAATTGTCTTATTCAAGCTGGTAAACTGGCTCCTAGGCCTCCCATGCCCTTGTATCCAAACTTAGAAAATCCAAGCACTAGTCAAGCACCCACTTTGGCTCCTGTTCCCACCCCTAGAAACCAAAGTTCAAGTGAAGCTTCCACTTCATCTCCAAGTGCTTCGAATGAACTCCAAGAGGTCATGAAACAGTTGCAAAACCTAGGCAATGAGCTGGTTACTCTCAAGAGGCAGCAAGCCCAAGGTTTCAGACCTTCTTATCAACCTCAAGCTCAGCCTAATAGGCAGCCATACCAACCACAAAGACCACCTAATCCAGTTGCAAATGTGAATCAAACAAGGCCTCCCTCTAATAGACCATTCCAGCCCTATAATCCAAATGTTATATCTGCCTCTAAGGCATTAGTGCCAACACAGAACAACATTGCTCAGGAATATGACTGGTGCTTTCCATGCAACGAGCCTCATAACCAATCCATGTGTTTCAATGGTGCTCTCAATCAAGCACTGATGGTGACAACTACTAGTGTGGAGGGCGAGGGCAGTCAAGGAAACTATCAACAACAAGAAACATTCCAACATCAATCAGCCCCAAATGACACCACGTTGGTGAACTGGCAAGCAGAAGATTTATGTGGCATGAATCAAGTAGTTTCTCAAGGTGTCGCAACCAACACAAGGTCAAAGAGGAGAAATTTGGGTGAAGAATAGCCATTAGCCCCAGCCAATCCACCACCTTCCATGGCTCCACAAATAATTGGAAAGAAAAGTCCAGCTTTCAAATACACAAGGGCAGCCAAGAACATCACCTAGGCTAACTCAAATGCCAGATATCGCTGCCCACGTACAAGGAGTAAGTGTACAAACCAAGGGACAACAAAAGGATACTTCATCCCCGTTCAGTATCATTGAACAGATGAAGAAGACTAACGTCAATATATCAATGTGGGAATCCCTATCCATCCCAGGACAAAGAGATCTACTGCAAGCTGCCATGAAGGATTGGACAACTTCGAATCAGTAGGTTCAGATGCAAGACAAAGTGCTTACAAATGCTGCCCAGAAGGAAGGAAGCCATGGAGGGCAACAAGGTAAAATGTTGAAGCCCCCTCCTTTCTATGTTTCATTAATCATTGGGGATAAACTAGTACACAATTGCATGATTGATTCCAGGGCAAGTAGCTCAGTGACGCCCAAGCAAATAACTAATTAGTTGTGTCTCCAATATGAAGTAATATCTAAAGGGGTAGTGCAATTGGATGGGACAGCAATAGCAACAGTTGGAGTGATTAAAAACTTGAGTCTTACCTTGCATGCATGTCCAAATGTTGTTGTCTTACAAGATATATCAATCATAGACCTTCCACCACTCTTTGCCCTTTTCTTGTCAAGGGACTTCACAGCCAAGATTGGGGGGTATTTGTCTGCTGATTGGTCCCACATGCTGTTTAGAACAAGGTATGGAACTAAGGCTACAATTAGGTCTGAACCTATTGCAAACTTCCATATTGAGCCTTACACTCCAAGTCAGATTAATGCCAATTGCTCAGCATTTGATCAAGAAGATCACCCTAGTACTGATGAGGCTGACACCAAGGTTGGAAGTATCCCGGACCTAACTCTTGATGAATGGGCAAACAAGATACATGCTTTTGATCCCTATCAAGAAGTAGAAGCATCCGAGTGGAGTCTATTATATACACGAAGAAAATCAACCTGTTCTAGCATCACCAAGCCAAGCCATAATGATGACAAGGAGGTATGGCAAAAAGTTTTTGACGGATCAAGGAGTAGGCAAGGTGCAGGTGCGGGAGGTGGAGCCATGCTTGTTTCACCTCAAGGCATCAAATATTATTCAACTTTTCATTTCCAGTTTTCTTGTTCAAATAACACAGATGAATATGAGGCCTTGATTCATGGACTTCATTGGGCTAGGAAAAAGGGATAAATAACTTACAAGTGTTCGGGGATAGCGAGATAATCATCAACCAAGTTAGAGGACAACATGCTACGAAGAACGACTTGCTGAGGAGCTACAAGAATAGGGTATGGGACCTCATTGAGGATTTCGAAGCTTTCAACATTGTGTCCATACCCAGGAAGAAAAATGAAGCCGCGGATAGGCTCGCAGCAATTGGAGCAATGTTTGATGTGGTTGACAACATCAAAAGGGAAAAAACACAGCCACATATCCATGTGATTGTGAGGCCAGCATTCCACTAATAAACACAAGTCGGCAGTGTGTTTGAGAATGATCAACAGATCGTCAATTTTCTACAGGAAGAGGCTGAATTCTCAGCTAGAAATCAGGATAGATTAGAGCAGCAGTATGGGGATCAAGTAGTGCAGCTGCAGACAAACAAGCTTCCTAAGGGTTTAGTAACGTTGGAGTCTATCTTCAACCCTAATGACCAGTTCCGTAAGGAAAAGGCTAACATACAGGTCAAGAGAGAAGATTCAGAGCCAATTCTGGTTGGGGAAGGCAAAATACTTCAAATTGGTAAAGTGGCCACTGAGCAAGAGAAATCAGATTTCATACAGCTTTGCCAAGAATTTCCAGATGTCTTCACTTGGAGCTATGAAGACTTGAGAGGATTCAATCCGAATTTGGCACAACATACCATAGAATTGGATCCAGATGCTAAGCCCATCAGGAAGAAGTAGAGACCTGTTAACCCTCACATTGAACCTCTAATGAAGAAAGAGCTAAATAAGCTAATAGAGGCAAGCATTATATTCCCGATCAAGCACTCAAGCTGGGTTACTAACTTGGTTCCGGTCAGGAAGAAAAGTGGAGAAATCAGGTTGTGTGTGGACTTCCGAGACCTCAATAGAGCATCTCTCAAAGATCATTACCCGCTTCCTTCAATGGAACAAATATTGCAAGTAGTATCCGGTTCAGAGAGATTCTCTCTCCTAGATGGCTACTCAGGGTATAATCAGGTGATGGTGAAAGAAGAAGACCAATTCAAGACAGCCTTCACAACTAAATGGGGCACATATGCTTACAAGAAGATGCCATTTGGGCTATCCAACGCTGGTGCTACCTTTCAAAGGGAAATGGACATGGCATTCAAAGGCTTGATCAACAAGATAGTGCTGATATATCTAGATGATATCACTGTCTTCTCAAAGAATGCAGCAGACCATCTCTTTCACCTCAGGCAAGTGTTTCAGAGGTGTAGAAAGTTTGGAGTATCTTTGAACCCCAAGAAGTGCATCTTTCTTGCACATGAAGGAAAGCTCCTTGGCCATGTTGTCTCGAAAGAGGGACTGGCAATTGATCCAGAGAGGGTTGAAGCCATAAGAGCACTGCCATTGCCAAGTCACAAGAAGGCTCTTCAAAGCTTCTTGGGAAGGATCAATTTTGTCCACAGGTTTGTTCCAAACTTTTCAGCTCTCGTAAAGCCAATAACGCTGATGTTAAAGAAGAGAATGGCATTTAAGTGGACATCTAAAGGCAAGGCAAGTTTTGAGGCAATAAAAGAGGCTATATCTCAAGCACCAACTCTCATCAACCTAGACTTCTCCAAGGATTTCATCCTCTATGCATTTGGAGGTGATGACACTATTTCTGCCATTCTAGTACAGCAGAACAAAGATAATGATGAGCAGCCGATTGCCTTTTTCAGCCAGAGCCTAGATGACTGTGAGGTGAGGTACTCTTTTATTGAAAAGCATGTACTTACAGTAATCAGAAGCTTGAAGAAATTCAAGCATTTAGTCTCAAACAACAAGGTCCAGTTGCTGGTCTCACATGCTGGAGTTAAGGACTTCCTCCTCAACAAGGATTTGAATGAGAAAAGGGCAGGTTGGATCACCCGTGTCATGGAGTATGACATTGAGATCAAGATCACCAAGCTAGTAAGAGGGAAAGGACTGTGTGAGTAGCTGGTTTTAGGGAAGCAAAAGGAAGTATGCAATGAAGAAGAGGCTATTTTGACAGTCCAGGACAGCCATGAGCCAAGCGGCAATCATGAAGAAGACAATGCTTCCCCCATTCCTTGCTGGACCCAAGGTATTATGCACTTCCTAGGTACAGGCCAGTGCCCCCCAGAGATGAACAAGACCCAAAGGAGACACTTCAGATTACAGGCTGTCCCGTATGCCATTGTTGATGGAGTTTTGTTCAAGAAAGATGTAAATGGAGTGCTGCTGAGATGCATTAGCACAGGTCAGATTCAAAGGGTATTGGAAGAATTTCATGGTGGACCAGCTGGTGGCCATTTTGCGCTAAGAGTGACAGCTCTAAAAATTATGAAGGCTGGTTATTATTGGCCTAAAATCTTCAGCGATTGCTACGCATGGATCAAGAGGTGTAAGAATTGTGCATTCTTCATTGGAAAAGAGAAGTTTGCTACCCTTCCATTGCATCCAATCTCAGTTGACCACCCATTCATGCAATGGGGTTTGGACTTCATTAGAGTCATTAATCCCAATTCAAGCCAAGGGCATAAATGGATTTTGATAGCCACAGACTACTTCACCAAGTGGATTGAAGCAAAGAGCGCTCAAAGAGGCAAACGAGTCTAATATACTAGAATTTTATGAAGGAATAGTGACCAGGTTCGGTGTGCCAGCCACTATCATATCAGACAATGCATTGGCATTCGTAGGTTCCAAGATTACAAAATGGGCTGTCAAGAATGGAATCTACTTGAGCACCTCTTCGAACTATTACCCTCAGGGTAATGTCCAGGCCGAGTCTACAAACAAGAACTGTTGAGGATCATTAGGAGAAATCTTGATGAGAATCGTGGTCTTGGCATACCAAGCTAAAATCAGCCTTATGGGATGACAGGATCACTCCCAAAAGATCCACAGGTAACTCTCCATTCAGGCTTGTCTATGGAAGAGAGGCAATCTTGCCCATGTCACTTGAGTTGCCAACATTGGAACTCATGAAGCAACTGGAGTTACTTGAATTTGAGCCCATGGAGGTGAGGTATGTAGAGTTGATGGAGCTGCAGGAGATCAGAAATCGTGCATCCCAAGCAATGGAAAAGGATCAAGCTTTGATCAAGAAGACCTTTGATAGGAAGGCCAAAGATAGATCTTTTCAAGTTGGAGATCTAGTGTTGAAATGGGATGTGGACAGGGCAAAACCGGGAAGGCATTCAAAATTTGATGCCATTTGGAGTGGCCCATACATGGTCACGAAGTGCAAGAGCAGCAATGCTTTCCAATTGGCCTCATTGGCAAGTGAAGAACTGCAGATTCCAATAAATGGAATCTATCTCAAACATCTATCTACTGAAAATAAAAGGTTCACCCTTGTAAATATTAGCCTAGAATTCAATTCCTCTAAGTGCGTATGCACATTGTCTTGTTGTAGTTAGGTTTCAGTTTCCCTAAGTGCTTTGGCGCAAGTTTTGTCGCTCCTAGATTGAGTTTTTTACTGCTTAGCGTGCTCTCATAGAGGGAGTTGCAGCATCAGGCTCATTTTAGGTTATTACTTATGAGTCCATGCCCAATGGATCACTAAAAGGCCACTGATCTTCTACCTAGTAGGCAGGTGACCCCAAAAAGTCACCAAATTGTTATCCAAATTTCACCCCCAAAGTTAATTTGATAACATGCATCAGAGTTTTTAGTTCCAAGAAAGTAGATTGATTCAGGGGAAAATCGTAAAATTGGCTAAGTCCTACTCAAGGCCACCTTTGGGATAGTTGGAACAATTATACGCAAAATGCTTGAATCGGCCGAAAGAAAGAAAATTTGTCCAAGTCCTTTACCGGAGAAAGCGGGACAAGAGTGCGTAAAGGGCGCGAACCGGCCAATCGAGCGAACTGGAAGAATTTGTCCTGACAAAGACTGGGACATTTGGGACAAGAGTGCGTGGAGGATGTGAACCGGCTAGATCAGCCGAAACAAGAAACTTCAGCACAAGGACAAGTGGGATAAAGGGGTGCGCGGGGCGTAGATATGGCAAGGAGCCGAAAGCCAATCAGATCACGCCACGTGTCACCGGAAAAAAAGGGACGAGGAAGCCCATTTCGGGTGGATCAGAGGATTCTGTCCCGTGAAGCACTGGGACATCCGGGACAAAAGGACGCGGTGGACGTGAAAATCTAGCAGGCCCGTAGACAAATCACAGCATGACACATGTCGCCAAGGAAAAAGGTCCAAAAAGTCAAAGGGGCGAGTTTTCAAGCACTGATCCGAACCAATGAAATAGTGCCATGTGTCCAAGTTTAAGGGGCCCACAAGAAAATCCCATGAAAAGGTGGAGAGAGAAAATTGCTCAATGAACCAGAGCCTGCCACGTGTCGTCCAGATGGCAGAGCGCGGGAAAAGAAATTTAAAAATCTGTTTTCACCTGTTTTGTGCCCTAAATCTTCAGACCTTTGTATCTTTCGATCCAGAGCTCGGATTTGCACGTTCTTTATATCAATGAAAAGCTGTTGAAATTATCTACATGATTCTAGGATCAATCTCACATTTTGGTGTAGTTTGGAGGGATAAAATTAAGAAAACATCTCTGACGCGTGGTGATAGATAGAAGTAATGCTTCAACAACCAACTTTAATGCAGCAGAATGGCTCGCCGCTCCTGTTAGACACCCAACCATTTTTCTAGGATCCACCGCTTCTGTCATAATGAGATGATTTTAAATGCTACCAAGAAGTGGTTGGGGTAGATTCTGGATTTCCTCTCTCTTCCCTCTCTCATTTCTTGATATATATTGTAAAGAGGAGCTTTTTAAGGGGTTGGACATTCTTGTTTTGCATCCTCCCTTCTTCCCTCGCTTCTCTGAGAGAAATTGTGGAGCTTTCAAACCTCCCATATGGGTTGTAATTCCAGTATTTTTGCCTCTTGACCACTTTATGATATCTTGTATCGACTCTTGAGCAATAATATATGTGTTGTGATTGACTCTCGACCCTCTCATGTATTCATTGTTGTCATTTTGATCTCTTATTGTAGTTTGGTTACCTATGCATGGTGTTTGTATTGCATCTATGTGGTCTGTGTTAAATTTGCAAAACGAGTGTCTAACATTCCTCGGTGCATCACCTTTGTAGTTTAGGTTTTATTCTATGCATTTTCTTACCCTGTCTCCTTGGCAAGTTAGATTAGGTTTTAGCAAACCCTCTGCATTTTTGTGTACATCTGAATAGAGGAATAGGAACCAGCCTTCTCTAGAGAATCTTTTCTCATCTTTACAAGTCCCACACTTGGAGAAAGGATTCCATGTTGTGCAATCACACTGGATGCCTGAACATCAACCTAGAAGCCTGATTTGCATCCAGGGGTGCTGTGAGTCTGCAACAACAGTTGAGTTGGTTTCAGTTGTAAAGCCATCAAAAGGTTCTGATATTGTTCTCATGACTTTCCCTGCTGATGTATCTGATCATTTTCTAGATTATCCGGTTCATTCTCTTGGAAAAGTTTGCATATACTTATGTTTCAGAATGTTTTCAGTTTATGTTTCTTGCTCATGTTGCAATCTTATATTTAGGATCTCTTTGATCATACAAGGTCTCATTTCTTGTTGATTTTTTAATGGCATTTGCAATCTTATATTCAGAAGAGCTTTCATCTAATAGAAGATAAATAGATTTAAAATCATTTTACTGTCCTTGAATAATGAGACTGTTTGTAAACCTTTGGGTGCACCTCAGGTCATGATTGAATAGGGACTCCTGGATACTTTTCTGGTATTTTGCTTCAAGCTTTTGTGGTAGGTTATCAAAGGTTATGTGGAAGAGTGTAGATCTGGGCCTCCATTTGTGCACATATCCTGGTTGAAGGAGCATTTAAAATCTCTGGAAGTGTTCTTGTTGTGTAGGTGTTACAAATTTCTTGCAAAGGTTCTCAAAGAAGTTGGTGATTCCTAGCTACTCTTGTCCTAACATCTCCCACAGAATTTCATTCAAACTAACTCATCCTACCTATACTACCCCTGCATTGCATTGTGTGTCAACAAAAGAATACAATCCTTCCACCAAAATGCACAAAGTATATCAGGGTTTCATCATGTCTTTAGCAGCCTTAGCCTTGTTTTGAAAGCATTTCCATCATTTAGTAGTGACAACTCCTTTGAGTTTGGATAATGGATGCTTGATCATGTTTTCACAAGGCCTCTTCACAAGGACAACTACCCTTTGCCAAACATGGATAATGTGTTGTAGCTTATAGCATGAGGGTCGAGATGCTTTCTACTTTGGATGGTTTCTCTGAATACAATCAAGTAGTTGTTAAAGGATTAGAAAGACTTAAGACAACCTTCACTACACCTTGGGAACTTATGTTTTTGTAAGGATGCCCTTTGGATTGATGAATGCTGGTGCTAATTTTCAAAGGGCAATGGATGTTTCCTTTGCTGGTTATATCAATGAGTTTATTGCAGTTTACCAAGATGATGTGACTATTTTTTCAAGACAACGAGCAGACCATTTGCAACACCTAGAGAAAATGTTGATCAGATGTAGAGAGTATGGCATTTCACTTAATCCAAAGAAGTGTCATTTTGGCGTGTAAAAGGCCAAGCTGTTGGGGCATATTGTGTCCAAATAAGGTGTTATGATAGACCCTGAGAGAGTGGAAGCAATCAGCAAAGTGCCTATCCCAAGAACCAAGAAAGGTATCCAATCTTTCTTTGGCCAAATCAATTTTATTAGAAGGTTTGTTTTCAATTTTGCTGAGCTAACTCTTCCAATCACAAGCATGCTAAAAAGGATCAAGTTATCAAGTGGGATGAGGCTGCCATTCAATAATTTGAAGGAATAAAGGATGCACTTAAGTAAGCGCCTGTTTTGGCAGCTCCAAATTAGAAGAGGCCTTTCCAAATCTTTTCTTTTGCCTCTGAATTCACTATTGCTTCAGTTTTGTTACAAAAGGATCAAAATGGAGCTAAGAGGCCTATTTCCTTCTTTAGCAAGGCTTTACAAGTAGCTGAGTTTAAGTATATAATCATGGAAAAACAAGAATTTGCATTAGTGAAAGCAACAAATATTTTTAGGCCTTACATTTTGAGTTCAAAGGTTGTTGCTTATGTTCCCCACACCATGGTTAAGGAAATCTTATCAGACATGGAGATATCAAGCAAGAGATGTAGATGGGTCAAAAAATTACAAGAATATGATATGGATATCCAAACAACAAATATGGTAAGAGGTTTGGGTCTTGCCAAGCTCATGGCTGAGAGCAATTTGTAAAATGTAGAAGTAAATCAGCTAGAGGAAGAAAGGGTAGATCTTCTTGACAAATTGATGAGGTCTGAGTGGTACAAAGATGTGATTTTCTACCTCAGACACCTATGTTTTCCTAGTCACTTGAATAAAAATCAGAAAAGAGCCCTCAAGCTGGCTTCTCAGAAATATATCATAACAGACCTTGGGCTAGCTTAGAAGAACCTTGAAGGTGTCCTCTTGAAATGTATAACTGAAGATGAAGCTCCCAAGTTGATTGCTGATTTCCATGGGGGAGTTTTGGAGGACATTTTTCTATTAGAATGATAACACAAGATTTTAAGATCTGGTTATTGGTGGCCTACTCTTTTTAAAGATGCAACCCAGCTGGTTAGAAAGTGTGACAGTTGCCAACGTTTCTCTAGAAGATTGAAAGCTTCAGGCTCCCTTCCTTTACATCCTGTATCAATTGAAGCTCCTTTCAAACAATGGGGAATGGACTTCATTGGTGAGATTTCAGATCCTTCTAGTGCTGGTCATAAATGGATCCTTGTAGCAACTGATTATTTTACAAAATGGGTTGAGGCAATTCCATCTAGAAAAGAAACACACCAAGTGGTAATGGATTTCTTATTGAATCATATCATATGCATATTTGGATTTCTAGTTAATATTGTATCTAATAATGCCATGTGTTTTAGAGCCAAGCCTTTGATGGTAATGTGCAATGAATATGGGATAAATCTGACTTATTCTTCAAACTACAATCCACAAGGCAATGGACAAGCTGAGTCAAGTAACAAGAACTTGCTCAAGATCATCAGAAGGACCTTGGAAATCAACAAGAAGAAGTGGGGAGAGCAATTTAAATTTGTAGTTTGGTTGATAGAATAAATCCTAAAAGAGCAACTGGTAAGAGCCCATTTGAATTGGTGTATGGAACTCAGGCTTTGTTGCCTTTACACCTATAATTACCCACTTTTCAGTTTTCCCAACAGTTGGAAGATCAAGAACATGGCCCATATGAATCAAGAATCAATCAAATCATTGAGTTATATGAGGAAAGAAGAGCTTCTCATCAAAGGCATGTCAGATTTAGAGAGAAATTGAAGAGGTTGGGTGATAAGAAGGTCACTCCTAGAGCCTTCAGTGTTGGAGATCTGGTTTCTTGTAGGATAGAGGCATGAAGACAAGGGAAAGCATGGAAATTTTGATGCTCTATGGATGGGTCCTTATGCCATTGATATCAGGATTGGAGAAAATACATTTTTTCTCAAGGATCTAGATGGGGATTTGCTGGAGCTACCTATTAATGACAGACATTTAAAACACTTCTTGGATTAAATCCCCATATGAGGTATGCACAAGTTGTACATTTTGTATAGCCTCTTGTTTTGCTTTGTTTTTTTATATTGTTGGCTTGTGGTTTTCCTTTTTCCTTGCTGAACCATTTAGGTCTATTTTTCTTGGCCTTTGTTTTGCTGAAATTTCTAGTTTTGGGGCTGCTTTGCATTTTGACTCCTTGCCCAATGGATTTCTGGTACTTGGTCTATGTTGTGATCTTGTGGCACTCACTGGGAGTTCCCATCCCCAAGCAGGAGCCAATGTTGGTGTCAATTCTGGGTTTGCCTACCTTGCCCTAATTTTTCATGACCATTTTGCTCAGAAAATGTTTTGTTTGTCAAGCTGATGATCTGTAATTCATTTTTTCCAGTGGAATGCCTTTAAAATGCTCATGATGTGGTTATTTTTCCCTAAATTGAAACAAACTTCCAAGTTCCCCCCTTTCTGTGCCCTAATTTCTTCTTTTCCATGGGTTGTGTCATTTTTTCCATTGCCAAATCATGCAAGAAACTCGGACTTGATCAAATTCCATTTATGTGCAAGTGAAATCCCAATCCCCAGGTTGAAAATGAACTTAAATCATGCTTCACTTGATTTAAAACCAAGAAATCTACATTCCTTGTGAAAAAATCTGATTTCCAGGGCATCCTTTGCATTTTTACGTTTTTGACGGGTATACGGGTGTCACCTGCCCATCAAATTTATCTTTGCAACATATTGCTAATGTGGCGAGTCCTATTGGCTAAGGATGTGTGGAAAATGTTATAACTTGTCACTTTTTAATTTTTGGCATAAGGAAAATTTTTTCCACGGCCCCGCATTTATTCTGATGATGTGCCTACGTGGCACAATTTGATTAAATGGAAGTTTAGTTGTGGCGAGTCCTACTTAGGAATTTTGCCTTCATTTTTGCCAATTTCTCAAAACTCAATTTTTTCCCGAGGGCCCGCATCGAATGGGAAGGAGACACGTGGCACAAGAAGCATGCGGATGGCAGAGGACTTGGAAAAATTTTGTTGTTTTTTGGCTCAAGGTGTCAAGGGAAAATTTTGACCCAAAGGCCCGCCTCCAATAAGAAATGGACACGTGTCCAAGAAAGTCAGCATGGAGGGGCGGAGTTTGTGAAAATTTTGAAGTTTTTAACTTCAAAATGTTAAAGTTAAAATTTGGCCCATGAGCCCACATCCAATGGGAAGAGGACACGTGTCTAGGGAGCCAAGGGAGGAGCGGGGTTGTGCATGTTTTTGGATTTTTGCCTTTGGAGGCAAAATTTCAAAGTTAAAATTTGAGCCGGATCTCCACACAAATCTCGAAGTTAAAAATTGATTCATGGAAAATTTGGAGGTGTTCCCCCATAGCCAATCAGGGGGTGAAATGTGGCATTTACAAAAGGGAAATAGGGAGAGTGTGGGACCACAAGGTTTTAGTGCTCGTGGAGGTTTGAAGGAAAACTTGGAGGGTCGGCTCCGTAGTGAATGGGAGACTGCCACGTGGCAGGGGAGAGAGCGGGTGTTCGGGCCCATGGAGTTTTTTGAGAAAATTTTCCTTTTCTCAAAATGGTGGTGAAATTCATCAAATTGGCCCATAGTTTTTGGTGGGGCCCACATGTGGACACGTGGTGGGTCCAGGGGGCACGCGGGGAAAATTTTCAAAATTTTCCAAAGGTCAAAAAGGGTTGAAAATGTGTTTTTAAGATGGGGACCCACCCCAATCATGTTTGGACATGTGTCCACCTAGTCCAAAGGGGAAAAAGGGGAATATCTTTGACACGTGGAGGGCTAACATTAAAAGTTGATTTTTAAATCAATGGTTGCTGTGTAATTTCGTTTTTGGGCACCATGGGAACTCCAAGAAACTTGGAAATCAAATTTCTTCATCGAAATTCATCGAACCTTATATGATTTTGAGTCCCCTCGGCCTTTTGAGAACAATGGAATCATTTTTATGAGATAATTCGGTGCCCTATGGTGTTTTTGATGAAATTTTTATTCAGGCCCATGTAAAAAACGTGAAAGGTAAAAATTAAAGTTGCAGAGGTGAAAAATGATGAAGTAAAAGGTGGAAAATGATTGCAAAAGCATGTTGGCATGTTTGAATGCCAAAAACGTGACCTTAGGATGGATAAGAATCTAAATTCATGTAATATTTTAAAATATTTGTGCATCCCTAGCATTTTACAAGTTGTTTTACAGTTTAATGTCATTTTCATGAAATGGATAAGGTTTCTTGTAACAAATTTGATCCCTAAGCATATTCTTTTCTTGGGAAGCAAGGATCCAAGTTGGCATGAGGTATAAAATGTATTTTTCAAGCATTTGTAAAGGGCTGGGAGAAAAAATAGAGGAGAGACTTAGAATTTTCACAAGGAAAAATTGGAATAAATCCATTTCTCTAGAGAAAACCACCTGAGAGTCATTTTCAATTCCATCTTTGTATCATATTTCATCATGTTGAGTTGGTTTCAGTTGTAAAGCCATCAACAGGCTCTGATATTGTTCTCATGACTTTCCCCTGCTGATGTATCTGATCATTTTCTGGATTATCTGGTTCATTCTCTTGGAAAAGTTTGCATATACTTATGTTTCAGAATGTTTTCAGTTTATGTTTCTTGCTCATGTTGCAATCTTGTATTTAGGATCTCTTTGATCATACAGGGTCTCATTTCTTGTTGATTTTTAATGGCATTTGCAATCTTATATTCAGAAGAGCTTTCATCTGATAGAAGATAAATAGATTTAAAATCATTTTACTGTCCTTGAATAATGAAACTATTTGTAAACCTTTGGGTGCACCTCAGGTCATGATTGAATAGGGACTCCTGGATACTTTGTTGGTATTTTGCTTCAATATTTTATGGTAGGTTATCAAAGGTTATGTGGAAGAGTGCAGATCTGGGATTCCATTTGTGCACATATCTTGGTTGAAGGAGAATTTAAAATCTCTGGAAGTGTTCTTGTTGTGTAGGTGTTACAAATTTCTTGCAAAGGTTCTCAAAGAAGTTGGTGGTTCCTAGCTACTCTTGTCCTAACATCTCCCATATAATTTCATTCAAACTAACTCATCCTACCTGTACTACCCCTGCATTGCATTGTGTGTCAACAAAAGAATACAATCCTTCCACCAAAATGCACAAAGTATATCAGGGTTTCATCATGTCTTTAGCAGCCTTAGCCTTGTTTTGAAAGAATTTCCATCATTTAGTAGTGACAACTCCTTTGATTTTGGATAATGGATGCTTGATCATGTTTTCACAAGGCCTCTTCCATACCACATGCAAAACACAAGGATATCTCCATCTCCTTTACCATATAAGGGCTGTAATATAGGTTCTCTTGCCTTGGTTGATAGGCACAACCTAAAATAGTGAGGGTTAGATCAAAACCCTTTTAAAGGTGCTATCCACTCCCTCAAATATTGAATGCAAACAAGCAAATAGGTGTGCTTCCCGGCTACAAATGACATACAAACCATCTATCTATCCTTGAGTGTCTTGTGTAAGTTCATGATGCTGTTCAAATTATGAAGGAGATTAAATTTGGATACCAACACAAATGATTTATGATAGTCAAACAAAAGTGAGAATGAGTGGCCAAGCAAAAGCTAAGTGGAATTAGAGCTCACCCCGACAAGTTATAGAACAAAAATCACAATGGGACATGAACAAACTTAGCCGAGTCGAAGGATGCATGGTATATTTGTTTGATGGCAAGACAAGGGGTTATAAGGTTATAAAATGGGAGCTCAAAATTGAGCCAATATGTAAACATGATAAAGAGACAAGCCCTTGCAAGGAATCGATGCATGACCTTGATGAGAAATGGATCACACAAAGATGGTTCTCATGGAATATAGCTCATAGAGATATAATGTGAGACAAGGGGGTTAGCCCTCAGATTGAATAGATGGTTTTATTCATTTTCATACCCTTAGACCAATATTCTAATCCCATGCGTGTCAACTTATCACCCAGCAGGCGTTGGGTGCTCACCTGAGGCACACGCAAGCACTGAGCCCCTCTTTTATGTGAGTCTTGTGATATTACATTATCTTATGACATATATATTCAATTGGAAATGAATAGAATATAACTGTACAACATTATGAGAACCTAGAAGGAGTTGTCACCTCATTGTATCCGAGAAAGAGAAATAACCAACAACATATAAAATGGTTCATGCATAATGAAGATGCATAACGACTATACTCATGAAACATATATGATTGAGAATAGAGACTTATATTTATATTAACATGTTCAATAACCACATTACATTCCTTGAGGTCATAACAAACCCATATAACAATGTTGAGCCAATTCATGCATCGAAACTACACTATATCCATCACATTACAAAGGTGAATACCGAGCCATCCCTCTAAATATGCCATCACTCCTATATTTACTCTTGTTTTAACCCATTGAATCTTCCATGATGTTTCTACATGGATTTCCTTCTTTTCCAATGTACCACTCTCTCTCTCATGATGACTCCATGTATATATATGCTATCCCCTACTAATACCATGCACCTCAATATATAGCTTTCTTTCCTTGAACGCCATGCTTTCTAAGGTAACATATTGGTCACCAATTTTCCAAGTGGTCCTTCAATGGAGCATGCCTCCTTTGATCTAAGCTCTCCACTCTATGTAATGATGTTCTTCTAGAACCTTCCATTACATACACAAAATATTCCCTTTTGATCCTCCAGGTCATCATGTTGGCACCTTATCCACTCTGCATGCTAGAAGGGTCATGCTTTTCTCATGTGCTACATGGGATGCCGAAGATGGCTAAGTCCAAAAATTTCTTGCCTTACGTGTGTATTGTGTGTTCTACAAAACCCTGCTAGAACCCTTCCCCGCACACTTTTAACCCCACACACATTTCTTAAACTAGGCCCACATGCCCACACACCTTATTGTACTTGGCCAATATTTTGGGGCTCAACATCACCCCAAACTATGCCTATTCTCCATCCTTGGAAACACTCTTCAAATAATAAAGAATGTCAGGCTCTTACAATGGTTAGAAAGAAAGAATAAGGGAATCAATGATTAGGAGAAAGAATGAAATAATTGGGAACTTGTTTATTATTGGAGGAGGAGAGGGAAATTTTTCCTAGTTCTCCCTCTAACTTCCCCAAGCGTTGACCTCATTCTCGAGCTTGCGATAGAGGTCACCCACTAGGGCACTTACTTCCTAAAAACTTAGATCCTCTCCTTTGGCACTCATGATGTCAAAAATACTCTCCAATTGCTTCCCAAGTCCTCAAGTGCATCCATCTTGTGGGTGATTTGGGGGTAGAGTTCCTTCAAATAGCTTTTGATTAAGCCTTGCAAGATCTCAATTGCTTCTGATTTCTTCTCCACCTCGGTTAGGATCTTGTCTCTCTCCACTCTATTCCCCTTATTTTTCTCTTAGAACTCCTTGAGTTCCATTTCATGGTGGAAACCAAGATGTTTTCCACTCTATCCCTATCTCGTGCGATTATCATATGAAGCCAACAACTTTCTTGGTAACCTTTACTTCTGCAAAGTTTGGTGTATCGAGCCAAAATCTCAACAATATTTATCTTGTTTTCTTTGTCTTGGCACGTATGTGCCTCCTCTGTAGATTCCAAAGTGATTGGTCACCTCTCCATTGTGATAATGTGAGTTAGATCCTCTAGAAATTTCAAAGATAATTCATACTTCTAATCGGGAGGTGCTAAATCAAGTTACGTCATCACAACTACATCTATAATCATCTCCACCTTCTTGGATACTTCGCACACCTTAGATTTTTCTTCCTTCACTCACACCTCAACCGAGCACTTGATCATATCCTCTTTTTTTTTTGGTCTTTGGTTAGGCCCCTAATTTATTGGCTAAGTACAGAGAGGCACATGGGCACACAAGGCCTATTTGAAGAAGGTGCACAAGGAGAAAGTACACATGACATGGTTCTAGGAGGGTTTTAGTAGAACAAGTGGCGTGCACACAAGGCAGAGCAAAGGTTTTGGGACTTAGCCATATTTGGTGTAATAGATAGAACATGAGAAAAGTGTGACCTGACTACAAATGTGGAGTGGATAGGGTTCCACCCTAGTAGCAGGGTGGCCTAGAAAGGAATATACCTTGTGATGGAATATTATAGAAGGCCATCATTGCAAAGAGTGGAGAGCTCAAGCCTGAAGAAGCATGCTCCCATGGAGGACCACCTTGGACACTTGGCAATGGATCTACAACTCCTATGAAGGCTTGAAGGTGTTGAGAAAGGCTATAAATATAAGCACCCAGTAGAAGAAAGAAGGGGAGGAAGAGGAAAGAGATAGAGAGGTACACATAGAGGAGATTAGAGAGAGTAGATGAGAGGTGAAGCTCTGTAGAAATACATGGAGAGATTTATGGGTTGGGCTAGGAGATCTGTAGGAAGAATGATGTATCAAGGGATGGGTACATGTTTTTCTTTTGCATTGTAAGGGACATAGGTCCAGTCTTGCTACAAGGTTCTAATCTGCACTATTGTTTTGTCTGTAATGACCTTGATAGATGTAATGTGATTACTAGACATGTTCAATTATGAATATATGTGGTTCATGGTTCATACATATCTCTTTTTTATGTTCAGTGTGTTTCATATGAATGAGTATAATCATTATGCATCCTCTTTCCCTCATGGTTCAGATCTATCTCTTTCTTAATATGCTTCTTGTCTAGATGAATATATTAGTGTAGCATTTACTCAAAGCTCTCAGTTGAATAGGGAGTTTCTTTTGTCTTCTATTACACATCTATGATACATTCTTACACAACTCACATAAAAGAGGGGCTTGGTGTTCATGCGTGCCTCGGGTGAGTGCCCAACACCCACTGGGTGATAGGCCAATGCACATGGGATTTTCCTTATTTGTTAAGGGGTATAAAAATTGACTACATCTTGGTTCCATTGCCAAGACCTCCTTTTGAATTTTTGTAAGAAATGGCATGCATCTTTGTATCTATACTATGTGATGATAGGGCATTTAACCTTGGAAAGTGTTGAAACATGGTTCAAGAGCACGAAGGATGAATTTTCTCAGAGATTCAACATTGGACCTGATTTTGATGCACATAGATGGGTAGAAGAGAACCTCTACCATGAGTTGTATGAAATTTTTTTGTTACTTCCCAATAGAGTTGTATGAATGGATCTCAACATATGTGTCTAGATCAAGTTGGTACTATAGAGTGCACATATGGACCCAAGATGATTACCAGAGGCTACAAGATGTAGATCTGATGTGGAATCATGTTGTGGATCATTGGTGGAAGGGAGTGCTGGCTAGATACACTCTAGAATACACCATTTCTACGTACTCTTGTCAGAAGTTTTGAGTTCAAGTTTCTGAGGGAGCCCAGAGGATCATTTATACATGTTATTCCTTTGGTGATGAAGATCTTGACCATTACTTTGAGTTTAGAGGCATTTCCAGGTGGCTAAACCCTTATGAGTGCTAGGCAAGGAAACTATGGTGGAGGAGGATGGCGACATTATGAATAAGAAAGAAAGGGAGGAGAGGTGACTCAAGTATAGTGAAGTGTGTAAAAGGGAGATTTTTAGACACTACGAGGTTGTAATTGTGATGGATCTATGGAGGAACACATTGTGGAAATAAGTTGAGGTTCACGCAGAGGGACGTCAAACTTGAGTAATTTGTGTTACCCCATCTTGGAAAATTTGGGAGAGATACCACTTTAGATTTTGATGAGAGTTCATCATGTGGAGAAAGAAGATTCATTGGCATGCATCTAAACCCACCTAGTGACCGGACCTTAGCACTTGGTTTTCCAGATCAAGGGAGAAGTATTTTTAACCTAGTTTGTATCGGTGGAAGTGATTGATCTATGCCCAGGAGATATAATTTCTCATTTGGGACTTCTATGGATGCACATACCATTCTAGTGTTTGAAGGAATTTTTGGGCAAGGGGAAAATACACAAGGTTTGGGAAACACATCGGGAGTGGCGTGGGACACACATCTGGCAGTGGAACAATCTCACAAACCATTGGTACATAGTTCAGTGGGACATTGGGGACACTAGGCATGACCACTTCAAGCCCATTACGGCCATAAGAGGATCTGGAGGTGGAACTAGTGGATCGGGAGGCACAAGACCTGGTGGATCTAGTGGATCTAGTGGAGGAAACACTAGAGGAAACTAAGGATCTGGATCAGGAGGATAGGGGCCTTAGCCACCTCCTCAAGTAATCTTTGAAATGTCTTTACACTTTCCAGACTACTAGGGCATAGAGGATGTTGCAGAGCATGTTCACAAGTGTGATTTGTTATGGCACGCGAAGGGGATCAAAACCCTAAAATAGAAGGCCATTGAATTTACAATGACGTTTCAAGGGCACACACATAGCTGGTATAGGAAGTATGACCCACATCAAACAATGGTGTATTACATCACATTGAAAAATTCCTTCCTAGAAGAATTCCACATCCCTGAGTTTGAGTAGAAGAGCATCAACGCTCTAAAGGAGATTCAACAGGGAATGGCAAAGAGTGTGTGGGAGTATGATGCATGGTTTAAAAATATGCTGGAAAAAATATCCTATGACATTCACCCTTCACAAAGATGCTCAATGGTTTGTTGGAGGGTTGATCACTCCATTTAGGAGGGAATTGTCCCATAAAACATTTACTAACCCACACAGGCTCTAGAGGCTTCCTTATGCACTAAAGTAGTTAGGAGCATTGATACTGGTGTGAGCCCTTTTCTAGAGGCTCAAATTGCTGCCATGGAAAAATAGTTGGAGAAGCTATCTACAAACTCTACACATGAGACTCATAGTGGTCTTTGGTGTGTGGATTGTGAAGTAGAGGGGCATGTCAAGGATAGTTGCCCCAAAAAATAGTATGTACCATAGCAGTAGATTGTGAAATTTGTCACGGGGACCATGATGTGAGTAGATTCCCTTTGTTGTAGCACACAATTCAGAAGAATATGTCTTTCTATTGTAATATCTACACCTCTACAACCCGTGATACTAAGGATTGTAGGCTTATTAACTATATCAATGATGCCATTGATCATGGTGTGCGCTGAGACCAACCTTGCTAGTGGATCTAAGGAAGATAATCATCTCTATGAAGGGCACGCATATGGAAGCACACATGGAAAAGGTTTTCATGAGATAATTTCATGGTTGTGGTAACCATGGAGGGGGAAGAAGTGAGTTCCCATGAGGAACCTATTTCAATTGTGGATCTACATAAAACTACAAGAGTGAGTGCCCAAAGTTATTGCAATAATCATGGTGTGGAAAGAAGCACAAGTATGAGGAGTGCCCTGAGTTGTTTAAGCACAAGATCCAAAAAAAAACCGAGAAGGACAAGGGTGCCACCATGGTGAGTATAAAGAAGGTGACACACATTGGATGCTTAGGGTGGCATGTGATTCGGGTTAGAACCTATTCTGTGACAACATGAGTAGAGGTTTCATGTGCCAAATAAGTACCAAGGAAAAAATCTCTAGTCTTGAGAGAAGAAGTGGTGCACAGAAGTATTCAAACCCCGCCCACCGAGGAAGGAGGTGTATCAAGAGACAATAGATATCATTTGGATTTTGCAGGAGAAATCCAGTGTGTAAAGGAGAAGTCTAGGTAGAAGGAGCAAAGAAATAATGTTGAGGCTTCACAAAAGGACATGGATGAGGTCAAGGAAGTATGCAAAATGTTAAGGAAAGAGAATATTATTCCCTTGCTAGGAGAATGGCTATGAGAAAATATGCCACGCGTCAGAGCAGAGTGTGAAAGGAAGGTTTTGTATGTAAACCTCCCTCCCCATAGCCTTGATTATGAAATATAAATCACACTGAACGTATTTGTGGATGATTGTCTTCTAAGCAACATATTAATTGACATGGAAGTATAATTTAATGTTCTTATGCTAGATGTCTGACACCAAATGGGAAGGCCCACATTGCAGCCATATTCGAATGTGTTGTATATGGGAAACAAAACCATGAGAATTCCCATTGGAGTATTAAAGGATGTAGTAATCACCATTCAAGGGGCCAAGTTTACTGGAGGCTTTGAAGTCTTGGCACTCAATGAGGCGTAAAATTTTCTAGAATTGCTTAGGTGCCCATGGTGCTATAAGAACAACATTGATCCGTGGTTCAACAAAGGATATATTAGTTTCGAAAATAAGGAAGAGTGGGTCATCATCCCTCTATCGGATGGGATGTCAGCACCTTACACTGAACCTTTGGGAGAAAAGGTCCTTGATAGAATTTATGTGTGTTCCATCAGAGACTTGGAGATAATTCACCCAACAAAAGGAGTTATCTAATTTGAGGATTCCTAGTCTGCACGGTGATACCAAAAGCATGGCATGTGAAAATTGGGTGCATGGGACCTATTATTTGATTGGATGATAGCTGAGGGGGTTTGTAACAAAAGCAATCAAGGCATGCTCACTTAGGCATCTAGGAGGAAAGAAGTTACCAAGTTACTCTGGAGGAGCATAACTTGAAATTTTCTTACGGTACATGGAAGCTTAGTGGAAAAGTGAGGACGAAAGAAGATAGATGCTCAGTTATAGCCTACTTAGGACTGCAACACACTAGTGGGCTACACATCGGGAGAGCCTCCTAGAGTGGCATGAGGTAAGAATGGTGTTCTCTATAAGTATTTACAGAAGCAACGCGCCCACGGTCATTCAAGACTACCATGGTAAATAGACCACTTCATTCCATATCCAAATGTGTGAGAAGGTCTAGATAGGAGGCGCAGAATCCTTGCCGCCATCGCTATGGGTACATAAGTTTTATTCCACAATACAAGGTTATGTGTGTGCATGGTATATCTCCATTTCAAACACGTCGCCAAACTGTAATTGGAAATAATTGATGAATGATCTCATTCAAGCATTCAAGTATCGTAGTACAGAGCCATCAGTAGATATGGCATTACAGTTAATCAAGTTCCTTACGATGGGTTATAGTGCTATGGCGGAGGATATAATACAAGATTTTCTAGGTGAACCTAGCTTGGAGGTGCACTTTAAGGAAGAAGAATCAGAAGAGACACAACTTGAGTGCACATGCATGGAAAAAGAAAAAGGGAAGATGGTGTATGTAATTGATGGGGAGGAAGTGGAAAGCTTGGATGTTAACCATTCTGTAGGGACGCGTAAAGTGATAGATAGTGCTGATAAATGGGTACATGCCTACCATGAACTATTAAAAATAAAAAGGTTAACCTTGGTATAGAAGAGGAACCTAAGGAGGCCATCATCGAGGATTATTAGTCGAGAGAAGGAAGTCTCTAAGATCATTGATTTGTTACGTGAATTCTAGGATTTATTCCCTTATGGGTATCATGAACTCAAAGGTGTTCACCATTCCTTGGGGGAAATGAGGATCAAGTTAAAGGAGGGTGCACACCCGGTTTAGAAGAGACCATACTAAATGAATCCTAACATGTGCATGAAGGTCAAGGAATAAATAGATAAGATGATAGTGTCGGGCATCATTGAAGCTATTGAAGAGTCAGAATGGGTAAGTCTAATGGTCATTAGTATCAAAACAGATGAAAGGCTAAGGATTTGTGTAGACTATAGGGAGTTGAATGCAGTTGTTTCATCAATCCTTTTCCAACCCCCTTCGCTGAAGAAATTTTGGAAGGAGTGGCTAGACGTGAAGTCTATTCCTTTATGGAATGATTTTCAGGGTACCACCAGGTTCGAATCACAAAGGAGGACCAAGAGAAGGAAATTTTCACCACTAAGTGGGGAATTTTTTCCTATACAGTCATGGCCTTTGGGTTGAAGAACACACCTATGGTGTTCTCACGCATTGTGGTGTAATATTTTCTTGACTTCATCCATAAATTTATTCAAGTCTATCTGGATGATTGGACAATGTATGGGCTAGTCAAGGACCACTGTGATAACTTTATATTAAAGTTTGAGAGAAGTTAGAAGTTCAGAATATCCCTCAACATTAATAAATGTGTCTTTGCTACCCCATTTGGAACATTATTAGGGCACATTATATGTAGGGAGGGCTTACTAGTAGATCCCACCAAATTTGTTGTCATTGTTGGGTTAGGGGATTTTACTATCTAAAGCACAGTTCTTGGATTCCTTGGGCATATAGGGTATTAATGGAAGTTCATCAAGGGATATGTCAGGATAGTCGTGCCTTTAGAATATTTTCTTAAACACAAGAGTGCCTTCCTTTTGGGGGAGGTGCAGTAGAAGGAATTTAATAATTTAAAGGATAAAATTTTCACCATGCCCACACTATGATTCCCTTCTTGGGATAATCCTTTCCATTTTCATGTTGATGCCTCGGAATAGCCATTGGAGCAAGATCGATCCACAACTAGGTGAAGGGATTGTTGATCATCCATTGTGTTTTTCTAGCGAAAAGTTAAAAACACGAGAAAATTTACACAACTACTGAGCATGAAGCTTTATCCATGATCTACGCCCGCATAAGTTTAGGTAGTATCTGTTGGAAATGTCCTTTATATTCTACACAGACCACGTGGCACTAAAATACTTAGTCAATAAGTTTGTTCTTCAAGGGCGTATTTTTGGAGGGTCTTGCTATTTTTCAAGAATTTGAGTTCACCATGGTTGTGAAGCCAAGAAAGAGTAATTATGGACCCAATCATCTATCTAGGATTGAATCAGGGGAGGATGTGTAGAGCATTGAGGAGACTATGTTAGACACACAACTGTTTAGGTTGTAATGCGTTCCCTTGGATTTGGAGGACATTGTAGTATTTCTTAAGATAGGTGTGGTGCCAGAAGGAATGAAGGCCTTGGAGAGGAAATAATTGGCCATATGCACCATGCCTTACATGTTGATTAATGGAGATCTATAAAAATTGGGCCGTGATGAGGTTTTGCACCGATGCATGCTAGAACATGAGTGCATTGTAATTATGGAAGAAGCACATGGTGGGATTACAGGAGGAAACTATGTGGGAAACAAACCACGTGGAAGATTATGCTCGTAGGGATTTGGTGGGAAACCATTTACCAATATTATATTGAGTTTTACAAGGCCATTTGAGAAATGGGCTATCGACTTTGTAGAGGCCAATCTCGCTAGTGGCACAAAGGATTGGTTCATTCGCATGTATATCATCACTTGTACTAATTATTTGACACGGTGGGTAGAGGAAACACCTACAAAGGATTATACAATCAAGCTATAACCGAAGCACCTACAAAGGTGGGTACATGTATGGATTCCTATTGAGTTTGAAAAGTTATAGAGGTATGCACTTTTTGAATGAGATGGTTAGGATTCTATTATCATAATTTATGGTGGCCCATTATAATACTACCCCTATCACCTCAAGAAAATGGAACTATTTGAGGCATTTAATAAAATACTTAGTCACATGTTGACTAAGATTTGTGATGCTAGTAGACAAGATTGGGATGAAAAAGTATCAATCGTTCTTTAGGTATGCAAGACAACCTACAAGAGGTTAAATAAGGCCACATCATTTCAATTGGTTTTTGCAAGGATGTTGTCCTACCAATTGAATTCATGTTACCATCACTTGTATAGCAATGCAAGTGGATTATCCGATGAGAAAGTGCTTTGGAAGAAAGGATTGGTAAATTAATGCGTTGGAAAAATATGGTCACTCGCTAGGTAGAGCCAAAAGACTAAAAAAGCAAAACAAAAGGCATGGCATGATCATCACATCAAGAACAAGAAGTTTGAGGTTGGGAAGATGGTTTTTCTATATGATTCCAAGTTTCTGCACCATCCGATGAAGCTAAAATTCCATTGGTTGGGCCCTTACATCATCTCATACATCCTTGATTTAGGCGCATGCCAATTACAAGTGCTAGATGGGACAAGATTACCAGGATACTTCAATGGGAGTAGGATGAAGCCCTACTATAAATAATTTTTCTTGGTGTTTGTAAATAAGGCGATTTTCGATTTATAGACTTTCCTTTATTTCATTTCTCTTTTTCTAGTGTTTCCCTTTCTCATTGTCCTGCTCCTTTCTATTATTTTGTTTTTCACCGTATGTATCAAGAACTACATTACTTTTTGAAGGTTTTGCATGCACAAGGACCGCACATTTGTTTTAGTGTGGGGTAGAGTGATGCGAAGTATGGGCCTATAAGACAAGTGTGCATTGGTAGTAGAAGTTACTGATAATGGCCCTAAGCAAAGGAATAAACACTCATAAGGTTAATAGGCTCATAGAGGAGAGATGGATGTAAATGGTTAGTGTCAAGAAATCCTTGAAGAAACCACATACAAGAAAAGGAAGAGCACAAGAACAACATGAGGTAGGTGAGGGAAAAAATAGGGAAAAGGATGGAAGAAGTGCCTTGATCTATGAACACACACATACGAGTCTTCACTCCGGTTGGATTTTTGCATGCCAGAAGGTTGTAAAGTGTTTTGCACGCAAGATGTGGCACATGGGAAAAAGTGCTTAAAATTGTATTAGTGGAAAAAACCACATTTAAGGTCGAAGTACGGTGGTAGGTAAGAGAGCATTTAATGCTGGGAAAAGAGAAAAACTACAAATAAAAGGTTGAGAACTTCATTATTTATATTGCGATTATGAAGGAAAGAAATTTATTTCAAACAAAGGAAGCATTTGAGAGATCTAAAGTGCATAGCTAGGGTAATTTTGCAAACCAGTAGGAAAGGATTACATAGGTGTGGAGAAGTTAAGTAAGCAAGTGATGTCTTGTGGAAGGGTTTTTTATGAAAAAATATGGAAAAGGATGAAAGAAGTGCCTTCGGAACTATGAACACGCACGTAAGAGTCTTCACTCAGGTTGGATTTTTGCATGCCAGAAGGTTATAAAGGGGTTTGCACGCAAGATGTGGTGTATGGGAAAAGGTTCTTAAGACCGACTTAGTGGAAAAATCTGCATTTAAGGTCAAAGTATGGTGGTAGGTGAGAGAGCATTTAATGTTGGGAAAAGAGAAAAACTATAAATAAAAGGTCAAGCACTTCATTATTTACATTTTGATTATGAAGGAAAGAAAGCTCTTATGAACTAGGGCATCCAAAGCAAGATCTTTGTGACAAAGGAAGCATTTGAGAGATCTGAAGTGCATAGCTAGGGTAATTTTGCAAACCAGTAGGAAAGGAGTACATGGGCATGGAGAAGTTAAGTAAGCAAGTGTCGTCTTGTGGAAGGGTTTTTTCCAGTTAGGGTTTGGCGACTAGGGCATGGAGTTAGAAGGATTTTTTCATGAAGATCAAGCTTAGGGCTAGATAGAGGGGTAAAGAAGAGCAAGAGGGAGAGGTTCTAAGTACTAAAACCAATGAAATATGGCACCCAGAAAACCAACCATCTCACCAAAGAAGCAAAAGCAAAAGGGCAAGGGAAAATAAACAACAGTCATCAAGAGCACAAATGAAGAATGGTACGCAGAGATGCAGTACCTAGATAGGGTGTTGCTAGGAAAAGAATGGGAATCACACCTAAGGAAGATGACGGTGAGCGATTATAACCATTACATAACTACAATAGAGAAGGATATGGCCTTGGAATTGGTGCACCCAACCAATAAGAGAATGCCAGAAGGCATGCCCATTTACAATGACAAGGTAAAGGTTAAGTTGGAGAAGGTAGGGTTGCTGCAACTTTATGAACTACCCTACTTCAGAAAACCTGAGCACCTCTACCAATGGCTAATGGTGCACATTCACAAATACCACTTTTATTTCACAGGGTGCAAGATGCACATAACTCCCAATTAATTTCCAAGCTCACAAGCCTTATCTACAAAGGGGATAACATTTATGATGACCTAAGTGACAAGGAGGACATCAAGGAAATAGTTGTTGCATATGACTATAAGAAAGGATCATGATACTTTGACATCACAGATATCCTAGACCCCGTGATGAGGATGGCCGCGCTTGGTAACCAAGCTCAATGACCAAGAGATATGGACTCAAGTGAACAAGGAAATGTTAAATGTGTGCCATAAAATATTTTAGGTACCATCTACAAATCATCAAGATGTGAGTGCATAAGAAGGTGAGAAGATACTATTTGGTAATATCCTCCTCACAATTGTTTTCTTAGAAATCAAAGTGCACGATGGGATGGAAAGGTATTTTGGGAGTACCCGAAGAGGGTCTCTCACTCGTGAAGTGGTACACAAAATATACTTGTGAGATAATGACAACCACTCATAAGGTCCATTTAGAAAAATGGTACAAGCGCATGAGGGACACTTTTGGGGCGGAATGGAGAATTCCAGAGCAGTTACCTATGCTCGTGTAAGGAGAAGAAAAAATCATGGTATATCAACACTTCTGCATTGGTATATTTAGGTTGACAGATGAAACAATGAGCCCATAGTGCAAGATTCCCTTCTCTTTCACCGCACTATACTTCTAATCAAGGGTGAACAGATTCAAAGAGGAAAATATACTAAGGTTTGACCTTAGTGAGGTGGATCAATACCATAGGGAATTGTTTAGGATTTTTTTACCCCAAGAAGCATGCCTACGTGGAGAGATATGTATCCCATGAATGATGAAACAAGTGACTTTGCCAATCACTGGAAGGGATGCAACAAGGATTTACCTTCACACCAGCCAAAATTTTAAAAATTTGTATACTTGGAAAACAATGAATCCATTCCTAAGGACCCCACAGTAGAAAGAGGCCCATGCCAAAGAAGATGAAAAGGGAAGAGGTGCAAGAAGCACCAAGTTTTCAGAGCTACACAAGTAATAATCATGTTGGGGATAAGTGATAAGCCTAGTACTCATACATGGAGAAATAAGTCCCGGTGAAAGCAAGGACTCCAGAGGAAAAAGCATCGAAGCACGAGGACCCTCATCCCGAGAGAGGTCACTAGAGGAGGAGGATAAGGAAGCGTAATATCCTACCAATAAGAAGCAAAAGGTGACAGAAGAAAATGATTCAGAGGATACAGAAAGATTGGAGGCCTATATAGGTGAGAGGGATGATGATGATGAAGATGAACCAAGAGGTGAGGACCATCCTATCTATGAGGTTCATGACTCGGAGGAGGAAGGAGAGGAAGAAGAAAATGAATACATCTTTGCCAAGAGGGAGAATAACAAGGAAGAAGAAGATACTCAGAAAAGGGGGTAAGTGAGGAAGTCACCAAAGAACAAAGGACCCCAAGCCTCACTAAGGAACAAATAGACAAGGCCATGGAGAAGGAAGTCACCAAGATCATTGAAGACCTAGTAGAGAAAGAGATGGAGTGTAGTGCGGACCTAGTGATGAAGGAAGTAGAGGAGGGAAGCATAGAAAAGGAATATGGTAGCATAGGAGGGGATCCCAGTTTGCTGTGAGCTTTCCAAAGGTTGCATGCATAGGGAGAAAAAGTGTAGAGGCATCACAAGTTCATAGGATGGGCTATATTGATGACCCAAACAAGGTGTTGTGCACATGATTTCAAAGCACCATACCAATAGAGAAAATTTTGGCTATGGCATCATTTGATGAGGAAGGTGCATACCCTCGGATAAGGAAAATTATTTCTTGGGAATTTGATTCCCACATCAACGAACCTGAATTTGAAGTAAGCTAAGGGAAATAATGAAGGTACCAGAGTCAAAAGGTGATAACCCCTTGGTAAATGATCAACATCTATCAGACGAACAAATTTGCAATGTGGTTGAATAAATTTTCGGTGGAGGTAGAGGCTAGAATCTTCGGGAGGAATGATAGAGTGAAGTTTCTAGAGGTAGTGCTAGAGAAGAAGGAAGAGGAGATGGATAAAACAACTAAGTAGTTAAAATATGAGGAACTATTCAATGCTCAACTAAGGCATGAATTGAAGGAAGAGAAGGCAAGGGTATGTGAAGTCTCCAAGAAGGTGGATATGATTAAAAGTGCCATTATCTTGAAGCATCTAGACTTGACACAACCTCCGCAAAAATAAGAATCAAGCCTGGAATTCCTAGAAGATATAACTCACATTCTCACAATGGAAAGATGACCACTAGCATTGGATTGTGCAGAGAAGGCATCAACATGCAAATAAAAATATGACAAGATGAAGGTTGTGGCCATTGTGGCCCAATACAAGAAATTCCTCGTGGATGTAAAGGCCACTTTGCCCGATAGCAGAGGATGCCTATGAAAATTGAACCGACAAAGATAGAGTGGTGATCATTCTTGTTACCACCCATGAAGCAGATCTCAAGGAGTTCCAGGAGAAACACAAGGGGAATAGGGCAGAACATGAAAAATTCTAGCTGAGGTTGAGAAGAAATTAGAGGCTATTGAGACCTTGTGGGGCTCAATTAAGAACCGGCTTAAAGAATTATATCCCCAAATCACTCATAGGATGGATGCACTTGAGGATATGGGCAAGCAATTAGAAGAGGTTGTGGAAACCATGAGTGCCAAGGGAGAAGGGCTAAGCTTTGAAGAGGTGAGCACCCTAGTTAGTGACCTCTGTCAATAAGCACAGAGCGAAGTCGATACCTAGAATAAGTTGGAGGCAGACTTGACAAAAGATTTCCCCCTCCTCTTGTAGAAATAATCATAGTTCCCCATTCTTTCATTCTTCCCCAAAATTCTTCATTCCTTTATTATTTCTCCAAAATATTCAAGGATAGTCATTATTTATTCTTTGAGAAGGTGTTCCCGAGGGTGGAGAACATGCATAGTGTGGGGTGATGTTGGGCCCCTAAAATATTGGCTAAGTACAAGAAGGCACATGGGCATGCAAGGCCTATTTGAAGAAGGGTGCGCAAGGAGAAAGCGTGTAGGACATGGTTTTAGGAGGGTTTTATTAGAACCAATGGCACACACACAAGGAAGAACAAAGATCTTGGGACTTAGCCATATTTGGCATATTAGGCAAAACATGAGGAAAACATGACCCGACTGCACATGTGAAGTGGATAAGGTGCTAGCCTGACAACTTGGTTCCCACGGAAGGAATATACCTTATGATAGAAGATTCCAAAAGGTCATCATGGAAAAGGATGGAGATCTCACATCTGAAGAAGCATGCTCCCATGGAGGACCACTTGGACACATGGCAAGCAATCTACAACTTCAGAAAGGCATGGTGGTGCTTGATAAGGCTATATATATGAGTGCCCGGTAGAAGAAAAAGACACACATGGAGAGACCAAGAATTAAAGAGAGGAAAAGCCATGTAGGAATACTATGAGAACTCCATAGGTTGGTTTAGAGGATCTATAGGAGTATGTTGTATCAAGGGGATGGGTCTGAACATTATATTTTTCTTTGTACTATGAAGGGCCTAAGTCCAGTTTGATGCATGACATTGGTTTGCACTATCATATGGATTTGTGATTACCTCAGTTAATGTAATGTGGTTATCAACATGCTTAATATGAATATATGTGTGTATCTATTTGTACTTAAATCAGTATGGATCAATTATCTATATATTTGATACGAGTGGGTGTAAACCCCTATGCATTTCTTTTCTTTATGATTCGGATATATGTTATTTAATGTTTTTCTTATATTAATGAACACATTGGTCTAAAATTTGTTCTGAGATATAAGATGAATTTATGGTTCCTTTACAATCAATTCACTTAAAGTTTCTACCGTAAATAATGCATTCTCACACAACTCACATAAAGGAGGGACTCGGCGCCCACATGTACCTTGGGTGAGCACTCGGTTTAGAAGTGTGTTCGTTTATGGCTTGGTTGCCTTGTGGATCAGTTGACTTGTGTTATCTCGTTAACTCTATACACTTTTATGTCAATATATTGTGTTGTTTATTTAAAATTTTAACAAATACTTATGGTATGAATTTTGTGTTAAATTTGTGTATACCTTTATGGTATTGGTGACCCTCTTAAGGTTAAAAATCAATTCAGCTTATGTATTTGTTAAATTTTAAAAAATTATCATCTCTTTCTTTGGTATTACCTTTTCTCGCTATAAATATATAAATTTATAGGGCATGCATTATTATTTTAGAGAATATACATAAAAAAATCATAAATAAGTGTCACTTTAAAATTCAGCATCTAAAGGAATACAAATTTGGAGACCGATGGGCTACTGAGGTAATTCTCACTCCTAGAACTTTGAATATAGAAATTTTATTAGGATTTAGATTTTATTTGATTTAAAGGAATCTTGATTGTTATTTGATTTAAAGGAAACACGATAATTCTATATTAAAAATTCTAGGAGTGAGAATTATCTTTTACCTCAATAGGTCTCTAAATGTGTATGCCTTTAGATGTTGAATTTTAAAGTGAAACTTATTTATGATTTTTTATGAATCTTCTCTGAAATAAGAATTATTTCCCTCTAGCATGTTATTGTGAGAGTGAGGAAGAACAAGGATAAAGAAGGAATGTGTGCACATAAATAATTTTCACTCAAACTAAAACATGAAGTAGCTCCAATATGAAAGAAATAATTTAACCTCAATAATTGTGCATGCAAAAAGAAAGAGGTATACTCATGCTCATAGATTAAAATGAAAAGATAGAAATAGGATTTTCATGTAACTCCTAATTCAATACCCACCATACCTCCATAAGGGAAGAGAGGAGTTACAATCAAGAAATGGAATCTAACTCTTTTATGACACACACTAACACATGCCAAATTCTATGATAAAATCTATCATATAAATCCTAATGACACTTAATGACCTATGATCTCACCTAAGTGAGATGAATCACTTGTGAGGTTGAAATTCACATAATTAATGAATAAAAGATGAAAATACCCCTCACACCAACACCCCCTTCATCATAACTTTGGATAAGGTGAGGCAAGTCAAACAAATAAATGGGTCTTGGTAGATACATTTGATAAGTTACCCACGTACAATAAGGATATTAAGTAATGGAGGAAAACCCAATGGGAAAAACATCCACTTACAAGAGATAGAAGACTCCCCTAAACAACTAAGAAATATCCGTCAAATAGGTCCCGTTAAATAAATCCGATAAGGAACCCATGTATGAATAGTAATATTTCTACAAGAAGAAGATAAGGAGAATAAGAGAATACATCCAACCTCCCAAGAAGATGAACTGTCAGAAGCCACCTTGTACCATGTGAAGAATAATATCTCTAGAGTGACAAGGTGTTGGTCCTATCCAAGGAACAATTCTCCTTATGTGAAGTATAAGTGTTACCTACTCCATGAAGGGATAGTGTATCTGAAGCAATAATGAAGAAGGAATTGGAATGTCTTGTAATTATATATAAGAAGAGTGCCACATATCCGATGAGTCCTAAATTAAAGTGTCTGCTCTCCTAAACATTATATACAAAATAAGAAGTAGGTGTATTCATAAATAAATCCTAAAGGTGTGGAGGGTGATAAGTGGATGGTGGAGGTGGGTACTCATCACTATGGAAATCAACTATGCTAGAAGATAAATCATCATCATCATCATAAGTGTGATCGATCTTAGAAATATCATCAAGTAAAGGTGAGTGGGATGAAGAATATGGAGGAAAAAAGTGAGAAAAGGCATCATTTTGAGTGTGATGATCAAATCAACCAACTAAAATGATAGTGTCACTTTGTAGCTTTATGATATAAACAAAATATGGAGTGAACTCAACCTGCATGTACTGCCCAAGGCAAGTAATATGATAAACTTGCAGGATATTAGTTGTAAGTGAAGAAATACTAAAAACATTGTTAAATGTTCTACCATTCACTTCAACAGACCCTCTCCCAAAAAATGGAGTAGAATTTGGTTCACCCTTCCAAATAGAAGACATGTCACATGGCTCTAATGAATAAAAATCTATATGGGATGAGGCTATATGATGAGATGCACCCAAATAAATAACCTATATAGGAGTAGGTGACACAATTACAACTAGAGCTCTTCTATTTTTTCTCCTCAATTATTATTTTTTTCTCTTTCCCTTTCCTTTTTCCATTTATATTTTCCTTAAGAGGATTCATGAGTTGATGAAGATGGTTTGAGAGACTCATGAACTCCTATGTTATTCTTCATGAGAAGAATCATGAGGAGGTAAATCTTCTTCATCATGCATACCAGTGTAATACCCACATTTGATCTATTCTTTTGGAGGTTTAGAACTAAAAGAGGAATTGAAAGACTTAGATTTGGTGGTGGATTAGTCCTTATTATTCTGTTTCTTCTCTTTTGAAGCCTTCGGTTTATCATGGCTTGTAAGAAGATCATGTGATTTAGTGGATTTTAGAGTACCCATTTAAATTATTTTATCCTATTCCCTAGTTAAATCAGCAATAAACTCATCAAAGGAGGCGTAGTCCATTTTTATTTATATCTATTTTGGTAGCATGGAAGGTAGAGACAAAAATTGAATAGTTGGGACCAAGTTTGGTAAGGATGAAAATAATTACACAATATTTCAATTGCAATATTACATATTTGAGCTTAGTGAAGAAGTATTTAAGGGTGTCAAAACTATTTGGGATGAGACTAATAAAATCATTTTCAAGTTCATTTTATCATGTTTCCCAAAAAAATTTCTAAGGTATCCCAGACTTCCTTAGGTGATTTAGGTGAAGTTGTATGAAAGAACAGTTATGGAGACACATAATGACATAAAAACCCAAATTATTTATCACATTTATCACACCATTTTTTTTCTTTGCAACATTTTTTGTTTTAGCATACAATCCCATAGTTATCTTGTAGAGTTCTTTGTTTCATAAGACAAACGATACATAAGTATTCCATTTGTGATAGTTGAAGGGAGTAAGAAAAGGAATTGAAATGAAATCCATGGTAGATAAGAGTGAGTCAAAAAAGATGGCGGAAAGAAAGGAACCACATAAGAAAAACACCCCTATTTATGGCACTTTATAAATAATGTGTTGATTACACCTAAGTGTGTTTGTGTGACGTGAAATAGTTGGTCACCGACCTTATAATTGATGAAATATCATAGACAAGTGGTGAGACCATAATAAGCTCAATCGATTGCATTGAAACAACACAATAATAAGCACAAAATATCGAAGGAAAACAATAAGGGAAAAAGAATGAGTCTCTCTTACCACAAGGTTGTGACGGATGGGCTAACTAACTACAAGTGAAGAATAGTGTGTGTATAATGATGTGTCTAAAAATAAAGTCCTCGAAATGCCTTATAACCCTATTTTAAAACCACAAAAAAGAAATGAGTTTTCCTTAAAGATGTTTTCTTAATTTTATAAATTATAATTAATTAACCTAGATTAAAAAATAAGTAAAAAATAAGGAAAGTTTACCTTTTGAGGGTGGTTGGCTAGCTCGGATCGATAAGCTAGTTACTTAGGAGGTTGAGTAGGGCTGTTTAGATTTGTTTTTGATTCGGGTTAGAATTATGGAGTCAAGCTCTTGGGAGCCAGAGAAATCGAGCTATGTTGAGTACGAATTTTTGTTAATTGATGTATAGATTACATAAACAAGCTAGGTTGAAGTGAGCTTTGAAGTTTTCGAGTGGTTTGGTGCGGGGTCTAAGATGATAAGAACAAACCACGCATTGATCGTGAGTACCAAGAATAAACGGGGAGCTATATATTTCCATGTGTAGGGAAATAATTTCAACGGGTCTAAGAAATAGGGTGATGATCTAATAGAGAGCATAGGTGAAAACATGTGGTGATATGGGAAGATCATAAAGGGATGATATAAGAATTAAGGAACCAGTGAACCAAAGGTCGAATCATGCATATGGAAAACATAAGGAGCTCGGGAGTGATGAATAGGTGGTATGTTTGAAGCAAGAAACCACTTTGAGATAAATTATAAATGTGGAGAGGGTCAAGTGAGAAGAGGTCGACAATATGAGATGGTAGATACTTAGGGGGAGGAAAACTATAACAAGGGTGCTAAGGCCAAATAGGGAAGGAAGCAATGCAGACACAACTTGGGATTTCTAAATAGAGTCGGAGTAGGGAGCAAGGTAGAGAGAAGATGAAAATGTGGGAGGCCAAGAGGAACTATAGACAAATGTAAGAAAGGAAACATAGAGACATAAGGGAGAATTGAATCAATGAGTTGAACACAAAATTCTATGTAGATCAACAACCTAAGCAAGATGATATAAATGTGGATCTTGATTTGTGCAGGGGATGAGGTGTAAAATGAATCTTGGTGATGATGCAAGACATTGAACAAGAAGTAAGGATTATTTAAGGAAGGTGAGTTAGGTTGGCCACTCATTTCCCATCTTGGTGAACTGGGATGAGTTCATTAAAATAACTTTGGATAGATCCCAAAACTTTAAACCCACTCTTCAAACCTAAATTTTTCCTAAAAAAACACCTGCATGACAAAAACCAAGAAAAATTACCAAGCATAAAAGAACATAAATAATGAAATAATATAACTAAGTAAAGGAGGATTTAAAAACTTACACAATGACTTAGAAAATCACAAAATGAATGGTAAGAAAAAACTGAAGTGAGTGACATGAATCTAAACCATGAGCTCATATACAATGTGAGATTGAGGAAGCACAAGGATCAAGAAGGAATTTGAGCACATAAATAAGCTTCACTTGAACCAAAATGTGAATTAGCTCCAAGATGAAAGTAAGCATTCAGCCATAAGAATTTTGTATGAAAAAATAAAAAGGTCTACTCATGCTCATAGATCAAAATAAAAGGTAAAAATAGGAGTGTTGTGTAAATCCCAATGCAAGACCCATCATACCTCCATAAGGGAGAAGAGGAGTTACGATACATAAATGGAATGTAACTCTTGTATAACACACACTGACACAGATGACATATTCTATGACAGAATTTGTCATATAACTCCTAATGACACTTAATGACTTATGATCTCACCTAAGTGAGATGACTCACCTTGTGAGGTGGAAATTCACCTAATTAATGAATAAAATATGAAAAATACCCCTCACACTAATAAGCTAGAGGGCGTGCATTCTTATTTTATAGAATACTATTCAAAAAAATCATAAATAAGTGTCACTTTATAATTCAACATCCAAAGGAATATGAATTCAAAGACTGTTGAGGTACAAGGTAATTCTCACTCATAGAATTTTTAATATAACATTATTTTGTTTCCTTTAAATCATGGTGAGAATATTTTGATATGAAAATATCACAACTATGTATTTGAATAATTTGGATCTCCAAATAAAATAAATAGTCCTATAATTCATTCCCTTTAATTTTTGGAAGCATAAGTAAGACTCCCTCTTTTGTAAACAATTCACCCTTACTCCTCTCCTTTATTTACAAATAAAATAGTGTTTAAGTCACATATTTCATTTAAAGAGTCCAATATCCTTAATAACCACATCCATCCAAAGTAGAGCCTTTATAGGTTGAGAAAATATTTAACAGAATATTCCTTTGATCATATTATTTTTCATAATACTATGCATTTAAAGCATACGCTCATTTGAATTAGTCCAGTTGAATATAGTACAAAGTCAACAAAGATTCAACAATAGGTTATTCAATAAAAATCCAAATCCCAATAAAATTTCTTTTGTGCATAATGTGAGGGCCTCCATCCTTTATTGGTTGTGGTTAAACATAGGAAAATTAATTTCTCGAGATGTAGAGATATCCAAATGAGCTCCCAATAGATATTAGAAAGATATTTCCCAAGCATTAAATCAATAATGCAATATTAGTTGAGCAATACTTGAACACCTTTATTAATTTTACAAATGTGTATGAAACTATTTATGAATTTATGATCATGCAATTTATTCATATATTAGAGGAAATTTTTTGTTATTGGTATAATGTTTTACATGTTATCCATTTTACCCCTAGAAAAATGGACGATAGGGTGCTATGGGATCCATGCACCTTTGAAATAGGAATATGAGAATGAAACTGAGTTTGCAGTGGTTCCAAGGCTTCAAGGAGCATATTCGGTGAATTTGAGAGTGAGAATCAAATTGAGGATTTTTTTCCTCTTCTTGGTTTTGACCCTTGAGATCAACTTAAAAGGATGAAATGCGGACCACGTGGGCCCACATCTAGATAGAATGGGAGAAGAGGTGGAAGAGTGAAAAAGGACCTAGACACCCTATTGGTTCCCCCTCAGCCTCCACATCCGGGAAAATTCACTAAGAAATCGAGAAAAATCAAAATTGCCTAAATGGGCCTATTTGAGGCACTAAGCTGAAAATAGCTCGGCAAGCTTCTTGATGAGGTGCTAGGCAAGTAAATCGGTGACTGGTTGAGTTGTATTAGCTAAATCGGTGTAGGGCCTCCAAGTTGGAGTTGAGATCCCCAAGCTCGGCTATACGGAGGGTAATCGGTGGGCGATGCCAAACTAAAGGTCACCGGATGTGGATGAGATCAAGATCAAAATCGAGCTATGTGGATGCAAAGGGATTGATCTCATTAAGCTCATTGGTGTAATGAAAGAGATCTTACTGAGTAGATCAGTGAGCTAATCAGTGAGTTGAATCATAATATGGGTCAACTTGGCCATACAAGCATCGCAAAGTAAGAATGGGGAACTTTTCCAAGAAAATTTTAACCGAGCTCATTGGAGCCCATAAATAACATGAGGGTGAGTTCGAGGCTTGTAGTGAAGAGTGGAAATAAATATCGGTGATAAGGGAAGTCAGCGCATTGTTGGAACTAGATAGCTCGACCTTGAACAAAAGCTAAGTGACCTTGAGGTTGAGCCAAGTTAGCTCAAGGGGACGTGACACTAGGCCATGGTGTAGCATGGAGGACACATGACTTGAGCTCATGATAGCATTAAAAAATATGAACTCATGGTAAAATTCCAAGCCAAGCTATTTTAGATGGTGAAGAAAAATTAACACAATGCACAGTGAATCGAGGCTCAGGATGTAAACATAGTGGAAGAAATTAGGAGCTCGATTTGAGCACAAGATGCATGGAGAAGATGAAGGGTCAAAGACGCGGGATAGTGAATCATATTGGCTCAGGAAAACAAGCCCATAAGGTGAACAAAACAAATCTAAGATCGCTCAGCTATATAAAATCATTGGGGGGTTGAAGGCAAAGAATGGACCGAGCTGGGAAGCTTGTCAGTTTTGAAGTGAGGCCAAGCATTGGCACAGATTTGTAATACATAGATTTAAAATGGATCAAGCTAAAGATCAAGTGAGTTGGGATAGTTAAACGGAAGCCAAAATGAATGGCCAAGAAACAAGCTAAGCGGAATTAGAGCTCATCATGGAAAGTCAGAGAGCATAGATCACAATGGGATGTGAACAAAATCGACTAAGTCAAAGGATGCATGGTATATTGGCTTGGTGACAGAAATAAGGTGCTAGCATGTTGTAAAGGGGAGCTCGACATCGAGCCAATCTGTAGATATGATAAATAGATGATCCATTGCAAATATTTGATGCACGGCCTTGATGAGAAAGGGGTCACACAAAGATCGTTCTCACGGCATATAGATCACAATGAGCTCTCGTGAGACAAGGGGTTACAACCCGTGTTTAATGAATGGTAGGGGACATCGCATCGAGGCTAAGTCAATAGCTAGGAGATTGAAAACTCATAGAAAATACATTGAAGCTAATGACATCAATTCATGCGAGATAAAGATCGTAAAAATATGCAAATAAAACACAAAAAACGTGGTCATTGAGGCTCGAGATATTGATAATGGCTCGAACAATTCATGTAAAGATCATAATGAGGAAGTCGAGCCATAACATCGAGGTGAGTGCCTACCATGAATGAATTAGGAAGAGCTAAGAGTTGGACTCTAGAATTTAAAGGTTAAAAAAATAATGTAGAGCAACAAGGTGAGCTCGCGGGGATTTGAGGAGTCTCTGTGGTTAAAAAATTTCAGACTTCGGAGGTGCAATACTTGAAACATTCATGATAGCACATTTTGGAACTCATCAGGTGATTTGGGAAAAAAATTAGCTTAAAGTTCCAAACCCAATTCTAAATTTTAGACTTTCAAAGGTTTCAAGGGGATGCTCGAATGAGCGGTGTACACGAGTCCGACAAGAAAAGGTATGAAACCTCAAAACCGGGAATATCAGAAAACATACCGAGTTGACATAGTGATGGTAGGTAAAAAATGATGAGTTAGAAGGTAACGTGATGGAGACCAATTCATTGAGTTAGGTGGCCGCATCGAATGGAGCTTGAGAGGGTCATTTCATCAGCCTTTGTGGGAAATGATGAGTTGAGAGTGAATGAAAGAATACTCTCCCGCATGTAAACCAATGCGAGAGAAGGTTTCATATACACCGACTCACCAGAGTTAAACATGTTCAATAGAAGAGCTCTCTAGATGTGTTGGCGATTTATGTTCATGGTCCACGTGGAGGGCGAGTTAACAATCCAAATGGAAATCGATGGCAAATGGAAGGGAGACATCAATGTGGAGGTGTTTTTGGGTTAGACAGGGGGCCTATTCACGAATGAGACAAAGAATGATAGGGTCGAGGATTTATGAACCGGTCAAAATAGCTTAGAAATAGAAATGGGAAGCTCTTGAGTTGCAGAGGAAGGTTCAGGATTTTGAGTATCGTATGGACTAAATCAGGATTAAGAAAATGCAAAGGCATCCCGAGATCAGCTTCAAAATTCCATACCCTTTCAATGGCCTCATACCATGTGAATTGGACCCCAACAAAGAGCTCTTTTGGATGAATTAAATAGTGCTTGGGGTGGAAAAATGGATTAGAATGAGGGAGGCCTATGAACATAATGTTATCCATTCCTTTCAACAAAAACCTTTACATCATCTAACAACCTCCTCCTTTTGTCTCAAGCCATGCCCTTCCATATTGAACCTCAATTTCCAAGTCTCCCACCTGCTACACCTATTATGGAACCCACTTCTTCATCTTCCACTCTCCCACCTCATCTCGGTTTTTCTGCCCTTTTCCCTTCCAAACCCAAGCCCCCTCTATTAAAAAAAGATAATAAGCCTCCTCTTCCACCACCTAGAGTAATGGAAGTACATTTAATGCCTAACCCACCCCCTCCTCTTGCATTCCTAAGTCCTTGTCGGCAAGAGGAACATCGGACTCGAGTCAAGAGGCACAATAAGAAAAGGATCCCAACAAAGTGATGAAATGACAAAATTTGTAATAAGTTGGGCTTCAAAGTTTGGGATAGGAAATATTCCTTGCTAGTGAAGCCTTTGGAGGAGGCCAAGGTTGGGGAATAGGTATTCAAATTTGAGCTTCTAGTAGTAGTAGAGAAATAAAAAGTGGATGAGGATCAGAAATTGGAATGCTCGAATGTAGTGTCCACGAGGGAACTTTGTTCTCATAAATTGTTGATCAACCATCTTTTAAAGAATTAGTTGGTGAAGAAGAGGATCTTCATACAATAGAGGAGGAGAATTAAATAGGTTCGGAGGATTCAAACACAAGGCAATTCATGCAAAAATATCCAAGTTCTTTTCCCACTTCATCCCCTCTGGTTTCGATTTAGAGGATAAAATTGAGCTATAAAAATTTTTGTTGTTGGAGGATGAAGATGACCATGGCAAACAAATTATAGATCTAAGGAGCATCATGGAGGAGAAAAATCCAATTTCAGAGGTTCTACATGAGGATGAGATTATAGAGAGATTTTTTCTCTCTTGTGGTATTGAAAGTTCCAATTACCTCCTTCCTTCATGTTTTATTGGAAATGGATTGTTAGATGAATCTATTGTGGGAAAGAATCTTGAGGACCATGTTGTAAATGATAACCTTCAAAAACATCAAGTAAAGAATTTTGACATCTTGAACTCCATTTTGGATGAGGGAAATGAATCGAAGAAGGACAACCTGGCCTTGAGAGAGAGGAAAGAGGAACTCTAATATCCAAGAAATTAGTAACAAGATACAACCACTTGTAGTGAATCACCACTAGCTCAATTCAAGGATGCAATAAATATTAAATATTTGTATGTTTCCATGGGAGAGTTTCTTGATGACACAACAAAGATTATATTAAGGCTTCCCACTTCAAATAAGAATTCTCTTGGATTTATGTTGGAGGAATTTAATCTTCCTAATTTCACAGTGGGAAAGGAAGAGAAAGGAAACGAGAACACCATCACTTTCACACCATCAACTAAGATGACATATTAGTTTTCTATAAATTTGCAAATGGAAAATATAATAATAGAAAAACACCATTTTCGAAAGTCTACATGAATTATTTCCTACTAAACTTAGAGTAGTGGGTGAATCTATTTGTTCGAGGCCATTCCTATCGGATATCTAGCTTCGTTGAAGCTAGAGCCAAAGATTGCCACAACCCTTCATGTTCATCCCTGAATATAAGGAAGAGTCTCATAATACAGGATTAGCTAAAGTACATTTAGGAACCTCATGTAAATAATTTTGGGGAGGTATTTATTTTGGTTCCACTTAATACCTTAATGGTGCTAGTGGAAAGTCATTGTTGTGTAATTTTTTCACTCATATGCACAACCATGTTCATTTTCAAATCATCTACATGGCTTCTAGTCTTGAGAAGGGGAAGCTACTTTTCCCTACCAATGTTAGGATTTTTTTTAAGTATTCTCTCTTCCTAGTTAGTGTAGGGTAGGGGTAGGTTTGTTTTCTACATAATAAGTTCTCTTGCACACTCTACATGTGTACTTAGGCATGTATGATTTGATATTTTGTACATAGTTTTAACTTCATGTTGCTCCAAGATAGTGCATCATATTTCAATAAGCCTCCTGCAAGCCATGTTATAGAAGCTCATAATTATAGAGAATAGTTTTAACTCCCAAATTAAAAAAACAGAGAAATCAAAATCAGATCATAGAAAAATTCTTATAAGTGTTATTTTCAATCTCTAGGGATCGATCACGATCACGAGTTTCTAGCACCTTCATCGAATCAAGAAAGCATCATGTCACAAGTGGGACATTTAGAAGAAACAAAGAGATCAAAATTTAATAGAGTTTCATGATGTCCAAAATCATTGAATGTCTTAATCAAATTTTTGTGGTGCACAATGCATTCCATGCAATCATGGGTTTCAATGTGCTACCTACTATGTGGGATCAGTATTTAGGAAAACCTATCTTGCAGAGAAATGAAAAGAGAAATTTTTTAATCAAAAAAATTTTCCACTCTCATTATAACTTTAGTATTTTTTCATGAAAATTCAAAAAAGTAAGTAGCGACGGAAAAAGTCTAAGGTCGGCAGGGTGGTTTCAAGGAAAGTTTCAGATCTAGATTATTTGCAAGCTATTAGTTGTGACTTTGTGCCCAATGGACATATCAAGGCTAGTGGTATAGAACATCTAATAGGAAGATGTCCCTGTAAGTCACCAAATTTTCATCCATTTCCCCATCGTGGAAAATGGACAAAACGGTGCTATGGGATCTAGGCACCAAAAGAGGCATTTGAGAATGAAACTAAGCTTTTAGGTGGTTCCAAGGCTTGAGGAGAACATTCAATGAATTCGGGAGTGAGAATCATATTGAGTAATTTTTCCTCTTCTAGGTTTTGACCCTTGAGATCAACTTAAAAATGATGAAATGTGGGCCCACATCTTGCCAAAATGGAAGAAGACATGGAAGAGTGAAAAAATGGCCCCGAACACCCTATTGATTCCCCTTCATCCTCCACATCTAGGAAAAATTTCCAAGAAATCAAGAAAAAATCAAAATTTTCCCAAATGGGCCTATTTGAGGCAAAGAGCTAAAAATAGCTTGCCGAGCTAGTTGAGTTACATTAGAAAAATCGGTGTTGGGATGAAAAGTTGGAGCCAAGATCCCCGAGCTCAGCTATGAGGAGGGGCATCAGTGGGCGATGCAAAACTAAAGGTCCTCGAGCATGTATGAAGGTCAAGATCATAATCGAGTTATGCAAATGTAAAGGGATCGAGCTCATTGAGCTCATTGGTGTAATGCAAGAGAGCTCATTGAGTAGCTTAGTGAGATGAGTCATCATATGGGTCAACTCGGCCATAGAATGTTGCGAGCAAGAATGAAGGAACTTGTCCAAGAAAATTGGAACCCGGCTCGGTGGATATCACAAATAACATGGGGAGAGCTCAAGGCTCACAAAGTGAAGAGTGGAAAGAAAGCTCAATGATAAGGTAAGTCAACTTGTTTTGGAACCAAACAGGTTTGAACATGAACACAAGGTAAGTGACCACGAGGTTGAGCCAAGTTAGCTTAAGGGGGTGTGACACCAGACATGATGTATCGTTGAGGACACATGACTTGAGCTAATGACGACATAAAAAAGTAGAACTTGTGGTAAAAGTCCAAGCCAAGCTATTTCGGAGGGTGAAGCACATTTAACACAATGCACAATGAATCCAGGATCAAGATGTAAACACATTGGAAGAAGTTGGGAGCTTGATTCAAGCATAAGACTCGTGGAGAAGATAATGGGAAAAAGACTAGACATAGTGAACCATAATAGCTTGGGAAAAAAATACATAGGTGAAAAAAATGAAGTCAATATCACTTGGCCATGGCATATCATTGGGAGGTCGAAGGAAAAGAATGAACTGATTTAGGAATCTTTTCAGTTTGAAGTGAGGCCAACCATTGGCATAGATTTGTAATATAATGAAGTTCAATGTAAAATGGATTGAGCTTGGGATCAAATGAGTCGTGATAGTCGACGGAATCCGAATGAGTGGCCAAGTGCTAAGCTAAGTTGAATTAGAGCTCACCCCTAACAAGTTGTAGAACATAAATCATAATGTGACATGAACAAACTCGTACCGAGTCGAAGCATACATAGTATATTGGTTTGGTAGAAGGACAATGGGTTAGAAGGTTATAAAATGGGATATCACCATTGAGCCAATCTCTAGACACGATGAAGAGATGATACATTATGATGAATCAATACGATATTGATGAGAAATGGGTCACACGAAGATGGTTTTCTTGAAATATAGCTCATAGATATATCATGTGAGATAAGGAGGTTACACCTCGGAGTTGAATGGATGGTTGTAGTCATTTTTATACCCTTAGACCAATGGTCTAATCCCATGTATGTCGGCCTATCACCCAGCGGGCATTGGGTGCTCACCCGAGGCATGCACGGGATTTGAGCCTCTCTTTGATGTGAGTCTTTTGAGAATGCATTATCTTATGACATATATATTCAAGTGGAAATGAATAGAAGATAATTATACAACATTCCGAGAACCTAGGATAAGTTGTCACCTCATTGCATCCAAAAAAGAGAAATAACCAACAACATATAAAATGGTTTATACATAACGGAAATGCATAAGGATTATACTCATGAACACATATATGATTCAAAACAAAAACTTATATTTATATGAACATTTTCAATAACCACATTACATTGCTTGAGGTCATAACAGATCCTCATATAATAATACTGAGCCAAGTCATGCATCAGAACTACACTATATCCATCACATTACAAAGGTGAATACTAAGCCATCCCTCTAAATATGCCATCACTCCTATATTTACTCTAGTTCCAACCCATTTAATCTTCCATGGTGTTTCTATAGGGATATGCCTTATTTTCTAGTGCAAAGTACTCTCTCATGATGACTTGCGCATGTATATATATGCTATCCCCTTTTGATACCCATACACTTCTATATATAGCTTTTCTACCTTCAATGCCATGCCTTACGAGGTAACACATCGGTCACCAAGTGGTCTTTCAATGGAGCATGCCTCCTTTGATCCAAGCTCTCCACTGTGTGTAATGATGTTCTTCTAGAACCTTCCATCGCATGCACAAAATATTCCCTTTTTGATCCTCCAGGTCACCAAGTGGCACCTTATCTACTCCACATGCTAGAAGGGCCATGCTTTAATTGTGTTTTCCTAGGACACCGAATGTGGCTAAGTCCAAAACCTATCTTTCCTTACGTGCACATTGTGAGTTCTAAAAACCCGGTTAGAACCCTTCCTGTGTGCCTTTATTTAACTAGGCCCACACACCCATAGGCCTTCTTATACTTGGACAATATTACGTGGCAAAAAAATCACCCCACACTATGCTGTTCTCCTTCCTCGGAAACACTCTTCAAAGAATAAATAATGAAAGGCTCTTATAATGGTTGAAAAGAAAGAATAAGTGAATGAATAATTAAGAGAAATAATGAAAGAATGGGGAACTTGTTTATTGCTGGAGGAGGAGATGTAAATCCTTTCCTAGTCCTCCTCTAACTTCCCCAAGCATCGACCTCATTCCGAGCTTGACAGAGGTCACCCACCGGGCATTTACTTCCTCAAAACTTAGCTCCTCTCCTTTAGCACTCATGGTGTCAAAAATAATCTCCAATTTCTTCCCCAAGTTCTCAAGGCGTCCATCCTACGGTGATCCGGGGTAGAGTTTCAACAACTAGATTTTGATTGGGCCTCGCAAGATCTTGATTGCTTCTGATTTCTTCTCCACCTTGGCTAGGATCTTGTCTCTACCCACTCTATTCCCTTATTTTTCTCTTAGAAATCCTTGAGTTCCATTTCATGGGTGGAAACCAAGATGCTTACCACTCTATCCCTATCTCGTGCATTTTTCATACGTAGCTTTCATGACTTGCATGGCAACCTTTACTTCTTCCGAAGTTTGGTGTATCGAGCCGAAATCTTGACAACCTTCATGTTGTTTTCTTTCTCTGTGCATGTATGTGCCTCTTACGTAGATTCCAAAGTGATTGGTCACCTCTCCATTGTGAGAATGTGAGTTAGGTCTTCCGGACATTCCAAGGTTGATTCATACTTCTCATCGGAGGTAATAAATCGGGGTGCTTCATCAAAACTACATCACGTAATCATCTCCACTTCTTAGAGACTTCACACACCTTAGATTTTTCTTCCTTAATATTACACCTCAACCGAGCACGAGATCATCTCCTCTTGTTTTAGGTATTTTTTGGGCCCCTAATTTATTGGCCAAGTATAGAGAGGCACATGGGTGCATAAGGCCTATTTGAAGAAGGGCGCACAAGGAGAAAGTGCGCAGGACAAGGTTCTAGGAGGGTTTTAGTAGAATAAGTGGCGCATGTGTAAGGAAGAGCAAAGGTTTTGGGACTTAGCCATATTTTATGTAACAAAGAGAACACAAGAAAATTGTAACCCGAATGCGCATGCAAAGGGGATAAGGTGCCATCCTAGTAGTAGGGTATCCCAAAAAGGAATATACCTTGCAATGGAAGATTCTAGAAGGCCATCATTGTAAAGAGTGGAGAGCTCAAGCCTGAAGCATCCTTCTCCCATGTAGGACCACCTTGGACACTTGGCACTAGATCTGCAACTCTTATGAAGGCTTGAAGGTGTTGAGAAAGATTGTAAATACAAGCGCTAGTAGAAGAAAGAAGGGGAGAAAGAGGAAAGAGACAGAGAGGTACACCTAATGGAGATTAGAGAGAGCAGATGAAAGGTGAAGCTCTAAAAAATACATGGAGAGATTTATGGGTTGGGCTAGGAGATCTGTAAGAAGAATGATGTATCAAGGGATGGGTACATGTTTTTCTTTTGCATTGTAAGGGACATAAGTCCAGTATTGCTATAAGGTTCTAATCTGCATTATTATTTTGGTCTGTAATGACCTTGATAGATGTAATGTGATTACTAGACATGTTAAAATATGAATATATGTGGTTCGTAGTTCATACATATCTATTTTTGTTATGTTCAAGGTGTGTTTTATATGAATGAGTATAATCATTATGCATCCCTTTTCGCTCATGTTTCAGATCTATATCTTTCTTAATATGTTTCTTGTCTAGATGAATATATTCTGTATCATTTACTTGATCTCTCGGTTTAATAGGGAGTTTCTTTTGTCTTCTATTACGCATCTATGATACATTCTTGCACAACTCACATAAAGAGGATCATCACCCGCACGTGCCTCAAGCGAGCACCCGGCCCACTTTGGGTGATAGGTTGGCGTGCATGGGATTGTCCTTATTTGTTAAGGGGTATAAACATTGACTACATCTTTTCTCTTCTCTACGATCTACTTATTTTTCTTATCTAATTCCTCCTCCAGGAATCTCACTCTATTGTTTCTCTCAAAAATTTTAGCCTCAATTTCAACTAAAACTTTGTTAAGCACATTACGACCTATTCATCTAATAGATTTTGAGCATTCACCGGTGGGTTTATTCCTTTTGTTTTTGGTACCTTCCTTAACTCTCTCGACTTACTTCAAATTCAGGTTCATCCACATGGGACTCAAATGCCCAAGATAGCATCTTTCTTATCTGTGGGTACGTGCCTTGTTCATCAAATGATGACATAGCTAGGATTTTCTCTGTTGGTACAGTGATCTAGAAGTGCATTCATAGCACCTTGCTAGGATCATCAATATACCCCATCCCATTCTCTTGTGACACCATAATTCCTTTCCCACCTGCCCGCGTAGCTTTTAGGAATCTTACTACCAATTTGGGATCTCCACCCATACTACCATACTCCTTCCCAACACTTTCTTCTTCCAACTCCTTTATAATCTCATCCGTGCTCCGCTCCAACTCCTATTCTACTAACTTCTTCATGATGTCATCCACTTCTCTCTCAATGGATTTCTCTACTTCCTCCTTGGTGAGGCTTGGGGTTCTTTGGTCCTTGGTGCTTACTTCTTCACTCACCCCTTTCTTTGAGCCTCAGCTTCTTCCTCATCATTATTCTCCTCATATTCTTCATTATACTCCTCTTCATCTCCTTCTTCCCCGAGAATCATGTATATCATAGAATGGATTTTCTTCACCTCCTTTAGGCTCATCATCATCATTGTCACTTTGATGTAGGCATCTAGACTCTTTTTTCTTCCGATTCTTCCTCATCTGTCACCTTATGCTTCTTCCTTCAGGGATTCCAATATAGGAGATCCTTGTTTCTCCTTCTCCTCGTCGGAGAGCTCTTTGTTGGTGATTCGTCATGGGTGAGGTGCTCTTCATGCCCCAATGCCTCTCTTTCTAGGGTCTTTTCCTTGATAGGTGACTTCTTTTATCTACACGTAAGTGCAAGGCTTTATGACTGCTTCTTGCCGAATGCCCACCAATTGTGTGTTTTGTGCACTTGGTGCTTTCTTCTCCTACCCCTCTTCTCTTTCTCTATTCTTTGACGTAACCTTCTTTCTTCTTATGGGGTCTTCGAGAATGGAGACATCATTCTCCAAATATGAACCTTCCTCAAACTTTTTTCTTATGTAAAGGTATATCCTTGTCACAAACCTTCCAACGATTAGCAATGTTATTAGTTTCATCATTTGAACCTTGTGGGATACATACTTCTCCACGTACGCACACTTTTAAGGGTACAAAACTTTCAACATAGCTCACGGTGGTCTTGGTCTACCTCACTAAGGTTGAAATTTATTCTTTTGGCTTCCTTAAACCTGTTGACCCCTTCCTGAAAGTATTGTGTGGTAAAGGAGAAGGGCATCTTGCATCATGGACCCTTAGTCCCATTTGTCAAGGTAAATCTACCAATGTAGAAATGTTGTTACACTACAAATTATTATTCTCCATCCACAAGGGTGGGAAACTACTCTGGGATCCTCCACTCTACCCTGAATGTGTCACGAATCCATTTATACCACTTCTCCATGCGCGCCTTGTGAGTGTCTCGACATGGTTTCATAAGTATATTTTTCAAATCACCTTGTGGGTGAGGGATCCTCTTTTACTACTTGAACAAAAATTATGGCCCATTTGGAACAAAAATTTTGGAAACACAATGGTGATGAGGATGTTACCAAATAATATATTTTCTTCCTCCTGTGCACCGCTTATGATCTCATCTACTATGAAATCAAACAACTTATAGATGGTTCCCTCGATATTTTCCAAAGCATACATTTAGCCATGTCTTGTTCACTTACGTCCATTATTCCCGATCATTAAGCTTGGTCACCAAGTGCGTGGCCATCCTCATAATAGGGTATGGAATCTCTACAATGTCAAATTATCGCAAACCCTTCTTGTATTCAGTCTATGTGCCTCTGGTCTCCTTGATAACCTCTTTGTCACTTAGACAATCATCTATACTTTCTCCTTCATAAATAAGGACTATGAACTTGGATATCAAATGTGGTGTTATGCGCATCTTGCACCATAAAAATAAAATTTATCCTCATGCACGCACAACATCAACCATTGATAAAGGTGTTCAGGCTTTCCAAAATAAGGCAACTCATATAGTTGCAATAATCCTTCTTTCTTCAATTTACCTTCACCTCGTCATTGTAAATAGGCATCCCATATGGCGTCCTTTTGTTAGCTGGGTGGACCAACTCTAATGTCATTTCCTTCTCAGTTGTTCTCGTGTGATGGTTATAATTACTCATAATCATTTGTCTTAGATGTGAAACCCATTCCTTTCCTAGCAATAATCCATCTAGGTATTACATTTCTATGTACCATTCTTCATTGGATCTTGTGATGCCAGCAGTTTAATTTCCTTTTCCTTTTCCCTTTGGTTTCTTCGATGAAACAATTTCTTTCTTGGGTTTTATGATTTACGTCAGGATAAACTACAAACTCCTTACTTTTATCTACTAATTTGCAACACTCCAAACTCAACTCCAAAGTTCAACTTATGGAATAAATCCTTCTATCTCTCGTATCCTAGCTACCAAACCCTAACTAGGAAAACCTTTAACAAGACAACACACTACATACAACCTTTCCTCACACCTGTACTCCTTCCTCCTAGTTTTTAGATTCACTCTAGGTCACACACTTAACTTTCTTGAATTCTTCTTTCTTCACACAAATTTCTCTCTGGATTCCCTAGTTCACAAGAGCACTTCAACTTCGTAATAGCAAGGTAGAAAAATGACTTTCCCGACCTTATATTTATAGTTTTTTCTTCCCTCTAGTAATAAATGCTATGCCACCTACCAATGTACTTTAACATTAAATGTATCTTTTTCCACCGAGCTGACTTTAAGTGCCCTTACCCACATGCCCAATCCTATGTGAAAAATCCTTTACAACCTTCCAGTAGCACAAAAATCCAATCGACCAAGAATTCTACGCATGCCTCTACACACCGAAGGCACTACTTTTGTCCTTTACCTAATTTTTCCCTCACCTCTGCATGTTGTTCTGTGCTCTTCATCCTTTGTACGTGGTCTCTGTTATATCTTTTTTGACCCCATAATTTATCATCCATTGTTTCCTTACACACTTTCTCAACCTTACGTGCTTTCTTCTACTGGGCCTCTCAATTTGTATAGCGGGTGTATATTTTTCTTTGTATTACTCCACCCCACACTAAAATATATGTGCGGTCCTCTGCGCATACACAACCTTGGAAAAATAATGTGGTTATTGGTGCAAAAGGCACAAAACGAAACAAAAATAAAGGAACAAGCAACAAGAAAGGGAAACACAAGAAAATAAAATTATAAAGGGAAATTCTAAACTAACTGAAACATTTCCTTATTACAAATAACAAGAAGACTTATTTATAGTAGGGCTTGACTACTCCCATTGAAATGACACGTAATCTCATCTCATCTAGTGCTTATAATGGCAAGATCTTAAATCAATAATGTACGAGATGATGTAGGGTCCCAACCAATGGACTTTCAACTTCCCAGGATGGTGCAGATACTTGGAATCATACAACAACACCATCTGCCCAACCTAAAACTACTTGTTCTTTATATGACAATCATGCCATGCATTTTGTTTTGATTTTTCTATCTTTTGACTTCATCTAGCTAGTGATATTCTTTCATCTAAATACATAAACTTACAAATCCTCTCTTCTAACACTTTTTCATTAGCTAACCCTCCTATGCACGCTATACACAATGATGGTAACATGAATTCAACTAGAAAAATAGCCTCTGCGCCAAACACCAATTGAAATGGTGTGGCCTTGTTCAACCTCTTGTAGGTTTTCCTATATGCCCATAGAACGGTTGATACTTTGTCATCCCAATATTGTCTTCCAATGTCACAGATCTTAGTCAATGTGTGACTTAGTATCTTGTTAAATTCCTCAGTAGTTCCATTCACTTGAGGGTGATAAGGGGTAGTCTTGTGATGGGCCACCATAAATTCTACTAACATAATCCTGACCATTTCATTAAGAAAATGTGTACCTCTATCACTTGTTAAGATTAAAGGACAACCATACATATTGATTATGTTCTCCCATAAAAATATAGCAATTGTTGCTGCACTATAATCCTTTGTAGGCACTACCTCTGCCCAATGTGTCAAGTAATCAGTGCAAGTAATGATATACCGTGAACTAGTCCTTCACGTGGCTGGTGAAATTGGCCCTACAAAGTCGATTGCCCATTTTTCAAATGGTTCATCATTGGCTATTGGTTGCAAAGGCATTTCATCCCTCTTTCCAGTTTCCCAAGGCACTTTGAAATGGTCATAGAATTTTAAAACTCAATACAATCCTAGTAGATGGTTTCCCACCAAAGCCCTGCTAATAAAATCTTTCACACAGTAGCATTTCCTGCATAGTTTCCTCCTGCAATCCCACCATGCGCTTCCTCCATAATTTCCACATGCTCATGTTCCAATAGGTAGCGGCACAAAAAATCATCACAACCTAACTTATACAGGTCTCCACTAATCAACATATAGGGTGTGGCACGTATTGCTAACTACTTTCTCTCCAGATCCTTCATCCCTTCTGGTGCCACACCTATTTTCAAGAACACTGCAATATCTTCCAAGTATGAGGGTGTGTGCCACAACCTAAATAGTTACATGTCTGGCATGGTATCCTTAATGCTTTACGCATCCTCCCATGAGTTAATCCTTGATAAGTGGTTAGGCCTTGAATTGCTCTTTCCTAGTTTTATGACCACTATGAACTCAAACTCTTGAAATAATAGGACCCAATGACATATGCGCCCTTGCAGCATGGGATTTTTGACTAAGTATTTTAATGCCATGTGGTCCATGTAGAATATAAATGGTGTTTCCAATAGATACTTCCTAAACTTATGCAGCACGTAGATCATAGACAATGCTTCACACTTAGTAGTTGTGTAATTCTGTTCTACTAGTGTCAACTTTCTACTTGCAAAACATAAGGGATGATAAAAAATTCCCTCACCAGGTTGTGCTAGTACTACTTCCATAGTTGTCCCTGAGGCATTAACATGCACATGGAAAGGCTTATCCTAAGAGGGAAAATGTAGTATGGACGTTGTGACAAGTCTTTCCTTTAAAGCGTTAAATGCCTTCTGTTGCACCTCTCCCTAATGAAAGGAACTCTTTTGTTTTAAAAATTCCTCCAAGAGCATGGAGATCTTGGCATACCCCTTGATGAATTTTCTGTAATAGCCGGTATGCCCAAGGATTCCACACACCGTGCTTTGACTAGTAGACTCTCCTAATCCCACAATAAATTTGGCGGGATCCACTAGTAAGCCTTCCTTACATATAATGTATCCTAACAGGGTTCCAAATGAAGTAGCAAAGACACATGTCTTAGTGTTGAGGATATCCTTAATTTCGATATCTCTCAAACATTAGCCTCAAATTTTCACAATGGTCTTTGACCAATCCATACATAGTCATCTAGGTAAAATTGAAGAAACTTGTGAATGAATTCTGAAAGAAGCTTGTACCATGTGGTGTGAGAACACAACAGGCATATTCTTCAATCCAAAAGGCATAACCGTGTGGGAAAAATTTACTCATTCAGTGTTGAAATTTTTCTTTCTTTGGTCTTCCTTTGCAATCCTTACTTGGTGATACCCTAAGAACCCATCTATAAAAGAGTAGACTTCACGTCTAACTACTCCCTCCAAAATTTATTTAGTAAAGGGGGTTGGAAAAGGATCGATGACACATACTACATTCAGATCCCTATAGTCAACATAAATTCTTATCCTCCCATCCTTCTTGATATTGATAACCATTGGGCTTATCCATTCTTATTCTTCCATTGCCTCAATGATACCAAATGCTATCATCTTGTCTATTTCTTCCTTGACCCGTATGCACAAATTTGGATTCATCGATAAGGAATCTTCTGAATTGGGCACACACCTTCCTTCAACTTGATCTTCATCTCCCTAAGGAATGGTGGATGCCTTTGAGTTCATGGTACCCATGAGGGAAAAAATCCTGGAACTCACACAACAGATCAATGACCTTTGAAACTTCTTTTTCGACCAATAGTCCCCAATGATAGCTTCCTTAGGTTCTATCTCTCCCCAATGTTAACCTTCTTTATTTTCAAGGGCTCATGGTAGGCATGTGCTTTCTCATCAACGTTATCTATGACTTTGTGTGTACCTTCATAATGGTTAACATCCAAATTCTCCATCTCTTCACCATCTACTACATAGACCATATTTCCTTTTATTTTTCCATACACGTGCACTTAAGTTGTACTTCCTCTGATTCTTCTTCATTGAGGCACATCTCCAAATAAGGCTCACCCAATAATTCTAGTAGCCTATCTTCTTCCATAGCACTATCTCCCATTGTAAGGTACTTGATTACTTACTGACACCTTATCTACCAATGGCTTTGTACTTCTATACTTGAAAGCTAGAACGACATCATTCGCCAACTCCTTCCAATTACCTATTTGACGATGCATCTCCAAATGAATATACCATGCACGTGCACAACCTTGTAAGGTGGAATATAACTTATGCACCCATAACAAAGGTGGTAAAGCTTTTTTGCTTCCCATCTAGGCCTTCTCACATGCTTGGATATGAAATGAGGTGGTCTCTTTACCATGGTAGTATTATATGATAGTGGGCATGTTGCTTTTGGAGAACCTTATAGAGAATGTGATTCTTACTTTGCACCATTCTAGGAGGTTCTTCTGATGTGTAGCCCACTAACACACCATAGTTTTAAGTAGGTTATAATTGAGAATTTCCCTTCTCTTGCTCTCATTTTTCCACTGAGCCTCCATTTCCCATAAGAAAATTTCAGGATATACTCCTCAAGAGTAGCTTTACAACTTATTCCCTCCTAGCCACTTGACTGAGTGTGCCTTTGTTACCCTTGTTAATGATCCTATCAACTATCACCCAATAAACTCATAAGTTCCATGCACCCAATTTTTGTTTGTCATACTAGTGGTATAACTCAAGGACTAAGCATCTTCAAACTGGATGACTCCCTCTATGGGATGAATTATCTCAGGATCTCTGATGGAGCACACATAGATTCTATCAAGGAATTATTCTCCTAAGGGCTCAGTATAGGGTGCTAACTTCCCATATTTCAAGGGGATAATCACCCTTTCTTCCTTGTTCTCAAAGCTGATATAACCTTTGTTAAATTGCAAGTTGGCATTGTTCTTATAACACCATGGGTGCCCAAGAAACTCTAGAAATTTTTCTTCCTCGGCGAGTTCCAAGACTTTGAAGTCTCCAGTGAATTTTTTCCCTTGAATGGTGATAATTGCATCCTTCAAGACACCAATGATCATTTCCTTATTCTTGTTTTCCATATACAACACATTCAAAGATGGCTATAATGTGGGCCTTCCCATTTGATGTCAAGCATATAAGGTAATAACATTGACATTTTCTCCTATGTCGATGAGGATATTACTCAGAAGTCATCCATCAAAAATGCATTCAAAGTAATCTCCTTATCATAGTCAAGGTTGTGAGGAGGAAGGTTTGCATGCAAAACATTCCTTTCATACTCTTTTCCAATGCATGTGGTACCTTCTCTCTCAGCCATTCTCCTAGCAAGGGAATAATATTCTCTTTCCTTAACATCCTACATACTTCCTTGACCTCATCCAAGTCATCCTTTGGAGCCTCGGCATTCTTCTTTTGCTCCAACTGCTTTGATTTCTCCTTTAGACATTGGATCTCCCCTTGCAAACTTCGAATCACATCCATAGTCTCTTGATATACCTCCTTTTGATGAGCAGGTCCAGATATTTTCCATGTACCACTTCCTCTCTTGAAACTAGTTTCCTTTGCCTTGGCATCTCCCTAGTGCACGTGGCCTCTACTCATATCATCACCAGTATAGGTTCTAGCCCTAACTCACATACCACTCTTGGCATCCACTTTGTGAATTGGCCTTCTTGATGCTCACCATCCCAAAACCTTTGTCCTTTCGGTGCTATTGGTTCATATGCTCATAAATATCTAGACACTCTTCATATTTATGTTTCTTTCTACACCATGAGCATTGTAATAGATCAAGACACTCATGTTTGTAATGATCTGTAGATCCACATTTATAAAAAGTTCATCATGGGAACCCACTTGTTCATCTAATGTAGTTACTGTGACCACAAAATCCTCTGCAAAAACCTCTTCCACACACCCCTCCATCTACGCACCTTTCATAGCGATAATCATCATCCTTAGAAATACTTGTAAGACTAGTTTGGCACACACCAAGATCAATAGCATCATGGATCTGATCAATTAGTTTGCAATCCTTGGTATCATGGGTCATAGAGGTACAAATCTTGTAATAACAAGAAACATTCTTACGGATTGCATGATGTAGTATAGGGAACCTACTTGCATCATGATCCCCATGGTAGATCTCATAGTCTACCGCCATAGCATGTACCAATTTAGGGAAACTATCCTTTGCATGCCCTTCCACTTCACAGTCTATATACCAAATCCCACTACAAACCTCATGCACTAAGTTTGTAGGAAAACTCTCCGATTGTTTTGCCATTGTAGCAATTTGATTTTCCAAAAAAGACTAACACTAGTATCAACGCTCCCAATGCCTCGGCACACGAGGGAAGCTTCCAAGGCCTTGCAGTATGTGAAATTCTTTTGTGACAGATCCCTTATAAATGGTGTTATCAACCCTCCAAAAAATCATTGAGCATATTTAGAAGGATGAATTTCATAGGATATTTTTCAAAGGAGAGTATTCAAACATGCATCATACTCTTTCACACTCTCTGCCATTCCCTATTGTATCTTCTTCATAGTGTTGATGCTCTTCTACTCAAACTCTGGGATATGGAACTATGCTAGGAAGGAATTCTTCAATGCGGTGTAGTCTACCACCATTTGATGGGGGTCATACTTTCGGTACCAACTATGCGTGTGTCCTTGCAACGTTGTTGTAAACTGACTTTCCTTCCACTCCGAGGTAGTGATCCCTTTCACATGCCATAGTAATTAACACTTGTGCACATGCTCTGTAGCATCTTCAATATCCCTATTGTCTAGTAAGTGTAAATACATCTCAAAGAATAGTTTTGGAGGTGGTTGAGGTCCTTGTCCTCCTGATCCAAAGCCTTGGTTCTCTCCGTTGTTTCCTCCTCCACCAGATCCACTGGATCCACTAGGTCTTGTTCCTCCTAACCCACCAGAACCACCTCCTATAGTTTACAAAGGGCCTAAAGTGGTCATGTCTAGTGTTCCCAATATCCCACTAAACTGCACATTGATGGTTTGTGATATTTCCCCACTGCCAGTTGTGTGTCCCGTGCCACTCCTAAATGTGATACCCTAACCTTGCGTACTTGCACTTTGTCTAAAAAATAATCTAAATATAGGAATGGATTACACAGCCATGGATGTTCCAAATGAGAAATTATATCACTTGGGTGTAGATTGGTTACTCCCACCAATGCCAACTTTGTTGATAATACTTCTCCCTTGTGCGGAAAACCAAGCAAAGCGGGGGGTTGGTTCTCAGGTGGGTTCAGATGCGTGCCAATGAATATCCTTTCTCTATTTGGGAAAATCTAATTAGAAGTTGAAGGGGCTTCTCTCTAGCACTTTCTAAGATGGGGTAACACAGACTTCTCAGGTTCCACATCCTCTACATGAACCTCAACTCCTTCCCATGATTTCTACCTCCATAGACCCATAACATTTGTAACCTCACATTTTCTAGTCATCTCCCTTTCACGAGCTTCACTATACTTGATTAATCTCTCCTCCCTTTCCTTTTCATCCACAATGTCTTCCATCTTCCTCCACCCTAGATTCCTCTCCTAGCACTTAGAGAAGCTTAGCCGGCCATGGGAAATGCCTCTAAACTCAAGGTAATGACCAATATCTTCATAGCCAAAGGAATATCACATAAAAATGATCCTCTGGGTTCCCTTAGAAACTCAAACTCGGTAACCTCTAGGAAAGAGTACATAGAAATGGCGTGTTCCATAGTATAACTGGTCAAAAATCTTCTCCACCAGTGATCAACAACACGTTTCCAAGTCAGATATGCATCCTACAACCTCTGATAGTCATCTTGGGTCCACACATGTGGTCTATAGTACCAGCTTGATCTGGATGCATATGCTGAAATCCATTCATATAGTTCTATTGGAAAAAATAGAATAATGTCTCATACAACTCATGGTATAGTTCTCTTCTATCCATCTACATGCATCGAACTCAGGTCTAATGCTTTGAATATTTGAGAAAACTCATCCTTTGTGCTCTTGAACCATCCTTCAACACTTTCCAAGGTCATACATTTTTACATCACACATCATAGGGACAAAGATGCATGCCATTTCTCACAACTTCGAAAAGAGGTCCCGAAATGGAACCAATATGTAGTCATTTTTATACCCTTAGACCAATAGTCTAATCCCATGCACTAAGCCTATCACCCAGGTGGGCGTTGGGTGCTCACCCAAGGCACGCACAGCATCGATTCTATCTTTTATGTGAGCCTTGTGAGAATGCATTATCTTATGACATATATATTAAAGTGGAAATGAATATAAGAGAATTGTACAACAATTTGAGAACCTAGGATGAGTTTTCACCTCATTGCATCTAGAAAACAGAAATAACCAACAACATATAAAAATGGTTCATACATAATGGAAATGCATAAGGATTATACTCATGAACACATATATGATTAAAAAAAAGTCTTATATTCATATTAACATGTTTAATAACCACATTACAATCCTTGAGGTCATAATAGAACCTCATATAACAATGCAGAGCTAATTCGTGCATCATAACTACACTATATCCATCACTTTACAAAGGTGAATACAGACCCATCCCTTTAAATATGCCATCACTCCTATATTTACTCTAGTCCTAACCCATTGAATCCTCGATGGTATTTCTATAGAGATTTTCCTTCTTTTCTAGTACACTACTCTCTCTCAGGATGACACCATGTATATATATGTTATCCCCTTTTTCTACCCGTGCACCTCAATATATAGCTTTTCTTCTTTCACGCCATGCCTTAGAGGTAACAGATCAGTTATCAAGTGTCCAAGCGGTCCTCCAATAGAGCATGCCTCCTTTGATCTGAGCTCTCCACTTTGTGTAATGATGTTCTTCTAGAACCTTCCATCGCATACATAGAATATTATTTTTATCCTCCACTCACCGGGATGGCACCTTATCCACTCCACATGTAAGAAGAGTCATAATTTTCTCATGTGCTTCTTGGGACACCAAATATGGCTAAGTCCAAAACTTCTCTTTCCTTGCGTGTTCACCGTGTGTTCTATAAAATATTACTAGATCCTTTCCCCGAGCGCCTTGACCCCGTGTGTCTTTCTTAAACTAGGCCCGCATGCCCACGTGCCTTCTTGTACTTGGCCAATATTAGGGCCCAATAATGGTGGAGGACCTTGAAATTAGGTCGAGTCAATAACTAGAAGCTTGAAAACTCATAAAATATAAGTTGAAGCTTGGGACATCAAGCCATGCATATAAAGAGCTTAGAAATGTTGAAAGAAAACATAGAAAATGTGGTCAATGATGCTCAGGGCTATTGAGAACCACTCGAAAAATTCACGCAAATCTCGTAATGAGGAGGTCAAGCAATAAGCTCGGAGGTGAGTGCTTGGAATGAATGAATTAGGAAGATTTGAGTTGGGCTCCCGAATTACAAGGTTGAAGCGGTGACATACATAAGTAAGGAAAGCTTGTAGGGAGATTAGAGGAGACTCCAAAGTCTGAAAAATTTAGAATTTTTAGGTGCGATACTTCAAAATTTTAGGCTAACATATTTCAAAACTCTTCAGTGAGTTGGGAAAAAAATTGGCTTGAATTTTCGAACCACGAAGTTTGAATTTCAAACTTTGGGGATTCAAACGTTTGGAGGTTTCGGGGGTGCTTGGATGAGTAGTGTATGTGAGTTCGATGAGGAAAGTTCCAAAACCCTAAAACCGAGGAATATCTGAAAACATGTCAAGTTTATAATGTGGTGGTCTAAAAACATGTCAATTTGGAAGGGTCCTCATGAGTCAACGTGATGGAGACTAAGTCATTGAGTGATGTTGTCATGTTTAATGGATATCGAGAGGGCCATTTCTTTGGAATTTTCATGCAATGATGATTCGATGGGTGAATGAAAGAAGACTCGCCCACATGTAAACAAATACGGTAGAAGGTTTTGATATGCACCGACTCACAAGAGTTCAACATACATGATGTAACACATGAGGGCCGATAGGAGAGCTCACTAGTTGTGTCGGCAATGTATGTTTGGGGTCCAGGTTTAGGGGTGAGTTAACAATCTAAATGGTAAGTGGATGGCAAATGGTAGGTAGACATCGATACGGAGGTGTTTTTAGGTTTGGGTTGATGACCCATTCAAGGACAAAGAATCTTTGGGCCAAGTATTTTGAACTAGTCAAAATAGACCGAGGGTCTTGAAAATAGATGTGGGAAGCTCATTAATACGAGCTTGATCACATGAACAATAGTGAGAACCACCAAAAATTTCAATAAGGATCTCATTCATAGAGCTTGTCGAGCTACTCGGTGGTGGCTTGCTCCAACTCCATATAGTGCCAAACAATGCAAAACCCCTCCACCTAGAAATAACCATATTTGGAGCTCTTGATGGCCAATTCTCACAAAATCATAGTTGATAGGGAGATAAGTAAAATCCTAAAATAAGGAAGATATGAAAATGAGATTTTTAGAGGTTTCCTAAACCCCAAAATTGTAGAGGTAACCAAGACTCCAAAATGATAAAACTTGAGAACATAGTGTTTGTTTCTTGAAAAAACGAGTCATTGGAAAGGTGGAGGAACGATATATAGTTTTAAAACATTAGATTCATAATTTTGGAGGTTCTATACACCCGAAAATTTATGAACAAGTGAAACAGTGCCACTGGGTAAGTGAGGTTCATTATTGAAGGTATGGGCAGATTTTCTTCTCAAATAAGGAAAAGTACATAAGAGAATGGGCTTTCCAGACTTTTCCATCACTCTTGTAGGCATCATGATGGATTTTTCAGGTGGTTGGAGTGAAAATTTGGATTCCTCTCTTTCTCTCTCTTATATATTTCCTCTATAAATTGTAATGGGATTTCAAGAAGCAAGAGGTTGGTCATTTTCTCCTCCCATGCACCCCTATTATTTTGGGGCTTCAAGCATTCCCCAAATCCTTGTGATGGATTCATGCCTCTCTTGTTATAGAAATGTACTATGTAAATATCATGGAGTAATAAAATCATGCTTGTGTTAAATTTCCTAGCCTTCATGGTTTTCTTTTTCTCCTTACCTCTCATTGTGCTTGTAGGATTTGTGTATATTCCTTTGTTCATTATAGGTTTGGTGGTTGTGTTTATCATAGAACAGTGAATGTTTACATTTTGGGTCTGTGATATAACTGTCTATCCTCCCCTTAGTGCATTGGTGTAATTTTGGTATGTGTTGCCTCTTGTCTAACCTCCCAAAATTCACCCCTTCTCTATTTTGCAGGAAAGAGAGAGTGATTGACACTCCTTTTCTTGGTGTATCACTGCTCTTAGTGTAGGTTTTATTTCATGCATCTCTCTCCCTATCTCCTTGGAATGTTAGAATAGGTTTAGATAGGTATTTTTATTGCATTAGGAGTAGTTTTGGTAGGTAGGATTAGGAGCAAGAACCGGCCTTCTCCAGAGAGCTATCCCATTTCACAATGTCCCACACTTATGATAGCTCAATGTTTGGAAATTACAAAGAATGCCACATCAACAATCATACCATTCATGAGTGCTGTGATTTTTCCATAACATTACCTAATAATAGTTTTAAATCTTATCCTAATTTGAAAAAGGCATTTAAAATTCAATATAGGGATAGAAATAACCCAAGATTATTAATCAAATAATTTTGAAGTATATGAATGAGTGTGTGTAAGATTTCAATTTCAGATTTAACAAGACTATGATGACACTTCCTAAAAATTTCATACCAAATGGTATGTGTTTGATTAATTATTGTGAAGCTTTTGATGTAAAGGTTGTGTTTTATCTTATAGATAAAGTTCTAGTTAATTTGTGACAGGACTATGTCATGGAAATTAATTTTTAAAACAATATTCAAGCCATTTGAAAACATTTCAAAAGAGGTGATGTAAAGCTTCTCCCATAAAATCAAAAGTAATTAGAAATTAATCCATTAAGTGTTGATAAAGAGCTAGATAATATGATGGCATCCTTAAAGAACTATATTATATATTGGTGTCTAATGAGAATATATTTCCACTTATGTAAAATAAGCAATACATCAATGACAAATCACACAATCGGGAAAAAGGAATTGCTCACAAAATATTATGTGATGAAGGGGAAAAAGTGCTTCATAAAGAAATAAGGCTTGATTCTAAATGAAATTAAATAGAAACACTTAATCCCCTTGTTTTCATTGTTGATGAGATTAGCCATATTGAATAATTTGAATAGTATGATGAGTGATTCATGCCATATCTTTCTTGTATTGTCATTGAATTTGTTTCTTGTGTTGATAATGAGATGGAAAGAGATCAAGATAATTTGTAATATGTCTATATGTTAGATTTTAGTGAAGACTTGATTAATATACCATAGGCTTATGAACTTCTAATTCATGAATTTGAGTGATTGAGAGCTGTAGACACAAAAGCACACACATATTACTATTTTACTATATCACCAAGTATGTTGTTATATGTATGGATATTGAGTAAGAAAAGTATTTACTAGTGACACACTTCCTAGTCCTTCCACTTTCTTTGATTTTTTCTATTGTCTTTATCTCTCACTTTTTTCACTTTTATACCCTTCGGTCAGTCAGGTCATAGGGATCCATGTCTATCAATATTCTCACATTTTTTGTCGATTACCTAGAACACCGGTGCCCAGTGTGGACACTAGCTCCTAGGTGCTCTTGTCCACATTGAGTACTCATGTCCTCTTTGTTCTTGTTCACATTTTTTACATTTTTGGTCATCCTTTTCAGTTTTCTTACTCATATCCTGAGGTTCTAGTCAGCATGTCATGTTACTAGTGTCAAAATTTAAAAATGAGATCCCTATATATACACAACATACATACCATTATATGGGTGGTTAATTATTTCAAGGTCTATCTTATCTACATACTATCAAAGGAATTACATTTTGGGTTGCTTACTTTGCATAGGAAAGTGAAGTTTTAAATCCCATCCACACATTAACATTCTATCTAGCTATATCCTTCTATCTTAGCAGCATTAGTTTGAGGGAAACCTAAGGACACGATTCTACAAAAACAAAGAGAACTACATGGAGTCCGAGATGCGGTGTATTGCTTGGCCATAAGTTCACTCTGTTGGGAGACCGTCAAGGCCATTCCAACTCCCCATTTTACATATTTAATTTTTAAGATTTGATGTGTTTAAAGTGTTGTAGGACATTATCTATTTTTAAGGTTACTATCAAACTCATCGATCTTCCAAAGAACTCCTATATGAGATCAACAATGAAGGATAGAAAAACCCTAGTGACACTAGAAAAATTGGGTTTTGACCCTCTGCGTGCGCAGTCATGAGTGCCTATAGAAGATCTCTAACACCCAAACACCCTTGCCCCTATCTAGGTGCCACTTTGTTTGAGCCATTGTGAAAGTTCCAAAATTTATATCAATAGTTTCCAGTATTCTACCTAGGTTTTTCATTAGTTGTTCTAATTTGGGTATACTTCGGGATAAGAGAAAATCATATAAGTTCCCTATCTCTCTCATTTTCTTACACGGTTACATCTTTAGAGTTCTTAGCATTTGTATTCTATTGTATATCATTGTAGTGACTCTAAAATTATATTTAATATTCATATTTTATTAAATCATTTGGTGAACCCCTCTCTTAGAACTCCTTGCCCTAGGATCCAAAAAACCTAATGGCTAAAAGTAAATCTTCCTCTCCTAGGCCAACTATACATCATGAGAGTATCAATCCTATCCTTAATGATGTTTTTGAGGATGACATTATTAATCTTTATCATAATTTTCAATTTTATGATAATGTTTAAATATTTCTTTATGCTAACAAACACAACATTCCTACTAGTTTCTCCAACTCTAATCTAAGCATTGTTTCTAAGGACCAAAATGTTTTTGGATATAATCCATGTTCTTCCATAGTAACCAAGACTACTCCACCTTCTTATATTTCTATTGAAAATCTTGATGATGCTATTATCAATTATATGCTTGGTCTTGATTGTGTTACTATAGATAAAAATCATGCTACTTCCAATGATGAAAATGTACATGCACATGATGATGTTTCTCATACTAGTTAGGATGAATGTAAAGTTGTATCTCATGCTTCTTTTATTTCTGAAGATGTTTCTACTGATTATAAAGATATATCTTATGATAGTGCTTCTCCTACTTCTCTAAATGTTGATGACTTGCTTGATGAAATACTTGCATGTGAAAATTTGTCTGATACTGATTATATTTTTGAGCATGAACATGTTAGTAAAGATTCTACTTCTCTTAAGACTACTGAATGTGAATTTTCCACTCCACTTTCATCTACTTCTAAGGTTGTTTCTGATGGAATTCATGATGATTCTTCCATTCCTACTGGCTCACCTCTTATGGTTTCTTCTGATACTACTATTAGCATTTTAGTTAATATCCCATGTTCTTCTCTCTACTGATTTCCTCTTCCTCTTCTTTATATTATATTCATGTTTCTTCTTCTATTCCTCCTAGTATACCTCCTATTATTTCTTTTACATCTACATCTAGTGTGCCCATAGCATCTTCATCTTCCACTTCTTCTTCTCACATTCCCATGATCACTCATAACGACAAGCTTTAACCTCTCAATGTGCCTCTCACATATTCTACAATTCCTTCACATGATATTTTATCACTCATGCATGTTATTGGCCAGTTGCAATCTCAAGTTCAATCTCTCACTCTTGAAAGAAAATCCTATTATGCTTCTATTGATAATAACTCTCTTCATGGAAATCCTATTCCAAAGAAAATTCACAATTCAACATTTCCTAAGGATTTCATCATGCCTACATTCATGTTTTAATGGCACTAGAAATCCATATTTGCATCTTAAGCATTATCATTTAGCTATGGCTTCTTATTTTAATGATCAATTATTGCTAAAATCCTTTCGTCATAGTATTGTTGATGATGCTCTTTAATGGTACACTCATTTTCCTTTTGGATCTATTAGTACATATTGTGAAATGGAAGATTCTTTTATTAGATGCTTTATGCTTAACAATGGTCCTAGAGTCACATATGATCACTTACCTATCTTGCATTAGGGAAAGAAAGAACCTATTCTAGATTACATTTTACGCTTCAATTCTTGCATGCATCAGTTATTATTTTAGCCTATTGATCTAGAGAAGAAATTTATCTTTTTCGTGGCTTGATTCCTACTTTAAAATAATGATTACAATATGATACATGTGAATCATTTACACTTTTATGCTATAAGTTTATAGATCTAGAAAAATATTTAATTGCTTTGGACATGTTATAGATCATCCTTCTACTCCTACTACAAAGATCATCTCCTAGTTCTTCTCCTCTTCCATCTATCAAGCATCCACCAAGGTCTCCATCTCCTCCTTCTTGCAAGCATGTTCCATCCCCTCCACCACATAAATTTCCTCCATCTCTACCACCACGTCACTCTCCACCTAAGTCTTCCCCATCTCCTACTTGGGAGCCATTACATTTCTTACATTACGATAAGATTGATGATGTCTTGTGTATTCTTCTTGATAAGCACTTAATTCACTTTCCTTATAATCAACATTATCCTCCTCATCACTTTCATCACCAGCGTGATCATCCTTATTATAATTTTCACCACATTAATGGCCATCATGATAATGATTGTTTCTACCTTCATGAAAAATTACAACACTTAGAAGATAAAGGTGTCATTTCCTTTGGCTCTTTCTCTCACAAGAAACATGTTTCTCCAATGCTAAAAAAGTGTGCTACTACTTCATTTCACTTGTCTCCTCATCTCACTTCTAAGGTTTTCATTTGTCCACCACCTAAAGTAATTGTCCATGCAAGGCCTCTAGCTCACTCATTCACTGCTACATCATCTCATCCACCTCACAATTATCCTACTTCACACTAACTTCCTAAGCCATTGGCATTTTTTCTTCTTACCACTGCATATCCCATCATTGGCACCATCTCATCCAAAATTATTTCAGATCTTAAACTCATGTTGTTACCACTTCACATGCTTCCACCACTCCTCACTTCGAACTATTCATAATTGGTAGGAAACTTTTCTCATGTCATTACCCGATGACACAATCATGTTCTTATGGTTTTACCATGACTATTAAGGGATATGTTATAATAATAACCATGCTCCATATTTTTGTTATACGCTTCATTGATCTATCTATCTAGCATACACTATCAAACCATTTCCCGATGACACACTCTTGTTCTATGGTTCATTCTTGATTACTGAGGGGTCTTATATAAATGAACCTCATCTTCTTACACATACGTTGGGGGCATCACTCTTATTTCCCCCTTATCTATCATCCTTTACACATGATTACATAAAAATTTTAATCATGTAATCGTCAAAAAAATTCACATCTTTATTAGATGTATTCACAAAAAAATTTCACATCTTTATTCATGATTATTCATGTATTAGATGTATAGATGGTATTTTTGATTACATGATTACATCTATTACCATTTATCACATATTTATTCATACATACAATCCAATTTTCACACATTACCTATCTATCTATGTCCTAATCAACATCATCATCCATTTTTCAATATAATCATTTATGTAATACAAATCAAACAACTACATATGAACAACAACCATTACATCACATATCAAATAACATCAACACAACACAATAATGTCAATCATCCAACTATATATATATATATCATCAAAAATCATAGTTAATAAAATATAATTGATGGGGAAAGCCCTCATACATCATCATCACTGTCACTATACACAACTACGGGAGCTCTAGAACTAGATTATTCTCCTCTCAATCTACGTCATTGGTTTTGGCCCCTATATCTCTCCGCATACCTCCGCAGTAATGCCACCTCAACTGATTGCTCTCTATAGATTGGCCCCGTAACTCAACATACTTCACAAACACATCTTGTGTTAGGGATCCTATTCCTACAGCCTCTATAGCTCGTTGAGTCTCTTTCCATGCCTCATCATGCTCACTCAATAATATGGTACATGTTGTTGTTTTTATCACCACTCATTCAAATAAGTGGGCATGCTTACCCACAATAATATCTACTCACTCCAACATCCCACCTCCCATGAGCACATCTGGAGGTACATTATTCTTTAATGTGTGGAGTGATCAATCAATGATCGACACCAATACGTATCACTTGTAACCACATAGCGCCACATTATTTACTACACACGATGACCATAATAAAACAACTAAGTGACAATATACAACTAACAACAAACAATACTTATAACGCCACTATTATATCATAACCATCATGGGTAGGTTCTTGCCCCTCTACTCAACCAACTGGTGGTGCACTCACCGCATCTATGAAAGCTGGAAACATTAGCACCCATTGGTGTGCTACCTACCACATTTTATAGGCCTGAGTAAATCCTACATTTTCCACTTATAAAATCTCTATGGCTACATCTACCTCATCTGAACCAGGAGGAACTAATTGTGCCCCTATTAGGCTTAGTATCACTCTTGGCCTCCTCGGTTCTAGTGAATTTCACCTATGCATATAGATTTGGGGGCACATCCCAAGCCATACCAAACTGCCTCTATACTAGCTCTACTTGAAATATCTCGGCTACCCATGGGAACCAAGACTCTAGCCACATAGCACATCAGATACATTATATCTCTACTCCATCCTCTCATCACCCTCCATAGGCTCGATATGTCCTCCATAAAATAGCCTCTGGCCCCATACAATTAAGCATAGACCTATAGGTATTAGTATCCAATCTCCTAATATGCGTGTCTATCCACCTCACTATAAAAATATCGAGCCTCACCCAATTGGCCCATGGCCCGTTGAGTGGCCTTATTATCACAATGTTCTTATAGTCCCATACATGTAACAAGGTGGTGGTTCTAATTCCACCCACATGGTCCTCCTATGTGAACCGATATAGATCTATGTAAAATGTGCTAGTACACATCGAGCCCATGTAAATCTCATCACATCCTCTTGTATGTGCCAATAGATATCATGCATCTTATACAAGATTTCCAATCCACCACCCTTTACTTCCATTGATGAATCAATAACTACTATAATGAAATTCCACAATCGCGGAACACCTGATCTCAATATGGAATCCAGGATAATGTGGGTATTTGTCTTTACTGTGTCCCTATAAATTATCACATAGTTTCTCTAATATGCCTCCAAGAATCTTCTACATCCATCACCTAGACTCTCTTTCCCATAACTAACAGCTACAATATACGATATACATCCTCTAGGGTCATAGTCATCTCCCCAAAGTAGAAACCAAAAAGTAAAAGTTTCGCACACCACCTCTCGTAATGTAATGCGATCATCGACATATTATGGGGTACCTCCTCCAACCTCGTTATGTGCCACAATCGGCACAATCTAGTATATCCCACATCACGTCGATAATCCAAAATTCAACAACATAATCAAGTGTCGACCTTTACTAAACTCCCTAAAATGAATATCCCTCTATAGAACACATAAATCCCCAAAATTATGACATTAACACCTCATATATACCTAAAAACAACAACTCATACTGTAAAATTCATCAAGATCTGCATATTTCACATTCCATTGTTAAAATAGCCTCATGGGTCACTAGTTCCCAAGAGTAGGATGCGAGCACCTAGGAGTAGGTCACAACACCTAGAACTAGTGCTAGCATCCTGAAGGACATTAGTGACTTAGGTGCTCTCGCACAGCTCAAAACTCCCAAAAATCACAAATTCAAATTTTACAAAAAAATCAACAAAATCAAATCAATTTCATCAAAATTCTTGGACTTACTCGTACTTACAAACTCATCTATCATTTGTGACATCATGGCCATTACCACCATCTCAAACATAGTCGAGTCTTGCTGACCTATTTTGTGGCATCCTCGCAAGCTCAGAACTCAAATTCTCAATCAATCAAGGTTCAAATGAAGTTACTAGTCACCTTTTTCTTATAGAATTATTAAATTTTCCTTTTAACTATGGTTACCATTTGCACGTGTTCTTCCAATTAATACGTGAGACACACTTTTCTCATATCTTGAGCTTCACTACTCCATTTTCTTCCCTACCTACACCACTCAGTTTAAAATTTCTCCTACCATCATATTATACACATCCCAAAATTCCATAATCCAATCAAGCACATTTTCAACTCGACATACACATAATTTTATGAAATATATTATACTTCATTTTTCTCACTATTAAATTGTTTCATCATTACTTTTGGCTCAAAGATCCATTCTTACTATCACTACCCTTTTCACCAAAAGAGGGGCATATAATGAGGCTCACCCTATGATCACTTTTAGGCTACTATATGATCAATACACACTCCTAATACATTGTTATTTAAAACTTTCTCATACAACATTCAACATTTTCTACTACTTTTTATCTATTCTAATGACCTAATTTAGGGGAAAAAAGTAAAAATCTCACCATGAGTAATCTATCACATACATTGAACTTCAAAACAATCATTAAATAATCAAATCAATTCAATTGATTGGTACATCACCACCTCATTATTCCTCCTAGATGACCTAATTTGGGAGTTGCAACATTACTCTCCCAGATGACCTAACTTGGGAGTTGGGATCATTACTCTCCCATATGACCTAATTTGGGAATAATTTTTACATCACTTCCATATGGCCTAACATGGAAGCCATATGGAAATATGCATATCACGATACCTACAGGTCGAGGGAAATGAGACTTCATTTCCTTTCCTATACTACTCCTATGTGGGTTATTCAACATGGGTCAAAATGGAACAAAATTTCATCTTTATTCATCTGTAGTGGTTGGACCTTTTGATGATGTAGTCATAGATGGAGGGTAAAAATAGACCTATCTCCCTAACACTCTTCCTCTAGAGGTAGGATTCCCAAATCCTTCAATTTTTCAAACATACAAAATCAGGTTAGGAATTGATCACTCCCTACCCCTTAAAATCTCCATCGAAACAAATTCAAAATCTCCAAATTACTAAAATCATATTCTCCAAATGTTCCTTAAAATGGTTTCTTCCTATTTATTTATGCCATATGGATTGACATGTTGATCCATGGTTCACCACAATATACATATTCTACATGTTCTTCTATAACAAGGATTCTCTGGAATTCTCACAGGTATGTTCCTTACTTCCTTTACACTACTTGAATTTCATTCAAATAGCATAAATGGGGGAAAATGTAGACACAAAATTACATACATATTACTATTTTATTATACCACAAAGTATGTTGTTATATGTATGGATATTGAGTAAGAAAAGTATTCACTAGTGACACACTTCCTAGTCCATATATTTGCTTTGATTGTTTATATTGTTTTTATCTCTCACATCTGTCACTTTTATACCTAGTTTTGATTGGGTCATATAGATCCATGTTTTTCCTTCTTCTCAATTTTTTTGTCAATTACCCAAGTCTAGACACTAGTTCCTAGGCACTCCTATCCACCCTGAGTGCTCCTATCATCTTTGTTCTTGCTCACATTTTTGACATTTGGGGTCACCCTTTTTGGTTTTCTTACATCTATCTCAAGGTCCTAGTTAGCATGTCATGTCACTAATGTCAAGATTCAAACAACGATCATGATATATACATAACATACCAACCATTATAAGAGAGGGAAAGTATTTCAAGGGCTATCTTATCTACATACTATCAAAGGGACTGCATTTTGGGTTGTTTATTTTTCATACATTGCATAAGAAGGGGAAGTTCTAAATTTCATCCACACATTTGTATTCTATCTAGCTATATCCCACTATCTTAGTGTCATCGGCATGAGTAAAACATAAGGATATGATTATACACACACACATATAACTATATGGAGTCTAAGATGTAGTGCAGTGCTCTACCGTAAGTTCACTTTGTCAAGTGACTGCTAGGTCAGTTTGAATCCCCATTTTACATCTTTTCTTTTTAAGAGTTGATGTGTTTTGGGGTTTTATAGGAAATTATCTATTTTTCAAGTTATTAGTGAACTCGGTGATCTTATAGCAACCTACAGGTGATAAAAATGAAGGATAGTGAATCCCTAGTGACATCACAAAACTTAGGTTTTGACCCTCTACGCATCACAGGTGCCTAGAGAAGGTATCGGCGCCCAAGTGCCCTCTCCCTTGTCCATACATCGCTTTCCATACCATTATGCAAGTTCCATAATTTATATCAATCATTTCCAAGACTCTTCCCATTCTTTTCATCCATTTTTCCAGCCTCGGGTATACTTTAGGATAAGTGAAAATCAGATAAGTGCCCTATCTCTCTCATTCGCTTACACAGCTACATCTTTAGAGTGCTTATAATTTTTAATCTATTGTATATCATTATAGTGAATCTAAAATTGAATTAAATATTCATATTTTATTAAATAAATATCTCAAATGATCAAATAAATATAATGGTACATGAGACCTTCTTATAAAGATATTATTTCCATAACTAATGTTGCAAAATATCAAGTGAAGAGTGATTATAAATTGACAAATAAGTGATTTAAAGAAATTTAAATCTTATATCGAGGACCGCCATCAAACTCGATATAGTAGTAATGGAAAAGATCTATCATGAAAATTACAAGAAAGATAGCAATATAAGAGATAAGAGTGACTTAGCTTGTATTAGAAAATATAGACTAATTCTAGGTTAGAAAATAGGCTAGAAAGGTTGGATATGATCTCTAGAGGCATTTTCTAAGAAACTGGGATCTGGAATCTCTTCAAATAGGAGCCCCTAGATATAGATCGGACCATCTAGGAATTAGTGTCCGAACTAAGTGCTAATGTCCCGAAAATTTCTCTATTTTTGATCTTTAAGGGTTTGAACTTAACTTCTTCCTTTCACTCCATGTTGCATCCAATTCATTATAGGGTTTCACTCTCACATCTAAACCTCCAAACCAAACTCTAGATACCTTTACAAGGCTTAATAAAGCATTAGATGGAATAACTAATGCATATTTTTGAGTCATATTGGCCTCTGTGGTCACCTTAATGTGATTGTTAGTGAGAATTGCACTACATTTCATACTTTATGTAGTTCTAGTGTGTGTGTGTGATTGAAGCTATGTATTCTAGTAAGACCAAGATAGTGGGATACAACTACTTTTCACCCAATATTAATGTGTGAGATGGAATTTAGGAATATCCCCTCCTATGTTGTGAATAATGTAGTTCAAATGCATTCTTTGAATGTTGCTCTTTCCCTAATAAATATATAGTAAGTATTAGCCTCAAAGTTTTTTCCCTAATAATAGTGAGTAAATTATGTATATATATGACTCCCTTGTGTTGGCTCTCAATCTAACACCCTCGGGAGTGAAGGGGGCTAGAGGTGCAAGAGGAAGGGGAGACCGGCCAAATTGTGTTATTTTGTAGCCAAGGATGGGGTATTACACCTACGTACTCCAATCCTATACTTCTTAGGAGTGACAAAGTGAGGCATGTGATAGAGGGTGTGGTTGTTCATCTACTACTTCTTGCTCTACCTAAGATAGGGTGAGAAGTGTTAGCATGATGTGTTCTAGGTGTTGTCATTGATGTAAAATCCCATTCATGACAAAAAGGATAATGGAGTAGAATCATAGGATGATTAGTATGATGGAAAAATGGAGATTCAAATGTTGACATGATGGCATGAGGTGTTTTAGTGAGAATGGCTTGTTCTATGAAGCCTAGTCAGTTGGATTAGCTAGCCTAGGTGATGGTGCATGATGGTTGGAGCTTATTGGTGGCTTGAGGAGAATGGTAGAAGAATGGAGAACATGTTTGGGAAGTTTTTATGAACTCACATGAGCTTCAAGGTACATGTACAGGTTGAAGACCATGAATCATGTGTTTCTCTTAACCGTATAGCTACTGGAGGCACGAGGATGAGATGTAGAGCTATGTGAGATCATGGAATCATGTATGGATGTCATAAATATTGTTTCATGTATTTTAGGACCTTTTAGATATGTTTCATGTTGATTTATGAAGTTGTTTCAGTTGAGTCTAACCTACCATACAAAACCCTAAGGGCTAGTCATGTGAATGACATAGGTTGAGAATATGGAGACCTATTTGTGACATGATGATTATTGGAGATGTTATTAGTATGTGGGATGGAATGATGATAATTTTTCAAGATATGTCAGTTTCAAAGAAGTAGGTTTAAGAATAATGTCATTTCCATCTCGAAGTACACCTTCGATGCTCACCCTAAATTGTGTGCTTTACATGTGAAATTATGGATTTTAGGGATTTTTCTTTATTTATGTTATAAAGTTTCACAAAATTAATGATTTCATTTCATCGTCACATTTTTATGAATGAATGTTAAGAATGTAAACAACTTTTTGTGTGTTTGAAACCCTAACTCAAAAGCGGTAGGAGAGATATTGCTTATAAGTGACTAGAATGAATTTGTACTACATATATTATGATTTGATGATGTAGAGGAATCCTCTAGATTTCAAGAAAGGTATGGTAGTGTATGTGGTGATGAGTGGACCCCATTCAAACATGCATGTTTTTGAATAAGTTTAGTTTTGGAGAAGGTTGTCCAAATGAGTTGAAAAATAAATGGACATTGTTTTTAGTATGTGATATTTTATTTATGTTTATAGTGGTTTCCATTCATGTGGAAAATTTTAAAAATAAAAGTGTGCCCTATTTATGAAGTTTGGTCAAAAGGCAATTTTGGGGCAATTTTAGGTAGGTTTCAAAGATGGGATTGGTTGAAGGCCTTCCACTTGGATTTGGAAGGAGTTATAATTATTTATGGAAAGATGATTCACAGGTATTTCCATTAGTATAAGTTTTGTCTCATGATGATGGGCCATCCAATTCATTTTGTGAGGAAGAAGATTGTCAATTTTCCGAACAAGATTGCTCAGTGATGAAAGAATTAAGTGCATTAAGCATGAGATGGATGATTTGATTTTTGATATCACATAGAAATTTAATATTAATGAATTTTTTTTCCTATTGATGGAATTTTTAGGTATAGGGATTGGTAGAAAGGGTGAAAACTAGTTGCGTTTGCAAAAGTAGTTTCTTAGTAGCATGATTTGGTGAAAAGTAAATTTGTTTTTGTTTGAACAAATGGATGTTTCAAGAGGTCTATATTGTATGTATGTGTTCTACAGTGTCTTTTGGATTCCACATAGTGGTTACATGTCATATTTTATTTGTTTTGGAGTGGTCCTTATGCTAAAATGTGAAGACAGGGTGCTGGAAACAACTATTTGGTGAAGATTTTTAGCCCTTTGAGTTGTGTTATGAATTGTTTGATTGGTCATGTTGGTTCTCAATTTAATCTCACCCCGTTTGTTCTTGAAATTCTTCAATCTGCAAGCCGTCATATTTTCAATTTCCCCGAATGGATGCATGAAAGGTTTTATTCATTTGTATGTTTTTGAAGATCCTTCTCCATGGTCGTGGATCACATTTGGGCCTTGTATCATTTCCAAATTATTTTTCCTTAAAGAAAAATTCAATTCTGGGTGTAAATGGTGATTTCCCTACATTTTACGGTTTGACGGGCATGTTTTCCCCATCAAATTATATCTCAGCATCTTCAGCTACGTGGTCTCTTTTGATTGGATGAGGCACATCGGGTCTGTTTTATAACTTGTAACTTTTTAATATGTTTACAAAATGCTCAATTTGGCCCCACGGCCCTATTGAGTTTTGATTGGTCAGTCAAATTTATAAAGGCAGAGTGAATTTCTCTTTTTTCCCGAAGGTGTATACGTGTTCATTTTTAATTGTCATGCGGCCCGACGGGTATTTTTGGTGAAATAAGCCTATTTGGTCACATTTGTAAAAATACAAAATTGGCCCCGCACCTCGATAGATCTAATTGGTTAATCAATAAATATAAAGCAACAGCTTAAAAAGTCTTACTTTGACCTCGAAGAAGGACACGTGGCATTTTTTCATGTTACAAGCGGGAAGCGGGTCAGCGGAACATTTTGAAGTTTTTTTCCTCTTTGTATGAAGGAGAAAGTTATAAATTAACCTCGCAACTCTGCTGGGCCCACATAAAAATTTAGAAGCAGGAAGGCGGGCTTGCGGAGCACTTTGAAGTTTTTTGTCTTAGCATTGAAAAGTGAAAGTGGGGAGGCGGGTCGCCAAAGTTTTTGAAGATGTTTTCCTTTTTGTGAAAAGGAGAAAAGTTATGAAATAACCCGCAACTCCGCTGGGGCCCACATCAAAAGTCACAAGCAGGAAGGCGGGTCGGCGGAGGAAAATTGAAAATTTTGCCTTTTTGTTACAAAGGGTCAAATTTCATAAATGAGTCATGACTCCATCAAAGGCCTAAATTAAGCCACGTGTTAAGCTCGTATTTTAAAGGTGAAAGGGCGGGGCAAAATGTGAAAATTGTGCATTTTCTCCAATAGTCATAAAATGTAAAATGCAACCCCAGGCCCGCTTTGAATAAGATTTTTCCATGTGGACAACTCTAATATAAAGTTGAGAAATGGAAAAATCAACGCTTGTTGTGCATTTCATCTGATTTTACCACCATTTTTGCTCCAAGACTTCTAGAGATGCAAATACACATTGTTTTTCATCATTTTTTATGAAATTCCTTTTCATTTTTGTCTGCAAAGTGCAATTGAATGGATTTATAGCTTAATTTGTGAGTCTAAGGAATGTAAAGGTTGATATTTTGAAGTTGGAATTGCTCAGGCACTTGTAAAAATGTGTATTACCAAATAAGCTAGATGCAGAGCAAAGTTACAGAGGAAAGAATGGGAAAAGGATGAAATGATGGATGTTGCATGCACGAAGGATGAAAATATGCTCCTAGTTAAAACAATGATGGAGATATTTGCAATGATTCACCTTTTTAAACAACTGCAACTTTTTGTTGCAAACCTGTTAAACGTCATTTTTTGAAATCATGATCAAACATGTAACAAACAAAGGTTCCTCGAATATTATTTTCTTGGGGGAAATCTTGGATGTAAATTGAGTGTTATAAAAAGCATGCTTTAGTCATGCAAATGGTCAGGGGTTGAATTCTTACGAGAAAATTTGAGAAATCCCATCTTCCTGAGAGACCATCTGAGAAACCTGTTAATCTCTTATGTTTTAGATTTGATCATGTCAAGTTGGTTACAAGTGTATAGCCATTGACAAGCTCTGAGATTGTTCAAGAAACCTTCCCCTACTGATGAATCTAATCAACTTCAAATTAATTTGTGTTAATCTTGGGAAAATTTGTGTCTTCTTTATTTTAGAATGTCTAGCAAATAGTATTTCTTATTCCTATTGCAATCTTATGTTAAAATCCTCCGAATCACACAGATCTCATCCTTGTGATATTTTACTGGCATTTGTAATTTCATTATGAGAAGAGCCTTCATCCTGTAATGAGATAAACAATTTAAAATCACTTTACTATCATTTTGTTGATAAATATTATCTATAAGCCTTTGAGTGTATCTTAGGCATGAGGAACCAGGGGTCTTTAATGTTTAATTGAGTCTTTAGCTCGATCCTTCGTGTTGAATTCTCAAAGATTGTGTGAAACCATGTAAATCTAGGCCTCCATTGATGCACACCTTCTGGTTGAAGTAATATTTTATTTATTCTGAAGCATTTTTTCATTTAGTTTTCCAATTGTTGTTAAGGTTCTCAAAGATCTAGCAAAATCAAGTTTATCCTGCTTAATATCCCACCAAAAATTATTCAAAAACAATGAATCCTACCTGAACTACCCCTGTTTTCCCTGTATGTCCACAAATGAATAAATTCTACTACCAAAATATCCAGAAGCAATCAAGATTCCATAATGTATTTAAGTAACCTTAACCTTGTTTAGAAAATATGAGCATTCTTTAGAAGTGACAACTCGTGAGAGTTAAATTGTGGTGCATTGATCATATTTTCTCAAGGTTTCCTTTCAAATTTGTGCAAAGAAGGATATCTTAATCCTCCTTCACCAATAGAGGTTACAAAATGGGTCCTCTCACCCTAGTTGAAAGGAACAACCTAAAGTAGTGAGGATAGATCAAATCCTTTTGAAGGTGCTATCCATTTCTCCAACATCTGAGTGACAAAGAGCCAGCTGAATCACCTCCCTGGCTATAAAACGACATACATGATGATTTATTTGTCTCTAGGCTTCTTGTTAAATCTATGATGTTGCTTAGATTGTAAAGGAGAATAAATTTGGATACCAACACCATATTGATGATGTTGCCGATGATGATTTTTTGATTTGTTTCCAGTTCATATCCATTTGGCCCATCAACAACACCAGATCAAGCGCCATTTTCTAGGATGATTTGTTGATTTGTTATTAGTTCATATCCATTTAGCCCATCAACAACACCAGATTGGCACCATTTTTGGGATTATTTGAACTCTAGGACTTATTTGGCCCATTGACAACATCCATATTAGCACCATTATCAAGGATGATTTGTTGATTTGTTGCAGCTCATATCCATTTGGCCGTCAACAACACCCAGATTGGTGTTGTTCCTAGGGATGATTTGTTGATTTGTTGTTAGTTCATATCCATTTGTTCCGTCAAAAACACTAGATTGGCACATTTACCAAGGATTATTTGAACTCCGGGACTTATTTGGCCCGACAACAACACCCGATCGGTGCCATTATCAGGATGATTTGTTGATTTGTTGCCAGTTCATATCCATTTAGCCCGTCAACAACACCAAATTGGCACCATTGTTGGGGACCTTTAAAGGCATTCTTATATGTTTCCTTGGTAATGTTTCTTACATGATGTAAGTGTAAATACATTGTTTAAATGTCATCCTTGTTGAGATCTATAATATTTGCACAAGTTACAACAACTGTGTGTAATATTTCTAATTTCTGTTGGTTTTTGCACTAAGTTTACATCATCAATGTTAAATACATGTAAAGAAAGGCCATATTTGTGAAGCTTTGCATGAATTTAGTGTTGATAGACATTTAACAGATCAATTTTAGTGCATTTGCACAACTAAGGTGAAAATCCTTAGTAAGTGGCAACTCCGTGTTGAATTAATTTTTGATAAATTCCAGTGGCTTAACCTCAGTCAATTGATATTTATCACTAATATTTTCAAAGATGGAAGGAAGAATATCTTTCTTCATTAAAGACCCTGATAGAAGGTTTTTCCATAATTGGGAAAGAAAAATTTTGAAGGAAGAAGAATCTAGAAAGTTATTGGAGATCAGAAATCAAGAAAAGAGTTATCAATTGTGGAAATTGATTAGCATGTCATTGAAGATTGCTAGACTTCCTCAAGTGCTTATGAATCGGTAGTCCTTTTATAGATAAGAATTATCCATCCGGAGAGGGTACTTCATTTGTATTTGAAAATTTTGCATCTCATTTTATCCTTGTGTTTTCTAAAGCTGATAGGATCTTCCAAGAAATAGAGTCTTTAGAGAACATTCATTTTGAAAATTATACTCTTGTGTTCCAAAGACCCCTTGTCCCTCGTCATTTTGTATCTCCTATAAGGTAACCTCCTCAAAAAAATATGGCCCAGCCTCCACCCAAACCTTTTTTTGTTGTGAATAATTTTGTTCCTATAGGATTTAGAGGTATGGTCGGATATCCAAATGCAATGCCACAAGATGTTAGAAATATACTACCTAAATTTCAAGGTAATAATGCTATTACTAGTGATTAGCATTTAAAACATTTTGTCAATATGATGGAAGACTTTGAGATTGAATTTGAGGATGTGTACATAAATTTTTTTATTCATACTCTAGAGGAGGGTGCACAGATTGGTATAAATATTGTCCAGATAACTCTATTGATTCATGGACGTAAAATGAAGAATGCTTTTGGATTGTAGTATGGAGATAAAACAGACCCTAGGTTTATTTTATCAGAATTTGAAAATATTTAAAAGAATCCTAATGAATTTGTTCATGAATTCAATACTAGGTTCAATAAGACCTTAAATAGGCTACCTGTGATCCTAAGGCCAAGTGATGTTTCTTGTTTAGTAAAATACTTTGATGCTTTTGACAAAAATGATGCCTATTATTTAAGGGACAAAACCCAATAACTTTGAGCCAAGCCTTTACCATGGCTTTGCATATTGAAAACAAAATTAAAACAATTAGTAAACCTCCTAAGAGGGAAGGTGTTAAGTTGATCAATCCAAAGAATCCTCATTCAAGTAAAGTTGTGGATCTGGAGGAGGTTGTAAAAAATTTGGCTAGAGCTATTAAGGAAATATCCTATAAACTGGCCAGGGTAGAGAAGGGGATTGGAAAAGGTTCTTAAGGTCAGCAGAGGCTACAAGGTCAAGAAATATTTGCAAATAATCCCAGAGGTGATCATAGATTAGATGTTAGGGGTAAAGGGCTGGTGGGATCAAGAAATAGACAGCCCTAACCCTGGGGAAATAGATTGGTGCCTCGATCCTTTAGCTATTAGAGTTGTTGCTTGTGGAAGAAGCCAATGAAATTGAGTGGTGTGATAGATGTTTCTTGCCACATACCCCATATGATGAAGAAAAATAAGTTGAGGAGGCTAATGATGACAAAACCAAGTATGAAGGCAGTGGGAAGAAATACACTTAGCATGGTCCCAATTATGAAAATATTTTCCTAGGAAATTCCCTTGCTTATGCAAGGAAAAAATAGCAATGAAAGAAAGAGTTAAGGAAGCACATAGCTGGGTTGCGAACTTGTGACCCCTAGGAACCAGGCTATGAAGGCACTTAGTCAATTTGGGCACCTAAGGAAAAACACGTGAAAAGCATGATCGGTTAGTCGATGGACCTAAGGCAAAACATGTGAAAAGCGTGAATGATAAGATGCAACCTAGAAAGGCATGCCCTAGAAATAGCATGCCCTAGATGGAATCTTCTAGAAGATCATCATGAGATGGAGTGGAAAGCTCAAGCCTGAGGAGCATGCTCACATAAAGGACCACATTCAACACTTGGTGCTGGATCTAGGGCACTGAAGGTGAGTTGGTAGTGCAGGAGAATTATAAATACAAGTTCCTACGTGGAGTAAAAGAGAGATCTATCTAGAAGTACGAGGTATAGCGGGTTAGAGAGTGAGCGAGCTCTGCAAATAATTACTGCGAGGGGATATTTGTATTCAGAAAGAATGCACTAAGCATGGAGTTGTAATTTTTCTTTTTCTATTAGCTTAGTTACATACGTCCAGTGATATGCATGACTGCGGTCTGCTCTCTGTGACTCTCTGATAATGAATCAATGAATATAATGAGGTTACCTATTATATATAGACATGGATATCAATGGTTTTAATGCACATTTCTCTCATATGAGTTCTCTTTCCTTTCATGCTATGTATGAATGCTTGTATAATTCTTTCTGTCATAATGCATGTTCTAGATTCTATTAAAGTACTCGGTCTGAAGTGACTGCAAGGATCTAGAGGCCGTTCTGAGCCCTATGGTTCTTGTTTGTCTTAACTTCCCTCCTAAAAACTCTTACACTAATCATAGATGATGCTTCCCGCTAAACTCACATAAAAGAGAGACTCGGTACCCACGCATGCCTCGGTGAGCACTCAACTTCTACTGGGTGATAGGCCAGCACACATGGGGTTCCTTCCTTTTATAATGGGGGTAAAACTACTACATCTTGGTTCCATTTCCGGACCTCTTTTCAAAGTTGTAGTGGGATATAACATACATCATGATCTATGTAATGAGTAATGACAGAGTGGTTGACATTGGAAAATGTTGAATCATGGTTCAAGAGCACGAGGATGAATTTTCTCGAGATACAACACTAGACCTGAGTTTAATACACGTAGATGGGTAGAAGAGAACCTCTACCATGATCTATATGAGACCTTCTTCTGCTGCTTCCTAGTAGAACTATATGAATGGCTTTCAACCTATACGTCTAGATCAAGTTGGCATTATGGATCACATGTATGGACCAAAGAAGACTACCAAAGGTTGTAGGATGTAGATCTGACATGGACCCATGTTATAGATCATTGGTGGAGAGGAGTACTACTAGTTACACTCTGGAATATGCCATTTCCACGTATTCTTGTCCGAGGTTACTGAGTTTGAATTTCTTGTGAGAACCTAGAGGAACATTTCTACATGTTATTCCTCTAGCTATGAAGATATTGATGGTTACCATGAGTTTAGAGGCTTTCCCAATGGCCGGCTAAACCATTCTGAGTGCTTTGGGTAAGGGAGCTTGGGTGGAGGAAGATGGAAGATATCATGACAGAAAAGGAGAGGGAAGAAAGATGGCTCAAGTATAGTGAAGCACGTGAAAGGGAGATTGCTAGATGATGCGAGGCTGCTAGTGTGATGGATCTATGGAGACAGATGTTTGGGAAGGAGTTGAGGTTCACGCGGAGGATGTGGAACCTGAGCAGTCTGTGCTACCCCATCTTGGCAAGCATGTGAGGGAGACCCCTTCGCTTCTGTGAGAGTTCATCACATGAGAAAGGAGAGTCATTGGCACATATCTCAAACCCACCCAAAGGACCGAGCCCTCGGCTTGGTTTTCCCATCCAGAAGAAGTGTTATTGACCCAGTTGATATCAGTGGAAGAGACAGATCCATGCCTAGGAGGTATAATTTTTGGTTCCTTCTTCTATGGCTACACATATTCTAGTATTTGGAGGAGTCTTTGACAAGGGGCAAGTATACAAGCTTTCGGTCTCACATCAAGGAGTGGCATGGGACAAAGTAGTGGTAGTGGGGCACTATCACAACCATCGGTGCACATAGTTTAATGGGACCATGGGGGCACTTGGCATAGCTCCTATAGCCCTATTGACCCAAAGGTTCTGTGGATCCGGTGGCTCTAGAGGCACAGGACCGGACCTAGTGGATCAGGTGGTGGAGGAAACACCAGTGGGAACCAAGGATCAGGCTCAGGAGGATAGGGACCCCAACCACCACCTCAAGTATTCTTTGAAATGTCTCTACATTTTCCAGATTATAGGGGCATTGAGGATGCAGTGGAACATGTTCACAAATGTGAGCTGCTATGGCATGCACGAAGGGTATCACAACACCAGAATGAAAGGCTAGTCAAGTTTGTGACCACATTGCAAGGGCACGCACGCATAGCTGGTATAGAAAGTATGACCCTCATCAAATGGTGGTGGACTATACTACCTTAAAGAATGCATTCTTGGCAGAGTTCCACATTCTTGAGTTCGAGCAAAAAAGCATTAGCACTTTGAAGGAGATTCAACAAGGAATGGCAGAGAGTGTGTGGGAGTATGATGCATGCTTTAAAACTCTCTTGTCTAAATTATCATATGATATCCATCCTTCTCAACATGCACAATGGTTTGTTGGAGGATTGATCACCCCTTTTAGAAGGGCCTTGTCTCATAAGACTTTTACAGACCCACACAAAGCATTGGAAGCTTCCTTGCACGCCGAGGTTTATTGGTAGTATTGATACTAGTGTTAGCCCATTCTGGAGGCTCAGATTGCTGCTATGGCCAAACAGTTGGAAAAATTGTCTGACAAACTCAGTCCATGAGACTCACAGTGGTTTGTGGTGCATAGATTGTGAAATAGAGGGGCACGTTAAGGATAATTTCCCTCAGGATGGTACACATGATGTGATAGTAGATTGTGAGATCTATCATGGGGACCATGATGCAAGTAGATGTCCCTTGCTACAACACGATGATCAAGAAGAATGTATCTTGTTATTGTAAAATTTACACCTCCACAACCCATGATACTAAGGACTATAGGCTCATTGATCAGATCCATGAGGCCATTGATCATGGGGTGCACCAAACCAGCATTTCCAGTGGTTCTAAAAATGATGATCACCATTATGAGGAGCACATGTAGATGGGGGCACACATGGAAGAGGTTTTTGAGGAGGATTCTATGGTCGAGGTAACCACAGGAGGAGGAAGGAGTGAGTTCCCACATGGAACATGTTTCAACTGTGGATCTACATAACATTACAAGCATGAGTGCCTGACCTATTACAGTAGTGCTCATGGTGTGGAAAGAAGCATAAGTATGAGGAGTGCCTGAAATTATTTGAGCATATGAATCAACAACACCGAAAAGACAAGGGCACTGATGGTCAGCATTAAGAAGGTAGACATATAATGGATGCCTCGGGTAACACGGGATGAAGGTTTAGAGCCTATCTTGGTAACAACAAGGGTAGAAGCCACATGCACAAGAGAGGTACCAAGACAAGAAGACCCTGGTTATGAGGGAGGAGGTCATTCATGGAAAATATCCAGACCCCGCACATCAAAAGGAGATATATCAGACACCATGGATGTTATTCAAAGCTTACAAGGGGAGATCCAGTGTCTAAAGGAGAAATCCAGGAGGGAGGAACAAGGAAGGAGAGTCGAGGTGTAAAAAGGATGACCTAGATGAGGTCAAGGAGGTGTGTAAAATGCTAAGGCAGGAGAACATCATTCCTTTGCTAGGATCCTGGTTGAGAGAGAAGGTACCACACACGAGAAGAGCATGAGAGATAGGTCTTGCATGTGAACCTTCCCCCTCATAACCTTCGACTATGACAAGGAGATTACATTGAATGCAGTTGTAGATGGATGGCTCCTCAACAATATCCTCATTGACACAGGTGCAGAGGTTAATGTTCTAACTTTGGATGCATGGCATCAAATGGGGAGACCTACATTACAACCATCTTCAAATGTGTTGTATATGGAAAACAAACTAAGGCAATGCCCATCGGTGTCTTGAAGGATGCAGCTATTACTATCCAGGGAGCCAAGTTTACTAGGGGACTTCAAGTCTTGGCACTCACCGAGGTGGACAATTTCCCAGCACTACTTGGGTGCCCTTGGTGTTACAAAATAATGCGGACCTTCGGTTCAACAAAGGGTACATCAACTTCGAGAACAAGGAGGAATGGGTCATTATACCTCTAGTTGATGGAAATTCGACACCCTATATTGAACCATTGGGAGAAGAAGTTCTGGACAAGATTTATGTGCACTCAATCAGAGACCCTGAGATGATACACCCTACTAACGGGTTATCCAGTTTGAAGATGCTTAGTCAGTGAGTGATACCACCAGTCTGCATGTGACAATTGGGTGCATGGAACTTACGAATTAATGGGATGGTAGTTGAGAGGGTCGGTGACCAAGGTAACAAAGGCACACATGTTAGGCACCTTGAGGAAAAGAACTACCCAAGTATTCAGGAGGAGCCTTCCCTGAGATCTTTCTACAGGAGGTAGAAGCTCAGTGGAAGGATGAGAAGGAATGGAGGGAGATGTTAAGTTATGTCTTGCTTGGCACAAACATAGCTCGGGTGGGGGCCACACATCAGAGAGCCTTTTAGAGTGGCATGAGGTAAGAATTGCTCTCTCTATCAGATTTTCTAGGAGTAATGTACCCACCATCATCAAGGACTACCATGGGAAGGAGCCCACCTCTTTCCATATCCAGGAGTGTGAATGGGTCTGGAGAGAAGGTGCAAGAAGCTTTTCCACCATCCCTCTGGTGCACAAGTTGTATTCTACACTGTAGGGTTGTGCGCGTGCATGGTACATTCATTCGGAGACACACCACCAGAAAAGGAATTGGCAAGAGCTCATGGCTGACCTTATTCAAACCTTTGAATATCGAGTACCAAGCCATCGATTGATAAGGCCTTGCAGGGTATCAAGTGCCTTACCATGGGGGATAGTGCCAGATGGAAGATAGGTTGTTGGAATTATTAGGTGAACCAAGATTAGAGGCATGTTTTGAAGAAGTTGAGGAAACATAAGAGTTACAACTTGAGCGCATGTTTGGAAAAAGAGAAGGGAAAGTTGGTATATGTGATTGATGGAGAGGAATCGAAAGCTTAGATGTTAGCCATTCTATAGGGATGCGAGGTAGTGGATAGTGTAGATGATCACATGCATGCCTACCATGAGCCTTTAAAGATGAAGAAAGTTAACATCGGTTCAGAAGAAGAACCTAAGGAAGCTATTATTGGGGATTACTGAAAGAGAAGGAAGTATCAAAATCATTGATCTACTACATGAATTTGAGGATTTATTTCCACGTGGGTATCATGAGCTCAAAGGTGTTCACCACTCCTTGGGGAAATGAAGATAAAGTGAAGGATGGTGCACACCCAGTTAGAAAAAGGCCCTACCAGATGAATCCCAATTTACACATGAAGGTTAAGGAGGAGATAGAAAAATGATAGCTTCTGGGATCATTGAGGTAGTGGAAGAATCGAGTGGATAAGTCCGATGGTAATCAACATCAAAAAAGATGGGTGGATTAGGATTTGTGTGGATTATAGGGAATTGAATGCAGTTTGTGTCATTGATCCATTTCCACCCCCTTCACTGAAGAAATTTTGGAAGGAGTCACTGGGCACGAAATCTACTCCTTTACTGGATGGATTTTTAGGGTACCACCAAGTCCGATTGCAAAGGAAGACCAGAGAAGACAACTTTCACCACCAAGTGGGGAAGTTTTGCATATACGGTCATGCCCTTTGGGTTGAAGAATGTGCCTATTGTCTTTTCACGCATAGTGGTGCAAGCATTCCAAGACTTCATCCATAAGTTTCTTCAGTCTATTTGATGACTAGATAATATATGGTCTGTTAAAGACCATTGTGACAATTTGAGGTTAATGTTTGAGAGGTGTAGGTAGTTGAGGATATCCCTCAACATTAAGAAATGTGTGTTTGCTACACCCTTTGGGACTTTATTGGGGCATATCATATGTAAGGAGGGCTTGCTGGTAGATCCCGCTAAAGTTGTAGTTATTGTGGGGTTAAGGGAGCCTACTAGCCAGAGCGCAGTGCATGGATTCCTTGGGCATGCAGCTATTACAAAATTCATTAAGGGATATGCCAAGATCACCACACCATTAGAGGAGCTGCTTAGACATAAAAGTGCCTTCCATTGGGGAGAGGCACAACAGAGGGCATTTGATACATTAAAAGATAGGCTTATTACCATGCCTATTTTATGGTTTCCCTCTTGGGACAAGCCCTTTCATGTTCATGTAGATGCCTCAGGACCACCATTGAGTAGTGCTTACACAGACTAGGTGAAGGGATTGTTGATCATCCTCTCTATTTTGCAAGTAGGAAGTTGACACCAGCAGAGAAGAATTATACCACAACCGAGCACGAGGCATTGTCAATGATCTACGTGCTCTTCAAGTTTTGAAAATATCTACTAGCAACACCCTTTGTGTTTTACACCGACCACATGGCATTGAAGTATTTAGTAAACAAGCCTATTCTGCAAGGGCACATCTATCGATGGGTGTTGTTGTTTCAAGAGTTTGAATTCACCATTGTAGTAAAACCTAGGAAAAGCAACTGTGGGCTTGATCATCTATCAAGAATTGATTCAGGGAGGATGCACAAAGTATTGAGGAAGCAATGCCAGACACACAACTATTTAGGTTGTGGCGCACACCCTCGATTTAGAGGAGATTGTAGTATTCTTAAAGGAAGGTGTGGCACCGGATGGAATGAAGGCATTGGAAAAAAGTAGTTGGCCATACGCGCCACGCCCTACATGTTAATCAATGGAGACTTATACAAGTTGGGACGTGATGAAGTTTTGTGCATGTAGTGTGTCTTAGAGCATGAACACCTAGCCATCATGGAGGAAGCACACGGAGGAAGTGTGGGTGGGCATTATGTAGGTGATGCCACCACACATAAGATATTAATGGTAGGTTTATGGTGGGAAACCTTGTACAAGGATTGTAGAGATTATTGTAAAGCATGTGACCATTGTTAGCACATTGAAAACCAGAAGGAGAGATGAAATGCCTTTACACCCTATTCCTAGCATGGAGCCTTTTGAAAAGTGGTGATAGACTTTGTAGGACCTATTACACCGGCAGCATGCGAGGACTAGGTCACGTTATGTCATCACTTGCACAGATTATCTCACAAGGTGGGAAGAGGCAGCCCCAACTAAAGATTACATGGCAAAAAAAAGTAAGGTTCTTGTGGGAAAACATTATCACGAGGTATGGATGCCCTTTGAGTCTAACTAGTGATAGGGGTACACATTTCTTGAATGAGACCATGAGGATCCTATTATCTGAGTTCATGGTGGCTCATCACAAGACTACACCCTATCACCCACAAGAAAATGGAACCACGGAAGCATTCAACAAAATACTGAGTCATACCTTGACCAAGATTTGTGATGTCGAAGACTTGATTGGGATGACAAAGTATCGGCAGTATTATGGGCTTACAGACAACGTATAAAAGACTAAACAAAGCCACACCTTTTCAATTGGTGTTTGGCAAGCTATTTTTTTTCCATTGAATTTATGTTTCCTTCTCTATGAATAGCATGGCAGGGAGGGTTAGCCGATGAACAAGCACTGGAAGAAAGAATTGAGGAGCTAATGAAACTAGATGAGAGATGATCACTTGCCCGATGGAGCCAAACAATGGAAAAGGAAAAGCAAAAGGCTTGGCATGATCACCATATTAGAAACAAGAAGTTTGAGGTTGGGCAGATGGTGTTATTATATGATTCTAAGTTTCTGCACCATCCTGGGAAGTTGAAAGTCCATTGGTTGGGTCCTTACACAATCTCATACATCCTTGATTTGGGCACATGCCAGTTACAGCTAGATGGGATGAAGTTTCCTGGACACTTCAATGGTAGTAGGCTGAAGCCCTACTATAAATAAGTCTTCTTGGTGTTTGTAAATAAGGTAGTTTTTCCAATTAGTTTAGAAGTTTCCTTTATGCTTTTTCCCTTTCTTGTGTTTCCCTTTCACGTTGTTGTTTTGTTTTGTGCCTTGGGCACCGGTAACCTTATTGCTATTTTTGGAGAATCTGTGAGTGCACAGAGGACCACGCATCACTTTAAGTGTGGGGTGGAGAAAGGTGAAGAAGCACATGATCAAAGTACCAAGGAAGTTGTGTTGAAAATCCTTGTTGAGTAGTTGGGTTGAAAGAGGTATATAAAAAGAGGAAGATGGAAGAATGGTTGGTGCCAGGTAAAGCTACTTGTAGATCCCACGTACTGAGGAGGAGAAAGTGCATTTGAAAGCAACATGAGGTAGGTGAGAGCAAGGATCAGGATAGAAGAAGTGCCTTCAATGTGGGTTACGCACGCACAAGAGTCTCCTGATCAGGTTGGATTGGTTACGCGCTAGAAGGTTGGAGGAGTTTTCACGCAAGTTGGGCACGCAAGTGAAGGCACTGAAGATGGGATTTGTTTGAAAAATCTACATTAAATGAAAAAGTATGGTGGTAGGTGAAGTAGCATTTAATGTTCAAAAAGAGAAAACTATAAGTAGAGGGTCGGGGCACTCTCATTTTTACTTTGTGAAAATAGAAGAGTTGGAGATATAAGTGAGTTCGACAAACTAGGGCTTTCAGATTCGATCGAGTGAAGGAAGATCTATGAGATTGAAGCAGCCAGTTTGAAATTGTGAACTAGAAGGAAGGGGTTACACGGGCATGGAAAGAGTTGAAGAGGTGTTGTCTTGTGAAGATTTTATCCCAGTTAGGGTTCAAAAACTAGGGCATGGGTTTAGAAGAGTTATATCATGGATTTGAGATCGAGGATTGAGGAAGTAAAATAGAGTAACAAGGAGAGAATTGGAGTGATAAAAATACCCCACCATGGCACCCAAGAAAGGAAAGGGAAAAGCCAAGGCTAAACAACCAGAACCCATGGTAGACACAAATGAAGAATGGTATGCAGAGATGCAATACCCAGATGGGGTGATGATGGGGAAGGAATGGGAATCCCACTTGAGAAGTGTACCTATTAGTGACTATAATCACCACACAAACACAATAGAAAAGGAAATGGCATTGGAATTGGTACGCCCCACCAACAAATGAACACCTGAGGGTTTTCCTATATATGATGATGACGTGAAGGTTAAAATGGAGAAGGTAGGGCTATTACAACTCTATGAGTTGCCTTATTTTGGAAAGCCAGAATGCCTGTACTAGTGGTTGATGTCACGGGTGCATGAAGATTACTTCCACTTTGTTGGGTGCAAGATGCATGACTCCCCAGTTAATTTCACAATTTACAGGCCTCATATGTGAGGGAGATAGCCTAGAAGATGACCTTGGTGACAAGGAAGCCATTCAAGAAACCATCACCAAGTATGCCTGTAAGAAAGGGTCACAGTATTATGACATTTCAGACATCAAGGACCCCATAATGAAAATGGCCACATCTGGTGACTAAGCTAAATGGCCAGGAAAGATGGACACAGGTCAACAAACCTTGGCTACACATCTACAGGAAGATTACAGAGGGAACTATATACAACCTATCCACATACATCGCTGAAGAAATTGTCAGTTGTGTGAAGGAAGGGGACAGATCCTCTTCGAACATCTTTCTCACCATTGTATTCATGGAGATTGGAGTGCCCGATGCACTACAAAAGTTCATGTGGGAGTACCCAGCCGAGGATCCTTCACCCATGAAGAGGTTCAAAAATATGCTTGTGATACAATGACAACACCCCACAAGGCACGGCTGGAAAAATGGTACACGCACCTGAGGAATGCATTCAGGGTAGAGTGGAGAATCCCTAACAACTCCCAATACCCACTGAGGGAGAGCTGAATTCATGGTCTATCAACACTACTACTTGGGTAGATTCAAGCTGATAGATGATTCATGGAGCCCTTGGTGCAAGCTCCCCTTCACATTTACTACTCAATACTTCCAAGTGGGGGTGAACAGGTTTAAAGAGTCAAAGAAGCTAAGACTGAACTGGGTAGGCTAGACCGGGAACATAGGGAGATGAGAAAGAAGCTGAATTACCCCAAGCAAAAGCATGTGTATGTGGAGAAGTACATGTCACATGAGATTCAAATGACAAGGCCGATGATGTTACCCATCACTGGAGGATCAGCGACGTGCATGTACTTGCGCATAAGGCCAAAGTTTGAGAAGGGTGCATATCTGAGAGAGTGAAGTCTCCATACCTAAAGATCCCTTGGGCAAGAAGGGGCCCATGTCAAAGAAGAGAGGAAGAGATGGAGAAGCACCAAGTGTGCCGACTACTCAGATAGTGAGCATGCCATCCACAAGCACCAAGCCAAGCACTTACATGTGGAGAAAGAAGTCTCCGGTGAAGGAGAAGATGCCAGAGGTAGAGGCACCTAGGCAACCCATCTCCAAGGAAGAATCACCTGAGGAAGAAGATAAGGCCAAATCCCCTGATCAGGAGCCACCTCTCAGGAAGAAGCAGAGGGTGGATGAGGAAGTTGACTCGAGGTGACCAACAACTTGGAAAAATACATGGGTGGAAGAGGGGATGAAAGTGAAGAAGATGGCGGCAGAGAAGAAGAAGAAATAGAAAACCAAGAGCCCCATGTGGTTAGCATCTATGACTCAGAAGAGGAGAGTGAAGATGAGAAGCAGGAGTTTGTATTCACATGGTGCAAAGGGCACAAAGATGAGGAGGATGCCAAAGACATGGAGGATGAGGAGGTTTCTAGGAAAAAGGAGGGAGCCATAAGTTTTACAAAGGAGCAGATCACGGAGGTGGTAGAGAGAGAAGCACAAAGAATGCTCGAGGTCTTGGTAGACCAAGAGTTGGAGCGCAACATGCAGATATAGTGCTAAAGGAGGGGAAGGAGGAGAACATTGAAAAGAACATGACAGCCTAGAGGCCCCGCTCTGACAGTAAGCTTCCCCAAAGGCATGTGCTCGGGTAGAAGAACTCTTGATGCAGAACAAAGACCTGTAATGAGCTATGTTGATGACACAAGGAAGGTGTTACGCGCATGATTCCAGAGCACCATACCCACGGAAAGGCTCATAGCCATGGGGTCTTTTGAGAAGGATGACATGTACCCTCAAACCAAGAAGATGCTCTCTTGGGTGTTCGAGTCTCACGTTGATGAGCCAGACTTTGAAGTCTACCATGAAGCACTCATCACACTACCAAAATCTAAGGGGGTCAATCCCTTAGTGAATGCTCAGGGGCTCTCGATGAGCAAGTGTGCAATGCACTAAACAAGGTCACGGGTCGAGACCGAGGCTAGATTATTCACATGCAAATGATAGGATTAGAATGCTGGAGGTGAAAGTTAGGGAAGAAGGAGGAAGAACTAGCAGAGAAGGCCAAGAGCTTGAAATAGAAGAACTGATCAATGCATAGTTAAGGCATGAGTTAAGGGAAGAGAAAGTAAAGGTGTAGGAAGTTTACAAGAAAATGGAGTCTATCAAGGGTGCATCCTCCTAAAGCACCCGAACTTAGCACCACCCACACAGAAATACTCATCCCTCCTGAGTGTATAGAAGATCTAACACATCCTCACCATGGAGAGATGACCCTTGGCCCTAGAATCTACCGAAGAAGTGGTTGCATGCTTGAAAGAGGAAGACCAGTTGAAGGTGGTAGCACTCATTTCTAAGTACAACCAAGTACTCGTGGAGGTTAAGGTCACTTCCCAGTTGCAAAAGCCGCATATGATACATGCGTGGACAGAGATAAGGTGGTGAGCTCCTTGGTCACCACGCTTGAGATGGAACTAAAATAATTCCAAGAAAAGAACAAGGGGAACAGGGTAGAGAGAGACAAGGTTCTGGCCAAAGTAGAGAAGAAATCAGAGGCAATTGAGGCCTTAAGGAGCTCAATTAAGGCCCAACTAAAGGAACTATACCCCCAGATCACTAGAAGGATGGATAAACTTGAGGACCTAGGAAAGAGATGGAGCAGATTGTGGATGTTTTGGGCACCCAGGAGTTGGCCTGAGTTTTGATGAAGTGAGCACCCTAGTGGGAGACCTCTACCAGAAGGCACAGGGTGAGGTCGAAGTGTGGAATAAGCTAGAGGCAGACCTCCGAAAATATTTTCCTAGCTTGTTGAGTTGATGTCCCCCCATTCTTCATTCTTTTCCCCGATTCTTTCATTCCTTATTCTTTTCTTTGTAAAGTATAAGGCTATTCATTAGTTCCCTGACAACATGCATCTTGGTTAAGTGTTTCCGAGGATGGAGAATAGGCATAGTGTGGGGTGATGTTGGACCCCTATAATATTAACCAAGTATGAAGGTGCATGGGTGCGCAGGGTCCTAGTTATGAAAAGGCACGCAAAAAAGTGCATGAAAGAAAGAGTTAAGGAAGCACATAGCTCACGCGATGCATGAAAGGAGGCTCAGACTTAGTCAATTTGGGCACCCAAGGTAGAACACATGAAAAGTGTGATCGGTTGTGCATGGATAAGATGCCACCTGTGATAGGCTGGCCCAGGAAAGAGCATGCCCCGATGGAATCTTCTAGAAGATCATCATGAGATGGAGTGGAAAGCTCAGCCCGGAGGAGCATGCTCACATAAAGGACCACATTCGACACTTGGCACGATCTGAGGGCACTTGGAAGGTGAGTTGGCAGTGTAGGAGAATTATAAATACAAGTGCCTATAGAGTAAAAGAGATAGATATCTAGAAGTATGAGGTATAGTGGGTTAGAGAGTGAGCAGAGCTCTACAGAATTACTACGAGGGGATATTTGTATTCAGAAAGAATGCACTAAGCATGGAGTTGTAATTTTTCTTTTTCTGTTAGCTTAGTTACATACGTCCAATGATATGCATGACTATGGTCTACTCTCTGTGACTCTCTGTAATGAATCAATGAATATAATGAGGTTACTTGTTATATATAGACATGGATATCAATGGTTTTAATGCACATTTCTCTCATATGAGTTCTCTTTCCTTTCATGCTATGTATGAATGCTTGTATAATTCTTTCTATCATAATGCATGTTCTAGATTCTGTTAAAGTACTTGGTCTAAAGTGACTACAAGGATCTAGAGGCCATTCTAAGCCCTATGGTTCTTGTTTGTCTTAACTTCCCTCCTAAAAACTCTTACACTAATCATAGATGATGCTTCCCACTAAACTCACATAAAAGAGAGACTCGGTACCCAGCACGTGGGTGAGCACTCGCCTCGGGTGAGCACTCCTTTTATAATGGGGGTTAACTACACTTGGGTGATAGGCATGTGCACATGGGGTTCCTTCCTTTTATAATTATCTCCAACTTTACTCGAACTAACTATCCCAATCACTAGCATGCTGAATAAAGATCAAAGTATCAAATGGGAAGAAGTAACTATTCAAGCTTTTTTGGGATCAAAGAAGCATTAAAGAATGCCCCTATTTTAGTATCTCTAGATTATAAGAAGTCTTTCCAAATGTTTAATTTTTCTTCAGAAAGTACTATTGCATCTGTTTTGTTGTAGAAGGATGATGAGGAGTTGAAAGACCAATTACCTTTTTCAGTAAGGCATTACAAGGAGCTGAGCTAAAGTATACTATCATGGAGAAGTAGGCATTTTCTTTGGTAAAAGAAACAAAGGTCTTCAATCCATATATTCTAAGTTCCAAATTCATTGCTTATGTTCCCCATGCCATGGTGAAAGATATCCTATCAAAAATGGAGGTTTCAAGAAAAATATGCCGATGGGTAAACAAATTGCAAGAGTATGATATGGACATCCAAACAACAAAATTGGTCAGAGGTTTGGGCTTGGAAAAATTTATGGCGAGAGAAAATTTGTAGACAATTTAGGTAATGAAGTTGAAGAAGAAAGGTTTAATTTCCTTGAAAAACTGATAAATTTTAAATGGTACAAGGACATATTTTTTATCTCAAACATCTATAGTGCCTTGAAAAATTGAGAAAGAATCAAAAAAGAGCACTTAAGTTAGCTTCCCAAAAATATGTCATTACTGATTTTGGGTTAGCTTGGAAGAACCCTAAGGGAGTTCTCTTAAGATGCATTACTAAAGATGAAGCCCCTAAAATAATTGTTGATATCCATGGAGGATTTTATGGGGGAAATTTTGCTGGAAGAGTCATAGCTCATAAGATATTAAGGGTTGGTTATTGGTGGCCAACTCTTTTCAAAGATACAACTCATTGGTAAGAAAATGTGAAAGTTTCCAACGCTTTTCTAGAAGACTGAAAGCTTCAAGATCCCTTGATTTTCATCCTGTATCAATTGAAGCTCCATGTAGGAAATGGGGAATGGAATTCATTTGTGAGATTTCAGATCCTTCAAGTGTTGGCCATAAGTGGATTTTAGTAGCCACCGATTACTTGTCCAAGTGCGTAGAGGCAATCCCCACCAAGAAATAAACTCACCAAATTGTCATGGATTTCATTTTGAATCATATCATTTGTAGGTTTGGAGTGCCTACTAAGATAGTTCTTGATAATGCCATGATCTTTCAGCCTAAACCTTTGGTCTCCATGTGCCATGAATATGGGATCAATTTGACATATGCTTCCAATTATAATCCCCAAGGAAATGGACAAGAAAAATCTAGCAATAAAAATCTGTTGAAGATAATTAGAAGAACTTTGGAGTTGAAAAAAGGAAGTGGGGTGAGTAGTTGAAGTTCGTTGTTTCGGTTGATTGAATCACTATTAAACGATCTACTGGAAAAATCCCATTTGAGTTGGTGTATGGAACTCAGGCTCTACTTCCCCTACATATTCGATTGTCTTCATTTCAATTTCTTCAACAACTGGAAGATCAATAGGTTAGTCTCTATGATGCTCACATCAATCAGATTGTTGAGTTAGATGAAGAAAGAAGGGCATCCCATCGAGGCATGTAAAATTTAGAGAGAAATTGAAGAATTTGTTTGATAAGAAGGTGACTCTAAGAGCTTTCAGTGTGGGATATCTTGTGCTATTGTGGGATAGCATGCATGAGGATAAGGGAAAACATGGAAATTTTGATGCATTGTGGATGGGTCCTTATTCAATTGACATTTGAATTGGTGAACATACCTTCTTCTTAAAATACCTAGATGGGGAATTTCTTGAATTTCTTGTTAATGGCAGGAATTTGAAACATTTCCTTGATTGATTTCTCATAATCAAGGTATGCACCATTGTATAGTGTAAATTATTGGGTTTTTTGTTCTTTTTTTGTGTTTTGTCAGTTTTGGTTTGCCCTAGGTCCTTGGAGGTTGTTTTTGTTGGTTTTTCAATTTGTTCTTGGTGGGTTGGCTCATGACTCCATTTCCCAATGGTTTATTTTTGGCACTTATTCTGTTATTTGTTCTTGTGGTAGTCAGTGGGAGTGCCCATACCCGAGTCAAAGCCGATGTTGGTGCTCAATTTAATCTCACCCCGTTTGTTCTCAAAATTCTTCAATCTATGGGCTCTGTCGTATTTTCTATTTCCCTGAATCGATGCATGAAATTTTTTCTTCATTTATATGTTATTGAAGATCCTTCTCCATGGTCATGGATCACATTTGGGCCTTATATCATTTCCAAATTCTTTTTCCTTAAAGAAAAATTCAATTCTGGGCACAAATGGTGATTTCCTTGCATTTTACGGTTTGATGGGCATGTTTTCCCCATCAAATTATATCTCAACATCTTTAGCTACGTGGTCTCTTTTGATTGGATGAGGCACGTCAGGTCTGTTTTATAACTTGTAACTTTTTGCTATGTTTGCAAAAATATAAATTTGGCCCCATGGCCCCATTGAGTTCTAATTGGTGGTCAAATTTATAAAGGTGGAGCGAATTTCTCTTTTTGCCCCGAAGGTGTATACGTGTTCATTTTTAATTGGTTGCATCCCGGAAGTTATTTTTGGTGAAATTTTCCACTTTGGTCACATTTGTAAAAAATACCAAATTGGCCCTCAAATACCGATAACATCTAATTGGTTCATCAATAAATATAAAGCGGTAGGGAAAAAGTCTTACTTTGACCTCGAAGAAGGACACGTGGTAGTTTTTCATGTTACAAGCAAGGAAGCGGGTTGGCGGAACATTTTGAAGTTTTTTTCCTCTTTGTACGAAGGAGAAAAGTTATAAATTGACCCGTAACTCCGCTGGGGCTCACATCAAAAGTTAGAAGTGAGAAGGCAAAGCTTGTGGATCACTTTGAAGTTTTTTTGCTTAGCATTGAAAATTCAAAGCGGGAGGCGGGTCGCGGAGGTTTTTGAAGATTTTTGCCTTTTTGTGAAAAGGAGAAAAGTTATGAAATAACCCACAACTCTGTTGGGGCCCACATCAAAAGTTACAAGCGGGAAGGTGGGTCGGCAGAGGAAAATTGGAAATTTTCCTTTTTGTTAAAAAGGGTAAAATTGTAGAAATGAGTCGCGACTCCATTAAAGGCCCAGATTAAGCCACGTGTCGAGCCCGTATTTAAAAGGTGGAGGAGCGGGAAAAATGTGAAAATTGTGTATTTTCTCCAAAATTCATAAAATGCAAAAGGCAACCCCAGCCTACTTTGAATCAGATTTTTCCATGTGGACAGCTCTAATCTAAAGTTGAGAAAGGGAAGAATCAATGGTTGTTGTGCATTGCATCTGATTTTTCCACCATTTTTTCTCCAAGACTCCTGGAGATGCAAATACACATTGTTTTTCATCATTTTTTTATGAAATTCCTTGTCATTTTTGTCTGCAAAGTGCAATTGAATGGATTTAGAGCTTAATTTATGAGTCTAAGGAATGTAAAGGTTGATATTTTGAAGTTGGAATTGCTCGAGCACTTGCAAAAATGTGAATTACTAGAGAAGTTGGATGTAGAGCAAAGTTGTAGAGGAAAGAATGGGAAAATGATGAAATGATGGAGGTTGCATGCATGAAGGATGAAAACGTGCTCCCAGTTAAAAAAATGATGGAGATATTTGTAATGATTCACCTTTTTGAACAACTGGCAACTTTTTGTTGCAAACTTGTTAAATGTCATTTTCTAGAAATCATGATCAAACATGTAACAAACAAAGGTTCCTCAAATATTATTTTCTTGGGGGAAAGCTTGGATGTAAATTGAGTGTTATAAAAATCATGCTTTAGTCATGCAAATGGTTAGGGGTTGAATTCTTACGAGAAAATTTGAGAAAGCCCATCTTCCTGAGAGACCATCTGAGAAACCTGTTAATCTCTTATGTTTTAGATTTGATCATGTCAAGTTGGTTGCAAGTGTACAAACCATTTAAAATCTCTGATATTGTTCAAGAAACCTTCCCCTGCTAATGAATCTAATCAACTTTGAATTAATATATGTTAATCTTCGGAAAAAAATTTCTGCTTTATTTCGAATGTCTCGTAAATAGTATATCTTGTTCCTATTGCAATCTTATGTTAAAATCCCTCTAAATCACACAAGATATCTCATCCTTGTGATAGTTTAGTGGCATTTACAATTTCATTATGAGAATAAACTTCATCCTATAATGAGATAAACAATTTAAAATCACTTTACTGTCATTTTGTTGATAAAGATTGTCTGTAATCCTTTGAGTGTATCTTAGGCGTGAGGAACCAGGGGTCTTTAATATTTAATTGAGTCTTTAGCTCGAGCCTTTGTGTTGAATTCTCAAATATTGTGTGAAACCGTGTAAATTTTAGGCCTCCATTGATGCACACCTTCTGGTTGAAGGAATATTTTATCTATTCTGAAGCATTCTATCATTTAGTTTTCTAATTGTTGTGAAGGTTCTCAAAGATATGGAAAAATCAAGTTTATCCTGCTTAATCTCCCACCAAAAATTATTCAAAAACAATGAATCCTACCTGAACTACCCCTGTTTTCCCTATATGTCCACAAATGAATAAATTCTACTTGCCAAAATATGCAGAAGCAATTAGGATTCCATAATGTCTTTAGTAACCTTAACCTTGTTTAGAAAATATCACCATTCTTTAGAAGTGACAACTTGTGAGAGTTAAATTGTGGTGCATTGATCATATTTTCTCAAGGTTTCCTTTCAAATTTGTGCAAAGAAGGATATCTTCATTCTCCTTCACCAACAGAGGTTACAAAATGGGTCCTCTCACCCTAGTTGAAAGGCACAACCTAAAGTAGTGAGGATAGATCAAATCCTTGTAACATCCACTTTTTGTCACTTCGATCCTAGAGAATTTTTTTTTTAATCTTACCTTATGTAACTGATTTAAATACCTATATATTTAAATCCAACATAATTCTTAATGCAATCCATTTATGCTAACTATCATGAACCATGTGCAGTTGTATGAGAGAATACTGAACTTTACTCGTTCTCCCTCAATGCTCTTTACAAGCCATACATAAAATGTATCCCTTTGGTTCTCCTTTAATAGGATATGATATATAAGTGATAACCCCTAAGTGTGTACCTAGGTTCCACCTATGAAATCAACAGGCATCTCACAGCTTAGATAATGGTGAAATCTCAACAATGTAATCAGCAGTTACACTACCTTGTGCAAGGTTTCTGAGTCATGTATGCCATGCTCGATTCCATGATAGCACACTCACCATTGGAATATTGTCATCTCACCTTATTCACTTGTTCATTTATATGGATTTGCAATCATTGATGTTTTAAATAGCTAAAATTCCTGTACAAGGTACAAGTCCAGATTAACCTACTCGTAGTTGTACCTCGATGTCATCCTATGATGCCTATGGAAAAGCAAATGTCTTTGTAACAAATCACATCATTACTATATTGCTTCCCTTCCCATAGCCATCATATGTTGGCATCGGGGTACCAACCCATGGGGTTTCATCTGCCCTTGTAACTTTAACAAGCTTGTACTTAAGCAATGACAAACCACATTTTAAGATCTTGATAAGGAAACTCAGTATAGCTATTATGTGATAGTATTCAAATAACAAAAATTGTCATTAAAAGGATACAACCACATAATGGCAGTAGTGAGTTTCCATGTCAAGAGTCCAAAAATGAAACATGGTATCTTAATAAATTAAACAAGATAAATTTCTCTAGTTCCCATGTCTTCATCACTTAGTGAAGAGTATCTAGAGTCTTGTCCCATAGTATCACGATAGGTTAAATGTAGTTCCAAAATACTCATTTCTTCCTATCTGTTTCAGATATAAGATAGATCAATCTTTAGACCTAAATTCCCAATCTTACTATTTATTAATGATTCAATTTCTACCAAATCAAAATAATGCCTTACATTATCAAGGAGTAATAACCACTAATGTTATTCTTACTCCCATAAGCAATCATGCAAGCTACATAATCACTCATCATTGGGGACATACGGATTCATTCCCATTACCCTCCTTTCAATAACACATATGCTATATTATTAGAATCGTGTTATTCAGTTTTACTTCAACATTTATACTAGCTAGGTCTGATTTATCTATATATATAAATCTTATTCATTTTAAGGTTCTTTTTTAGTACTATTCCCAATCCTCTTGAGAACTTTTATAACAATGCCCGAACCCTAACTTAGGTTTATTTTCATGGTTACAATCACCTTGGCAATATAATCATTTTTCTTGGATCCTTATACCAATTTTCCTTGGCATCCAAAATACATTCCATTAATTCCAGCTATCAGATCGCTGCTATCCTTTATATGACTACACCGTCATATCTTAATCATGGTTGATTTTAACTCACAATTTTAGGTGCGTAGACACCAAACTTCCATAATGAATATGATGGAAACTACTCAAATTGAGCACAATCTACATGTTCCCATCAACAATCTCATCATTTACATTAGGCATCATACCCATGGTTTCATAGAGGTTCAGGTATTCTAGGATTTAATCATCTTCCATATAATTCTATGCCAACTATATCCCATATCCTATGGGTCCTTTTAGCATTTAAGTTCAACCTGATTATTAATGAATTATCTTCATTATATCTTGTTAGTTAGAGTAACTCCATCATAAACGTTCATCACATCATATTTCGAATGATGGTAATCTAATAGATCTTATACTTTATTTACCCATTTTATGGAAAGACAATTCGCTTAAGTATCAAAGAACATCCGTGTTTTATTCTTATTATTATTTCACCTTGAAGTATTATGTTGAACTCCCCGTCATGTTACGGGAATTGGGTTAGTTTTACAAAGTATTTCAACTTAATTTCCTTAAATGTTCAAGTGATGTCTAAAAGGAACATCAAAAAGTTAAAAGACATTACCCTTATATGTTGAACCTTATCTTATCATCCAGAAGGTTCATCATATTAATTTATCTCTAGTATAGTTACTCAAAATTTACTAAAAGAATATTCCTTAAGTATGTATACATAAGCATATACATCAAGATTCATACATAGATGATTTCTCATCTACCAAGCATTTGACCTTTAACTGGTCTTGTGAGGAATCACAACCTCTTGCTAACAATAATATTAATTTCCCATAAGTTAATCAGTTTAGATTAAAGAATTCATCAACACTACTCCATAGTGTATTTCATTAACCTATCCATTATATTAATGATTTATAACTTCACAACTCATCCATTGAACTTACTAGGTTCACCTAGTCCATAAGATAGTTGTTATATTTCTAAAACAGAGAGTTATAATAGCCCTCCATTACAATCATCCAATGATCCAATTTTCATAAAATATCACAAGTATAAAGCCATTCTTATACCGACACTACTACAACATAGTAGAATGTATTACAGAGATTGCAGAGAGGCATCAACATTCTTCAACAATATGAAGTAGGTATTTATTGACCAAATATATATGGAATCTTTACCATGTCACAATATATCATAAATGTACCCAGTAGATTTTTACAATAAAATATTTGCTCAAAGGAAAAAAATAACTTCCTTGACATAATTAAGAATGTCTCAATTCATAATTGACTATCACTTTATCCTTTAAAAGTAAGCATGTAGTTCAATTAGGCAACCAAGGATTTTCTTTACTTCCCACCTGTTATCTTCGCTAACTTTCCTGCAATGGTTAGGCAAGGTCAGTTCGACTGAACTAAGCAAGAAAATTCCTTTATCCCATTTATCAATTTATGTCATTACATATTAGAATGAATATATACTGTAATAATAATCTCATTCTTACAATTTAACCATGTAATGCAACAAACATCATATTTAATTAACTTTCTTTGCAAACATTAAATACAACTCTTTTTACCTTTTCCAAGTATTCCTCCATGAAAAAGTCTCATCAACACTTCTCTTATATAAATTGAAGTAATGCCTAGTAAATATGTTAATGTCAAGAAATGACCATCAACTAATTAATACCACATGTTATTATAATTACAACTGAATTCCACAGAGGTTTTATAGAGTATCAAACTCTTACAAATCGTGGTAAGTATCTATACCATCTCATTCATAACTAGAAATTGCTGCAACTATTGTTGCTGCTCAAGCAATTCAAACAAGTATTAACCTTGGACACACAAGGTAATCCAAGCTATGGAAATGAAACCAACTAGTTTCATCAATATCAACATATCCATCAAATAGATCCGGTTAATACACATGACGTTTATATGTCATAGCTACATAATACAACATATTCTGCATTATCCATTAATATCCTAAGAAGGAATGATATCTATACAACTCAAGTTACATATCGTAGTAACTTAAAGGAGTTAAGGCAATATAGACTTTGTTGCCTATTTATACCGTGTTATACCTTCTTTAATAAAACACATCACCTCGAATTATGTCTTACTATATTCAGTTGTAATAAGAATCAAGGCACAGACCATTCCAAATCTTATTTATGCATACGTAAAGAGTCTAAACTCCCGAATTTGTCTCAATGACTAGCACATATTACTCCTCAATAATGGAGATATGTTACACCTGATTTAATTGTCCTATAGAGATTCAATCATTTACATATACACCACATAATATAATTATTGGAAACTTCTTTAAAAATTGATTTAAAGAATGGAAACAAAACTAAGTTTCAGTTCCATTGTTGCATCTTATAAATGGAGCAGCAATAACTTTACAAACATAACTAGGGTGTCGACCAACCAAGACCTCTTGGTTTCAATTAAAATTTTCAGTCTTTCTAGTAAACATAAAACAATCAAACTCTTTTAATCATTATCCATCAAATCCTAAGCTCCAATCGAGCTTTCCTCAAGTAAGTGACTAGTTATAGAAATATTATAACATCTAGAACCGAATAGCTCCTGAAGGGAGAAGAATGGTTTTCCGTACTCGGTATAAGATCAGTTAGGATCATCCCTTCGAAAACCAATCCCCAAATTCATCTGTTGTTCTCTAGTATCAATTCAAAACTGGTTTAGACAACTTCTAAGGAAGATAGTAAATAATTAAACTCCTTATAACAGAGTGAGCCGAAGGCTCAACAACTCAACAATTATTTACATTGACTGAAGGAACTTTCAATATCCTAAGAAAAGGAATATTTAGGATGAGATTATAACCTACTAGAGGCTAGATGGTGATAGATTATGATACATATATTCTACAACTCAGTCATTGTTACAGCTCATTTACAATGAAACCAAGAGTAATCCCTGCTACCTCCCATTAACCTCTCTAAGAGCTACATGGTACATCATATCATACTAGAGTAACATGAAGTGTTATTAGCTCATAAAACACCATTCAAACTAAGCCATGTCATAAAGGTTAATACCTATGTTTACTTTACGGAAAGAGAGTGAGGAATAAAATTCACTTGCAGACCCATCAAGGGTAAAATATTACGTTGGAAAACTAGCAAGTCCTCAAACCTAGCGAATCCTGACTCACTAACAGTCAACTCGATGGGGATAAAAGTAAACTATTAATATATCTTATGCATGAGATAGAAACAACAACTGGATATCACCAGCTCATCCCTGGCACAAACCCAATTACCTCTCCATTTTCAATAGATGTTAAACACAGACCAGAAGTAAAAGAATAAACACCATTATCAGCAGTCGGTCTATTACTAGATCTAAATATCAGGATTCGGGTAGGTAAAAGAAAACCCAAGAATTCAAATTCAATTCTGCATAATATCAAATTATTTACACAATAACCCACCACTATCTGGGTCAACCTACCCAAACAATGCAAACAAATTACAGTGGTTCCAAAACCTCTCCCAGGAGTGCCCCTTTACAGTCATAATTGGCAACCAAAATTTGAGCAGTATAGAAGACAAGAAAACTAGGTACCCACAATCGATCTGCACAATATTATAATATTTGAACAGAAACCCATTATCCTCTGGGTTAAACCCTTCAACAAAATGCAAACAATTTTTTTCATTTCAAGTCTCAATAAGTAAACACGATTTGAGCAGTAGTGAAGTTAAAATATTAAAACCCAAGTTCATCATTCATACTGTTTTACCATTTCTTTTCGCAGGATAGCAGAGTATAAAAGCAACAACCTCCAACCATCTCAAACCCACTTATTCTTAGTTCAGACAAAATTACAAATATGTATTCATTCTAACATCTGATAAAATAAAAATATAAAGGAGATAAGAACAATTCTTGCTTGCGAATTCGCTTCCTACATCCTTCGAAATATTTCCTAACAAGTGTTACAGCTGACAAAGAGCTTATGGCTTCAAGACTGACCAACTTGAACCAGCCAAAAATTCCAACCTTCTTTGTAGTCATACAAAATGGTGTCTCCCGATTTATAAATTTTCCCATAAAAAAACTTCCTCTTCTTAAAATAGCGATATGAACTCATAGTTTTCTTGTCATGCACAAATACCAGAAGTGGATTTTTTCCCCATTTCATCAACAAAACCAAATGAAGAAGTTGCATGTAATTCGCTTCCTTAGGGAGCTTTATGGATTTCTATAAATATTAAATGCATAATTTAATGGTATTAACTATTGGAGTACTAGTGATTCATCCAACTACCACCGCCCTCCAACTCTCCTCTAAAATTGGCAGGATTTCTACAGTTAAATCCTCATTTAACTCTTCCATGAAATTAACTAAATATAAATCACTTAATTGCTTTCAATCACATAGGTCAAATGACCTTTGGAAAGAATGAATTACAATATAATATAAAACCACATTATAATATCTTAATTTAAAAATGCATGGCCTTATCATTATTATTTAAATTCCCCATACTACCCAGAGTCCTTAGGATTAAAATACATAATTTTACTTATGTGGCAAGTCTCTTATGGCCCATGACCTTCTTTAAGTTAGCAATGATCATACACATAGTGGTTTGGTTCTACCATTTTATGGTCGTTTAATCGTTATCCACCAACCTCGCAAAGAATCACATGCAAACCACATAATCAATTTCAATAATTCAAAGGTCCCAAAATTAACATCTCGACCCCGAATTTACAAGCTCATGTCAACCAATCTACAAAGTGATTAATCAATAATATGGGTTAAGTGAATCCCTCCACTCAACTCTAATGTTTAAATCACATCACCTTCTAAAGTTGTCACAATGATACATTATCTTGCAAATATGTATAATAGTTTTAGAAATATATAGACCAGGCCTAATGTAATATCATGGCCCAAGATTGATTTGCACTAATGTTTATCATACAACAAAGACTTTTGACCCACAATTCGTTCACAATACTTCATGAGACTTATTGACTTAGTGCTTACAAGCTTAAGCCAATAACAATAATATTGTTCTAAGGCATTAATTAGCAACAACACCCTTATTTAGATAATCACAGAATCAATATTTGTTCTTAATTACCATATCATTCCCTTTGTCTTGTTTTCTCAACCTTTATTGAAAACACTTATTTCTCTTCCACTTGGTGTCAAGATCGAGTCAAAGATGACGATCTGGTTAAATTCTTGACTGTATTTGTGGGGCATTATAATCCTTTTGAAGGTGTTATACATTTCTCCAACATCGAGTGACAAAGAACCACTAAATCACCTCCATAGCTACAAAACAAAATACATGATGATTTATCTTTCTCTAGTCTTCTTGTTAAATGCGTGATGTTTTTAGCTTGCAAAGGAGAATCAATTTGGATACAAACACTAGATTGATGTCATTTTCGAGGATGATTTGTCTATTTGTTTCCATTTCATATCCATTTGACTAATCAACAACACCAGATTGGCAACATTGTCGGGGATGATTTGTTGATTTGTTGTCAATTCATATCCATTTGGCTCATCAACAACACCAGATTGGCACCATTTCCAGGGATTATTTTAACTCTAGGACTTATTTGGCCCATTGACAACACCCAGTTGGCATCGTTGTCGGGGATGATTTGTTTATTTGTTACTAGTTCATATCCATTTAGCCTGTCAACAACACTATTATTATTTCCTTTCTCTATTAGAAACATAACTTACTGACCTAGCCATAGCACAGAACCACTACAAAAAAGGAAATCCACCTCTATGTAAGTGGGTGAATGGAATAGAGGATTGGATTTTAGTGTTGAAAGCTGTCATTGTTGAAATTCAAGCCACATTGATAGTTAGGACTCCTCCTATGAAGAGACAAAAGATTATTATCAATGATTCAAGTATTGAAGTCACACGAGTCCCTACAACTCAAGCCTCCACAAGTCGGGCACCAAAGCATACCGAAATGGGGGATCCACCTCCACAAGTGGGTAAAATCACTTGGGAAAAGAGCGAGTTCACCGAGATCCTAAATGGGCCATGAGTAGGGATTCAAGAGCTAATAGAAAAGGCATGTCACGAGGCCTAGCAATGACATTCAATTTTTGTTTAGTTTCGTAGCTCATGAGGATTTAATGTGCTGAAAGGACTAGCTTATGATGTTTCTACCAAGTACTCTAACTTGAAATTGTGGACATTGATAACTAACACCCTTTTTATATACAAGTAAAATTTTCTTCTCTTTATATATATATATATATATATACAAGGGCATGTGCCCCTTAAATAGAACCTCATTTTATTCATAGGACATATTGTTTTCAATTTTTTCACCTTGTTCTTTTTTTTTCTATGAAATATCATATTTTCTTGATTCAAAATTTATCTTTCTCCTTCAAAATATAATAATTTACTTTAAATTCCATCATAAAATGAACTTATATAATCCAAATCTTCAACCAATACCACTTATTGCATGCATCGATTAACAATCTTTGAACCCAACTATCGAAATAACTCATCGCCGATTGATCGATTGATTTTGGACCATGTCACAAAAATAAACCATCCTTACAACTACATTTTCTACTAGAACATGGAAAAATGTCAAATACTTATCAGCATAATATCGGGATTCGAGCACTGTAAAAAAATTTCATTCAACACATAGAAATTTAAAATGCAAAGTTAGTTATGGGCCCCAAAAAAATTACCACATGTTGGGTTTGACCAAACATACCTTCACGGACTCTGGAATGAATTAACACTTTACACAAACACAAGGGCATAAAAAGATAACTTGAATTTATCACCCCTTGTTCACACCGCTCACCTTCTATATTTCCTTTAAACAATGAGATCAAAAACTTAACTCGCACATCGCATGAACAATTCAAATATACACAATACATATTTACAATTTTCTTATAGGCTCCAAAGCCCTCGTAATATTTTCCTTTTATGGGAATTATGGAGGAAACTACGTTTTGCACAAAAAAATTTAGTCCTACAAAGTTAATCAAAATTTCCTAGAACACATGAAGATGTTGGTCGTCATTCTTTCCAATCTTCCTAAGCAATAATTTTCTAGGAAAAGACACAAACAAGTAGGCCTATAATTCACAAACATGTGCAAAGGATTACATAGAGCTTGAAAACACATAAATTGAACAAGGAGTCGATTTCTTAAAAAATGGGGAAAAAAATAGTGACACAGTGCCTAAATTGGGTATGAAAATTATGGGCACCAACACCTTGTTTGAGTTTTGATACTTAGTGACACCAAAGTCTAGCCTATAGAATTAGAAAAGACCCAAATCCAAATACCAAATGGTAATATATAAAAAATAAAGAGAATGGAAAGAAGCACCCGAAGGGACACTAGCACTTGGATGATATTTTCCTTAATGGGGTAGTGTCCCAAATCGAAGAAATATAAATAAGACCAAGAACATGGAAATGGATCCTATGACATTACCAAAACATGTAAATGAAAATATTACAAGGCAAATTTATAATCAAAACTAGTAATAATTAGCAAAAGGACTAAGGAAAGGTGTCAACGATGTCTAATCTTCGTACTTGGGCATCATGTATATAACAACATACTATATGTGTAATGTAATAGTAATAATTTCATATTTATGCGTCTAAATTTTCCCCTTTATGGTATTTTGATGAAATTCAATAATATAAAGGATATAAGAAAAGCATACATGTAAAGGGATGAAGAATTTGTAGACAAAATGTGTCTATAGTAAGAATCACAACATGGTGAACCATGGATCAGCATTTCAATCCATTTGGGTGAGTGTGTCATCACAAGATAATTCGTGTTAAAGAGACATGGGAGATTTTGAAACTTTGATATTGAAGGAATAGTTAGGAGTGATCGGTTCCCAAACTGGTGTAAATAACTCTATATATTTGAGCATCCTGTCACTAAAATCTATAAATTTTACCATCATGTTACTAGAGAAAGAGCATTGAAGAGTGACTAGCTATTCTCTCCACCATGACACTTCCTCAAAATAGGTTTCACCATTGCGAGAAAAAAATCAACCGGTTAAAATGTGCCTACTATTAACAAAAAAAAAAACCGTAAAGAAGATCATGAAAGGAAATGATGTCTCATTTCCCCCACTTTATGATTGTAAGGGTGTAAACTTGGTCAAATGTAAAATTGTTTGGTTTGATTGGCTCCCAAGTTAGGTCATTTGGGAGAAATATTGATATTGTTAGAACAAAATCGAAGCAACTTGTATTGATTAAAACATAATATTTGATTAAAATTAGTTGATTTGAAACTACTTTTTAGATTTGAATTTCCCCCATATTAGGTCATTTGAGGATAAAATTATGAGCATCTGAGAAATTGTGAAAAATTGAGATAGTGGTTTGCAGTGCCCACATTTTTACAGCTTCAATTATCTATTGTTTTCCTTCTTCATAGACATGTTTGGACAGGGATTTGATATATGTTGGACAGTATGTTATGATTTTTGTACCTTCTTGGACATGGATGCATATTTGGGCACATAGCGCCAATTTGACTCTATTAGCATGTTGTTAGTTTTCATTTGATGTTGTGGACATTAGTTTATGATGATGTTGTTTAGACCTAATTGAGATACGTTAAATGTTTAGTGTAGTTGCATGTTTGGATTCTATGGATATATGTCACTTTATCATTATGTCTAACTTATGGTGAATTGTGTATAATTGTGCATGTTGTCACATTTTTGATTCTAGAAAGATGATATGCTAGTTTAGAATTCATTGATTTCTTATTGAGTAGTTGATTCACATTTTATCGGACATGTGCGTTTAATGTGTGCAATGAGTGTGCAGGTGACAGGTCACAGGAGAACGTGGGATTCAGGCCAGCTACACAACTTTGCACAAGCAGCCCATGGGGCTAAGTCCTAGCCATGTTTATTGTATGAGGCCTTAGTATTAGAGTTTATTGTTTTGGGCACCATGAGTGACCCTCATTTGTAATGTAATATGTCTTGTATTATTAATCTTGCTTAGGGTGTTTAGTTGTGTTGTAAACTTGTTTTGGGGAATTAATGGCCCCACTTTCATTAAGTTTTGAGTTTGTATAATGATGTGTTTAATTAAAAGGGGATTAGGGCCACATGTGAACCCTTGGGTGGGCCGCACATCCTCTACCCTTGTGCCCAAATGTGCCAAACCCGAAATTGGGTTATTTTAGGAATTTTTAGCGACCCCTTTTAGTTTGGGAGTTCACTTAGCATGAAAATGGGCCCTTGGAGCCTACCTAATAGGTAGGGGACTTATTTCAAGGCTTATAGGGAGTTTCCTCCCATTTTGCCTTCTTTTGGTCACATCCATGTAAGGTGGATGGGAATGTGTGCTTTGTTAAAAATTGCACAAGTTTGTTTTGTTATCATTTTGGGTAATTTGGGAGAAGAGGGTTAAAAGCTATTTTATCCTTTCTCTCTTTTATCTTGAGAATCTTTGACCTTGAGGGAAGAGAGGGGTGACACATGTCACCCCCTCATTTGTGAGGATTTTTCTTGCTCCTCTTCAAATTCTCCCTCATGGGGAAAGAAGAGAATTTTTTTGGGGGAGCTTTTGCTTGGAGGCTTGTGGATTTTGGAGCTAGAGCTTGCTTGGGTCAAGAAGTGGAAAAGGTTAGAAGTTGGAGAGATTTTGGAGGTAGGCTCCTTGAGCTCATTTGTGTGTTTTATATCATGTTAGATATTATTCTTGGTTATTTAAAATGTGTGTTTTTTCATGTTGATTTTAATTGTTGTTTTACTTTATTTTGCTCCATCCATCATATGGCATGATGGAGTTTTGGAGTTTGTGGGGGAAGAGAGAGGGATTTTTTCCTTCTCAATCCTCATGGCTTGATGGGCAAGCCTTGTAGGATTTTATTTACTCCCCTTAAATGGTTTGAGGTGGGGATGGTGGTTCATATGGCTTGAACCTCCTTCCCAATTCTTGGTGAGGAAACCCCTTTGGGTTTTGAAAATCCTTCCAAGAAGAATTTGGTGAAAGGATGGATAAATAAGGAGGGTGTGGAGATCTTGGTTATATGCAACTAATGTTGGTTACCAATTTTGGAGAACTCCTTTCTTCTCTTCCCCATTTTAGAGGTAGAACATAGTTTCTCTTATTTTTTCTTCTTTGCAATATTGGTGATTTGTTTTATTATTTGTTTTGTCTTATGTGAATGTAAAGTTGTGGATAGTAGTCCTCTTTCCCATGGGCTTGGGGGAGGCTGGCATGCATTCCAACCTTGGAAAGACATGTAATGATGCCTAAAGGTTGGGTGGTTAACAAGCCATGTTCTCTTGGAGTTGGATTCATGTAAGAGTATTCGAGTTTGGAGCTCAAGTTGGTGATTGTTGGAGTTTCCTTGTCCTCTTGGTTCTCTTTGGATTCTATCATCCTTTTTTGGACTCTTTTGTTATTGTATCTTGAAGAGTAGGGTTATGTGAAAGTATTCATTTCTTGTAAAAATTCTCCTCTTTATATTTAGCATTATTTGTAAATGTGAGTAATGAGTGCTTGAGCAATCTCTCTCTTCAATATTGCAATGAAACTTGTAATAAGGTTATTGAGTATTTCACATAGATTGTAACATGTTGGATTAGTTGTGCTTAAGTCATTAGAAAATAAACCTTGTAAAAGAGTTATTTATTTGAATATGTATTGATTTGAAAACTCCATTTTGGAAGGAAAATTTGTTTATTGAAAACATGTCTCTTCAAAAGAAAATATATTACTTATTGGAGATCTTACTTGTGTGTAAATCTGAAACCTTAAATTTGATTTGCATTTGAAAGGAAGTTAGTTCAATATGGAGTTTGTAGGTTCATTGTATGAGAATGTTAGTCTTCTTGCTCTATCACTCCTTATGAATTGTTAGGCTTTTGTTTTAGCTTCTCCTCTTGTATCAACATAATTTACCATAGGCATCTCTCTTCACATAATGGAATGAATCCTTTTGGTTTATTATTGTCAACAATAAAATACATATAATATTTGCATAGCCCACTAGTTTAAGACTAGATTTTATTTTTCTTATAGTTCATCTAGTTTTCAAACCATATTTTTATTATTCACAACTTAAGGTAAATTGTTTAATATTTTAAATAATACAAATATATTAAAAAAATATAAAAATGATATGTATATAGTCATATTGTATTTTATATCTATGTTGCCTTCTTAGAAAACCATTTATTAATTTATAAGTTTATATATTTATGTGTCACACTACCTTATATTGTTACATATTATAGTGCAGATTATATGTGTGTGTGTGTGTGTGTGTGTGTGTGTGTGTGTGTGTGTGTGTGTGTGTGTGTGTGTGTGTGTGTGTGTGTGTGTGTGTATTAATAATGTGAAATTAAAACCAAACACAAATTACACAAAAAAACAAATTTCAGTTAAAGAAATTGTAATATTTTAAAATATTGTTAAAAAAAGGAATAATTGGTGGGAGGATTGAACCCCTCCCAACCCTATGCATAGACCCACGTCATCTCCCACACCACCAACCTCTACTCCCTCCACCGCTATGCCCCTCTCCCCGTGCGTAGGCCCAACCACCGCCACCACCACCCCGTTGTCGCTACCCCCTCCACTATGTCCCCCTACCGCACAACCGTCCTCCTCCCATGCGGCCACCCTCCCCTCCACACCTTTGCTACACCCCCTTCCACATTGTCTGCCTCCCTTCAAATCCACCGCTCTCATCCTCTCAAAATTGCGCCAGCTCCTCTTCCAATCCGTCGGTCCCCGTGATCTCAAAACCGGAGCTCTGGTAAATGTGCGGTTTGGTCATTGGGGTTTTTAAAAACAAATACATATATATGAAATCAAGGATTTTTACCTCGTAATAAAATGAATAACTGAAATAAACAAGTGGGTATAAATGAAGAGCCCAACTTTGAGCGAGATCTAAGATGTAATAAGTATACAAAAGAAATAAGAATGAAACATTATTAAGATCCTTCTCATCAAGAGAGAAAACCCATGAGTTATTCTCTCCCTTATCTCCTCCTCCACCCGTAAGAAGAAACAAAAAAACAAAATGAGAGAAAATAATCTGGAAAAGAAAAGAAAATAAAAGATAAAGAAGTTTAGGGAAAATTAGATCTAGGGATGAGATCTTTTTGATCTTAGGGTCCATAATTCACCCTACTCACTTTAGGTCATGGGTATTTAAAATGTGAATGGGAGTTAAATTTTATTTAGGATGTGTGTGTGTGTGTGGGTAAACAAAATAAAAGGGGGAAATCTATTTAATTTTAAAGAGGTGTAGACTCTTACTAGGGTGTCTCTAGTAACTTAATAGAAGTTAAATAAATAAAATTATTTGGGGTTAGTGATTTAGAAATCGGGTAAATCAATCTAGATTAAAATAAATAATAATGGGAATCTGATTTGTATTATTAAGTATTCACTTCAAAAAAAAAAAAAATTAGCGACTTATTGGTCTATTTTCCGGTGTCCTGAGGCGGGGCATTACATTTGGTATCAGAGTGAGGTTCACACATGCGGACACTCTAGGTAATTAATTAACTAGTTAATGATATTTTAATAACATTAAAGTAAATAAATAAATAAAAATAATTGGTTAAAAAAATTTCATGACCATTTAATTATAATTTAATAACCTCTTCGCTCACCTCGTGCACAGGATGGCACCCATGAGACGACGTTCGGTTAGGGGTTTGGGATGTAGTTTACCTACGCCCAAACCACATGCACCCGAGCTAGGACCTCAAATATTAGAGGCTCTTCAACAGTTGATCGGTGTTGTGCAGCAGTGTCTTCCACCACCATAGGAGGCAAGAGAGGAGGAGATTCCGTTAGGAGTCAAAGATCTATTAGGCGAGGATGCACACTCGAGCCACCGAGCATAATACCCCTAGGTGAGATAGGTCACGTATCCCTTCATTCATCATGAGAGGGTAGCCTCGTACCGTAGCCACTCACATAGTCTTGAGGGACCATTTGGGGATAGGTGACCCCACTCACCTATTGGTTTGCATCGCCAGGATTGGGATACAGGTAGTGTGATCAAGGATCTTCTTCACTTGCAGCCACCTACTTACACCGGCTCTATAGATGGCTTTGGGGCTGAGTCATGGCTCCTTAGCTTGGATAGTTGTTTTGGATTGCACTCTTACAAGAGCAATGTTAAGGCAAGGTTTGTCATACACCTCCTTCGAGATGCAACAGGTGTTTTGGTGGAGGAATGAGAAGTGGAAGCTCCAACTTACTAGAGAGGTAGTGACCTAGGAGTTATTCGAGGAGTGATTCAGTGCCCACTATATGTCAGAGCATTTCATGCAAAAGAGGATCGATGAGTTTCACGACTTACGATGGGGATCTGGCACAGTAGCACAATATGAGAGTAGGTTCCTAGATCTTCTGCAATATGTGGACTACCTGCAAGATGAGAAATTCCAGGTTAATAGGTTTATTAGGGGCCTTAATGCAGATATAGCAGAGAAGTTAGGATGTTATCTCCTCCCATGCTTGAGAAGGCCATTGAGAAGGCCTACTTAGCTAAGGAGAACAGGACCAAGGCATAAGAGCACCGAGATAGAAACAAGAGAAATTTTTAGGATAGGATATAGGCCTTTCAGAGTCAAAGGTCATGGGGTACAACACCACCCATTAGAGGAGGAGTTTAGCCTCCGCCAATAGCTATGAGGGATCCATTGCACCTACAACAAGCGAGACGCAAAATCATGGCCACCCGGAAGCAGAGGGCTTGGCAGGACTTAGAGCTTTCAGAGAGGTGGCACTAGAGGAGGTTTTGGTAGAGCTAGGGATAGGAGGTAGGGTACTCAACTGGGTATAGCCACTCACATGCAAAGTTTTCATTGTAAGCATCCGCTAGGGTTGGATCGGAAGGATCAGTGCACCAAATTATAGGAGGGACCCCATCTCAGAGGGGTATAGGAGGATGTTTTATTTGTGGGTCTCCTAATCATTATGTGCGTATGTGCCTACACAAACCCAATACCATGGATACACAAAGAGCCTCTAGATCTGAGCAGATGGTGGGTGACGTGGGACACACCCATTGTGTATATTTAGTGGTTGACAACCACGGGCCGAGCATCAAGCCACAGTCATTGAGACGACAGTACTATCAGGGGTATTTCTATCTCAGTACTTTTTGATTTAGGTGCTTCAGATTCTTTTGTATCTCCTTCTATAGTGGACCAGTGTGGGCTAGTGGTGGCTAGGAAACCAGATAGTTGGTAGGTTGAGTTGGCCTCTGGGGCCAAACTCGTCATGGACTCGTATGTGGAGAGTTATGTACTTGATTTAGGAGTCTTCTCCACTACACATGACTTCCGAGTTATTCCCTTAGGATGCTATCAAGTAGTGTTGGGTATGGATTGGCTCGAGGCTCATCAAGCCAAGGTGGATTGTAGAATTAAGGTCATTAAGTGTTAGGATGATATTAGGAGTGCATTTGTGATTTCAGGGATGTAGAGGCCTATCTCTTTGCGTATGATCTTGGCTAAGCAACTTAAGAAAAGCATGTGAAATTTTTTTCAATTGTTTGCTATCACCATCAATGATTAGTTAGAGAGCACTCCAGAGCATTCACCCTTAGATGATCATGTAGTTTTAAGGGAGTATGTAGATGTGTTTCCAGAAAGCTTCCAGGGTTACCACCCCACGAGAGGTGAATTTCACCATTGATATAGTACCTAGATTTGCACTAGTTTCTAGGTCACCCTATCGATGATGACTCCAAAGCTTCATGAGCTCAAGATTCAGTTAGAGGAGCTATTGGAGAAGGGTCTTATTCACCCTAGTGTATCACCTTGGGGAGTGCCAATCATATTTTTGAAGAAGAAGGATGGTTCTCTTAGACTTTGTGTTAACTTCGATAGTTCAACAAAGTCACAATAAAGAACTCATTATCCACTTCCCATGATTGACAACTTGTTTGACTAGATGTGGGGAGCTAGAGTGTTCTCCAAAATCAATCTCAAGTCAAGATACCATTAGTTGTGCATATCGATGCGGACATTCATAAGACAACGTTTCACATATGTTATGGGCATTATGAGTTCATAGTTGTTCCATTTGGTTTGACTAATGCCCAAGTTGTCTTCATGAGCCTCACGAATGGAGTATTCATGAACTTTTTGGATCGCTTTGTCTTAGTTTTCCTTGATGATATATTGATATATTCTCATGCCAAGGAGGAACACAAGGAGCATTTGAGATAGGTACTATAGGTTTTGAGAGAGCAGAAGTTATATGTAACATTCTTATTTTAAGACTTTAGAAACAAGGGAATTTTTTTTTGAGTAATGTTCTCTATTCTAAATACGTAATTTAGAACACACATTCCATAAAAACCATTCTTATAACAGATAACCATATGCAGCTGTGATGACTCGGTAAGCTACTCGATCTATTCATTTCATGACTCGGTGAACTACCAATCTATTCATGTTTAACACTAAGTATTGAGTACTTTTCTGTATACTACATATACTTAGTTCTCTTACCCTGTTTTGGGTATTGATTGATCTATATAAGGAACCTAACTAAATAATTGTTACCAATATTCATCTACATCATGATCCTTAGACTAGGTGACATAGGATAATGCAATCAAGCTTGCGATACTTTGGCCAAAGATTTCTAACATATTGTTCATATTACTTATTCCTTGACGTCATACTCATCAATCTGGAATACATCCTTCACCCCCACTCTATTGTTATCTAGAATGTCCTTTACTGACCTCTGTTAGTCCTCTTGCCTAAGGTTTAACCCTAGTTCTGGTTAACAACATAGGTTATGATAGGAAAGGGCTCACAAATACTTAGGATATTGTGGCATACTGGGTCAACCTAGGTCAACCCCGTGTGCCAAGGTACCCTAAGTCCTAGAGGGATACTTCATATTGTAACTATGCTACTACCCAGTCCTAGAGAAAAACTAAGTTCAAGTCCACAAGTGTGTAGATCTACATGATCAATGCAGAAGGGTGTTGCCACATGTCAATCGCTATGTCATGTTGTATACTTTAAGAGATCCCAATCTTCTCAAAGGTACAGCCTTGTAGTTGGCGTGTGCTAACATCCTACAAAAGAGACTCATCAAGATGTACATACCCCCAGGAGATTATTAATATTTATTAATTTGGATACTTAAAGCAGATTTCAGCAACCCTACCTAAACCCTAATCTAACTCTCCCTAAGTTCTTTTCTAAATCAGTTTCCATTAACCTTGGAAAACCTCCTTAACTTATGATTTCTTTCTATGTTTGTTGATTTTGGCTTAACAAGTAGTTACTAAAAAGAAAGGATGGAAACCTCATAAGTTCCATTTAATGTGATTTAACCATTCAAGGAAGTGTAACAACCACCTAGGTTGTAACTTAATAGACTTTATTAAATGAATTCTAATGATTATAAATCATAACTTCCCTTTTTGTTTACTTTTTCATAAGAGAGGAAGAGTCTTCCTCTTCATGGTTAAGTTATAGGGTTTAACACACCCTTTATGTCCTTTACAAATTCCATAGTTTTCATTGTAAGTTCATTACACGTTACCTTAATATTATGAGTTGTTTAGATAAGAACATTGAATTCTGTAACTTATTTAGCTACATCTCATTAAGGGAAATTACTCTAATTCCCTTTTTCCTACTTATCCAAGAATACTCATTTAAACATATAAACAACATGAAGAATATCAATAGGATAGGATTCCATTTCTTTTACAAGGTACAAGATAATTTACACAACCCATGTAAGTAAATTCTCATCCTTCAATTCATTTTCAAAACTTATACATTTACAAACTTATGCATTTTAGGCATACTTCATGACAACATCCTTCATTCAAAAGAAAATAACTTTTCTTTTTCAATACAACTTAAGAACGAATCAGAATTCTTCACAAGAATCAAACTTAGATCATCCAATGCATCATATAAGTTTTTGCCTTCTTTTATCACTTACAAAGTCCATCTACAAAAATTGCTAAAGCAGTCGATTCAATGAACTAAGCATGATACGCACTAAGCCTTAAAACAAAGTGCATTCCACTAATTGTTCTAATAAAAACAACCCTGCTTTAATGAACAATTAGTATTTCATACCCTAAGCATAAGTAATAACAATAAAGAGAAGAGCATTAATGAACTAGAATTCACAAAAAGAAGAACATAATATAATCTAAAATATATGTCTTACAAATTAAAGTATAATTGATCCTATCAATTATCTTTACCAAACAACAGATCATAACATCTCATTGTTTCCAATCCTACCAAAATATAATACAACACTTATCTTTACTATCAGATACAGAAGTGTTTACAGCATATTCTCACTAGGATGTTTCATCTAATTTTTCAAGTAAAGAAGAAGAGAAACCATTTTCATTATGCCAAAGTACATAACATCCGCAAAGTAGAAACAGTGCATATCAAGACTTAAACTATTTCCTTTAAAGGTCATCTACTTTAAAATTCAACATTTTAAGGTATTCATCAAAATAGATCCATATAAAAGAAATCCAAGAAGGAATGATGGATTAACAGTCAACAACAAGTTTGCAATTCCTTTTTGCCAACCAATCATCAATCTCTTTCTGCTTCATTTCAATCAAATGACAAGTATAAAAAGACTAATTAGGTACTGATTCTCTTTTTCCAATAAGAATAATTAATAGAAGGTTCCAACCAATGAACTTAACCCAACTGCATTAGATAAGGGATCTTATCAGAGTATGAATCTACCCTTTAATCATTTCTTTCAACTTAATTATCAATTCCCCTTTCCTATACATACATTCTAAGTTCGTACAAAGGTTCCCAAAGGAGCAAACAAGAACAACCTCAAGGTAATAAGAAAACATGCTACCATTTTTCTTTCTTAGAACCCTTTACCATCAAACAGTGAAGTTCCATCAATCCTTACCCTTAATTTTCCCTTTTTAAACTTGATAATAAAACAGTGAAGTTCAAACACAGCCCGCAATCAATTTTGAATCGCAATTTATCTTTCAAGACTTAACATTCATTTATTGGACCCAACAAGAGGTGTGAAATCTGAGTAGGTACTAGCACTCAAATTCTTCCCAAGAGTTCAGTCCTATATTTCAACATATTACTATAAGAGGTAACAGATTGGGATTCCAATAAGAATGATAAACCAACAAGATAATTTCAGTCAAGATCATGAAGAGTTTAACCAACAACCCTCTAAACCATGTTTCCAGTTTTAAAGTCAAGACTGGATGAATATGTTTGAAATACAACCAGTTCAAGACTCAATATGTAATTCCAAACACAAGAAATCATAAGCTCCTTCAAGGTTCAGGATCATTCAAGAGAATATAAACAAGTTCGGAAACAACTTGTTCCCTTTTTAGTTTACCTTTTTAAACAAGAAAAACTACAAAAGAATACCATAACAGAACTGACTTCTCATTCAAGTTACCATTTCCACAATAAGTAATAATTTCATTGTACAGCTTTACATCATAGAATCTCACATGAGTTTGTATATACACCAACGCATCATAATGCTATGCCGAAAATAATGTAATTACTTATAAACATTTAAAAATAAGAATAGAGCTTCCATTTTCTGTTAACATCTTATCAAACCCTATTTCCCAACTCAACAAAATGTAAGAACCTTAACAGGGCTCAGACCAAACAAACAACAAAACATGAAAGCCATGTTCATAATGAACCTTCATTAATAGTTTATATGGTCATAAGAACAATAAATCACAAGCACCGTGCCATATGCAGACTTCAATCAACAATCCAATTTATCCAAGATAATAAAACACAGGCTCCAAGTTATATCTGCGAGTTTCAACCACAGTGATAAGTTTTCACAATATAAAATACAAGAACCAAGCCATATAAAGTTTTATCCACAAAATCCCATTTATCTATGAAATAAAACACAAGCATCATAAAACCGAGAATTTCCAACAACATTTCTCTCCTAAAAATAAGTTTCCAACAGAAATCTCAAACTTGCATACAAGTTTTAATAAGAACTAGAGTTCTTTACCAGCTCGAGATCACAAATCACTTCGATTTCTCAAAACACTAATCTCAACAAACACAAAGTGGAAATCAGAGTCCTTTAAAAACTCAGCTAGTAATTTATTGGCAACAAATGTAGTTGAAACCAAACAACAATTTCCAACAACTGAAAAATTTAAACAGAGTTACCAACTTTGTTCTTGCATGCATAGTTCTTTTGTGCAAAAACAATACAACATAAGTTTCCAATAGAATCACATATACCATGGATTCAAAACCCAGAATGCAAGATTTACTAAACCCATCAACCAATTAACTAGATAGAGCATGCAATGCACAAAACTCAACAGAGTAGAGTTTCTTTAATGAAAACACTTAGAGGAAAGCAAGATATTTTAACAGTTAGAGCCTATCATGCCTGATATTTTCTCTGTCAAATCAAAGAAGACCTCCATCCGAACTCACTTCTTCTCCTCTTCTCCAACAAATATAAAACAACCAGATAATTCTTCTACAATGCCTCTTATAAATTCCATGAAATGAAAATAGATTTGAAACCTCAAAATAGTCATGAAGTGCGGTTTAATCTGCTAGTTCGAAAAACCGAGAGCGCATGCGTAATGAAAATCGAAGAACATGCAAAATGAAACAACCCAACAAAAATCCATTGGCATGCACGATAAGACCGAGCAGTGGGAATCTACCAAGATGGTTTGGGCTCATTAACCAAAAGCAATTAATTCCATTAATTCCAAATCTCCCGCCTAATCTTCCTTTCCACCTCCTACCAAGTCTAGTGAATGCCAAGTCTAGTGAATGCCAAGTCTAGATTAAAATGTATTTCTATTTTAGTGATACTGCCACCTAAGCTTCCACCAAGTCATCTAGCCCCCTAAAAACTAGTAGTCCGTATGCATTTACCAACCTTATCTATAACATAAATTCCTTAGGAACCGTCACCCAAGTGCATGCGACCACTTAAGTCCCCATTCATATCCATTAGTTTAGGATAGATTAGATTGCTTAGGTTAGATCTTAGGTAGAATTAAAATTTATACCTTAGGATATAACACTAACAACTAACCCCCACCATAGGCCTTAGCAATTAGGTTAGATAATTTCCACATAGGTAAATAATTCAAAGTGCCATAGTTTAAAACACTAGGTTAGGTTACAATAATACCTTGTAGTATTAGGATCTAGGTTAATTTAATACCTAGTAACCTTTCCAATTCCATTAGCACTCGAGCTTAGGTTAGAATCAAAATTCTATCAAGTGACATAGCTTAGGTAGAAATATTTTTTTACCTAGCTTAGGATCCCGTAGGTTAGTCCTATATAGGATCCTAGATCTCTCTTATGCTTTGTGAATAGGTTGCATCTCTATTTTTGTTAGTAATGACCTGTCATGGTCGATCTCCAAAGACCCAAGCAAAAAAACCCACTAAATGGAAGTATGTTCACACATAAAATTAAAGAACTTACAACAACAAAGTTCATTCCAATGTGTATCTTAACTCATGGAATGTCAATTTTACCATTCGTTCAATAGAGTAGATTTAAAACATTCCTTGGATCACTAAAATTGATCCAAGGATGAGTCAAATAAATAGATAAGTTTACAACTCTTAAACCAAATTGAAAATCACCTACCAGAAGTGAAAAATGGATTCAGGGAAGCCATTCCAATTCAGTAAAAGAATCTTAAGAGCATAAAAGACTTATCCATATCAAGCATGATTTCCAATAATCAAAAGAACATATCCTTATAAGGAAAATCACATGTCAACACTTGAATGCAAAGGAGGAAAATAAAAACTTTCAAGGGTGTTACATTGTATGGGAACTTGGAAAAATGCATCTTCTTTTAGATAGAGATTCAATGCTGGTCACATCATATCGGAGAGGGTATCTCATTAGATCTCTCTAAGATATAGGCTATCATGGATTGGCCAAAACCCACATCACTCACTGAGGTGAGGAGTTATATGGGCTTAGCAGGTTACTACCATAGGTTTTTCCAGGACTTCTCTATGATTGCTCACCCTATTACTTCTCTGCAGAAAAAATGGAAGAAGTTTGATTACTTAGAAAAGTGTGAGCAAGCCTTTCAGTTGCTTATGGAAAGGTTAACCATGGCACCCATCTTATAAGTTATAGACCCGACAAAGGATTTTTTTGTTTGCACTGATGCACCGCTAGAGGGTTTGGGAGCTGTTCTTATGTAGGAGCATTAGGTGATTACCTTTAAGTCATGTAAGCTCAAAGACTACAAGCTTAACTATCCTACTCATGACTTGGAGTTTGCAGCAGTTGATCATGCACTTGTGTAATGGCAACACTTCCTTTTGGGTAGACCTTTCATTTTGAGGACAGATCATCGTAGCTTTTAGCATATCTTCTTACAGCCAAACCTCAATGCTCAACAATGGTGTTGGATGGAGTTCCTTTGTGAGTATGACATGGAGGTACAGTATATCAAAGGAAAGGAAAATGTTGTTGTAAATGCACTTAGTAGATGATGACTTATGCTTGCTTTATTAACACTTCAATCAGATTTGAGAGGTAGGATTCTTGAGCATCTTCCAGAGGACAGGTTTTATGAGGGTGCTAGACAGATGTTGGAGTCATAGGGTTCATTAGAGGGAAGATATTCAGGGTGCATTTTAGAGACAAATGGTTTACTTCGGTTCCATAGGCGCATCTATGTTCCTAAGTCAAGTGATCTGTGTAGCTTCATCCTCACAGAGGCTCATCGAGCCCCATATGCGGTACATCCAAGAGTGAAGAAAATGCATGCCAATCTGAGGGAGTTATATTACTAACCTAGTCTTTCACAGGACATAGTAGATTTTTTTACACGTTTCCTTGAGTGCCGAGAGGGTTAAAGCAGAGCATTCTCATCCCATAGGACTCTTACATCCTCATAATATTCCCGAGTGGAAATGGGATGTGATCTCCATGGATTTCATAGTTGGACTCCCTATTTCTTCTTATCATCATGATGCCATTATGGTTACCATGGATAAGTTGACCAAGGTTGTACATTTCTCACCAACCAAGGTCACCTATAATGCACAGGCCATCACCAAAGTATTTATGGAGGGCATTGTTAGGTTGCATGGGATTTTGAAGACCATCATCAATGACAGGGATACCATCTACACTTTAGTTTTTGGACTTCCTTTCAGGCCTCTCTTGGTACATAGGTTAATTTCAGCTCAACATTTCATCCAAAGACAAATGGACAGATAGAGAGAATTAATCAGGTACTGGAAGACATGTTGAGGATGTATGTGATGGACCAGTAGAAGAAGTAGGAAGATTATTTGCATTTAGTTGAGTTTTCCTACAACAAAAACTATCATAGTTCCATTGGTATGGCTCCCTACTAGGCTTTATATGGTTGACCTTGCAGGACACCTCTGAGTTGGGATAGGCTAGATGACAGGATTATTCTGGGACCAACTTATCTTTAGGATTTAGAGCAGCAGGTTGTTCTAATTAGATAGCATCTTGAGTAGTCTAGAACATGCCGTAAGAGCACGCCAAAAGGTTTATGTGGACACCAAGAGGATTGATCGTCACTTCTCAGTGGGTGACAAAGTATTCTTGAGAGTTCATCCTCTTAAGATCCCAATCCACTATGGAAAGGGTTCTAAGCTATCGCCTCATTTTGTGGGGCCTTTTGATATTTTAGAGGTTGTCGGTTTAGTTAACTATCACCTCGATTTTCCACCACACCTTATATGGGCCCACTATGTATTTCATGTTTCTGTACTACGTAGATATGTACTAGATGTTTCTCATATTTTAGATTGGTCAGCATTAAAGGTAGAGGACATAGGGAAATGGAGACTGGAGCCCGTATGCATACCGAAACACCGGAGGTTGGCCCTTCAGGGTCGAGACTTGGACCAAGTTAGAGTGTAGTGGGATAGATATGATGAGGCAGCAGCTACATGGGAGGATGCTACACCTTTGAGGGCTAGATACCCCTATCTCTTTTAGTGACATCTAGGATGAAGTCTAATTTTACTAGAGGGGGATGTAGTGCCCACATTTTTATAGCTTCAGTTATCTATTGTTTTCCTTCTTCATAGACATGTTTGGACAAGGATTTGATATATGTTGGACAATATGTTATGAATTTTTTGACCTTCTTGGACATGGATGCATATTTGGGCGCATAGCGCCAATTTGAATCTATTAGCATGTTATTAGTTTTCATTTGATGTTGTGGACATTAGTTTATGACGATGTTGTTTAGACCTAATTGAGATACATTAAATGTTTAATGTAGTTACATGTTTGGATTCTATGGATATATGTCACTTTATCATTATGTCTAACTTATGGTGAATTGTGTATAATTGTGCATGTTGTCACATTTTTGATTCAAAAGATGATATGATAGTTTAGAATTCATTTATTTCTTATTGAGTAGTTGATTCACATTTTATCGGACATGTGTGTTTAATGTGTGTAATGAGTGTGCAAGTGACAGGTCATAGGAGAACATGGGATTCAGGCCAGCTACACAACTTTGCACAAGTAGCCCACGGGGCTAAGTCTTAGCTATGTTTATTGTATGAGGCCTTAGTATTAGAGTTTATTGTTTTGGGCACCATAAGTGACCCTCATTTGTAATGTAAAATGTTTTGTATTATTAATCTTGCTTAGGGTGTTTAGTTGTGTTGTAAACTTGTTTTGGGGAATTAATGGCCCCACTTTCATTAAGTTTTGAGTTTGTATAATGATGTGTTTAATTAAAAGGGGATTAGGGCCACATGTGAACCCTTGGGTGGGACCCACATCCTCTACCCTTGTGCCCAAATGTGCCAAACCTGAAATTGGGATATTTTAGGCATTTTTAGTGACCTCTTTTTAGTTTGGGAGTTCACTTAGCATGAAAATGGGCCCTTGGAGCCTACATAATAGGTAGGGGGATTATTTCCAAGGCTTAGAAGGAGTTTCCCTCCCATTTTCCCCTCCTTTGCTCACATCCATGTAAGGTGGATGGGAATGTGTGCTTTGTTAAAAGTTACAAAGTTTGTTTTGTTATCATTTTGGGTAATTTGGGAGAAGAGGATTAAAAGCTATTTTATCCCTTCTCTCTTTTGTATTTAGAATCTTTGACCTTGAGGGAAGAGTGGGGTGACACATGTCACCCCTCATTTGTGAGTTTTTTTTCTTGCTCCTCTTCAAATTCTCCATCATGGGGAAAGAATAGAAGTTTTTTTGGGGAGCTTTTGCTTGGAGGCTTGTGGATTTTGGAGCTAGAGCTTGCTTGGGTCAAGAAGTGGAAAAAGTTAGAAGTTGTAGAGATTTTGGAGGTAGACTCCTTGAGCTCATTTGTGTGTTTTATATCATGTTAGATATTAGTCTTGGTTATTTAAAATGTGTGTTGTTGCATGTTGATTTTAATTGTTGTTTTACTTTATTTTGCTCCATCCATCATATGGCATGATGGAGTTTTGGAGTTTGTGGGGGAAGAGAGAGGGATTTTTCCCTCTCAATCCTCATGGCTTGATGGGCAAGCCTTGTAGGATTTTAGTTACTCCCCTTAAATGGTTTGAGGTGGGGAAGGTGGTTCATATGGCTTGAACCTCCTTCCCCATTCTTGGTGAGGAAACCCCTTTGGGGTTTGAAAATCCTTCCAAGAAGGATTTGGTGAAAGGATGGAGAAATAAGGAGGGTTTGAATGACTTTGGAGAAATAAGGAGGGTGTGGAGATCTTGGTTTTATGCAACTAATGTTGGTTACCACTTTTAGAGAACTCCTTTCTTCTCTTCCCCATTTTAGAGGTAGAACATGGTTTCTCCTCTTTTTCTTCTTTGCAATATTGGTGATTTGTTTTAATATTTGTTTTGTTTTATGTGAATGTAATTTTGGTTGTTCTCCCTTACTCTTGTGAAAAGTTGTGGATAGTAGTCCTCTTTCCCATGGGCTTGGGGGAGGCTAGCATGCATTCCAACCTTGGAAAGGCATGTAATGATGCCTAAAGGTTGGGTGGTTAACAAGCCATGTTCTCTTGGAGTTGGATTCATGTAAGAGTATTCAAGTTTGGAGCTCAAGTTGGTGATTGTTGGAGTTTCCTTGTCCTCTTGGTTCTCTTTGGATTATATCATCCTTTTTTGGACTCTTTTGTTATTATATCTTGAAGAGTAGGGTTATGTGAAAGCCTTCATTTCTTGTAAAAATTTCCTCTTAATATTTAGCATTATTTGTAAATGTGAGTAATGAGTGCTTGAGCAATCTCTCTCTCTTCATATTGTAATAAAACTTGTAATAAGGTTATTGAGATTTAATAGATTGTAATATGTTGGATTAGTTGTGATTAAGTCATTGGAGAATAAACCTTGTAAAAGAGTTATTTATTTGAATATGTATTGATTTGTAAACTCCATTTTGGAAGGAAAAGTTGTTTATTGAAAACATGTCTCTTCAAAAGAAAATATATTACTTATTGGAGATCTTACTTGTGTGTAAATCTGAAACCTTAAATTTGCTTTGCATTTGAAAGGAAGTTAGTTCAATATGGAGTTTGTAGGTTCATTGTATGAGAATGTTAGTCTTCTTGCTCTATCACTCCTTATAAATTGTTAGACTTTTGTTTTAGCTTCTCCTCTTGTATCAACATAACTTTACCATATGCATTTCTCTTCACATAATGGAATGAATCCTTTTGATTTAATATTGTCAACAATAAAATACATATAATATTTGCATAGTCCACTAGTTTGAAGACCAGATTTTATTATTCATATAGTTCATATAGTTTTCAAACCAGATTTTTATTATTCACAACTTGAGGTAAATTGTTTAATATTTTAAATAATACAAATATATATAAATATATATATATATATATATATATATAAATGAAATTTATATATTCATATTGTATTTTATATCTATGTTGCCTTCTTAAAAAACCATTTATTAATTTATAAGTTTATATATTTATATGTCACACTACCTTATACATTTTACCATATATGTATATATATATGTATATATATATGTATATATATATATACATATATATATATACATATATATATACATATATATATATATATATATATATATATATATATATATATATATATGTATGTATGTATGTATGTATGTATTAATAATGTGAAATTAAAACCAAACACAAATTACACAAAAAAACAAGTTTCAGTTAAAGAAATTGCAATATTTTAAAATATTGTAAAAAAGGAATGATTGGTGGGGAGGGTCGAACCCCTCCCCAACCCCGCACAGCACCCATGCCATCTCCCACACCGCCGACCTCCACTCCCTCCACCATTGTCCCCCTCTCCCTCGTGCAGTGCCCAACCTTTCCACCACCACTCTTGTTGTCGCTGCCCCCTCCACTCTGTCCCCCTTCCGCACCACCGTCCTTCTCCTCCTACGTGGCCACCCTCCCCTCTACGCTGCTACACCCCCTTCTACATCGTCCACCTCCCTTCAAAGTTTCCGCTCTCATCCTTAAAAACTATGGCTAACTCCTCTTCCAATCCGTCATTCCCGTGCTCTCAAAACTTGAGCTCCTGGTAAATGTGCAGATTTGGTCATTGGGGTTTTTAAAGAAACAAATACATATATATGAAATCGAGTTTTACCTCTGTAATAAAATGAATAAGCTGAAATAACCAGGTGGGTATAAATGAAGAGCCAAACCTAAGGAGATTTAATATGCAATAAGTATACAAAAGAAATAAGAATGAAACATTATTAAGATCCTTCTCATCAAGAGAGAAAACCCATGAGTTCTTCTCTCCCTTAGCTCCTCCTCCACCTTAAGAATAAACAAAAAAAAACAAAATGAGAGAAAATAATATGGAAAAGAAAAGAAAAGAAAAGATAAAGAAGTTTAGGGAAAAATTAGATCTAGGGCTGAGATCTATTTGATCCTAGGGTCCACAATTCACCCTACTCACTTTAGGTCATGGGTATTTAAAATGTGAATGGGAGTTAAATTTTATTTAGGATGTGTGTGTGGGTAAACAAAATAAAAGGGGGAAATCTATTTAATTTAAAAGAGGTGTAGACTCTTACTAGGGTGTCTCTAGTAACTTAATAGAAGTTAAATAAATAAAATTATTTGGGGTTAGCGATTTATAATTTGGGTGAATCAATCTCGATTAAAATAAATAATAATGGGAATTCGATTTGTATTATTAAGTATTCACTTCAAAAAAAAATTAGCGACTTATTGGTCTATTTTCCGGTCCCGGGGGGCATTACATGGTTCTCTTGAAATAGATTGAACATTATGGTTTCAAGTAAGTATATTTTATAGGATTTGAATATTTCTTAAAAGTAGGGTGGAAGTACATGATGTGGTTGTGTATATTACATTGGATATTTTTTTGAATCATTATAGGAGGGTAATAAGATAAACCTAATTATTTTCCCCTGGTAATGAAGGGTGAGAAGAAAGATGGTGAACCATGATCCAAAAGACAAGGAGAGGGATTGATTGAATGGGAACTACATATATATAAAATACAATAATTAGTAGTGACTAATGAAATACAAGTGTGGAATATAAAAGAGTATAGGAAGTCTTGTGGCTCAAAATTTCTCCCTAGGATTTGATCATGGCAGATCAAGAATTTTGGAAAACATTGTATTATCTATAAAATGTGCGACTTGAAAATTGAGATCAACATCCAAAGAAGGTTAGTTCCACTACCTATTTTTAATGTGAACACTAAAACAATCTCTAAGCTATGGCTACTCTAAAACATCTAATTAACCACAGAGAGAGAGAGAGAGAGAGATGTAGAAGATAAAATAACCAAACTAAGCTAAAAATAGAGGTGATAGCACAAAGAAATTGTTGAACACTCTCTTGAAGTATTAGAGAATCAAGAAGGATAAATGCAAGGCTAAAGGGGCATATGCTTTCCACAACCCAAATATACAATTAAATCAACTCACAACCTTTTTTAGTTTAACACAAATGACATAAAACTCTACAAAAATATAATGAACACATAATCATAAATGAATGAGCACAATGAAAAAAAACAATAATGGACACAAGATGTAAATTCAAGTCACAATTGACATCATATTATTGCTATAAGTATGTATATACTACTATAACCATTCGTAGGGTAAAATGCATCACAAATCATGTACTATGGGTCTGCATCTCCTTGGTTTTGTCACAATTTTTACAAGGAAACATTATCAAGCAAGAGAGAATCCTTTTATTGAAGAAACATGCTACATTTATAGAAGGGAGGAGAGGAGAGGGGATCAAAATATGTTTAACCTATTAAACCTTTCTAATACATTATAAAATACCTATAGTAGGTAATCGCTTCACCTCATGATCAATCGTGTTTTCATAAATGTCTTTGCATGCAAGAAAAATCTAGATATTTCCTTGTGGATAAACACAACCTACAGATCAATGGATGCCCATGAAATTTGGGAGATGGAGGAATGTGACATTGCCAAATGTCCAATTCTTATTACACAAATCACCATTTTCATCATTTTAGTTAGGCATGGAATAATATGCTCCTTTGGAAGCATCTGAAGGGTCCCATGGTGAAGGAGGATCAAATGAGCATCTTACAACTGAAACTAGCATCTTCCTCGACTTATAAAAACAACATGAAACATCCCTAAATTCCATAATTTCAATCTCCAAAATTACTTGATCATTCCTTGTAAATTTGAAAGGCTTCTCCAAGGCATTGCTAATGGATCAAAATTGAGGTGAAATAGATCCACAATGAAATATATCACTAAAAACCAATCCCAAACATTCACATATAAATCCATCATTTCATAGACTCTATGATGATTTACCTATTAGTGTAAAATCACAGCACCCCTAGATGCAAATCAAGGTTCTAAATGATGTCTTAGGCATCCAGTGTGATTGCACAACATGGAAACCTCTCTCCAAGTGTGGGACTTGTGAAACTGAGAGAGGAATCTCCAGATTAGAGGCTGGTTCCTCAAACTCCTCTGATTTAGATCTATATTTGCACAACTACAGAGGTTCAGATCCTAATCCTACTCTAAATTGTAAGGAGACAGGGATAGAAATGCAAAAATTGAAACTAACTAAAGATGGTGATGCACCAAAAGGAGTGGTGAATATTTTTGTCATACAAATAGACACAAACCAAAGATTACAACATAAAACATACACAGACTGATAAGATATAATTTAGGATCTGAAATGAAGCAAATAATACAAACAAAGGATCGAAACCCATTCACACAAGCTTGCATTATCATTTCCAATGCCAAAACCATCGCATTACAACCTCGTAGAGGTAGAAAACTGTTACAATATTTGAAGATGTTCGATTCTTGCAACAATTACTTGTTGGAGGTGAAAGAAGAATTTTTTTTTCCAAAAAGTGTTCCACCCTTTAAGAAATGAGCCAAATCTAGATTTTACATTACATGGGTCGAGCCTAGGAGAGAGAAAACATACAAAATGTGGATCCCATTCCTCATTGACTGAAAATGCATTAAATCATCATGGAGGACCTTACAAACCCATACCCTGTCATTTTTGACCAAATTGGAGGAGAGTGTGACCCATTCTGCATTAAATTTAGTCGTTGAAATGTCATTTCTGGCCATGGACATGTACCAAAGCCATTTTTGAATTTTCTCTCTTGATTATTAACCAAAATTCAAAATTGACCATGAAATCCTGTAGAGAATTTCATAAGCTTTCCAATGATATGAAGAATGTGCAAATCTGAGCTTTGGATAAAAAGATATGAAGGTCTAAAGTTTTAGGGCAAACCGGCCCAAAAAATGGATGTTGGGCAAAAAAATTTAAATTTTGACCTTTTTGCATTTTGGAAAAATTTTTGAAAAAAACCTGCGCTCTGCCAATCAGATGCCACGTGTCAGATGCTGGTTTGCTAAGTAATTCTCTCTCCTCCACCTTCCGTGGGTTTCCCTTTGAAAATTTTGATCTTTTTTAACTTTTGGAAAATTTTCCATTTTTTCCCCCGTGCCCCGCCACTTGGGACACGTGGCATGCATTGATTGGTTGACAGGGGCGTGAGGAAGACCTTTTCTTTTTAGTTTTTTGGCTGAAGAAATTTTGCAAAAACTTCAAAGTTCCCGAGCTCCGTACTTCCCGCTCGCCTTTAGAACACGCATCCTCTTCTTATTGACTCGGCCAACGCTTCAAACCTTGCCCTTTGAAATTTTGGACGTTTTCCTTGTGACACGTGGTGTTTCCCGATTCTTCCGCGGGCCTTCCGGATTTTCGTGTCCCTCACATCCCTTTGGCCCAGTTTTCCCGAACTATCTGGGAAAAATTCCTCCGATCCGCCTGATTCGGGCTTCCCTGTCCCTCTTTGAGGTGAAGACACGTGGCGTTATTTGATTAGCTCTACTCCTTCCTTCGGCGTCCCACGCATCCCTATGTCCCAACTGTCCCAAGTGTGAAAGTTCTCTATTTTGGCCGATCCGAGTGGTTTGCGTCCTTCGTGTCCTCTCACGGCCTAGATGTTCCAGCCTATTCTACACAAAGCAGCTTAGTTAATTTTTCCTCCTTCGGCCGAATCTTTCTCTTCACGTCCCGCGCATCCCCATGGCCTGGATGTCCCAACCGCTATTGCGTGGACCACCTAGAGGATTTTTGGCCGGTTTGCGCTGACGTCCCAACTATCCCAAGGGCTGCTTGGACCAGGACTTAGCCAATTTTCATGATTTTTTCTACCCGAATCTTGTTTTTTGCAACTTTTTCACCCTTTTTTAGAACTTGCTCTTTTCTCCTTGGATAGGAGAGTTAGAAAAAAGCCAAGGGGACCCCAAAAACATGATTTTTTTCCTTGAATCAATCTATCTTGCTCGAGACTTGAATATTTCGATGCATGTTATCCAAAATTTACCCTGGGGTGAATTTTGGATAACAATTTGGCGACTCAATGGGGGTCACTGCCTGCTAGGTAGAAGATACCAGTTGCCTGAAGCAGTCCATTGGGCATGGAGTCATCAAATATTCTATTTAGAACCCCAACTGACTTAGAATGTGTAAGGAGGAAGATGGAATATCACCGATGGAAACAAGGGCTGCAAAACATCTCCATGGACAAAGCAAGCTATGCCAAAGCACTTAGGGAAAACAAAACTAACCTATAGCAAAGCAAGGTGCACAAGCACTTGGAGGAATGAAAATCTAATCTAATATTTACAAGGTAGTGAATTTCCCTCTAGAAGCAACACTTGAGATAGATTCCATTTACTGGAATCTGCAGCTTCTTCACCATCCAATGGGGCCAATTGGAAAGCATTGTTTTTTCTTGCACTTCGTGACCATGTATAGGCCACTCCAAATGGCATCAAATTTTGAATGCCTTCCCGGTTTTGCTCTATCCACATCCCATTTCAACACTAGATCTCCAACTTGAAAAGATCTATCTTTGGCCTTCCTATCAAAGGTCTTCTTGATCAAAGCTTGATCCTTTTCCATTGCTTGGGATGCCTGATTTCTGATCTCTTGTAGCTCCATCAGCTCTGCATACCTCACTTCCATGGGCTCAAACTCTAGCAACTCCAGCTGTTTCATGAGTTCCAACATTGGCAACTCAAGTGACATGGGCAAGGTTGCCTCTCTTCCATAGACAAGCCTGAATGGAGAGTTACCTGTGGATCTTTTGGGAGTTATCCTATCAGCCCATAAGGCTGATTTCAGTTTGGTATGCCAAGACCTCTGATTCTCATCAAGAGTCCTCCTAATGATCCTCAACAAGTTCTTGTTTGTAGACTTGGCCTGGCCATTACCCTGAGGGTAATAGTTTGATGAAGTGCTTAGGTAAATACCATTCTTGACAGCCCACTCAGTCACCCCAGATCCAATGAATGCCAATGCATTATCTGAGATTATTGTAGTAGGTACACCAAATCTGGTTGTTATCCCCTCATAAAGGTCTAAGATGCTAGACTCATTTGCCTCTTTGAGTGCTACTGCTTCTGTCCATCTGGTGAAGTAGTCCGTGGCTATCAAAATCCATTTGTGCCCTTGGCTTGAATTGGGATTAATGACTCCAATGAAGTCCAAACCCCATTGCATGAATGGCTGGTCAACTGAGATTGGATGTAATGGAAGGGCAGCAAGTCTCTCTTTTCCTGTGAAGAATGCACAATTCTTACACCTCTTGATCCATGCATAGCAATCACTGAAGATTTTGGGCCAATAATAACTAGCCTTCATGATTTTTAGAGCTTTCACTCTTGGTGCAAAATGACCGCCACTAGTCCACCATGGAACTCTTCCAACACTCTTTGAATCTGATTTGTGCTAATGCATCTCAGCAGCACTCCATTCACATCTTTCTTGAACAAAACTCCATCAACAATGGCATACGGGACAACCTGCAATCTGAAGTGTCTCCTTTGGGTCTTGTTCATCTCCGGAGGGCATAGGCCTATGCCTAGGAAGTGTATAATGCCTTGGGTCCAGCAAGGAGTGGGGGTAGCATTGTCTTCTTCTTGATTGCCACTTGGCTCATGGCTGTTCGAACTGTCAAAACAACCTCTTCTTCATTGCATACTTCTCTTTGCTTCCCCAAAACCAGCTACTCACACAATCCTTTCCCTCTTACCAGCTTGGTGATCTTGATCTCAATGTCATACTCCATGACACGGGTGATCCAACCTACCCTTTTCTCATTCAAATCCTTGTTGAGGAGGAAGTCCTTAACCCCAGCATGTGAGACCAGCAACTGGACCTTGTTGTTTGAGATTAAATGCTTGAATTTCTTCAAGCTTCTTATTACTGCCAGCACATGCTTCTCAATAAAAGAGTACCTCACCTCATAGTCATCTAGGCTCTGGCTAAAGAAGGCAATTGGCTGCTCATCATTATCCTTGTTCTGTTGTACCAAAATGGTAGAAATAGTGTCATTACCTCCAAATGCATAGAGGATGAAATCCTTGGAGAAGTCCGGGTTGATGAGAGTTGGTGCTTGGGAGATGGCTTCTTTGATTGCTTCAAAACTCTCCTTGCCTTCTGTTTTCCACTTGAAATCCATGCTCTTCTTTAACATTCTGGTGATGGGCTTGACAAGGGCTACAAAATCTCGGACAAACCTCTGAACAAATTTTATCCTTCCCAAGAAACTCTGAAGGGCTTTCTTGTGGCTTGGAAATGGTAGTGCTCTTATGGCTTCAACCCTCTCTGGATCAATTGCTAATCCTTCTTTGGAGACAATATGGCCAAGGAGCTTTCCTTCATGTGCAAGAAAGATACACTTCTTAGGATTCAAAGACACTCCAAATCTCCTACACCTTGTGAAGACTTGTCTCAAATGAGAGAGGTGGTCTGCTGCATTTTTGGAAAAAACAATGATATCATCAAGGTAAATCAGCACCATGTTATTAAACAAACCTTTGAATGCCATGTCCATTGCCCTTTAGAAGGTAGCACCAGCGTTGGACAGCCCAAATGGCATTTTCCTGTATGTAAAAGTTCCCCATTTGGTTGTGAAGGCTATCTTGAACTGGTCCTCTTCCTTCACCATAATCTGATTATAGCCTGAGTAGCCATCAAGTAGTGAAAACCTCTCGGAGCCAGCCACCACTTGTAAGATTTTCTCCATGGAAGGGAGTGGGTAATGGTCCTTGAGAGAGGCTCTATTCAAGTCTCTGAAGTCAACACACAATCTGATCTCTCCACTCTTCTTTCTGACTAGAACTAAGTTGGAAACCCAACTAGAATGCTTGATTGGGAATATGATCCTTGACTCAATTAGCTTGTCCAATTCTTTCCTCATGAGAGGCTCCATGTGTGGATTGACTGGTCTTTGTTTCTACCTGACAGGCTTAGTATTTGGATCCAATTCGATGGTATGCTGAGCTAAGTTGGGATTGAAACCTTTCAAGTCTTCATAGCTCCAAGAAACATGTCAGGGAACTCTTGACACAGTTGTATGAACTCATACCTTTCTTGTTCAGTTGTCATCCTTCCAATTTGCAATGGTTTGTTCTCTTCTACCAAGATGGATACTGAATCCTCTCTCTTGACCTGAATGTTTGCTTTCTCCTTTCTAAACTGATCATTGGGGTTAAAAATGGACTCCAAAGTGATAAGTCCCTTGGGCAGCTTGTTAGTTCTCAGTTGTACCACTTGGTCACCATACTGCTGTTCCAATCTTTCTTGATTCTTGGCTGACAACTCACCTTCTTCTTGCAAGAAATGGATGATTTGTTGGTCATTTTCAAACACTTGCCAACTGACATTGTTATCTCGGCACTGAAGGCCTCACAATCACGTGGATGTTTGGTTGTACCTTGTCTTGTTGAATGCTTTCCACAATGTCAAAGGCTGCCCCCACTGCCGCAAGCCTCGTGCCACTTGATTCTCTTTCCTAGGAATGGATTTGATGCCAAAACCCTCAAAATCTTCCATGAGGTCCCACACCCTGTTCTTGTAGCACCTGAGAAGATCATTCTTGGTAGCATGTTGTCCCTTGACCTGATTTACAATCAATTCACTATCCCCAAAGACTTGCAAGTTCTTTATTCCTCTCTTTATTGCCCAATGCATCCCTTGCACCAAGGCTTCATATTCAGCAGTGTTATTGGAGCATGCAAACTGAAATCTAAAAGCTGAATAGTACTTTACTCCTTGAGGTGAAACAAGCATAGCTCCACCTCCTGCACCTTGTCTACTCCTTGATCCATAAAAAAACAGCTGCCATACCTCATTGTCATCTTTGTGGTTTGGCTTGGTGATGCTAGGAATAGGCTGATTTTCTTTGTGTATACAATAGACCCCTAGCTCAAATTCTTCTACTTCTTGATAAGGATCAAAAGTTTGTATCGTGTTTACCCATTCATCAAGAGTTAGATCCGAGATGCTTCCAACCTTAGTGTCAGCTTCATCAGTGCTTGGGTGATCTTCTTGATCAAATGTTGAGCAATTGGCATTAATCGACTTGGAGTGTAAGGCTCAATATGGAAGTTTGCAATAGGTTCTTGACCTGATTGTAGCCTTAGTTCCATACCTCATTCTAAATAGCATGTGTGACCAATCAGTAGACAAAATATCCCCTAGTCTTGGTGTGAAGTCCCTTGACAAGCATAGGGCAAAGAGTGGTGGAAGGTCTATGACTGATACATCTTGTAAAACAACAACATTTGGACATGCATGCAAGGTAAGACTCAAGTTTCTAATCACTCCAATTATTTCTATCTTGCTGTCCCATCCAAATTGAAATACCCCTTTGGATGTTGTTTCATACTGGAGCCCTAGCTGATCAGCTATTTGTTTAGGCATTACTGAGCTACTTGCCCCGGAGTCTATCATGCAATTGTGCACTAGCTGATTTCCAATGATCAATGAAACATAGAAAGGAGGGGGCTTCAACATTTTACCTTGTTGTCCTCCATGATTTCCCTCAGGCTGGGTAGCATTTGTAAGTACCTTCTCTTGCCTTTGGATCTGTTGATTTGAAGTTGGCCAGTCCTTCATGGCAGCTTGCAGCAGATCTCTTTGGCCTGGGATAGATAGGGATTCCCACATTGATATATTAACATTTGTCTTCTTCATCTGATCAATGATACTGAATGGTGATGAAGGGTCCCTCTACTGTCCCTTTGCTTATACATTCACTCCTTGCATGTGGGTAAGCAATAAATGGTATTTGAGTTGGCCTAGGGGCTGTCCTTGGCTGCCCTTGTGCATTTGAAATTGGATTCTGTTTGCCAACCACTTGTGGAACCATAGAAGGTCATGGATTGGTTGGGGATAATGGTTGTTCTTCACCCAAATTCCTTCTTTTTGACCTTGTTTTGGCTACAACACCTTGAGACACTGCCTGGTTCATGCCACAAAAATCCTTTGCTTGCCAATTTACCAATGTGGTGTCATTTGGGGCTGATTGCTGTTGGAATGTTTCTTGTTGTTGGTTGTTTCCTTGAATGCCCTCACCCTCCACACTAGTAGTTTTCACCATTAATGCTTGATTCAAAGCACCATTGAAGCACATGGATTGGTTATAAGGCTCGTTGCATGGAAAACACTAATCATACTCTGAGCAATGTTGTTTTGTGTTGGCACCAATGCCTTAGAGGCGAGATATGGCATTTGGATTGTAGGGCTGAAATGGTCTATCGGGTGAGGCCTTGTTTGATTCATATTTACAGCTGATTAGGTGGTCTTTGTGGTTGGTATGGCTGCCTGTTAGGCTGAACTTGGGGTTGATACGAAGGTCTAAAACCTTGGGCCTGCTGCCTTTTGAGAGTAACCAGCTCATTGCCTAGGTTTTGCAATTGCTTCATGACTTCTTGAAGCTCATTTGGGGCACTTGGAGATGAAGTGGAAGCTTCATTTGAACTCTGATTTCTAGGAGTGGGAGAAGGAGCCAAACTAGGTGCTTGATTGGTGTTTGGGCTCTCTAAACTTGGAAACAATGGCATGGGAGGTCTAGGGGCAAGTTTTCCAGCTTGGATCAAACAATTTTCAGCCCTAATGGCAATGCTATAAGCCATAGGGATAGTTATGCCTCCCATGGACTGAATCAACATAGAAATATCAGAATTTAGAGCTTTGAGATAGTAGAGAAAAGCACCTTCTGTTGTTGGCCTGACTGCCACTAGAATTCTCTCCCAAGTCTTTTGAAATCTGAAGTTGAAATCGGTCAGCTGCTCATTGGGAGCTCTCTTGATGGTTGTTAGCTGCTCCAAAAGAGACAAGTTGTCTCCCTTTTCTCCAAATTGCTCATGAAGTGCTATACACAACTGATTCCAATTTGTGATAGAACCATCTCCAAGGCTCCTAAACCATTGCAATGCTTTACCCTTGAATGAAGATGCCAAGAATTTAATGTACCACTTGTATTTCATTGATTTCATGGATTCCACAAAGGTTGGCAATGTCTTTAACATGATCACCTGAGTAGTCCGATTTTCTCCAGGTGAAGTACGAAATGTTCTTCAAGGCTGCAATAGGAATTGGATGTTGTGCATTGACGGCAAGTGGGCTGCTACACCGTGAAGTTGACATAGGTATTGTTTTGTGCCATTCTAATTGGTCTTAAAACCCTTGTTGATTGAATGAAAGGCCTACCAGGTGGAGGAGTTGAGAGAGTTCTGTTTGGTGGAGATGGAGACCTTTGAATCCTTCTTCCTCTTTGCCTTCTTCTTGGAGATAATTGCAGGTATTCAAACAGCACTTCTTCTTCTCCAACTCTTGACCTTGTGGTGATTCTTCTCATGAGTTTTTAGGCCTGCACTGCTGAAACCAGTTGATTCTCCCCTTGAGTCACTAGATATGCAAATAATAGCTCTTTTCAAGCAAGAAAATTGCAGCAAACACACATCAAATTTTCTGCAATAAAAATGAGACCTCTAGTGTCCCACCGGGCATGCCAAAACTGTTAGTGCAAAATCACAGCACCCCTGGATGCAAATCAAGGTTCTAAATGATGTCTTAGGCATCCAGTGTGATTGCACAACATGGAAACCTCTCTCCAAGTGTGGGACTTGTGAAACTGAGAGAGGAATCTCTAGATTAGAGGCTGGTTCCTCAAACTCCTTTGATTTAGATCTATATTTGCACAACTACAGAGGTTCAGATCCTAATCCTACTCTAAATTGCAAGGAGACAGGGATAGAAATGTAAAAATTGAAACTAACTAAAGATGGTGATGCACCAAAAGGAGTGGTGAATATTTTTGTCATACAAATAGACACAAACCAAAGATTGCAACATAAAACATACACAGGTTGATAAGATATAATTTAGGATCTGAAATGAAGCAAATAATACAAACAAAGGACTGAAACCCATTCACAAAGCTTACATTATCATTTCCAATGTCAAAACCACTGCATTACAACCTCAGAGAGGTAGAAAAACTGTTACAATCTTTGAAGAGGTCTGATTCTTGCAACAATCACTTGCTGGAGGTGAAAGAAGAAGTCTTTTTTGCCAAAAAGTGTTCCACCCTTTAAGAAATGAGCCAAATCTAGCTTTTACATTACATGGGTCGAGCCCAGGAGAGAGAAAACATACAAAACGTGGGAGCCCATTCCTCATTGACTGCAAATGCATTAAATCAGCATGGAGGACCTTACAAACCCATACCCTATCATTTTTGACCAAATTGGAGGAGAGTGCGACCCATTCTGCATTAAATTTAGTCGCTGAAATGTCATTTCTGGCCATGGACACGTACGAGCCATTTTTGAATTTTCTCTCTTGAAACTGAACCAAAATTCAAAATTGACCATGAAATCCTATAGAGAATTTCATAAGCTTTCCAATGATATGAAGAACATGCAAATCCAAGCTCTGGATCAAAATATATGAAGGTCTGAAGTTTTAGGGCAAAACGGCCCAAAAACGGATGTCGGGCAAAAATTTTAAATTTTGACCTTTTTGCATTTTGGAAATTTTTTTGAAAAAATTCCATGCTTCGCTGGTCGGATGCCACATGTCAGGTGCTGGTTCACTGAGTAATTCTCTCGCCTCCACCTCCCGCGGGTTTCCCTTTGAAAATTTTGATCTTTTTAACTTTTGGAAAATTTTCCATTTTTTCCCCGTGCCCCGCCACTGGGACACGTGGCATGCATTGATTGGTTGACAGGGTGCGGGGAAGACCTTTGCTTTTTAGTTTTTTGGCCGAAGAACTTTTGCAAAAACTTCAAAGTTCCCCCGAGCTCCGCACTTCCCTGCTCCTTTAGGACACGCATCCTCTTCTTATTGGCTTGAGCCAACGCTTCAAACCTTTCCCTTTGAAATTTTGGACGTTTTCCCTTGTGACACGTGGCATTTCCTGATTCATCCGTGGGCCTGCCGGCTTTTCGTGTCCCTCGCGTCCCTTTGGCCCGGTTGTCCCAAACTGTCTAGGACAAATTCCTCCGATCCACCCGATTCGGGCTTCCCTGTCCCTCTTTGAGGTGAAGACACGTGGCGTTATTTGATTGGCTCTCGGCTCCTTCGGCTCTCCGCGTCCCATGCGTCCCTATGTCCCAACTATCCTAGTGTGAAAGTTCTCTATTTCGGATCTGGGTAGTTCACGTCCTTCGCATCCTCGCGGCCCAGATGTCCGAGCCTGTTCGCATGCATGAGTTAGTTAATTTTTCCTCCTTCGGCTGAATCGCTCTTCGCGTCCCCGCGCGTCCCCACGGCCCGGATGTCCCAATTGCTGCATGGACCGCCTGGAGGCTTTTCAGCTGATTCGCACCCGACGTCCCAACTATCCCAAGGGCTGCCTGGACCAGGACTTAGCCAATTTTCATGATTTTTTCTGCCCCAAGCTTGTTTTTTGCAACTTTTTCACCCTTTTTTAGAACTTGCTCTTTTCTCCTTAGACAGGAGAGTTAGAAAAAGCCGAGGGGACCCCAGAAACATGATTTTTGCCTTGAATCAATCTATCTTGCTCGGGACTTGAATATTCTAATGCATGTTATCCAAAATTTACCCTAGGGGGTGAATTTTGGATAACATTACCTTTGCTTAACATATTTTAAAATCGGTGATCATTTTCCTTTGTTCCACGGATTTTAAAATTCATGGAACACTAATCCTTAAGAACCCCACAAACCACAAGGATAGTTTTCCATGTATTTTAAACTTATTCATTTTAGACCTTTCTTTCTCATTATGTGGGTTATGTGAACCTACAAAACATTATATTCTCGCTTATTTGTCCCTTGGGTTGGGAGAACCCATGAAACATTATATTTTGCTCTGTGCCTTGCATATTTTCAAACCCATAAGAAATTTTCTTAATTTTGTGGACTTGGAGAGTCTACAAAACATTATTTTTGCCTCCTTCATTTGCAGCTATTTATGGTACCTTTCCTTTGCATCATTTCCCCTACACAAGCACTTTCTCTTTATGCCACAAAGAACGTAAGTATTTTTCCATCACCATAAAAGACCCAGAATCAAATCCTTTTTCCATAGGTTGGGAGAACCCACATAACACTTTGTTTGCATACTGTGGAGCATTAGGATCCTTTGTTTTGTGTATTTTCTTAGCCAAAATTTTGCCAAAGTCATTGGACTTACCTCATTTGTACCTCGGGTTAGGAGAACCCACGTAGAGCAATAGGTTTCTCCAAAATCTTCCCAATTCCATGTGATGCTCCCTTTTTTACAATGGTTAGGATAACCCATGGAACATTATGTTCCTTAATTCCATACAACACTAAGATGCAAAGTGTTCCGTATATTTTTAACCAAAAATTTCCTATGTCCAAAATCAAATTTGTAAGTTATCAAAATAGTCCGGGGAGGGGGTTATTTTTTACAATAGGAAGTTTAGAATTCAATGTTCAATGTGGTATGCATCGAAGATATGGTTTTAGGGCCCCTAACAAAGGTGTGGAAAACAGATAAACAAATCTCAACATAAAGAGAAAATAGTTTCAAGTAAATTAAGTTCCGTAAGAATTATAGTAACCATACTACATGCAGGAGTAATAAGAGTTACTATAAATTGTAAGGGTGAAAAAATCAATAGTAATTTCATTTATAACTTGGATCGGTGTCATTTAAGCTCTGGACTGTGAGGACGTCATGTGCATGAGAGGTGATATCGATGAGCTTTGAGATATTTTAGAGGAATTTTTGACTTAGATAATAGATCAACTAGTAAGTATTGCATTTTTAACTAGGTTAGACATTATTGTATTAGTTTTATAATTATTTTTCAATTTTTCAATTTTTTGAGAATTTGGGTGTTTTTATCCAATACGGAGACTATGGAGTCGGTTTTTTCCTTTGGATGGTACCTTATAGTTCTAGGTGTTAGTGTTCAATTTTATGGTGGTACCATCCGGTGTTTGTGATTTGTTCAAAGGGTCAGTGGGATCTTGAGAGTATGTTTTTTCATGGTTTGAGATGCTAACTTGGGATTTTTTTGTATGTCTATGTTGTGTAGAGAGACATACATTCGATGGAGTTATGTTTAGGTAATTATTTGTATAAATTATCGGTCATGACTGGGCTTAGATAAGGATGAGTGTGATATACTAGCTCGTGTCAGGTTATGGATCATCACTAGATTTGGAGAGGTTCCCCATAATATGCATCTAATGACTACACTCTACAAGAGATGGTGTGTAGACACTTGGTCCTTTTGGTTTCCTATTAGAAATATGATGGTGACCCTTGAGGATGTATATAGGATATTAATATACCAGCTTATGGGGGATTAGGTTCAGTTATACCTCTAAGTGATACATGATGACAACAGAGAGCCACTAGAAAGTATTTTATATGGTATCGGGCACGTGCAAAGTCATTGATTATTGCTTAATGCCTCTAGCATGACTGGAACCTATAATGACTTCTACTATAGAAGGTGTAAATGTTGACATGTGATTTTGTCTTAAGATGGTATACTCTTATGACTTTGGAAATCATGTTTGCAGTAGAAAATAATTCATCTGTTAAACATGTACATTTTTTGTGCTTTTGCTTAATTTAAATGGATCAATCCACCTTTATGCAGAATTAATTCACTTCTTTGAATTGAGAAATTTGGTTTCTATTTTCATAAATTCTTCTTTCTAAACAACATTACCCTAGATCAATTCCATTGATCCAAGGTATGCTTTTAATTCATGACTTTTGGTCATAACAACCAAGTCAAATAGATTAGGTGATCTCTAGATTCTGACTGTGCTAAGGAAAGAATGAAGTCTTTAGACCTGCTACATATTTGAATTTCGATGATAAGGTTGGTTCTTATTTTGTTAGTAGAATGCATACTTTCTTTTATCGGGAACCTATTATAACTATTTTTAATGTTAGTGACTATAGCCTAAAGCTAATTCTAACCTATGTCTCTATGATCTTTTGTTAATTAGAATGTTATGACTTTAACTAAAGACCTACCTATGGACCTATGTTGATTTCCTAAACTAATGTTAACCTAAATTGAAAGGTATGGCTAACCTAAGAGGGGCTTATGGAACAACATGGTAATTTGGTTGGTCGGTGGCATTAGTTTTTAGATATTAAATGGGATTTAATGCAATCTTATCTCTTTTTTAGCCAAATTTGGAAAAAGGTAGTTAGAATTTTATGATGGAAGAGTTGGAATTTTTGCCAAAGTTTTAAGAGGCATGTTTTGTTTGAATTAATTCCACTCTAAATTTTGAGATGTAAATGGTGGGAAAATAGGAAGGACTGACAGTCCTACTCTGCATTTAATTTTTGGGAATTGGTGAAACCGCCTAGGAAGAAGATGGAGGGTTTGGTTTTTTTTATTCATTTAGTTTTGAGTTAGAACTCTGCATGTTTTTTTTTTGTTGTCAAACCTCCATTTTGATTTTTGCATGCAATATGTCAATGCATGAGCTTTTATTCTTAGCATGGCATGGAAAGGAAAAGTGGGAACTGAGAGACTATAAATAGGTGATAAAGGAATTTTTATGGGATTTTGCATTCGAAAAGAATATTGAGGTTCTGTTTAGAGATCTTCTCGAACTCATTGAAGGCAAAGTGTTATCGGGAATGATAGGATCTACCCATTCAGTTGTTTTGCTTTTACTTAAATGATTCATAAAAACAACTCTACTCTTCTTGTGAATAATTTGGTTTTGTTTGGTTGATAAGATCACTCTGCTTGTGATTTTTTTGTCATTTATTGTGAATGCTTCTTGAATCCATTTGATAGATGGAAAGTGTGATTTGGTTTTTTGATTCTCTGGATGTATTAGCTAGGTTATGCATTAATCCTTTTACTTGTGTTTAAGATCAAGTCAAATAATTATATGCTACCTTTTTGATCTGTTTAAATTATGTAGGAGGCTTGTTTTTATTTAAACTCTAAATATTTTTAAAATAATCTTGTTTCCCTCTCTATAGGAAAATGTAGATAATAAATTGTTTTAAATATCTTGACTATGTATGAATCTTTCATGATTATTCAGGAAAGAGGATCGTCTGTGATTAGGATTCTAGGTTATGTTTTTAACCTCCCCGTTGCATTCGTTTTCCCAATGATTAATAAGTAAAGATAAATTGTTGGGTTTTTCTTGGCAAGTGGTTATCGTTTCATGGACTTGTATAAGTTCTTTCAAGTATTAATAAAAGGCTGGAAATGTATACTTCCACTTTTACTTTGAAAAAAACTAGTTGTATTCATGAATCTTGATTATTGGAACCCGCAAGGGTAATGTTATTTAGGTTTCTACTCTTTTGGGTCATTAGGTAACCTAGTGAAATTAAGGCATTTAGTGTTAAGAAGGAAATATCCCTTGAGTATTGGGTTACTAATTTTGGTTTATTGTCAACTTGAACCTCTTGATAGTTCTATTGACATTGTATTGTTGTATTATATTTGATTGTTTCTTGGTTCTTGGTCCATTGAACTTGATTTCACTCTTTCATATCTTAGGTAATGTTCCTTTGTGAAAATGGAACAAAGACTCTTTTTGTTGGTTCAACGTATTATATTCTACTTTTCCCTTATGGATCTAAGTTAGAAGGATTATGCAGACTTACCCTTATATTAATTCTCTTCCTTTCACCTCTATGTCTATTGGGAAATGTTTGTTTGTTGTCTTTGTGGATATTGATTCTATCTTTACCTTTCCCTTAAATAATGAAAGGTAAGGTAATATTGGTTGTTCATCATTTATTTCCTTTCTCCTAGGTTGTGTTCATTCAATTTGATACTTGATTAGTTCTCTGTTTGGGGATTTTGGTATGGGAAAGTAGAGATTGAATTGTCAATATATTTTCTTGGTCACCTTATGCTCTCTTTTTAATCATGCTTAAAACTATGAGGAAGTAATCTCTCCCTCTTTCCTTTAACCTTCTTTCAGCCTTGAACTTGGTGAAAGTTTTTTTCTTTCTTTAGTCTATTTGTTATGCAACTTCTGGATTGTCTTGTAAGATTAATTGCAGGTTGATTTTAGGGAAGTATAGCTGAAGTTGAAAATAATTTGACACAAGATATTGTGTTTTGCTGAAAATATCTTGAATAGATCCTTGTGTTGGTAGAAAATATTTAGATGGTTAATTGAGTTATATTTGAACTATAAACCTTACTGTCCTACTCTCTTGACTTAACTAAAGCAATGGTGTAACTTTTTGGGATTGAGCGTAGACTTATTTGCTTGCTATTATGATCTTACCCTTTGATGAGGTCTATTTTAGTTTGCCTGACTCTAACCTAAATTGGTTCCTAATTATGAGTTTGAGTATTAGGATACTCAAATCAGAAACACATTTTAAGTTATGATGTTTTGGATCATCCTAAACTTATTATTATGCTTTTAATTTGATTATTGGCATCTCTAACTTAGGATGAATCTAGGATAATGAAATATTGTATGGAAATTTGTGTTTGCAAATGATCTATTGTTGAGTTATGCCTAAAATATAGTTTAGGTAGATACCTTCTTCTATTGAATAGGTTTAACTTAGAAGGGAAACATGTAAATTAATGTATGAAAGAGGTAGTAAGGTTCTAATGAAATGATACTTATCTAAATTACTGTTTAAATTGTTTTGTTAAAATACAATAGTATGGAAGGTTGAAATTGTTATATTTCATGGCCTAACCTTACTTTGAATTGGTATCTCTTTTTCTCTCTCTCTTTATTTGAGTTTTGTAACTCTTTTTGTGTATGTCTTTGAAATTTCTCAGATCAAGTTTCATAATAGCATAGTTCTTTTTAAGAAACAGTTAGCTAAAAGCACATCGTTTTAATGTTTAGTGCTTATAATTCTTAGTTAAATGAAATGACCCGTGATATAAATTTTGCAGATGGACTTTGTAAGTGATGAAAGGAGAAAATATCTTTAGTAAGTTACATTTGTTATCAAAGAGACTTGATATTTTTATGATGAAATATGGTTCATTACTGAAATGTACTTGATGGAAAAGAAAGTTGTATTTGAAATTGATTTAATTATTATTGTTTTACATTAGTAATGTCTGAAGTGTTTGGACTTGTAAATGTATGAATCCTCTTGATGAATAAAAATATGTGAAATTTGTTTATATTTGATGTGTATCCTTTTTGGGTATTCTGTGAATGGAAATGTTAAGTATTTCTCTACTTTTCAGATAGTAACATACTCTTATGGTTTGGAATAGAATAGATAGAGATCAGAGGTGTTAGATGTACTACCCTCTCTAGTGAAAATGTAACTTATAAAGTTGACATTCTTACATTGATATCCAACTATATCACTATGACTATATTTAAATCAAATGTTTGTATGAGAATTAAAATTTGATATTAATTTATAATGTGCAATGGGTTATAATGGACATTAACCCCCTATAAGAGAAAAAAAGAAACAACTTCCAAGTAATGAATATTAGACTTATCTTAAGACCTTTTGGGAATGAATCCTGATTGTTACCTTTGATTAGTTGAAGGTGTTCCTTCTCATGTAGAACTCCTTAACTAGAATAGGAATGTAGGGAAAGAAAAATAAAGAGATTAGACTTCATTTCAATGTAGTCTAATATAAAAAGAACTTGCTTAGAACTTATATAAGCTAGGGCTTGGTTAAGTGAGTAAGAAAACATCACTGTCATGTGTGTTGGATCTGTTATGTAAACATGAATCGAATGTCAATAGTTTAAATCATGACATATGAATTAGATAGAAAAAGATTTATCTGGCATAAACTTCATTTATTGCAGTCTTAAATCTGAATCTTAATGATTAAGGAACCTAGTTACTTAGTAGGGTTACTGTAATTAATCTATAAAGAGGAAAATAATAAGATATAACTTTCTATCTAAGGTATGTTCGTCCAAATGAGGTAACTCGATTGATGTTTGACACACGTAAACTACAATAAAGTAACTTCATGATGACAGGGGTATTCATGAGGATACTATGTTGTAGTTGACATGTTTCAACACCCTTTCAAGCTTATTCAACTAGACTAACATAAATTCTGACTTGATCATAGTTCTACCCTAGGTAGAGATAGGGGCATGACCTAGTGTCGGGGTCAACTCATGTTGACTTAGGATAAATAGACATGCCTAATTGACATAATTCGATTGAGTATGTCTAAGTACCCTTTGTCACCGTAATAAATCCTCCACACGAGGCCATGTTGCTAACCTTTTCTAGGGTTATACCCTGAACAAGCAAGATCGGCAAAAGTCGAGAATACTATTCTAGATAAAAGATCAATTGGGATGAAGGATGTATTCTGTATGATGAGTATGTCATCTAGGAATATAAACATGAATAGTATGTTTAAAATATTTGGCCAAAGTATCGCAATTATCTAGTTATGTTTTCCAATGTCACTTAGTTTAAGAAGTGGGATTTCGATGAATATCAGTAGTAGATATTTAGATAGGCCTCTTAAACAGGACACTTGATATCCTGAAAGGAGGTAAATAAACCAATTATACATAGTGTATGTGTTATAAAGTTAACATGAGATATCAAAATGATATTGAGTCATGCAATGAGAGATCGGTGTTTCACCGAGTCATTTACAACTACATATGATTTCATGTTATGAGATTGATTGGATTTTTAATGTGTGTTCTAAACTATGCTAATTTAGAACAGAACATTATGCAAAAAAAATAATTTCCCTTATTTCTAAAGTCTTAAAATGGTAATGTTACATCTTTGTATTAGAGTTGAAGGTCAGCTCTTAGACCTATTGTGTCCATAATTTGATAAAACATAAATTTTCTTGTTAATGTAAAATGGTTAGAAAAAGATGAATTGCTGCAAAGAACCCACCACCATGTGGAGGATCAGCAACTACCCAAAAACTTGAAGAGATCCTTGCTTCCTTGTTGGACACAAGAGATCGTCTGGATTTACTTGAATAACAAGTAATGGGAAATGAGGAGGATGAAGAAGATGTTGGTAATAATAATCATCCACCTCCTAGGGACAATGCCAATATAGGAAATTTGGGCGTTGATAACAATAATGTTGCCAATGCTAATGCAAATGCACCCAATCAGCCTGAGAACAAAAAGGTGAGATTGGCAGCTGAACTCACTAATGATATAAAAAGGATAAGTCCACCCAAGTTTTATGGCATTACATCGGAGATGGAGCTGAGAACTAGCTCAACAAAATGGAGAAGTAATTTTCAATAAATAAATTCTTTGAGGAAATTAAATCAATATGGGGAGCTTATCAACTTTCCCATGAGGCATCTTCTTGGTGGGACAGCCATAAGGCTGAGTTAAACATTAATGAAACAAACATCACTTGGGATCAATTTAAAAATTATTTTAGGCAACAATGGCTGCCACAACTTTACTATGATAAAAAATGATTGAATTTCAGAACTTAGCTCAAGGGAAGTTGACTATAATGGAGTACTGGGAAAAGTTTACTAAGCTTCTCAAGTACGTGCCTTAGTATCAAACTGATGAGAAGTTTAGGATATGGAAATTCATTATGGGATTAAATACTATTATAGGTGGTGAAGTAGATGTTCACATCCCAACCACTATGGAAGGGGTTGTTGAAAAATCCATAAGGCAGAGTAGAAATTGAAAGCAATCTTTGCCCATAAGGAGGAAATCAGAAAGAAAATTCCTAATTCTTCTTCATCCCTTGCACCCAAAAAGGGACCATGGAAAATTTTGGTGCGAAAAAAAAAATTTGTTACTCACAATAACAAGAAAAATACTTCAAATAAACCTATTACTAATGTATAAAACAATTTTATCAAGAATAATAAAAAAAAAAAAAAGTCCTATGGAGGACAAATGATAAATTTAAGGCTGAAAATAAATTTGAGCCTAAGAAAGGACTTGTAGGAGGCTTCTACAATTGTGGCAAGGATCATTATGCAAATCAATGTCCTCTAAGGAAGGATGACCACAATCAGCAAAGCATAAGATACATGTTATAGTAGCTGACAAACAAGTTGAAAAGTAAGTTACGCCTATAGAAGTGTTAGGTAAGTTATTTGGTATACTTGTTACTATACTTTTTTATACTGGAGCTACTAAATGCTTTATTTATAATAAATTAGCTTCAAAAATAAAAATAAAATCTAGAAAATGGATAAATCAAGGGCTGTAAATTATGGAAATAATGTTGTCCACACGGCTAGTATGTGTATTTTTAGAGCAATCCTTGACTTGAATATTTTTTCCACTGAATTTGATCTTTACGTTGCTCCTTTGGGGTCTTATGATGTAATCATAGGTGTTAACTGGCTTGTTGAACATAAAGCAAAAGTTGATTGTTTTGAAACACATATTAGTTGTCTTGATGATCTGTAGAAAACAGCAGACATCCAAGGGGTTAAACGTGATATTTTAGTTAGAAAATTGTCATCCATGCACTTAAAAGGTCAAAAATAAAGGTTGCACCTTGTATGTAGTAAAAATTTCTGAAACAATTGAAGGGGATAGTGATTTCTTAGAAATATACCAATTGTTAAGAAATTTCAGTGATGTGTTTCTAAGAACTACCCGATCTTCCACCCAAATGGGAATTTGATTTCACAATTGAGATCAAGTGAACCGAACCTATTTCCAAGGCACCATATCAAATGACTACCATTGAATTAGTAGAGCTTAAGGCATAGTTACAAGAACTATTTTCTAAAGGTTTAATAAGACCAAGTGTCTCGCCTTGGGGAACACCGGTAATTTTTATGAAAAAGAAAGATGGAACACTTAGATTGTGCATTGATTATAGGATGTTGAACAAAACAACAATCAAAAATAGATATCCACTTCCTATAATTTATGATCTATTTGATCATATGCGTGGTGCATCAATATATTCTAAGATATATCTTCGATCTGGATATCATCAGTTAAGAATCAAGGATGAAGATATTCATAATTTTAGGAAAAGGTACGAGCATTATGAATTCACATTTTTACCTTTTCGTTTAACAAATATACCTTTAGCTTTTAGAAACTTAATGAATAATATCTTTCAAGAATACTTGGAAAAAATTTACTTGTATTCTTGGATGATATTCTCATATATTCTAAAAGCATTGATGAGCATCATGAGCATTTGAAGATAGTTCTGAAATCTTAAGGAAATATGGTGAGTTATCCACATTTTTGTTCTACGAGGTTGAAGAACACTATCTAGGGCATGTCATAAGTAAAGATGGAATAGTAGTAGATCCATCAAAAATTGTTGCAATCACTGAGTAACCTGTACCTAAGAATGTACATGAAGTCAAAAGCTTCATGGGTCTCATTGGTTACTATAGAAAGTTTGTAAAATAATTTTTGAAGTTCGCTACACCAATAACTTTGTTGCAAAAGAAAGATAATAAATTTTTGTGGATTGAAAAATGTGAATCTACATTTAAGACTCTAAAAAATCAACTTACATTTACACCTATTTTGGTTGTTACAGATCCAAATGGAGACTTTACTATAGTAACAGATTCTTCTGGGGAACGGTTTGGAGGTATTTTGTTGCAAAATAAGCATGTTATAGCATATGAAAGTAGAAAAATCAAGTTACATGAACTGAACTATGCTCCCCATGACCTAGAGTTTGCTGACATTGTTCATGTACTTCAAGTATGGAGGAATTATCTTCTTAGGGAGACCTTTTGAATTAAAAACTACCATCTTGGGCTGAATTAATTTTCACTCAGCCAAATCTAAATGCAAGATAGTGAAGGTGGTTAGAATTTCTATCTCAGTATGATTTTGACATAAGTTATATAAAAGGAAAGGAAAATAGAGTGGCAGATGCACTAAGTCATAGGAAACATATTTCTACACTTATAACATTGAGAACTCAGTTTAAGGATGAAGTAAAAGGTATCATGGAATTTGATTCTTATTTTCAGCAAGTGAAAACAACACTTGTTGCATATCCAAATGATATGAGATATAGATGTTTTCACTTTGATGACGAAGGAATCTTGAGATATGATAATAGAGTATATATACCTTTGGGAAATGAGTTAAGAAGGAAATTGTTAACTAAATTTCATAATTCACCTTTTTCAGGACATCTTGGCATTACGAAAAATGCTTTCTGATATAAAATAACAATATTTTTGGAAAGGGATGAAAAAAGATGCAATTGATTTTGTGACACACTGCTTATAATGTCAGTGTGTTAAGGTTGAACATATACATCTAGCTAGTTTATTGTACCCTCATAGCATACCACAATATAAATGGAAAGTAATTAGCATGGATTTTGTTCAAGGGCTGCCTATGTCAAGAAATAAGCATGATGTTATTTTAGTTATTGTTGATAAACTAAAAAAGGTAGCACATTTCATTGCTAGTAATCTTAAGGATGATTCACATGTTTTAGCAAAAATATTTATGCATGAAATTTTTAGATTGCATGGTGTACTTGAATTGATCATATCGGATCGAGACCCTAGAATGACATCTAGATTTTTGCAAACACTCAATGTAGCCTTAGGAACTAAACTAAATTTTAGTTCAACATACCATCTAGAAACAGATGGGCAGATTGAAAGAGTTAATCAAGTTTTGGAAGATATGTTGAGAATGTATTACATGGATCAATAGGAAAAATGGGAAGAGTACCTTCCATTATTTGAATTTGCTTATAATAACATGTATCATGCCTCTTTGAAAATGGCACCTGTCAAGAGTTATATGAAAGGAAATGTAAAACTCCAGTTAGTTTGGATAGCATAGAGGATAGATAGGTAATTGGACCTAAGATCCTTATTAAAATGGAATAGCAAGTTAAAATGATTCGTGAGTGTTTAAAGGAAGCAACAGATAGGAAAAAGTTATGTAGACTTAAAAAGGGTTGACAAGAAATTTGAACTTAGTGAAAAGGTATTTTTGCGGGTTAAACTGAAAAGAGTTCTATAACCTTTGGCAAGGCTGTCAAGTTATCACCTCGTTATGTGGGACCCTTTGAAATTGTTGAAATAATCAACCATATAGCTTATCGTTAGCTTTACCACCTACTTTATCGCTAATGCATGACATTTTCCATATTTCTTTACTTAAGAAATATGTTTCGATTTATCACATGTGTTAAATTGGAATTCCTTGCGCAGTCCAAGACCTAGGAATAATTGTGGTTAAACCCATTTGAGTGCTAGAAACTCACCAATTTCAGTAAGAAATCATGAAATAAGTCAATACAAGGTCTGTTGTGTGACAAGTTTAATGAAGAAAGTACAACATGGGAAATCCTCAAGGATATGAAAATTGATTTTCCACATTTATTTGAATGCAATTAATTCCATTGATTGATAATAGTTGAAGAATTGTTCTTATTACATCAATAAATCTACCATTTGACATGATATTACATTCATTAGTATGAAACAACTATTTTTAATGCTGATTATGAATTTAAATTTCTCAAATATGGTTCATTATGAACTTATGAATGAAAGAATTATAATTTGGGTTATATTCTTGATGGAAGCTATTTGATTAAGTTATTCATGGGGACGATGATGCTTTTTAGGAGGGAGGTATGTAACACCTCTAACATGACTAGAACCTATAATGACTTCTACTATAGAAGGTGAAAATGTTGACAGTGATTTTGTCTTAAGATGGTGTACTCTTATGACTTTAGAAATCATGTTTGTAGTAGAAAATAATTCATTTGTTGAATAAGTACATTCTGTCATGATTTTTCTTAATTTAAATGGAGCAATCCACCTCCTTTATGTAGAATTAATTCACTACTTTGAATTGAGAAATTTGGTTTCTATTTTCATAAATTCTTCTTTCTAGAACAAAATTACCTGGATCAATTCCATTGATCCAAGGTATGCTTTTAATTCATGACTTTGTGGTCATAATGACCAAGTCAGATAGATCAGGTGATCTCTGGATTTTTTGTGCTAAGGAAAGAATGAAGTCTTTAGACCTTGCTACATATTTGAATTTCAATGATAAGGATGGTTCTTCTTTTGTTAGTATAATGCATACTTGCTTTTATTGGGAACCTATTATAACTATGTTTTAATGTTAGTGACTATAGCCTAAAGCTAATTCTAACCTATGCCTTTATGATCTTTTGTTAATTAGAATGTTATGAATTTAACTAAAGACCTACATATGGACCTATGTTGATTTCCTAAACTAATGTTAACCTAACTTACATATGGCTAACCTAAGAGGGGCCTATGGAACAACATGGTAATTTGGTTGGTCGGTGGCATCAGTTTCTAGATATTAAATGGGAGTTAATGTAGTCTTATCTCTTTTTTCAGCCAAATTTGGAAAAAGGTAATTAGAAGTTTATGATGGAAGAGTTGGCATTTCTGCCAAAGTTTTAAGAGGCATGTTTTGTTTGAATTAATTCCACTCCAAATTTGGAGATGGTGGTGGTGGGAAAATAGGAAGGACTGATAGTCCTACTCTACATTTAATTTTTGGGAATTGGTGAAACCACCTAGGAAGAAGATGGAGGGTTTGGTTTTGTCGATTCATTTGGTTTTGAGTTAGAACTCTGCATGTGGTTGTTTTTGGTCTCAAACCTCCAGTTCAATTTTTGCATGCAATGTGTCAATGCATGAGATTTTCTTCCTGGCATGGCATGGAAAGGAAGAGTGGGAACTATGAGACTATAAAGAGGTGATAGAGGAATTTTTGTGGGTTTTTGCATTTGAAAAGAAGATTGAGGTTCTGTTTGGAGATCTTCTGTGAATTCGGTGAAGGCAAAGTACTATCGGCATGATAGGATCTACCCATTATGTTGTTTTGCTTTTACTTAAATGATTCATAAGAACAACTCTACTTTTCTTGTAAATAATCCAGTTTTAATTTGGTTGATAAGATCACTTTGCTTGTGATTTTTGTGGTTTTTATTGTGAATGCTTCAACTCCGTTTGATAGATGGAAAGTGTGATTTGGGTTTTTGATTCTCTAGATGTATTAGCTGGGTTATGCATTAATCCTTTTTCTTGTGTTTAAGATCAAGTCAAAGAACTGTATGCGACCTTTTTGATCTGTTTAAATTGTGTAGGAGGCTTGGTTTTCTTTAAACTATAGAACTTTTTTTAAAATAATCTTGTTTCCCTCTCTGTAGGAAAACTGCAGATAATAAATTGTTTTAAATATCTTGACTATGAATGAATATTTCATGATTCTTTAGGAAAGAGGAACTTCTCGTGATTGGGATTCTAGGTTATGTTTTTAACCTCCTGTTGCAGTCATGTGTCCCAATGACTAATAAGGAAAGATAAATTGTTGGGTTTTGCTTGGCAAGTGGTTATCATTTCATGGACTTGTATAAGTTCTTTTAGGTATTATAAGTCTAGAAATGTATACTTCCACATTTACTTTAAAAATTTAGTTGTTTTCATGAATCTTGATTATTGGAACCCATAAGGGAAATGTTATTCAATTTTCTACTCTTTTGGGTCATTGGGTAACCTAGTGAAATTAAGGCATTTGGTGCTAAGAGGGAAAAATCCCTTGGGTATTGGGTTACTGTATTTTGGTTTATTATCAACTTGAACCTCTTGATAGTTCTATTAACATTGTATTGTTGTATTATGTTAGCTTGTTTCTTGGTTCTTGGGCCATTAAACCTAGTTTCGATTCTTTCAGATCTTAGGCAATGTTCCTTCGTGAAAATGGAACGAAGACTCTTGTTGTTGGTTCAACACATTAAATTCTACTTTTCCCTTACGGATCTAAGTTAGAAGGACTATGTAGACTTACCCTTCTATTAATTCTCCAACTTTCACCTCTATGTCCGCTTGGGAAATGTTTACTTGTTGTCTTTGTGGATATTGATGCTATCTTTACCGTCCCCTTAAATGATGAAAGGTAATGGAATGTTGGTTGTTCATCATTTCTTTCCTTTCTCCTAGGTTGTGTTCATTCAATTCAATCCCTGATTAGTTCTCTATTTGGGGATTTTGGTATGGGACAGTAGAGACTGAACTTGTCAATATATGTTCTTGGTTACCTTATGCTCTCTTTTTAATCATGCTTAAAACTATGAGGAAGTAATCTCTCCCTCTTTCCTTTAACCTTCTTTCAGCCTTGAACTTGTTGAAAGTGTTGTCTTTCTTTAGTCTATTCATTATGCAACTTCTAGACTATCTTGTAAGATTGATTGCAGGTTGTTGTTAGGGAAGTATAGCTAAAGTTGAAAATAATTGGATGGAGTATTGTGTTTGGTTAGAAATATCTTGAATAGCTCCTTGTGTTGGTAGAAAATATTTAGATGGTTAATTGAGTTGGATCTGAATGATAAACCTTACCATCCTACTCTCTTGACTTAATTAAAGCAATGGTGTAACTTTTTGGGATTGAGTGTAGACTTATTTGCTTGCTATTATGATCTTACCTTTTTCCGAGGTTTGTTTTAGGATGCCTAACTCTAACCCTAATTGGTTCCTAATTTTGAGTTTCATTATTAGGATACTCAAATCAGAAAACACATTTTAATTTATGATGTTTTGAATCATCCTAAACTTATTATTATGCTTTTAATTTGATTATTGGTATCCTTGAATTAGGATGAATCTAGGATAATTAAATATTATATGGAAAGTTTTGTTTGTAAATGATCTACTTTGTTGAGTTATGCCTAAAAGATAGCTTAGGTAGATACCTTCTTTTGTTGAATAGGTTTAATTGAGAAGGGAAATGTGTAAATTAATCTATGAAATAGGTAGTAAGGTTATAACAAAATGATACTATTATCCAAATAACTCCCTAGTGATTTGGATAACCTACATACACATTCTAGTCCTAAGTTATATATTGAAGAATTTACACGCACTCAAAATAATTTGGCACATTCCTTGGTCGCAGCTTTACTTGTGTGCCCCTTTCCTTACTCTTTCCACTTCCCCTCACATCCTCCTTCCACACGTTCAACTTCTTCCAAGTTAGTTTCCTTCCACCCCACGCACCCAATTCTTTGATCATTTATGTGTCACACTCATTACTTTGTAATAGTTAAGCCTTAACCATGTGTTCTCTACTCACCGGTTTGATTCATCTCCCCACGTGCGTCACACGCATTCCCACCATGCTTTCCTCTATTTTCTCCATACACCATTTTGTGCCAAATCCTTTTTGACACGCTTAAGTGTGAAGCGTGTGACCAATCGAGCGCTCTAATAGGGCATCAAATCCTTACAACAAATGAATGATTAACACGTGGCGAAAACAACAAATAGTTACATGTTTGGCCACCATCTCAGCTAATCAATGCATGCCACATGTCTTGTATACACCGATGAATTTAAAATCTTCGATAGCCATATCATCAGCTACGAGCTCGATCGGCATGCATCTAAACTTGTTAGAAAGCTACTGACATTAGTAATAGTGCCAGAAATTCAAATTTCAAATTTTGGCGGATTTGGTAGGTGAGAATTGGGAAAATGTCTCTCTAAACATTAATGAGTAGATCTGATTGCTCTAACCACCCAATTTAGTATGATCCACCCTCTTTTGTCTTCAACACATCAAACAGACATGGGGAAGCGTATTTCACATATTTCCAAGTGGATTTACAGACATTGAATGCTTTTTGTTGGTGGTTGTGTTTTAGATTCAGCTTTTCCTCCCTTTTCCTTTATTCCTCCATATATTTAGCTATAAATATAAGAGAAAGGCTCATTTGTTATGTTGGATACTCTAGATCCTTACACATGTTTATAAGGACTCCATATTTTTGTATTCTCGAGTTACTAACCTCCATATTTGGCTCTTGCATGTGGATATCGACCTCCTTGTCATTGTAGAATACTTGATTATGTGCATTTTAGAAGTAATAGAAGCATAATTTTGTGACTATTATCTATCCTAGCATGTTTGTGTTCCTTCTTCTTGCCTTTTCTCTTGCATTGTGTATTGTTGTGCTACTTCAGGTCCCTTGTAGTTCCATGTTTGGTTGTGTTCCATAAGGATGATTTGGTGAATGTGTGTTTTGTTGTGCTACTCATGCCTAGCCTCCTCTCACACATTCCCTGTCATTATTGCTCAAAATAGATAGTGTTCCTTCTTCTTGCCTTTTCTCTTGCATTGTGTATTGTTGTGCTACTTCAGGTCCCTTGTAGTTCCATGTTTGGTTGTGTTCCATAAGGATGATTTGGTGAATGTGTGTTTTGTTGTGCTACTCATGCCTAGCCTCCTCTCACACATTCCCTGTCATTATTGCTCAGAATAGATAGTGTTCATCCCTCTTTTCTAGTGCTATCACCTTTTAGTGTAGTTTATTTCATGTTATCCTTCTTTCCCTGGTCCCTTGGCATTCTTAGCTTAGTTTCCCTTTTCAAGCACTAGGAGTAGCAGTAGCAGTAGAGATAGATAGAGGAACCGGCCTTCTCTAGAGATCCGTCCCAAGCTTGCAAGGTCCCACAACTTGGGGACAATTCCATTGTGGTCTCAAACACCTCGCCCTTCCCGAGATCTAAGATGCGGGTGCATGTTTGAGAAACCAATAGTTTTTGGCATGCCGGGTGGGACCAGCATTGAAAGATCAAATTTCATATCTCTAAGTTCTGGTGTGTGGAATTAGTGTTTCAACCTTTGAAGAGGCTCCTTTCAAACACATCTAGCGACTCCCAATATTTTAAAATATCTGTTTGATATTTCTGAGCACCTTTCATGAGAAAATTACACACAAGAAGAAGTAAAATAGGGGAAGACTCTTTTGAGTACCTCCAACTATCCCCAAGAAAAATTTGTTCCAGAAATCCCACGCGTGCATCTCTATCTCTAGTATGTCATGCCCATTCAACTCCCCCTATAAACAAACAACTTGTGTTCCCTGCAATGGTGCATCAGCCACCTCCTCCATTAAGAAGTTTTGTAAACTTTGATGGAGGGAGCCCCTTACTCCTGGCCATGTAGAATGATATGCCCAATGGTGCACTCAAAAGTATTCCTTACTTTACTGGTGAGAATCAAGTCACCCCTCAGGATCATATCTAGGATGTAGAAAATGTGTGTTCATTCTATTTGATCACACATAATGATGTAGTAGTCAGGATGCTTATAGCCTCTTTCAAAGGTAAAGCACTTCAATGGTACTGAGGCTTGAGACTTGGATCTATCACCACTTCAAATGAGCTAGGAATAGGTCTATGTAGTTATTTTTAATATAAGTTAGATCACCTATCTTTGGTGGAGCAACCGAAAACAACAAGGAGAACACCTAATGAGAAAATGACTAATTTCAACATCGATTTCGAAGACTTGGGACAGAATTCACCTTGTGGTAAGACCTATAGCCTAACATTCTTTCCTTTATTATCTGAAGGTGCTCAACAATGATATTGTAGTTATGATCTAGTTTATGGGGGTAGGACTCTATCAGCCTACTTATAACATTACAAGACGGGCAGAAAATAGTCTTATTCATGTAGGAAAGTTGGCTCCTAGACCGCTCATGCCCTTATTCCTAGAGATGTCAAAAGTTCCCCATCCTTCTATACCCCTATTCCTACTCCCGAGAAAATTGCGTTACTGGGTTGCCTCAACATCCTATTCTCTAGCATAGTAAAAGGAAGATGAAGAATTGAAGGCCTTGATCAGAAATTTATCAAACAAGGTCATATCATTAGAAAGACAGTAAGCGCAAGTGTATAGAGGCATCTCTAATCAGGCACATGACCAAGGAAATCAGCCTTGGCATAATCAATACAGAAATCAAAGATACACGCCCAATCAGCAGAATGATAGGTGGCAACCTAATGCACATTTACCTTTGCAAGTTATCTCCCCCGCACCTTCTCTCCCAATACCCAACGTGAGCCGAGCACTCATCCTAATTTAGAATAACTTGGCATAAGAATCAGATTCATGTTTTCCTTGCAAAATGTCTCATAGTCAGTACCATTGTGCTAATGTTGCATGCACCCAAGCCTTCATGATCCAGAATACTTCATCCTGTGAGCCCTCAACAAGTTCCCATGAAGTAGATAATCTAGAAGGACTAGAGGTTTCCCGAAACCAATTTGATGTTCTTTGGCATTGAGGACTTCTATGTAATCAACCAAGCTATAGAAGATACAAATAGACCATGCACCCAAGTTGTGGACAACACAAGATATAAGAAAATAATATTAAATTATGCACAGTCATAATCCCAACAATGCAAGAAGATCTTCAAAAGAAAAAGAATCGAAAAATAACTCTTACAACAAAGTGTTCAAACCCCTATGTAGGAGGTTCTATGTAAGTCTCCTTCTAAAGTAGCACGCGCCCATCCTCCTGTAGGCCAAGCCTATGTTCCAGCTAAAATCCAAGCTTCCACGCCTGAACACTCAAGAAGGGATGTTGTTCCCCAAATTCATAAGGTAGGGGGCTTCTTCAATTGTTGACTAGATGAAGAAGACAAACATAAATGTCATAATGTGGGATTCCTTGATCATTCCATCTCAACAGATTTGTTGCATGAAGCTCTAGCACAACTTTCATGCGCTAACCCGATTATGCATAAGTTGCATGCTTCTATCAAAATCTTCCAAGAAGAGGAGAAACAAGTAAGCAAAATTGCTAAACCCCACCCTTCTATATGTCCTTGATTATAGGAAAACACCTAGTGCATAACTGCTTAGTTGAATCAAGTGCTAGTACTTCTGTTATGCCTAAGAAGATAGTTGATGTCTTAGGTCTGAAATATAGCCCTTTGTCTAAAGGAGTCCTACAACTTGATGGCTCAGTTGTAACTACCTTGGGAGTCATCAAGGATCTTGAGTTAACCCTCCATGCATGTCCAAGCCTGAAAATTACTCAAGATGTGTCAATTATTGACCTGCCTCCTTTGTTTTCCCTATGTCTATCAAGAGAATTTACTACTAAAGTGGGTGGTTACTTGTCTTTTAATTGGTCTCATATGTTACTCAAGAAAAGGTATGGTACCCGGTTTACCATACAAGCTGAGCCTATATTTTCTTATCATGTAGATCCATATGTCCCATCCCCTCTCCAAGCCAATTATCTTATCCAAGAAGAACAAGTTTTAGTTCTGAAGAGCAGTCTCTTCCACCCTTTGTTCCAGACCTAGTACTTGATGAATGGGTAGAGAGGCATCACAAATTTGATCCCTATGCTAAATAATTGGAAGCCTATGAAACTAGGCTTGGTACTTATTGCATTCTAGAAGAATACATTACACTTTCAAGTGCACTCATAGGAGACAAAATTCAAACTAGTCTATGGAAGTTATACTTTGATGGAGAAGCATAAATGGTGCAGGAGTAGGAGTGGTTCTCATTTCCCCTAAGGATGAGAAATTTTTCTTCACGCATATGCTACAATTTGTATGTTATAATAATGTGGCAGGAGTATGAAGCGCTGGTGCATGGCTTGCTTATTGCTAAAAAGAAGAAAATTAAAGCACTACAGATCTTTGGGGACATAGAATTGGTTATCCACCAGGTCACCAACAAATGCCAGAAAAATAATAAGCTTCTTAAAGCTTACAAACATAGAGTTTAGGACCTACTTGAGAGATTTGATGCTCTTAATCTATAGGTAGTTCCATGCAGAATGAACAAGGAGGCTAACCAAATGGCTGCACTTGGTTCACAATTTTCTCCTGCTGAGGAATTTTTCAAAGGGAACACTTAGCACATTAAGATGGTAATCAGACCATCCATTCCAAATAATAAACTAGCTGGAAAGTGTTCGACAGTGATGCGCATATCGTCCAATTTATCCAGAATGAAGCTGAATTTTCATCAAGTATGCAAGCTGACTTGCATGACAGCTATGGTGACCAAGTAATACAACTAAAGACAAATAATTTTCCTAAAGGGCTGGTCACCTTAGAGAAAATTTTCAGCCCTGATGATGAGTTCAAGGGTGAAGAAAGATACATGCATTCCACGCAAGAGGATTTCTCCTCCATTACTATTGTGTATGGAAAGGAGCTGCTACTTAGCAGGACTTGTGCACATGAAGAAAAATAGGCCTTCATCTCTCTCTACCAAAAATATAGTGACATTTTCTCATGGGAGTATGAAGACCTCAAAGGTTTTGATCTAAGTGTTTCTTAACACTCCATTGACCTTGATCCTAGTATAAAACCTTTCGATAGAAACATCACTAGTCAATCCAGGATAGAGCCCTCATGAGAAAGGAACTATCAAAACTCATTGAGGAAAAAATTGTTTTTCCTATCAAATATTGTACCTTGGTTATAAATCTAGTTCTAGTACACAAGAAGAATGGTGAAATCAGACTTTGTGTTGATTTCATAGATTTGAATAAGGCATCTCTAAAGGATCACTATCCTTTTCCTTCAATAGAGAAAATTTTACAAACTGTAGTTGGCATGCAAAGGTTCTCCATGCTAGATGGGTACTCGGGTTTCAACCAAATCCTGGTCAAGGAAGAGGATCAATTCAAAATAGCATTTACAACCAAGTGGGGAACATATGCATATCATAAAATGCCCTTTGGTCTGTCAAATGTAGGTGCAACATTTCAGCATGCCATGGATATTGCCTTCAAAGGTTACATCAATGAGTTCATATTGGTTTACCTTGATGATATAATTATTTTCTCAAAGCAGAGCGTAGATCACACAAAGACACGTGGAAAAAGTATTTGAGAGGTGTAGAGAATTTGGGTATCTCTTAATCCCAAGAAGTGCAATTTTTTAGTGCTCAAGGAAAGATTTTGGGCTATGTGGTTTCAAAGGATGGCATCATGATTGATCCTGAGCACGTTTCAACCATCCTATTCCTTTCCTTACCGGTGCAAGAAAAAATCCTTATAGTCCTTCCTTGGAAAGATTAACTTTGTTAGGTGTTTTATCCCTAACTTTGCAGGATTGGTTCGGCCCATCACCCTTATGCTCAAGAAGGACATAGCCTTCAAATGGATAGTAAAAGGAAGAGAAAGTTTCAACAAGATCAATAAATAAATTACTTGTGTGCCAACACTCATCAATCTAGATTACATAAAGGATTCCATCCTTTATGCTTATGGTGTCAACATAAGCATTGTTGTTGTCCTAACACAAGAAAATGAACAAGGACTAGAACATCCAGTGGCATTCTTCAGCCAGATGCTGAAGGATTATGAGTTGAAATATAGTCACACGGAGAAGAAGGTCTTTGTCATCATGCACGCACTCAAGAAATTCAAAAGTATGCTCGCCACAAATCATATCAAGGTGTTAGTCTCTCACTCATCTGATCAGAGACTTCATCATGGGAGAAGAAATCAGTGAGAAGAGAGTGCGATGGGTGACCAAAATCATGGAATATGATGTGACTATTAAGGCCAAAAAGTTGGTAAGAGGCAATGCACACTTTGCAGGTAGATTGTTGAGGATGCGCAAAGTGAACTTGAGGCTTCATTATTTCTAGATGAAGACCTCCCACGCGTAGAACATGAATAGAACATAGACCCCAATGCACGTGACTAGATGAAGGACATGATCACATTCCTTTCTGAGGGTGCATACCCTCCCGATTTGAATAAAGAAAAGAGAAGGAATCTTAGGTTGCAATCTATTCCTTATGTTTTGATTGATGGACTTCTCTTCAAAATAAATATATGGCATGTTATCAAGATGTATCAATGGCACATAGACCGAACAAGTGTTAGCATAATTTCACAATGGATTCTCTGGTGGACACTTCTCTACCAAAACTACAGCAATGAAGATCATAATGGTAGGTATCTTTTGGCCTACCTTGTTTGTAGATGCACATAGGTGGGTCAAAAATGCAAAGAATGCACTTTCTTTACAGAAAGAAAAGATTGGAAATGCTTCACCTCGACAAATCCAAACAGATCAACCTTTTACACAATGGGGTCTCAACTTTGTAGTATGATCAATCTACCTTCAAGTGTTGGACAAATGGGTGTTGAAAACTACAGATTACTTCACCGGATAGATAGAAGTTTTTGCTCTTAAGGAATCAACTCGAGGTAGACATCCTTAACTTTCTCGAAGGTTTAGTCATAAGGTTTGGCATTCCTCAAACCATTATCTCTGATAATGCAAATTCCTTCCTTGGTGCTAGAATCACTAATGGGGATCTAAGTTTGAGCATTTACCTGAAAACCTCTTCCAACTATTACCCTCAGGGAAATGGTCTAGTAGAATCAACAAACAAGAACCTAATTAGAATCATGAAGTGCACAATGAACACTATCCAAAGAAAGTGGCATACAAAGGTCTTACGTGTGCTCTGGGTAGATAGAATCACAATCAAAAAGGCAATAGGAACTTCACCTTACAAGCTTTTCTATGGAAAGGAGGCTACCCTTCCTTTGACACTAGAACTAAATTCATTAGCGCTTACCTAGTAGCTGGAATTTGAGGGTGTGGATCAGAGAGAAATTAGGATGGTAGAGCTGGTTCATCTTAAAGAACTCAAAAAATCTATCATGATCAAGCTAGAACAGCATCAGCAAGCAACAAATAAATGGTTTGACAGAAAGGCTAGGCCTCAAGATTTCAAAGTTGGGGACCCGGTTTTAAAATGGGATGCTGATAGAGCTAAAGCAGGGTGTCATTCAAAGTTTTATGCACTTTGGAGTGGCCCATACATCATCAAGACCTAAAAATAAGCTAACTCTTTTGAGTTAACTCATCCAGATGGAAGCACACTACAAATCCCGAAGAAATGGGATCTATCTCAAACCCTTACATTAGGTTTGTTACATCATATTATATATATTAAAGTAGTTTCAATTCCTTCAAGTGTGCTCTACATACATTTTTTGTTTATACATAGTTCTTTCCTCTCGTGTTCTTCCTGCACATGCTCTTTTGTTTCTTCTAGTATGCAGGACTTCTCTCAGTAGTTGTGAGATTCAAGAAAAGTGTAGAAATGATGCTCAAAGTGACAACAAGGGCATTTTCATGATTGAACAAGTAGACTCCATGCCCAATGGATGCTTCAGGATACTAGTCTCTTGCATCTAACAAGCAGATGGCCCCAAAATTTACCAAAAATGTTATCCAAATAACTCCCCTAGTGATTTGGATAACTTGCATACACATTCTGGCCCTAAGTTATCTATTGAAGAAGTTACATGCACTCAAAATCATTTGGCACATTCCCTTGGTCATAGTTTACTTGCATGCCCCTTTCCTTCCTCCTTCCACTTCCCTTGCGCCTCCTTCCTGCATTCACCTTCTTCCAAGTTAGTTTCCTTCCACCCCGCACACCTAAGTCTTTGACCCTTCACGCGCCGCACCCATTACTTTGTAATAGTTGCACCTTAACCATATGTTCTCTGCTCACCGGTTTGATTCATCTCCCTGCACACATCACATGTGCTCCCTATGTGCTTTCCTCTATTTTTCTCCATGTGCCCTTCTATGTCAGATCATCTTTTGACTTGCTTAAGTGTGCATCCGAGACCATCGGGGCACGCCAATAGAGCACCGAATCCTTACAACAAATGAATGATTAACATGTGGCAGAAATGAAAAATAGTTGTACATTTGGCCACCATCTCATCCAATCGATGTGTTCCACATGTCTTGTATACACCAATGACTCTGAAAAATCTTCTGACAGCCATATCATCAGCTACAAAGCTCAGATCAGCATGTGCCTGGACTTGTCAAAAAGTGCTGACATCAACAATAGTGCCAGAAATTCAAATTTCAAATTCTAGTGGATCTGGTAGGTGAGAATTGGGAAAACATCTCTCTAAACATTGATGAGCATATCTGATTGCTCCAACCACCCAATTTAGTATGATCCACCCTCTTTTGTCTTCAACATGTCAAACAGGCATGGGGAAGTGTATTTCACATATTTCCAAGTGGATTTACAGACATTGAATGCTTCTTGTTGGTGGTTGTGTTTCAAATTTAGGTTTTCCCTCCTTTTCCTTTCTTCCTCCATGGATTCATCTATAAATGTAAGAGCAAGGCTCATTTTTTATGTTGGATACTCTAGATCCTTACACATGTTGCTAAGGACTCCATATTTTCTGTATTAAGTTGTAGACCTCCATGTTTGGCTCTTACATGTGGATATCGGCCTCCTTATCATTGTAATAGTTATGTGCATTTTGGAAGTAATAGAAGCATCATTTTATGACTATTTTGTATCCTAGCGTTTTTACATTCCTTCTTCTTTCCTTTTCTCTTTCTATATATCTTGAATATAGCTTGTAGTAAAAGTGATAAAAATGAGGAAAAGAACTAGGAAATAATAGTTTCATGAAAAGTGTGATAAATAGTGGCATACATTTAGAGAATAGGCATGAAATCATGTAGCATTAAATAACATATAACATATAGCTAGAAATAAGGTGATGACCATGCACAAGCAGCTCAAATAGTGCACTATCATGAGAAAATGTATTAAATGATAAGTTTGAAGTGATCGTAGAAACACTATTAATATTTGAATCATATAATGGTGAGTGGTGTTTCTTTGGTATGCACTTAGGTTTAAGGTATATGTCAAGTGGGGGAAACACTTCATGTGTAATCAAAGCTAAGGAAGGAGGAGACAAAATGACCTTAGGATGATGAGAGGTATCCAAAGTAATAGATGTTGGTGTGTGGCATCATGACATTGGAAAATGTGATATATCAATATCAAATGCATGAAAAGTAATGACACCCTTGTCTTCAAAAAATAGAATCCTATCATAGAGTGCATAACAATCATTATCATTATCATTATGACCATTGATTCTATGGAAATTATAGAATGGCTGGTTATGATTACATCATAAATGATGAGGAGTATGATGCTTAATACATGGTAGCCTAATTAACCTCTCATTAATCAAAGCATGAAAAATATCATGAGGCCTAGTAGAATATGAGAAGTATAATGGCTTCTACTTAGGATGGGGATTAAAATGTCATGGATGTATACAAAGATATAATGGATGATCATGATTATGTCTAGCAGGAGATGGAGAGCGTGAGGGTGCCATAGGAGGAAGAGAAGATGTAGTGGGTGGAGAAGTGGTGTAATAACTAGAAGCATGGGAAACAATATGTTCATTAAGCATATCTTATTATAAATTTATAACCTTAAATAAAATAAGTGTAAAATATTCACATGTATCATATAATAATTTTTCTTTCAAAGGAATAATCAAGCCACGAAAAAATATATATTGCATTTCTAGATCAATAGGATGATAAAGTAAATGATGCATGTATGATTTGAAACATAATATATAATCATTAATAGGTTCATTATTTCCTTGATGCAAAGAAGGAAAACACTCAAATGTAACTTTAGGACCATTGTTAGAAATAAAATGTCTAATAAATGCTTCTTCCATATCAAGATAAGTACTAATAGATCCACTAGGAAAATGATGAAACTAGTATGAAGAAATATCAGTAAGACTACTAGGAAATTCCTTGAGAATAAATCTATCATTAGAATGTGAAGCCATAGATAATCTAAAATCCTTAAGATTCATATAAGGATTACCCTTTCCATCAAAAATTTTAAAAGTAGGCAAAGTAAAACCCTTAGGAAAATTTTAATTGTAAATATTTTTAGGAATAGGATTGTCATGAAGTTAATTATTATCATTGCTAGAATAATAGGCTCGATATCAAGGGTAAGGGTGTGGATCTTATTTTATAAATCACTTACAACCTACATAATACAAAGGAATTATTATGGAGGAATTGCATAAATGATGAGTGTCATTCATACTTGTACTTTAGTTATATTATGTTTTTCAATCCAGGGTAGTGGCCATGGCCATTTGCAACAAATGGAACAATCATAATTATTCTCAGTACTTACTTAATAATGAAATTAATTGAATACTATACTAATTGTAATTAGGAAATGAAATGGATTTAGAGAAAAATACTATTGAATACATAATTAAAGGTACTGAAATAATGTAATGTTGATAATTTAAATCAATGCAAAATACGAAAGGAAATGAACAATAAATTATCCCTTCTCATTGGGGAGGAATGGCCCTTGCAATTGATAACATACATCAAATTCTCAAGTCCCGTGCAAATTGATTGATCCAGGCAAAAATCATGTTTCCGTGGTCCCCTCATATTTATCCTAACTCTCCGTCTGTGTCAAAAGAGCAAGTTCTGAGAAAAGGTGAAAAAGCTGCAAAAACAAGCTTGGGCCAGGAAAAATTGTGAAAATTGGCTAAGTCCTAGTCCTCGCAACAGTAGGGACGTGAGGGACATCGAGACGCGGATCGGCCGAAAAGCCTCCAGGCAGCCCGCGAAGCAAAGGGACATCTGGGGAAGAATGGACGCGCACAGGGCGCGAGAAGCCGATCCGGCCGAAGGAGGAAGCAAAATTGACTAACTGCTGAGCAAAACAGTTTGGGACATTCGGGCCGTGAGGACGCGAACCACCTGGATCGGCCGAAATAGAGAACTTTAGCACCGGGACAGTCGGGCCAGAAGTACGCGGCGGACGCGAACCGGCCGAACCGGGTGAATCGAAGAATTTGTCCCAGACAGTCCGGGAGCAAGTGGGACAAAGGTACGCGAAGGACGCGAACCGCCGGTTCGGCCGGAATGGGGAACTTTCACACTGGGACATCTGGGCCGTGAGTGCGTGGAGGACGCGAACCGCCGGTTCACCCGAAACAGAGAAATTTCGTATTGGGACAGTTGGGACAAAGGGACGCGTGGGACGCGGATAGCCGAAAAGCCGAGAGCCAATCAGATTGCACCACGTGTCATCAGCAGATAAGGGACAAGGAAGCCCATTTCGGTGGATCGAGGATTCTGTCCCAAACAGCACTGGGACATCCGGACAAAAAGACGTGCGAAGGGCGCGAAAAGCCGGCAGACCGTGACCAATCAAATCATGACACGTGTCACAAGGGAGAAAGTCCAAAAGTCAAAGGGCGAGGTTTCAAGCACTGACCCGAGCCAATCAAAAGAGGACACGTGTCCAATGAAGTAGGAAAACCCACGGACAGAGAGGAGAGAGAATTACATATCCAATCAGCGCGTGCCACGTGTCATCCAGGTGGCAGAGCGCGGGAAAATTTTCAAAACGCATTTTCACCTGTTTTGTGCCCTAAATCTTCAGATCGACATATCTTTCGATCCAGAGCTCAGATTTGCACGTTCTTTATATCAACGGAAAGCTTGTGAAATTATCTACATGATTTTGGGGTTAATCTTGAGTTTTGGTGTAGTCTGGAGAGAGAAAATTGAGAAACAGCTCTGACGCGTGTTCATGGCCAGAAGTGACATTCCAAATGACTGCATTTAATGCGTAATGGGTCGCATTCTCCTGTAATCCAGTCAAAATGATAGGGTATGGGTTTGTAAGGTCCCCCATGCCATTTTAATGCACCTCAGCAATAAGAAGGGATGGGCTCTCATGTTTTTGTACGTTTCCTGTCCCCTGGGCTCGACCCATGCAATGTAAAAGCCAGATTTGGCTCATTTCTAAGGGGGAACAATTTTTGACATAGCAACTTCTTCTTTCACTCCAAAAAGATCAAGCAAGGATCGACCTCTCCAAAGATTGTAATAGCTTTTTTTACCTCTCTCGAGGGTGTAATGCGTGTTTTTGACACTCGAAAAGATAATGCAAGCTCAGTGAATGGGTTTCACCTCTCTTTTATTATTTGCTTCATTTCAAATCCTAAATTATACCTTATCACCTGTATGTTTTATGTTGTGAAACTTTGGTCTCGTGTTTATTTGCATGACAAATATGTTTCACCACTCCTTTTGGTGCATCACCATCTTTAGTTAGTTTCAATTTTTGCACTTCTACCCCTCGTCTCTCTGCAAGTTAGAGTAGGATTAGGATCTAAACCTCTCGTAGTTTTGCAAAATATAGATCTAAATCGAGGAGTTTGAGGAACCAGCCTCTAATGAGATTCCTCTCTAGCCTTTTACAAGTCCCCACACTTGAGAGAGAGGTTTCCATGTTGTGCAATCACACCGATGATGCTAGAGTGATCAACCTAGAAGCCCGATCTCGCATCCAGTGGGTGTCTGTGAGTCTCAACAACAGTTTTGGCACATGCCGCCTGGGTGGGGACACTAGAGGTCTCATTTTTATCAGCAAGCAGGGTTGATGTGCATCTCGCTGCAATTTTCTTGCTTAAAAGAGCTATTATTTGCATATCCGCTGCGACTCCAAGGGGAAGAATCAACTGGTTTCAAGCTCAGCCCGAAAACTCATGAGAAGAATCACCACAAGGTCAAGAGTTGAGAAGAAGAAGAAGTGTTGTTTGAATACCTCGCAATTATCTCCAAGAAGAAGGCAAAGAGGAAGAAGGATTCAAAGGTCTCCATCTCCACCAAACAAACTCTCTCAACTCCTCCACCTCGTAGCCCTTTCATTCACCAACAAGGGTTTTAAGACCAATCGAATGGCTCAAAACAACCCCTACGTCAACTTCACAGCAAGAGCCCACTTGCTCTCAATGCACAACATCCAGCCTTCCTATTGCAGCCTTGAAGAACATTCCCTACTTCACCGGAGAAAATCGACTACCTGTGATCATGTTAAAGATATTGCTAACCTTTGTGCAATCCATGAAATCAATGAAATGCAAGTGGCTGTCAAGTTACTGGCATCTTCATTCAAGGGTAAAGCATTGCAATGGTTTAGGAGCCTTGGAGCTGGTTCTATCACAAACTGGAATCAGCTGTGTATTGCACTTCACGAGCAATTTGGAGAGAAGGGAGACAACTTGTCTCTTTTGGAGCAGCTGACAACTATCAAGAGAGCCCCCAACGAGCAGCTGACTGACTTCAACTTCAGATTTCAAAGGTCTTGGGATAGGATTCCAAAAGCAAGGCAAATCAAAGCCAACAAAGAAGGTGCTTTTCTATATTACCTTAAAGCTTTGAATTCGATATTTCTATGTTAATTCAATCTATGGGAGGCACAACCTTACTCTCGCTGCTTATAAAGATTGCCATTAGAGCCGAAAACTGTCTTATTCAAGCTGGTAAACTGGCTCCTAGGCCTCCCATGCCCTTGTATCCAAACTTAGAAAATCCAAGCACTAGTCAAGCACCCACTTTGGCTCCTATTCCCACCCCTAGAAATCAAAGTTCAAGTGAAACTTCTACTTCATCCTCTAGTGCTTCAAATGAACTCCAAGAGGTCATGAAACAGTTGCAAAATTTGGGAAATGAGTTGGTTACTATCAAAAGACAGCAAGCTCAAAGTGCTAGACCGTATCAGCCTCAAGCACAATACCAGGCTAGGCCCCCATACCAACAAAATAGGTCACCAAATCAGGCTGCAAATCAAAATCAAAGCCAAGTAAGGCCTCCCGCTAATAGACCATTTCAGCCCTATAACCCCAATGTCGTATCTGCTTCTAAAGCATTAGTGCCAGTCCAAAATAACATGGCCCAAGAATATGATTGGTGTTTCCCATGTAGTCAGCCACATAACCAATCAATGTGCTTTAACGGTGCATTAAATCAAGCTCTGATGGTGCAAACCATCAGTGGGTCGCAAGAGTCCAGCCACGAAGGAGATCAGCAATAGGAAGCACCTCAGCAAGGAACATCTCCGAATGAAACTACTCTTGTCAATCGGCAGGTCAAGATTTCGTGGTATGAATCAAATACCCTCTCAAAGTGTTGCAGCCAACACAAGGTCAAAGAGGAGAAATTTGGGTGAAGAACAACCATTGGCCCCAAGTAGTTCACGACCTTCTGTCACTCCACAAGGTGTTGGCAAACAAAATGTAGTTCCAAACATGCAAGGAGCACCCAAACCAGCTCCTAAACCAACTCAGATGCCAGTTGTTGCTGCCCATGTGCAAGGAACGAATGTGCAAGCTAGGGGACAGCAGAGGGATGCTTCATCCCCATTCAACATCATTGATCAGATGAAGAAGACAAATGTAAACATATCAATGTGGGAATCACTATCCATCCCAGGCCAAAGAGATTTGCTACAAGCTGCCATGAAGGACTGGTCAACTTCAAATCAACAGGTCCAAATGCAAGAGAAGGTACTCACAAATGCTGCCCAGCCTGAAGGAAATCATGGAGGACAACAAGGTAAAATGTTGAAGCCCCCTCCATTTTATGTTTCATTGATCATAGGAGATAAGTTGGTACATAATTGCATGATCGACTCTGGGGCAAGTAGTTCAGTAATGCCCAAGCAAATAGCTGATCAGCTAGGGCTTCAATATGAAGTCATCTCCAAGGGTGTAGTGCAATTAGATGGGACAACAAAGGACAACGGTTGGAGTAATCAAAGGTTTGAGCCTCACACTGCACGCATGTCCCAACGTAATAGTGTTACAAGATGTGTCACTCATAGACCTACCACCACTCTTTGCATTGTGCTTGTCAAGAGACTTCACTGCTAAAATTGGAGGCTATCTTTCGCCGATTGGTCACACATGTTGTTCAGAACAAGGTATGGAACTAAGGCCACAATCAGATCCGAACCTATTGCAAACTTTCATATTGAGCCTTACACTCCAAGTCAAATTAATGCCAATTGCTCAGCATTTGATCAAGAAGATCACCCTAGCACTGATGAAGCTGACACTAAGGTTGGAAGTATCCCAGATTTGACTCTTGATGAATGGGCAAGCAAAGTGCATGCCTTTGATCCTTATCAAGAAATAGAAGAATCTGAGCTAGGGGTTTATTGTTTACATGAAGAGGATCAACCTCTCCCCAAAGCATCACCAAGCCAGATCATAAGGACAAGAATGAAGTATGGCAGTTCTTTTTTGATGGATCAAGGAGTAGACAAGGTGCAGGAGGAGGAGCTATGCTCATTTCACCACAAGGTATAAGGTATTACTCACCTTCCGTTTCCAGCTTTTCTCCTTCAAAACAACACAACCGAGTATGAAGCCTTAATTCATGGACTGCACTGGGCAATGAAGAAAGGCATCAGGAATTTACAAGTATTTGGTGATAGTGAGCTGGTCGTAAACCAAGTCAAAGGAAAAAATGCTGCCAAAAATGATCTGCTTAAGTGCTACAAAAATCGGGTATGGGATCTTATTGAAGATTTTGAAGCTTTTAGCATCAATTCCATCCCAAGAAAAAGAATGAAGCCACTGATAGACTTGCAGCAATTGGGGCTGCGTTTGATGTTGTAGAGAGTATCAAAAGTGAGAAATCTCAGCCTCATATCAAATTGGTCAGAGACCAGCTGTTCCATAACAACACAAGTTGGCAAGTCTTCGAGAATGATCAAAAATTGTTAATTTCCTACAAGAAGAAGCTGAGTTCTCCGCCGTAAATCAAGACAAGCCGAGCAAAGCAATATGGTGATCAGTAGTACAAACCGAGAACTAACAAATTACCAAAAGGCCTCATAACCTTGAGAGTCAATCTTCAACCCGAATGATCAGCCTTCCGAAGGAGAAAGCAAACATTCAAGTGAAGGGTGAAGATTCGAGCCTATTTTAGTGGAAGAAGGCAAAACATTGCAGATTGGCAAAGTAAGTACCTCACAAGAGAAATCTGACTTTGTTCAAATTTTGTCAAGAGTTCCCGATATCTTTGCTTGACTTACAAAGATCTAAGAGGTTTCAACCCAAAGTTGGCACAACATACTATTGAGCTGGATCCAGAATCCAAGCCCATTAGGCAAAAGCAAAGGCCAGTGAATCCCCATATTGAACCTCTCATGAGAAAAGAGTTAAGCAAGCTTATTGAGGCCAATATCATCTTCCCCATCAAACACTCAAGTTGGGTTGCAAACTTGGTGCCAATGAGAAAAAGAAATGGAGAAATCAGACTGTGTGTTGACTTCAGAGACTTGAACAGAGCCTCCCTCAAGGACCATTACCCACTCCCTTCCATGGAGCAAATATTGCAAGTCAGTAGGGTTCAAAGGTTCTCACTACTTGATGGATACTCAGGCTATAATCAGATAATGGTGAAGGAAGAAGATCAATTCAAGATGGCTTTCACCACCAAATGGGGCACCTATGCCTACAAGAAGATGCCATTTGGCCTATCAAATGCCGAGCAACATTTCAGCGAGCTATGGATATGGCATTCAAAGGCTTAATCAACAATATAGTGCTGGTATACCTAGATGATATCACTGTCTTCTCAAAGAATGCAGCAGACCATCTCTTTCACCTCAGATAAGTGTTTCATAGGTGTAGAAGGTTCGAGTGTCATTGAATCCAAAGAAGTGTATATTCTTGGCACACGAGGGAAAATTGTTGGGCCACATTGTCTCTAGGGAAGGGCTAACAATTGATCCTGAAAGGGTTGAAGCCATCCGAACGCTCCCATTGCCACACCACAAGAAATCTCTTCAAAGCTTCTTAGGAAGGATAAACTTTGTCCGCAGATTTGTGCCTAATTTTTCCACTCTTGTGAAGCCTCTAACAATGATGTTGAAGAAGAGTCTGGCATTCAAATGGACAACAGAAGGCAAAGAGAGTTTTGAAAGCATCAAGCATGCAATATCACAAGCTCCAACTCTTATCAACCCAGACTTTTCAAAGGACTTCATGTTGTATGCATTTGGAGGATCAGACACAATCTCAGCTATCTTAACACAGCTGAATAGAGAAGGTTCAGAACAGCCCATAGCATTCTTCAGCCAAACCTTGGAAGATTACGAAATAAAGTATTCTTTCATCGAAAAGCATGTCCTTGTTGTCATCAGGAGCTTGAAGAAGTTCAGACATTTGGTCTCAAACAATAAGATTCAACTGCTGGTCTCACATGCTGGAGTTAAGGACTTCCTCCTCAACAAGGATTTGAATGAGAAAAGGGCAGGTTGGATCACCCGTGTCATGGAGTATGACATTGAGATCAAGATCACCAAGCTGGTAAGAGGGAAAGGATTGTGTGAGCAGCTGGTTTTGGGGAAGCAAAAAGAAGTATGCAATGAAGAAGAAACTGTTTGATACCCAAGACAACCATGAGCCAAGTGGCAAACAAGAAGAAGACAATGCTGCCCCGACTCCTGCTGACCCAAGGTATTATGCACTTCCTAGGCACAGGCCTATGCCCTCCAGAGATGAACAAGACCCAAAGGAGACACTTCAGATGCAGGTTGTCCCGTATGCCATTGTTGATGGAGTTTTGTTCAAGAAAGATGTGAATGGAGTGCTCGCCGAGATGCATTAGCACAGTCGATTCAAAGGGTGTTGAAGAGTTTCATGGTGGACCAGCTGGTGGCCATTTTGCACCAAGAGTGACAAATCTAAAAATCATGAAGGCTGGTTATTATTGGCCTAAAATCTTCAAAGATTGCTATGCATGGATCAAGAGGTGTAAGAATTGTGCATTCTTCACAGAAAAGAGAGACTTGCTGCCCTCCCATCGCATCCAATCTCAGCTTGACCAGCCATTCATGCAATGGGGTTTGACTTCATCGAGTCATTAATCCCAATTCAAGCCAAGGGCACAAATGGATTTTGATAAACACAGACTACTTCACCAAATGGACAAGCAAAGAGCACTCAAAGAGGCAATGAGTCTAGCATCTTAGACTTTTATGAGGGGATAACAACCAGATTTGGTGTACCTACTACAATAATCTCCGATAATGCATCGGCATTCATCGATCTAGGGTGACTGAGTGGGCTGTCAAGAACGGTATTTACCTAAGCACTTCATCGAACTATTACCCTCAGGGTAATGGCCAGGCCGAGTCTACAAACAAGAACTTGTTGAGGATCATTAGGAGGACTCTTGATGAGAATCAGAGGTCTTGGCATACCAAGCTGAAATCAGCCTTATGGGCTGATAGGATAACTCCCAAAAGATCCACAGGTAACTCTCCATTCAGGCTTGTCTATGGAAGAGAGGCAATCTTGCCCATGTCACTTGAGTTGCCAACGTTGGAACTCATGAAACAGCTGGAGTTGCTTGAATTTGAGCCCATGGAGGTGAGGTATGCAGAGTTGATGGAGCTGCAAGAGATCAGAAATCAGGCATCCCAAGCAATGGAAAAGGATCAAGCTTTGATCAAGAAGACCTTTGATAGAAGGCCAAAGATAGATCTTTTCAAGTCGAGATCTAGTGTTGAAATGGGATGTGGATAGAGCAAAACCGGAAGGCATTCAAAATTTGATGCCATTCGAGTGGCCCATACATGGTCACAAAGTGCAAGAACAACAATGCTTTCCAATTGGCCTCATTGATGGTGAAGAACCGCAGATTCCAAATAATGGAATCTATCTCAAGCGTTGCTTCTCTAGAGGGAAGTTCACTACCTTCAAATATTAGATTAGATTTTCTTTCCTCCAAGTGCTTGTGCACATTGTTTTGTCAGTAGGTTAGTTTTGTTTTCCTAAGTGCTTTGGCACAACTTTGCTGTCCATGGAGATGTTTAGCAGTCCTTGCTTTCATCGTGTAACATTCCATCTTCCTCCTTGCACATTCTCGAGTCGGGCTTAGGGTCCTAAATGAATATTTGATGACTCCATGCCCAATGGACTACTTCAAACTCGGTATCTTCTACCTAAGCAGTGTGTATCCCCGCTGAGTCACCAAATTGTTATCCAAATTCACCCCCGGGGTTAATTGATAACATACATCAGAATTCTCAAGTCCCGTGCAAAATTGATTGATCCAGTGGCAAAAAATCATGTTTCTGTGGTCCCCTCATATTTTCCTAACTCTCCTGTCCAAGTCGAAAAGAGCAAGTTCTGAGAAAAGGTGAAAAAGCTGCAAAAACAAGCTTGGGCCAGAAAAATTGTGAAAATTGGCTAAGTCCTAGTCCTCGCAATAAGTAGGGACGTGAGGGACATCGAGACGCGGATCGGCCGAAAAGCCTCCAGGTGGCCCGCGAAGCAAAGGGACATCTGGGATAGAAGGACGCGCAGGGCGAGAAGCCGATCCGGCCGAAGGAGGAAGCAAAATTGACTAACTGCTGAGCAAAACAGTTTGGGACATTCGGGCCGTGAGGACGCGAACCACCCGGATCGGCCGAAACAGAGAACTTTAGCACCGGATAATGGGCCGTAAAAGTACGCGGCAGGACGCGAACCGGGACATCGAACCGGGTGAATCGAAGAATTTGTCCTGCATACCGGGGAGCAAGTGGGACAAAGGTACGCGAAGGACGCGAACCGCCGGTCGGCCGGAACGGGGAACTTTCGCACTGGGACATCCGTGGAGTGCATGAGAGAGGAGGACGAACCGGCCGGTTCACCCAAACAGAAATTTCGTATTGGGACAGTTGGGACAAAGGGACGCGTGGGACGCGGATAGCCGAAAAGCCGAGAGCCAATCAGATTGCACCACGTGTCATCGGCAGATAAGGGACAAGGAAGCCCATTTCAGGTGGATCAGAGGATTCTGTCCCAAACAGCACTGGGACATCCGGGACAAAAAGACGCGAAGGGCGCGAAAAGCCGCAGACCCGCGACCAATCAAATCACGACACGTGTCACAAGGGAGAAAGTCCAAAAGTCAAAGGGCGAGGTTTCAAGCACTGACCCGAGCCAATCAAAAGAGGACACGTGTCCAATGAAGCAGAAAACCCATGGGATAGAGAGGAGAGAGAATTACATATCCAATCAGTGCGTGCCACGTGTCATCCAGGTGGCAGAGCGCGGAAAATTTTCAAAACGCATTTTCACCTGTTTTGTGCCCTAAATCTTCAGATCGACATATCTTTCGATCCAGAGCTCGATTTGCACGTTCTTTATATCAACGGAAAGCTTGTGAAATTCTCTACATGATTTTGGGGTTAATCTTGAGTTTTGGTGTAGTCTAGAGAGAGAAAATTGAGAAACAGCTCTGACACGTGTTCATGGCCGTAAGACACATTCCAAATGCACTGCATTTAATGCAGAATGGGTCGCATTCTCCTGTAATCCAGTCAAAATGATAGGGTATGGGTTTGTAAGGTCCCCATGCCATTTTAATGCACCTACAGTCAAGAAGGGATGGGCTCTCATGTTTTTGTACGTTTTCTGTCCCCTGGGCTCGACCCATGCAATGTAAAAGCCATATTTGGCTCATTTCTAAAGGGGGAACAATTTTTGACATAGCAACTTCTTCTTTCACCTCCAAAGAAGTGATCAAGCAAGGATCGACCTCTCCAAAGATTGTAATAGCTTTTCTTTTACCTCTCTCGAGGGTGTAATGCGTGTTTTTGACACTCGAAAAGATAATGCAAGCTCAGAATGGGTTTCACCTCTGCTTTATATTATTTGCTTCATTTCGATCCTAAATTATACCTTATCAGTCTGTGTATGTTTTATGTTGTGAACTTTGGTCTGTGTTTATTTGCATGACAAATATGTTTCACCACTCCTTTTGGTGCATCACCATCTTTAGTTAGTTTCAATTTTTGCATTTCTACCCTCGTCTCCTCGCAAGTTAGAGTAGGAGGATCTAAACCTCTCGTAGTTTTGCAAAATATAGATCTAAATCGAGGAGTTTGAGGAACCAGCCTCTAACTGGAGATTCCTCCTCGCCTTTACAAGTCCCCACACTGGTGGTAGTTCATGTTTCTTGATCATGTCATTGTGTTGACTGATGTGTCAACTATATCACTCATAGTTTATCCATATGAGCCATTTATCCCTTTTTCAAAATTCCCTCATCTCAAGTGAGTCTAAATTAGTGATCTAGATGAGTCCTACACTCCACATCAATTTCTATGCTAATGGAAAGGTGAGTCCTGGGCTATAAGGTGAGTCATGAGCTAATGCACAAATAATTCGTGCACTAGTCTGTAGTTAACTCCTATGATGACTCAACATATTCTTTTCCAAATACATTGTTAATACTCATAAAGGTTCATTCAATCCATATTTGAAGAAGTAATAACAAGATGAAAATAACAATAATATGCACAATATTTCCTTCCAAAACATAGTAAAGTATTAATTATAAAACGTCAATATTATACATAGTGAAAAATGATACCAAAATAACACATGGTTTTACATGGGATAAAACATGGAAAAATAGGGGTTCATCACTCCCCACACTTAAGATCTAGCAGGTCCTCCTACTACCTATTCAACTATCCTTAAATAATTGTACTCATTGGAAAAGGTTTTCCAAGTCTCATCTAATTTAGTGTTACAAAACCCAAAGAACTTTATGACATAATTCCTCCAAGTTGTATAAATACTTTCAGGTTGATCATATGTGGAAGTCCAAAGATGGTACTGGGGATATGACTAAGGGAGTTATATACCTCATTCCAATCCACTACTCCTGCATTTCTAGAATGATCTTATAGAGATCTTTGGCCCTTTTCAATGACCAATAGAGGTTAGTGGGTGAAATCACCTCCTTCTTCTTATAATGCTCTACAAGCAATTCATACTTCACTGACAGGCTAAAGAAGTTAACATTAAACATTGGGAGTGCTTTCTCCTAAAATCCTTTACACAAGTTCTCAGAATTTCTTTATACCTATCCACCAACTGTAAACAATATACTTGAGATTGAAATCTTGTGAAAAACTAGATGGGGGTAGGAAGATCATGCCTCATTAAGATGCCTATGTTAGATTATGTTCAAACATGTGTTTCTCTTTGTTCCCTCCATTTGTACTGATGCCTTAAATTAGAGATGAATGCCCTCAATTGTACCTCTCCCACATATAAATTGATTGGAATCTCAATATGTTCAAGGAGAAGGAACTTATGAACATAAAATTCATAGAGTAGATTATTAGCAACATCATTTCCTATTGTGTATGCACCAACAAATTTTTATCATCATAAAATTATATATCTTGCATATAACAAGTTCTAGAGATCTACCACTTTAGAAATTGCTCCTTTAAAAATAGTGCATAGAAATTAGGTGGGGGCCGGCATGACAGGGACCTAATCATATAACCAATAGACATTCAAGTACATTCTACTTAAACAACTTGTTCTCCTCCTTTAAAACCTTATTTTCATCATCAACTCCCATAATCCTATAACACTCCTCCATCCATTTAGCCATTCCTCTTAAGACAATAATATGAGGAAACACAAATTTTATCTGGATTATTTGTTCTGTGGTGGCTACATACTCGGTTTCCTTTTTATTTTCTTGCAAAATTGCAAGTGATGCATTTAATTATTATATCTTTACTTGAATGGAGTGGTTTTTGTTCCTTTTCTTCTAGGGCATGCTAAAGTTGAAGAGTTGCCTCTTCTTGTTGTTCTATAGTATAATGTAACTATTGAATTTTTTCATCTTTTTCAGAATCTATCTAAGAGAAACTAGATTATTTGGCTTGAAGAATGATTTGTAGGTGTGTAATTATGTCTTTGGCATGTTGGATTTCAAACTGAATTTTTGAAAGAGACAAGACTTGCGGCAAAATTTTATCGAGATCTGGAGGGGAACTAGGTTCTCCTTCTATCATTGGTGCCTTACCTTTTTCCACAATGGGGAGTCAACAAAAATGGTTGCGGTTTGATCATTTTCTTACTCATAAACAAGAAAAGAGGGTGATACAGATTGAGGGAGAGATATAAGTGGTGTTTAAAGTAGGGTTTGCATAATAGTTGTTGGTCCATGTTCTTCTTGATAAGGAACAATTTTTGTTGAGGGATCATTGAGGTTACTGTGCATATCTATATGTTCTATGGTGTTTCTTAGGTTTTTGAAAGTGGAAGGATCTAGATCTAAAATAAATTCATACTTTGGGGCACACTTCTTTTGGAATTTCATCAACTTCTTAAGGCCATGCCATTTCCTAACAAACCGATGTTTGTAAATCAAATGTTTCAGGCCCTGGAATTTTGGGTAAGAGGCACCCCAACATAATTTCTTAGTGGCATATGATACAAAATTATAAAAAAGCTGAGGAAAATTTACTTTTTCTTGAGGTTTAACTTGGCCATGGCAAAGGTGGATAATAATTCTCAAAACAGGGCCCAAAATTATTTCATCTCGACCCTCGAGCTAAAATATCTAATTATTTAGCTACTTTGGCCCAAGGCTCAAGGAGGGTACTTATTTTTATTCCTTTGTCCTTTCCCTTATTTTCCACAACCAATTCTAATTTTTCCTTTTTCCCACTGAAAATCTTTTAATAATTTCATAATGTAGTGTTCTATTATTAATTGATTGGTCCTCTTCTGGTATCTCTAAAAGATGGCTAATTACAGTGGGACTAAATGGAATTTTCTTACCTTTTACAGTAGAATATCCATCCTCCATGTTTCTAGAAAAATCCTCTGTCATTTTTGTGTTAAACTCTTCATATGCAAGCATAAAATAAATATATCCCCCTTTTCAAATATTTCCATTGACCTTGCATCAGCTAATAGCTCTGCTGAATTTGTTGGTTCATGCCTAAGTATGAACCCCATGAACAGTGTGTAGAAAAGGTAATTGGAAAACAATAGACCAAAGAACTAGAAATATAATATTGCAGAGATGGAAATAAGCACAAGAATGGAGCGGGTAGCAACGCATGAGTGTAATGGCGGAATGGGAAAAAGATAGGGGAGACAAAATAGTTATAAATAAAACAACACAAATTGGGAAAGGTTTTAACAAATCCCAAGGTGATAGTGATAGTAATTGGGTACATGTGGTGATTAATATGGAGATGGATGGCAGATTTTTTGGGATATGCAAAGCATGGGAAGAAATTGGGAATGAGGAAGGTTGTCAATTTGCACGAGTACAATAATGAGAATTTCATGAATTAAACCTTACAACATTTAAGAAGGGAATAATCATGCATACCTTATTAATTTCACTTTTCACATTATTGGCCATCATTTAAATGTTTCTTTGATCCTTCCTCCACACATTTTTCTTCATTTATTACTTGCATGATTCATGGGTGGTGACCACCATTGTTGTTTTTCAGCCATCTGCATTTATTGTTTAATTTTTTTAATTTTTTTAATTTATTTTTGTGTTTTTAGAAGTAGTGGATTCCATTGCTAGTTTTCATCCAATGCCTTATAGTATGATGGCCACCATTTCTGGTTTTCATTCATCTCCTCTTTATTATTACTAAAAAATAGATCAATTTTGAGTTGATTTGGACAAAGAAACTTTGTCCAAATAATTCAGAGTTGAATCTTCTTGAAGCATCTTCTAAAATTATTCTTTGGATGTTGGTTTGTGGTATAGTTTTAATCTATGCCCATTAACCAACATCACTTTCTTCTCACCATAAATTGGAATCAGTTGAACTATCCCATTTTTGAATACCTCTTCAATTTAATATGGGCCCATCCATATCGTTTCTATGGATTCCCTTGAAATCCTTGTATTTTGAATCAAATAATAGATCCCAATCTCCTTTTTGGAACCTTCTTAGCTTAATGTGTTTTTCATGCCATATTTCCTCTACTATTGGATGATTTCATCGATGTAATGTTTGTAGTCTTATATCATCCAACTCATTCATTTGAAGAAGCATTACCTTTTTTTTCTTCTCGTTAAATCAATTTCCACTTCAATAGTTGTTCTCAAGGTTTGAATTTCAAATTATATGGGAAGAATGGGCTTCTTCCCATAAACCAACTCATAGGGATTGAATCATGTGGTTATTTTCCAAGTAGTATTATAGGCCCATACTACTTCAGGCAGTTTTTGAACCCAAATTTTCCTTGAGATATCCATTTTTTTGTTAGGATATTCTCCAACTCTCTATTAGTAACCTCCACTTGACCATTAGACTGTGGATGGTATGGTGATGAATTCTTGTGCTTCAGATTGATATGTTGCCACAAAGGAACTGATTACACTGACATGAACTGTGGTCCTTGATTTGAAACAATGGATCTTGGTGCTTCAAATATTTGAAAAATTTATTTATATAAAAAATCCACAACTTTCTCATCTCGTTCATATTGTAGTGCTTTCACCTCATCCTATTTAGTGACATAATTTGTACAAACCAAAATGTACTCCTTTCTTTGAGAGTTTGGGTCAATTGGTCCAATGAAATCTAATACCCACTTCTTAAATGCTTCCAAGACAACTTGAGGTTGGAGTGGCATCTCAGATGTAAATGTTGGCTTCCCCATCCTTTAGCATTGATCACATATCCACACATACTTTTTGACATCCTTAAATAAGGAAGGCCAATAGTAACCAACTCCTAAGACTTTATGAATGGTCCTTTGAACTGAATAATTCCCTCCTGATGGCTCATCATGACATGCCCTAAGTATTTCAAATAATTCATCTTCAGATACACACCTACATAAAACATGGTCATGTCCACATTTAAAAGAATTCCATTTAACCATGTATACATCACACTTTTTTAATCAATTGTTTTCTTTTCTTTTGTGTGAAAATTTTTGGGAACTTCCCATGTAACGATTAATCACCATATCTACAAACCAAGGAGAGGTAGTATATATTACAAACAAATGTTCATATGGAAAATCATCATTGACGTGCTCTTATTCTTCTGAAGTGATCAACCTTGAAAGAAAATCATATACCACATTTGATTTCCCTAGATTTTTAATTATTTTAATATTAAATTTCTGTAGTAACAATAACCACCTTACAATATTGCCATACACTAAAGGTTTATTCATTAGATACTTAATAGTAGAGTGGTCAGTGTGAAAAATCACTTCATAGCCTGTGATATAATGGTGAAAAGTTTTGATTGCATATACAACTGCAAGAAATTCCTTTCGAGAGGGGAGAGGTTTTTACTAATATAATAAATAGAATGCATAGATTCTCGTTCTTCTTGTTGTCCATGGATAGTCCCTATTTCTTCATTGGAAGTGTCTATTTGTATATGGAAGGAAACTTCCAATTTGGGCCTCTCTAATACTTGGTGTATTTATAAATTTATCTTTGATATTATAAAAATATTGTTGGCATGCCTATGTCCATTCAAATTCAGAGTCTTTAGTTAGAAGAGAAAACAATGGAGAATCTAAAGTTTAAAATAAACCTTATTTAATATCCAACATGGCCAAGAAAACTTCTTACCTCTGTTTGGTTTGTGGGATATGGGAGCTTTACAATGATACTGACCTTGTCTAGGTCTACCTTGATTCCTTTAGTTGAAATATGATGGCCTAAAACTATCCCTTGTTCCATCATAAATTAAAAAAATCATGGTTTAAGGATAATTGATGTTTTTCACACCTAAAAAGAACTCTATCTATATTATCAATTGCATATTGGAATGTTGTTCCATAAATAGTGAAGTCATCCATGTAAAGTTCTATACATTCATGAGTGAGATCAGAAAATATTACCAACATGGCTCTTTGAAATGTGGCAGGAGCATTACATAAACCAAATGGTAACACCCTATAAGAAAATGTTCTCCATGGGAAGGTAAAAGTGGTTTTGTTTTGATCCTTAGGTGCTATTGTTATTTTCTCGTACCCATTGAACCCATCAAAGAATGAAAATAAATTTTTCCAGATAAATTCTTTAAGACTTGATCAATAAAAGTTAATGGAAAATAATCCCGATGAGTTTCCTTATTTAATTCCTGGTATCCACACAAACCCTCCATTTCCCATTCTTTTTAGGAACTATAAATAATGGAGAACCCCATGGCTATTTGAGATTGGATAAATGAATCCCACACTAATAATTTTTTCAATTTTAGTTTTTACAATGTCTATTAAGGAAAGGTTAATCCTTTTTTTGGGTTTTCTGATTGGTCTAGAATCAGTTGTGTAAATACGGTGTGTACAAATACTAGGATACATACCCTTCATATCATTATATTCCCAAGAAAAAACTTTAGGATAAGAGCATAAGTGTTTAAACAAGGTATTCCCTTCCTCGATAGTCACCAACTATTGACTAAAAAAATTTTCCCTAGGAAAATAGGTAGTTGTTTGGTATTTAGATGAAGACAATCTACAACAAGGTAATCTCTTAATAATGAATTCAATGGACACCTGTGGGGAAGTAATTTGTGAACAACAGTGATATTTTGAAAGATAGACTTAGTCAAATCTATATTCCTTGTAAAATGGAAGATGATAGGTTGGTTGTTTTCATCCATAAAATCATCTCTTATTTCCATTAGTTGTAGTGCAGGACTAGAAATAAACCCAACACAAGAATCGGGCGTAGGACTTATAATTTGTTCATTGCAAGACTCGTGGTCACCATTCTGAATTTGATATGAATGTTATTAAATTATAAACATGGACAGATAAGAGATGATGTCCTCTAATTCATCTAAATGTTCTTTACACTATTGTTTATTTTTGTAACAAAAGATTTTACGGAAGGGTAAATTAATAAAATTTTGGAATCATGTCCCTTTGTAATCACCATATTCCCTTTTCAACAATCAATGAGGGAGAAAACAATGGATAACCTAGGGCATCCTAGGATTAGAGGGTATCCAATTTTCCTATTATTTTTTATGATCATGGAGTCTACCAAATAATCCCATGATTCAATGGTGATGATGACATCTTCTATAATCTCTTTTGTCTTGTTTACAAATTAATCAGCCATTTCTAAAACTATGGAGGTTGACTACGTTCGGGAGTAATAGTATGGATAGAGTATCCATGGTCATCACATTAATAACAACTTCTAGTTCAATTAGGACATTTGGGATCTAGACATATCCTATGCAAATTGTAACAATAGGACTTCTAGGGTCTCCATATTTAGGAGGGGTCATATTCCCTTCCAATATACTATCAAGTTTCTAATCAACATGGATGGTTTTAGGATGATTATTTCTTCTTCCTAGAGTTTTAAAACAAAGCTCTTTGATGGTTTTGTTTAATTCAGGGAATTTCCTTAAGAGCTTGTAACAGGGAATCCTAATACTCAATTTCCTCAACCCTGAATTAACTATGACTTTGGTTGTTAAAAAACTATTGTGTTGTGTTTTTCCAAGAGTCTGGATGGAAAAGCAATACTAATGCTTGGTTGAGGGGTTTCTTCAACAACAGGGTTGGGATGCATTTCTTCTGGATTATTTGTATCTTTAGGGATTTCTTCTATAATAGGAGATGAAGGTTTTGAGGTAACCTTCCATAAACGCAACAATATATTTCTAAACTCCACAGAGTTTGTTGTGGTATTTTTTTATCTTTTTCTATAGTTTATGATGGGTTACCCTGCCTCACATTTTTGGGGTTTACCATAGTTTTTGCTAGTATCTATGGCTAGGAAGGTTATTCGGATGGGGTAACATTTGTAGGTCTAGTTTAAAAAGCTTTTTAATATTAGGGTATTCTTTCATTGTAATATTGTTGCTTGGATCCTTGAGGCACATGCCACTGTTATTGGTATTAAGGATTAAACTATTGAAATAGTGGAATTTTTGGATGTGGAGCCCAGGGTTACTGATAGTAGCTTGGTGGTGCACTCCACTGAGGAATCCACTCCTATGGGAAATTTTGAGTCCAAGGTTGGGGGTATGGACATGGTGCATTCTATTGATTTAGGACCCATTGCATTTTTGGTATGTAGGACTAATTTTTATTGGATTGAAAATTCCCTCTTTTCCTTCCATATTGGTCTGTGGCATGCTGTAAATCATAGATAAGGAAGATGTCTATCTTATCTAAGGGATAGTCGTTAAGCCCATGTTTTTCCCTACATCTTGGGTAATAGATGAACCAAGGCTCTGTATTCCTAGATTTCTCCCTTTCCATTAGTGTATTGAGTTAAACTAAGAGGTATGTTCTCAAATTTGTAATTTCTTCCCTTAGTTTGGATATATCACCACTGGCCTTTTTTCCTTTCTTTCTACAAAGGTTAGGGTGAGTTTGGGAATAATTACTATAGGGTTGTAGTCATTTTTATACCCTTAGAACAATAGTCTAATCCCATGCACGTTGGCCTATCACTCAGCATGCATTGGACACTCACCCGAGGCATGCGTGGGTGCCAAACCCCTCCTTTATGTGATTCTTGTGAGAATACATCATCTATGGTAGATACGTAAGTGCAAAAGAATGACAAAGAACCATGCATTCATTCAAAAGATAAAAAGGGAAACATAAAAAAATACATATTTGATCCATAATACCAAGGAAATGTACTAGGGTTGATGCCTAAGAACAACATATATATTAGAATGGGACCTTATATTCATATTCATGAGTTCAATAACCACATTACATTCATTGAGGCCATAACAGACCAATATAATAATGCAGAGCAAGGTCATGCATCGAAACTAAACTACATCCTTCATATTACAAGGATAAACATAGACCCATCCCTCTAAATATGCCATCACTCCTATATTTTCTCTAATCCCAACCCATAGAATCCTCCATAATATTTCTGCAAAGCTTCACCTCTCTTCCACCACACTACCATTTTTTCCTTCTACTACCCATGCATCTCTATATATAGCTTTTGTCTTCACCACCATGCCTTCTGAGGTAACAGATCAGTTGCCAAGTGTCCAAGTGGTCCTCCAATGGAGAATTTTTTCTTTGATCTGAGCTCTCCACTCTTTACAATGATGTCTTTCTGGATCCTTCCATCGCATACATGGAATATTCCATTCTTGATCCTACAACTGCTAGGTTGGCACCTTATCCACTATGCATTCTAGATGGGTCATGCTTTCCTTGTGTGCTTTCTGGAACTCCGAATATGGATAAGTCCCAAAACCATTCTTTTCTTATTCATGTGCATTGTGTGTTCTATTAAACCCTACTAGAACCCTCCCCTATCCTCCTTCAACCCACACACCCTTCTTCAAATAGGTCTCGCGCTCACGTGCCTTCTTGTACTTAGCTTAGCATATTTTGGGGCCCAACATGACCCCACAATACACTGTTCTTCATCCTTGGAAACACTTATCTTCAATGAATAAAGAATGGAGGGATATGAATAGTGAAAAAAGAATGAAGGAATGAAGAATTGGGATAAATTATGAAAGAATGGGGAAAATGAAGGAGAACAAATTCTTATTTTTGAAGGAGGGGGAAATCCTTCCCTATTTCTGCCTCTAGCTTTTCCTAGGCGTCAATCTCACTTTGCACTTGGCTGACAGAGGTCTCTGACTAAGGTGCTTACCTCCTAAAAACTTAATTCCTCCCCTTTAGCACTCATTGTCTCAACAATACTCTCTAATTATTTTCCCAAGTCATCAAGTGCATCCATCCTGCGGGTGATTTGGGGGTATAATTCTTTTAGTCGACTTTTGATCGAGCCTCACAAGGTCTCGATAGCTTCTGACTTATTTTCTACCTCGGCTAGGATTTTATCTCTTTCTGCCATGTTCCCCTTATTCTTTTCTTGAAACTCCTTGAGTTCCATTTCATGAGTGGTGACCAAGATGCTTGTCACTCTATCTCTATCAGCACAGTTGTCATATGCAGCTTCTGCGACTTACGTGGTGGCCTTTACCTCTACAAGGAGTTTAGTATATCGAGAAACAATCTCAAAACCTTCATCTTCTCTTCTTTCTCTTGGTGCACTAGTGCTTCTTCTGTAGATTCTAAGGTAAGTTTTTGCCTTTCCATTGTGAGGATGTAGGTCAAATTATTCGGACAACGCAAGGTTGATTCATATTTTTCTCAAGTAGCGCTACGTTAAGATGCTTTAAAACAATAGCATCCATGATCATTTCTATCTTCTTGTGTAGCTTGTGCACCCTTGATTTCTCCTCTTTCAGTTCACACTTTAACGTGCACTAATAATCACTTCTTACTTTAATTCCTTGCTCTTCTCAAAGAGATCCTTATTTTCCTTCTCCAATTCCTCCTCCAGGAATCTTACTCTATCATTCCTTCCTAACAGTCTAGACTCAATCTTGACTGAGAATTTCTTAAGCGCATTACATACCTACTCATCGAAAAATTGTTGAGCATTCACACAAGGATTTAATCCTTTTGTTTCTATCACCTTCATCATTGCTCCCTGACTTACTTTGAACTCAGGTTCATCCACGTGGGACTCGAATGCCCAAGATAACATCTTTTAGGTTCATGGATATGTACCTTCTTCATCAAATGAAGACATAGCCAGAGTTATTCTGTTGGTATAGTGCTTTGGAAGCATGCACGTAACACCTTGCTTGGATCATTAATGTATCCCATTCCTTTCCCTTGTGCTACCACTACACCCTTCCCACCTATTCACGTAGCCTTTGGGAAACTTACCACCAAATTGGGATTCCCACCCATGCTACCATATTCTTTCCCAATGCTCTCTTCTTTTATTTCCTTTAAAATATCATATGTGCTCCACTCTAACTCCTACTCCACCAAATCCTTAATGATTCCTACCACTTCTCTCTCTGTGGCTTTCTCCACTTATTCCTTGGTGAGGCTTGGGGTTCCCTGATTTTTGGTGCTTACCTCTTCACTCACCCCCTTGCCTTGATCCTCTACTTCCTCCTCATCATTCTTCTCCTCTTCATCTTCCTCATCATTCTTCTCTTCATCTTCCTCCTCCTTAGAGTCATGTATATCATATACCGGATGGTATTGACCTCCTTTAGGCTCATCATCATCCATGTCACCAATGTAGGCCTCTAAGCTTTATTTTTCTCCAAGTCTATCTTTCTTTTTCACTTTCTACTTATTCCTAACTAGTGATTTCAGTATAGGAGATTCTTCCTTTTATTTATCCTTAATAGGAGACATCTTCCTTGCTAATTCTTCATGCACAAGGTATCCTTCATACTCTAGAACCTCTTCTTTCGGGTCTTCTCCTTGACCAGGACTTCTTCCTTCGTACATAAGTTCTAGGATTTACGATTGCTTCTGTGAGCCCACTGTTGTGCGGTTTGCACACTTGGTGCCTTTTTCTCCTGCTCTTATTTTTCCCACTTCTTCAATGCGGCCTTTTTCTGACTGTGGGGTTTTTGGAAGGGATACATCACTCTCCAGATAGGCACATTTCTCAAACTTAGGCCTTGTGTGTAGATATATCCTTGTTTCATCCCTTCCAGCAATCAACAGTGTTATCGACTTCATCATTTGTACTTGGTCCACCTCACTAAGGTTGAACCTTAGCCTTTTGGCCTCTTTGAACTAGTTAACTCTTGCTTGGAATTATTGCATGGTGAAGGAGAATGGTAGCTTGCACCATGGGCTATTAGTCCCATTTTTCAATATAAACCTTTCAATGCAAAAATATTGATAAACCGCAATCTCTCGCATCTCCATCCATGAGCACAGAGAAAACTACTCTAGGATCCTCCACTCTGCCCTAAATGCATCACACATTCATTTATACCACTTCTCTAGGTGTGCCTTATGAGCAACCATCATGGTTTCACAAGTATACTTCTTGAACCTTTTTGCGGGAGGGGTTCTCTTCTAGATACTCCCAAACAAACTTTTCTAGCCCATCTGGTACTCCAATCTCTCGAGAAGATAATGGTGATGAGAATGTTTCCAAATAGTATATTTTCCCCTTCTTACACATTGCTTATGATCTCATCCGCAATGAAGGTGGACAAGTTATAGATGTTCCCTTTTGAGATCTTCTAGCATACATTTAACCATGCATTATTTACCTTCATCCATCTTTCTTGATCATTAAGCCTGGTGACCAAGTGCATGGCCATCCTCATAATAGGGTCTGGAATTTCTGTGTCTATCAAAGTACCATAAACCCTTTTTGTAATCATAAGCCTCCACAGTTTCCTTGATGGCTTCCTTATCACTTAAATCATCATCTATGGATTCCCCTTCACAATTCAGGCCAGTGAACTTGGATATCAAGCTGCGGTGTTATGCGCATCTTGTGGCCTACAAAGTAGAAATGGTCTTCATGCATGTGCAACATTAACCACTAATATAGCCACTCGGGATTTCCAAAATAAGGAAACTCATATAGTTGCAATAGCCCTACCTTTTCCAACTTTACTTTTACCTCGTCGCTATATATTGGCATTCCATCTAGTGTCCTCTTATTAGTTAGACGAACCAGCTCCAACCATTTCTTTCTTTGTAGTTCTCGTGTGATGGTTGTAATCGCTCATGGTCATTTGTCTCAAGTGTGACACCCACTCTTTTCCCAATGCAACACTCCATATGGGTACTACATTTCTACATACCATTCCTCATTGAGGTGACAAAGATAGTAGTTTTTTTTTTTGTTTCCCTTTCCCTTTTGTTTCTTTAGTGAAATGGTCACCTTCTTTGGTGTCATTCTTTTTGTTGGTTTAAAATTTAAAACTCCTTGCTCTGTTCTACTACTCTACTCAAATCTAAGGCTTAAATCTATGAAGAAATCCTTCTCCTACCATGCCCTAGCTACCAAACCCTAACTAGGAAAACCTTCCACAAGATGGCGCACTACAAACTAATTCTCCCCACACCCGTGTACTCCTTCCACTCTGGTCTATAGATCTACTCTGGTCACACACTTAGATTTCTAGGATTCTTCTTCCTTTGCACAAATATCTTTGGATTCCCTAGTTCATAAGAGCGCTTCAACTTCGTAATAGCAAGGTAAAATAATGACTTGCCCGACCTCATATTTATATTTTTGCTCCCTTCCAAAGAATAAATGCTATACCACCTACCAACATACTTAACATTAAATGCAGATTTTTCCACTAGGTTGACTTTAAGTGCCCTTACCCATGTGCCTAATTCTGTGTGAAAAACCTTCTACAACCTTCTGGAGCACAAAAATCCAATCTGACCGAAGACTCTTACGCACACATCTACAGCATCGAAGGAAATTATTTTTTCCTTTACCTGATTTTTTCCTCACCTACCTCATGTTGTTCCTGCACTCTTCATTCTTTGTATGTGGTCTTTGTTACAGCCTTCTTGACACCATAATTCATTATCCACCATTTCCCCACATGCTTTCTTAATCTTACGTGCTTCCTTCTCTTGGGGCCACTCAAATTTTATTACTAGCTTATACTTTACTTTGCACTACTCCACCCCACACTAAAATAGATGTGTAGTCCTTTGTGCATACACAACTTTAGAAAATAATGTGGTTACTGACACACAAGTGGAAAAACGGAAAAAAAAAAAAAAAAAAAAGAAAGGAATAAGAAACGAGAAAGGGAAACACAAGAAAAAAAAAATCATAAAGGGAAATCCTAAGCTAACTGGCAATATTGCCTTATTTACAAACACCAAGAAGACTTATTTATAGTAGGGCTTTAGCCTACTCCCATTGAAATGACCTAGTAATCTTGTCCCATCTAGCGCTTATAACTAGCAAGCACCTAAATCAAGGATGTACAAGATGATGTAAGGTCCCAACCAATGGAATTTCAACTTCCCAGGATGGTGTAGATACTTGGAATCATACAACAACACCATCTTCCTAACCTCAAATTGCTTTTTCTTGATATGATGATCATGCCATGCCTTTTGTCTTGCCTTTTCTATCTTCTGACTCCATCTAGCAAGTGATCGTCTTTCGTCTAACTGCATCAACTTATCAATCCTCTCTTCCAATGCTTGTTCATCAGCTAATCCTCCTATGCGCACTATATGTAGCGATGGTAACATGAATTCAACTGGTAAAATAGCTTCCATGCCAAACACCAATTGAAACAGTGTGGCCTTGTTCAACCTTTTATAGGTTGTCCTATATGCCCATAGAACAGCTGATACTTTTTCATCCCAATCTTGTCTTCGACGTCACAAATCTTGGTCAATGTGTGACTTAGTATTTTTTAAATGCCTTGGTGGTTCCATTTTCACGAGGATAATAGGAGGTATTTTTGTGATGGGACACCATAAATTTTTCTAGCAAAATCCTGACCATTTCATTGAGAAAATGTGTACCCCTATCACTAGTCAAGCTCAAAGGACAATAGTACCTATTGATTATGTTCTCCCATAAAAATATATCAATTGTCCCTACAATGTAATCCTTCATAAGCATTGCCTTTTCCCATCATGTCAAGTAATCAGTACAAGTAATGTTATACCATAAACTAGTCCTTCCCACGGCTGGAAAAATTGGCCCTACAAAGTCGATTTAACATTTTTCAAATGGTTCAGTGCTAGTTATTGGTCACAAGGGCATTTCATCCCTCTTCATAGGTTTTTAAAGGCATTGGCAATAGTCACAGGCTTTGCAAAACTCAATACAATCTTAGTAGATGGTTTCCCACCAAATCCTTGCTAGTAGAATCTTTTGTGTGGTTGCATTTCTGCATAATGTCCTCCCCGCAATCTCACCATGTGCTTCTTCCATAATTGCCACATACTCGTGTTCCAATACACATTGGTGCGAGAACCTCATCGCGTCCTAACTTATACAGATCTCCACTAATCAACATGTAGGGTGTGGTACATATTTCCAATTTCTTCCTCTCCGAGCCTTCATCTCATCCGGTGCCACACTAGTTTTTAAGAAAACTATGATATCTTCCAAGTCTCGAGGGTGCATGCCACAAACTAAAAAATTTTGTGTCTGGCATGGTATCCTTAATGCTTTGTACGTCCTCCCCAAGTAAATCCTAGATAAGTGATTAGGTCCAGAATTACTCTTCTTTGGTTTTACTAAAACTGAAAACTCAAATTATCTAAATAACATGACCCAAAAACATATGCACCCTTGCAGAATGGGCTTGTTAAATAAGTACTTCAATGTCATGTGGTCTGTGTAGAATATAAATGGTGTTGCCAACATGTAATTTCTGAACTTATGTAGTGCATAGATCATTAACAAATTGCCTCGCACTCGGTAGTTTGTGTATTTCTATTTTGTTGGTGTCAATTTTCTACTAGAAAAAAACAAGGGATGATCAGGAATCCCCTCACCATGATGTGATAATACTGCTCCCATGGTTTTCCCGAGGTATCAACATGCACATGGAAAGGCTTATCCCAAGAAGGAAAGCATAGTATGGGATCCATGACAAGCCTATCTTTCAAAGTGCCAAACACTTTTTGATGTTCCCCTCCCTAATGAAAGGCACACTTGTGTTTTAGTAATTCCTCTAAGGGCGAGGTGATCTTGGCATATCCCTTAATGAATTTCATGTAGTACCCCATATGCCCAAGGAATCATGCACCTTGCACTTTGACTAGTAGGCTCCCTAATCCCATGATAACTTTAACTTTGGAAGGATCGACTAGTAAGCCTTCCTTACATATATCTCCTAACATGGTTCCAAATGGGGTACCAAAGACACATTTCTTAATGTTGAGGGATATCCTCAATTGCCAACACCTCTCAAACATCAGCCTCAAATTTTCCCAATGGTCTTTTACCAATCAATACACATTCCATTTATCCAAGTAAACTTGAAAATATTTATGGATGAAGTCTTGAAATTTTTGTACCACGATGCATGAGAACACAACAGCGCATTCTTCAATCCAAAAGGCATAACCATGTAGGAAAAACTTCCCCATTCATTGGTGAAAGTTGTCTTTCTTTGGTCTTCCTTTGCAATCCTGACTTGGTGATACCCTGAGAACCCATCTCGTGAAAGAGTAGACTTTGCACTCGGCTACTCCCTCTAGAATCTCTTCAATAAAGGGGGTTGGGAAAGGATCGATGACACATATTACATTTAGGTCCTTGTAGTCCACACAGATCCTTATTCTTCCATCCTTCTTGATACTAATGACCATTGGGCTTATCCATTTTGATTCCTCCATAGCCTCAATGATACCATATGCTATCATCTTGTCTATTTCTTCCTTGACCTATATGCATAAATTCGGATTCATCTGATAAGGCCTCTTCCAAATCAGGTGTGCACCTTCCTTTAACTTGATTCTCATCTCCCCCAAGGAATGGTGGACACCTTTGAGTTCATGATACCCATGAGGGAACAAATCCTCTAACTCACGCAATAGGTCAATGACCTTTGAAAATTATTTTTCCTACCAATATTCCCTAATGATAGCTTCCTTAGGTTCTCGTCTCTGTCTCGATGTTAACCTTATTTATTTTCAAAGGATTGTGGTAGGTGCATGTTCACTCATCAGTTTATCTATGACTTCACGTGTACCTTTATAATGATTATCATCCAAATCTTCCATTTCTTCACCATCTACTACACAGACCATTTTTCCTTTTTCCTTTTCCATGTACACATGCTCAAGTTGTAATTTCTCTGATTCTTCTTCATCAAAACCCGTCTCTAAACTAGGTTCTCCTAGTAGCTCTTGTATTCTATCTTCCGTCATAGCATTATCTCCCATTGTAATGAATTTGATTACTTGTAACACCTTATCCACCAATGGATTTGTACTCCTATACTCGAAATCTTGAATGAGATTAGCCACCAAATCTTGTCAATTACCTATTTGACGGTGCATCTCCAAATGAATATACCATGTGCACGCATAGCCTTGTAAGGTGGAATACAACTTATGCACCCATAACAAAGGTGGTAACACTTCTGCACTTCCCATCCAAGCCTTTTCACATGCTTGGACATGAAATGAGGTGGTCTCTTTACCATGGTAGTCTTGGATCACAGTGGGCGCATTGCTCCTGGATAACCTTATAGAAAATGTAACTCTTACCTCACACCATTCTAGGAGGCTCTCCTAATGTGTATCCCACCAGTGCATTGTAGTTTTGAGTAGGTTATAACTGATCATACCCCTTCTCTCATCTGCATTCTTCCATTGGGCCTCCATTTCTCACAAGAAAATTTCAAGGTATGCAACTCCAGAGTAACTTGGAAACTTATTCCCTCCTAGGCACTTGACCGAATGTGCCTTTTTTACCCTTGTTACAAATCCTCTTAGCTATCACCTAATCAACTTAAATGTCTCATGTGCTCAATTTTCATATGGAATAATAGTGGTATCACTCAAGGATCAAGGCATCTTAAAACTAGATAACTCCATCCATGGGATGAATTATCTCAGGATCTCTGATAGAGTGCACATAAATTCATTTGAGGACTTCCTCTCCTAAGGGCTTAGTATAGGGTTTTGATTTCTCCATTTATTAAAGGGATGATCACTCGTTCTTCCTTATTCTCAAAGATGATATACCCCTTGTTAAACCATGGGTCGTAATTATTCTTATAACACCAAGGTCACCCAAGTAATGCTAGGAAATTATCTACCTCGGAGAGTGCCAATACTTCAAATTCCCTAGTGAACTTAGCCCCTTGAATAGTGATAACCACATCTTTCAAGACTCCAATGGGAATTTCTTTTGTCTTGTTTTCCATATATAACACATTCGAAGAGGGTTGTAATGTGGGTATTCCCATTTGATGCCAGAATCCAAGGTAAGAACATTGACCTCTGCTCCTGTGTCAATGAGGATATTGTTTAGAAGCCAGCCCACCAACAACTGCATTCAAAGTAATCTCCTTTTCATAGTCAAGGCTATGAGGAGGAAGGTTTGCATGCAAAACTTGTCTTTCGTGCTCTGCCCCGGTGCGTGGTACCTTATCCCTCAACCATTATCCTAGCAAGGTAATAATATTATCTTGCCTTAACATCCTACATACTTCCTCGACCTCATCTAGGTCCTCCTTCAGAGCCTCAGCATTCTTCCTTTGCTCTAACTTCTTTGACTACTTCAGCTAGACATTTGATCTCACCTTGCAAACTTTGAATCACATCCATAGTCTCTTGATACTCCTCCTTCGATGAGTAGGGTTTGAATACTTTCCATGTACCACTTCCTCTCTTAAAAATAGTGTCCTTTGTCTTGTCATCTCTTTGTCACGTGCAGCCTCTGCTTGCATCATCACTAATACTGAGTTCTTGTCCTAACTCACACACCACTCTTGGCATCCACTTTGAATTGTCCTTCTTGATGGTTACCATCCAAGAACCTTTTTCCTTTCAGGTGTTATTTCTCCATATGCTCATAAAGCTCTAGACACTCTTTGTACTTATGTTTCTTCCCACACCACAAGCATTGCAACAGATCAGGACACTCACACTTGTAATGCTCTATAGATCCATAGTTATAATAGGTTCCTCACTAGAATGCACTTTATCCTTCGTCACGGTTATTGTGACCATGAAATCCTCCATGAAAACCTCTTCCATGCACTCCTCCATCTACGCACCCTTCATAGTGATGATCATCATCCTTGGAACTACTTGCAAGACTAGTCTGGCGCACACCAAGATCAATAGCATCATGAATCTAATCAATCAATCTGTAATCCTTGGTATCATGGGTCGTAGAGGTACAGATCTTTGAATAGAAAGAAACTTTTTTTTGAATTACACGTTGTAGTAGAGCACACATATTTACATCATGATCCCCATGGAAAATCTCATAGTCTACCGCAATGGAACGTAATGACTTCCGGCAGAAAATATCATTTGCATGCCCTTCCACTTCACATTTTGTACACCACAACCCATTACAAACCTCATGCACTGAGTTTGCAGATAGCTTCTCCAACTGTTTGGCCATCAAAGTAGTTTGGGCCTCTAGAAAAGGGATAACACTAGTATCAATGCTCTTAATAGCCTCACCATGCAAGGCATCTTCCAAGGCCTTGCGTGGGTCTATGAAATTCTTGTGTGATAGTGTCATCCTAAATGGTGTTATCAATCCTCCAACAAACCACTGAGTATGTTGAGAAGGGTGGATGTCATAGGATAGATTTCACAAGAGAGTCTTGAACCACACATCATACTCTTACACACTCTCTTCCATTCCTTGTTGGATCTCCTTCAGAGCATTGATGTTCTTCTGCTCAAATTCAAGGATATGGAAATATGCTAGGAAGGCATTTTTAATGCAGTTTAGTCTACCACCGTTTGATGGGGTTCATATTTATGGTACCAACTATACATGTGCCCTTACAACGTCATTGCAACCTGACTCATCTTCTACTCTGGGTTAGTGATCCCTTTCACACGCCATAGTAATTCACACTTGTGCACATGCTCTATAGCATATTCAATACCGTTGTAGTATGGTAAGTGTAAAGACATCTCAAAAAATACTTGTGGATGTGGTTGAGGCCCTTATCCTCCTGATCCAGAACCTTGGTTCCCTCTAGTTTTCCTCCTCCACCAAATCCACCAGGTCTTGTTCCTCCTGACCCACCAGATCCTCCAGATCCACTAGGTCCACCAAGTCCTGCAGCCCCTATATCATCAAATCCACCTCCTGTAGTTGGTAAATGGCCTAAAATAGTCATGCCTAGTGTTGTCAACATCCCACTTGAATTGTGTGTAGGTTTGTGATATTTTCCCACTACCAGTTGTTTATCTTGTGCCACTCCCAGATGTGATACCCAAACCTTGTGTATTTACACCTTGTCCAAAAATTCCTCCAAATACCAGAATGGTTTGCGTAGCCATGGATGTTCTGAATGAGAAATTATATCTCTTGGGCACAAATCGGTTACTCCCACCGATACCAACTAGGTTAACAATACTTCTCCCTTGATCTGGAAAACCAAGCACCAGGGGTTGGTTACTAGGTGGGTTCAGATGCACACCGATGGCTCTCCTTTCTCCATGTGATGAACTCTCATCAGAAGTTGAAGGGGCTTCTTTCTTGTACTTTCCAAGAAGGAGTAGTATAGACTTCTTAGTTTTCATGTCCTCTGCGTTAACCTCAACACCTTCCCATAATGTCTACCTCCATATATCCGTTACACTTGCATCCTTGTGTTGTCTATTCATCTCCCTTTTATGAGTTGCTTTATACTTGATTCATCTCTCCTCCCTTTCCTTTTTAGCCACAATGTATTCCATCTTTCCTCTACCCTATCTTTCTCACCCATTCGAGATACTTATTTCACCATAGGAAATTCCTCTAAACTTGAAGTAATGATCAATATCTTCATAGCCAAAGGAATAGAATGTAAAAAGATCCTTTAGGCTCCCTCGAAACTCGAACTCAAAGAAATTCAGGAAAGAATATGTATAAATGGTGTATTCTAGAGTATAATTCATTAAAAATCCTTTCCACCAGTGATCAATAGCATGTGTCCAAGTCAGATCTACATCCTGCAACCTCTAGTAATCATCTTAGGTCCATACGCGTGATCTATAGTACCATCTCAATCTGGATGCATATGCTGAAATCCATTCATATAGTTCTACTAGGAAACAATAGAATAATGTCTCATACAACTCATGGTACATGTTCTCTTCTACCCATCTACATGCATCGAACTCAAGTTTAGTGTTGAATATTTGAGCAAACTCATCCTCTGTGCTCCTAAACCATGATTCAACACTTTCTAAGGTCAGATGTTCTATCATCATGCATCACAAGGACCAAGATGTATGTCATTTCTCACAACAACTTCGAAAATAGGTCCCAACAACGGAACCAAGATGTAGTCATTTTTATACCCTTAGAACAATAGTCTAATCCCATGCGCGCTGACCTATCACCTAGCGGGTGTTAGGCACTCACCCTAGGCACGCACAAGCGTTGAGCCCTTCCTTCATGTGAGTCTTGTGAGAATACATCATCTATGATAGATAATTAAGTGCAAAATAATGGAAAAGAACCATGCATTCATTCAGAAGATAAAAAGGAAAACATTAAATAGAATACATATCTGATCCATAATACTAAGGAAATGTACTAGGGTTGATGCCTAAAAACAACATATCTATATTATAACGGGACCTTATATTCATATTCATGAGTTTAATAACCACATTACATTTATTGAGGCCATAACAAACCAATATGATAATGCAGAGCAAGGTCATGCATCAGAAACTAAATTACGTCCTTCATATTATAAGTATGAACAAAAACCCATCCCTCTTAATATGTTATCACTCATATATTTCCTCTAATCCCAACCCATAGAATCCTCCATAATATTTTTGTAGAGCTTCAGCTCTCTTCTACCACAATACCATTGCTTCCTTCTACTACTCGCGCATCTCTATATATAGTTTTTGGTCTTCACCATCATGCCTTCGAGGTAATGATTGGGTACGCCAAGTGTACAAGTGGTCCTCCAATGGAGCATGCTTCCTTTGATCTAATCTCTCCACTCTTTACAATGATTTATTTATTTATCCTTCCATCACATGCATGGAATATTCCACCCTTGATCATTTAGCTATCAGGGATGGCACCTTATCCACTCCGCATGCTAGATGGGTCATGCTTTCCTCGTGTGTTTTCGGAACTTCGAATATGGATAATTCCCAAAACTAGTCTTGTCTTACGTGTACATTCCATGTGTTCTACTTAACCTGCTAGAACCCTACCCTACACGCCTTCAACCTCGCACCCTTCTTCAAATAGGTCTCACCCGCTCATGCGCCTTCTTATACTTATCCGATATTATGGGGCCAAACAAGAGGTCAATGATGTATGTAAATTCTAAATTGTTTATTTCTCCTTTCCCATAAGATTGAATGCTTCCTATGTTTCTTCATCCAATCCTTTAAGGAATAAAGTTTTGAGTAGATTAATATCCAGATCAGTACCAAACTTCTTGTGAAGGAAGAGGAACCAATCAATATAATATTCCACACTCTCATCCTCCTTTTGTTGAATTCTAAAAAGTTCTTCCTTCCTGTCCCGAACTCTATAGTAGTCTTGGTATTTATCCAAAAAAATTATTTCCATCTCCTGCCAACTATGGATGGAGTTAGGGGTTAAGCCCATGAACCATCTCATAGATGTGTCTTTTAAAGTGGAGGGAAATAACTTGAGCTTATAGGAATTGGAAGTATAATCATAAGTTTGGCACAAGACTTTGAATTCAAAAATAAACTAGTCAAGATATTCTGAGACTAATCCCCAGAAGGTTGGTAAAATTAAAGGGGATATGTTTTTCATAGGATCTTGATCATTAGGATCCAATTTTATGGGATAGGTAAATGTTCTTCCAAGTGGAGGGTTTCCATTTTCTACACCATTGGGGTTATCTACTTCATCATCCATCCTTCCTTGTTCGAAAGCTATTCCACGTGGATGGTTTTGAGGGGGTTTTTAAAAAATTACTCTAATCAATCTATCTCTATGATCTCTATGTCTAAAAATAAAATATTATCATGTTAAGGATAGTTCCCTAACTACCAACACTTAACTTGATTGTTTTGTTACACATACTCCAAAGCATAAAATATTCTTGTTGTCACTACAAGGTCTTTTTACTTCAAAATAAATATTTATGGAAATAAAATTTCTAAATGGAAACTTACATGACAACCAGGAACACTTCTAGCTAGCACCTTAACCCTTGATAAAACCTTAAGATTTTCCCTGGCAAGTGGTGCCAAAAAGTGATGAACATTTTTGTTACTCACACTTTAGTTATATTATGTTTATAATTCCATCGAGGTGCCCATGGTTTTTTATAACAAAGGGAACAGGTTGTAATTATTCTCAATACTTACTTAATAAAAAAATTAATTAAATGCTATACTAATTTCAATTAGGAAATGAAATGGATTTCCGAAAAATACTATTGAATACAAAGTTAAAATTATTATAAACAATGTAGTGCTAATAATTTGAATCAATGAAAAATATATGAAGGAAATAAATAGTAAATTATCCCTTCTCGTTGGGGAGGAGTGGCCCTTGATTCTTCCCTTCGATCAAGTTCAACATCGCAAATCACACCTATCACCCCTTCCAAGTCTAATTCCAAGAACCCCGTGAAAGATGACATTCCTACTACTGGATGGATCCTCAGAAGCTCCAAGGATTTGGAGGTTTCCCAAAACCTACTTCATATCAGCAATGTTGGTACTGAACAGGCCCTACATCTAGAAACTATTAGACTAGATGCCCTAGAGATTGAGGTTAAACAGATGTAGAAGGACTTTCAGCGGTTGAGCAAGCAAAAAGGGAAGAGAAAATTTGAGGAAGAGAGTGACACTAATAAGGAACAGTTCTCTGAGATTTACAAGAAGTTGAGCTCTCTTGATATTAGGCTGGGAAGAGAAAAGGATAGACATGAACATAATTTAGCTATTTTTAAAGCCATAAGTGATTTCCTAGAACAACAGGTCTAGAGCATTGTGAGGTTAAGTGGGATCCCTACTACTCTATGGGGAAATGAAAAGAGAGAGAATCGACCATTACACGAGGTTGGATGCCTCGGACTCAATGCACACAACTACTTTGGCACTTTTCACCTCGTTGTAGATGATTCATTCCATAATTGAAAGGGCATCCAAAAAATAATTTGTCTTGGGCTAGTGGAATTCATGTTTGTGGTTGTTTCTGCTTTCCTTTTGCTGTATAGTTACTTTTTTTTACGGTCTAGCTACGGGCTACGTCCTTCTTTTGTTCCTTGTTGTTCCCCGATTTTGGTTACCTTGGGTAATGATGTTACTTCTAGTTTTTGCTCTTTTGGTGTTGTATTCTCATTGTTATATCTAGCTGGTGAGCCTTCCTTGTAATTGGGTATAGTCCCACCAAAACTATTTACCAATAATAATAAAAACGTTGCAAATCACACTAGTATAGCTTTACCCCGAATTTATAATTTTTCAAAATATATTTTTACTATTGACTAACTTTTATTCCTACTACATTTGATTTGTTATATTCAAGCAGTCCCATTCTCTCTAGGAGAGGACTAGTTATTAGAAATTAATAACAACTACTTAACAAGATGATTCCTATAAAAACAACTAGTTGTTATAAGAATTACAATCATGGAAGGATTAATCTATGCCATGTTTGGATTGAACTAATCTTGTTAACTAGATATGAGGCCCATAATTGTATCCTTTGAGATATTCAATCAATTCCGGAAGATATTGTTGAATTTGAATTTATTCCTTATAATCATGATGATCATAAGTCCATAAGTTTTTATCTGCATCATGTCTTCAAGAAATTGAAGTTAAGTTAGGATTGCATGGCCCTCATAATATGCATGAAGGTTGAGGTGGTAGTTCATGTTTCTTGATCATGTCATTGTGTTGACTGATGTGCCAGCTATATCACTCATAGTTCAACCATATGAGCCATTTATATATTTTACGCAAGTCCTTCATCTCAATTGAGTCTGAATTAGTGATCTGGATGAGTCCTGAGTTCCATAGTGAGTCTGTGCTAGTTTTAAGGTGATTCATGTGTCGATGCACAAAATATTCCCGCACTAGTATATAGTTAACTCTATGATGATTCAACATATGCTTTTCCAAATGTAGTGTTAATACTCATAAAGTTTCATTCAAGCCATATTTGAAGAAGTAATAACAAGATGAAAATAACAATAATATGCACAAAAATTCCTTCCAAAACAAAGTAAATTATTAATTATAAAATTTCAATATTATACATAGTGCAAAATGATACCAAAATAGCGTAGGGTTTTACATGGGATAAAACATGGAAAAACATGGGTTCATCAATAAACATTAAGGGATTGAATCTTTCTATCTCTAGCTCACCCAATACATTAACTTACACTAAAATGTGTAATGAGACTATTCATCCTTCCATACATACTCATCCTTATCCCCCACATTAAGAGATGCCTAAATTCAACTTATTTAACAAAGAAGGAATATTTGCAAATAGCATTTTTGATTGTTTAAAAATGTATGTTATCTGATTGCCCATGATGACATCTTGCTTCTTCAAACTCTCCCAATGTCCTTGACAGACCTGCCTTAGACTAGCATAGTGTTTTACCTAGGTACTCTATCTTCTCATTTAATCAAATATCCCAAGCCTTTCTCGATCATTTCTCCATTAACATCACTAAGAAGGTCACTATGACTAATTTATATTCAATCCGTCAATACGAAGACATATCTATCGCAAATTTTGTCACATGTTGGTGAAGCCTTACCAATCATCTCTCCTTTCAACTTCCACAAACCGAGCTGATAGAGTTGTTCACTAGGGCTTGTGCTAGGCACATATCTCAAACTCTTTAGGTCCAAACATCCTGGATGTTTTATGAGGCATTCACTATGTCCCAGAAACTAGAAATCCATGATATCAAAAAGAAGAAGCTATAATTACGTAACAAGAGCGCTCCATTTAACTCGAATGAATCTTCTTATTATTCTTCTAAACCACATAAAAATCATGCTAAGGAAAAAGGATCTACCAATGCGGTGGTTCTGAAATCTAGCCCATCTCATCCATAAAACCAATCAAAACCTCCTTCTAATCTTTCCCATGTTTATAACTTCCAATACAAGTAGGAACAATGAAGATATACCCCCATAGGAGAACCTTATTCCTCTGTGTTGGAAAAGTTACTAAAAGTAGGAGCCATCACTCTTCCACCAATCAAACCACATACTTGGTTTTGACCCTTCCCGTCTTATACCTACATGGTATAAGGAGAATGATTATTATAATTATCACCACGTTAGAGGATATAGTAACGAAAATTGTAAAACATTCAAAAACATCATTTAGGAAATGTTAGATAATGGAGATCTCGTCCTGAATAATCCTAACACACTAGCTAATCAAAATATGTAGGTATTTAGAAAACCTTTTCCAAACCATACCCATTCATTGAATTAGGCCAATGAAACTTCTAGCAATAACACCCATTTCCACGAGGTTCATGTTGTCTTTGACACAATACCTATCTCTTCTTCTCAGTTGCCTTCCATCCCTTCTATTGATGAGATTCTTGCACGAGCTCCTCTACCCCCATAGGATCCTATTTCACCTACTCCTCTACCCATGGAGGATCTTACCTCACCTACCCCATCATCTACAGAGGTTCTTACCCCACTCATTTCATTACCTATCAAGGATCCCATATTACCCACGCTTTTACCCAAAGAAGATTCTATTTTATCCTCTTCTTCACCTAAGGAAGAGTCTACATCACCTACTTTACCCCCTCCTTGACCCATAGAGGATCCAATTTTATATTCTCTTCTAGTCAGTGATGTTTCTCCCAGGGTCTACCAGGATCATGTTAATCTTCTTGCATCACTTCTACCTATAGATTCAGAAGCCAAAAACTTCCCTATTTCACAGAGCTCAGAAATTTTTACAGGAATAACCACCAATTTGTCACCATATTCCTCTAATTATATTCCATTCTCTCATTTGGTTGATCACTTGGAGTATCTCCACTACTCCACACTTTGGGGATGATTTCAACTTCCCGTATCAACTCAAATGCAAAAAAACTAGTAGACACTTCAAAAATTTATCCTAAAGTGTTCAAGACAACTAAATATGCTACACTTGAGCTAGTTATAGTACTTTCTTATACGTAGGCCTCACCTACACCCAAACCTTTACCATTACCCCGAAAACCACCTGCACCCAAACCTCTACTTATACCTATACCTTCACCTACGCCTAAACCTATCAACATTGGGGGTCACGTCAACACTAACTCTAATCCATCCTCTTGTGAAGATCGATTTAGCCACCTCCTCCCAAACTATCACCAGACCTATTCCCCCACCTAAGAGGAAGACCCAACCTCTTAGGCCTCATACCCCAATTTCTCCCACTCCTCCTCTTTCACCTTCACCACTTCCATCCATCTTAGGTCCCCATCCATCAACCTTGATCAAACAACCTCCTAACTAAGGTAAAACTAAAATGAAGCAACCTACATCCTTACCACAAAATCCTATTCCATCTAAGCCTTCTACATTGACCCCACCTCCCACTATCTATTCCATTACCTTTTCTTTGACATACATTATGTATTACCTCCTACTATATCTTTATTGCAGCTCTACTCTCACCTTGGCTGACCCGTCCACTTCCATCTTCTGCATTACCTTTTACTTCACACACTACCTACGAAAAGGTAGTCAAACCTACTCAACCTCCAACTCCCCCTCCAATAGTACCTCTTCCATAGAAGTCACCCAAACCTCCATCCAAACCCACTCTCACTTCTCATTGTGATCCCTTGGTAGGATCTTACGTTAACATCCTCACTCATTGTTAGAAACCTTTATCATTACATTGCCACCTCTCAGGCCTTACGACCCACTCAAACCTAAACCAGAAGGGTTTGATGATACCATGATTTTCATTTATCATCATGTGTCAAGGCATGATGTTGAAAATTGTAAGGCCCTTAAAAATATTCTTCTTTAAATGTGTTCTCCTGAAGATCTCTTTGACAAAGATGACCTTTTGGATGAAGAGCCCATTCCACCTCCACCTATCACCACGTAACCTCACCCTATATCTATTCAGTGACCTTCACCTCCACCTCCACAACCCTCTTTTCCTCCTCGACATTTGAGATCAATATGGTCTAGATCAAAGAGCTACCCCAACCCCCTCCAAAATTTCAATGTGCCATACTCATTTCACAAGGCTTTTATCCCACACTTGGTTTTTGTCCTTTCTATCATTATACCTTTCACAACACACCCTCATTTTTTCCTCATATTAATATGGTTCACGTTTCCACTCGATCACGGAAGACACGGGAAAAGAGAAGACTAGCAACCCATCTAGTGTACCTGCACCTACCATTCCATCTCGCACATACCCCAAGGATAACCATCTATGGGACAGACTATTAAATTTATCACGAGATCACACATCATACCATGATCGACAACTCCACCAATCTCCTCTAAAAATGTCTTTGTATGACCTCATCCAAACCTCTGAGTCTCATTGCCAAGCCCTCCTTGAGATCTTGCAAACTATTGAGGTTCTACCAAATTACCCTACACATGTTTCCACTATAATCACACCTCATCATGAGGCCACTCTCACTGCTCCACCAAAAATCTCTATTGTCACTACCACTCACTAGATTTATATTGTCATTTTCTCTTACTCAAAGATTTCTCCTCACCATGCAGATGATCCTGACCTCACCCTCTTCATCTCCATCCACATTGAGGATACTCATGTCGACACGTTATGATAAATGGAGGTGTGACTATTAATATTATTTCTTCTTGTGCATATAAAAAAATGTGCATACTTGCCAATTGCATACATAATAACCCAGTTTTGTTGCATTCTTTCAATGATGCTTTGACTTCTACTCTTGGCACCATCATCCTCCACATTCGCATGGGTCCCTACACCATTCCTAAATTATTCTATGTTCTCGAAGGGGAATTCCAATATAACATGTTGTTTGGCCGACCCTAGATCCATGCCATGGGGTGTGTACCTTTGAATCTTCACCGTTGCATCAAGTTTGAATATGAAGGACATCCTTACACTATTCTGGTAGATCCTTCACCTTTCAAAACTTGTAACATGTTGTATCGACCCAATGATGTCCTTATTCTAGTTAAGGCATATAATATTGTTTCACCTCATCAACCATCGTCACCTCCTCATATTTTATCATTATTGCCTCATCTTCTACCATGACTACTTCATCTTATGCTGCTTCTTCTTCTACCACTTCTGCTACTACACCTTCATCAACTAGCTCATCTCTCCCCACTACTACCGTAGCTTCCAAAGTTAACCTATCTACCAATTATTCTTCTCAAACTCTAAATACCTCATCCATTCCCTCCACCCAAGTACCAACTTCCAACCCTTTGGAAGGTTTTTTTCAATGCCTTACCCTGGGGAGTATCACTTGTACAACATCAACACATTCTAAACTCCTCAAGAGTACGGAAACCTTCATCGAGAAATTGAATTATGATCATAGCTTAAGAGAAACCTTTCCATACGATCCTCCCCACCTTTGCACTAACTTGAAATTCAGGGGACTTGATACTTCTTCCTATTCACCCGAACCACCTACTCAAACATGACTTTTTCCTCCGACTTCCATTACCTCACCAACCTACGTTTGGCTCACACCTTTCTTGAATGTTGTGCTTGTAAAGGCTTTGTCTTTGGTCTTTATAAACAATTTTTCCACAAATTTATTCCTTGCACTACCCACAAACATAAAGACCACTATGGTATTGGATTCATTGAACCACCTAGTCCTAAGAAGGATAGGTTTGACCTCATAGAGGAAGATCCACGTTCTCTACCTTCTTAACCTTTATCACCTTCTTCACCTACCATACCACCTTCACCCACAGATTCCATGGATCCAGAATCCATCCCTCCTAAATTTTTTTTTGTAAACATTATCTCCTTTGGATGTCTCGACTTATCAACGTGATGGCGATGCTCCCTCTTCCCTTCCTTTCCTTTATCCTGATATGATTAAATATGACACACCTTCTATAAATGTTGTTCAATGTCAGGATGATTATTCCATTCTCACCTATCTAGGTGTAGAATATTCTTACATTCATTGGTCATTACCTTCTAAGAGACAAATCATGTTGAATGAATCGACCATCGAGATCAATATTCACATTCAGGATGACCCTCTAATTCTAAATATAGGCCAATCTCTAGATTCTACTAAATAGGCATCCTTCACCTCTTTCCTCCAAGATCATAGCAACATTTTTTCTTGGTCTTACGTTGATATGTTGGTATTGACCCAAATATCTTGGTACACAATATCATTACTATTCATGATGCCAACCCTATGAAATAGAAGCTGAAAAAATACATCCACACACTTCCCTTCTTGTCAAAGAATAACTCCAGTGCCTTCTTTCTATTTCTTTCATTTTACATATTGAATTTCCACAATGGATTTCTAACATTGTTCATGTCACCAAAGTGATAAGGGGACTCTACATCTACATAGAATTCCACAACATTAACCTTTCCTTCCCTAAGGATTAATTTCCTCTACCTAGCATTGACCAACTTGTTGATCTTACAGCCGGCCATGAGATGTTATCTCTTATGGATGGATTCTCTGGTTATAATTAAATATTACTTTCATCTGGAGGATCAACACAAAACCACCTTTATCACCCCTTGGGTGACTTTCATTATCATGTCATTCCCTTTGGCTTAAAAAACACTTGTTTCACTTATCGGTAGCGCGATGACCTATATCTTCCATGACATCATGCATGACATACTAGAAGACTACGTTGATGACCTTCTCGGAAAATATAAAATTGGGCCAAACATCTCCCTGTCCTCAAAATCATCTTTGACCATCTCATCAAATATTGCATTCACCTTCAACCAAAGAAGTGTGTCTTTACATTCCTCTCCGAGAAAACTCCTTGGTTTCATTATCTCTTTACGGGGTATTGAAGTCAATCTTGCTAAAATAAAGGCTATTCTTGAGATGCCTCCACCAACTAACCTTCAATACTTTTTTAGTTTGTAAGGAAATTTACAATCTATCTGACTCTTTATTTCCCAACTTTTCAAATGATGTCACCCTTTCATCATCTTCTTAAAAAGGATGTTTCCTTTAATTAGAATGATGAGTGCCACAAAGCCTTTAAAGTGTTGAAGTAGTACCTTCTTCAGCCACCTATACTCATCCCACCTAAGGATGACCAACCATTTTACCTCTATATTTATGCCACTAACCATTCCCTAGGTGCCATGCTCGCTCATTGTGATGAGCAACATAGGGAGAAAGTGGTTTATTACATAATTCATACACTTTTAGATTATGAGACTCAATATACTCATGCCGAGAATCTTTTCTTAGCCCTAGTCTTTGTCACCACTAAACTTCACCACTACCTACTCAACCACAAAAATTTCATCATCACCAACACCAACCCCCTACATTACATGTATGCTAAGCCTTATCAACACCAACGTGCTTCACATTGGCTCATGCTCCTTGCAGACCTAGACCTAGAATTCATTCATAAAAAGTTTGTTAAGGGAAAAACCATTACGGATCAGCTTGCAGATGCACCTCTTTCTAAAAATCAATCTTCTAACTTTTATTTTCCTGATGAATCTATCTACACTTTGTCCCTAGATGACACCATTTATCAAATGACCTTATTCTTTGATGGTTCTAAATTTCAACATGGGGATTGTGCAGGTGTTATTATCGTTCCTCTTAATGGTAAGCCTATGCCTTCATCTTTTAATTTCAACTTTGATTATACCAATAATGTAGTTGAATGCGAAGCACTCGTGTTAAGTCTCCAAAATGCCATTGCCTTAGATGTTAAGACCATTAATATCTTTACCAATTCTCATTTGGTCATCAACCAAGTTAATGGTTTATGCCAATGTCATAATGAAATACTGTAAAAATATAAGCATCATGTCGACATGCTTTTGAATACCTTTGACAATTACAACATTCAAATTGTTTTGTGATCCACTAACAAATTTATGGATACCATGGCTTACCTCGCCTCAAAATACCTGCCTCACCTTCAGACTCTAAAATATTTGTCACAGTACAACGGTTGCAGACACCTTCTTATCTCTTCCATGAAGTAAAATTCGTAGGATTATTTGAAACCAACCCATGCGACATTTGGTATAAGCAGTATGTTGACTACCTCTCCCTTTCAATCCTACCTCCAAATCTCACTCGCAATGGTAAGTGATCCTTCCTCCAAAATGTCTCTTGTTATGTTGTCATGGGGAGTCTTATTTACAAACATGGCTTTGATGGTATCCTCCTACGGTGCCTCACTAGTTCTGAAATTTCTTACACCATTAAATAAATCCATGACGAGATTTGTGGTGGACATTTCAGTGGTCATGTTGTTGCCAAATGTATTCTTTGACTCGGCTATTATTGGCCAACCCTTAACCAATATTTTTGTGACTATGTCAAATGTTGTGTGAAGTGCCAACAAGCACACTAACCTTCACCACACCCCAAGTCATGCCTTACAAGTTGCCAAATACTTTTTCCTTTCTCTCAATGGGTTTTAGATCTTGTTAGAGAGATTAACCCTCATTCTTCTCAACATCACCAATGGATCATCAAAGCAATGAATACTACACTAAATGGGTGGAATTCATCCCTCTCATTTCTACCAAATCCGATAAAATATGTGAATTCATTAACCATCACATCATTTTTCGTTTTGGTGTTCCTCATCGCCTCATCATTGACAATGGTAAACAATTCAAAAACAAAACTCTACACAAAATCTGTGATAACTTCGGTATTCAACTCAGTTTCTCTTCACCATATTATCCTCAAACCAATGGTCAAGTTGAATCAACTAATAAAACCCTCAACAAAATTCTCATGAAATTTTTCAACAATATTGGTAAGAATTGGCATACGCACATTCCTTTCACCTTATGGGATTATCACACCAACATTTGTACCTCAACCTTCGCCACACCTTTCTATTTGGTCTACAGTATAGAGGCCATCCTACCTCTCAAATTCCAAATTCCATCTCTTTATATCTCACTTAAAGACATGCTCAATGATGAAAAATTTCTCCAAGACCGTTTGGCACAACTTGAGTTATTAGATAAACGTCATTTAAATTCTCTCGACCACCTTTAAATATACAAAAACATATCAAACGTGCCTATGAAAAATGTGTTTATGAATGAACCTTCAAATTCAAAGTGGTCTTATCCTAAAATAAAATCAACATGTAACCAAAGATGAGAAAAGTAAACAAGGTAAGTTTGTTCCTAATTGGCTTGGACCCTATATTGTCACCCATACCTATGGATCAGGTGCTTATTGTTTATCTTTTCTTGAAGTTAAACCTAAACCCAAACCCCTTAATGCATAACATCTTCGACCATTTTATTTTTTAATAAAGTAATACATCACTTTATGTCACTTACATTCTCATCCCTTGAGCGAACCTCTCCTTCCATCTACCTATTTCAAGGTCCAATGACTCAAACAAAATCATGTGATTATCCATCACCATTCAGCCTTATCTTCAATATGAGTATCACGGATCTACTTATGGCATGATACTCATGGATACTTTTTTTCCTTTTCAGGATGTAATCCCATTTTGTTCGTCCCTTAAAAACCTATTTTTTATATGGTTTTCCTTCAAACAAGAGGATTATACTCTGTATAGTCTATTCCATGACTTCAAGTTCAAAAATGCAAAGAAAAAGATACATGGGATAACCAAAAACTCAACTCCTTGAGTCAAACTTCTCTCAAATAGATGAATCCCTCAAAATGACATCTACCTCTCCTTCTTGCTGATATAAGTAGACCAATCCCTCTCCAACCTCAACCATGTCTAAATCCTCTACTCATCTCTCAACCAATCCACTACTCATCTATTAACCAATCCACTCCCTTATCTTGATCTCATGGGCCTAGAAACCATCCTCTAATCATCTAATCTCAACTCACCAAATCAGTCAAAGGAATCTTTCTGTCATTTTTCTCCTCCAAAATATTCTCTCCTGTCATTTTCCAAAAGTAGAAAAGAAAAAAATGAATGCATGTCGTGGATTTTACTTTTTACCCCCATCGACTTGACCAACATCGGTCTCATGCCCTAATGGACCGGCATTGTTTATCCTTTACTATATTTGGTTAGCCTTTAACCGTTTTGGTCACCTTTCCAACCAACCTATACCTAATTTAACCTCCATGTTGCTACCCGAAACCATTTTCTTGGTACCCAAGCCTCCACCTAGCCTTATAACCCTACCTAATTTCCTTATTGCATCACACTTAATCACACTATCATTTGGGGAATGTTTTTTCCTATACCTCAGCCTTACCCATGGCCTCACCTATACACCAAACTTGAACCCACCTATTGGACACTCGAATTCACCTAATCACTATACCTTTTGATGATGCTACTTATGTGGTTTAGCCTATTGATGATTTCTTTCCTAATGTCATGATGTTTATCTTGATGAGACCAAACCTAATTGTCTTTATGGAACCCACCCAATTCCTCTTCCTACACTTAGCCTAGTTATGTTTTAGGACTGTATCCTATACCTTGGATACTTGGATCACATTAACCTTGTTTGGATAAACTATCAACCTTTGATGATGTAGAGTTTGTGAGATCTTTAGCCTAGTGCATTGTCACATTCTATACATGTGTGTGCATTTGAATTCCCCTAGCCTATTACCTACACCCAAAGTAACCCTTGCCCATGCCCAACCCTACTTTATTTCTCTTCTTCACCTACCATTTTATCAAACTCTTCACCGATTCAGCCTTCTCCTTCATCAGATATGAGTTTTAAGGGGATCACATCAATGCATACATACAGGGGCAACCACTCCTATTTTCTTTAGTTTTACTTATCAATACAAGATACGCAATAAAAAGGGGAAAATGTAGACACCCAAAATTGGGTTGCAACCCTCTAAATCACCTTCGAATAATTATTTAATACAATCCCCCACCATACCCACTTCCACACATTTTAATTAATTTAATTATCACAATTAATTTAATTATCTAACTCACCTAGCCACCTCACTTATCCACCTCACCCTAGACCCATTCTAAAACTATTAATTCCCTTAGACCAAGTCCCCACTTATCCTATCCAATAAGGACTCTTTCCAACCCTAACTATTCATGACCTATTAATCCTCTAACTAATTCCACACTCTAATTCATGCCATTCAACACTTTAGACCGGACTAAGCCAAAGACCATGGTAAATTTGGGAGAAAAAACCCTATTTTTGGCAAGTTATACTAATTCTCCCTAACCAAGGCCGTTTTCCCTCAATGGCGTCGGTTCCCCAACCATCGTTGGTTACCCTTGAGTAAGAGTTTTTAAATCTTTACATATGTTCTCCAATTCATTCATTCATCTAAGCTTTGGCATTCCAACTCTCGATAATTCAAGCTACTAGATGATGAACCAAAGCCCATCAAATCTTCACCAACATCCAATCATCTCATCCACAACTTTAGATCATCACAACATAGCACACAGGCTCTGTTGTCACAACACTAGACACATTCTCGTATCTCCCACAAATGCTCATCACCAACAACCATCTTTAGATCTACATGTTACCAGATAAGTAATTCATTCTTATTTTTTAAGATTTTGTTTTGATCTTAAGTCTTTCATTTACTTCTTTCATCCGATCCTCTCTTTGTCCCGAATACCACCTTTCACCTATTTACCACTTATTCCATCAACCTAAACCATTTCACCTGTCCAAGTACCTCTACCACCCTTGTTGAGCCTTAACAAAATCATATCATCCCTCCTAAACCCCCTCAATTCTCTATGCAATCACAGAGAGACCCAAAACACCCATTTTTATATTCCCACCATATTTCCCCTACCGGAACTATTCACTCAACCGGCATTGGTCATTTTCTAGTACCAGCATCGATCACCTAACCGATATCGGTCTCTGTGATTGGTAATTTTTCCCATAACAACAAGCTCATAACTTTCACCAAACATTCTAGAATCACCCAAAACCTTGCCCAAACCTTTCCTAATACCTTAGTGACCTTCCCCAACTAGAACCACACCTTTCCCAATACTAGATTAGTTTGTATTTTAGTATTTCATTTAATCTAGTGTATTGATAACGTTTTGAGACACCTAAATCAAAGTGTTAGCAATAGGACCTTTACTTCTTGAATTTATTTTCATTGATTTGATAAAACAGTAGATTGACAGTCGTCTAGGAAGTGTCACACTTCTCGGAACTAGCATTTGCTAGGCAGTCCACTTTGCATATATTTTTTAACTCTCTTTTATGGTCTTGTTGTCCTTTACAGGTAGTTCCACTTAGCCAAAAGGAAGCTCTCACATTCATTCTGATCAACATCTACAACATGTTTAACCTTTCCCAACTATTCATAGGTATTCCTCATATGACCATTAACCTTATCTATTTTATCACATTACTTTGAGGTTAAAAGATATAACACCCCATGTCCTATGTATGGGTGGTTTAATAGGTCCTACAAAATAAATTACCCACTTTTCAAAATATTTTACGCTTGTTATAGGCCTTAATGGAATTTTATCTCTATTCACATACTTTCCAATTATTTGACATTGATCACACACTTTGAAAAAATCCTTAGTGTCTTTCTACAATGTATCCCACCATAGACATGCTAAAAGGATCTTACATGCGGTCACTTTCCCTGCATAGTGTCCTCTGTGATGCCTCCATGATGGCTTTGTGCTCATGCTTCAAAACACATCTTCACAAGACCTTTTCTCTACCCATTTTATACAAGTATCCTCTAATAAGATGATATGGTGTGGCTCGAATAGCAAGTTTCTTCTTTTCCAAGGTATTCATTCCTTCTAGCACAAGTGTAGTGTGTAAAAATATTACAATTTCTTCCAAATTTACTTTACGTGGTTTAATTTGAATAATTGGGCATCGGGAATAGTTTCTTTAATACTTTGTGCATCCTCTCTATAATTGATTCATGAAAAATGAGAAACTCCTATATTTCTCTTTCCTAGCTTTACTTTGGGACTGTAAAATCAAATTCCTAAAAATGAGTATCTAGTGGCAGATGTGCCCTTACAAAATAGGTTTGTCGACTAAGTACTTAAATTACGTATGATCTATATATAAGATGAATGGTGTGGCCAAAAATTAATGTCAAAATTTTTGAAACATGTAGATCATGGATAACACTTCGCACTCAATCATTGTGTAGTTTTGCTCTTCTTGTGTCAAGTTCCTATTTACAAAGTATATGGGATGATCCACATTACCCTCTCATGTTTGCATTAATACTACATCAATAGTCATGTCAAATGCATCAACATGTACATGGAAAGGTATGTTCCATGAAGGGAAGATTAGGATAGGTGTGGTGGTGAGCTTCTCCTTCAATGTCTCAAACACATTCTATTGCACATCACCCCAATAAAATTTCCCCTGGCCTTGAGTAATTCTTCCAGGGGCATGAAAATCTTTGCATATCCTTTGATAAAATTCTTGTAGTATCCAGTATGCCCCAAGAAACCACACACTTCACTTTTATTGGTAGGTTCTTCTAGTCCAAAATCATTGCAATATTAGTTGGATCTACTAACAATCCATCCTTACAAATTATGTGCCCAAGAAGAGTACCAAAGGGGTGGAAAAGATGCACTTCTTAATGTTAAGAGAGATTCTTAATTACCAAAGCAGCTCAAACATCAATCTCAAATTATCACATTGATCATGTAAAATCCCATAAATGGTCCAATCATCTAGATAAACCTACATAAAATTATGAATGAAATACTAAAAATCCTGGAAAATGATGCACGATAATACTTTTGGTACGTACGTTTTCAATCCAAATGGCATCATAGTATATGCAAAAATTCACCATTAAGTGGAAAAAGTGGTCTTCTCCTAATCCTTGCGTGTAATGTGCACCTAGTGGTACCCTAAAATCCATCAATAAATGAATATATTTCACACCCATGAACTCCTTCAAGGATATCTTATGTAAATTACATAGGAATAGGATCTATAACACATGAAGCATTGAGTTCCCTATAATCAACATAGATCCTAATCCAACCATCCTTCTTGATGTTGATCACTATGGGGATTACCATCTTAAATTCCTCAATAGGCTCAATGATTCTAGACTTAATCATTTTTTCAATCTCTTCCTTAATCTTCATGCACAGGTTTAGATTCATCCTATAAGACCTCTTCCAAATGGGACGTGCACCATCTTTTAGCTTAAAATTCATCTCTCTCAATGAAGGATGCACACCTTTCAACTCATTATAGTATATTGTAAATAGGTCCTGGAAATCATGTAACATCTCAATAATATTTGTAACCTTTGCTTCTAACAAATAGTCTCCAATGATAGCCTCATTATGTGCATCCTTAGTCCCAATAATAACCTTCTTAGTCTTCATAGGTACATGGTATGCACGTGCCTTCTCATCCAATATTCCATTACCTCACATGTACCATCTATATGAATAATATCTAGGTTCTCTACTTCTTCATCATCAATAAGATAGAAAAACTTCTCTATTTCCTTCTATTTCCAAGCACGGCCCAATTGTATCTCTTCTTTTCCAGTACATCTTCACTCGCCTCAATATCGGTTCCCCCGAAGCATCGAACCATAACCTCCTCTACTTTTTCATTGTCTCCTAGTGTGATGCGCTTCATAATCTATAAGGCCTCATGGACAGTGGATTATTTGAAAAATAATTAAAGGTGTCAACAATATACCTTCATTTATGTCTCACCAACTTGTAATCTCTTATTGTAGCTCAAGCATGCACATACCATACATGCGCGCAAGCCTTCAATGTAGAATATAACTTATGAACCCAAAGAGATGGTAGTAAATATTCCTAGCCTTGCGCCTATCATATCTCAAAGTTGTGGATGTGTACCAAATCATGAGTCTTCCCATCATACTCATGTATAATAGAGGGTACATTATTCAAAGTATTTTTTTCAAAAAGGCAGCCCTCACTCTTGCGTCACCCAACAAGTTATCTTTGTGTGTTTCCCACCAAAGGTGCTAAGGTCTCACGTAATGTATATACCATCATATTTTTCTATCTCCCTCATTCTTGTTCTAGTCCTCCATGGCGTGCAAGAAAGATTCAAGTTTTTCCTCTCCAGTATACCTAGGTAACTGAGTTTTTCCAAACACCTAATCATGTGTGGCTTGATCATCTAAGTGAATCTTTCCTTAACTTCACCTCTAACCATTTCATACTTATCATGGGTCCAATTATCATAAGTAACATTGGTAGTGTCACCGATAGATTGTGCATATTCCTACCTAATTACACATTCCTTATATGGTTCCACATTGTTAGGGTGGGAATTGTACATCCATATACCCTTTTAAGCTCTTCTTCATTGATAGGCTCAATCTAGGGCATAGCATTGACATCATCTAGATATATGATAACACGCTCCTCTTTGTTCTTAAAACTGATATATCTCTTATTGAATCTGTAGGTCTACATTATTTACACAACACTAAGGAATTCCAAGTAGTGTTGGGCAATTATCTTCCTCAACAAGCTCCAATACTTCAAAATCACCTATGAATTTGGCACCCCAAATAGTAATTGAAGCATCCTTCAACACCACAATAGGCATGTCCCTTGTTTTATTTTTCATGTATAGAACATTGGAAGATGGATGTAATTGTAGTCTTCCCATTTAGTTCCAAGCATTAAAAATTATAAATTTACCTCTGCACATGTGTCAATCAAAATATTACTTACCAACCATCCATCAATCACTGCATCCAATGTAATCTCTTTTTCATACTCATGGTTATGTGGTGGAAAATTGGCATGAAGGATCGACACTTGAGCTTAACTCTTTTGTGTGGTACTCTCTTGTGTAACCATTCTCCAAGCAATGGTATGATGTTCTCCTAGTGTAGCATCTTGCATACTTCCTTCATGTCATCTACATATTTCTATGGGAGCTCAATGTTCTATGTCTTTTCTCTCATGTGCCTGTTCTTCATGCACTTTGGATATCTCCTGTAAATATTTGATTACGCACATGGTCTCTTGGTAGACCTCCTTTTGTATCATCTAAATACTTAACATTTATAATATCCTCCCTCGTGAGGAGAGGTTTTACTTTAAAAGGCTCATGCACATGTACTGCTTCTACATGAGTAGTAACTAGTAAAGGTTGGAGTTCCGATCAATCATATTTTTAGGTGTCCATGATTCCTTCTTCGTGCGCTCTACCTTAATCATCCCAATGCCTTTGTCCTTTTTTTTTTTTTACACATATGTTCTAAATTTATCGACAATCTTCAACTTTGTGTGTTTTTCCACAATATGCATTAACTTTGATTCTTGGGACACTAACGCTAATAATGATATGGGGACCCGTTAGTAGAACAAGTTCCGGATGTGAACCTTCCTCTAACACCATGGCCTCTATTCATATATCCACCTCGTTACCCACTAGTTTCATTGTTGTGCCATTCATTATGTTGGTATTCCTACGCTGAGAGCTACCTTCCACGGTGGTCTATCGCAATATAGTCTCACATGCCTCATGAATGTGTTCAATCAAACAGTCAACTATATCATAGGTATGCGCATCACAAATCTTGTAGTACATGGATATATTTTTCATTATTGCATGTTGTAAGAGGGGGAAATCCCGGACATCATGATTCTTCTAAAAATATCACAATATTATAATATTACGCACACATCCCTACATGGAAAAATATCCTTAGTATTCCCTTCCACATCGCAATCGGTGCACCATAACCCACTACATGTCTCATGTATCTTGAATTAGCAGATAGCCTCTCCAGTTTTTTATCCATAGTTATTATTTTTGCCTCAAGAAAAGGACTTACTCCATTGTCTGCACTCCCAATTACTATAGCGCGCAGAGCTTCTTCTAAATATTCATGCGAGATCATTAAATTTTTTATATGATAAGGCCCTTTGAAATGGATTCAACAAACCTCCAAAAATGCTACGCATGTTATCTCGATGAATATCATAATATATTTTAGAAAGAAGAGTCTTAAACTACACATCATACTCCCTCACACTTTCACATAATCCCTTCTTGATGTCCTTTAGTGCACTAATACTCTATTGCTCAAACTAAGGAATGGTAAATTCAGCCAAGAAGGTAGTGCGCATGAATTATAATCCAATGCAATCGGTGTGGATCATACTTTTTGTACCAACTATGTGCACGCCCCTGAAGTGTGGTGGAAAATTGACTTTCCTTTCTATCAAGAATTTGTTATGCCCTTCGATCTCCATAACAATTCACACTTGTGCACATGCTCAACTGCATCCTCCATACCTCTATACTCTGGTAAGTGAAGAGACATCTCAAAGAAAACTTGAGGTGTCATATGTTTTGGTTGTTGAGGTTGTGTTTTTATGGCTGTTTTGGTTTCTTTTGGGGACCTTATCCTAGGATTGGGCCAAATACAAACCTGAACCTCCACCAGGATGTCTTCCACGTGGTGGTTATCCTGAACCTCTTGAGCCTCCTTCCACAACCTTTGGTCCAATAGATGAACTTCCTTATGTCCCATTTCTTATACTAAACTAGACACCAACTATTTGTGTTATAGCACACCTATAGGATTACTTCTAATGGTATGTGCTCCAATGCTCTATCATGATGACACGCCTGTAAAAATACCTACAAAAGTACTTCTCCTAAACACTTTGCACCTATTATGTTTCCATGTGTGCATTTTTGATCTATCACACATCATGCGGTAACTAAAAATGTGTCTACTGTGTCTCCTACCCAACATGGAGATTTTTCTTCCTCACCTTCACTATGATGTTCTTTAGCAACTACCTATGGATTTGTAAAACCTTATGCAAGGACTAGGAGGCCATGGTGGGTCAAATGCACACCTGTAGTTCTCATTCTCTCCTCGAGTTCACTCTCATCAAATTTTGATGGGGCTTATCTATTATGCTTTCCAATGTTAGGAGGACATTATACTATGGTTTGTCACCTTATATTGGGTCCTCATCACTTTCTCCATTAATCAATCCTCTTGACCTCAATGTTGCATCCACCACCCATTGTTACACATCGTTATACCCGAGTTGTCTTTCCTCCCTCTATTTTTATTTCACCATGGCCACTACCATCCTTCCCAAACTTGTTTCCCACCCCTACATGTGGTGGGATTTTATCTCTCCATAGGTAATTTCATAATTCCTAGTTCCACCATCGGGATCTTGATAACTAATGGTATTGTGCATAAATAAGATCCTCTTGGTTCATGCAAGAATCAAAACTTTTCTTCCTCTACGTAAGAATGTGTGTAAATTACATACTCCAAAGTATAGTTATGCAGTACACCTTCCCACCAACAATCCATAGCTTTAGTCCACCGCTCGTCCACATCCAAGAGTGTTTGGTAATATTTTTGCGTCCAAGATTTATTTCCTAGCTTGGACACCTCTATTTACTATGTAAGTTGTTAACCATTGGTAAAACTATATTGGGAAGAAACTCAAGAATATCTCATACAAGCATTCATATAGATTATCTTCTACCCACTTTTGTGCATTAAATTTAGGTCTAGTGCTCTATCTCCATGAAAAATCTTCTTGTTTTTCTTCTATCTAGATTTCAATATCCTCCAAAGACATTCAAAATTTCATCTGCATGCAACATCCTAGTAGACAGATTGAAAAAAGGTCTCCACAACGGAACCAAAATGTATTCTTATTTTACCCAATATTATATTTGCACATTGGCACCTCATCCAAACAAGTATGGAAGCTTACCTAAAGCATGCGCAACTACCAAGTACCTCCTTTGTTATGCTTACCAATTTGTCAAAGATCCATTTTTACCATATTGATAACCAAAACAACCATTCATGCATAGAGAAACATAATAATCATGACAATCTAAAGCAACACATATAATAAGGAAACCATTCAAAGATAATGAACATAAAGAATAATCAACAAGATTTGGATCCCCATTATACCATGCTCAGATCTAGTCACTTTGGCAACCCATATATAATTATCCATTGCAAACCATAATCAATTACATAACATAAAAATTGAATACATCATATTCCATTACATTAGTGTGCAGGACATGTGTGCTCTCATACAGACTCCAAAACCCATAGCTACTCAACAAGAATTGTAGAACCAAGATTTTCAAACTAGAACTACCTAATAAAAAGACACACATATATATATATATATATATATATATATATATATATATATATATATATATATATATATATAAGGTGGGGACTTTCCCTTCACCATTTTCTTGCACATTCCTAATAATAGGTGTGCTTACAATAGTCTACATGCTTTTTCCACAACATGTGCTAATAATAGATTAGACTAAATATACAATAGATATTACATGCACTAATCCTATTATTAGATTGATCCATGTGTGGTCTTTATCTCTACCCCGTATGTGTTTTTTCCAATTATAGCTCATTTTTGTGCTTCCCAAACCATCTTCACTTTTTCTATTTTTAAACCTTTCCTGGATGCCACTCCAATTATGACTTGTAATTTTTATTCGCGACTTGGAAAATCAGCTAAGTCCCAATCCTTGTTTGCTCATGCATGAACCTTCATACACAAATCCTTCTTGCATGTGTGTGCCCCTTAACGCACTCCTTGCGCATGATCCTAACCTCCAAACATGGTTGGTACTTAGCCATTTTCTCTACTCAATAGTAATAGTACTGATAAAGAGCTCATTTATACCCCAAAAATTTCTATTATAGTGAATGAATCAAATAATTTTAAAAAAATTAAAAATCTAACACATCTCTATTCATTAGTATGGTTAAAAATTCATCTCTTTAAAATACCCATGATGAAAATAAAAGAAAAATATTTGAAGATGTTCTTATTGGTCAAAACAAAATCACCCCCTTTAGTTGTCTAATATAGGGAAGTCATTTACACAAGTTGTTGCCTCATACATACATGATGTTAATACTTCAATAATCCCCCTAAATACACACATTGCCTAAATATGATGTTTTTGATATGGATTCTATTATGAGTTGGTTTAAAATTACATTCCCTTTTAATGAAATGTCATGCATTATTGAGCATATAAATAGAGCCTTTACTATTCTTGGTGCCTAAAATTATGTTTCTTCATCCACTGCTGCTAAAAAGTTCAAAGAAGTGAATCAAGAGGTGGAAGAAGTGCCTAAAATATGTTTGGGAACAACACTCTTTGAGAGCCAATTGGATGTCGACCCATTCTATATTAATTTGTTTTTAAATGAATGGTTAAATAATTGCATGTTTGACTCCATATCTTCATGCAATATGTTTCCCCTTGTTGTTATGAATGAGATCATCATAATAATTTGTACATGATATGACAGATATGCCATGGACTCCTATGAAATGCTAGATAAGGGATGTGTGAAAGCATTGGTGGTTCAACTTGGTGTTTTCCTTGAAAATTTCTTTCCATGTATGTAATTGTTGTTAATTATCCTCGTAAATGGGGTATATTGTCTATTATCCCAAAAATTATTTTCGAGGATAAATTTTGGGTAACCTACCAAATTTTGTTCTTAAGGATCTTTGTAGTTTTATGTCTTTTCCCAAAATCCAAGTTCGAGGCCCAAAATTGTAAAAAAATCTTCTTTTTCAAATTTCAAACTTCCAAAACATATTGAATTCTAAATTCTTCCCGAGTCCTGAAGCTCAATACACTATGGTCCGTTGGTATTTTGGGTTTCAAAGCGTCTAAACAAGAGGATGTAAAAACATGTTAAATGTTTGATGTTTCCCAAACTCGAATCCCAACACACTTTATGTTTCAGGCTTTTGGTGTTTTGAGACATCGAAACATGTCAACTCAAATACATGTATTTTGTAGTCCAAACCCTTATCCCCAAAAATTGTATGAGCCTAGTATATCGGGTTTTGGTACTGAATGCATAAAAGAATGATTTGTCAAATGCAATCAAATTCTTAACTCATGAGTCAACACATTACTTACCAAGTTGGATTTGACCATACACATTTTTCCAATGTGTAATCAATGCTAAAAAATCATAAAAACCTAAATTTTACACATCATTTTTACCTTGTATAAATTCAGAATTTTACCATAGTGACGTGTTTTTGGCCCTCCAAACACCAATTTTGCTTTTCCTTTTCATTTGATAATTTTTTCAAAAAAATCAATCCTACCCACTTTAGTTTTTGGTAATTTCTATCAATTTCTAATCTTTGATGAATTTTGAAAGGAATTTGACTTTTTCTCTTTTCCTCTTTCCTTATGTAAACCATATTTTTCTTTCTCCCCGTCCAAGTTTTTCCTTTTTGGTTTTCTTGGTATTTTTTTATGTTTACTTGTGTCTTTCATGGAGAAAAATTAAATCCACTCTAAAAATTAAGTTTAACATAAACTAGGATTTGCATTTTGAAAAATGGGTCATAAACCCCAACAAAATTTGTGTCGGGATTTACAAATTTTTGTCAAGGTGTAAACCTCGACTTAATGTTGTAGACTTTCAAAGTTGATAAGCATAAATGAATCTCCAACAAGACATTTTTCAGTATTTTCAATATGTCTAACATGTCCTAATATTCTACTTACTCTTCTCAATATTTTCAAATTGCTAAACAATTTCACAAGCTCAACAAGTGTGTTAGACTTTCAAGGGTGAAAAATAAGATCAGTTTCCTACATAGTGCTTTAGAGTTTGGGAGGTATTAAGAAATTCAAATATTTCAACTAATGTGTTGGATTTCTCAAGATTCCATTCAAGACCAAAAATGGACAAGTATGTATCATACTTTTAAAGGTGTGAAACATGATCATATTTTTACCTAGTGCTTCGTGTTTACGGGGTGTAGAACAAGCTTGATTTTCCAAAAAAATGTGTCGGTTTCTTCAAGGTGTTTAACAAGGTAGAAATCTCACCAAGCATTATTTCAAACTTTGACATGTGTTGAGAAAATCAAGTTTTATGGTTTAATTCTAGAATACATTCAAGGAGTTTCGGGAGAAATTTTTAGTTCTCCTTCTTGTCCCAATTTCTAAATCAGCAAAATGGAAAGCAAAATCCAAATCATTTAAGAGAAAAGATAAATAGATGAAGTATATCTACCAAGAGGTGGTTCTCCCTTCAAATATTGACTCTAATTGTGACATTAAGGATACGGGGCTCGGGCACATCGACTGACTAATTTTTGGAGATGAGTAAACAACCCATCCAAATCACCATTGATGCGGGGCATTTATGATATTGGGTTAGAACTTTCTATAGTGATTCCATTTTTAGCACAATGTCTTGAATTCGTGCTCGCATGATAGTGAGCCACTATGATGGTGGCACTAGGGTAGTAAAAATATAAGATGGGGAAGTGGTGATCAGGTTAGACATGGAATATTTTAATGAATTTATTAGTCTTCCTAAATTTAATGAATATGTGGATATTAACCTTGGAAAGGCTCGAAAGGATTGGGATGAAAAATCCTCATCTTGTATCAAACATTTGAATGAAAATTATCTAAATAATCTTAGGCCCACAATTAGTAGTTTTCTAAGGACACTTCCTCAAAGTGACTTCATTCCATAAGTCAAGGATATTTTCACTTGCTTAGAAAGGTTATTGGTCTTTTTGTTGCTAAATAATTTCAAGAATGGATGTATAGTTTCATTCATATCATAAGGAAAATTTGGTAGTATTTCATATGGGTAGAATTTATTAGTGAAACCTTAAACAAACAGCTTAAGGAAGTTCACACAACAAGAAAAATATACATAATGTCTTATTTGAATTATGTTGCAGTAGGATTGAGGATATATCCAAAGTTAAATACATAGGGATAAAGGAGCTCAGCCTAAGTCTTTGACTTTTATCCTTAGTTGTCTTTGCAAGAAAGTTTCAAGCATTTCAGGAGAGTAAACGATGCTTTCTTTTATAACGTCATATGTAAATTAGACAAGGACTTGTCCAAGTGGTGGTGCACTAATTTGGCTTAGAATGTAATATCACACTTGGGATGTATCTTCTTGCATTCAAAACCTTCACCTACATCCCGGTAAGAGGATTTCAAGGTTCTCCATATCTACTACCAAGATACCCAAATGACAAGTGAGTATTAATGCAATTGGTAAGAAATTTGTTGGATCTGTATAATTTTCAACAAAGAAAGCACAAGGTGGGAATTAATTTCCCTATCTCAATTAGCCAATATACATGCTCATTCATAATTCATTGTCAAGCTGAAGAATATTACCTCATATATGCAAATAGTAACTCTCAAATATTTACATCCAAGACTCATTTTTACTATAGTGGGATACTAAAAAGTCTTGGAACCTTGCACTTACATTTCCTAAGCTTGAGTATTTATGGATTAATTATATAGATGAGGTGGCAATAAGGAAAAAATATTATATATGAATGACTCTATAAGAGGTGATAAAGTACAATATTGTGGATATTCCAGAAGGCACGGCACGGTTAATGACGGGGATGTCCAGGACTACATCTATAATTAGATGAATGTAGAAAGTATGGGACTTCTTCCAATTGATTTATTTACAAAGGAAATCATATCTATAAATAAAAATGCTTAATAAACTCTAAATTAAACCATCAATAGCTTTACTCATTAAAAATAAAACCCAAGAAAAGGGTTATTTCTATAAAGACAACTACTTTTTTAGAATCGGCCCCTCCATTGACCACAAAGATAAAATAAATGTTCTTGCAAATCCTATAAGGTTTAGATTTGTGATTAGTTGAGAAAACCTACTACCTCCTCCACTTCTTCAACCATTGTGAAAGTAGATTCACCTTCACCTCAAAATTTTACAGATATGTATGTTGACCCAAATCGAACCCCTTACAGTTTTGGACAGCTTATCAAAAATGGACTCATCCATTTTTATTCAAGAATACCACACAGGACTAAGCCTTCAATGAAATCTAATCACATAGTGTTCTACAAGTTCCATTAATCCATGGGTTAATGGAGCATCAAGCAATGACTTGGGCATATTTTTGATTGAGTTATTGTTTTATGGAGGCTTGTTAGTCTTTCGCGACAATAAGGAATTCAATCTTCTCTGAAGCACCAAATTAGACTTTCACAAGTCAAAGGAAGGTTAGAGCACCGTGGGATTATACACCCAAAACAATATGGAAAATTAGCTAAGGATTTGATTTTTGGAGCAGAGATTGGAAATATTCTTAGTGCTTCATGGTATGGAAAGGTGTAGCATTATGTGGAATTGGAATATATAGGATTCATTGAAGTTTGTTAATTCCACATGCACAAAGGATGAAGTCTCGCAAGAAAATCCACAATGCACAAAGGAGAAGTTTGAATAGCCGCACGATAAAGGAAAACGAGGTTTGGAGATGACTAATTTTTGAAGCCATGAAACACTATCATAGCATTCCACACAGTGTCCTAAACAGAGTGTTATGCGGAATTCAAAATATGTAGAACAAATAAACATGGTCGCTAAGTCAAAATGTTGTATAATAAAGGAATAGGCCTCCATAGCATGTGGAAGAGGAAAGTAAGAGTTTCGCGGATGTACGGGAGTTATTGTCTTATGGGTTTCTCATTCCATTGAAATTTTCAACTTAAAAATACATAGAGCATTCAAAAGATCATGGAACATATAAATGTCTTCAAACAAAGAAACTCTGTAGGAAACCATGAAATCATAAAAAAATTGTGGATTGCGCACAGCGGTCACACCTAATTTTAAATAAAAATTTTTACCACCTCACCAACAAAAAATTAATAAGTGTGGGTGTTATCTTCCATGACACAGAAATTTTATGGTGTGCGATTGTAGACATGTCGGGTTCCCAAATCAATCTACATACATCTATGGAAATTGGTCCTTGGTGGATGAATCTCTCTCTTGTTGGTGCCTCTTTCTCTTTCCCTATTTTTATTCCTTTTTCTATAATTATAGAACTTGTCCTTGGGAAAAATAGAGATCCCTCTCTTTTGTAACAACACCATGCCGAAATGGTGGTAGGCTTATCACAAGCTCCAAACCTCACATTTGGTCTTTATGATGTATTTTGTGTCTTTTTCCATAGTGTAATGGTATGTGCATCCTTTGAGAAATAAATCTTAGGCTTGTGGTTATTCTCTTCCCTATGCTTGTGTTTATTGCATTCTTGCCTCTCCATTATTTCTCTAGTATGATGTATGCATTTTCTACTTGCATGATTTCTATTTTTGTGTGTTTTCAATGTGTGGGAAGGGTTAAAACTCTCTCTCTCTCTCTCCTCCCTCACTCCCTCCCTCTTTCCTCTCACCTCCCCCTCTCTCTCTCCATGGGTTTTTCAAATGCCAAATTGGTTTATCCCTCAATGTGAAGAAGCTATATTTTATGACCGAGATGTCACCTTGGATATCAACATGGGTTGAGTTAATGGAGGCTCATCAATCGATTTGTATGGAACCATGTCAATGGGAAAAGCCTACAACAACACCTTATTTCCCTCATTTTTCTCCTTCCTAAACTACACCAAGTCTAGTTTCCATGATCCTGGCTTTCTGCAAGCTCCTCTTGAGGATTCCCCTTCTCCATCTTCTCCCCTTCCTTCTCACCTTCATTTTTCACCCTTTTTCCTCCTAAATCCTCATCTCCTCCATGTGTTTATCCCATTACTCCTTCTAATCAGCCACATCCACAAGAAAATTTCATTCCTTCATCTTTCAAGCATGTTATTATTTTAATTAAGCAATTTGTAAAGAAGGGTGAGTTTGAAGCTAATGGTATTTTTGGGACACTAGAGGTAGAGATTCAAAGTGAGAAAGGTGTTTTTACTTGATGCAATGATCCTCATTTGTCAACATGTTTATAACTTGCTACACTATTGGAAGTTTGTGGTGATCCACTAAGAGTATCTTCAGTCACTACAATTAATCAACTAGAGATTCATGATGAGGAAGAGGATAAATTTGAGTTATCAAACTTCTTGTTCGGTGAGGAGAAGGATGCGGATCCAAAGGTGGTAGAGTTGTTTGTAGAAGAAGCATAATAGACTATAGATCATCTTGTAAACATCCATCATGAGGAGGGAAGTGTATCTAGTAGCTTCATTCTTAGAGATGGATGTAAATAAGATGGGAAAATCATAAAGATCAGTCCGGTGGTTCCCAATTTTGTGTGCCCAATCGATATTTGGATATTCTAGACCTAAAATCAGAGTTTTCACCGGTCATGCTTACTTCATAGCATGAGGAATAGATTATTAGCATCAAATTTTATCTTCAACACCTAAAAAACCAAATGCAAAGTAACTTGAAAAGGTATTCATTCTCTTTCAAGTTGATACTTAATACCACTCACTTTGGTAGATAATGTGATACCTTTTACGAATCTCTGTTATTTGAATATTCGACATCATAACCACGGGTAAGGATGAAACGGCAATAGCTCCTGTATAAACCACCGGGGAGATCATGGCGGGGGTCAAGTGAAAAAATTTCCCGACTACTAAACCATGTTAAATATGGTGAAGATGGTGAAGATGATGAATCATTTGATGATAATTCGTAATTCAAACGGTTTATCTAGAAATATTAATTAGTTAATTAAAGTTATATTAGTAACTTTAACACTGATATTAAAGTTAATTAATATAATTATATATATATATATTAATAACTTTATATGTTGTGTTATTACCCCTTAGAAATTATCTCCTGGCCGAAAAATGTGGAAATGAAAGGCATGTTTCCACCCTCACCATGTGATTTTATTTCCAAGTTAATCACATGGCTACATTTTACAAGAGAGGGATATTATTTCTCCTAAGCTTGTATCGAGTTTTCGTTTAGCTACCTTTACTTTTGGTTAGAATAAGGTATATTAGGTTTTCCTATTGTAAAACAAGTGCATTGTGCACACTCTACATGTTTCCACTTGGGGCATGTATGGTTTTCATTTTTTCACATAGATTTTTGGCCCTTTTCTACTTCACATTTCAGATTTTAGAGGAGATTTTATGGTCGAATCAGATAGTTGGAGTAGTTTCCAAGTTTATTTAGAGCTCTAAAAATCAACATCATCGTAGTGCTAAGTTCATACAGATCTAGGAGACAGATTTTAAGGGATGAGATTAGTTTTCTTTAAGATTATGCTTGACTCCATGCCCAATGGATGCTTGAAGGATACAATTATTCATCATCTAGCGGAAGATGTCCCACGAAGTTGTCAAATTATTAACTGAATTGCACCCTTGAAATTTAGGACAACTTATCAAAAATGGACTTTTCCATTTTGTTTGAGAATGTTGTGTAGGACTAAGTTATCCTTCGTGGAGTGAATTCATGTAGTTTTCTACGGGTTCCCCTAACACATGGAACAAGGGGCATCAAGAAAAGACTTAGGTGGATTTTTAATGGAGTTAGTGTTCCATCGAGGTTTGTTAGTCTTTCTTGGCACTAAGGAAGTAAATATTCCGTGGGCACCAAATCAGCCTTTTGTAGGTCGAAGGCATGTCAAAGCACCACAAGGTTATTCTCCCGTGAAAAGATGGAAAATTAGTTAAGGACAAGATCTGTGGAATGAAGAGTGGAAAGAGGCTTAGCACTTCGTGACATGGAAAGGTGTAGCATTACACCGACTTGGAATATGTAGGATTCTCACATGGAGTTTATTAATTTCATGTGCACAAAGGATGAATTCGCCAATAAAATTTGTAATGCATGAAGGAGAAGTTTGAAGATCCACATGGTAAAGGAAAACAAGTTTGGAGGTGAATAAGGTTAGAATCCATGAAACACTATCCTAGTGTTTTGTGGGTTTCCCAAACAGAGTGTTTCGCAAACTTCAAAATCTATAAAACAAAGAAACATGGTTGTTGAGTCAAAATTCCATGCAATAAAGGTATAGGCCTTCATGACATGTGGAAGAGGAAAGTAATAATTTGGTGGATGTGCAGGAGTTATTATCTCATGGGTTTCGAATCTATAGAGATGTTCATCTTCAAAAGATGCGGAGCATTCAAAAGTTTGTGGAACAATTAAATGTCGTCAAACAAAGGAGTTACGTGGCTAAGGAAGGTAAATCCATAGGAAACTGTGAAATCATCAAAATTTTACAGTTACACACAAAATCCACACCTAATTTAAAACAAAACATCCAAACACCTCACCAACCAAAATATAATAAATGTGGGTGACGTCTTCCTCGACCTGTAAACATGATTATGTGTTATTGTAACCATGTTAGGTTCTCATATCAATCTACAGGTATCTATGTAAATTGGTCCTTCATGGTTGAATATATCTCTTATTGGTGCATCTTTCTCTTTCCATATTTTTATTCCTTTCTCTATATGAAACTCATTCTTTTTAAAAATATAGATCTTGCTCTTTTGTAACGGCACCATGTCAAAATGACAGTTAGCTTATCACGAGTTCTAGACCTCGAATTTGATTTTTGGGATGTATTTTGTGTCTTCTACCATTATTTTAATGGTATGTGCATCCTTTGAGAAATAAGTCTCATGTTTTTGGCTACTATCTTCCTTACACGTGTGTTTATTGTGTTATTGCCTCTTCATTCTTTCTCTAGTATGTTGTTGAATTTTTCTACTTGAAGGTTTCCATTTTTGTGTGTTGTCAATGTGTGGGAAGGGTTAAAACGTGGTTTTAGGTCTATGGCACATGTGTTTACCCTATCTTCTTATATTTTCTTCCCTTTCTTCCCCTTGTGGAGATTGATCAACCCTCTCTTTTGGTGTTATCACCACTCCTTTTAGCTTAGGTTTTCTTTCTCTCTCTCTCCCTGATCCCTTGGATGTGTTAGTGTAGGTTAGCTTAGAGGTAGTTTTAGCATTAGGTTAGATAGGTAGAGGATCTAGCCTTCCCTAAAGTTATGTCTCATGATGTAAGTCCCACACTTATATATGGTCCCATGTTAGCAAAAGTATTTATCTTCCATGATCAAATCTAGCGTGGTACTTTTAGTATCTAACAATGCCAACAAGTACCATGGTTATGTAACCCTCCCCGTTTCTTTGTCTCTCATCACCCATGTTGTATCACTCATAACCTTGGATCCACATGTTTTACCACCTCATTATTATCCTCCTTGTTTTCCCTCTCCTCCTCCTTCCTCTTATCCTCTCATTTCATCTCCTCAATCAACTTCATTTATACAATCCTCTTTTGTACCCACATCTTCCATTCTCAGCTCCTCTTCACCTTCTTCTTGCCCACATGCTTCTCTCATGGCACGGAGATTTTCATCCATCCTCCCTTTTTCCATAGGGATAAACCTCTTCTTGATCTCTCCTCAATTGAATCTTCCCTCTCCATCCTCCACTCCCATTCCATTTTTTATTTCCTCTCCTATTTATTCCATTGTTCCTTCTTCCACTCTTCCCAAAAATATTTTCTCCACTCCTCTCTTGATTTCTACATTCGCTACTTCTCCTGCCACTCCCATGAACATATCTCCTCGATGTGACAGTTGGTCACATCTTATGTTCCATTTTGGCTAGTGAGCCAAACCCCTAAGAAGAGAAAAAGGAAGTGCCTCTTGATGCTTTTAATTTCATTTCACTTTGAATCCAACCCCCTCCCATATGGTAAATAATCCTAATATGATTTCCCACATCACAATTTATAAATCTAGGGAAATGTTTATTGAGATCCTCATAACTACTAGAGATAAAAACAAAGAAGATATAACAGCAATTTATCATCAAAGAATCAAGGTAGTGTTGGGCAAATCTATTACGGAAGGGTTCTAATACTATATTCATGTGCCTTTGGAAAATTTGTGTGGAAAATTCAATAATACAAAGGCTACCATGGACAAGATGAAATAAAAATTGAATAGTTGACTTCTTTGTAGTTTAAAATCACCCGGCCAACCCTAGTCACCATTATTTCGGCAACTAGCTTCAATGCATCATCTATCACGGTGGTCGGGAAGACAAAACATCAAGTTCAACCGATTAATGATTAGATCAATAGACTCATCATATATGGCTAGAATCTCATTGAAGATGTGATCAATATCTACAATGTCATTAAGAATGAGAAGATAGAAATTGGGGAAAATGCTACGCCCTTAACCTATTGCTTGTATTAGGATATGAGTATCCAACTTGTGGCTTACCATATCATTTATAATTTCTCATGCTTAATAGGTCAGCCTTGGTGATGGCCATAGCATATGAATAGTATATATAGGGGATTGTAGGTAGTATTTCATTATCATTTGAGCATTTGAGTCTTATTATATGGTTTGGAGGTTGCCCCTCGAAGTGGTGAAGCTATTCTAATTGCATATTGAGATCATTATTCTGAAATATTGTGTTATTTGGTGTTCTATTGTTTCTCATAATCTGAATTATACAAGTAATTTCATTACAAGTGGTATCAAAGCTGCAATCTGGGCCAAAATTAGGGTAAAAACCCTAATTTTTTATTTCTACCATATATTACGAACCAGAGTGAATTGGTGGGAGATATTTTTACCAACGTTGCGAAACATTTCAAGTAAGGTTCCCTGAAAATTTTAGATCCTTGATTTATTTTGCAAAAGTTATTACAAATTTAGGGTTTTTCATAAAATCACTCCCTAAGCTATAAATTATGGAATATTTTCAAGTTCTTTACATTTTCAGAAAGATCTCAAAAAATAGTATTAGTATCTTCACTATTTTTTTCTTGTTCAAATTGAATTGGTATCGAAACCCTAAACCCTAAGGTTTGACATCATGGCGGGGCCTTCCAAGAGAAAAAAATAATCTGGTTACTCCAAGTAAAACCCTAGATAAATATGGGGTATTGATTGAAGAGATGGAGTCAGAAGGGGTAAATACATATTCCTCAGCACTAGGGTTTACCTCATTTGATCATAAGGTGAGCCAACTTGAGTATGAGTTACGAAATGTACAATCTGAGATGGCCTCTAAAGGAGACATAGACCAAATCAATCATTGGTTGGATGATATCATGCAACATGTAAAGGGTAAACAATATGGCCCATATCAACCAAGGAGGATCTTTAGTTCAAAATCATGGACAAAATAACCATGTTGGATCACTTTTCTAGGCCAATCATAATCCAACTTATTTACTGACCATGGAACATGATGCCGAAAGTGGATATACACAAATTTGATGGTAATTATCCCCTGAATTGGATAAATTAAATGGAAAACTTCTTTGAGTTACATCAAACACCATCGGGAAAAAGGTGACATTGGCATCCTTATATCTTGAACCAAACCAATTCGTTTGGTATCAATGGTTATGTGCTCAGAGGCAAAAGAATGGTCTCGGTGTCACTTGGACATTTTTTACTAGGAGTTGTAATTGCACTATAGTTCTAATGTTTTAGAGAACTAATTTAGTCAATTAGCAAAGTTACGGCAAATAAGATCAGTCAAATATTATGTGCATCAATTTCAGAACCTATCCTTAAGGGTGGAGAATATTCTAGAAGAGAATCTGAATGACATGTTTCTTGGGGGTCTTAAGGACCACATCGAGCATGAGGTATGTATGTTTAATCCACTCAAGATTTCTAATTCTATTATCATGGCACGTCGAGCAGAGGAAAAAGTTCTTTGTAGTAGGAGGCCACCTTTCATTAACACCAGAGACCGTAGTATCTCTTCCCCTTCATTTTCTAGGCCAATTAGACTGACTCCTCAACAAATGGAAGAAAAGAGAGAAAAAGGATTATGTTTTAACTGTGATAGAAAATATGGACCGAGACATAAATGTGTTGAGAAGAAGTTGTTCTATATTGATGGAGGTAATGAGGATGATGAGGAAGCTGAAATTATAGGAGAGGTGAGGAACCAGTAGAAGATGAAGTAAAGGATCACCAACCTAAAATTTCTTTCCATGCATTGTCAGGTATTAGTACTCCTCAAACACTCAAGGTTATTGGCTATCTCAAAAAATAGAAGGTGATAGTGTTGATTGACTCGGGAGTACTCATAACTTCATAAATAGTAAGTTAGCTACCCGCCTCAATTGTTTTATTTACCTAGCTCCATAAATGTAAGTTATGATTGTGGATGGTGGGACAGCCAAGTGCACAGGAAAGTGCCATAGTATCAAGCTTTCCATGGGAGACTACATGTTAGACTCACCTATGTTTTCTATTTCTATGGGAGGGGCAGATATTGTTTTGGGTGTCTAATGGCTCACAACCTTAGGTACTATAGAGATGAATTTCTAATAATTGTTCATGCAATTTCATTCAAATGGAAGGATAATGCAATTGAATGGGATGGTACCTAAGTCTCCATAGATTATTAGCTCTCGTAAGATGCGAAGGTTCTCAAAAAAGGAGTATATGGATTTATAACAAAGTTATTTTCCATAGGAGTACAAAATACGAGTCTTGAATGCCATCCGATCTTGAAGATTTTTATGCTCACTCATTTGTTTTTGATGAAATTCCAAATAGAATACCACTAGTTAGGGATCATGATCATGTTATTCAATTGAATATAGGGAGCCAAACACCTAACATCGGACCATACAGAGATACCCATATTCCCATAAAAGTGTTATCGAGAAAATGGTTCGTCAGAAATGTTGAAGGCAAGTATCATCAGGCATAGCCAGAGTGCATATTCTTCACCAGTGGTCATGGTACATAAAAAGGATGAAACATGGAGGATGTGTCCATATTACCAAGAACTCAACAAGTACACCATCAAAGATAAGTTTCCTATTCCAGTAATTGATGATTTACTTGATGAATTGCATGATGCTATTTATTTCATAAAATTAGATCTTTGTTCGGGTACTATCAAATTAGAATAAAATAGGAAGATATTCATAAAACGGCTTTCAGGACTCATGAGGGCCATTATGATTTTTGGTAATGCCTTTTGGTCTTAAAATGCACCTCAACATTTCAAAGCTTGATGAACACTATTTTTAGGCCATTTTTAAGGAAATTTGTATTAGTTTTCTTTGATGACATATTGATTTACAGTAAGACATGGGAAGAACACTTACAACATGTAAATAAAGTGTTGGAAGTTTTGGAGAAACATACTCTCTATGCAAATCCATCCAAATTTTCTTTTGGTGTACAAGAGGTAGAGTACTTAGGTCACATTGTATCCCATGAAGGCGTAAAATTTGATCCTCAAAAGATCAAAGCTATGGTGGAATGGCCAAGGCCCAAAACTCTCAAAAATATTCATGGGTTCCTAGGACTAATAGGGTACTACAGAAGATTTGTGTGGGGATATGGTAGAATAGCAACCCCACTCACTGCATTGCTAAAGAAGGATGCCTTCCATTGATAGACATGGCCACTAAATCCTTTGAGCAGTTGAAGGAAGCCATGTGCAGCACCCCAGTTTTGGCTACTCCCAACTTCTCAAAAACCTTCATTATTGAATGTGACGCTTCAAGATCAGGATTGGGAGCAGTTCTAATGTAGGAAGGAAGACCAATTGCATTTGAGAGTTGCCAATTCAAAGGAAAATATCTACTCAAACCTGTCTATGAGAAAGAAATGATGGTTATTATTCATGCAATCAAGCAACGGAGGTCCTATCTCATGGATAGACACTTCAAGGAAAAAAATGATCATGATAGTCTCAAATACTTTTTGGAGCAAAGGTTATCATCTAAGGAACAACAAAAGTGGGTAACAAAAATGTTGGGTTATGATTTTGAAATCATATACAAAAATGGTAAAGAAAATGTAGTAGTTAATGCATTGTCTAGAAGGGATACATCTGTCGATGCCTTACTATGTGTAATGTCCATGTTGACAGCCAATTGGGTGGATGAAGCAAGATTGGATTGGGATCAATACAAGGATACACAATCTCTAATATAGAAAATCAAGCAAGGATCTATGACATCTAACAAATTTTAGTGGAAAGGTAATGCCCTATGGAACAAGGATGGGTTATACTTGAGTAAATATTTTGAGTTGAAGCATAAGATTCTTGCAGAGCTACATGCCTCACCTGTTGGAGGACACTCTAGGTTATTGAAGACATATCATAGAATAAAAAGAGAATTGTTTTGGGAAGGACTCAAGGGGGTTGTACAAAATTTTGTATCGAGTGTTTAGTGTGCTAATAGAACAAAGGGGAAATAATTAAGACACCGTGTCTATTGCAACCCTTACCAATTCCTAGCCGAGATGGGAGGAGATCTCCATGGATTTCATCACTTTGGATTTCCTTGTTTAGAGGGTAAGAATGTAATTTTCATGATTATGGATAGGCTCAAAAATATGCCCATTTTTGTGCCCTATCACATCCATTTTCAGCCAAGATGACGCAACTATGTTTTTGGATATAGTTCAAAGGCTACATGGATCCCCAAAGATAATTGTAAGTGATCATGATCCTATTTTCACAAGTAATTTTTGGACGGAATTATGTTCATGTTTGGTACTCGGTTAGCTCACGCTTCATCTTATCATCCTCAAACTCGATGGGAAAAAGGAATTGGTAAACAAATTCTTAGAGGGGTATCTACATTGTTTTGTATCGGATAAGCAAGAAAGGTGGATTAAATGGCTACCACTTACGAATGGTGGTATAACATATCTTTTCATACCTCGTCTTAAATGATCCCATTTTTAACATTATATGGTTACCATCCACCGTCTATCACTTCCTCCTTGAGGGTGCGAGCTAAGGTCGAGAGATGTTGAGGAACACATTCAACATCAACAACGAGTTTTTGGCTAGTTTGAAGGAGAATTTAGCATTAACACAAAACAGGATGAAATAACAAGCAAATCAACACCGTAGTGAAAGACATTTTTAAATTTTTGATTTGGGTTTTGTATGTCTCCATCCATACAAATAGATTTCCCTAAACATAAAAAGGACAACAAACTTTCTCCTAAATATTATGCCCATTATCGTTTCTACAAAAATTGGCGGTGTTGCTTATAAACTAGAGTTGCCTCCATCTTCACACATACACCCAGGTATTCCATGTTTCATGCCCGAAGAAGGTTAGTGGATAGAAATATGAAGCCTAGACGCAGAGATACTAGAACTTGATGAGGAAGGAAGAATCCTTTTGGAGCAAAGAAGATTCGCAAACACGTACTAAGAGGTGAGAACCGAGACATTAAGGAATATCTTATCAAGTGGAAGAATTTGAGCATAGAAGATGCAACCTAGGAGGATGAAGGTTTTACGCAGCAACATCCGGATTATTCAACGTTGAGGACAATGTTTGTTTGAAGTAGGATATGAGTAGCTGACTTTTGGCTTCCCATATCATTTTATTATATCATTTATACTTTCTCATGCTTAATAGGTCAGCCTTGGTGATGGTCATAGCATATGAATAGTATATATAGGGGATTGTAGGTAGTATTTCGTTATAATTTGATCATTTGAGTCTTATTATATGGTTTGGAGGTTTCCCCATCAAAGTGGCGAAGCTATTCTAATTGCATATTGAGATCATTATTCTATTTGGTGTTTTATTGTTTCTCCTAATCTAAATTATACAAGTAATTTCATTACAAAAATGAGTTTATAATTTGAAGAAGAATAAAACAATTAGGAACTCACTATGGAGGCCACACGAAAAAAATCAAAAAGCTATATGTTGATACCCTAAGGAAAGTGGAGAAGGAATATATGCCATCAATGATATTGTTGATGAGTTTTCTAAAATACCTTTCCAAATCCTAGATGAATATTTGAACATGTTACCAAAGCAGTGATATCTTAACTGAGTTCAAGGACTTGTTTGAAAAGGACTCTAAAGTAGAGAAAATATTTGATTTACAATCAATCAATAAGTTAGTTTTATATCAAAAAAATTTCAACAATTTAGCAAAATTCCACAAGAAGCTTTAGATACTCCCAAGGAAATCGATCGGTGTAATCGACACATGCAATGTGCTGAATCGGTATTCATGTGGGACAGATAAGAAATAAGTGCAAGAAATGATACAAATGTTCCACGAGTATCGTGACAGAGAATCGATCAAGAGACAAAAAGAAAATAAAAATATGGTTGAAGTTTTTTTCAATTTTTGTTTCAAACATGTAAATTTCCTAGATGTCTCACCATCATCATTCATGACTTGGTCATTTTTCATAAGAATTGTTCAATAGGTTTTTATTAAGTGAATTGAATATTTGTTATTTTTAGACTGTAATTAGTCAAGGAATATAATTGCTCTTATTTTCTCTCCTCTCTATAAATTTAAGAATGCTCAATGCATTCCACTAGGATTTTGTTAAGTAAAATAAAATACTTTTTCATTTTATAAGAAAATATTTTTGAAATTCTGGAAGAAAAGAGAAGCTTTCTATTTTCACTTTCTTACCACAAAGGAATAAAGAGACACATTTTTCAAACTTTGCATTGAAACTATATTTAACATTTATGTTAGTGTTCTTAATTTTAGTACATGATAGTTATCTTTGATTCCAATTCCTTTCCATTCAATATAAATCTATTTTATTATTATTCTATCTCACGTGTGCATGTAAATTTGGATCTCTATTTTCAAATATAAAACATAAGAATTACTTACTTCCATTCATCATTCTTTATCATTTCCATCCCAACTCCTTAAAATTATTTCCTTCTAAATTCTAAATTCCTTTCTAAAAGAGACAAACCGATCTCACTGGGGTAAGATCCCACCCCAAGATAAAATGGTTTAAATAGTGTGTATATTCTTTCCCACTTCATAAATTAGAAATAAATAAGGCGCCTCTCATTATTCGATGAGGGACTTTGTCCCACATGTTTTGGTTGAACATCATATTTTGTCTCCAAAAAATATCCAAATAACACTTTGTCATACAAATGTGTTTCCTCGGTTGGGGTAGTATTTATAATGACATGTCATATGCCACTATTTCACCAAATGGATAGTAAGTAAATTTTTGTAGGGAGAAAAGAATGGTGTATTTGGTTGAATATTGAAAAATATCTTTGAATGAATTTTTATGTAACAATATGGATATGGAAAATTTTGTGGGAAACACTTGTTTTATGAAAAATAGAATTGATCTTAGTATCTTTCTAAAAGTTTAATGTATTTATGGAGTGTGTTTTAAAAAAGGGGGTGAGGGATGGAGTTGTTTTTGTTCCTCACGTTGGGATTCATTTAAATTTACATATAGATTGGATTTTGAATGCACAAACAAGGTCGCAAAGTGCGAAGCTATATTGATTGGTATTAAGTTGGCATCCAAGTTTAATATTAAATATATTGTGAAATGAGACTCGGAGTTGGTTGTGCAACAAGTAAGAAAAGGTGGTGTTATTTATGGTAATTTTTCAATTGAACACACTTAAGACTTGTGGTTGGATGATGGTTACTTGTTTAAAATTCAAAAGGATGATGTTGATTCATATTCTTGGGATTCACCATTTAAATGGCATTCTTGGGGATGTTATCATGACCCGTGTTTCCAACACTATGAGAAAACTTTTAGAGGTTTTCTTAATGTTATTTTTATATATGTTGTTAATTTTATTCCTTTACAATTTGTTAGGATACCACTTTATATTGGTACATAAGGGATCATACTTTTCTAGACATGTGTATGGGTTCATTAAATGGGTATATTAGTAGGAGGAAGAACAAAATTATTATTAAAAATCGATGACCTATTGATGTTTTTGGAAAAATAAATTGTATTTATTAAAATATTTCACATGGGCCCCTCCAACGTAAACAAGAAATTACTCTTATTTTTTTCATTTATAGTGTTTCATACAATTCCAAGTCCAAGTATTTGATTGGTTTCCTTGGAATTTATCCAAATTTAAATCAATCTTTTTCATCCACAAAGGGTAAAAATTATTTATCGACATATTTCTCATGTTATTATACACAAATAAAGCAAAACCTTTAGGATTTTGGACAATCAAACACCTATTTATATCGATATATATATATATATATATATATAGAAGACATCTTGTTGGTATTCTAAACAAAGAAAAATTTTAACGTTTTTGTATGTGTGTGGGTATAAATATACATACATATATACAAATACACACACATATATATATGCATACATATATACATATACATGTGTGTGTGTGTGTGTATACATACATATATAAATGTTTGTTGCTATCTGGAAAAGTAATGTGTTTCTTATAAGATTTCATGTGGGGCCCTCCAACGTAAACAAACAAGTACTCTTATTTTGTTCATTTATAGTGTTTCATACAATTCTAAGCCCAAGTATTTGATCGTTGCCTTGAAATTTATCTAAAATTTCAATCAACATTTTTCATCCACAAAGGGTACAAATTATTTATTGACATATTGTTTGTGTTATTATAAACAAATGAGGCAAAATCTTTTGGATTTTAGATAGTCAAAACCTATTTAATATATGTATGTGTGTAAATATATATATATATATAGAGAGAGAGAGAGAGAGATACAGAGAGAGAGAGAGAAGACATCTTGTTAGTTTTCTAAACAAAGAAAAACTTTAAAGTTGTGTGGGTGCACGTGCAAGTGCGTGCGTGTGGTTTTTGTTGGAAACATAATTTATGTTTCTTAAAATATTTCACACAAGCCCCTCCAATGTAAGCAAGAAAGTATTCTTATTTTGTTCATTTATAGTGTTTAATACAATTCCAAGTCCATGTATTTGATCAATTCCTTGAAATTTGTTTGAAATTTCAATCAATATTTTTAATCCACAAAGGGTAAAAATTATTGATCTACATCTTTGCTTGTGTTATTATTAACAAATGAGGCAGAATCTTTAGGATTTTGGATAATCATACACTATTTAGATCGATATATAGAGAAGACATCTTGTTGGTGTTCTAAACAAAGTAAAATGTTAACAATTATAGTAAATATATATATATATATATATATATATATATATATATATAATGTTGAGTTATCGTAGTAGACCTACTTAGTACAATATGTGTGCTATTGTGAAAAAGTTTATAGTACACTACACAATTTATTATTAATATATATTTTTAAATATTAATATTAATTTAAGATTTTTATTTTAGATTTGTCACATAACACATTTATTAATATATTTTTTGTTAATTTACTATTTTCTCGTGACAAATAATATCAATATCGTTATATCTTTGTATTGGGTTCAAAAAAATCTTTTAAAACAAAATGTTTTAAATTTCATTGTATGGCAAAGATATTAAGAGTTTTCAAGTGACTTCTCCAAGTTAAAAGAAAATAAACGGGCATCAAATTTAAGGTTTAAATTACTATCTTTTAATTAAATTGACATAAAATCTAAATTTTGAATTATTATGTAACTATTAAATGGTCGTCAAATTTAAAGTTGAAATTTTCGTATAATCATCAAATAGAAATCAAATTTAAAGTTTGGCATAATGTTAAACACACGCTTATACTCGAGAGGGGGTGAATCGAGTATCATATTTTTAATAATTCAAAACTTTAATATTCATAACACCGCAATCTCACAACGTCTAAAAATTATGCAACACAAGAGGAACACAATATTTATGTGAAACCCTTTCAGGGAAACAAACCATGGAAAAATACTTGCTTATATATATATATAATTTGAGTTATTGTAGTAGACCTACTTAGTACAATATGTGTGCTATTGTGAAAAATTTTATAGTCAACTACATAATTTATTATTAATATATATTTTTAAATATTTATATTAATTTTATATTTGTCACATAGCACATTGATTAATATATTTTTTTGTTAATTTACTATTTTTGGTTACAAATAGTATCAATATCGTTATATCTTTGTATTGGGTTCAAAACAATATTTTAAAACAAAATGTTCTAAATTTCATTGTATGGAAAAGATATTAAGAGTTTTCAATTGACTTCTCCAAGTTAAAAGAAAATAAACAGGCATCAAATTTAAGGTTTAAATTACTATCTTTTAATTAAATGGACATAAAATCTAAATTTTGAATTTTTATGTAACTATTAAATGGTCGTCAAATTTAAAGTTGAAATTTTCATATAATCATCAAATAGAAGTCAAATTTAAAGTTTGGCATAATGTTAAACGCACGCTTGTCTTTGAGAGGGGGGTGAATCGATAACATTTTTAATAATTCAAAACTTTAATATTCATAACAGCCGCAATCTCACAACGTCTAAAAATTATGTAACACAAGAGGAACACAATATTTACGTGAAACCCTTTCAGAAACAAACCATGGAAAAATAATTTCTTATATATATATATATATATATACCTTATGTACAATTTGTGTAGACACCAACCTCACGGAGACACTGATTTCCAATGTCAAGCACCAACTTAGCAATTCATACACCAATATTTTCTATCAAGCACCAACTCAACAAGAGACACCAATCTCTTCATTTTATGAGCATCAACCTTAAAACCGATGACAATGCCACCTTCATAGTGTTTTTGTTTCGAATAATAATGGAGACTTTTATTTCCTCTTCACAAATTTTCATGTCTTCTCAAGATATAACTCTTAATTCACACTTATAAAATTATGCTCTTCTTCTAAATAATATTTTCTCAAATCTGCTCTTCCTCCATCCAACAAATTTTCCTTTTATAGCCCAAAATTCCCATTCGAATGGTCATGAATCTTCACCCAAGACTCTTCCCCAATAGGGTTGGCCTTCTTTAAGGAGGTCAACCACATAAGAAAAAAACCATTTAATCTTAATGGAGGTCGGCTGGCCCATTAAATAAATGGTGTCCCTTCATGAATTTGCTACATATTTTGGTATACAATTATTACTTTCAATGGTATTAAATCTTATCAATGATATTTTTCTTTTGATCGCTGTGCATTCTCTGTTGACATCAATGACTCCTTTTACATCAATGACAATATCTCCAACAATCTCCCCTTTTTCATTGATGGCAACCCTACAAAGAAATAATCATCTTCAAAATAGAATACTCTCCCTTTCTATACTTCTTCCTCTTGTTGTACTACTCTCTCTTTCTTTTACTCTCCCCCTTTGACATTAATGGCAAAGGGTTTTCCATAGTGCTCCCCCTGAACCAATGCTACTCCTTGAGACTTTAGTGACTTGATGAGAAGGGTATCACACCCAACTTGTGTCTAAGGTACTCAAAAGTCCCTTTTGAGAGGGGCTTTGTGAAAATGTCCACTATCTGCTCCTCTATGGCAACGTATTCCAACTTAACATTCTTTACAGCTACTTGCTCTCTCAATTAATTATATTTGATCATAATATGATTTGTTCTGGAGTGCATAACTGAATTATTCAAAATATTAATTGCACTAGTATTATCACAAAATATAGAAATGGGATCATCATTTTCTACCTTAATATCTTGTAGAGTTTGCTTCATCCATAGAACTGTGTGCAACATGATGATACCGGTGCTATGTATGTTTTCTCCGATGTGGATAAGGAAATAGAAGGCTATTTTTGCTCAATCAAGACACTAAATTTCCACCAAGGAAAAATTATCCTCCACTTGTGCTTTTCCTATCATCCATGTCACTTGCCCAATCTACATCTATATATGTTGTTAAGGTGAAATTTGCACCTCTTGGGTACCACAAACCATAATCTAAAGTGCCTTTTAGATATTTGAATATTCTCTTAACCACTTACACATGTTTCTTTTGGGGTTTCTTGGAGATGTGCAACTAAACCAACTGCTTGCATGATACCTATCTTAGAGGTTGCTTTGTACAATAAGTTGTTAATCATTAACTTGTATAGAGTCTGATTTTCTTCAAGAGACTCATCATCCTTACTCAACTTGCATCCTGTAACCATAGGTGTGTTGACCGGTTTGCAATCTTCCATTTCAAACTTCTTTAACATCTCCTTTACATACTTAGTTTGAGAGATAAATATTCCCTTTTCAAATTGAGAAATTTTTAAACTAAGGAAAAATGACAATTCTCCTAGCATTGACATCTCAAACTCATTTTGCATATCTTTAGCAAACTCTTGGTACATTTTTCTATCATCTCCTCCAAAATAATATCATCTACATACACAACAAAGATCAATTGATGATTACATTCTGTCTTAATGTAGAGATTATTATTTACTACTCCTCTTTTGAACCCTTATTGAAGAAGATATGTGTCGAGTCTTGATTATCATGCTCGGGAGGCTTGTTTTAGCCCATATAGTGCCTTATTCAATTTGCACACAAAATCCTTGTTTTCTGACAATAGAAAACCTTCTAGTTGCTTAAAGTAAACTTTTTCCTCTAATTTCTCATTTAGAAATGCAAATTTGACATCTATTTGAAAAACCTTAAAATTGTTACAACTAGCATATGCCAAAAACATTCTAATGGCTTCTAATCGAGCAACATGAGAAAATGTTTCTTCAAAATCAATACCTTCTAATTGAGGATACCCTTTACATACTAACCTTTCCTTGTTTTCGGTTACTTCCCCATCTTCTTTCAACTTATTTTTAAAGACCCATTTGGTGTTAATCACATTTTTTTCCTTTGGTCTTGGAAAGAGTTCCAATTTTTCATTCTTTTCTATTTGATTCAATTATTCCTCTATGGTGTTGACCCAATTTTCATTTTTACTAGATTTTACAACATTTTTAGGCTCTATTTTTATAACAAAGAGAAATTGACTCACTCATATGTACTTATTATCCTCCGTCGAGTTTGCACCCCAACATCTTTATCACTGAGAATCAAATTTTCTCCATGATTCTTCTAAACAAATCTCGATGGTGCCTTAGTATCTTCTTGTTCCTCTTCTTCAATTTCTTCTTCGACTTCATTTTGGTCTGATTCTTCTGAGTGATCACTTACTTTATGTTTTCTGAACTCATCCACTCTTACATTGGCACTTTCCACAATCTTTTGAAGTCTTTTATTATAGCATTTGTAAGTTTTACTCCTTGAGGAGTATCCAAGAAAAATACCTTCATCAGATCTAGAGTCAAACTTTCCCAAATCTTCATCATTTCTTTTAATATAACATTTTCTTCCAAACACCCTAAAGTATTTAACGATAGCTAGTCTACCCTTTCATAGTTCATAAAGTGTTTTGGTATTGTTTACTCTAATTTGTCATTTATTAAGGATGTAAATTGTCATCTTAACTACTTCTCCCCAATACCTATCTAACAATTTAAAATCATTCAACATAGTCCTTTCCATCTCTTGAATTGTTCATTTCTTTCTTTCAGTAACTCCATTTTTTTGTAGAGTTTGTGTAGTTGTGATTTGTATTCTTATTCCATGTTCCTCACAAAATTCTCTGAATTGGTCTGAAAGAAATTATCCTCCTCTATCTGATCTCAAGCACTTAATTTTCAACCCAGTTTCATTTTCTACTAATGCTTTAAAAAATTAAAGTTCTCAAATGCCTCAGATTTATCCTTTAGAAGAGCAACCCATGTCATTCTAGAATAGTCATCAATTAACAACATAAAGTAACTCTCACCTTTTAAACTTTGAGTTCTTGTGGGCCCACACAAGTCTGTATGAATCAATTCCAAAGGCTTCATTGTTGAATATTCCTTTGATTTGAATCTGCCTCTAGTTTGTTTTCCATGTTGACATTGCTTGCAAATGGTGTTTGAAGGCTTCGTGATTTTTGGCATGTCTCTCACACACTACTTATTGTTGATTTTCACCAAATTGTCAAAATTCATATGGCCCATTCTTTTGTGCCATAACCAACTCTCATCTAATTGTGTCATATAACATCTTTCTTAACTTCACTAAGCACATACAAGTTATTTGTGGTTTTGTTTGCATCTACAACTAATCTTCCTGAATCAGCTTTCCTTACTTCACAACCTTGAGGATGGAAAGTGAGGATGTGTCCTTGATCACACATTTGACTAACACTTAGGAGGTTATGGTTAAACCATTCAATGTACAACACATTTTCATTTTTTTCCTTTCCATCATTGAGATTGAGGTTACCTTTTCCTCTTATCCTTGTTGTATTGTTGTTGATGCAACCTAGAATTGTTAGTTAACACCTAGTCACGCTAACACATCACTCAGCCTAGGCTGAGCGCTCACCCGAAGTGTGCAAAGGTATTGGGTCCCTCTTAATAGTTGCAGTAGTAGAATGGTGGTATGATAAAATAGTAAACATATATTTTAGGAACTAATCCATCCATTCACCATTTATATCCAACCAGATCTATAAGCGCTAAAGGTAAATCATCATGAAAGTAATAACATGCATTGATAAAACACATCACACACTTTGTTCGGCCAATTTCCTTTATCTATTCATTGAACCAACAATACAATAGCTTCATACAATACTAGGCATGCACGCATGGATCTGTTACAATTACCCAGTCGCATGTACTCGTGTTTTTCCATTCCTCCAAACATGTGGTTCCATCCGTATCTCTATGTATGTCTCTCTATTCTCTAAGTAATTCATTACATATATATATAGGGTGGGGAACTAACCCTTCACCACTTAACTCTACCAGAAATAGGTCGCATGCTAATAACAGCCACGTGCCTTTTTACAATTATAGCCATACATGCAAGTATGCTATCTATAGATTGTTGATAGTTAACTGAAGTGATGGATCTATTCTTAACTTATGCCCATGCAAGAGTGAGTTGACATGTCCTTCAAAATATTCATGAAGAGTGGCGTGCAAATCTCGGCATTGCTTTGTGTACTCTGCACGCCAATCTCTAAGAATAGACATGATCTCCAAAATCAGCTAAGTCCTTAAGAGTTTTACTCTACACCTCCATGCGTGACGCCTTCCTATACCTTCACGCTTTTGCTCCTGTACCATTCTTCCATGCGGACTCTGTGTGTAAGTTCAACTAAGTGTTTTCTCTTATCAACATTACCCCACACTAATCTCATTGTTGCCCCGATAATGACGATGCTCAAAACTTATACATAGAACAAATAAATAAAGAATAGTTGAATAAAGAATTTTGAATAAGAATCTTGAACAAGAATTTTGAAGAAGATATACATAGCTAACAAAATTGTTTAGGCCTTAAGCCCCTCCATCTCATCTTGAAGCAGCAACTCTAGATATTCTTCTTTGATATATGCCTCCAAGTTCTCCCATGCTGTTAGCGTTGCTCCTATTATTTCAGGAACATCTACAATGATGGACTGCAGCTCTTCCATGGAGAGTTTCCCTTGCTCATTTTGTATTACAAGAATTACGCTTGACATATAGGTTTACACCCCTTCCAGTACATCCATCTTCTGAGAAATGAGCTTTCCTAGCTCCTCCAACCTCTCCTTATGTGGTGCTTGCACCGCAGCTAGTGCCTCACACTTTTTCTTTACCAAGACTAAGCATTCAACGCAGCCTAGGGAAGCATCCTTCATCACCTTGTGGACCTCATTTTCTTCCTCCAAGGTTTTCACCGTGATCAGTGCATCTGGGGCTATGCATATGGTTAGCACATGATCGGCCTTCTTCAGTTCGTTGCGGGTGGCTTACAGTAGACCTTCATAAGTAGCAATCTTCCTAGCTACTGCAGCCTGTGCCTTTTCTATCTTTTCCTCGAGTCCTTGGGCTATGAGGATACATGCGCCTTTTCATCCTCCAACACTAATGTTATCATTGTTTTCACATAGTGCATCGCAGAAGGAAATTCTTTTGGTACCTGGGATTCCAGATTTGGGCGTACCTTTAGAACATCATCCTCAATTTCCCTACCATTGTTAGGAATAATATTAGATATTGTGAACATTATTATGAGTGTGGAAATAAATAATATAGTGTAATGTAATACAACTATTTATGAGTTGGTAACTCATGTAAATATTTGTAATTAGATAAGGTTTGTTGTGAGAGAATAATGGGATTGAGAGTTTGAGTGAGATATTGTGGGGATTGGGAGAGATATGTGGGTTGAGTGTTGACTCCTAGAAATAAGGAGATCAAACTCTATATATAATCTTCCTCTTTGTATTTGATATCCCGGATGAATTGAAGTATTATTATTATATTCGGTGTTTCTATTATGTTTTGCAAGTCTAATTTTTAGCAAAACTCACCAAATTTTCATTTGGTATCGGAGCAGAATGGAATGCTTTGAGAATTACTTGTGGGGAAAATTTGATTGCCTATATCATGAAAACTTGAATTATCAGCTATTGTTATGAGTCAATCGATGAGATACAGATCTGGAGAGCACGTTTGTTGCTTAGGTGTTCCATTCAAGTTGTGTAGCGAGATCAAATTAAGAGTGTAGTAATCAATGCCCATTTTCTTGATTTCTTCATCAAAAAAAAATTCTCAAACTATCATATGCAGATCTACCTCGTTGTTTAATGTAACATTTCCCTGAGCATATTTTCTTTTTTATTAGAATTCTATACAGTCCAGTTCGTGGCAAAATTTGTGTATATCCAAAGCATCTATTCACGTTACACGAGAACCACCTGACTCTATCCTGCTTTAAATGAATTGATAGAGGCACGTTTTGGTTGTGTAGCATGAACGAATGTGTCGACTCAAACCTGGACTTCCATTTCCTGATAGATCCACATTACTCAACTCATCACATGTGCATTCACATTTTGGAAAACCACGGTTCATTCTTCATCGAATTACTCTGCTCAATTTGATGATTGTGTGTTATGGAAAACTTTCATGGTATGTATGTTTTTTTCAAACATCCATGCTCAGTTCCAATCACCATCTAGTTATTCGTGCACTGTGCATACTCAGTTCACAAAATAGCCGGCTTGTATCTCTCGAATGAAGTAAAAGTTGCATGGGTCTGTTTTTTTTTAAATATTGTGAGTTGTTAAGTCATTTAGAGTATTAGTAATTTCATTTTAATTGTTTAGGTTTTATGAAAACATATAGGATCACTTGAATTTATGTATCAGGATTCAATTAAGTTTCACTTTAGTTTATTAGAGGTGTTGGACTCTATAATGAAAACCAAAAAGAGTCAGTCATATGTTGAATATCCTCATTGAGTCAATATTGTGTCTATTATGTTTAATTTTTATGTCATTTATAGGTGATCTTAAGATTTTTATTGTATCATTCTATCATCAAAAGAGTCAAAAAAATTGAGTCATTGTAAAAGTTAGTGAAAAAAGGACAAATGAGTGCATTTTCGGTGTAATCCGACACTCAATTTTTAAGAGAAAATGCAAATGAAAACCGTTCCTGGCTTCGGGGCTCCACCTCGACCCCGCCCTGTATCGCGACAAGGAATGCGTATCGTCCTCGACTATAATTTATGTTGAGTAAGTGGTGAAAATGGAGGTTGGAGGTAACGAGAGGTAGGGCACATAGCGACCTCTCGTCAGGCACCATTGACGAGGCCGTGAAACTGAATTGGTGCCCAAGTTTTTTCTGTAGAGTGTTTTCTTTCAGCGTACTTTTGTGAAAATAAGAACAAATTATTGTTCAATTGTAATGTATAAAATTCCTAAATGTAACTCCTGATGAAATGAAATAGGTGAACAAAATCACCACAGTAAGACAGTTCATGGATCTTGAAAAGGTTTGTGGGAGATCCAGAAAACCACACAAGGTGGACAGGTGATGGATCTATTACACGTCAAGGTTTGTGGTAAACCTGTAAAACTAGAGAAGGTTGAGCATTGCTCCCTTCATTAGTATCAAGGTCATGAGTCACAGAGTTTGACATGCTCCATAGAGGAGAGCATACTGCAGATAAGAGTGTGTATTTTTTCCCATGTTCACACTAAGGGGGTGAATGTTAGGAATAATATTAGATATTGTGAACATTATTATGAGTGTGGAAATAAATAATATAGTGTAATGTAATACAACTATTTATGAGTTGGTAACTCATGTAAATAGTTGTAATTAGATAAGGTTTGTTGTGAAAGAATAATGGGATTGAGAGTTTGAGTGAGATATTGTGGGGATTAGGAGAGATATGTGGGATGAGTTTTGACTTGCTAGAAATAAGGAGATCAAACTCTATATATAATCTTCCTCTTTGTATTTGATATCCTGGATGAATTGAAGTATTATTATTATATTTGGTGTTTCTATTATGTTTTGCAAGTCTGATTTTTAGCAAAACTCACCAAATTTTCAGCCATACTAACAAAAGTTTCATATTTTCTTTTGATTAAGTCCTTTTCCTAGACTAGGCATGCTATCTCCACATCCTTGGCTTTTAATCTCTCTGTCAACCAATGCCTTGATGGTAGCATTTATCTATATTTCTTCTTCTACTTCGGAGGATACTTTTACTAGAGCATTTCTCATCTACTCATATGACATCATTGTTGGTTTGATTTTCATGTGGCACATTTTAGGTGCCTTCTTCAACCACCTTGACGCGCACGATTCTTCACCGACATCAAAGTCGGGCTCGCCGTGTGTGTGTGTGCATAGACCATGAGAGTTGCTTCTTTTATCGTAGAGTCACCTTGTCCTCGTCCATGAGTTCCCATCCAAATAAATCCTTCTGCTCGATGGTACTCTGGAACCGAGCATGAATGATTAGCTTTGGGTCTTCTAGCATACCCCATGGCATGTGCCTTGGCATCCTCCCCTGTTCGACAGGATCGAGGTCCTCTTGGAATGGCTGCATCAAGGTTGGGAATACCATATGTATCCCCACCCTTATCCTGTGTAGCCTCTGATTGACCCCCTTCTTCTTCTTCCATCTTCTCCTCCTCATGTTGAGGCTCTTCTCCAGTTGGAGATGAAGGCGCCTTCTCCTCAGATTCCTCTGTTTCCTCGCTTAGCTTGAGTTTTCTCCATTTCTTCTCCTCTAGCTCCTTCACCTGCGGGGTTCCTCCTTGCACCCTTGTGCACTTAAACACCTTCTTAAATCTTTGTGTTCCCTACTCCTCCCCGTAGCTCCTTCTCCCTGGGAGTTGTCATGCACTCCCCCTCCTAGCTAGATGACTGCTTCCTCCTTCGCACCAGGCCGCCACTATCTTTGGGTTCTTCATCCTCTTCCTCATCATCTTGCTTGGGCGCAGAGGGCCTAGGTGTTGGAATGTTCTCCATAGTATGCTTTCCCTTTGATGGCCCTGAAGCATGAATTCATTCTCCACGTACTTGTTATTCTCCATTTTAGGCTTCAGTTGGAGGTATATTAGCGCGCCCCAATATCCACAATGGCCATTGTCTCTGGCTTAATGCTTAAGATTTCCAAGATGTTATTCTCATTGTATGCATTCCTCCCTGGATATCCATAAGTCTTTCTCAAGGTGTGATACTCACAGTCCACCTTGTCTGCATTAAATACCAACCTCCGTGTGTTGGTGAACCGATGAATCGCACTTGAAGTACTGTGGAAAATGCATATCGCAGCTTTACACATCGAAGGCTCCACAAACCATCTACCATTGGGAAGTGCACAATACATAAATGTTGGTAGATCAGAATTGTACCTATTTTCCCAAGAAAAAGGTAAAATCCTTGGGTGTGTGCCATTCTTCCCCAAACGCCGCACGGAGCATATCATACCACATCTTAAAGCACACTCCTTAACTTCCTCAACGTCATCGACCCTTTGCAAAAATATTTGCTTTGAATCACTCACCGAGACTTATGATTCATGGGGTATGCCCATATGTTCTCTTTTGAGCCATCTGGTACCCCGATCTCCATGAAGACTAAACTCAGTAAGATACAACCAAAACTTATCTTACTCCCTTTGCGCTTCCTCACTATCGGCTCTCAATGAATCCAGTGATGTTATAAGTGGTTCCCTCTTACATGCGTTTGGCCACATCCAACCACATAGAATTAACTTGTGACCAACATTCTTGGTCATTCAACTTTGTGGTTAGATGTGCTACTACTGCTTTCTTGGACAATTTTTCAACTTGTCAATGTCCATCCCGCGCGGTCCTTTCTGATAGCCCAGCACCTTTTGTGTCTCTAAAATGGTGCTTTTGTCAGCTAAGTCAGTCTTAATGTCTTCACCCATTTCCCGTAATCCAGTAACTGTGGCAATGAGGATGGGTGTCAGTCTTACCCTCCATCCATGAAGTAGAAGAAGTCCTCATGGACTTGGCTCATCAGCCATCTATACAAGGGTGCATACTTTCCAAAGTATGGAAGCTCATAAAGCTGGTAGACACCATTTCCCTTGAGTAGCTTTTCCCTGGAATCATCATATATTGGCATGTCGTCCTTAGTGCGTCTGTTCATTCGAGAGGTGAGCAAGTCATCTAACTTCTTCTGGTTTTCACTGGTTCGGTGATTGTATTCACTTATCTTGCTCTATCTTATGTGGGTATTCCATTCCTACCCCACAATAACTTCTTTAGGGTACTACATTTCAGAGAAATTGCTCTCCGGGGCCATCTCCTCCTCTTCTTCCACCACCACTTTCTTCTTTTCTTTTATCGGTGTTGCTTTCTTCTTTAGTGCCATTCTCTTTCAGGGTTTTGTTTTGTAGGTCAGTTGCTATGTGTTTTGTGTAATTTTCTTCGAACCCTAACCTGGTTCTTCTGTGCCCTAATTTTTAATCAAAAACTTACACACCCTAACTCTGTTGTATTACTCGCTTCACAAACCCTTTTTCTAGGGGATCCAAGACATTCTAATAAACAAATCTCTTCTCCATGCCTGGTTCGCTTGCTTCATACCTTGAATTAGTTAGCTTTATTCTCTTCAAGTATCAGCTCTCTATCGAATTCTTGTAGTCGTAAGGGTAAAAATGAAATCGCATCCTATCCTTATATAGATTTATACTTTTTGTTACATTAATTTCTCCTCCACCTACCAAGTTTTCCTCATTTATGACCCATTTTTATCATTTCCGCATGGTATATTTTCGCACCAAAGCTATAACCTTCTAGTGCACCTCTTTACCCTTTGTCATTGACTTCTCTTCAGCGTGCACCTTCACGCCTAAGTACCTCATTACTGCATGATCTCCTAGTAATTACCATGGCTGCCGCTTACCTCACATTATACTTTCCCTTATCCATATTCATCCTTTCTTATCTTGAGAAGCAATCTTTTGTCAGTTACCCTTAGCAACCTTCTTTCAACACCCACAACATGACATCTTCACAACATATCCCTGAGAGTCACCAACAATCCACCCCACATGAAAAGGATGTGCAGTCCTCTATGCATCAACATGCTTCATATTGTAGTTAGTTTCATGCGCGCAAGCACGCTTATTACACAAACAAGAGCTAAAATTGACAAAGCATAACGAACGATGAAATAAATACATTAAGGAAATACATAAAGGGAAACCTAATGTATCTAGCAATACTACCTTATTACAAACACCAAGAAGACTTATTTATAGTAGGGCTTCAACCTACTCCCGTTAAAGTAACTAGGCAACCGTGCCATCAATTGTTTCCAACTAGCAAGCACCTGACTCAAGTATATGAGTGATAACATATGGCCCCAACCAATGCACCTTGAGCTTTCCTGGATGGCATAAAAACTTGGAGTCATATAGAAGTACCATTTGTCCCACCGCAAGTTTCTTATCCCTGATGTGCCAATCATGCCATGCCTTTTGTCACACTTTCTCCTATTTTTGACTCCAGCATGTGATGGCATGGCACTCATCTAGCTGAACCATCTTCACAATTCATTCTTCCAAGGCCTGCTCATTAGCTAAACCTCCAACACGCGCAATGCGTAAGAAGGTAACATAAATTCTAGAGGCAGAACAACTTCTGCGCTAAACACCAATTGAAAAGGTGTGGCTTTGTTCAATCTTTTGTATGTTGTTCTATAAGCCCAAATAACAACAGATACTTTATCATCCCAATCTTTCTTCCTAACATCACAAATCTTGGTCAATGTGTGGCTCAAGATCTTGTTAAAAGCCTCAGCAGTCCCATTTACCTGAGGGTGATAGGGTGTAGTTTTATGGTGGGCAACCATAAACTCATCTAAAAGAATTTGTATTGTCTCATTTAAAAAATGTGTGCCCCCATCACTTATTAAACTTAAAGGACATCCATACCTTGTAAGGACATTCTCCCATAAGAACCATGCTACTATAGCCGCTATACAGTCCTTTGTAGGTGTTGCTTCTGCCCATCGGGTAAGATAATCTGTACAAGTGATGATATAGTGTGATCTAGTCCTACGCGTGGCTGGGGAGATAGGCCCGACAAAGTCAATTTCCCATTTCTCAAAGGGTTCTACACTCATTATTGGTCATAGGGGAATCTCATCTTGTTGTCCTGGTCAACCGAGACGTTGACAATGGTCACATGTCTTACAATACTCTTTACAATCCTTGTATAATGTTTCCCACCACAACCCAACAAGTAGGATCTTGCGCGTTGTTGCATCACCTGCATAATGGCCACCTGCAATACCACCATGTGCTTCTTCCATTATGTCCTTTCGTTCATGCTCCAAGACACAATGGCATAACACCTCATCTCTACCTAGCTTGTACAAATCACCACTAATTAACATGAATGGTGCCGCGTGAATAGCAAGTTGCTTCTTCTCTAAAGCTTTCATGCCTTCGGGTGCCATACCAGTTCTCAAAAAGACAAAGAATGTCCTCTAATTCTGATGGCGTGCATTGTAACCTATATAGTTGTGCATCAAGCATGGTCTCTTCTATTGTTTGTGCCTCTTCCCCTGATTGAATTCTAGACAAGTGATCGGTCCAGAATTACTTTTTCCTAGTTTTACCATAACCGTAAAGTCAAACTCTTGAAATAAGAGTACCCACCGGCATATGCGCCCCTGTAAAATGGGATTGTTCACCAAATATTTTAATGCCATGTGATCTATATAAAACACAAATGGTGTATCCAACAAATACTAACGAAATTTGTGCAAGGCATAGATCATGGACAAGACCTCGCACTCTGTAGTGGTATAATTATGTTCTCATAGGGGTCAACTTCCTACTAGCAAAGCAAATGGGATGATCAACAATACCTTCACCTGGTTGAGCTAAGACAACACCAATGGTTGTGCCAAAAGTGTCCACATGAACATGAAAAGGTTTATCCCATGAAGGAAAACACAAGATAGGCGCGGTAGTAAGTTTCTGCTTCAATATCTCAAACGCGTGCCATTGTGACTTCCCAGAGAATGTACCTTTTCCTGGAGCAACTCTTCCAAGGGCGTGAAAACTTTTGCATACCCTTTTATAAACTTCCGGTAATACCCTGTATGACCCAAAAATCTGCGCACCTCACGCTGACTGTCGGTGCTTTCAAGCCAATGATGACTGCAACTTTAGCTGGATCAACCAACAACCCTTCCTTGCAGATGATATGTCCTAAAAGTGTGCCAAAGGGAGTAGCAAAGATGCACTTCTTGATATTTAATGAGATACTCAACTATCGACATCTTTCAAACATTAAGCGCAGATTGTCACAATGATCCTTAATCAGCCCATAAACGGTCCAATCATCAAGATAGACCTGTAAAAAGTTATGAATAAAATCCTTGAAGGCTTGTACCACTATCCTTGAAAATATAGTAGGTGCATTCTTCAATCCAAAGGGCATCACAATATAAGCAAAGCTTCCCCATTCAGTAGTGAAGGTGGTCTTCTCTTGATCTTCCGGGGCAATCCTAACCTGATGATACCCTGAAAACCCATCTGTAAATGAATATATTTTGTGCCCAGCCACCCCTTCTAATATTTCCTCCGTGAATGGTGTAGGAAAGGGATCTGTAACACATGTTGCATTCAACTCCCTATAATCAACAAAAATTTGAATCCTACCATCCTTTTTTATGCTTATCACCATAGGATTGACCCATTCTCGATTCTTCCAAAGGGTCGAATGATCTCGATTTCAGCATCTTGTCAATCTCCTCCTTTACTTTCTCACGCAAATTGGGATTCATCCAATATGGTCACTTCCTAACAGGCGCACACCTTCCTTGAGCTTTATCTTCATTTCTCCGAGTGATATATGCATGCCTTTAAGTTCATGGTATCCTCTTGGGAATAAGTCCTCATAATCACGAAGTAACTCTATGATCTTTGCTACCTCTGATTCTGACCAGTAATCCCCAATTATCACCTCCTTAGGTTCAGCTTTTGTGCCTATATTGACCTTTGTTGTCTTCATAGGTTCGTGATATGCACGTGCATCTACATCCACACTGGATAACACTTCACGTGTTCCATGTGAATGATCCACGTCCAAGTGCTCAAATTCCTCATCATCAATTACGTATACCATCTTTCCCTCATCTTTTTCCAAAGAAGCGTGCTCAAGTAATATGATATCATCTTCTTCATCCACAAAGTGTGCTCCTATCTCTGTCTCACCAAATAATTCCTGAACAAGTTCTTCCGCTTTCCCTATGTCGCCCATAGTTAAGCACTGGATAAATCTTAAAGTTGTGTTCACTGGTGGTGTAGATGAAAAGAATTCAAACATTTGGATCATCCTTGCAGTCAAATTTCTCCAGCTTTCAATGTCGCGATGTAATTCAACATAGACATACCAAGAACGTGCGTAACCTTTTAGAGTAGAATAAAAATGATGCACCCAAAGTGAAGGTAAGTAATGCTTCCCGCCTACTCATCGAAAGTCTCTCATACTTTGCTGGATATGATGTTGAGTAGGTTGATCACCATTATAAGGGATTATGGTTATAGGTGCATTAATTCTTGAAAACTTGGTTGATAAGGCGGTCCCAATCATTTCCCATTCTAAAAGATTATCCTTGTGGATGACCCACCAGCGCATGGCCGTCCCGCCCAAAGTATATGACAACATAGTGCGTCATTTAAGTTCGTCAACCCAATTTGTTTTCTATGGCCTGTAAGAACCCAACCAAATCTTTAGATCCAATATAGCGGGTATTGCGTGACCTATACATCGAACAGAGCGAAAACCCATCTTGCCAATAATCGTGTACTTAACTTCACGCCCCACCAGTTCATAAGTGCCATGAGCCCAATTATCGCAAGCAATACTAGTAGTATCACTGATTGACTGAGAGTCTTCCCAATGAAGGATTCCTTCCTTAGATGGATCATTGACCTCTGGGTCCCGAATAGCGCATACATAGATTCTATTCAAGTCCTCTTCGCTTAAAGGTTCCACATATGGCACGGATTTCCCATCTGTCAATGGTATTATGACCCTTTCCTCCTTGTTCTCGAAGCTGATATACCCTTTGTTAAACCTCAAATCAGCATTGTTCACATAACACCAAGGGTGCCCAAGCAAAGTTAGGAAACTATCTACTTCCGCAAGCGCTAGCACTTTAAAGTCTCCTGTGAGCTTGGCCCCTTGTATAGTGATAGATGCATCCTTCAAAACTCCTATGGGAGTAGCTTTTATTTTGTTTGCCATGAACAATACATTAGATGATGGCTGCAATGGGGGTCTCCCCATTTGTTCCCACGCATCCAATGTAAGTACATTTACTTCACACTGTGTCAATCGAATATTGCTCGCCAGAGCCACCCGTCCAAAACAGATTCAAAGTGATCTCCTTGTCGTATTTAATGCTATCAGGAGGAAGATTCACATGAAGTATTTGTCTCCTAGTCTCAGTTCTTGCACGCATAGTATTCCCTTTCAACCAATTTCCTAATAAAGGAATAATATTCTCTTGGCGCAACATTCTACATACCTCTCTAATGTCGTCAATATCCGACGGGGCTTGTTCTATATCCTTGTGCTCCAATTTCCGAGACTGCTCTTTTAAACCTTGTATCTCACCTTGAAGGCTCCTAAGGACCTCCATTGTGTCTTGATAGACTTCTTTCTGATGAGCTAGATCTGGATATCTAGCATGCAAAACTTCCTCCCTAGTGATTGTTGGCTTCTGTTGCAACACCTCTCTTGCATGTGCCACCTCAGCTCGTGTGGTTATCTTGACTATTACTACCTCAGGTTCTGTGTTAACTTTGGCATCCAATGATTCTCTATCATACGCTAGATTCTAACCATCCCCGCCCTTGTTTTCTTTCTTGTGTTGCTTACTGAGATGCTCATACAAGTCCGGGCACTCTTCATAACTATGCCCCTTTCCACAAAATGAACAGAAATATTCTGCGGGCATTCGCGCCTATAATGGTCAGGTGAGCCACATGTATAGCAAGTTCCTTGAGGGAATTCACTCCTTCCTCCACCTCGGCCTCATCCTCCATATCCACCTCTATATCCTTGTCCCCTTTCATGAGCCCCTTCAAACCTTCCATCATTCCTGTCATAGCGGGTTTTATTATAATCCCTATCTTGATGCTCATTCTTCCCTTTAGAATTATTAGCCACACTCACCTGTCTAACCCCAATATCAATGGCATCATAGATCTAGCTAATCAATCTATAGTCCTCGTTATGCTCATGGGTCATGGACCTACAAATTTTACAAAAGGAGGATACATTCTTCCTGATCGCGCATTGTAGGAGGGGGCAGTGACTAGCATCATGGTTCAAATGGCAAATCTCACAGTCTAATAACAACGAACGTACAGTTCTGCGAGGGAAACTATCCTTAGTGTGCCCTTCCACTTCAAAATTTGTACACTAGATCCCTGAGCGTGTTTCATGAGTTGAGTTTGCTGATAATTTCTCTAACTGTTTTGCCATAGCCGCTATTTGAGCTTCCAAAAATGGACTAACTCCAATGTCAATACTCCCAACTACTTCAATGCGTAAAGTGGCTTCCAATGCTTCACGTGGATTGGTATAAGTCTTATGCGACAGTGCTCTTCGAAATGGGGTAATCAGTCCCCCGAAAACCATTGTGCATGCTGACTTGCATGAATGTCATAAGAGAGTTTGGATATAAGTGTTTTAAATCACGCATCATACTCACATACACTTTCAGTAGTGCCTTGCTTTATATCCTTGAGTGCGCTTATACTCTTCTACTCAAACTCTGGGATGTGGAACTCTTTTAAGAAAGCATCTTTCAATGCTACATAGTCAATACAAGTTTGATTGGGGTCAAACTTCCTATACCATTGTGCGTGCGCGCTACAATGTAGTAGCAAATTGACTTGCCTTACATTCAAGGGCCATAATACCTTTTGCGCGCCACAATATTTCACACATATGAACATGTTTAGTAGCATCCTCGATACCTCTGTATTCTGGGAGATGAAGGGACATCTCCATATAAATGTTCTGGGGTTGCTGCGGGCCTTGACCACCCGACCCAGAACCTCCTTGGTTTCCTCTTCCTCCAATACCACCCAAACCACTAGAACTAGAACTACCCATACCACCTGATCCTCCTCCAAAATTTAGAATAAGGCCCGTGGATGCACTCCCTTGTTCCCCAACAGTGGTACTATACTGACCCCTATAGTCTGGGAAGTGGTCCTAGCTCCAGAGGTGATGCCCACACTCGGCGCACTCATATTCTATGTAGATGATGAGCCTAATAACGTACCCCCAAAGAATAACGAAGTTGTCTATGCTGCCATTGGTGTACTTACTATCTAACCTATTTCTGTGCTTTTACTTCCTAAATTAAAACTACTTTTACCTGTTGTACTAGATACTGGAAAACCAAGCACAAGGGCTAGGTCAACAGGTTGGCTTAGATGTACACCCACGGCCCAGGTCATATCTACTGGCGCGCTTTCATGTGAGGCCAAAGAGGGTTCTCTATCATGCTTCCCTAGATGGGGGAGTTCCTGATGCTCTTGCTCTTCTTCCTCCCCATGAGCCTCAAATCCTTCACGAGCCATCTCTCTCCACAACACCATCCATTCTGTAATTTCTTGCCTCTTGCATAATTCCCTCTCGCGTGCCTCATCATACTTCAGCCACCTTTCTTCCCTCTGTCATCATGCTGCCGCTAGGTCTGCCATCTTTCACCAATCCTGTTCCTCCCCCGCATGTGGAGATTCTTTAGCCTTCCATGGGTTTAGCTTCCAAGTTCAATGTTACCATTAGTATTTTGATTGCCAATGGAATACCTTGCAAATATGTCCCTCTAGGATACCGTAGAAACTAGAACTCGCTACCTCCGAGAACGAATAAGTTGAAATTAAATACTCCAAGATATAGTTGTTTAGGACACCACAAAACCAGGTATCTACCACGTGAGTCTAGCTTAGGTCAGCATCATATAGTGTTTGAAATTCCTCCTGTGTCCAAACAAGTGTGTGATACCTCCAATTCCGCTTAGATGCATATGCAGTCAACCATTCGTATAATTCTACTGGAAAGATAACAAAGAAGCTTTCATATAAACTGTCATACATATTCTTCTCTACCCAAGTACATGCGCTAAATCCGGATCCAGTGTCAAACCTCCATGTGTATTCTTCCTCCAGATCATGAATCCATTCTTCAACGCTTGCCAAGGTTAGCCAATATGTCTTCATTGCGAACCATTCTAAAACAACTAAAAAGAGGCAATGAAACCAATGATGCAGCCTAGAATTGTTAGTTAACACCTAGTCACACTGGCACATCACTCAACCTAGGCTGAGCACTCACCCGAAGCGCGCAAAGGTACCGGGTCCCTCTTAATAGTTGCAAAGAGAGTAATGGTGGTATGATAAAACAATAAACATATATTTTAGGAACTAATCCATCCATTCACCATTTATATCCAACCAGATCTATAAGCGCTAAAGGTAAATCATCATGAAAGTAATAACATGCATTGATAAAACACATCACACACTTTTTTCAACCAATTTCCTTTATCTATTCATTGAACCAACAATACAATAGCTTCATACAATACCAGGCATGCACGCATGGATCTGTTACAATTACCCAGTCGCATGTACTTGTGTTTTTCCATTCCTCCAAACATGTGGTTCCATCCGTATCTCTATGTATGTCTCTCTATTCTCTAAGTAATTCATTACATATATATATAGGGTGGGGAACTAACCCTTCACCACTTAACTCTACCAGAAATAGGTCGCATGCTAATAATAGCCACGTGCCTTTTTACAATTATAGCCATACATGTAAGTATGTTATCTATAGATTGTTGATAGTTAACTGAAGTGATGGATCTATTCTTAACTTATGCCCATGCAAGAGTGAGTTGACATGTCCTTCCAAAATCTCCACGAAGAGTGGCACGTAAATCTCGGCATCGCTTTGTGTACTCTGCACGCCAATCTCTAAGAATAGACCTGATCTCCAAAATCAGCTAAGTCCTTGAGAGTCTTACTCTACACCTCCATGCGTGATGCCTTCCTATACCTTCGCGCTTTTGCTCTGTGCCATTCTTCCGCGCGGACTCTGTGTGTAAGTTCAACTAAGTGTTTTCTCTGATCAACATTGTCTCCAAATTTTACTGTTCCTCCACTTACTTTCTTCAAGGAATGGAACTTGCTCTTATCTCCTGTCATATGGCTCAAGCATCCACTATCAATGTACCAATGTTGCTCTTCATTTTGCACATGAAAAGCAGTTTGAACAAGCATAGCTTTCTCTTTCTCTTCCTTTTGTTTCTTCTTCCAAGATTTTGTAAATTCTTCTTGGCAAGGTATCCACTTTCCTGGTTTGCTTTGGATTCTCTACAAAAACACTTCTACAATATCGTGTTATATGACCAACTTTGTTGCACTTATAACACACAATATCATATTCATTGTAATCTGATAGTGCAGCAAATGAGTTATGATTTCTACTTGAATAACCATAAGCACTTTTATTCCAACCATTATTCCTTGTCTCGAACCTTACAATCTATTGCCTTATGACCAAAATTGTTACACGAGAAACAATAGCCATAAAAGGAGTTTTGATACTTGATCATGTAAGGCTGCCTTGGATAGAAGGATCTTCTGAAGTTTCTTGTGGGAACCTTATGCCACTTGTTCTCATCTTTGTTATCCTTTTGAGGAATGTTGTTCTTATGAGGAGTCTTATCTTCTTTCTTCGGAGGTTCAACAATTTTTGAATTCAAATCCTTCTTAGTAACCTCTTGTTTTTCTTCATAGCCAAGACCCATCTTGATGCATGGTGACCTTTGGCTATTAAGAATGTTATCCAAGACCTCGGTGCTCTTTTCAAATTTTAAGCTATTTTTTAGCTTATCACTAGACTTCTCCAATTCCTTTCTTAAATCAACAATTTCATATTCAAGCTTAGCACAATTTTCCTCTTTTGATTTCAGTTGATCTCTTACTACCTCCTCAATTCTTTTAGCCTCTTCTAATTGAGTTTTTAGATTGATAATAATCTTTTCAGACTCTTCGAAGCTTTGAGATATGTTCGATTGTGAATTTCCACCTTCTTCATCATATTTTTGAAGCTGTAATTTTTGCTTCAAGTTCTTTTTCTTAAGCCTCTTTATTTCACCCAAGGCACAAACAAGTTCTTCCAGATCCACTTCTCCTTCATCCTCAAAATTTTCTTCCTCTTCCAGAAACATTTGGTCTTCATTGTTATTTGTTTCTATTGCCATGAAAAGAGTTTCTTCTCTATCACTCTCTTCTTCTGAGCTACTCTCCTTCTTGGTGTAGAGGCTTTTCTTATGCCTGTCAAAGCTTTTCTTCTTTTCATATTTGCCCGGCTTATAGTTCTTTTTGTATGGATGTTTTCTCTTTCCTACCTTAGCATGTTCTTCTTCATCACTACTATCATCTTTTGCATGAGGACACTTAGCAGTGAAATGCCCTATCTCACCACAATTGAAACATTTGAAAGGAAGCTTACCTTTATACTTGCCAGATCCCTTTTTCAGATTTCTCACAAAAAGAGCTTCTTCTTTTCATTCATCACTTGACTCAGGTTTTGCATTTTTGACCCTTTTTGAAGCTTTGAAGGTAGCTTCTTGCTTTGATGGCTTTTCTGTTTCTGTCCTCATTTCATATGTTGTGAGGATTCCATGCAACTCATCCATCTTTAGCGTGTTTAGATCTTTTATTTCCTCAATTGCGAAACCTTAGGATCAAATCTTAAGGGGAGAGACCTTAGCACCTTTTGTACTATTATTGGTTCTTCTATCTTTTCACCGAGCCCTCTGATGGTATTCACAATTTCATCCACACGAAGAAGATAGGCTGCAACATTCTCTTCTTCTTTCATTTTTAGACTCTCAAACTGCCTTCTGTGGGTTTGGAGCTTAGCCTGCTTTACTTTGGTGTCTCCCTCATAGATATTTTGCAGTTTGTCCCATGTCTCCTTTGTCATGTCACAATGCATAACTTTGACAAACTCAGATTCAAACAAGCCACATAATATTGCGTTCAAGGCTTTGGCATTGTTTTCATCGGCCCTCTTTCCGGCTTGATCCGTCGGTGGAGTCTGAGGAGTTATATATCCTGTTACTACCGATTGCCAAATATCGAACCCTAGAGCCATTAGATAGGTTTTCATTTGTATGCTCCAGAAAGCATAATTTGTTCCGTCAAATAATGGAGCCTTGTTTGTGGAGAAACCCTCTGGTACTTGATTATTGGCCATGTGTGCTACTAAGATCTACCTTTTGTTGATTAGACTGTTCTGAAGGAATCGGCTCTAATACCAATTGTTAAATGCGCGCTTATACTAAGAGGGGGTTAAACAAGGTAAGATAAACTTTTAATAATTCAAAACTTTAATAGTCAGAACAACAACAATCTCACAAGATCTAAAAATTATGCAACACAAGAGGAACACAATATTTACGTGGAAACCCTTTCAGAAAAAAAACCACAAATAAAATATTTGCTTGTGTGTGTGTAGTTGATATGTGTGTGTGTGATATGTATGTATGTATGTATGTATATGTATATGTATATGTATATGTATATGTATATGTATATGTATATGTATATGTATATGTATATGTATATGTATATGTATATGTATGTGTGTGTGTGTGTGTATGTATGTATGTGTGTGTGTGTGTGTATGTATGTGTGTGTGTGTGTGTGTATCTTTTACAATTCGTAAACACCAACCTACTGGAGACACCAATCCCCAATGCCAAGCACCAACTTAGCAATTCAAACACCAATCTTTTCTGCCGAGCACCAACTTAACAAGAGATGCCAATCTCTTCATTTTATGAGGCACCAACCCCAAACCGATGACGATACCACTTTCGTACTATTATTATTTTAACGAATGATGGAGAATTTTATTTTCTCTTAACAAATTTGCTTGTCTTCTCAAGATATGACTCTTATTTCACACTTATAACATTATGCCCTTCTTTCAATGATATTTGCTCAAAATATGTTCTTCCTCCATCCAACAAATCTTCCTTTTTTATAGCCCAAAATGTCTTTTTGAATGGTCATTACTCTTCACGCAACACTCTTCACCCAATAGGGTCAACCTTCTTCAAGGGAGGTCGACCACATAAAAACAAATCATTTAATCTTAATGGAGGTCAGCTGGCCCATTAAATAAATGTTGTCCCTTCATGAATTCGTTGCACATTTTGGTATACAATTATTACATTCATTGTTATTAAATCTGATCACTATAACACATCAATCTAATCATTGTTATTTTTCTATTGATTGTTTTGCATGCTCCATTAACATCAATGACAATATCTCCAACACAATTTTAAATGACTCACAAAATTACACTTCACCACCACCCCTACTACCATTAGATGACACCTAATAACAAAATAATCTTATTAATTGTTAAGTTTTTCAATTCGTCAATCATAAAAACCATCAACCAAACTTATTAGTTTCTAAGCTTTTGTCCAACACTCCTAAAAGCTATCATATAGAACTAATTAAAATGATAAACGCATATTTGTTATTAGGGTTACCTTGTTAAATAGTTATGGCCAACTTTATTAAAAAACATTATAAAATAAATGGTTAAGTTTAGTTGATGGGTATTTAAAATTGATAAATTTGAAAAGCTAAATGATTAATAAAGTTATAATAAACATGAGATTTATGAATTCGTAATTTTACTAACCAATCACGTGTTAGTATTTCTATGTCTCAATAATTTCAAACTTTGACATTAGAAAATATATATATTATAAAATAATATTATAGAACATTTTATTTATCATGTCAAAAAATATAATATAAACATATAAATTAATTACTATCATGATTATATATCATATTCAAACTTTATAATATACACACAAGCACACATTTGACAACGCACGCACGTGCGCACATACATGCATACACACACACACACACACACACACACACACACACACACACACACACACACACACACGCAGCGCGCGCAAAGTGTGTGTGTGTGCGTGTGTCTATATATTATAAAGTTTGAATATGATATATAATCATGATAGTAATTATTTATATGTTTATATTATATTTTTTGACATGATAAATAAAATGTTCTATATTATAAAGTTTGAATATGATATATAATCATGATAATTAATTTATATGTTTATATTATTTTTTATATATATATATATATATATATATATATGACATGATAAATAAAATGTTCTAAAATATTATTTTATAATATATATATTTTATATATATATATATATATACACTAATGTCAAAGTTTGAAATTATTGAGACATATAGAAATACTAACACGTGATATATATATATATATATATATATATATATATATATATATATATATATATATGTAGTGTGTGTGTGTGTGTGTGTGTGTGTGTACATATGTATAGATATATATATGTATGTATGTATGTATGTATGTATCTAGATATATATATATATATATATATATATATGTATGTATCTAGATATATATATATGTAGATACATATATATGTATCTACATATATATATCTACATATATATATATATATATATATATATTTATATATATACATGTGTGTGTGTGTGTGTGTGTGTGTGTGTGTGTGTGTGTTTGACATGATAAATAAAATGTTCTATAATATTATTTTATAATATATATATATTTTTCTAATGTCAAAGTTTGAAATTATTGAGACATAGAAATACTAACACGTGATATATGTATATATATGTGTGTGTGTGTGTGTGTGTGTGTGTGTGTGTGTGTGTGTGTGTATACATATGTATGTATATATATGTATATGTATATGTGTATATGTGTGTGTGTGTGTGTATACATATATATATATATATATATATATATATATATTGAGACATAGAAATACTAACACCGTGTGTGTGTGTGTGTGTGTCTATATGTATGTATGTATGTATGTATGTATATATATATCAAAAATTAATAAACGTGCAAACACATATATATTATTACACTTCAAAGTAATCAAAAAAATTGCTCCTCTTAAGGATCAAGGGATCAAGTTAAACTTTGATGAAACAATAAAAGGAAACCAAAGATGTGTTGGAACCGGACTTGTTTGAAATGCTAGGGGTTTTGTCTTTCTTGGTTTTAGCGAAGCATTTTGTAAATGCTCCAACAATTTTGTTGAAACAAATCCCTTTGGAGTGTTTAGCCCTTAATTAAATTTTAGGTCAATTTAATTAGGAATAGGATATATTAGAATTGATTTACAAATCTAACAAAGATGATACAATACAACTACTAATTAAGATTTGCAACTCAAATCAAATAAGAATAATTTGCATGCACTAATTAAACTAACATGCAATCAAAAGCACACACTGAAGGTATAGAAGCACTTAGTTGATTCCCAATGTTTTTTGGATAGATTTGAGATTGTGCAACAATGAAATGGGGAGATTTGAACTCGAGAAACCTTTGTAAATTGGACTAAAAACTCAAGTATTGTGCGCCTAGGACAAGACCGTACCATCAAATCAATACTATATCGTATGGTCCAAACCCTTTTGCAGTCTTGACCTGCTTTGATCTGCCTCTACAACTTTCTAGGTTACTCGCCTTCCTAGATTTATCCATCATTATCAAATCCTGATTGTCACATGTAACGAAGCTCTCCGAATGTATTGAACATCACCTAGAACCCTAGCCATGAATGAAGAGTCCCAAAAAACAAGCATTAGAAGAGTCAGGCACCTTTGTACACTACTAACATTGGCACTACTCCGAAGAGGCCTCAAACCGCACGTCATTCTCCACCTAGCATGTGATATTTAGATAGATCAATTAGATTTGGCATTTGTTTTTACCATACTTGTTTTGACTTGGCTCTTATAACAACACTTGGAGAGAGTTTGTTTGGATGCTTATAAATGATAGATATGGTTGTCTTAATGGTTTGTAGCTTCAAACTTGATGTGGCGTTGCCCTAATGATTGTAGATGTGTAATTCCAAGATTTAGGGAGCTTTGATGCCTTTTGTAAGTATATGAAGTGAGTGCTCTATTGCATTGCCTTAGGAGTTTCAGGTTAGCAAATGAGATAGTGTTTACTTGCTTATATAGAGTTTCATAGATGATTTATCTAAAAAAATTGACCTAGATGAAGTATAAGACCCAATAAAAGATTTCAAATTGAAAGTGCAATTGGAAGACATGTTGGTCAAAAATCGTATACGAGGTAAGGATTGTATGGTACGGTCTTGACCAAGAGCAAGAAATGTGCCAAATGATATTTAGAGCTAGTAATTTGATGTTTGTCTATGAATTTTTCTTATTGCATTCTCAAAGTTTGTTGACATGTATGTGTGCAAGGATAAACAAGCTAAATAATGGACCTCATAAAGTGTTTAGCGGGAATTAAGTAGTATTTATCATAAAGAATAGTGTGTATTCAAATCTATTGTTGCTAAAATGCAAATTACCAAATTTGAGTGTCTACATGGAGATATTTGCAATTAAGTATAATTTAACACTATTTGATCTTGAAGGGGAACTCTAAAATAATCCTTAATGTCATTTAGAAGGCTCAAGAAAAGAATCGGCATTTGATGTGAAGTTTTGAAAGATTGTAAAAACCTTTCTAGTAGCCTCTCCTCAATCAAAAACGATCATATAAATAGAAAAGGAAATCAAGCAACTAACCATCTTTTCAATATTAGAGTGGGTCCCAACTCAAATCAAAACCAAGTAAGGATCATGATGCCACCACTTTTGGGAAGAAATCTCACAAAGAATCATTGCTAGTGACGACAATCAACTAATCATGTGTGAGGCATAATGACAAAGTGTGGGGAATTTAAAAAGGTAACAATAAAGAAAGGAAGCAATCTAAAATATCTCCCACAAAAATTAATTGGTGTGGATTGGAATGTGTGGCACATGTGGGTGCCTTAGCCACACATCCACCTTTGTTCATTCCATTTGGACCAACGATGAACATTATGACGATCTCGAAGGCCCCCATAGGTAAGCCTTCATCCTTTTTCTATTATGCTTTAATACATCACGTTTGAAACTTAGAAGTAGGCTAGAGTTCTTGTTTTTGCTTAAAGGTTTAAGGTTTAGTTTTGAGTTCCTAAGACAGTTGGTAGAGTGTTTCCATGAAGTATTGTCATTTGGTTTCATTTTATTTCAGTCTCCGCACTACATATTTGATATTAAGTCTATGCAAAAATCTTGGGGGTCTTGGGTTAACTACAAGGGTTCCCCTAGTCTCCAAACCCCTTTTGATACATTCAAGGTTGTTCAGTTCTACCTCTGTGGGATTATCTCGATATAAAAGCTTGCATAAAAATAAAAAAATCTATTGAGAAGTGCTCAAAGTCATCATGTTTCAAAGGCATATAGCTAAGGCTCAGTTGTTATGTTGATGCATTTATTACAGGGGACTATGATAGAAGAAGGGCCTTTGAAATAGTGAAAGAAAGGTATCAAGTAATAGTCAATTAATTCTCCATTAACGAAGTGCACAACTCTTTATCTGATCTAGTGAACAACCCAAGGCTCCAATAGTTGCTAAATGGAGGTATCCTCTTAAATAAATCCACAAGAATCACTATATAGAAAGTTTGACCTTTTGGATAAAAACTCAATGAGATCAAGAATAAAAAGTTACTAAGGTGGATGCCCGCCAATCTCTTTTGGGCAACCTTGGCTACCTAAATAAGGGAATGGGTTTTCTATTGATTGCATTTAACAAGCAATGACAGGCCCAACGCCCCAAGGTTGGACACTCTAAAGTTAGTGCAACTAATAGGGGTGTAAATAAAGTCCTCTTCAACACCAACACCACCCTCAATGCATGAAGACATGAAGCAATTAAGCTTTGACATAAGATTCAAGTTGGAGCAAATCTAGACCGTTAAAAGCCATGACAAAGGATGGTGTTGCAAAGGGCAAGAAACTAGATGCCAATTATGACAAGTTTGAAATTGCCACTATTAAGAGCTCACATCCGGGTAAATATCTTACTAAAATTTTGTTGGAATAGGAGGTTCAAAAATGTGGCCCTACTATCATGGTGTTTGATTCCAATAAATAAGAACGTTTAAGGTTTTAATATGCGAGTTGTTGATTTCGGGCATAGTATGTTAAATATTTAAATACTTTCATAAGCAATTAGTTAATTGCCTTCAACTATAAGGCCTCGATATGTAGGTTAATGTAAGTTTTGTAGTATAACTATTGCCATAATAAAGGGCTTTTGCCTTTTTTACTAGTCAAAACAATACCATAACCATTAACTAATTTTATACTAATAAAAATAAACATACAAACACACTAATACCGTAACAATTAACTAGAATATATCAATATTAAGTGCCTATGGACTAAACAAAATATTTGACCATATTTATTTTCTAAAGATGCTATGAACAACTATCGAGAATTATTTTCTTATGAAAGAATGTCATGTTAAATTTATCTTTGTACATCAAGTACATAATTTCACTCCTATTTACAAAATATAGGTGGCATTTATAACACCAAATTTACCACATTTTCTTGGAGTTGCAAATATATTTGGTTACTAAAAATAACGCAATCGCATGTGTTTCATGCAATGTGAACGCCGAACGGTATATGTTATTTGTTTTAGAGGTATATATATTACTTTTGTAGTAGATGGTGATTAGGGGTGTGATTGATTTCGTAAGTGTAACTTAATGTGAAGGTTTTTTCTTCTTTTCAAACTCGTTAACCCTTTTTAATAGTTAATTTATGTTGAAGTTGATGTTGTATGTATTTTATTCGGGTTTATTGTGTTAGTTGTGCATCGGTTGGTGTTTTGTTGGGAAATTATTTATTGTACAGTTGATAATGTGTGTGATTGATAGTTGTAGTGTAGGAATTGAGTTGAAACATTAGATTGAAATTTTGTATGTGTACATTTTTTTCTGTTACAACTTTGTACATTTAAAGTTTCATATCATATTTCACAATATCTAATAAAAGTAGATCTGTGTGCACACAATGAGACATGTATACATTTGCATTTTTTATATCATGTATAGTAGCCTTTAGTGGGCTTTTTTAGCTTGAGTAAACATGATTACATTTGATACCCCTTGAGCAGCAATTTCGCTTTGGATTGAATAAGTGTTGAGTATAGTAGTAGCGGGGTGCTATCAAAGCAGAGGCTATCTTTTACGATACGCTGAGTGACAGTAGTCTTGCTTCCTCCTTCCTTCTTGCTCGAAGTGTTGCTACGTTCCCCATTTTTGAGTATCGTTCGAATGAAAAAGCAGGTGAAATACGCAGATTTGCAAGCGAGGGAACTCTGGAGAAAGCTGTGAATGTAAGACCCTGCCTTTCAGTGGTTCCAATGTCGACGGTTGCTCTCTGTAAAGTAAGTCCCTGTGACTTGTGGATAGTTAATCCCCAGGCCATTTTAATTGGCAATTGTCTTCGATTCCCTCTCGAAATAGGGGGTATGGGAATATGTAACGGGTTGCTAGGATCCCAACATGGGCCATTGTATCTATCAAATTTGACAACAACAAATAAAGGTAATGCTGGTGGTTGCATTGATGTGTCGTAGACAATGTCGGTGATAGTTCCTGTGGCCCCATTCACGAGGCCTGCGTCAACCCATAGATTTGCAATAAGCATGATTTTTTGTTGTTTGCACAGCAGAACTTTGTGTTCCAACTGATCATCATCAGGATCTCCTGGTCCGGTTCACCTGTTACTTTCAGCAATGGATTGGGCGATCGGAACGTTCAATGCCTTCAACATTTGTAGGTTGTGGGAGTCGACTTGATCATTTTTTGCAAACAAATGTGGTGCATCCTTAAAAATTTTGAGCTCTTGCTGAGTTAGGTATGTGTCTGTGCGAGACATTAAGATTTCCCAATCCTCAATTAGAGGGGTTGAATCTCGCATGTGGAGCAGTAAATTTCGGAATGAAACTTGTGCATTGGTTGTTCCTTGTTGCCGAAATATTGTTTGCAATGTAATGGAAGTCTCAAATCCCTTCCAAAGGGTTGCTCCGTAGGAATTACTTGCATAAAGAGGACTGTCCAAAACCGGCGGTAATTGGCCGAGGTCGCCGAGGAGGATGACTGATCTGTTTCCAAATTCAGATGTTCTCGAGTGTGGGAAAGCTTCGCGGAGCCTACTGTCAATTTTGGTTAGTAACTTTGGGCCGATGAAACTCATTTCATCAATAAGAACATATTCTATATGTTTCAGCGACTCTTGAAAAGATGATAATGCAGTACCTTCAAGGGGTTTGAGTTCTTTGATTGGAATTCGCAGGTGGCGTGGATCAGGATGCAGAGATGTTGAATGTTGAAACACCGGTAGGGGCGAGCACAAGTAGAGGTGAGGGATATGTGGTTGGTGATGTGAATAAATTATGGATTTTATTTATCAGAAATGATTTTCCTGTGCCAGCCGTTCCTTGAATTATGAATCTTAGTGGAGGTAGAAGGGTTTTGTTTGCTGAATGGTGTAGTATGGTATCAAGAGTTGTTTGTTGTTCTGGAGACAAAGGAAGTGTGGAAGATGGTGGTGTGGCCTGTATGTTGTTGTTAAGTATGTCTGCCTTCTCTCTTTCAATGAATGATGAACCAGTTATCTGTAATTCATGCGGAACGTCATGTATGTTCCAATTATGTTGTACGTCGAAATCTCGTTTCCCCAACATGTCAAGACTGTCTAGACCCGTGTTGTTTCCCGGCGAAGTTGTGCAAAGACCTGCCATTCTTGCAATGGTTCATGTTGAATACTGCATTCGGGCTCTGAGTCAGAACTAACATCCGTAACAGGTCCTGTGTCTGCGGTTGTGCGTAAAACATGCCACGGTCTGTAGTTGTGCTTGAACATGTCCCAAGTGCCGTTGATGTCATGTGGGGTTGCTCCAAATTCTGATGCAATATTTCTGAAAGGCTTGTATAAAAGGAGTTCTGACCAACAGAAAAGGTCATACGACGTTGAATCCTGAGCTGGGACATCCACAAATCTCGGGTGGACCCGAACAATTGCGTGTATCGTTCGCTTTTTCCATTTATCACCTTTACGATTCTTGTTGTAGCTCCAATCTCGAGCAACTTGAATAAGTGGTAGGTGTTCCATGATTGTTGGACGAACTTTATATGCATCCAAGAAAGCGGATGTTTGTTCTGCATCAGCGTCACTTTCAACGACACGTCTCAGAATTTTTTTCCCAACATTTAATGATACAAATGGACGACTGCACATAACAAGTGGCATTTTTTGCAACATGTGGCATGTTTCTTGTGCGCTTATGTCATGTTCGACAACGCTTTCTGTGAGCATTTTACGGATCGCGATATGTGCTGGAGAATCTGCATCTGCGTCTCTTGAAAATCTGGATAACATTTGGTGATATGTTTCTGAGCGTTGCTCGGCTTTTGAAGCATATTTTGCAATATACTTAAGAACGGCATGGCGGGAAAGTACCGGTTGGCAATCGACATTTGCTCTCCATATGTATATCATAGTTCGATTGTGGATGTTCAATCTTTCATCATTTCTGGAAGGGAGGTACTTAATTTTCCCATCACTTTCAATGTGCAAGGAAGAAGTAGGTTGCGTGGGCCAGGGGGCGTTGTATCTGCACTGGAGCTGTGATTGCTTTCTACGTAGGCATGTCTGTTCTGAACATTTTGTGTGGCGCTGAACTCGATTAAGCAGTTCTTCAAGGTCTGAATTTGGGGAGGAGGATAGAATTTTTGTTGTATCTAGCAAGCAAGGGTCATCTAGGAGTGACCTGCGAACAAAATCCAAGCGGTTGCATGCCGGTCGAGGGTTCCAGGCAGACACGAACTTATCAAAGTATTGTTTTGTGGCCTCAATAATTGTTGTATCCTCCCAATCCATTTCATCAACTTTGGGTGCATTCTCAAGCCACAATAAACCGTGGACATGTGCGGAGCCTCTATGTTGCCATTCATACCTGCGAGACAAGGGATCATAAATATTAGCTATGTAGTTTGGAATTAACTTTGAAATAAGTAGATTTGATTACCTGTACCAAAAGTCTACTGCTCCAAGTTCCTTTTGCAATATTTCTTCGCGAAATATTGTGAATCTGTGATGTAGGTATGCTTGATACTCGATGAGGGTTAGAGACAATGTTAAGTGTTCTCCAACGTTGTGCAGCTCGAGGATCTGTTGGGCATTCACCCGACATAATATTGTGGAGATCTGGCCATTTAGTGTCTGCGGCACTTAGAGTAAAGAATAAGGTTGGTGTTCCCAATTGTTCCACCATATCTGAAAGCTCGCTTCTACTTTTTGCCCAGAATGAACGGGTCCCTCGAAGGCTCGATCCAAACCGCATTAAGTTGTCTGGGAGGTTGTCTTTGGGGCATTCCAGTAGTTGTCTTCGTAGGTCTCTAATTGTCGAGAGGATTCCAGATTCGAGGTTTTGTTTCATAAAGACTGCTGCTGTGGACTGGCTTCTGTGTCGCATTATGAGGTTTAGAAGGAAGTAACGAAATCTTGGGTGGGAACCGAAGCGCCCATCATGGTAACGCATCAAATGAAGTGCGTATTCATGCATTGCAACTTCTTTTATGCGGGGTTGTTGCCACATTGCTTTCCTGTCGGAAATAAAGTTGGGAAAGCCATTGAGAACAGGCCCTCCGTATTGTATTCATTTATTGGCGAGAGGCCAAGCTCTGGCCATGGCATGGTAAATGGAGTGTTACCATCGTGGTTGAGTAGGAACTGTTCGATTTCCTCTTGTTTTGTTCCTGCATTGTGAGGTGTTGGCACGAAAGACGATGAGTGTTCATATGTTTCATCAAAGTGAGTGGGAGCATCATTACCATGAGCTGTAGAGGCACTTTGCATTTGGGGCAGTTCCAATGCAGCTGTGTTAAGAGAGGAGGAAACATTTGACGACTCTGATGGTAGAGAGGAAAGGGCGTCATCGTCAATTAAGACATCTTTGTAATAGGGATCGTGTTGGATTTTATATTGCAACGCTGCCCAAACACGAGATCTACTAACGTAGAAATCATAATTTTTTAAATTAGATCCTTCCCTTTGTATGAGAATTATGTCCAAATCTCCTAGGCGGTGGGGTAGGGTCTTTGCTATTGAAGTAATGTTTTGCGGGAAGCTTATGGTGTGTCCTGAGTATTTGTATTGCCCGCCACGTACTTGGGTGACTTGCAGGAATGGATTAACTCGTGCGATAAGCATCTCCTCGATTTGGGTTAAAGACGCAAGAACGGTAGCCTGATTTCCAGGGTCCATGTTGTTCCATGAAGAGAAGCGGTGGCCTTGTTTTTCAGTTTTGCATCTGTTACAGGATGGAAAGCCTTCAAAGGAAATTGTTTTAATTCCAGGGTAATTTTCCAAACAGATTGAGCAAGTTTGTATGTTCGCCAACAAATCTATTCTTTTGCGAAACCGATGTTGGGATTCTAAATTCAGCGAACAGGGTGGGGATATGGGAATTGTCTGTGTATTGGAAGGGGTGGGGTGTTCTGTTTCAGTCCTTTGTGGATTGCAAGGTGGAAAGCAGTCTAAAGGAGAGGATAAACTGGTTGTATTAGTGTGATGAACTGAAGAGAGGTCAGTACTTGAGACAGTTTCATGTGGCATCCCAGACATTTGGGGGAAAGTGACAGTTGTTAGCAAAGATGGGTTCGTACGGAAGGAAGTGGTATGCTCTTGAAAGTTTTCTTCCATTGGTAATTCTTCAGTAGTTGTATTTGATGGCAAGATTGGAATGTCAGGGGATCGTGGGTTGTTGGTCGTTGTAAGTTGAAAGATATTAGAGAATTTCGTTGTTCTTTGCTCTAATTTACGACGTCGTTGCTCAGCAGTTATGTGTACTTTATTTTTTGCGTAATTCTCTCTTCGTTGGGCTCGTTTTGCAGGAGTCGACATGATTGTGAAGTCACAAGATTATGGTGTACCACCTGTTGGATAAAGATCATTTTGGGTTAGCCAGGAACGATACATAGTTTGATGACAAACAAATGCTGAAATAAGTGAAAATGTAAAACTAAATTCAATTGTAATTCATGTGGAGTTCCAATGGGAAATACGCACAAGAGGTAACAATTTGAGTTTTGAGAAGCTACTTTTTTTATTAAGGAAAAGAGTATTACATATGTAGAAACATACAATGTGTTCACATACTACAGAAGGATGTAAATACGTACATAACAAAATTGCCTTTTGTATATTTATTTTCTTAAAAGTACTAACAATCCACATAATAGAAGGAGACAATAGTATGTCAGTGTATAAGGGAATTCAACAGTTTTCTTTTGAAGCAGGGAAAAAAGTGAAACATAGATATGAAATAAGAAACATAGCAGTGATAGTTCAAAGTATAGAATGGGATGAGTGAGGGTGTAATGTTTGAAGGGACGGGTGGGTTGGAAATCCTTGCGTAAAGGTTATGGAGGAGTTGCACTGTTTTCCGCTTTCTTTGAACTGAGGATGACACATTTCAATCTGTTGTTTCCGCAATATGTCTCTTTTTTCAGTGAAAGTGTGAAGCAGTATTCGTTTCCGATGACATTACTTATAATTTCACTAGTCGCATCTTCGTCTATAGACAATATATGGAGGTCGCTAGCTGCAACACCCATGATTAACTCAGCTTATCTCATCAAAAGCAGTAACTGATTGAAGTTCTCCTGTTTGGTCCTTTAGATCGATTCTGAGTGCATATCTATAATCGTAGTTTTGAACTTGTCTGTTGCAACTCGAACATAACCATGAACCATTACCATTCTCTCTCACCTTCTTCCTGCATTGTTTTTCACCTTTTTGAAGAGGACATGCCTTGTAAAAAAGTTGTCCATGCTGATATTCGTGATTTCTGCAGTAACCATGGCCCATTCATTTCTCTCAGTGTTCCCCATATTTAGTACCTCCAAAATCGTCGTTACAGAGGTTAGGCTTTTTGGAGGGCCCAGAAATGGCTTGTGATAGATGGCGCCGGAAGCAAGTAGTCATCAGAATCAACCCAGCCATGAAGTGTATTTGTTTCTGAAATTTGAGGGTTGACGTAACATTTGGTTCTTGAAACAGTGTCCACTGAGCTTCCATTGAAACTGGAGACGCGAGCAGCTTTCAAGGCGAGGACCGGAAGAGGCGGTATAGAAAGCATGTCTTCAAGTTCGTTGCTTATATCATCTAAGTGTTGTCCCCATAATGTGACACTTACACTGAAACCCGACATGTCCTTTAATTGCAGTGTTCTTCTCTTTGTTTCAGACTTGTCATACCGATGAATTGTTGAGCATGGTGACATCGTAACAACAATGCCAATCAAATCAACTGTAGAACCTTCAGTGCTTGTAGGTAATTCCTTGATTTTGGTGAAGTGAAAGTTATGGGAAGGTATTGTATCTTCATTTGCTATGAGTGGAGATATGGTTGAGGAAGGTTGCAGGAAAATCTCCAAAGCATTGTTCAAATGGTTGTAACATAGCTTTGCATCAGCAATACTCACAATCCTCCCATTGGAAATTGTATATAGCTTTCCATTCTCAATCTGCTCATAGAATGCTTCCGCGGCCTCGTTGAAACAAGTGATGTGGATTTCCCCTCCTTCCTGATCAACAAAATCAAACCCAAACACGGATCCATTTCCCCTTGCATTGTGATATTGGCGAAGGGTTGTTTTTGCTAGGGCACGGCCCTCTACGGACCACATGCGCATAGATGTATTCAAAGCACTTATTTTAGTTGGTGTTCTCGCAAAATATTTGTTAACCCGATTTGCAGTTGCATCTGTTTGCGGCAACTGAATGTGTTCGAGAGCATTCGTTGGTAGTCGGATTGGAGTACCGATTACCAAATGTGTTTCGACAAGAACAACCATTTCAATGATAAGAACAATCCTGCAATGGAAAAGGAAATCGGGATAGAATTAGAACTGAACAACGGATCGAAAAAACAAACAGAAAGAAATTATAATTAATATAGGAAGTTTATGTACATTGGTAATTGAGCTAGAGATGAAGCTTACAGTTCACTTTTGATCATTCTAACGAGGGATTTGTGTAAGCACACAATGGAGCCTTCTTGTATTGATTTGTCGGTTACACGACTTGCAAATTTGGAGGGTAGAAGTGTTGTTTGAAAATGTATCCCATCTGAAAGGTCAACACGATGTTGGGCACCAGTGTTGAGAATGGACCTTAGGGAGGACAAGTGGAGTATCTGAAATGTGGGGTCAACATTGGAACCGCCCTCAATCAATTGAGTAATGCCTTTGTGTGTCAAAGTTATTTCCATGGCAACTAAAAGATGCTCGCGATAGTGGGAATTCTGCAAATATATGGTGGACAATGTAAACTTGAAGGGCAGACAATCATGATAATGAAGGATGTGTTCAGGAAAGCATGCATTTGTAAAGAATGAGAACCTTTAAAGTTGCCTTCCTTATTATTGTATATGTGCTAAAAAGCAAAAACACGAAGTCTAATCCTTTAACAATTCAATATGCAAAAAAATTATATAACACACAAATCTTTGGTTGAAATGAACTAAAATTTGCATGGTTGAAACGAATTACAGATTATTATGTTAAGCAAATTGAATGGAAGACAATAAGAACAATACGTACACTTGACGTAAGAAAACTATAGGTATTTATATGGAGATACAGTGTTAAAGAAATTCGAAAGCCATAGTTGTTGGATTACATAAACTGAACATGTGTTTAAAAAGTTTGATTCTATGTCCGATGTATATTGCCACAATGCATACATGGAATTATTTGGTACGAGTTACAATTTGTTTCAAAAACACTTATAAACAAACACTTATAAACTAACCACTACAAGTTATTTCTTTAAATCAAATTTCTTGCTTTTTGCTTGTGCAATTTTCTTAGCACGTTTCTTGTATTTTTGTCCATTTACAGATGCCTCAATTGGTATTCCCATTCTCCTCAATTTGTGGGGTGGTTCAAATTTCAATGCATCTTCATTAGAATCATAAATCAAACAGAAGCCTCGTGAATGATCTCCAATTGTTCGGATTTTGGAGAGAAAAATTGGGGATGTTGGCATCAGGTGTAGGCGATCTCTGATCATTTCGGCTATCACTGTTTTAGGTGGTTTCGGTTGCTTCTGCAATGCAAAACATTAACAACACATTGAATACGCTTAAAATCTTCCTCCCTCTGCAAGCGAGGCGTAGTTAATGTCAATCTCGTTGTGGGGAGGGGAATTGTGTTTCTAGTCTGCATCATATTAAATTGGAGAGAGACAATAAGTATGTTAGTCCACAAAGATGTTCTTAGGTATGACGGGCAGCTTTAAAAGCCTTGTCGCTGATCAGTCTAACGTCCAACTTGGGACGCTTCGAAATGGCCTCATTGGGGAACGAGCCCCTCGGCACATAACGAATCCTGTCATTGACGAAGGCACATGCCCCCACATGTCACTTCGGGAAATAGATTGGACCCAATTTGAAATATAAATGGAACAATCCAAACAAAATAACATCAAAACTCTCTACAATAATTCCTTAGTCCATAGCATGCAATAAAGAGATCAACTGAATAAAAACTTCAATCAGTATTGAAACCCACCTGAAGTTCGTCTAGAGACAACACTCTTTTCTTTACCGTCAGAGAAAGAGAAGCGCAAATATCCTGCAAATAAACGAAATAGGAAGTTATTAAAACTAAATGTATCTGCGAATTCAAAAGGAGGCACTCATCCATTAAGATTATTCTATATTTTTAATTTCATTCTCAAATATAATACAACAAAACCAAAAAGATTATAAAGAGTTATTAAAAACTGTATATTAGTATATTAGTATATGTATTATAAAGAGGTACATTCGAGAGTGTTTCTACTATCAGTTGTTATCCTTGTTTTGATCATTTTTTCCATCTTTCATAGGTTACTCGCCTTATCCTCGAGGCACAGGGGACTAAATGCAACCAGAGAATTGAGAAAGTACTCAATACACAACATTCAAAAATATTGCAGGTACCCTTCAAAACAGAGAAAGGGGTTCTACACCGATGGGTTTCTAGATTTGATGTATGGCCTTATCTTGAAAAATTTGCAGAGGTAATTTATTTTGTACCATATGAGAGAATGCAGTGTCTTTCAATTTTTTCTGATTTATCTACATGTACACAATGTTGTATATGAAACCAAATGAAATAGTCTGTCTCATTTGGAAGTATATGAGCAAGGATGATATATTTTGAATAAAAAGTTTATGAAAGTTTAGAGAGGTTTAATATTTTGAAAACTTAAATAACATAGTGTCAGGCCCTCAATTCATTGGCACCGGAGCTTAAATCCACTAACAAAAAATCCTGCAACATATTTTACTGCAACTTGGATCTTCATAAAGCAAATAACATTCACAGCTAATAGTATTCTGCTGGATTCATCTGTGTGATTATATTTTTGTCCAACATTTTGGATTTAACTGCTGGATCCATCTTCAGGGACATAAGAGTGAAGCCAAAGCATTCACAGTAAAGCTTCATTGTGATGTTGAACCGCACACAAGTAATATCTTAAACACATGGAATCATCCTAAAATATAAGGAGGAACTTTAGTCCCTAGTTAACATGCTTATACATATTTCAAAACAATCAGTATAATCTCATTACAGTCATCAAGTGTTGTATTATTTTTACTGTTTCAGCTTACAATCCGTGCGAGACACATCTGAATCATATCAATTCAGTTATTTTAAATAATGTTTCATCATTTATTTGGACATCTTAAACAAGAAGCCAAATCTTCAACATATTCCTTAAACTTCTTAGTCACGAATGTCTATGCTTAAATACTTCACATGATAAATCCTGCAACATATTTTACTGCAACTTGGATCTTCATAAAGCAAATAACATTCACAACTAATAGTATTCTCGTTGGATTCATCTGTGTGATTATATTTTTGTCCAACATTTTGGATTTAACTGCTGGATCCATCTTCAGGGACATAAGAGTGAAGCCAAAGCATTCACAGTAAAGCTTGATTGTGATGTTGAACCGCACACAAGTAATATCTTAAACACATGGAATCATCATAAAATATAAGGAGGAACTTTAGTCCCTAGTTAACATGCTTATACATATTTCAAAACAATCAGTATAATCTCATTACAGTCATCAAGTGTTGTATTATTTTTACTGTTTCAGCTTACAATCCATGCGAGACACATCTGAATCATATCAATTCAGTTATTTTAAATAATGTTTCAGTCATTTATTTGGACATCTTAAACAGTAAGCCAAATCTTCAACATATTCATACAGAGATGCTAACAAAACTCTTGTAAATTTACAATCATACACCTCATACACCTCAAATCCAGAGATGCTAACAAAACTCTTGTAAATTTCCTCATCATTATAAGTTTGATGAGTGTTTTTTATTTCATCAGTAGGTGTTTGTGTATCTGATAAGGATGGTAAATATCTAATTTAATGAATTTAGTTGAAACAGGGCATGCATGCTTGTTTAGAAATTTTAAAAAAATTGCCCAACCTTCTTTTGAAAGTTAATAAAAAAGCAATGTTTGGATGGCAGGCAATGACACAAGACTTTGTAGTTCAAGACGGGTCAGGTACAGAAGCAATAGTAGCCTATTACAAAAGGCTGTGGAGAAGCAAGACTGACACAATCTCTTAAGATCAGATTTGACTGTAGTCCTAAATTCATCAGGGTTTTGAATTCTTACAGATTTCTCATCAGTAATGAATTTGATGATATCATGCTAGATTTCATCAGTTATTACTGGCGTGTGTATTCCTTGAGGATGACAAATATGTAAGTTAAGCAATATAGTTGAATCAGGGGTTTTTGTCACACTATGAACAATCATTTATCAAGGGGGGCTTCTAAGATGAAGCAGAAGTGTACTTTATTCTGTATGTGTTAGGTGTACCAAACATGCAGTTTCTACAAGAATGCTGTAACAAGCTAGCATCAACTGTGACGTAATGTACACTTTGCATTATTCAGCAGCATAGAGCTGCTGTAATGTTAACAGCCTGGAGCATATGTTTTCTGATGAGCAAAGATTTAAAGAAATTCAGATAGCATTGCCCATACTCTTGGAGCAGTGATAAGGCAATCAAATTTCAAATTTACAAGAGTTTTGTTAGCATCTCTGTATGAATTGTAAACTTATTTAAAATTAGGCAGCAAGGGCTCGAAATTACACCTCAAATCCTAGTGGTAAGTTGCCAATATGTATCATAAAATACAAGTTTTTGGACTTAAGATAAAATATTTTGTGGCTCCTTCAGTCGATTTTTGAAGCAAGAGGAAGCAAAGTGTCAGTTTCTTTTATGATATCTTCAAAGTAATAAAGAGGTACAAGCCGAGACCTAATTATTGGAAATTACGGTGATGGGAAAACAAAGCAAATTGTCAATACTTTGGCGGTACCTCAAGATATATAATCATCACGGTAATGCGTAGAATTATTCAAAGGTGTCACTGGAGTAGAATTTGCTTATTCACATGCCCTTGTTTCCATGAAATCAGTTGTTCAGGCAGTTTGGCTTTTGACAACAGCCGCAGGTTTTCTCTTCTGTCTCACTTCCTCTCATAAGTATATAATTTCCATTGCTGAGTTTATACACAAATTTAATTCAGTACTGATTGACCACTCGAACTAACAGGTGATTTCATCACACTTTTGCTCAAATTACACCTCAAATCCTAGTGGTAAGTTGCCAATATGTATCATAAAATCACCAGAGAAATCGCAGGAAGGTATGATTTGCTGCTTTTTCTGAGTTTTCTACAGTCACTCAAATCTAATAAGCAAAGATCTCTAAGCAAACCAATCGACAGAGGCAATGAATGTAAGGAGAAAACCCGTACAAATTAAGAAACAAAACATTACAAGGAAAAACGACTGTAAACAGAAGAAAAAAGATAGGAAGAAGGTTATTTACCTTACGAACTGTTCTTTCCCGGACTGAATGCAGAACAAAATAGAATGGATCTAGACGCAGCTGAATGCAAAAAAAACAGAATGGACCTCGACTATTTAAAGACAATTCCGCATGCAAATAAAAGTCAATAAAAAAACATGCGTTAAAAATAGGTTGTTAAAAATAGAACGAAAAAGCCATGCGTTTAAAATTTTCCTGCAATAGAAAAAACGACATGCAAACGGGCGTCAAAATAAAACACAGTGGAAAAACGTCCGGGAGGCCGTCAATTTTAACATCATCGTAGAAACGTCCGTAAGGTCCATTCCCATAGGGGGAACGCCTTCGGCGTAATCACTATCATATAATCAAATAAGTTTTATTCTTTACACTACAAATATACAAATACTTCCATAAATTTCAGTCTAATTGCAATTATTTCTTGTATATTTATGTTTGGTAAGTTTAGCATCTCATTCCACAATCGAAGTTTTATGAAATAATAAAATGAATTTATAATAAAAAAAATTAATCGAGAATAATTTGATTTACATAACTATGTGATTGATTTTTTCTTTGTTATATAAACATATTTAATATTCACACACATACATATATAACATCCACTACTATTTATTTTGCACCTTAAGGCTATTGCAAGTATAGTGTTTATTGAATACAATTAAATATAATAATACTTCATATTTAAAAAAATCCTCTTTATATAAAAATATTTCACATTTAAAAAAAAAAAAATTACATACTTATACTTTATTGTATTAATTGAATACAATTAAACATGATTAAGTTCAACTACAATTATATATATATGATTGCTCAACAAATATTCAATGAGTAAGGTAGCTCGCTTGAAAAGTTGGACAAAATTTTAAGCTTCTATATAATTTGTCCAGAATAACACAACAAATAGAAAGATTGTCGGCACCCATATTCTGTTCCCTTAATAGTCTCTATCTGGTGCAACTAGATCTTTGCACCACTTCAAATAGAAAGATTGTCGGCACCCATATTCTGCTCCCTTAATAGTCTCTATCTGGTAGTTGCAGATCCCGGATCCATATAACCATAAAATGGTCATAATAGTTGGAAAAGAATAACTTGCCAAGGTGCGTAGGTATATGATTAGTTTCTGATAGTTTAAAAGACAGAATCAGTTGTCAACATATTGAATTCTTTAGTGATTCTGACCCAGTTGTGGACTCTGGAATTAGGGTATAGTTCTAAGAGTTGTTGCTAACTTAATACTTTATAATCGCTTGTAATGGATATTATCTCCCTTTTGGCTTGCAATTTCTTCTCATGCACTCAAATACCTGATTTTGAATAAAATTGTGTTTTTATCCACAAACTATCATTGCCAACAAGAATGACGACATCTTCGTATACATACATGAATAAATTACAAATGGAACTGAAGATACAGATGCATGTCAAAATACTAGACAATATCATTGAAAACAGGTTTATTCATGCTCCAACAAGATCATACGTATCAGCTATATCATAAACAGCGAGATGTTTCCAAACAGAACCAAAGAGGTGTTCACCACCTACAGAAAATGATAGGGCCCATGATAGAAGCACCACAGTATAAACTATGAATCCAATGGCTGACCAAACAACATCTGCAGGCATATAGAAAAAAATTAGCACGAGGCTTTAACTCATAAAGAGATCACATGCATGTACCTTTCTTTTTATTATTAATGTGAGTGGGGTAAGTTCTCATTTATGGAAACTCAACGCACGTAGAAAGAATATAATCAGAAGCTTATTTTCTCCTTCCATCAGATGCACAATGCAATAATTCAAACAATAAATGAATATTATAACCATCCAATGCTATATGGACAAGCATTTATATTTTTAAACTGATACTCTCTCGTCTCATTTGCTGCAGGGATACTTTGTTCAGCATTGAATTGCCCACAAAAAGCCTTCACATTAAAAATCTTTACAGAAAGTGATATGAACTCCATAGAAGAGGGTAGCCTGCTCAAGGAAGTACGATGCCAAAGCACTGCTTTAAAAAATTCAGGAATCAATCAAGCTGGAACAGCAACTCCTAGAAATTATTGGAAAACAGTCTGCTATACTACTAGTTAGCAGTCGTCCTCCCAGTGACCTTGCAACTCACAGAGGCAAGAATATGCCAAACATATTATACAGGATGGATTTAATACCTTATTATTCTCTGTGTCATATGGTAGACATGTTCAAACACTGAAAGCAGACAAACGTGCCTAGGAAGCAAAACTTTCCATTCAAGCATCATCAACTCCTGCATTTTCTTCTCAAGAGTTTCTCACATAACCTCAATTATTTCTAAAGAATGTCTGTGCTCAAGCTTTAAATTTGAAAACTTTAGAAGATTTCACAGGAATTAAAGAGCTTCAGTAATTTTGGCCGCCAATTGTTCTCGGTGATTTTTGCATGAATTATTAATCAATTCAATATTTTTCCCAATTCATAAATGTTCTCTTCTGCAGAAGTAGACACTTTTAGGTCTGCAAGGCTTCTTACTAAAAATTTTGCAGGGAACCCTGTCAAGGATTATAAAAGATAGTTCTCTTTCAAGGTATCAAAATACTAGATTCATGAACTTTACAACGATAAATTCACAACCATTGATACACATCTATACAATGCCCAAAAATGGTTTTCCAAAAATTTGAAACCTATTTTTTTCTCACTGATCTCAAAAAGAAAAAACAATTCAAATGGACAATGGCAGCAGAGGATGCCTTCTAATTAATGTGAGGTGTAGTGATTTCCATATGTGTACTTGCATTTCAGGATTTCTGAGTCAGTTGTAGGGGAATGTAATGCATCAAGAAAAGGCACAGGAGAAGTTGCCATGAAAATGCAATGGCCAAAGCAAAAAATTAAATAAGTCGGCTCTTATGCTGCTTGTAAAAAAGTTTAAACGATATTTGTTGGGACAGTACATAATCATCCAGACAGACCACCATAGCCTGAAATTTATATTTATAATAGAAGACCTTCTCTGAACAAAATGCAAAATTGGTAGAAAAGTAACAAGATTTTCACTTGAAATTTCATGTAAGGGCATAAAGAATGTGGTTGCAAATTCCTTATCTAAGTTACTTGAGTTGCTGGCAATACCTATAGTTGAACCCAGAGTGAAGCAGGAGATACTGGTTGAATATGCCACAGAAAAGAGGGTTGCTGGTCATGTTGTCTTCTTTGGGACTTAATACATCATAAGGCATCAATAATTTTGTAAAGGGGCTTAAAACGATGTGAAGGCCTTTGTTTCTCCATGGGGGTCTTGATATAGAAATATAACAGGTAGGTGTCAATTACATTAAAAACCTGTCTGCTTCAGCCATTACATTTCCCCCAATCATAGGTAAGAGTCAATTAGCATTAATTTCATTACATGTTTTCCTTGGGTGGGAGGAAAATATTGTACATATTTTAGTTGTTCGGTTCATTGAAATGGAATTCACTAATAAGCCCTCACAACTTGCCAAATTGATCATGCAAGATGTGCGGGTTACGTCGGCTTCCAAATTACATTATCAATGACTGAAATCCAACGCAAATTCTCTAAAGAGCTATTTAAACCTTGTTGCTACCACATCAACCCGAAGTAAAAGTTATAACCCACAGACAGATGGGAAGATGGAAATAGTAAACAAATGTCTAGTGGGGCATTTAATAGGCAATATTGCAGCTTAATAAGCTTCAAGGCAAAAATGTTTGCATTTGGAAAAGAATTGATGTAGTGCAATATACAACACACCCACTTGAATGTCAACATTAGAGGTCAATTATAGTCATGACCCTCCAATTGATTTCAGTTTTGTAGACACTCGAGTTCTAGTAGGTTGAGATTTAATAGAGGAAAGTCAGCAGTTGTTGAAGCAGCTAAAGGAGAAGCCCAAATTAGGATCAAATCTCAATAGGATCAGCACTACAGTGTGCAGAACTGTAGAATTGGAAATAGGGTCTCATCCATATTACAACCTTACAAGCAGAATCTCCCAAAGGATAAGATATTACAAGTCTTATAAGGTCCTATGAGGAGAGAGACAGGTTGCATACTCTCTTGAAGTGCCTTCAGGGGCACAAGAGCATACACTTTCGTGTCTCATGCTTGTAGAAAGTGGCAGGCAAAAGGTTAAAATTGAAGGCTCCTCACCCCACTAGATGATGGACACGTTCTTCCGATCCAAAAGTGCATTTTGGCAACTCCAGAGAGAAAATTGATGCCTAAGGCACTATCATAATATTCCATTCAAAGGTAGGATTTGCCAATATAGGATTCTATGTGGGAACATCTTTAAATACTCCTTAACCCAAGATTACAACTGCTTTGGGAAAAGCAATTCAAGTAGGGGGAGACATGACAACACTTGATGATAATCCACTTCAGTATTAGTTATTGATACTTTCTGTGGGTCATTAGATATATTGATAGTTGTTTACATTTCCTTTTGATTGAAAAGTGTTTTCTATTAATTTATAACAAGAGTATACATTGTGAGTCGTACAAAAAAAAGCAAGTGGTATGGCATCACACTCCAAAATAAAACATCATATCGGTGACTGGATCACATGGATCGAGAGAATGCTAAGCAAGTTCAATTAACTAATAAAAGTTAACAAAGGCTTCAACACAACTTTTCAATTAAAAAGAGGTATAGAGCATCGTGCAACAAAATATAAAGCCCATTGGACATCCAAAGGCCAAGGCACAAGAACATTAAACAACTGCAGCAATAAGAGCAGATGGCAGAGGTGGAGGATCATCTGGCTTGTGAACCCAGCCACCACTAGTAGGTGGATTTTCCATATCCAGTACAAGTTACCACCTGATGGGGAAATAGCCAAGGCCAGCTGAGAGAATTTCACTCATTTAGGAGCAGTCCACCTACGAGGGTAGGCGAATGCATAACCAAACCTCCACAAAATTTGTGACCGAGCAAAGAATGCCACGAAAACAGAAAAGGACTTTGCCATCTGCTCCATGAATGGTGCCTACCACAAACTCCATAGCCATGGCTCTAAAGAAACCATCAGGTACGAGAACCTAGAGGAACCCGTCTAACAGCACAAAGAACATTTCCCCAATGGTGTAGGAATAAATGAATAAGACTTCCCCTTTTATAATTGTTTTGTATGGTTATGCGGTTGTAACCGCTAACTAATTTTGTAACCGTTAACTAATTTTGTAACCGTCTTTGCATAATAAATACCCGGACACACAACCCATTTGTACAGTGTGTATTCCAGTTTTCTCTTCAATCATTCTTTACACATTTATTCGGTTTATTCTCTCTCCGCAAATTCTAACAGTGGTATCAGAGCGTGGGGCAAGCAAAGAGAGGGAGGAAGAAAGATATTTTCGTGAGTCCCATTAGGGCACGCTGCAGTCGGAAATCAAGGGCACGCCATTAGGGCACGAAAAATCACGCTGTACAGTCACGAATCAGAAGAATACACGCGTTTTCTATAAAAAAAAGTCACGAAAATACAGTCGCGAATGGCACGTTTTTCAAGAAATTAACAGTATTTTCAAGAACGAAAATACTGTCTCGAATGGCACGTTTTTCAGGAAAATAACAGCATTTTCGAGCACAAATAGTCAGATTTTAATAGCCACGAAAAATCGTGATTTTAGACATTTTTACAATCGCGATTTGCGCTAATATGGTGCATTATTACAGTCACGAATTGCTAGGGCACAAATATTTTTCACAGACATAAGGCAGGAAAGATAGAAGCAAAAAGACTACCTGCGCTAGGGCACGGAACTGTGCAACTGGTATTTTATTTTATTTTATTTATTCATTGCCAAAATACGCAGTTGTATGTATTCTATTTTATTAAAATGAAAATGCCCATAGAAAAATATTCTGGTCTAAATTTTCATACATGGAGAGTGAAAATACAAATGCAACTTATGAATAAAAATTTGTGGGGCATTGTAAACGGGAAAGAGACAACACCTACCGATGCATCGAAATTGTTAGAATGGCAAAGCAGAGATGATAGAGCGAAAGCTATTATTGGCCTTGCTCTCTCTGACTCTGAACTTCATCATGTAGACCTAGACAAATCATCGAAGGAAATTTGGGATACTCTAAATAAATTATTTGGAGCGAAAGCAGTCAATGCCAAATTTTCCCTGAAACTTCAGTTATATAGGTTCAAAATGGATGACGGAGTCTCTATGTCAAGCCACATCAATAATCTAAGGTCCTTGATCAGACAACTAGCAGAAGTGAAAGCTGCAATTGAGGACGAAGATGCCAAAGCTATCCTATTAAATAGTCTGTCTTCAAAATATAGCAATGTAGTTTTTACCCTCAGTCAAATTCAATCTCAATCTCTGGATGATATGATAGCAGCTCTTCTAGCTGAGGAAAAACAAACTACAGAGGATGCAGAAGGTCATTCCTAGCAAGAAAGTGCATTCTATTCTAGAACCAGAAAATATCATAGAAGATCAGATAAGTCGGAGATTGAATGTCATTATTGTAAGAAAAGAGGTCACACAAAGATGGGATTGTCGTGTTCGAGCCAATGATGTGCTCAAGGAAAAGTCATATCAAATACAGCCAATATAGCCATGGTTGAAGACCCACCAGATGCAGAAGGTAGTGAGGACAGTGACGAATACGTGCTATAAAGATGCTCTAAACTTTGAAGGCAAGAAAGGATACAGGGTAGATGAAGCTCGGTATGGATGGTTGCTCAGATAGTTTGGGAGACTATGGATCTTGGGAATTATACCCTCACGAGGGTCATGAGACAACTTGATGGAGCTTGTGGATGGCTCAATATGGATGGTTGTCCAATAATTCGAGAGATTTGTGATTCGGGAGTTCGGGAGGTGGAATCCGGGAACTCGGGAATTCAACTCGGGAGCTACACCTTTACGAAGGTCATGAAACAACTTGATGGAGCCCTATCCTATCATAGCATTGCTTTCAAAGTGAAAGTGTTTGAAGATAGTGTAGTTTTGTTTTGTTAGATTGTTTGTTTTTGAGTTATGTAGGGTAAGTCTTAAGAGGGGGTGTAGGAATAAATGAATAAGACTTCCCCTTTTATAATTGTTTCGTATGGTTATGTGGTTGTAACCGTTAACTAATTTTGTAACTGTCTTTGCATAATAAATACCCGGACACACAACCCATTTGTACAATGTGTATTCCAATTTTCTCTTGAATCATTCTTTACACATTTATTCGGTTTATTCTCTCTCTCCGCAAATTCTAACAAATGGTTCATCAAAGGCGAAAGGTAGATTAAAGGTGCTCAAGCCCCCGATGGTCCCTCTCAACTTGAACTTGTATCTCGTAGCATTACATTAGAAACATTTGCACTTTATTAGTAAAGGAGAAACAACCATAAAGAGATGAACCATTAATGGTTAAAAATTACATTATTCCTTTCTTTCCATGACCAAAAGAATTTCAGAACAAAAATGTGCCTTATTTGGTTGTATTGTGCAGATCCCATGGCCGAGTCCCTAAAAAGCACCATTTTCCATGGAAATCAATTTGAACAAAATGGTGGAAAAGGGTATGAATCTGCTTCTAGGCTAACTCACCATGTCCAGAAAACCAAAAGAGATGCTTGAGAGACTCGGGGTGTTGACAAGAGGGACATATAGGATTGGCAACCCCTAAGTGAACAAGCTTATTTCCAACTGGCCGGCAGCAAACCTTGGTGAAGAATGCACCAAAGAAAATGAACCAGTTTGGGTTCTATGATAGCTTTCAAAAGTTTGGCAACCCTAAGGACCCATGATTTTGCACACGAATAGGCCTTCCAACGAGCATTCAAAGAATCAACTTGAATGTATGGTGGAGAGAGTAATTGATAACAAAGCTGGGTTCATACCAATGAAATGGGGTCTCCACATGCCACTTCCAGTTTTTCCACCACTTTAAACGTGACTGAACTCCAATTTTGTGGAGATGCTCATCTAGAATAGCCTTTTGAATCTTGGTGATTGATGAAAGATCACTAGTGTCTGGCCAAAATTGATCACAAAGGGTAGGCCAAGGAAGCGAATCTCAAGACTATTTGCAAAAGAGGTCAGAGATCACCTCGGTTCCATTTTTGAACAATCTGAGACTTTTGACCCAAGGAACCATGGCAAAGGAAACACAATAATACGAGAGAACTAGGGAGCACCATAGGGAGTGAGAATTCAAAGAGAGTCCAAATCTAAAACCATCACCATCCCAAATCAGATGAGGTTTTAGTAGCTCCCAAGCTTTCTAAGTACTTTGAGCAACAAAAGTTCCCACAAATTTGATTGGAACAGGAGTGGTTAGAAGGCAATGGAAACCAGACCCTTCCACATTCTTCTTCCATATGGAGTGCCCTGAGAGACGCAATGGTGTAGCAGAACCTTCCAAGCCTCATCTCCTTCAAATACACAAATAATGCACTTGACGCGGAGGGTTGTGCCTTGGAGTTTGACATTGAGAAGGTCAAGTCCATCTACCTCTTTACATCTGCAACAAATATCCCAAGAAACTCTATGGAAACCTCTAGAGCCTCTTTTGAATTGGTCCAAAGCAAATCCTTTAGGAGGCATTCCAATTTTGAAGGTGCCCAACAGGAGGTATAGTAAACATGGGTTGCTGCAAGGATCTTAGAGCACACCTAGAAATTACTAACTAAAGTTGAGAAATTTGGGGACCCCATTAGGCAATCTTTTTCTCAACCCTCTGAATAACATGACTCCATAAATCAAAAGAAGATGCTTGAAAGGAAAAGGGAATGCCAAGAAATTTAAAAACTCTCCAAGTTGTATCCAATACCATTTGAAACCCTCTAATTATTGAGGTAAGGGAGTGTCTGACTACCTCTAGCATTGTGTTTTCTTCCACTGTATAGAGGAACCTGGAGCAAGACAAAAAAATCTCCACTCCATGGCATTAGCAACAGAAGCTTCTTCTTCAACAAGAGGAAGGGTTCATTGGCAAGATGTCCAATGAGCATTTAACTATGGGTTTTAGGAGGCCAAAAATATAGCTGAATCCTTCAGCTGTGGGGACATAAAGGGAGCTAGAGAACATCCTTTCCTAATGGACCTAAATAACTCAAACTGGTCTGACTTGGCCCCATTAGTGGTAATACAGCACAAGCGTCCCGAAGAGCACACTGCGACTATTTGCGCAAACCTGGTCTCAAACCCCAGTGCCTACAGCATAACAATTATAAAAGGTCACTCAATTCTGTCATAGGCTTTCTCAAAATCAATTTTGATAAAAAGAGCTTTTAAGTGTGAGGAGCAAGCCCATTCCATCCCTTCCAAGACCACAATGACATTATCTAGAATGTATCGATTGTGAATGAGATCTATTTGTTCTTGGCAAATGATGAGAGGTAATGAGTACATCATAATTTGAAATAATCTTATAAAACACATACAAGAGTGTGATTGGGCGTCAGATGGAAATGAGATATAGGTTCCCAATCTTGGGAATGAACTTGATATTGCCCTGGTTGATAAATTTACCAAGAAAATTGGTCTGAACAGCTTCTAGGTATACCTTGTGCAAATCCTGACCGACAGTATCCCAAAGAAGTTGGTAAAATTCATAGGGAAACCATCAATCCCAGGGGCCTTGTCTAGAAATAATAAATAATCACAAGCAACCCTTTGACCCTCAGAGAGTTTGCAAAAAACCCTGTAAACATTTTCTGAGACCATCTTCGCGCGTTGGAGAAGTAGGTTGGGTGCTAAAAATTCTGTGATAATGCGCTACAAAAGCTTGCAGAATATCAAGCAGTTTAGTGCATAGTTATCAAATCCGGCCGGATCTGCAGAAAATCCGACCGGATCCAGATATTTCAGCCATCTCAGATGAATTCGGTCCAAGTTGGCCCTAATTTTTATGGAAAAAAATTGCAATAAAAAATACACCCAACACCCTTATATATAATTTAATATTAAATATATTAACATTTTATATTATGTTATTAACGTTTTTCTCTATATTTGTCGATTTTTGCATATCTATAAATTATGCTCATATTTAATATGTATATATTTCGCATCGGATTGTGCAAACTTTTTCAAGAGTTTCAGATTTTCAGATTTTTTTGCCCTCCCAAATGGATCCGGATTTACGGTCTTGTTACTATGGTTTACTGAGTCTGTGATTGGCATCACAGATGGTCATTACTCTGTCAACTGCTTGTTTGGACCTTATGAGAAAAGTATTCTATAAAAACTCAGTCCCCAGCTTGCAATCAAAGCATACAGGCACAAATTTTGGAACCACAAGCTTGGTAGACCTCTTCAAACCTTGAGCTTCTGTCTTTGGGGCATTAGATAACTGGCACTAGTGTTCATTGGGACCAGACAACCCAAGTTTGTTGCGCATATAAAGCACCTCTCTTTCTCCATAACACCACTGCATTGGGAGGAGTCCCTCTTTGTCTTCCATACATTCTACCGTGTTGAAATCACCACACATAATCTAGTTGAAATCTGGGAAAGTTTCAGCAATCCACTACCAAAATGTTGCCATTTCGACAGCGTCATCAGAGGTGTAAATGTTGGCAATACCAATGGAATGGCCATCAAAATCAAATATATTTGGTCCACACAAAGTGGGGTCAAAACCCCAACAGACAATGTGAGGATCCGAATCAGGTGCAATAAGTGTAACCACTCCACGTTTGTTATCATGATTGGAAGAATGGTATAACGCTCCTGGCCAAATATATCTGGCGGCATAATGAAGTAAAAATCCAGAGGTTAACTTCTTACAGACACAACACTTTCATATTAACAATAAACTGACAAGTGTCCCTAACCATAAACTTACAAGACGAGTCAATAAGACCATGTACATTCCAAGAAATAACTATCATTAGGAAACATCCAGGTTCATGTTGATGCCTTCATCCACATCATCTAAAGCGGAAAAGTTATTAGCTAAGTGTGCTTGTTTATTCCCACATATATAGTCACCAAGTTGGAATATACGCCGCTTTTCTTGTATATATTCACCATCCTCCGAGAGGTGGTGATGGCTTGCAAGACCAACGCATGACCATTTTGCATTAACAAAACCACCAGATTATGAGTCGAGTCGAATCCTTTCGCCTTCAGTGGAGGTTGTGACGGTTCAGTGGTTATGAGTACCCATAAAAATCATTGCCACCTGCAGAGTGAGTGAAATGGGCAGCACCGCCTCAAAAGCGACGAGAACCATATTTACCAAATCCGGCCAGATCCGAATTTTTCAGCTAGCCCAGATGAATTCGGTTTGGGTCAGCCTTGTTTTTTTCCACAAAAAATATTTTTTTAGTTTTTATGCAATGAGAAGACTCCCAACACCCTCGCAAATTATTTTATATTGAAGAGATTAACATTATATATTACCTTATTAATGTTTTGCTCTGTATTTTTCAATATTTGCATATTTATAAACTATGCTTCTATATAATATGTACATATTCCGCATCAGTTTTTTCTGAACTTGTTCAAGAGTTCTGGATTTTCGGGGTTTTTGCCCACCCAAACTGATCCAAATTTCTGGACTTGGTAACTATGGTGGGAATTAGCTATTTCCTGACCATGGTAAAATTTCTTGTGGGTTTGCACACAATAGCTGTTGCTTTACCTACTCCACGAGCTTGTTGGTTGGCTTTTTTATTGGTGATTGTAGTCCATTTGTCTGTAGAAGCAGGTAACACTTTTGTTTCACAGAGTTTGGGCTGAGTAGCTAGACGTGAGTTAACCATGAGAGGGCATTCACAAATTTTATGGTTCGTAAACGACATTGAAAGTGTGTTTGGCATATTGCTATACAAGGCATGCTATAAGATGCACTTAATTCCTATCTGAATATCTATTGCTTCCTTGAGATCCTTGGAAAGGTTGACCCAGACACAAACTCTTTTTGCAGCCTAGCCATATAGAATTTACTCTGCTCATGGAAATCAAACAGACCTGAAGGTTTAATTAGCTAATCTATACATCCCCATGGGGGTAGGGGAAGACCAAGAAACTATACCCAAATGGAGATCCTAAATTTAGCCTTGTTCAGACATGATGAAATCCCTAGTCCAGTGGGAAAAACTACAAGAGTATAACGGATCAACCATGGGTTGTGTTTGACTATGGCATTACAGTGCTCACTTGGAAAATTAACAAAAAAATAAACTTTAATTCAGTTTTGCACACCCTTGAGCTTACAACCATGGGGGTTTAGTTATGATGCACCCAACTCTTAAGCATACTCTCTAAAGGGATTTGGCCAACAAAATAAGCAACCAATGAGAAATTCTTAAACCAATGACATTCTTCATCAAATTCAAAACATTTTAAGATAACATCTGGCACAAGAGTCAACTAGGAAAGATTCATTACCTTGTGGAATATATTCAGGATGAATTTCCAAGTTCGCTTTGATGCCATGGATGCTTAGAGCTCGATCGGAAACACCTTACATCAGATGTAGGAGTCAATGATTTGGACATAATATACACAAATTCACTGCTCAAGGGCCGATTTAATGGTAGATTCGGCATAATAAATGTGATTGAACTCGCTATCTGATCTATAATGGCAGTGTAACGCCAACAAAGGAAAAAGAATGAAAACCCAAAACCCTAGCAGAGCGATTTTTTCTCTAGTTGTTTGCAATTTAAATTAATTGACAAATTTTATGTTATCTTAAACAATTGTACTTTTATGTAAGTAAACTAAGTTTTTGTACAATCCAATTATCCTACATGTTGAAGATAAAGGAGCTAAAGTGGGACATTAACTATAAGTAGGATCTTAAGTGTTAGTATAGTGTGGTATTTTTGGATAAAAGAGGCTCTATGCAAAGTCTATAGAGACTATCTTGACCAAATAATAGCCTATATTACACTAGAGGGTTTTAGGACTGATTTGGTGCCCATACCATAGTTTGCATACTAGACAAGCACTCACCAACTCTGCAAGTACTCACCTATTTTTTTGTTGGGCAAGTAATTGCCAAGAGAACTCGCATCAAGTTTTGGGCGGTTAATGGCATGAATACTCGCCAAAACATGGCGAGTTTTACTGGCAGACTCGCTAGATGTGGCAGACACGCGGGACAGGCTACCTACACAACAAAAACATGAATTAAAAGATTTTATTTCTCCTTCATAAACCCCACACCCCCACCACTTGTAATCACACATCTATTGAGTATCCTTTGACTGAATTGAAGGGATTTTATAGCGAATTTGAAGGTTGTGTCTCTTTGCTTTTCCCCTTCTTTGCAAGCATGTAATTTCTTTCTATATTGTTAAAATTAGGTTTCCAAACATGATTTGCAAATTTGCATGCATTTTATTCAATTTCAATTAATTTTTATCATGATTTATGCTAGTTTATCATCATTAATAAACGAAATTGCTGGAATGTATTTTATAAATGTTATTTAAAAACATGTCTTTATGCTTGTTTATACGGTTTACAATTTCAATTACATAGGGTTTTCTTGTACTTAAGGTTGAGGTTGGCAATTAGAAATTTACAATTTTTTAATGTTTTATATTTTTTTGTATTTGAACATGTTGCAGGTTAGAACTTAGCATACAAATTATAATGGCATTTGGCTCTGCATCATGTTCAGCATCAGGCTCAACATCAACAACAAGAAGTGTTCCCACTAATTCTCATACTGCTGCTTACAAGTATGTTGTACGTGGAGCGGACGAGGACACTTGTGATTTGTAATTTCTACGGGAAGAAGGTTTTGGAGACATCAATCACCTCAAGTATCATCTTGCATGCATTGCTTTCCATAACGTCATGATATGTCCCAATGCTATGGAAGAGGCACAACAAGAGATGAAGGCAAAGTTTGCATTATTAGATGAGAAGAAACTAGAGAGGGCAAGGGTGCAAACAGCCATAGCAACAATCATTAGACCTAAAATGGAAGCGGAAACAAAGAGAGATGCGGCAGTAATTGTGGGCTCTAGTCGTGGTCCGTGGCTACGAGGCACATCCACTTCATTGAGTTTGAGCAGAGGATAGATACAAAGTTTTTGTACCTAGAAACATACCTAGGGCACAACCTTCGCTACAAGATACAAGCTAGAACAAGGAGATCATGAAGAAGCGAGATAAGGTGTGTGCAAATTTCTGGTATTACGACCTTCGTTTCAATGTGGTGAAGAGCCCGTACTAGGAGCATTTGGTGACAACATTGATAGTTGCAAGGAAATGGTACAAAGCACCCTCTCCAAGAGACTTAAGTGGGAGGTTGCTTCAGGTTGGGTTGTAAGTGCAAAGTCAATTATGGAAGATCAAAAGAAGCAATGGTAGATGTTTAAATGCACCATTCTTTCATATGGGTGGACAAACGGAAGGAATCGCATTCTCATCAATTTTTTTGACAGCTTGAAATGGTGAGATGGTTTTCTTTTAAGTCATTGACTCTAACACGATAAATAATACAAAAAAATTGAGCCTTATGTCGAGACGAGGTTGCCTTAGAGGTGGGTATCAAAATGTTGGGCAAGTTGTCACTAACAATGCAGCAAAGATATGTAGCGGTGGGAGAATACTTTATGAAAAGCATTCATCACTCTTTTGGACCCTTTATGTGGCCCATTGCCTTGACTTTCTTTTGAAGGATATAGGCAAAATTGACTTGGGTGAGAATGATTCTAGAAGATGTGAGAAATATAACAAAATATATATATATAATCACCCTCGATTCTCAACTTGATGAGAGATCACACCAAGGGGAAAGAGCTTGTGCAAGCGAGTGTCATGAGGTTTGCAACTAACTTCCTAACATTGCAAAGTATTTGTAGTTTGTTGACACCATTGAAGTAAATGTTTGTGAGTCGTGTATGACTAGACTAACCATATTCAAAGAAAGCCGATGGAGAGAGGACCGCAAAGATAGTTTTTGATGATGTCTTTGCGAAAGAGAGTTGCAGAGATCATCAAGGTAACTTCAAACTTCAATTTAAATTTCAAGTCAATTCCTTTATTTTTATTTTTAAAATATATTGCTATTTAATTTAATTGTGAGTCTCAGTAACTTTAAAGTTTAATTTGTCTATAGTGTCAAGGCCTTTGGTGAGGGTTTTGCGCTTGGTTGATGAGGAGCAAAACCTAATGGAATACATTTATGAGGCCATGGATAGGGCCAAAGAGGCAATCCAAAACTATTATAGGGGATATAGCCAAATTTGGTACCTTTTGGGAGCTAATTGATTGGAGGTGGAAAAATCAACTCCATCAAACCATTCATGTAGAGGGGCGCTAACTCAAGCCCATGTTTTTCTACTTTGATGGCTTTGCGATGTTAACAGGGGACGTTTATGAAGGGCCTTTCAATATGCATTTAGAGGATGACACCAGAGGTTGAGGTGAGGGACCTCATTCTTTTAGAGTTGCAAAATTACAAGAATGATGGGGAGGCTCTTTTCTTCAACATTAGTTGTCTGAGGGAGATCCACCCACCACCACATAACAAAAATAGAGTATTTACTTATATGTTACAAGTTACATATTTATAATTATTAATTTGTACAAAAAAAAATTATCTTGTTAGTAGGTTCTTGGTGAGAAGATTGAGGTGGAAACCCCCCAAATCTTCAAATGCTAGCTCTCTAAATTTTATCTCAACCTTGTAGCACTTCCAAATGTGAGTGCAACTGAAGTTTGTTTGAGGCCATTCGCACAAAGAAGCGCAACAAGTTGACTCAATGACCTATTTTTTGTGCAATACAATCTTTGGCTTTGCACAAGAAAGATGGAAGACACATTGCAAGAGCCTTTCGATTTGGATGAGATTGATCCATACAACGACTAGAATACACAAGAAGAGGAGATCCCCATATTCATAGAGGACGAGATTGTCGTTTTCAAGAGAGAAGCTACAGAGGGTGAAGCAAAAGTAGGAAAGATTGGATTGGACAATATCTTTGTAGATGATGATAAGATCCTTGCATAAAATAAATCAATACGCTGAATAATATGCAGATGATAACACAACACGAGATATTGGTGGGCCAATATGCCCAAATATTCAATATATGCAGAATAATACCCTTAAGGTAGGGAAACATCATACAATGCTCCTTAAGGAGTAACTCCACAATCTCCCAAGATGGGAATCCACTTCAAGGGGGGCACCTCCAATATACCTCGGCCAAGTAGAAGACTCAACTCATACATCCATGACATGACATAACTCATAATGATACTCATATCTTTATATAGACATACATTACTCTTAATGGATGGGTAACACCTAATCCCAATGTAGGCCGACTCATTACCCAATATAACTAATTCTATGTGACCCCATATATTATAAATATATAACTAAGGGGGATGTGTGCCACATGTTGGCATCTCCATAAACCCATATACATTATAATATCATATCCCAAGGTACATAGCATTCCCTCCCTCCTTGACATGTTTCGTCCCAAACATAAGAAGAAGCCATATAGTGAGTGTGCTTTAAATCATTGCACACTTGTCGCCATGCTCGATCATCCAACCACCCATATGAAATCTTAGTGGGTGATACTTCTCCAAACCTGATTCCATATTCCATTGCACTCCTCTGATTCCATCCATGTCCATATTTGTTCCTCCTCGGCATCCATGCATATCTATAATAATTATTCCTATGATTCCATGTCATATAATTGTTGCTCCATTGATGCCATGTATAGCCATAATGATTGCTCCTCCAATTCCTTGTATATCCATATAGATTGTTGCCCTCATGTGTCCTAACATGTCTCCATGATTGTTTCCTCTCATGATGATGTGGGTGTCTATATGGTGCAACCTTAGTATCCTCAACCTTTTCCTTAGATTTTTTTCTCTTCCACCTTGTTGTTTGTTATTTGTTGTCTCTTGAGTAGATGAAATATTTTCTTTTTTTCATCATGTTCTTCATCCTCTCCTTTTAAATCATCCTTATTCCATTCTTCACCCTCTTCAAAGTCATCTTCATGATCCATCTTTACATTACTTTTTTCCTTGCTAAGTGTGATATCCTGCAATGTAATTTTCTTTCTCTTGTACCATAATTGCATGAATTTCTTTTGAACATTAATATTAATTGTTCTCGATGTCTCTAACCAGGGATACCCAAGAACAATATCCATACCATCCATATCAAAAGCATAAAAATCTGAATGCAAAACATATTCATCCATAGAAATCTTTAAATCTTGAAAACTCAAATCTTCTTACCATCCACTTGAGATTCTTTGATATTCTTTGCTTGAACATGTAGATGTTGAGCTACATCCATATTGATGAAGTTATATTTGTTGTTAGGGTTTATGGAAACAATTACCTTTTTCCTTTGAATGCACCCTTCAAACTGAAATATTGAAGCTTCCTTCCTTGGAGATGCACTATCTGAACTCGTATCTTGATATGTCGTCTCTCCTTTTGAATCATGCATAGATTCTTCATGATCAAATTTGTCTTCTTCATATTCTTTATCTTCTTCATCATAATATTCTTTTTCATCCTCATCTACAACATCCTCTTCTTCATCTTCTTTGGCCCATCGATCTAAGAAAACTGTTCCATTTCCTCCCAAGACCAATATGTACTCCTTGTTTCAATTCAGAGCACCAAGTTCGTGCTAGACCACCCTACCAAAGATGAAAATGAAACCACGAGACTTGGGTGTGAAAAATTATTTTCTTTAAATTGGATCCACCATTCTCTAGCATCAATCTTGCCATCTCCATAAAAATTCTCATCCCCATGATCCACAAAAACTAGGGTTTTAAGAATAGACCCTTTTGATTACAAATTGTCCTACCACTTTTGGCTAGAGGTCGACCAAAATCAAAAACTAGAAACACAAACCCCAATTATATTTTTGAGAGATTTCTGAAAATGTAAAGAATTCTAAAAATTCCTAATATTGCGGCCTGTGAAGTGAATTTGTGAAAAACCATAAATTTGTAATAACTTTCACAAAACAAATCCAAAATTTCTAAAAATTTAGGGATTCACCATGAAATATAATCACCTCAACCCAAAAAATTTAAGGAACTAATTCGTCACAATTCATAATATATAGACGAAACATGAAAATTAGGAATTTTCCCCAAAACTGACATATCTTTCACAAAATAGCTCTAAATACTTTGAAATTTGGAGGGAAGATCCCTTTAATGATGTCTCCACTTCACACAAAAATATATGAAAAATTCAAAGTCAATCTCAAGATATAGGCGAATCACCAACATTAGGGTTTCATCCCACAAATTCCCAGATCGATGCTTTAATACCATTTGATAAGATCTTTGCATATAATAAATCAATAAGTTGAATAATATGCGAGATGATAGCACAACCCGAGATATAGGTGGGCCAATGTGCCCAAATATTCAATATATGCAAAATAATACTCCTAAGGTAGGGCAACACCATATAATGCTCCTTAAGGAAGGAGTAACTCCACAATCTCCCAAGATGGGAATTCACTTCGAGGGGGACACCTCCAATATACCTCTACCAAGTAGAAGACTCAACTCATACATCCATGACATGACATAACTCATAATGATACTCATATCCTTTATATAGACATACATTACTCTTAATGGATGGGTAACACCTAATCCCAATGTAGGCCGACTCATTACCCAATATAACTAATTCTTATGTGAACCCGTTTATTATAAATATATAATGGATATGTGCCACATGTCGGCATCTCCATCAACCCATATACATTATAATATCATATCCCAAGGTACATAGCACATGATGTTGAACATCCAATGCCATCTACTACTAGGGTAAAGCCACGTGCAACCTTCTACAAGCGAGCAATGGCGGCCGAGTGCGGGGACTACTAGAGTCGCTACACCCTCTCCTCAATTTTTAGCAAAAACGGAGAAGATGAAATCGTAAATTATTGTAATTTGTAACTTGCATAGATATGCAATTTATGGTGATAATTTTCAATGAAAAGCATCATAAATTCATAAAACTTATTAGTTGGTGGTTGTATTTACATAATGATGCACCTTTGTACTTTATTTGTATTCAAATCTAATAGAAAACACTTCCCTAAGGTTTTGAGACACATTTGATACATTTTGTAACTAACTATATTTTGAATAAAATTTATGTTTTTAAAATAAACTTAGGTATTTTTATGTTGAGCATTGCCCAATTAAAAAAAATTGGTTTGCTAAGTATTTGTAGAGTACCAAGTATGCAAACTATGGCCCGTACTTTTAGGACAAAGGTGCTCTTTTCTTTCCTAAACTAATATTTCAACATTCCTACAATTATGATTTTTAATCCATCATTCATATCTTTCATAATATTTTGCATGCCTTTAAAATAGGAAAGAATTTTTTTTAAGTGACCAATTAGAATTCACATGGGTTTTTAGGCGAAGGTCTCAGTTCTAGGGTTCTGACAGCTATAGCATCTTATTGTTGTGTCCATGACATATAGGAAGGGCAATTTATAAGTGCATATAATATCCAATAGAGGGTGCTCTTCCACTCTCAACACTTAGTAGCATGAAAAAAGTACAAAACATGTCTTGACATTAGCACTCGATCCGAGGATGCACAAGGGATTGATGAACAGGACTTCACATTATCCAAATTTAAAGTTAAATTGTTTGAGGGGACACATTCTTAGAACCGAGAGACTAATTCTCGAGGTTTATATCCAAGACTAACATGAAGTATTGGACTTGTTAAAAAATCATTTGCTTGCCCAGCTGTCAAGTCATAGAATTTTCAAGAGTTAGAAATTGAAACAAGTTCAAGGATGAAACCATTGTAGATTATGATAGGAAGATTAAAAAATTACGAAGTATAATTATATATAGGGCCAGATTCTTGAGATAGAAAAGGCCAACTGGTTCATCACTACTCCAAATGGGGTATGTCCTTGAGTTTGTGCATAAAAGCCCCAAACACACCACAACGATTTTGAATTAGCAATGGAAGAAGTGCAAAGTGATTGTATGGTACATGAGCAACAACTGAAAGTGTAAAAGACAAGATAAGATCAGATCATAGGAGACCGAGAGATAGCTTCAATAAGTCTTTGTGGATAGGGCATGGACTCGTTGGAAGCAATGCCAATTTGATGGTGATCCTTGTATGATTCAAAAGTTGGTCACTAATGTTATTGTCAAGACAAGATTGGGGTGGGCTTGACTGGAATAATCTTTTACGGGTAGGTGACACATTTTTACTTCACCTATATTTTCCATCTGTTGATCCCCTTATCCCCATTTTTCCCCTTATGTGTCTTTGGGTCATTTTCACCCAAAGTTGAATCTGGCAAACTAATTCAACCTTGGTTGAAAATGCCCAAATTGTTATTTTTCCCTAAACTAGGTAGAGTTATTTAATCACAATCAAAATATCAGCTTCCTTGGAATATTGACCTAAGAATTCACATCCATATAAACAATGAATCCCTAAGGTCATTTCAAAATCCAAATCATCACATCCCTTTCATTTTGTTCACATTCACAACAGATTCTCCATGGACACTTAATGACATTCGAGGACAAACGGACTTCACCAAAGGAATATTATTCACTAAGACAATTCTGAATCCAAGAACAAAGCAACACAAACAATGTACACCAGATTCATAAGAGAGCCCTACCTAATCTATTAGGTTTTTGTTATCACCATCGGTTCACTGCATCTCATCTAGCAAAAAGCTTGCTCGATTAAATAAGAAAATCAATATACCAAGTCTCCCCAAGTAAATATCTTTGTCCTTTAACTAGTTCATTTCATTGATTTGATATTGTACCTCATTTGTTTTAATACCTTTAATTACTAAACAAACATACTACCTACACTTAGTACATATCGCTTACACAATGCATGTGTGAGTGTATATTGTAGACACCTAAATTTGGTAATTTATCATTTGATAATGTCAATATTGACTTAATCCCTTTAACCATGACTTGTGCACCTATTTTGAGATAAATTTCTATATCTTGGTCCATCCTTTAGTCCTATTGTAAGACTTGCTCTCCTCATTGCCTTTGCTTTCAACCACTTACATAAATGCTCATGTCAGTCACAAGTGGTCCTTTACTCCCGATTATCATGCACATAACTCCACAAAGCACCATCCCTCTCTGCTGGACCGAATCGTCCAACGGTATAGTCCTCTCCAAAACGGTCCCGTCTGTGCCACCCAATGATTAGTTTCTCAATTTGTGTATCTTTTATGAGTCAATATCTCCACTATGGTTAGGCCTTAATGAGAAATTATAACCACATAACCCTTTATAAGCAAGTCTAATATCCTCGCTTACCTAACTCGGCACTTACTTGCCATTCACCTTGCATTCTCAAGTACAAATCACTCAAAAGGCAAGCAAATCTCTCATAAATTTCCCTAAAGCAAGAGCAGACATTAGGAGCAGCCCTCACATAGGTCTCAAGCACTCCAAACCAAGTCCAAGATTCAAGCTTCTCAAATCAAGAGCCTACAAAGCCAAGTCAAGCACAAGCAAGCCAAGTCAATACAAAGCAATTATCAAGTGTTCAAATTATCAAATATAGTTGCATCCATACAATATTATGTCGTTTTCTAGGTGGAGACCAAATTGCGGTTAAAGGCCTCTTAGGAGTACTACCAACGTAGGTAGTGTACAGATTGCACAACACACCACTAATCTTTTTACAAAGTTTTTACCAAATATTAGGGTTTTGGGTCAAGGTGGTTGATTTCAAATCGTTTCACACATTGTCGAGGCCTAATATTTCACAATGACGCACATACTTAAAGTACACATAGGTCCTAGGAGTTCAGAGCCCAATTTGCAATCCAAACCAAACCGTCTAACAGACAAAACCACCAAATGGTTATGTGCTGAGCATAGTGCACTGCCAAAATCAGAGACGAAGCATCTGAAAGAATTTGAACCAATTCATCCCTCTGTCATGAACAAAATCAGTTTCAGGACAGTCAAAAAAAGTTAAGGGCACTCATCTTCTTATGTTTTACTATATTTAGCATGTGCCCTAATTGAATGCAACTTCTCAATATCATTTTACATGTATTGTCAGAATTTGAATGTTGGAGCATATCTATTAATCTAATTGCACATTAGTCTCTAAGATCTCTATCCCAATTAGGGTTTACAACTCTAAATCTAGGTTAAATCATATATTGATAGGACCCTCCCTTTATTGAGCTAGTCTTGCCTAGGGTGTTCCTCTTTCCAATGCATATAATCCTATTAATCAAACTCCAGTCCATTGGGGAATTTGAACATTGTTTTGAGAGAGAAGGTCTAGAGTAAAGTAGACAAATGAAAGATCTCACTCAAGATCAAGTACCAAAAATGTTGACACGACACCTATTACTGACTATAATAAGTTAAAATAAATTTGGATGGTTCGAGGAAGAATAGTTAAGCGTGATGTATGAAACACCAAACTTGTAAGTTATGATGGATAATGATTTGCAAATGAGTTCAAAGACGCAATAAAGAGTGAAAGGCATCTAGAACCAAAACCAGGCTCAAAATCCTTATCATCTGCAAATAGTTGAGACATGACATTTTGAGAACCTAGTTGTTCAAATAACATGTAGATTTTCGACAAAGCCACTCAAAGTTCTTCAAGTAGTATTACACTCCCAACTGAAAGGTGATTTTCAAAGTCACTTGTATGGATATGTAAGCATATGACACAAAATCAGATTTTGGCAACTTCTAGTGTCAAGATATGCGAGTTATGTCAACTGAAATGGATCATGTTAAATCTTCGACCATGAAATAGCTTCATGTGATTTATGGCCTATCGAGTGGATCGCATGATGTTCAAAGCAGCAACTTGAAATGTTTTTTCCAACAATTCATTTCTGCCTTGAAATGTTTTTTTCCTAACAATTCAGTTTCTGCCTCAAAACCAAAATCAAAATCCTCCCAGAAAAATTGTTCAAAAGAAAAAGTGCCAAGTTTATAGATTATCAACTGTTTGATTTCAAATGGACCCAACTCATGGAAATAAGTAAAAACAAGTCAAAGGTCTAACGCCCTCCGTGTTCATTATTTGATTTTCAGCTAGGTATTGATTCTTCCTGAACCTAGAAACCTGAAGTAACATAAAGCCCCTATTGAGATGCCTCAACAACATTACAAGGGTGAACAAGAGGTTTTGTAACCGACATAAATGGTTTACATTCAAGAACCAAGTAACTAAACAAGAGCCTCTCTTAATCATCATGTCCATTTTCAAAGGAGAACAAACATAAACAAAGAAGACCACTTCAGCACTTTTTGCAAATAAGGAATCATGCAATAATTGTTCCAAAGTGAACAGATATTTTTGTAGCTCGATAAAAGAGTATTCCAAAGGGAATAATAGCTGTTGCATATTGTTTCCATGGAATTTTATACCAAAAAGAATTCATCCACATGAAATATTTGTACCTTTCGAGGGTGTTATCTTAGCAAAGGGCCAATGGCCCAAATTCCTCTGGTAGTAGAGAGCACCACTAAAGCACCTCAGCCATTCTAAGGGGCTGTTCCTTTCTGTTTCTATAGGATAATTACAAGACTTCCCTAATAGTGAAAACTAAATTATTTTGGCAGAGATATACCATATCTACATCATATAAAGTTGGCAATATTCATTACTGACACTAAAAAGTAAAGACAAAGTAGCGGGATTTAAAAGAAAATATAATTATGATAAGATAGTATGTTAACGGAATTCCACCATAAGTAAATAGACAACATACTAATAAGATAGTACATTTACAAAGGTAACGGCCACATAGAAAGTCCTGAAGGCCCTTCTAATGACGAATGGATGCTCCCCGCAGTCTAAAGAGTCGCATGAGGGATGAAAACTATTAATGTGTCATCTATTTCTTGATAGCCTTTATGCCATCTACAAAGCAGCTGCTCTCAAATTGAGCTTGCAATCATTTACATGGAGCTTGACAAATTTTTGGTGTATTGCCTAAGGACATAACCTAAGACCGGTCACACTCTTGACTCGCCTCTAACAGCCTACAAAGACTTAACCACTCTCAGCTAGCTTTTGCACTTCCACATGTGCATTCCACGACCTCTTCTCGGTCCCTACTTTGCAGCCCCAAAATGATGAACTCGTCCCCTTTTATATCGTGCACCCTGCTCTTTTTCTCGCTTCTCTCCTTGTTTGAAATTTCCTTGGGTGGGTTACCAACTTCTAGACGCTTCCTAAATCTCCCGCTTAATTTCAAACTTGAATTTTAGTACCTCTTCTTATGCCATGCCATCTAGTCATCGAGCTCTTTCCAGACTTTGAATACTGTTAGCATCGCGTCAAACACCTTCTGCCATCCCTGTCTTATCCGCCAACTACTCATTCTACCACGCACTCTTTCCTCACACTCCTTTGCCACGCCTCTCCATAATTTTGTCCGCACGCTCATTTGCTTGAGCCTCACCTTTTCTTTTCTTCCAACAAATGCCTCTGGATCTTTGGGCTTTCTCAAAAGATCTTTGTGCACTCCTGCGCACCCTTCTTTTACGTGCCATTCTCTCCGTTTCCCTCCTTCACAAAACTTTTGCACACTAAACCCTTACGAGCACCTTGCCAATTCTTTCGTGCATTGTCTTCCTTCCTTCCAAGCCATTGCGTAGTTTGATGCAATCATCTCCTCATTATATTGTGCCTCCTCTTATACCACACGCCTTTATTTTATGCGCACCATACTTAGGCAAAATTGAGTAGGATTGCCTTGGACCTGGGATGCTCCTGCATCAAACACTCGAGGTATTGAAAACTTGAGTTCCACCTCAAGTAGACTAAGTGAGTGGTTGAACCACCCTTCGGACTATATGGGCAGATAGTTCGGCCTTCTTCATCTAATAAGCATGTTTCCCACCTTCGCGCTTCTTTCGGTGCCTGCTCCAGGTCCTTAACCACTCTTTGGTGGCTCTTTTGAGCTATCTGTGCACCTTTGTGAGCCTTTGCTCACCATTGACCGACCACCTCCTCCAAATGGATCTCCCTTTCCGATCCTTCGTGAGTCTAGTGTTTTCTCTTGTCCATCCACCTCCACCTAAAGCCTTTAGGGCTTTGTTATTCTCTTGCCCACATCATTTCTAGGCTCCCTTCCTTTGCACATTCCTCTTGTACACACTCCTCTTCTCCTTGTCTTCCTCTCTTCTCCATATGTTCTCTTGTCGCCTTCTCATCGCGTCTCCTCTTCTTTGCGCTCTTTTGCTCCACGCATTACTTCTCCGAGACTCTCACCCTTCTTTTCATGGGCTTTTGTTGCGAACTCTTTCTATGTGGACTCTCTTTTCTTTGCTTCTCTCATCACCTTTCCACCACGACCTCTTCTCCCTACACGTTCTCCCTTTTCACATTTCCCTTTTGTTATCCTTTGCACAACTTTCTTCGTGTTGCCTCTTATCGTACTTCTCTCTACTACGCATCCATTTCTTCGTGCACTTGTGGGCTTCGGCCCATCTTTGACGGCCCTCATGGTCTTCTCTACCTTCGCCCTTTTCCACTAAGGGATTTTCTCCATTGCGCATTTATTTTCCTACACGCTCTACTTTGCATATTTCTTTCGTGCAATCTTCATCTCCTTGCCCGATATATTCTCGTGGGCTTATCCTTCACTTCTCCTTCTCTTGACCCTTGTTGGGCCACAATTCATCTACTTGCGCATGGTCAAAGCCATTATCTGCTTGTTCACAGATTTCTCCTTTGCTTCCTTGCAGCTACTCCACCATCTTTTGTCCTCTGCTACGTCTTTATCGTCGCGCACTCTTCCTTTGTGGTTGTGGGCCACATCTCCTCTCCCTCTTCCTCGTCTCTTGTGCCTTCTTCATTGCGCAAAACTTTTAGAGCTCCTTCTTCTTTGCTCCCTTCCTTTGTTGCTTACGGGGCATCCTCGCATCATTTCACGGTGTCTGTGCCTTTGCTGCCACACCTTTTGTTTTTACGCATCCCTTCTCCCGTGCGCCTCTTACACTTCACACTCTTGCAGTCTCCTCCTTGGACCACGCCTTTGTTGCCTTGAAGGCAACTTCTCTTCCTTCGCGCAATTCCTTCTTTCGTTGGCGCTCTTCTTCCTTCGCACGCTCTACTTCCTTGAGACCTTTGTGGGCCTCTTCCCTTCTTGTGCACTCTTTTTCACACGCACTCTAGAACCTCTTCTATGGGTTGCTTTGCTTTGGTTGCCTTTGGGGCAACTTCTTTCTTCTCCTCTGCTTCCTTCACAATAGTGCTCTCATTGTCACGCTCATCATAGTCTTCACGCTCCTCAACTCCTCTATTGGGAGTTTCTTCATCCGTAACCTCATGTGCTCTGTTGCCTTTCCACTTTGGGTTCCCTTTTTCGTGCACTTAGTTGTGCACCCCATCTGTCCTTCCTCTGGAACACCTTCTTCTATGTAATCATTTGCACACTCTGGTCCTTCTATTGGGACTCTCTCTCTTGTGCGCTCTTCATTATTCAACTGTGCACTCCTCTAGTCCACTCATTGGACTTTGCACACTTGTTGTCATTCCTTCTCGATGGCCTCCAACTGTGACATCCGGTCACCTTCCATGTGTGCATAGCCTCCAACGACCATTTCTTCCTTTTGTCCCTTAGCTGGGACGTCCATTTTTGCGCGCCTCTCTTCACTTGGTTGCACAATCTTCTCCCACCTTTCTTCTCCCTCCATCTGCAACCTCGCGCAATCCTTCGTGTGCTCGTGTGCTCGTAGCATGTGACCATCTTCTTTCCTCTAACAACCTCCTTTGTCAGCGAATATTCTTGAGCATTATTGTTTGCTCCTAGGTGACTTCTCTTATCACCCTTCACTCATTTTGTGAGCTCTCTTCATGCGCCATCTCTCTCGCATTCTTAGTGAATGCTCCATGCATGCTTCCTCTCCACTCTTGCACTCTGCTAGCGCATCTTCGACACTCATATTATCAGCCAATTTTGACTGCGCAAAATTGTCAAAAACAATTAAATAATTAAAAATTAGAAAATTTTGAAAAGTATTACTTTGTGTGGTTCATTGGACTCCTTGCGATCGTCTTATTTTTGTGATCGTTTCGGTCTTCGTTTCGTGATTTTCGGGCAAGAACTCTTCCCGCCAGGTATAAAAACGCATTAAAATACATTAAAATAATTAATTAATATTTAATTAATTAATTGCTCCTTGTTTGATTAAATTAATTTTAAAAAAATCACTTAAGGAGTATTTAATTAAATAAATATAAATTAAAGTTCATTCGACAAGTTTTAGTGCCGGGGAAGTAAGCTTTTGTTTCCAACTGTCGGGTTGGCTTCCCGAACCTGATTTCCACTTTCCTGGCAATTTCCTTCAAATTTCCCGCACGTGGGTTTTCCTCTGCCAATTGCCAAATCATGGATTGACAAACGGGCATAAAATTCCCCAATTTCCCACATGGGAAATTGGGCCGGATCGAACCCATTTTGCCATTCCCGTTGGCAATTGCCCGTTACTTTTCCCATTTCCCCCTGGCACTTAAGCCACTACCCGGGATGAGAGGAAGTTGAATTAATCCTCGTAACTTCCTCCATCAAACCCGGTGGAAAAAGTCAGAAGCTTCTTTTTCTTCAGAAAGACATAATATTTTGTTGACATTATGCAAGAGAAACCCACGCCATTGTGAGCAAAAGAAATTAATCACAGCAAAAAGACTAAAGGCAAATACATGCGCATTGGTTGAAGGAAAAGACAGGAGAGGTAGAACTGTCCCAGGAACTCCACGCACTGCCAAACCAAATACAAAACCTGCGCATGTTTTCAAATAAAAGACAAAAGAATTCTTTTCCACGCGCTGAGGGAAAGAAAGAAAGGAACAGTTTTCAAAAGAATAAAGATTAAAAGAAAAGAGGACAGCAATCTCCCATGCAGGAAGAAGGGAGAAACACACGTGGAGGAGAACAATCATACCAAAAGCCACGAAGCCTGCAGGGAAACTAACAACAAAGATAGAAATCTCTCACGCATGCATAAGAGGTTTACCAAGCTCCAAACTTTCCCACGCAGGAGGTGTAAGGGAAAAGCCAGCAAATTGACAGAGGAAGATTTCCACGCGCCAGGGACAGGAAGGACACACACAGTCTGGGAATGTTGAATGTTATTCATCTTGTTCAATATCAGCACTATTATGGTGCACTGCTTAAGAAACTTGCTCCTGAAAGCTACAGGCAATCCTACAATAATGCAAACAGTATTGACAGTATTGGCACAGGATCAATCGATGATGTTCTTCAGAGTATGGATCGCACACTGTTCCGTATGCTTCCTAAACTTTGCCCTAAACCACGAATGCTTGTTTGCGCTCCATCAAATGCTGCAACAGATGAATTGATACAGCGTGTTCTGGATCGTGGATTCATTGATGGTGAAATGAAGGTCTATCGCCCTGATGTTGCGAGGGTGGGTGTGGATTCTCAAAATCGTGCTGCACAGGCAGTATCAGTGAAGTGTAGAACTGAAAGTCTCCTAGGAAAGTGCCGTGAGAAAGTAATTGGCTATATGCAGCAGCTACGGGGTGGAGAAGTAAACTTATCTCAGAAAATCAGTGGCCTCCAGAGAGAGCTAAGTGCGACAGCTGCCGCAGGGCGATCCCAAGGAACCGTTGGTGTTGATCTTGATGTTCTCAAAACCACGACCACGATCGTCATCGATTGTTACAAAATCTTGCAAGATATAGTAGAAGCCTTTTTGAGCGCTTCCAACAAGCAGTGTCGACTGGAACTATGTTGTTATCTCGCTCGATGTCGAATACATCCTCAAATTCGGGATTTTCCTTCAAGACATTTTTATCAAAATCGATTAACTTTGCGCGGCGTAAAGTGAGAGTGTTACCAAGAGACCTGATGAAGTTTATTACAAAGATTCTCTATTGAGACCTTACTTGTTTTACGATGTAACTCATGGAAGAGAATCTCATAGAGGTGGATCTATTTCATATCAGAATATTCATGAAGCACAATTTGCTTTGCAATTATATGAGCATCTTCAACGGGTCATAATCATGGCAGCATCAGGTCTTTATCGGTAAAGGCATTTTCTCATCGTTTGGAAGGTACAATTGTGCTTATTATGGCAAAGCCAAAACATTCTTACTACAAGTGTTATATAATAAGGAAGAACCGTGAGCATTGTGGTAAAACCATTCTTTTCAAAAATGTTGGGTTAAGCTCGGTATTCAAGTGAGTTGAGCCAGAGAAGAACTCAGGGAGTTCGGTTCTGGAAAGAAGGTAAGACGACACGAAGGGCATGGATCGCCATGGGAGTTCGAATTCAAGTTGAAAATGCATGAGCTCACAATCAAGCTAGGAGCGATACGATTGAGGGCTCATTCGTGAGTTGAGTCGTCTAAACACCTAAGTGAAGAAAGAGCACATCTCGAGAATTTCTCATTCCAGTCATCATTCGTCTTTGCATGATTGCCCTAATTCTTCAGGCCTAATCAACAACTCAACACTATAATTTAGAACATTGGTTCATGCGCAAGCACCTGTAATCTATATCACACAATTTCTAGAGGAGGAACTCGTTGATGAAATACCTCAAAATATACCAGCCCAACTTGTAGAAGTAGTCACAACTTCTCAACCAAAATTTGATGATCCGGTTCTTTCCCTGCCTAAATTTGAAGAATCATCACAAATGGAGAAAATGGCGACAACATCTTTCTCACAACAAGAAGATCCAATTTCAGCAACACCCGAAGGTGATCCCCTTCAGCGTGATGAAGATCAATTCCCAACGAACACGAGAACCATGTACAATGAGGTACTTGGAGAGGTTCCCACCTGGCTACATGATACCCTGAAGAATTGAAAGAGGGTCATCAAGCCAATAGTGATAAACTTGGAAGCGATTGCGTAAATGTTAGAATCCATCACTCCAAAAAAGACCAAATACTACGCTAAGGTGTGTGTCAACGAATTCATAAATCACTTCGATGATTTTTCAACACCACTTGTTCACAATGGGGCAAAGGAGATGGATTTCCAAGACTCTGAAGTCTCACGAATTCTGCTCGGGAGATCAACACTTTGGGATGGTGACAAAGACAAAGGACATAACTCCAGGCAGTGAATTGCAATTTTGGCTCTTGGAGATCTTCTCAATGGCGAAAGACCAGAAGTTGGATTCTGATAAACCAAGGTGGCGTAACGACTACGGTCTCGTGACAAATGAATAATTCACCATGGAAAGGTACTCGAGCATGTGGAGAATTGTGAATATGAATACGAATGAAGACAAATCTTCTCACACCAGGATATTGCTCAGATAGAGGGGTGGATGAATTGCTCAAGTTTCAAACTCAGCACTCTTGTCATTTGGAGGATTGCAGAGCACAGTCAATGAGTTCATTCCCGTACGATCGGGATAGGCGGACTCTTGGCCCAATGGATAAGGCACTGATCTTAGGTGTCTTGATCTAGGTGGCACATTGCTGACTAGGATGTCTACGTGTGCATACAAGTCATTTAAGTGGGGTCCACATGTACCCATTTCTTTTATTTATGTATTTTTCCTTAAATGACCTTTTAACTTAAGTGGTTTCTATTTTTAGTCACTTTTTAAAAGTTGGTTGAAAAAGTCAAAGTCACTTAAGTGCCCTATTTAATGTGCATTTAAAACCCTAACTACTTCGTAACCAACTTTTGGGTTATAAAAGGAAGTGAGGGGCTCATTTGTAAGGGTGACTTTGAGAGAGGAGAAGAAGATACTTTTGTGCAAGCTTTGTTTCAAGAAGAAACTTTGTGTTCTTTGTGAAAAACATTTTGGAGTTAATAGAATAAGAACTTTGTGTCTCATTCATTGTCTCTTGTAACATTTGGTGTTCTTATGTTCATTAGATGTTAGGTGTTTGAATCTTGCATGCAAATATTATCTTTGATCTTATTGTCAACATTAGTAATCAGTTGTTCTAGTTCACAGTGATCAAGCTCTGACTATCTACTTGCTCATGTGTGTTCCCTTTTGCATGTTCTTGTTTGGCTAACTCAAACTCCGTTTTATTTGTGTTGGTTATTCATCTTTCCTCTTCATGCAATATTAGGCTCTGTTTTTACCTAACTCTTGCATGTTCTTTCAGTTCATTCCATTCCACTCCTTTCCTTCTTTCTATTCCATTTCCTTCATTCACTTTTCTTCCATTGATGTTCCAAAACACCCCCCACATACAATTTTGAATGTACAGATGTAAATACAGTTTTGGTTTTCAATAAAGGCAGCCTCACCTTCATTGAGGAGGGACTTCGTTCCCACACTATTGCATGTCATTTGCATGCGTGCAAATCCATATGCTAACACGCTCCACCGGCGCTCTTTCCACACACTCTTCTATGTGCTCCCGACTCTTTCATGCGCTCTATCAAGCCTCCTTCCTGGAACTCCTCACCACAAGACCATGTCTCCTTCGATGGTCCTTTTCTACATCCTCCAATCGTGTCCTTACACCATTTAGCTCCCCATCACCTTCTCCAACATTTCCGCGCCCTGTTGCATCCGAATAGTCCCTTCTTCGCGGCATCTTACCTTCTCGCACAAGATCATCAGCTTCTCTATCCGCTACACTATGGGATCTTCTTGAGCGTCCTCTACCCACCATTTCTTCACGATGGAAACACAAACTTCTGGCTTAGCTACCTCACGTTCGTGTTTCATTGACTACACTCGTAGGAAAGTAGCCTACTCTAATAACACTTAACGATGAACGGGTGTTCCCCGCAATCTATAGAGTCGCACAATAGGATGCAAACTATTAATGTTTCATCTATTTCTTCAATGGTCTTTTTGGCATCTACAAAGCAGTTGCTCTCAAATGGAGCTTACAATCATTTACATGGAGCTTTACAAGCTTCTAGTGTACTCCCTAAGGACCTAGCCTAAGACTTGTCACACTCTTGACTCAGCTCTAACGGCCTACAAAGACTTAGCTGCTCTCAGCTGGCTTTTGCGCTTCCACATGCACATTACACGACCTCTTCTCGGTCTCCACTTAAAGCCCCAAAATGGTGAACTCATCCCCTTTCATAGTGTGTGCCCTGCTCTTTTCTTGCTTCTCTCTCCTTGTTTGAAATTGCCTTAGGCGGGCTGGCTCCTTTTGGGCGCTTTAAATCTTCCGCTCAATTTCAAATTTGAATTTTAACCTTTGTTTATGCCACGTCATTTGGTCGTTGAGCTCCTTTGATCGTTGAAGCTCACAAGATCCGCGTCAAACACCTTTCCAACATCCTTGTCTTATCTATCAACTACCCATTATGTCGCACACTCTTTCCTCGCACTCCTTTGCCACACATCTCCATAATTTTGTTGCACGCTCATTTGCTTGAGCCTCACCTTTTCCTTTCTTCCGCACAATGCCTCTGGACCTTTGGGTCTTCTCAAAAGATTTCCCAACGCACCCTTCTTTTGTGCGTCTTTCTCTACTTCCCTCGTAAAAGCTTTCACGCACTCAACCCTTCTGAGTGCCTTGCCAATTCTTTTTGCGCATTGTGCTCTTCCTTCCAAGCCATTGTGTTTTACCATTGCATACGCTTCTGCAATCATCTCCTCATCCCGTTGTGCCTCCTCTTCCTTACATCATGTGTCTTTATCCTCGCACACACCCCGTACTTAGGAAAAATTGAGCAGGATTGCCTTGGACCTAGGATGCTCCCGCATCACCTTGTCCCCCTTTTGAATGAGAGCCTTTCGGACTATCTATAGCCGCCCAAATATGCCTAATTGGCATAAGCATGTTCGGATTTGGCCATTGTGCGATAAGCTAAAACCGAGAGGAAGGCCATGCTAAATTAAATCTAGAAGATGCATAAGAAAAACAGCAAACTTAATAGACACAAGATTTCTCCCCGAGAAAACTCTTTTGAGTAATAAATCCAGTCTGATAACCCCGTTTTAATGCATTAACTAAAACCAATGTATAATATAACAAACAATTTTCAAGGTTCTATAACTATCATACACATTGTTCATGCACTACACCGTCTACACAATATCTACATCATCCACTCTACTACGAACAAACCATGCTTAGACTTGGTGGTCTAACTACACTCAAACAATCTCTTAAATTGTCGCAACCATTTCCAATATTCGCTCTTAGGAGTTTGTAAGCTTTTATTCAAGCACGTGACTTTGTAAACTCTACACACCAAAGAATCCACATATTCTTACCGACTATTGAGCAAAGTCATCATTACATAACCCTCATTCACCAACCGAGTCAAAGTATTATCAATACATTGCTTTCACACCTCTGGTTGACAAATCCAATCAACCAAGTTTTTAGTAACGCATTACAAACTTCATACGTTTCATTGCCATGTTGTGCAACTTCATTGAGCACTATTTTACAACTCTCCTACACACAAACCTTCAACATGTATCCCTGTGCACAGCTGTTCCAACCATATTGCACATCTTACGCATAGATTCTGTTGGTGAAATAATTTGTTGCAAGGGCAACTTAGTGATTTTCACCAATGCTCCGAGACTAGGTCCCTCCTCTTGGGAATGGGGAGGCTCACATTTATTGAATACGGGAAAAGTAGAATCTGTGGTGGCCGATAGGCCAAGGATCACATAGGAATACTCCACTAAACCTGTGGCAAATTTCTTATAATGAATACAAGGGAGGAATTTGCTTGGGGAGAGGTGAAGGGGAGATAAGAATATAGGGAGAGAGGGTTAAGGTAGTGAATAGGCACTTGCAAACTTCACCGACATTAACCAGAGTAGGTCCACATCCAATAGGAAGAAAACAACCATGTAAGCAATAGTAAGATTAACAAATCAAAGACACAAAGTTCAATTGATTTATTCCTCAAAGATATAAAGTTCCTTCTTGGTTGTTCAAGATTACAATGCTTGCAAAGTTGAAAGTAAGAAGTAGAAGAACATAGGCAAGAAAATAGAAGAAATAGCTTTTTTGCTTGTAGTAGGAGAACAAAAGCTATCAACCCCTTGGAATGGAGAAGCCATCCCAATTTATATCTTTACAATATGTCTCTTCATCTCCCCACGACTTTTCACATTCCTATCACTTGTGACCTTTCATATTCTTATAGGAATAAAGATGAATTTTTTTCTTATTAATGAAAAAGAACTCTTACAATGCAAAATTAAAAGGTCACTTAAGTGAATAAGACGAAATAGTCAAAAAGTACATTCCCAATGAAGAATTAGAACATGAGAGAGAGGTAAGAAGAGAGTGATCAATTTGAAGAAGCTTCCGATGATGAATAGCTAGCTCTTGGAGAACTCTAAGGAAATGCTCCTAGAAAGAACTCATTGCCTTTGACTTCCTTACAGTTGATAGGCTGGCCGGAAGAAGGGTTTACAATGACCGGGAGAGGAGGTTTTCAAGTGGGGGCTTAGTTGTCATGACCAAAATTTTAAATTTTGCATGCTAGACATTTTGCATGACAACAGATTCCTCTCGCACACAACACCTACGTTTCCAGGATACGCCTTGACCCCCCACGTATCCTGTCTAATACGTATCCGATATGGATACTGATACGCCAAGGATACATATAGCCCACATGATCAATAAAAATGCAAAGTCTTAAGTATATTGAATGTTTTGAACATTGATTCAAGTTTCGTATTACTATTTCAGTTATTTATGGACTAAAAAATGAGTAAAATGAGTAGATGTACATAAATATATATATATATATATGTACGGACGTATCCAAGATGTATCGTACCCAAGGGTTTTTTAAAATTGACGTATCTGCGTATCGTGCACTGCACTGCACTGCACTGTGTACTCATACCTCTATCCCAGCAACGTAGCACAACACCCTGCATAGACTTCCCAGCAGTGTAGTGTTGCCCAAACTTGTGCTACACAACTATGCATATTAACCTATGCAAACCTGTGTAAATTCAAGACATTCCCAACATTCTCCCACTTGTTGAACACTTCGCATAAAAGGAGCACAAACCTAAACTTCGCAGCTAAAAACAGCCATGTCCATTCCTTTCTTGCACCAAGAAAACATTTTAGTACTCACTTCACCTTTGTTAATGAGATTGTAACTTTCTCAAGAATGTCCACCTTCTCCAACAATATCTTTTTCTCCTCTACCATTTCACTCACAAAATTAGTATTGCACATCAACGTGCTTCATGCAAGAATGATACTCGTGGTTCTTTTTCAAACAAATTGCACTCTAATTATCACAATCTATCCTTATAGCGTTTAAACAAACCCAACATTAGAACATAACCTTTGAAGCCAAACCACTTCTTTTTTTGCATGGGTAACCGCCATGATCTCGGCCTCTCTGTTGGCGGATATTGCAACACTTGATGTTTGCTCATCCAACTTACACTCCACCAAATAAGTTAAACACATGCACTAGAAAACCTTCCATAGTCAAGATGTCCACCCCAATCAATGTCCATAAGGCTCTTGAGATGTTCCACACAAATACCCGAAGATCCTCTTCACCACAATCTAATGTTCCTTTCTCCGATTAGACACGTGTCTACTACTCTAACTGGATGTGCAATGTCATTCTTGTACATTGACCATTGCGTGCATCGCTTCCCACCGCACTCACATACGGAAGACGAACCATGTCCTCCAACTCCTCTTATGTCTTTGGACATGTAGCAAATAACCACCGACCAATAGCTGAAAGGTGAAAGGACATGCGCATAAGCTTGTTGTCATGCATCTTGAACCTTTCTAACGTCTCAATGTAATTCCTCTAGTCTAACCAAAATTTCCAGCTTACATGATCCGATTTGATTTCCATGCCCAAAACGAACTTTTTACAGACCGAGATCTTTAATGTCTAACTGTGCAGACAATTGAGTCTTAACTTGCATGATCATTGTCTTGCAGTTACCAATCAGCTGCATGTTATCCACATAGAAAACTATGATGACAAAGCTTTTCCCTTCTTGAAGTACATGCAAAGATCATCTTTCTTGTGTACAAGTCATGTTTCAGCACATAGCTATCATACTTTTGATTCCACATCCTTGGTGATTGATTAAGGCCATACAAGGACTTCTTCAGTCTACAACCCAAGTCCTCTTTCCGCTTGGCTTTGAAACTTTCTCACTACATCATATAGATTTCTTCAATATTTCCATGTAGAAACATCATTTTAACATCCATTTGATCCATTCTCCATAGACAAAAAAGCGGCAATATCTCGTAAGAATTTTGCACACTTGTTCTAATCTTCTCTACGCAGGGGATTTCAATTTCTTCCTCTTGCACATTTTAATCAATAACCTCATACTACGATACAAACTCTTCAAACTTAAGGCATCCCACACCGTTTCTTATTCTTCCTTTGGCTGCATCATTAGTTGTCTTTCATGCACAACTCCACCATTACGCACAACCTCTTTCACAAGAACCCTCTTGATCTCCCTAAAGACTGCATTACGGATATAGATTGCCTTATCTATTTTAGGATATCGGAGAGGTGCCACGAGATCTATTGGTTCGAAGAATGCACAGGTGAATGATGCGAGACGTGAATTGTTCCAAGACAAAACAATGCAAGCATACAAGACTGCAAATTACGAAAATACAAGAGAGATAATTGCAATAACACAAAAATAGCTCCAACTCAATACGATCAAATAAAATAATGCAAGAGATGTACATATAGGAGATGAATGTGTAACCTCCTCCTAGAATCATGGCAATCTCCACCTAGAATGAAGGTAACCAACACCTAGAATGGTGTAGTCAAGTAGTAACCAACACCTAGAATAGTGTAGTCAAGTGTACACCTAAGCAAGCATATCCCATAAGTGTAGGGAAACTCCAAGTGAGGTGGAATATCCCGAGTAGGATAATACAAATAAAGCGAGGAAAATAAATCCTACACTAACATAGGAATCCACAATTGTACCCCATAATACCATTTACATATCCGAGAGAGGACACGCTTTAGACTTATATTCAAGCTTCATTCTTTTTCCTTTGGATTGTGTAAATACGCTGCACAACCAAAAATTATCAGTGTTTAAGGGGTGTTTTCTTACCAGTCCCAAGCTTCCTACAGAACTTTTCTTCCGCATTGATGATGGGGATCAATTCACTAAATAACAAGAAGTGATGATTGCTTCGTTTCCAAGTGCACACCACGCAACATACTCAAGGCCTTACCCATGAATATCATGTTCATCTGCTTTAACTTTATTTTATTGCGAGGAGTGAGGGGTTTCTTTTCTCTTTAAATTCTAAATTGCCTATAGAATTCCTCAAATTTGTTTGAGTAGTATTCTCTTTCATTATACACACATGGGACCTTTATATTCTCCTTATGATTCCCACAAGGGCTTTGAACTCCTTGAATTTCTTGAGTACCTCGGACTTCTTCTAAAGAAAGTATATCCAAGTCTTCCTAGAAAAGTCGTTTATCAAAGACACAATATACAAACTTTCCAAGTGATGGCACCTTGACCGGTCCAAACACATCACAATGTATTACTTGCAAGATCTCATTTGTGTGTGCAACATTTGAAGGATCTTCACTCAATTCCGATGGCCATATACACAATGCTCAGTAGTAGCGATCAAAATCCATGGGACAATCAATTATCCAATGTTACGCAAGGAAGCATCCCCTAGATTTTGGTGACGTCCCGAACATTTCGGGGACTTGGGGACTTGGAGGGGATGTCCCCATTTTTAAAAATCTTTCAAAAGTTTTATGATGTTTTTACTTTAAAAAGATGTTTTTACCAAGAACATCAAATTATAATCTTAAAAGTACCTAAAATACATTAAATACAATTTAAATCCCAAAATGTCATTGAAAAAGTTAAAATATTGAAATATTAATTTTTATGTATTATTTTAAAAGTTGTCCCCTTGTCATCCCCAAAATTTGGAAAAAAATTGTTGTCCTGTAAAACCCCGTCCCCCCATCCCGAGACTTAGGTAACTATGCAATTATCGCTTTCACCATTCCTTTAGTCTCAGCAATGCATGCAGGACCTTTTTCACCAATGTGACCCACCTTTCATGCAAAAACATTGTCTTCTCCACCGGAAGCATGTTAGTTTTCGCATGTTTTGCATTGGCCTCGGGAACAATAGAAGTTGTCGCAAACACAATAACCGTACTTGCATCTAATATAAATAAGGTTCCATTGCGCACCTCTTGCCAAAACCATGGCTTTGTGCACCATTTCCTTGATGAATGACACCTACACACCAACATCGCACATCTTACTAACCGAAACCAAGTTTCTTATAAGACCTAGATTGTTTTGGAACACCTAGGTGAGATTTTATTCTTCCATCTAAAACCTCAACTTCACTCTTCCTTGCCCCACTATCTAATGAGTAATCTCCCAAAAAGACATTACCATCATCATATTGTTCATATTCCTAAAGCCACTCCCTATGGGAAGTCATATGATCGGAAGCACTCCAATCAATCAACCATGCATCAATACACGCATACACACTTAAGGCTGCTAGGTAGACATCTCCATTCTCCTCACTAAAGACTTTTTCACTTGAGGATGAAGCATCTGATGGTTTGCTCTTGTCCACCTTCGTTTTGATATCCCTCTTAAAATGCCATGTTTTGTTATAGTTAAAACATTTCTTCAAAGGTCTCTCTAAAGTCTCAGATCTTCCTCTAGACTTAGAATACTTGTCTATAGATATTCTCTTACTTTTCTCCCATGACCTACCACGCACAACCAATGCATCATTGATTTGATGATCTTCAATGGACTTCCGCGTCATTTCTTCTGACAATAAGGCAACAACAATCTCAAATATTTTTAACTTGGATGAGGTGTTAGTAATTTCCATTACTAGATTATCCCAAAAGCTTCTGGCAAAATACATAGAATTGAAATGCACCTTTCTTCATCATCCATCTTTATATCCACGAACAATAACTGACTAGTCACAATATTGTAGGCATTCAGGTGCTTTATAACTGAGTTGTCATCATTCTTTTGTAATGAATATAGTTTCTTGCATAGGAAAAGTTTGTTGACCAAAGATTTATTATTTTGTGACAGCTTTCTCTACTTATCCCGAAGTTCCTTCGCCATTTTTTCATCAGTCCTTCACTAAAACTAAATCTATTGGACAAAGTCGAATAGAGCTCTTAGTTTTCCTATCAATCTTGTCCCACTCTTCTTGTTTCATTGTTGTCGGTGTTGCATGACTAACATTAACCCATTGATCTCTATTTGTCAAGAGATCTTCTATCTTGAGTTCCCATGACTCAAAATTCTAACTATTGAACTTGTCAAACTCTATATTTGTGATTCCACCATTTTCTACACATAACACTCCTCAAAGATGGAGCTCTGTAATATTTCCTTTTTCAAAATATATAAATTGAGAACTTCTTGTTCATCTTCCTTTCCGTGGCAAGAAGAAGTCGAACAAGGGAAGAACTTGAGCTATATTTCAGTTTCTTTATTCATATTTATGTTTTTATTTTGTGTTTTGCCTTTCAAAGCAGGTCGGCTAGGTTATAGTGCTCCCAACATAAAATTAAAAGATAAAGTAAGCTCCTTATAAGGTCGGCAAGGTTGGAAAGTTTTCAACATGGAAATAGAAGGTAAAACAAGCTTAAGAGGTCGGTCTACACTCTTATGACTCTTGGCACCAACCAAAGGGGTATAAGAGGAGTCTAGGTGGCTCATTTGCACATCATCTTTTGGCATATACACTTTATACTTGGTCTCTAGGGTTGATTGCTCTTAGTCCATTCCACTATTAGGCGACAATCTATTAGTGTGGCATCCAAAGGCATCCAAGGAGGACAAAACCCTACCTTGTGGGAGATTGGAGGATGGAAACCCTTCAATTTGGTGGTCAAGACTCTTATTGAAGACCATATTGCTGGTTTGCATCTAGGGCACAAAGGAGAAGTCATAAAAAGGCTTTTGACATTGTTTGGAGCACTTTTCCTAGGGAGCGACTATTGTAGAAGAGGATTTGTGTGCCTTATAGGGCACAAAACTTTACTATTCTTTGATATTCAAATTTATTGTATTTTAAGGCTGAAATCTACAATTTGGTAATTTTTGGAGTTTATCTATCATTTTCAGCCTTGTTTGTGGTTGTCATCTTTGTTGTCATAAAATTAATTAAAGTTGGGTATAATCTCTTGTTTTCTCCATTTCTTTGATGTAATTTAGATGGATAAATGTTGTCATACTTGAAATAATTATTTAGTTGCATTTTCAGTTGTTGCATGGTTGTATGGTGAGTTAAAGTCCCTATACAGTTCACTGCTAGGGTTTCAAGGAATATTAAATATGTTATAAAAATCAGAATTTACTTCACTTGGGGTTTGTGTGATTTCCTTGATTTTCAGTTTCAGCCCTAGAAAGGGACAATCGGTGGTATTAGCATTTTGGTCTCGCCTAGACTAAGGGTTTCTTGCAAGAAGATAAATGGCGAGATAGAATTTTTGGTGATGCTAAATTGAAAGGCTTGCCCTAGGGCAAGAGAAACTAGCCAATAAAATGGCTCAACTGATCCATAACCTTCGAGATCCGAATGGTGGAAGGAGCTCTTCAAAGGGAGTCAATAATAACTCGCCATCAAAAGTGAACAACATTGTTACATGTTATGAGTATAGAGCTCTTTCGGAAGCGATTCGTGATGCCATATCATTTAATGAGTTCATGGGAGTACACAAGGGAAGATCAAGGCCCAAGCATAGGTCACAAGCTACACAAGAGGAAGAATTAGGGCTGCTGCAAGTAATGGAGGAATCCATCGTGCAAGTTGAAGAGGGAGAAATCATGGAGCTTGAGCCAAAGAAGGAAGAAGAACAATCAAAGTCATTGGGCATCAAAAGGAAACTACTCATGGGAGCCATAGAAGCCCCCACCACCATTGCCAAAGGTGAGCCCTTGACTGATTTTCAGAACAGCATCATGAAGACATCAAAGTTTGATGAAAGTTTGAAACATGAGCCTAGAAAGGAAAGGAAAATCATGGAGCATGAGTCCCAAGGTAATAGTTCTTTAATACTTAATGAAGTTTCATTGGTTTCTAATGGGTGCATGTGGCTAAATGTTGAAAAGAAATCAGATTTGCATAAAGGTAAAGAGGATGACATTACGGAAGGGTATGTCCATGAAGGAAGGTCACTTCCGGTTCCTCATGATTATTTTCAGTTCGCTGGAAATTTCAAAACAGCAATCAATGATTGGCAAATTGAGGAAGTTTACCACCTTGGAGTGAGTTCCAGAGATGTTCCAAACAAGTGCCAACAAAAAAATGTTGGGATTCTTGTTGGCAGCCCAAGGTATGATGAAAAAAATCACATTTTATCTCCTCTTATGTCACTACCATACTTGTGTCATTTTGGGCAGCTTGTTGTTAAGAAAGATCACATGTCATGTTTGATGCCTTGTAACATGAAGAACTTGTGGAGTAACAAATGGCACATAGATCTTTTCTTGCAAGATTATGTGGGCATAAAAGTTTGGGTTCCAATTGATCCCTTGAATTGTAAAAAAGAGGAAGTCCTTGATATTGCTACTCCATGCATATGGTTAGAAAGAAATTTGATGGAAGATTGTTTTGAATTTATTATGTATCCTAACCAAGTTGTGAAGGATTCTACCCTTGATGGACAAGAAGTCGCGGTTTTGATTGATAATGGAGCTACTTACAGTTTCATTGTTGAGAGCTTGAGGGCAAAGGTGGATTTGAAGGTGGAAGACTTCAAAGGCTTCATGATCAAGATAGTGGATGGCTACTCCATGCCATGCACAAGAAGGTGTCCCCAACTCCTTTTCAAATTGGAAGAGCATGAGGCATGTGATGATATTAATATGATTGGCATAATTGATATAAATCTTGTGCTTGGGGTCCAATGGTTACATTCATTGGGAGAGCTCACTCTTGACTACCAAAGTATGGAGTTAAGCTTCATGGATAAGGAAAGAAAGTAATACTTAAGATTGGAAGTCTTTAATTACAGCCAAGTATAATGTCAGATCAGATCAACATAAACATGGTAGAATTGCTTCATGGTTGGGTATCCATGCAAAAGGTCACCAACAAAGTATGTGGGTGGGTAGTGGTGACGAGAGGAGTGTACTTTGGAGAAGTGTTGTCATTATTCAAATCAGCCACCACAAGGTCTCATGGGCATACATACAAGTTGGTAAGCCTAGTAGTCCTATTCCTAATAGATACTCTTTACAGCCCTCTTTTGCTAAGTCATTGTTACATTGGGATCATCTAAAGAAGGATCACAATTCTGATTTTCTTATTGACAAGTGGCTGACCCATGGTTCCATGCTTAAGAAAAAGTTAAGGAAAATAAGAGGAAAGGGCTGCATTCTTATTTTAGTGTATGACATACATATTTATCAACCAATCAAGGTGAAGGGTCTTCTTCATGGCCAAGAAGCCACCATGCTTGCAACTCATGGTACCATACATAATTTCATTGAAGGGAAATTTGCAAGAAGGATGGGGCTGAGTACGGTCGGTTACAAAGGCTCCATGATCACCATACCCAAGGGGACAACTCTCACTTTTCTCATGAATAGGTATGAACTTTGCATTGAATTTCTTATTTCAGCTGAGATAGAATTTGTTCTTGGAATGCAATGGATTCAATTTTGGGGGAACTCACTCTCGATTGCTCGGGAAACAGATTGGAATTTTGGATTGAAGACAAAGAAAGGAGAATCCAAAGGCATGTTGAAGGAGGAATTCATGGTAGCCAAGCAAGGGAATTTCCTGATTGTTCTCTTTTTCATATATCAGCTCATGGGGAAAACAGTGATGGTAGGATAGTCACCATAACCGGGGCAGCAAGATGCTTGATATGGGAAGTGGGTAAGCCATGTGATATATTTATATTTGATGTCGTACAAGTAGATTCAATCATTGGAGTTAGTAAATGGCTGTTCTTGGGCATTGTTGAGACTTATTCCATCAATGTTGGGGTGTTTTTAGCCCCCATGTAATTAATAGTGTGGAATATTTTGAAGAGAGGTCATGATTAGAGCTGTTGTACCCTCTTTCCAACTGTTGTTCACAACTTTTCAAGACACCTTCCTACCTATGAGACACAAAGAAAAGAGCCTCCAATTATAAAGTTGAAAAAATTTCAAACTACTACTAACCTTGGCATATTTGTGGCTGATTTAAGGTGGTTTCCAGCCACTAACATTCTGATTTTTGAGAGAAAAATGCAGGGTTACAGCTGTTTTTGGGACAGCATTACCGAAGTTTGGGGAATCCATCATTTGGATGGAAATTATGAGATAATGGCAAGCAAAGGGAGTTAGTTATCATGTCCCCTGTGGCATGATGAAGAGATTGTAGAAGTGTTGTTAAACACTCTTGTTTTCTTTGATATGTTTGTTTCATGTGCAAGTACATCAAAGGAGCCACATAGAATTATTTGGGATCCAGGAGCTTGCATTTTTGTTTGAGGGTAAGCAAATTGGGGAGGGAGGACTGTAATGTCCCCTTTTTCAAAATAATATAAATTGAAGACTTCTTGCTCATCTTCCTTTCCGTGGGCAAGAAGAAGTTGAACAAGGGAAGAACTTGAGCTATATTTTAGTTTCTTTATTCATATTTATGTTTTTATTTTGTGTTTTGCCTTTCAAGACAAGTTGGTTGGGTTATAGTGCTCCCAACATGAAATTAAAAGTTAAAAGAAGCTCCTAATGAGGTCAGCAAGGTTGGAAAGTTTCCAACATGGAAATAGAAGATAAAGCAAGCTTAAGAGGTCAGTCTACACTCTTATGACTCTTGGCACCAACCAAAGGGTATAAGAGGAGTCTTGGTGGCTCATTTGCACATCATCTTTTGGCATATACACTTTATACTTGGTCTCTAGGGCTGATTGCTCTTAGTCCATTCCACTATTGGGCGACAATCCATTAGTGTGGCATCCAAGGAGGACGAAACCCTTCCTTGTGGGAGATTGGAGGACAAAAACCTTCAATTTGGTGGTGTTGAAGACTCTCATTGAAGACCATCTTGTTGGTTTGCATCTAGGGCATAAAGGAGGAGTCATACAAAGGTTTTGACATTGTTTGGAGCCCCTCTCCTAGGGAGCGACTAGGGTAGAAGAGGATTTGGGTGCCTTCTAGGGCACAAAACTTCATTATTCTTTGATATTCAGATTTATCATATTTTATAAGGCTGGAATCTACAATTTGGTAATTTTGGAGGAGTTTATCTATCATTTTCAGCCCTTGTTTGTGGCTGCCCTGCTGCTGTCATAAAATTAATTACAGCTGGGTATAATCTCTTGTTTTCTCCATTTCTTTGATGTAATTTGGATGGATAAATGTTGTCGTACTTGAAATAATTATTTAGAAGCATTTTCAGTTGTTGCATGGTTGTATGGTGAGTTAAAGTCCCTATACAGTTCTTGCTAGGGTTTCAAGGAATATTAGATCTGTTATAAAAATCAGAATTTATTTCACTTGGGGTTTGTGCTATTTTCTTGATTTTCAGTTTCAGCCCTAGAAAGGGGCATTACAAGCTCCCATACAAAACAACCACTCATTGCTAGAAAATTCACCTTTTGCCAAGCTTCAAACCGCTCTAATACCAAATGTTGGGAATTGGCCTTTGCACAAAAATCTAAAAACAGAGGAAAGCTATGTTAAACTAAATCTACAAGATGCATAAGAAAACAATGCACAAAAAAAGACACAAGATTTCACCCGAGAAAACCCTTTCATATTTAAAAAACCTAACACAGTATCCTCAATCTATTGCATTAACTAAAACCAATTTACAATACAACAGACACTCTTTAAGGTTCTGTGACTATCATACACATTGTCCACGCACTACACCATGCAACAATATCTACAAAATTCATTTTGCTACAAGTGAACCATGCTTAGATCCGGTCATCTAACTACACACAACAATCTCTCAGATTGTTGTAACTGTTTCCCATATTCACTCTTAAGAGTCTACCAGCTTTTATTCAAGCACATGACTTTAGAAACCACATAATCATTACATAAGACTTCTTCACTAATCGAGTCAAAGTATTATCAATGCCTTGTCGTTACACCTCCAAATGATAGATCCAATTAAAGAAGTGTTTAGCAATGCATTACAAGCTTCATACATCACATTCCCATGATGTGCAACTTCACTACACACCATTATGCAAGTCTCCTACGCACAAGCCCTTAGCACGCAACATTGTGCACAGCTGTTCCAACGACATTGCACATCCTACGCAATGTTCTTGCACAAACTTCCCTACGCAACAATGCTATGCAAACCTGCACGACACAACACCTATGCATATTAGCTTGCACAAACCTATAGAAGTTTGAGACATTCCCAACACGAGAGAACACCTATATATAGATATGTCCTCATCCCATAAGTATAAGCTAGTGTGTTAATTGAATTCCACCATAAGTAAATAGAGATAAGATAGCACATTAGCAATGGTAGATAAATGAAACAAACACGATGACTTCCTAGATGCATAATGACACATTCACATTACACAAGCAAAAATAGGATAAAAAATGTTTAGACCTGAAAAACAAAACTTTATAATTTCTTTGATTCCATCAAAAATATAGAAACGCACTTCTTGCTTCCATAAAAACAGTTTTGATCCAACTGTTAAAGACACTTGATGCATAAGCCATGATACAACGTAAAACATGTGTCCAAACAAAAATGCTTTTTCATCCTTTCCTATCCTTTTTATCCAAAACTAAAAATATGTTAAAAGTGTTCTTTAGCAAAAGCTACCAAAAAAAAACTATGAAAGCTGCAATTCTTCAACTTTTCATCATCTTCCAAATGTACAACCTCACCACTTTCATTCTTTCCTTTGTCAAAAGACTATTTGTTGACTGCTCTTTTATATGTTGCCTCCTTCACAGCTGCTTCTTTGGCAGCTTGGTGGGCCATCCACTTTTTTATGACTTCTCGAATCATTTTGAAATCCATCTATTTTATATTCTCTACTCTGCCATCAATTTCCAACTATACTATGTCATACGCAATAATTTGTTTACCTATTGTTTTTATCTTCCCTTCAATTGAATAATGAATGCTACCCCTTTGCAATATACCATAAACTTTATCATCTTCTAACAACTGCATAAAAACAATGAGTACATTATCTACACTAATCTATCCTCGAGGGGTTTGGCATTCCATTCCATGAAGGTTGAAACTCATAAAATAGACGAGAGAGTAGGGAAGTAGAGTGAATAGAATAAGAATATGAAAGAGGAAAGAAAAGGAAGACTTGCACTTTCAGATAGGCAAACGGAGATCCTATTTTAGTCATGCAAGCAAAGTTAACAATAAATACAATTTGTTAAAATGTAAACTTGGAATGTAAGAGATGATCACTCATTCGACATAAGCACAAATTCATCACAATATCAATATACAACACAGCCTGAATATTTCTCTTATTGAAAATGTTGAATACAAGGATTCAAAATTTCTCTCTCCAGAATTGTTCCTTCTACCAAAAGTCCCTTACAATGATTGCCATATACATATTTCTAGGAAAATACCTCCAACATTCCAGCTACATGCAAGTTTGAGCAAGTCAAGCTTCTAAAAATAGAAACTGCAAAATTTATGTGCGCTTTTACAGAAATAAAGTGACATTTTACAATTGTCTCGATCAAAACAGATGCAAATCAGGTATTTCCCCCTGCACATTCTCATCCTGGCCTGTGCCTTCATTATCTTGAACTTCAGCGAATTTCTCTTTACCAACCTAAATTCTTTCCCTGTAGCCATTGAGCTTCAAGAAGATCTCATTTCTTCGATTTTCATTTGGAACCGCAGTGTACAGATTACACACTTGACATTCCATATCCACATCAATCATCCGCGATTGCACCTTTCTGAATGTTTTCAGATCTTTCTCGAACTTATCAAAAATATTCTGATATTTCACAAACCGATGAATTGAATCAAGGATAAAAAGCAGAGCCTAGAGTTGATACTTTTTAAATCAGCTGCTTATATTCATCCATGATTGTTTGAGTCAGGAGAGCGAGCCCCTTACCATCATAGAAAGTACTAGGAATCTTTTCAATGACGACGAATGAGGGGTTGGGGTTATTGTTTGTTCTAGCTCTTTTGGAGGTTCAAGTGTGCCCTTAGTCCCCTCAATTGGCATCTTAAAAACAAAAAATTTCCTCTTGACCTGTGCAGTGGGCCCCAACATAGTTTTCTCCTTCCCTTTTCCTTTGCTTTCAGTGGGACCCTCTGGCTGCTTTTCCCATGCCTCTTGCTGAGTGCTGCTAGAACTCGCAAATCTGCTTAGCATCTTTAAACTTGTTTTCTTAGGGATTATACCCCTCATTTTAAGCCATGTGAGAGTCCGTGCTACTATATCGCTTGTTCTGTCCTCTAAAGACGTAGATTCCTACTAAGACCAGTTAATCCAAGGCAAGGGTTTAAGATGCACCTTTTGTTGATTGTAGACACGATCAATAGGATCCTCGTCATCTATCATTCCCTCTGGGATGTCTACCAAGTCAAAGTCCCGCACTTGCTGGAGAGTCATGTAAGAATAATCCCACTTCCTAACTTCCTTCTCATAATCTTCAAAATATGAAACGTGCAGGTACGACACTCCAAGAGCATTTTCCACTACACCTTTGATATCAAATGATGGTCTGCTTTGAAATGACCGAATAGTTACCCGAGTCATCTCAGCATCTATGCATTTTGCTTTGGTAAATGATGCGCATGTATATCTCCCTATTGAGATGGGGAATTGGATGCCTTTCTTGTTCTTGCTTGATAGGAATTTGCAAGTTTCAACTAGTTGCCTCAGTAATTCCACTAAGGCCCAGTTGTCATTGACATACTTGAGCAGCATATATCGGGATCCTTCAGTCCTGCACACTTGGATGTATGAAAAGGTAGGGAATTGGATGAACCACATTCCCCACCAAACGATTTTTGTAGTGGCTCCAATTGAGAACCAAGTGTTAGCCAGCATTATTTCAAACATGGCAATCACATAGTAAAAGAATGTGTTGAGGCAACGGAAATGCAAGGAGCTAGCCTCGAGTGTTAGTTGAGGATAGAAATCATATACCCTAGTTGTATTCAGTTGGCCCATATGAGCCAACCCAAGAAGAATCCTCCTTTTTGCTACAGCATACACTAGGTACGAGGCCAAGTAGAATTTGTCAGTTGTGTGCACCTCGCAGAGTTCCTTGTGAATAGAATTATTGATTAACTCTGCCCAATTACTATCTAGGTATCCGGTACGTGGTACAGTTCAGGTCCGGTACACTGGTACAACAATTTTTGGGGCGGGTACGACACTTGGGTACAACTGTACAAAAAGTATATCAAATATTAAAAATATAACCAAATATAGCCAAATAAGCAATATTAACCATATAATATATAGAGTAAACAAAATAAGCTAAATAACCACAAAATATAATGATAATTCAAAGCCAAATGTCAAGATATTCATTGCTCGAACTTGGAACAAATTGAAAAAATTGAAATAAAAATTTTAAAATCGTGTTTTTTCGCGAGGGCAAACCTTGTTGTACCCAATACGAACCCCCAACGAACACATCCATGTACCCATACTCAATATGTATCGTACTGCGTACTTGGGGCCCGTACAGGTATACCTAGCTACCTAGGTTGATATGTTGCTTATTTTGTCTGATTATGTGGAGGTATTGGTGCATTCATTCATGGAAATCTCTTGTTGTAGGGTTCCTCACTACCCTATTAAAAAGTGTGATAATGTCATTAAATTCCATCTTGAAATTTGAACGTAACAGTACCTTGGGCAGTCTGGAAGATAAGGCCTTAGGTTTCTTGAGCCAATGTTTATTCACCATCTTCGTACAAGCTACTATGTTTTCGTCCCAGAAGCATTGGGCAGAGTCTGGCGTTGGGTCTACATATCTCTCAAAGTCGGGAAGCTGCAAAAGACATTTAATATACTTCGAGCCAAACATAGCACATAATGGCCTTGTGGGTTCTTTACTTCCTTGAGATCCCGGTCATATTGGCTTGCAAGTGTTAATACTAACTCTGGAGATTAGGCAGAAACGGGAAATGTTGCAACTAAAGGAAACTTGTTGTCATAAATACCTTGAATCCAGTCTGACTTATTAACAGCTTGAATTTTATTCCAAGATTTTATAAAGTCAATGTGGCCCAAATCTATGTCTATGATTTTATCAACGTTTGATTCCAAATTGAACGGCAGAGTAACCCCATGGAATTGGTATTGAATGGCAGAGTAACCTTGTGGAATTGGTATTTTATATCTTTTTGCTTTTTGAGCTGTCAAACATGGATATGGAGGAGAGAAACTTGATAGGAGAAATTAATTGCTCAAACACCCCCACAATCCACTAAACACTTAGCCAAAGTTTTGACTTGCTTTTGCACTAAAAACCCTGATGAAAACCCAAGCGGAAACTTTACCTACAAAAATAGTTTAATAGTCCAATGAAGACCCCTGTGGAACTTCGAGTTGTTTTTGCAATTTGAAACTATTACGAAGACCTCGCAAAAGTTTAAATTGATTTTGCACTTGGAAACTCCACCACATGTCTTAGTAAGGTTTTGACACGTTTTTGCACTTGAAAACTCTACAAAGACCTTGGCAAAGATTTTGGATTGTTCAAACTTCAAACAATTGAGACCTCCGTTCTACACTTGTTGGTGTGAGGGATATTATTTCACCTCTATTTATTATGTGAATTTCCCTCACCCATGGTGAGTCATCTCACTTAGGTGAGATCATAGGTCATTAGGGTTAGGGCTTATGTGTCATGCATTGGAGTTACTCAACACTCCTATATGTACCCTTTCTTTCGATTTATGAGCATGCCAAGACACTCCGTTGTCTTTCTCTACATGAGCTTATCTGTTATTTTGTTGCATGATTTTTCATTGTTGCTCGAATCTTGTTGATTATGTTGAGGTTACTTGTTGGAGTGCAACTTCATCGTGGTGCACAGTTTTTGTATCGATTCTCACGAACACTCTTTCATGGTATCAAAGCTTGAGGATTCGGTAAACATGCACTCGTCATTTTTGGGTTGTTGATTACTTCCGGTTTCGTTTTTTATCGTTTTTAATAGCACTTTTTGTCTTTATTCTCTAAAACTAGACTAATTGGCAGTTTTTAAGTGCGGCTTTTTAAACATATTGGGTGATTTTTTTGTTGATCGTGTGTTAGAGTGTGCGGTGCCATTTCTGTTTTTGCCTTCTCGGGAGCTTTTCCGGCATCTTGAGGTCCCTAGGACTTGTCTTAAACCCATTTTGTGCATTGTAATTACCATTTTTATTGCTTGTGGACTAGTGAGCGTGTCCGCCACACTCTTGCAACAAGGGGGTTTCTACTACGACGTGAGACACTTTTTCTCACAACAGGACTTGATTTCACCCCTTTTATTGTTTTTTAGCTTGTTGTGCTTGTTTATGGTGTCGATTTGTTGCGTTCCACGAAACTTGATTGTGGTCTCCTCTCTTGCGCATTATTACGTTGATTGCAAGGTGAGTGACCAATTGTTTCACGACGCACACTCGCACCAGATTGTATCCAACGCACTAAACTATAAAGTGCCGAAAGCAGGGGGTTATAATATTGTTTTGGGGTGGTTGTGTCTCTTGCTCCTTTCTTGCATTCGAATGATATGGAGTATTTCATTTACCAAGTAGCTTCATTGTGATGTGCACTTGCTTGACTCATAAGATCACTCCATCTTCCATTATTTTCTCTCTTCCTTTGCAATATTATCTTATGCTTGATTTCATTTACCAACAGCTTCATTGTGATGTGCACTTGCTTGACTCGTGAGATCACTCCATCTTCCATCATGTGCATTCGTTGATCCGGTGATCCTGGCTACAACTCTTTCACGATATCATGGTATATGATCCGATGATCCGGTGATGTGTTGATTTGTTGATTCATTGATCCAGGTGATCCGGTGATTTTGGATTGTTCAAACAACTAAGACCTCCGGTCTACACTTAGGCGTAACTTTGAATTGGCTTTGCAACTAAGATCTCCGCTATAAGACCTTGGTGAGGTTTTATAACGCTTGAACACCTAACAAACTCCGACAAACCCTAGAAAGTTTTTTTCTAGTATTTTCTTAAACCCTTGGAGAAATAGGTCCCTTTTGCACCTTTATGAGACCCTTGAAATCTCTAATGTGTTTCTCACTATTAAAATTACTTACAACACCCCAAAAAATGAAAAACATAGTCTTAACAAAAGCCTAGGGTTTTGGACACAAAAAGCCTAGGAATGAAAAACTTTGAATTGGCTTTGCAACTAAGATCTCCGCCATAAGACCTTGGTGAGGTTTTATAATGCTTCAACACCTAACAAACTCCGACAAACCCTAGAAAGTTTTTTTCTAGTATTTTCTCAAACCCTTGGAGAAATAGGTCCCTTCGCACCTTTATGAGTCCCCTTGAAATCTCTAATGTGTTTCTCACTATTAAAATTACTTACAACACCCCAAAAAAATGAAAAACATAGTCTTGACAAAAGCCTAGGGTTTTGGACACAAAAAGTGGGCAAAGTATTCAAAAATAACGAGAGGAAAGTAACTAACCTTAATACTTAGTGGCTATGCAATTTTGCTTAAAACACGAAAAATCCAGCTAGAAAAGCAATCTTGCAAATTTAAGTCAAAAAAGCAAGAAAAAATTACAAAATTGACAAGTGCAAATGAAATGTGAAAATCCAAATATATAACCCTGAATTAATTGTGGGGTATTGACACATGTGAGTAGTCTTTTCGAGGGCATTAATGGCATTGCTCATAATCTGGAGGTGAACATGCGGTTTGAAAATAAATTGCAAAATTGCACAAAGTCTCCAAAACCCCAATCCCCAACCAAGTCGGAAATCTAATATGGAACAAACACAATCATGTACGAGTTGAGGATCTAATATCTAAAGTGCTTAACATCCTTCACTATTACATAAACATGTTTTTCTATAAGTGAGTATTTTAACTCATGATATTTTAAATGCTCATGAAGGCAATGGGTAATTCAGTTCCTCATCGTTCTTTTGGACCAAGATAGTTGACAAGGTATGCTCTAAGGCATAGCTATAGATAATGAAATCCCTTTTAAAATACAGGCAAGCCAAAGCAAAGGGTTTAGTGATGGCAACCTTAATGTCTTCAAATGCCTCGCTTTTCTTGTTCCACCAAAAAGATGCTTTACCCTTCATCATAGAGGCAAAATGTCTAGTCAACTCATCAAAATCCAACACGAACCGTATCCAAAAATTCACTTTCCCAAAGAATGAATTAACTCTTGACTTGCTCATGGGAAGAGTCAAGTTCTGGTTTTATTTTGGTTCCTTCTTTTGAACAACATGACCAAACAACTTGCCTTCTATCACACCAAACATAGATTGTTGGGATTTAATGGGAGACCATGGGAGCAACACCTTTCAAACACCCTCTCAAGATGCTCGAAATGATCTCTCTTCTTTGAAAATACGATTAGACCATCAAGGTAGACCACAATTATTTTATTCTTCATATCATGAAAAGTAAGGTCCTTGAACCTCGAAATGTAGCTCTTGCATTGATCAGCCCAAACGGCATTCTCCTCTAAGCAAAGGTTCCCCATGAGGAGGTGAAAGCAATTTTATCCTAATCTTTCCTACTCTACTTCAATTTAATTATAACCAGAAAATCCATTGAATATTGACAACATTTTTGAACTTGTGAATGCCTCGTAGAACATGATCCATAATGGGTACATGATAATTACCTTTTAGAGATGCTTGATTTAAATTGCCAAGTCAACACAAATTCGGATTTCTCCGTTTTCTTTCACATAGGAACAATGTTTGCAACCCAAGTTGAGCGATGAATAGGAAAAATAATCCTAGCATCAAACACCTTTTGTACTTCAGCTAGAATAGTGCGATCTTAGGATTATAATACCTCTATTTTTGCTTATATGAAGACGTTCTTGGCTTTAGTGGAATACTACATTACATCTCTTTAGGCCTGAAAGACTTCAAATCTACATAGGACCAGGCCAAGATATTTGTATATTTTTTCAGTAGAACCACAAATTTCCTACTCTTCAGCAAACAGCATTTTCCAATGTTTACTAACCTTGGTTGTTCTTCGGTACCTATTTGCCTTCTCCACATCTGCAAGAGATTGGGACTCATCACGGTGCTTCCCCTTGATAAAGAAGTCGTGTTTATCAAACAACACCTCTAGAGAAACCGGATCCTTGGGAATTTTTTTCCCTTCAGCTAAATGACATCATCTTTGCTTACTTCCTCTTGAATGTATGTGGTAGATTCACGATAGGTAGAATCACTCCATTTGAAATACAGCTTACTGAAATTGTTCAATTTTTAAAGGAAAGATATGATTTGTTGCTCATCATTAACAATTGCCAATTTTCAGAATTGTCAAGGACACTTGGTTGAAATACCATCTCAATAGTATAGTTGTCATTATCAAAATCAGGATGAGGAACAAGCAGTGATGAGAATACCGGTAGTGCATCAGCTTTTTCATTCTTTTTCCTCAATACGGCAAAAATAGAGAATGCCTTGAACGCCTCAACACAATCCCACACCCAATTCTGATAATGTTTTAGACGACCATTTTTACCTGAAACTGATTTCACACCTACTTCGCAAAAAACATCAACATCTTCTTGGGCCCTTAAATTTTTCATGACCATCTCTTCAATAGTCTTCATGCCCAACAACAATGTTTCATATTCAGCTGTGTTGTTGGTATTAGCAAATTGGAGTTTGAAAGAGAACGGAAAAACTTCACCCTTGAGAAAAATGAGCACCACACCCACACCAAAGCTAGTAGAAGAACCCCCATCAAATTCTAATGTCCAAACATCGTTGGATTCGTCTTGAATTAACTTTGGGTCCTCCAAATTGTCCTTTGTCGTCATTAGACAAGTGCCATTACCCGTCTCTTCAAACAAATCTTAGATCTAGGATCTTCTTATTTTTGCACCGTGTATTTTGACTTGACCCTAGGTTCCAACCTTCGCTTATCTCCTTTTATTAGAATATCCAAGTTGGCTGCTAAAAGTGTGCCCAAGAGCACCAAATGAGAGTTGGCATCTCAGTAGCAACAATGGGAATGTCCCCAAGGTGTGGGACCTTGGCTCCTTAGGACAAACCTCCAGAAAAAGCCAGCTTCTTATCCTAATCTACTCCTATGCCTACCACTAAGCTAACATTGCAGGGGAAATGAGAGAGGGAGAAATAATTGAAACAAAATGGTGATGCACCAAAATAGAAGGGGAACACTCTCCCTCAGCTTGTTTGTGACACAAAGAGCTAGGGACCTGCAAATATAGCCCACACACAACATACCATGATGAAATAGAAGGCAAGGAGGGAAAACACACAACCATTGAAGGGCAGAAAGAGAGCCACAATCAACAACTTTGCATTGCTTTTAAAGGTGCACAATCTGCTTACAACATGGGGGAGGCACTTGAGTGCATTATAGATTTCTAAAGCTGAGGTCTTTGGCACATGGCATTCTCCAACGCCCAAAAGAGCATAGTGTTGGAGAATGTGAGCAAGAGGAACCGTCTTACAATGAATATTATTACATTTATAGTAGTAGATAATAAGAATAAGAGAGAAGAGAGGGAATATTGAATCCTTAGAGCCCAAAATCCCACTCAAATGTGGTTGTAGACATCAAATGTGGCCAATCCAGCTCCCAACTATAAAATCCTTGGGGTAGAGGTAACAAATAGGCAGTGCCTTGGTGAATGGGATACTCAATCTATTCTAGCCTCTCCCAACCGAGCTTTAAACATGCTTCTAACTTGTATTAACGTGAAAAACGGCCTACAAGAGTTTTGATTGTTAATTGATCAAAAAAAAGGTTCGGGGCCTAAGATGTGCCCCATTCAATAGCATTTCTCAAGAGCTTTCCAACGAATCCACTTTTGCTCGATTTGATGGCCTTAATCAAACGATATGGCCAACAATGTAAAATTTGCCCTTTGTCTACGCCTTAAAACTTGGAGGAAAAAAATTGGTTTTTGATCTATAGTGCTTCTCATCCTTTTCTCATTGCGCCACGTGGCAAGCTCTGATTAATGCCACGTGGCCAATTTTCAATGGTTACAAGCTTCCTTGCCGAGAATGCAAATGACAGCCATGGGGTCGTCAAACTTATCCCAATAGTTCCCCTTGCCACTTGTTTTTCTTATTGGTTACTGAGACTCATTTGTCTTTGTTCCTCGTGTCATGTCTTCCCACTTGGTCCCATTCCCCTCGGCAAGACCCGAGTGCCCGTGATTGGTGCCATGTGGCGGCCTCTCATTGGCTATGAGCTCTATGGAATGCCCTTTGTTGGCGTCATGCGCAGCGCGTCATTTGCTACGGGCTCTATTGTTTCGGTCATTTCTCCACTCAATCTCCGCCTTCCCGTAACCCGACAACACGTGATTAGTCCTCGTGGCAACACGACATTGGCACCATGTGGCAACCCGTGATTGGGCCACGAGGCACCTATGACCGGTTACAAGCTCTGAGGTGCTACACTCGATTGGTGTCGCATGGCCACACATCGGCTACGAGCTCCAAAGCTCTACCTATCTCTCGCACTGGCTCCTCAACCTCCCAAACCACAAATTTCCGATTTTGTGCCACATGTCAACTCCGTGATTGGTGCCACGTGGCTTCATCTCATTGGCTACAGACTCCGGGCTCTATTTTGCCTTAGTTGATTCTTCTTTCTATTTTCACTCAACCTTTCAGGAGTCAACTTTATAGGGATTGTGCCACCCGGCGCAATCCTCGCTTTCGCCGAGTTCGGACTCACTTATTGCCTAAATCATTTTGAACTTGGGCTAAAGCTAAGTAAGCAATGCCTTTGCTCCACTTAATCTTAGCAGTTGTTTTTTTAAAAAAGGCCACCACACCCATTACTTGGTGCATGTGGGATTAATCCCCAACATGAAAACAAAGGCAGTCGCCAAATTTAGAGCTTTGAATGCACAATAGCGAACCAAGGGCAAACAAAGCTCTCTCAAAGGCTTCCTCTTGACTACAAAAGCACTAAAATCACTCACAAACACTTAAGATCCTGTTGTAACACAATGAAAAGCTAAATCAACCCCAAGACCAACCAGTAACCTCCATGAAAAGAGTTAAAAATTTAAAATGTCCCAAAGCAAAGCTAAAAGAAGAAAAAAGTTGGAAGTGTGCCAATGATTAAAACTTCTCCCAAAGCATATACATGCTGCTATGACCCTCTACAGATCAAAAATATTCAAAAGGAGATGCGCAAACTCTTAGAAGCGTGAGAAAACAAGAGAAATGTGATCTAGTTGCTCAAAATGAAGCAAGAGGCTTATTTTGGCAACAATTTGCATCAACCAATCCATCCAATTTCTCCACCTACATTGCTGCTAAAGTTGTGACTCAAGAACATCCCATACGAAGCTGGTATGTCAACTACCAAAATAGTCATCTTCTCCCACTTATCGGGACAAGTAGCCAAGATCGCTTGGGCATCCTTGATTTTTCCAGCTAATGGAACCTGTTTAGTTTCCATAAGTAACATGGCCAAAGGTCTTCGTTAGAGCAAGCCTAATAGTGTGAGCAAATTTTGTAGGCATTATATTGTTAGAGGCTCCTAAATAAATTATTCAATTACGAGTTTGAATCCATTGATGAGCAATGACAAGTAGAAAGGCTCGACTTTCCACTGAAGAGAATGAGGATGTGGCCACAAGATTTTGTCGAATTGGAGTTTTGGGGCTAGGTAAGATTCCTTTGGAAGATGTTCTAATAGGCGTAGAAGGTTTTCCTTTGATAACTTTGGTCAACCTATCAAACTGGTTTGGGTTAGACTGTAAATATTCAGCTTCTATTTGAATTTTGGACCTCTTAGCATAGTCAATGATGTCAAAGGAAGGCAAAGATGAGGTAGTGGAAACCTTAAAGCTAGAATTAATATTATTTGGCACGATCATCGGTCTTTAGAACATTAGAGGTATGAGAGGGAGATGTAGTCGCCTTGTTTGAGGAAGTTTTTCTTTTGGTTGAACAAGCAAGGGAGTCCCTCTTTAGAAGAATAACCGAGCAAATTGGGGAGCTTTCTTCTCCTTAGCTTTCTCCTTAGCTTTTCAGCCTCCTTGTGATTTTGTGATCTCGTAAATGCAACATAGGAGTGATTATGTTAGTATAGGATATTATTTTCCTTGTATTTGTTTATATACTTGGAATATTTCCTACACACATGGAGTATCCCTACTCTCATGTGTAAGATTGCTTAGGTGTCATATGTCATACTTGAGTGACATGTGTCATATCTAGGTGTCATATGTCATAGGAGTTTCTTAACTCTCATTATTAGATTAGTGTGTCATAGGAGTTACATTAGGTTGGTTGATCATTTGATTAGCTATTTTGGGATTGTAACTCTCATTCCTATTCATGGAGTGTTGTCCACTATTCTAGGAGTTACACATTCACTCTCCTATATGTACACGTAACACCTCCTTTTGTGAGTTAATTCTCATTTGGTTGAGTATTGGAATTCATTTATATTGTTTCTTCCTCTTTGTGATTTGTCGCTGAAAGCAATCAAAAAAAAATTAGGGGGAATTTCTTAGGGCACTTGGACGTATTATGCTTTTACATTCCAATATGGAAGAGTATTACAAGGGTTTGAAGGTTTTGCAGATCTAGTTCAACATTCAAACTTGCGGTATTTAGATATGTGTTTGAATCAAGCTTCCCTCTAAACGCATATATGAGGAGTTAAATACACCAACTCAATCATGCTTGACTCCTTGTAGCTCAAGTTGCCTCCTTTTGATCATGAGTTGCCTTAGATTATTGACCATTGTTGCATTGAAGCCCGCATCGAGCTACACACCACCGAGTAGATTTGTCATGAATTTCCTTGCTTTGAGGTAGCGAATCTAAGATATATACAAGCTCTTTGGAGAGCTCCACTACACTTTGTCTCCTCGATTGTTTGCCTTGAGCCCACTCGGAGATCAATATTCTCACCTTTGGTGAAGCAAAGGACTTGCATCAACCTTGTTAGACTAGGCAAGACTCCTTTGCGGCTTTTGGGCAAAGTCCTCATCCCTGCACCCGAGTTGTTCTTCCCAAGTTGGCGAGTTGAAGAATCCCTAAGCTCATTCAAGACCCCTTGTCCACGAGTTGTTTTGCGAGTTCGTCGATGTATTGGCTCTTTGCAATAGTAGAAACAATGAGCTCATGGCAAAAGTGTTTGATGAATCAATCTTCTTACTCCCGTGCTCCAATGCTCCCCTATCGCTTTCGTTCGCTTACCCTCGGATCTTGCTCGAAGGTATATGTGAGTGCGGCATATTTCAAACCCTTCCCGGCTTGGTGACGATGCACATTGATATGGCAAGATGACGCGGATCAAGCAGCCACAACCCCTCTCACACGACCTTCCTTGACTCGGCTCGCGTTCTCTTATAGCGGTGTCGATACAACTCCGCACAATCTCACGAAGACTCGCCTCACTAAGCTATTTGATGGGGAGGCGCTCATCCTATCGCAAACCCTTCCAAAGCGAAAGCCATCATCAAAAGCCAAAGTTTTGTCAATGGCGGCCAAACCCTAAAATCAAAAATTATTGGGTTCATCTCTTCCCACATCCTTTTTTGCCAAAACTATTTTTAGTAAAAGAGTGCATTTAAATTCTTAGTGGATTAAATAGCGATGATAAAATGAAAATAATAATAAAATTTGATAGGCAACTCATTTTGGAGTGTCGTTTTTTTCAAAAGTTGTGTTTTCATTCTTGTTCCAACGGGCCTATTTACTCTGTAATCGCACTAAAATTATAAAGTGCCAAAATTGGGGGTTAAACGAAAAATTTCAAGGGGGTGATAATCACATGCAAATGCATTTTTTCTGAGTTTGACGTCTCATTGTTTCGAGTGTTTTGTGCCACTTATCACACTCCTACCACTTATCTCTTTTTGTAATCACGACGCATTTTCAATTGAGTCTGACGTCCATCTAAGCATGCATTCATCACTTGAACTTTATTGCATTGATTTCTCTCATTTGCGGATGCATGATGGAAGATGTGCTTCAAAGACTTCTGCTTCATAGGACCCACTCTACATCACAGCCTATGCCACTTCTACTTGGTAGGGCTAATTATGCATCATGGCATTTGAGCATGGAACGTTTACTCAACAAGACCTCTATCCATTTTTATATGGACAAGTACCTACCCCCAGTGACCCAGATCAACTCAAAGACTGGCTCAACTCATGTGACATGGTTCTTGGTCATTTGTTGATATATATTTCCATGCCTCTCCACCATCATGTGGTACACACGGAGTGTCCTCGCATTGTTTGGAGCATTCTTCAAACCTTATTTGGAGACCCTTTCGGAGATTGTAATTCCTACTTCGAGACTATTGTTTCCACCCCCATTTCATGTGATGATAGTTCTATTGATACAAATTTGCCTATTCATATTCCTAATGATGAGGATTGTTCTTCTAGTTCTGATGACACAAGTATTGATGAGGATACATCTCCTCCCTCTCCCGATCACCTTTTAGAGAATGTTGAATCTCCTCTTGACTCTCCCACCATCGGAGATCCATCGACATCAAGAAGACATGTTCACAGTTCCATGGTGTTCCACCTACTTTCATTACATTTGCCTTCGATCCACAGTCATTGTGTGAGGCATCTTCTACTCCTACTTCTTGTGTTGATGATACATTCATGTCAAACATTGCTCTTCTTTTTGTCAAGAAACCCTTTTGGGACGAGTTTCGCTAAACCTCGATGATTTTGTGCAGACTGTTATACTTGTGTTGCGAACAAGAAATGCTCTTCCATTTGCATAGCCATCACACATTTGTACTTCAAAGGATTCATACATCTCCATTGATGGGAGTTCCCCTACGGGGATATCAATCACTTCTACTATTTTGGAGATCATCATTGATCCATCTCTACTAATGGATCCTCATTCTACAATTGTGAGGGTTATTGGGCCTTCACTTCATATGGACATTCTTTCAATGAATGATCCATACCCATCCTCTGATAAATCTACTTCATGGCATTATCATTACTTCTTGTGCATGCTCTTGTCAAACATATGCCACAATTCAGATCATGGAATGGCTTCAAAGTTCTTCATACTATTGCCTTTGGCTTCCTTCGTGGAGTGGGAAGACTTTCAATACACTTTTTATGTTCTTCCTAAGGGCATAAACATTGTTTTATGCAAATGGACCTTCAGTCTTCAAGCGAAGACCACATCATCGACACTCTTTTGGGGGCCTTTTATACCTCTCCTCTTCTTTCTCTCTCTACTTCTATGGGGCTTTTCTATGTACTTCTATGGGGCTTTTCTCTGAGGGAGAATTTATTTACTTCTCTTTTCTCTCTTTTGGGGGGAGTTTTTTCCCACTGGGTTTTTCCTTTTCTCCACTTTATGAGAGATTTGCATTGTACGTGGGTACCTCATCAGGCCTTGTTGTCAGAACCACTTTTTCTACCCACCTAAGCTACGCTTAAGGGGGTGTTGGTGTAGGATATTATTTTCCTTGTATTTGTTTATATACTTGGAATATTTCCTACACACATGGAGTATCCCTACTCTCATGTGTAAGTTTGCTTAGGTGTCATATGTCATACTTGAGTGGCATGTGTCATATCTAGGTGTCATATGTCATAGGAGTTTCTTAACTCTCATTATTAGATTAGTGTGTCATAGGAGTTACATTAGGTTGGTTGATCATTTGATTAGCTATTCCGAGATTGTAACTCCCATTCCTATTCATGGAGTGTTGTCCACTATTCTAGGAGGAATTACACATTCACTCTCCTATATGTACACCTCCTTTGTGAGCTAATTCAATTGGTTGAGTATTGGAATTCATTCATTTGCATCTTCCTCTTTGTGATTTCTCGATTCTTAACTGACTACATAGTGCATTCGTTGAGCCAGGATCCTCACATACTCCAATCGATCATTCATCTCTCCAACAACATCCTCATACTCTTCTTCGACTCGTATTCCAAGTACCCAATATTGAAGTCGCCAACCGGTTCATCACCTTCTTCTTCAACATAACCAGCATTTTCTTGCTCATTTCTGCTTCAATAAACTCTTCTACCATTTCACTTTGTTGCAATTTGCACACATCACTAAATGGAGTTGCAAGAATTGTTCCACACAAGACAAGGGCTTGACTCAAGCTCATTCCCTTCCTAATTCTTTTTCTTTGGTCAACAGGCAGAGTGCTTATTGATCTCTCTCCACTTCTCTGGAGTAAGGTTAAAACCGTGCTCTTGTTGAAGCTGAAAGGAAGGGTCACTAATTCTTTGTGCTTTACTACTGCTGTTTGGTCAACAGTGGAGTGCTTATTGATCTCTCTCTCTACTTCTCTCTGGATTAAGGTTAAAACCGTGCTCTTGTTGAAGCTGAAAGTGTAATGTCCCCTTTTCCAAGTTAGTTCTATTTTGAAGACTTTGAGACCATTCGACTTCCCGTGGGCAAGAAGGAAATGAGCAAGGAGAGTAATTGTCATGTTTTCTAGTTATTTTGTGAGCATTGATTCTTCTTTACTAGTTTTCTTTATATAGTCAGGTCCGTTAGGTTGAGGAGAAAAGACAAATGAGAAATAGAAGAGAGGATCCATTATGAGGTCAGTCCTATTTGGGGGCATTCTAATTGGTTTTGGTGCAACATCAAGGTATAAGAAAGGGTTTGGCTCATTTGGGATCATCATCATGTCTACTATTAACTTTGCATGGTTTTTGGGCTGATTGCTCAACTACTTCCACTTAAGGGCAAAAATCTTTTTGTGTGGCCAACAAGGAGGACGAAAACCTTCCTTGTTTGATTGAAGAACGAAAACTCTTCAATTCATTGAGGATTCTCCATCCCAAGGTGTTTCCAAAGAGCTTCAAGAAGATTGATTTTGCAGATTTTCAACTAGGGTTTGATTCTACAATGATTTTCAGCCCCTCTCCTAGGGGAGTGACCCACCTTGTGGAGGAGTTAGGGGTTTCTAGGGCACGGCGACATCCAACTCAGCCATCATTGCATTCCTCATATTTTTAGCAGTCGGAATCTATATTTGAACTTCATTTCAAGCCACTTTTGTAAGGGTGTTCACTGTTGTCATTTAATTTAATTAAATAAATTCCAGTTGGGATTTAAAGCTATATTCCGTGGTGAATAATAGTTCTAAAATATTTCTAAATTGCCTCACATGATTTGGATGGTGTGAATGATGCATTTTTGAAGAGATATTGCATTTTCATTACTGCTGTTACAAAAATTCATAATGTTGTACCTTGATGTCCTAATTTTCAATTGGCTGTCATAATTTTCAGTTTACTATCTATTGGGGTTTGTGCAATTTTCCTTTGTTTTCAGTTAGAGCCGGAAAGGGACATTACAGAATGACAGGGTCACTAATTCCTTGTGCTTTGCTACCGCAGGTAAATGTTCTTACGACCAATTCGTAGCTACTTCTATATTCAGTTGTAGCAGAAGAGGGACACCCTGAAAAACCATGCACTGTGAAATTTTGATTTCAAAAGTAGATTGGCACACATGCACGCAAAAACGCACCATAGTGGGCACCAAAAATTGTTGGCAAAATATTTTCTCTATTAAAATTACTTGCAACACCCCAAAAAAATGAAAAACGTTGTCTTGACAATAAACCTGGGGTTTTGGACACAAAAAGTGGGGCAAAGTATTCAAAAACACAGAGAGGAGAGTAAACTAACTGTAATGCTTAGTGGGTATGAGGTTTTGCTTGCATACATGAAAAATCAACTAGAAAAGTAATGGCGGAGATTTGAGTCGAAAATTCAACAAGAAAAGTTGTAAATGTGCTTGAAACCTTTGAACCCCGATTCTCGAAAACCAAAGGAAATTAGGGAATCGGGATCTGGGATTGACAAGCATTTTGCAAATCAATTGCAAAATTGCTTGAAAAGTCCGAAACTCCAGTTTGGTCTAGTTTTTCAACACAGTCAATTTTTTTGATCCTTCCAATTCCTTAAACTCAAGAAAAACACTTTTCAACTTAAAATTCATTATGGTTATCCAAAATTTTCACCCAAGTTCAAATTTTGGGATAATAGACAACAACCTAACCACCTTGTTTCAGAAGACGAGGATAGAAAAAACAATAAATTATTTGAACAAGAACCACAGTAGAAGATCCAGCTACTAGTTGGGCAGCCCTTTATCAGGGGTTGTTTTTAACACAAAACGCTCTTGTTACTACTTTTGGTCCCAAAGACTCCTTGGTCTCGTGGCCCTTAATAAAAATATTTATTCCGTTGAATAATGAAAATTACCACTTTACATTATACCATGAACTTTATCAGCCTGATAACATGGGTTGTGCAAGATGATATTTTCGCTCCATCTTCTCTTCAACCACCTTACAAAGATCTGTATATAATCTTGGCTTTCCTTTTCATTAAAAATGGGAACATCATAGCTAAGGAAAAAATCCTGATTCCCTGGTGGCATTAATATACTCCTCTATTTTTTTATCAGCAGCCTTCACGGATGCTTTGGGAAGTGTATTGACACTAAACAGGAATTTCTACAGATCATGCACTAAACCTTTTGAAAATAGGGGCCAAAGCTAGAATACAATAGCCTAACATTTGGAAGCAATCAAATAAGCTTGAAATGAAAATGTTAAGGAAAAGATATATCCCCTGGTTTAGTTTGGCGAAGAGTTGACTTGATTTAAATTTGCAATCTGGGTTAGCACATATGCATAAACAAATGTAAATGACAAAATAAAAGTACTCATCTCTAAGACTAGACTGATGCATTGACTTCCCCTTTTGGCAAAGGCAAACCAAATCTTGGGTGTCGTGGCTAAAGGTGATCTTGTGATGGTAGGAGTCCTAGTGAACAAAGGAAGTAAGCAGCTAGTTCATCATTGCATCACTGTGGCAATCCTGATAAAACATCAGACCTGCTGCTTATACTGCTATGTCAATGCCTGTATGGAGGATGGAGTACTTGAGCTTTGCGAACTTGTAGAAAGATAAATTTGAAAGCAGAAATGATTCTGTTTTGGAGTAGTGTGATTGATGTCCATTACATACACCATGATTTGATTACATACACCATTGATGTCCATTACATACACTCGTTTTACCTAAATTTAAGGTAAGGATGACACCTGTTTTGGAGTTGTGTTAATTTGTCGAAGGTTTCCATGCCAGACTTGCATATCCTCAAATAAAACTCTTTCAAAGATCTTCCAAGCATTGTAAACTTATCTACCTACAACATCATTTGAACATAGTAGCATTCCATTTACACGAAAATGACATTGCATGGAAAAATTTTAAAGTATTTTTCAATTGCAGTGGTTAAAAACATGAAAATCATGTCAAAACATGAAAAATTCAAAAACAATATAATATTCATGAAAAAAGCAAAAGAAATGATTTTGTTATTTCATGCCAAATATAGTGCATAGAAATTAAATGCCATCAAAAATTTAAATTGTCATATCCCGTTTTCTTAACAGATGGCTTTGCTATATTATGATGTTATTGTTTATGGCTAAGTAACATTTATTGATGGGCAATGACACTTTTTATTTAATTATGATTATGGCTCAAACATTATAAGCTTTTGGGTAATGTTATGGGATCCGTTGACTGTCTACATTAGTTTATTTTGTTATAATATTGATGATGATGCAAGTAGTTGTGGAATGTGATAATCTAATTTGATTATAATAAATGTAAAGTTCATTTGACATATTTTATCTAGAACGCTAAATATAGTTTTCTTTACTATCTTCACATGCTTTCAAGCAGATACCCGTTTTTGGGTGCAGGTGGAAGGTAGGGGTGTTGGACAGGCTAAGTTTGATGTGTTGATGATTTCCATGACTAAGAATCATCTCACTGAGAAAATGGAATACGTCTTGGATTTAAGTGACAAATGCTGGCATATTTTGAGGGAGATGTTCTCCAAGAAGGTAATACGGTTTTATGGAATGTCTTATTGAGTTATTTATGAATAAGAGAGTGTGAGAGAATGGAAGATTTAAGCAATGAATAACTTAAGAACTTGTGGCCTAATATTAGAAGGAAGAAATAGTATCTTATGAACATATTACATGGACTTGACATGGGAAACCATAATCATTGCCATGCAAAGGCGTAAGGAAACAAGTGATTTAATGATTTGTTTTTAAACATGGACGAAGTAGTTATTGGTTTGAAAAGGCTTGCTTTTAACATAGGCTTTATAAAGTGGTAAAAGCACTTCAATGTTATTTGTGGGCATGTAAGGATAAAACCCTAAATCATAGCCATGAGGGCTTTTCCATTTGAGTTTGACTACTTCTTCATGTTGTTCTCCTTGTGAAGTTGAATCAGACATGGAGGAGAACTTGGAACAAATATAGAAGGGAATAACAAGGGCAAAAGATTCGGGGAAGAAGAATTAGTGGGGGTTAGGACATAAAGATTTAAGGGGAAGGAATGAAGAGGTGGAGTGTTGAGATACACAAAAGAGAAGGAAGGTAAAGAAAATAAGGGAGAAGGGAAGAGTACAAGAGGAAGAAAGATTTCTTCGTCGAAATAATAATGAAATTGATTCTGCCTCTCTTGAAGGACAATTCGAAAGGTTGTGTGAAACAAGATTTTTCTGTACTTTTTTTTTACTCAGAAAACAGCATGAATAAGCTGCTGCTGATTATTCTTAAAGACTGAATTATAGTAATGTTTTGATTGCTATGTGTTCCCTAGCTTATCTCATGTGCTTTGCACTAGAACATGAAAACCTAGACATTGCTGAATTAAAAACACCATAGTATGAACGCTCTAAAACCCTAGTTTAAACTACAAACACATTGGGAGTAGGTAAGAGTTAGCATGTGAGTATGAAATTTTGGCCATTTCAAGGCTTGTGTGTATCTTCCAGGAGGGTTCTAAAAAGCTCATAAACATCCGGAGGTGGTATTGGAGAGCCTTAAATGTGTTGGAAGCAGTTTAGGAAGATTTAGGAAAGATTTGGTGATTCAGGAGCAGTTTGTGCAAAAGCGGGTTTTTCAAGTGTAAGGAATGAACAGTCAAAATGTGAACCTAAACTTCTCTGGATGATTCTCGGGAGCTTCGTAAGGAGTTAGGAGGCAAACAAATAGGCAATGGAAAGCTTGAAGAATCCTCTACATGGTGGTAGCATCAAATTTGATCCAAGGGTTGATGGTTTCTTGAAACAGTTCAATCTTTGCAGGTGTACCTTATTGTCCCGATCAAAAAGGGCCATTTTTTGGAGTTGCAGTAAGTAGAATTAAGGTTTGAAACCTATGCCATTGGTCTTAAATGGTCTTTGGAGTCAGATTCATAAAAAAATCATCTTAGAAGTCCATCTGGAGCCCCGGGTGAAGATTTCATGCTCTCATGCTATTTCGGGTAAGCCAATGCAAAAACTAGCTTTCCAAATGAAGTAAGGCGCACTTTGTTGCACCTCTTGTCCCTTTGTCCCCAAGGGGACAAGAGGGACAAAAAGTGTGCCCCAATGCATTCCTTTCACTCTTCAACTAAGCATGTGCAGGTCAAATCAACCCAAGTTGAGTCAAAACTGAGTCAAAAAGAGGTGTGAGTGAAAGTTTCATACTTAGTCATTTTTCCTCACCGCCACGTGTCACCACCATGCTCTAAGGTGCCCTTTGTTGTCCCTGATGTCCCCAAAGGGGATGAAAAAGTGCGGCCATGAGCAAGCCCCCTCTCCTGGTCATCCATGCGACCTCTCCCAACTCCGCAAGGTGCTTGCCTAACTCCTCCATCTCCCTCACCCTTTCCCCAGGGCTGCCACTTGTCGCCATCTTGCTCCAAGGCACCCTTTGCTACACTGATGTCCCCTTGTCCCTAAGAGAACAAGGGGGACAAAAAAGTGAGCATAGGAGCAAGCCCCCTTCCTCGGTCTTTCATGTGACCTTTCCCAATTCAACAGGTGCTTGCTTGGCTCCCCCATCTCACTCGCCTTCACTCCAGGGCTGCCACTTGTCACCATCTTGCTCCAAGGCATCCTTTGTCGCCCCTATTGTCCCCTTGTTCCTTTGCACCATGAAAAAACAAATTTAAACCTCACATTAACCCTCATATCTAACCGAGGGTTAAACTGCAGTTGTAAAGTAGCTCAAAAGTGAAACATAAGTCTTTTTACTCATTTTCTCTCCACAAGTTAACCTCCCACCATTGATGTTGCTGTAATACCTTGAAAAACACCATTTTATACTATTGATGCTAGAAAATTTTCTCCAGAATAATACGGGATCCTGGTGTGAAGCAGAACAAAACGATGGTGGTTTCGTCTCAATCCGACACCGGTAAGCTCACTTACTAAAAATAGCATATGATCTAAACAATGAGGTGCTAAAAATAGTAAGTTTCCTAAAATTGCAAACCCTCAACATTCGAACATCCAGAAATAGTGAGAAACATCAAACAAGGCAAATCGGGCAACTTTCTAAAAATAGCAAGTTTGGAAAAAGCAAATGTCCCAAAATAGAAACTTTCTAAAAATAGAAAATCATCATCATTGGAAGTAGTCTAAGTGTGTTAGGAGCTTCAGAGAACAAGATTTGTGCAAAATTGACAAAAATTCCCAAAATAGAAGCTCTGGCTCCTTCGGTGCAAAAAGTTGCATGTGGCTCCGTTTTCACTCATCTTGTTGTTTTTGCCATCACCACGAGGTCAAGAAGATGTTTCATGGCTCAAAGAATAAAATTAACCCTCCGCAAGCTTTCAAAGGATCCTAAAGCATCATTCTAAATCACACTTGTGTCAAAGAACATATCAGAGCACATCAAGGTGTAGTAGAGGTCAGCAAAGAGTTCGAAAAGAGTCAAGAGCTCCATTGAAATTCAAACTCATCAACAAGCTCACTGTGAGCAAGAATGGAAGTCATCTCAAGCAATGCATACCTCGCGAAGTGTTTCTAAACACTTGATCCAAGCTTGATAACAAGCCCACATCTTGCAAGTCAGAGGAGGCGGAACTTGCGTGTGTCTCAATGACAATTTGGAGGTCAAATTATGTAACTCATCATCAAACTCCATTCATAGGTTAATCCTCCCATCTGGAGAAGGAAGTCCGTTTCCACGAGGAGCAAATTGAGCAATGGTGTCAAGATGTTGCAGGCATGTTTCCACTCAGGTAACATCTTGGTCAAGAAAGTGAATTGTGAAGGTAAACGAGTGTCATCATGATCAAAAGTGAAATGAGAGATTCACGAAAAAAGCAAAGGGTCATCTCTTCAAGAAGCAAGTCAAAGTGAGCTAGTCTAACTATCCAGGTACTCAAGCCATCATATGTGAAGAATCAAGGAATCATCTTCTCCCATGGGAAGCATATGAGCAATAAGGTATGTAATGCATCCCAAATCTGATTTCATTCAATAAGTACTCTAGAGTTGAGAATGTAAATAGGTGATCTTCAAGTGTGGCATCATGTGTGCAAGAGCGGGAAATCATCCTCAATTCCACCTTGATGTCATTCACAATAATGTTCTTAAACACTCAATCAAACACTGCTAATGTGGACATTCCTCAAAAAGAAGAAACATTGCAACCACGGGCCATTGAACAAGAACCTTCAAAAAGAAAGATCGTGAAAAGAGGGCACACATAGGTTCCCTATTCTAGGGAGCTTCATAAGAAGGTGAAATTCATTGAGAATCCCATAAAACCTCTTGAATCAAGTAAGATTGGTCCATCGCTGCCCTCTCCTCTTCGTTGGCATCCAAATGTGTCTTTCTCGATGGCGGAACTTTCCCATAAGAGGCATCCAAGCAAGAAAGTGCATGAGCATTCTAAGGATGATCCCATTCAAAGAAGATTCTGGAGACAGGAAAGGCAAAAAAGGTATGATCTTCATTCGAGCATCATATTTACAAAAATGGGAAATCACCTCAATTTCATTTGCTTACATCCTCTTGGTAGTGTTCTTAAACACTCACCTCAAACCTTGTGGTGTGAGTATGTCTCGAAAAGGAAGAACATTGCCATCACCTCATTCCATTCCAACGAGTGGTCACATAATAAGAATCTCATTCGGGAAGCAATCCTCTATTTGCAAAGTGAGGATCTATTTCGGTGAATGAAAGATAAGCATAAAGAGATTCAAGCATCATAGAGCTGATTTGTGATCACTAAGGTCAATTGTGAAATCCTAAGAAACGAGAAAGTGATCCTCACTCTCACCGTGAGATCAAGAAAGAACCATCATGAGTGATTCTCGCAGTCATCCCAAGCTCGCATTGTGATGCATCATAACAATGTTCTTCAACACTAATTCAATGTCTTGGACTTGTTTCTACATCTCATTAGAGGAGTAATTTGCAACCACGGTGTTCTAACTCCATAGATGGTCACTCAAGCAACAGGTGAAGTCAAGAACATTATGAAGCCTATGCGGGTGTTGAAACATCGAATTTAGGTCATTAAGGCAATGGTCATGAGAAGCATGACGGGAGAGGATCATCATGGGTGATGTCAGTGGTCATCCCAGGTTCACTTGCAAATGCCTCGCACAGTGTTTCTAAACACTTATTCAGCACTTTGGAGTATCTCACAACAAGAGGAAGCATATGTAATCTCAATGCTTCAGTTCAACAAGTGATTAGAGGTCAAGATTCTCATTCATGAAGCATTTCCTCAAAGGTCTATCAGCAGAGCTTCATCTTCATCAGATCAGTCAATCCCTTCTCTCTCTCTCCTCCCTCTCTCTCCATATTCTAATTTTCAATTAAGAATGTACTTTTTGCTATTTTGTCCTATTCACTTAAGTGACCCTCAATTCAACATTGTAAGAGTCCTTTTTCACTAATAAGAAAAAGACTCACTTCTAGGAAGATGAAAGGTCACAAGTGATGGGGATAGGTGAAGAGTCATGTGGGGGTAGATGAAGAGACATGTTTGTAATTCTATAAATTGGAATGGCTTCTCCATCCAAGGGTTGGCAATTGTTGATTGAATGTATGTTGTTGAGATTACCACTTCTACATCAAGCAATAAAAGTTGCAATTCTTCTATTTCTTGTCTTATGTTCCTCTACTCTCTCTTTCCAACTTTGCATACATGATAATCTTGTAAAACCAAGAAAGGTGTCTGCGCCTTTGATAAATGAGTCAATGAAATTTTGTGTTTATGATTTGTTGGTCTTATCATTGTTAGCATTGTTGTGTTCTTCTAATTGAATGTGGACTTGCTTATGGTTATTGTATGTGAATTTTGTAAGCCTACTCACAACAATAACCCTCTCTCTCCTTATTTCCCCAACTCCCCTTTACCTCTCTTCGTTGCAAATTCCTCCCTTGTACCTTATACAAGCATTTGCCACAGGTTCAGTGGAGTGTTCCTGTGTGATCCCCGGCCTAATGGCCACCCACAGCTTTTAGGTTAGTTTACATTCAATAATGGGAGCCTCCCCATACACAAGGAGGGGCTTAGCCCCATGACCGTTGGTGGAAACCAACAATTTGCCCACACGACAAATTATTTCACCAACAAGTAGATTCGGGGCTACCAACAATTTCATTGCTCCTTATGTTGTTAAGAAAGTTTCAATTCAACCTAGGAAGATTCGAGAGGTGAGAAGTTGAATATAACAGAGGTCAACGTTATCCAACTAAAGAATTTCTTGAGCAAGTTGAGTTGGGCCTAGGGATCATTAAAATTTAATTGAACCTTCATATACCCCTTTAGGATCTTACAATGTTATCATAGGAACAAATTAGCTTCATTCCCATAGAACCAAGTTTGACTGCATTGAGAAGAGACTCTTGTGTTTTGATGACCAAGGAAAGTCAATAATAATCCATGGAACTAAAAGGACTATGGCCTTGAGAATAATTTCCAGCATGCAAACCAAAAAGGCCATGAATAAGGATTATTAACTTTGTGTTATCTAAATAGATGAGATTCCTAAGAAAAGAAAACCTAGTTTGTAGGATCACCATGTTTTATAGGAATTCAATTATGTGTTTCTGTGTATCTATAGGACTACCTCCTCCAGAGAATTTAATTTCTTTGTAGGCATAGTCCTTGGATCTGAACTAGCCTCAAAGGACCCCTGAATGAACACCACATATCTTTAAGAGTTAACCTTACAACTATAAGAGCTCATGAGAAAAGGGTTGGTACAACCAAATGTTTGTCTCCATAGGGAGCACCAGCGTCCTTCATGAAAAGGGATGAGATGTTGATATTATGCATTGACTATCGCATGTTGAACAAAGCCACCATAAATAACATATACCCACTTCCATAAATCAATGATTCTTTAATCATAAGAGGGGGCACGAATATTCTCAAATATTGATCTATGGTCCAGGTACCATCAAATGAGAATCAAGGAGGCAGATGTACCCAAGACATCTTTTAGGATTTTTAAGGTCATTATGAGTACCAATTATGCCTTTTGGCTTTCGCTTAACTAATAGTCCTATAGCTTTGATGAACTTGATGAATAATGTTTTTAGCGAGTGTTACGCGGGATCGTCCCCTAGATTTTGGTGACATCCCGGACGTCCCAAACGTTTCGGGGACTTGGGGACTTGGAGGGGATGTTCCCTTATTTTTAAACATCTTTCAAAAAAATCTGATGTTTTTACTTTTAAAATGTTGTTATTTTTACCAAGAACATTAAATTATGATCTTGAAAACTACCTAAAATACATTAAACACAGTGTGAATCCCTCGAATTTCATCAATCACGTCCCCAGACGTTTAAGGACTTGGGGACTTGGAGGGGACATTCCCTTATTTTTAAAAATCTTTCAAAAAGATCTTTAGGTTTTACTTTTAAAATGTCGTTATTTTTACCAAGAACATTAAATTATGATCTTGAAAAGTACCTAAAATACACTAAACACAGTTTGAATCCCTGAATTTCACTGAATCAATTAAATTATTCAAATATTGATTTTTATATAATATTTTAATAGCCATCCCCCTATCGTTCCCAAAATTTGGGAATTTTTTTGCCGTCCCAGAAACCACATCCGCCCTTCCCGAGAGTTCGGTGGCTATGGTTTTTGGGACTACATGGACCATTTTGTCTTGTCTTTTTGGACAACATATTGATCTAACTACCAAAGTGAATAGGGGATGAACAATATTTTGGATTAGACTTGTGACAATTGAGGAAGGGCCAACTCTATGGGAAACTCTAGAAGTGTTCTTTCTTCCAACAAGAATTCCATTATTTGGGTCACATGATCTCTAAAGGATTGCATTGAATCCAACAAAGATCAAAGCCATAATGGAATGGTCGACACCAAAAAACCTGCATAAGATTAAGCCATTGTTGACCGTTTTATGTATTTTGATTTTCTTGAAGTTTTTGCTGTAGAGACTATGGTAATATACTCTCAAACTATTTTGCTGGTGTCAATTTCCTTTTGTTGCCATGTGCAAAAATGTTTTTCTACTGCAACAAGGAGTAGACCATGTATGTGGTCATATAGAGCTGCTATGTCTGATGCACCTGCGACAATTGATCATGAAGTAGCTGATAATGATTACAATTTAAATGATTTTCTTATCATTGATGCCTCCAATATAGAAAAATGTCCAAGGCCTCAAAGTAACCGTGTATGACTCACCTCCTACTTCCTATTCTACCGTGTAGAATAATCAACGGTCAGATTCCTCCAAGTCCAGCCTTTGGCAGTAGGGATATGGATGTAGAATTTCCTTCACTTTTTGATCCATTTGTTGCTGTTAATATATATATATATATGGAATCATTGTTTTCACTGAAAGCCTCAATGACATCTTCCTTGGTGAACTCAGATTTTGTATACAGCAACTGAAGCATTTCTCTAATACACAATGGGTTTAAGTCTGCAATAATCTCCCTGAAGCACAAACAATTTTCCTGGGTTTGCCATTATATTGCCTGACACACTCCAGTACAAGCTGCGGGAAAAGGATAGTACTACGAAATGCAACTGCATCAACCCATTCCTTGGTCCAAAATAGTTTCTTTCTCATTCATGTATCAGTTTTCTCTTAAAATTCCAGGAAAGAGATTCTATTGGTGTGTCTAAATGGCTTCAGTGAGGCTTGTATTGATACCTCATTCTTGAACTTTGCAGCTCAGTGTGTGGCTCCCTTTGCATAAAAAAACTATATAAATCTCTCTTTCAGATGAAGAAACGGGGATTTGTGGAGAGATTCTCATCATGAATTTGAGAGACCTTTTAGCACCCATAAAAGAACTTGAAAAATTGAATGTGTCTATAAAATCGTGTGCCCCCTATCTAGATGTGCCACATGGACATTCCAACATCCCTTGTTGGGATTCTGCCAATTGCGCCCTAGTGTGATACTTGGGCATTTCTCTTCAAAAATTTATTGACCGGGCCCAGCCTCCATTTGATCATGTGCGCAAATCTTACACAACTCGTAAACCTTTTAAATTTTTCTTTAAATATTAAAAATCCTTTGAATGTGGGGAAATTGTTATGATCGTGTATTCTGCAGTTGTCAAATTGAAGCTAAGATTGAATATCATTCTTAGCATGATGAGTTCCCGTGAAGCAGAGAATGAACTCCGTCTGATTATTATATAACTTGAGTACTTACGGCGTCTATGAAACTGAATCAGATCAATTCGGCTATTTCTAAACTAGGCAGGAGAGAAAAAGGAACGAACTTGCATTTTAATAATCTGGGAGTGTTCACCAATTCGTGCGATAAAAGTTGACCGGCAGAAAATACTTACAGGGTCGAATTGGAGAATGCACGAGGGCTGGCCAAAAGTAGAAGGCGTTGAGAAACCAGAGCCCCGGAAGGAGGAGGAATCCTGCGTAGAACAAATTGCGAGCCTGCTTCACTTTCTCCCTCTCTTCATCTTCATCTTCTTCTTCTTCCCCCGCCATTCCTCCTCGTTCTCCATTTTTGTCTCAGACCTCAAAACGTAAACCCGAGCTTCCGCCTCCTCTCTAAGGGTATTTTCGAGTCGTATAATGAATGAATGAAATGAATTGAGAGATTTTAATGACGTCCACGAAACCAAGTCTATGTAGTCCTACAATATTTTCAAGACTTGTTTCAATATTAGACTTCCTAGAATGGATCACAAAATCAGTAGTCTTTTTAAGCCTTGCCTCTTCAAATAACTTGCTTAAGTTGTCTACTTCTAGGTTGTTTTTGTACTGGATACGAATATCATCATAAGTTGTACATTCCATGATGAAGTTTTCATTTCGTCTTCACCATCCCCTTACTACAAAAAAAGACAAGTTCTCCTTTCTCAATCCTCCTTAGGAATAGTCCATCTACCAGTCTCACACCAAAGATGATGTGATCCAGTCCTCAACTACGCAACTAACATCCTTGCTTTGCCCTTGATGGTCGCACCTAGATATATTTTTTCATCATGTTCCCAGGAGGAATTAAATTCTTTAACGTAATGAGCTTTCTTTCACTCATCCGCCTTGTCCACGTGGCAGTCCTAAATTTGTCTATCAGAAAAAAATATTTCCTCATTGGTGTTAGGACACTCCAAGTTGATGCCCCATTTTCTCATCCACTTGTTGTTCTACTACATCAAAATTTTCCTATTACGTCCTAATTTCTCCTCCACAAACATTTTAAGCCAGCGACGGTTATCCATGCTTTCAACCTTTTTCACATAACTTAGCATTCGAGTTATTGTTAATGCCTCCATCAGAAACACCCCTACTTCAGCCAGTAAAATTTCGTATGGGATTGTTGTTTTGACTGTGAGGGTGCTTGTGATTAGATGCATTTGGATTCTTTCCAACTGCCTCCACCCATAATTAAACATGCTACTTTCCCAAACCTCACAACCATAGAGGGCAACTGACGTAACCAACAAGCCAAAAAGGGTTTTCTTGGTTTTCCAATCCCATAGCTCAACTTTTCTACACCTATTTTGAAGTAAGTAAGATGTTTTCTAATCTCCCTATATCCTTTCGCTCTACACTTCTCCCAACTGAGTTTGTTGTGAAAATCAATCCCAAGGTATTTGTATTATTTCGTTATTTCCAACAAGCTTTCTTCATAAATAAAGTTAACTTGAGTCTCTTTCTTTTTTAGTGATGACTTTGGTCTTGTTAATGTTCACTTGCATCCCGACTTCTTGCAAAATAGTTTTAAGACTTTCGACTATTACATCAACCAATGAATTGTTCTTGAAATTAGGATAAGATCGTCGGCATATAAGAGTAACTTCACCACGTATATCCATCTTATTGGTAGAAAGGCTTATATTTAGAGACATAACTAGGAAAAGCATTTATATTGGTAGCAATCCCAATGTGCACCCAAGGTATATCCCACTTATTGGTATGAAAGGCTTATATTTAGAGACATAACTAAAGCAAAAGCATTTATATTCATAAAGAATCCCAATGTGCACCCAAGGTATATCCCACTTATTGGTAGCAAAGGCTTATATTTAGAGACATAACTAGCAAAAAAGCATTTATATTGGTAGAATCCCAATGTGCACCCAAAGTATATCCCACTTATTGGTAAAGAAAGGCTTATATTTAGAGGTATAATGAGCAAAAACATTTATTCGTGTTTGTGAAACGCCTCTAGCACTTTTAGTATTGATTTTATATTATTTGAAATGTTTTAAAATTGTTTTTGTAAGAGTTCAATTTAATTTTATTACATTTGAAATAGATAAATCTCTACATAATCATATTAAAGGAGGATTTGTATGGTAGTTATTAATTTAATATCATTGTATTGAAAATATTTTTAAAAAAGATTGAAATGTATTCTCTAAAAAAACATAAAGAAATAAATTTTGATTGTATTAATGGAAATTTCCGTTATAGTGTGTGTCACCATATATTTTACGCGTCAAAAATCCTATTGTAGTTGAGTGTTCAAGCTAATTTAATATGTTTTATACGAGTACTCATTAAGTTAACGACATTTTCTCTCATTTATTTTAGCAATAAACATAAGATAAGGAGACCCACTCAATACATAAATATATACCACTTTAAATTTGTCATTGTCTAATCTCTTTTACATTATGAGTGGTCATGGTGCAATATAATTTTAATGAGGTGTTATGTAGTTAATGATGACCTCTAATTTTACATGTATTTGACCATCACGGAAAGTTTCTATGTTAAATTTAGCGTCCATTTGACCAACATATAATTTTTGAATAGTAGTCGACCTAATCAAATTTTTCATTTTCAATAATAATCACAAAAATAAGAATGAAAATGTTATTAAAGCGATGATTGCATATATTATCCATTTTAATTTTTTTCAAATACACAAATAAAATCCAATACATATATATGAACTTGTAGATACATAAAGTGTATAGATGAACTAATTTTCTTTAAAAATGTTAAATGTGAACCATATAGTTATTTTTGTGAAGATAACCATTACTCCATTTTTACTCTTTAATTACCTAGAGAGACATTATTATTTACGTATAACTTGGGTTATGAATGATATTAAAGGCAACAAGAAAATGAGGCGATCAAATAAATACATAGAGATTTTGTCAACAAAAGATTTTTCCTATTTAAAAAGGAAATAAACAAGATGGAAAGATGAAATTGGCAAGATTGTAACTAACCTCAATATAATAAGTTTACATTAAAAATCCATAAGTTATCCACATGGAGGCGGTGGTTTATCTACATGGAGGGAAGAAGTACACTTTAGTGTACTTGAAGCCTTCCATAATTGTAGACACAAAATCACGCACATATTACTATTTTACTATACCACCAAGTATGTTGTTATATGTATGGATCTTGCATAAGAAAAGTATTCGTTGGTGACACACTTCCTAGTCTATTTGTTTATTTTGATTATTTCTATTGTCTCTTACTCTCTCATCTGTCACTTATGTACCCAGTCTTTGGGTCAGTCACGAGGATCCTGCCTGAATCTTTTCACATTTTTCATCAGTTATCTCTCGACACCAACGCCTGATCTGGACACTAGTGCTTAGGCACTCCTATCCACCCTAGGTGCTCCTGTCCTCTTTGTTCTTGTTCACATTTTTGACATTTATGGTCATCCTTTTCAGTTTTTATACTTTTATCCTAAGGTCCTAGTTGACATGTTGTGTCATTAGTGTCAAAATTCAAGCAAGAGATCCCTATATGTACACAACATACATACCATTATAGGGGTGGGCAATTTATCAAGGGATGTTTATCTACATACTATTAAAGGGACTACTTTTTGGGCTTATTATTCTGCATAAACTACATAAGAAGGGGAAGTTCTGAATTCCATCCCACATATTTACATTCTATCTAACTACCACCCGTTGTCTTGGCGTTATCGACGCGAGGGCAACCTAAGGACATGATTTCACACATAAGCACATAGAACTACATGGATTTTGAGATGTAGTACAATGCTCGATCATAAGTTCACTATGTCGGGTGACCGTCGGCATCAATCTGACTCCCCATTTGCATATTTTTTAGGATTTGATGTAGTTTGGGGTTTTACAGGATATCAATTGTTTTTAGGTTACCAATAATTCGGTGATCATCTAAGAAAGATACATGTAACCAATAACAAAGGATAGTGAAACTCTAACGACATAGGAAAAATTAGATTTTGACCCTCTGTGCGATCCACGGCACCTACAGGAGGTCTTTGGCACCTGGCACCCCTCACCCTTACCCAATTACCCATGTCCCATCTAATCTACAAGTTCCAAAATCTATATTGAGCATTTCTGACACTCTACCCAGCCGGTTCATCGATTGCTCCGGTTCAAGTATACTTTGGGATAAGCAAAAATTAGATAAGTGTCATGTCTCTCTCATTTGCTTACACAATTACATTTTTAGAGTGCTTAGCATATTGTATTCTGTTGTATATCATTATAGTGACTATGAAATTAGATTTAATATTCAAATTTTGTTAAATCATTTGGTGAACCCCTCTCTTAGAACTCCTTGCCCTAGGATCCACAAAACCCTAATGGCTAAAAGTAGATCTTCCTCTCTTAGGCAAGTTATGCATCATGAGAGTGTCAATCATATCCTTGATGATGTTGTTGAGGCTGAACTTCTTGATCTTTATCATAATGTTTGATTTGATGACAATGTTCAAAGATTGCTTGATGCTAATGAACACAAAGTTCCTACTAGTTTCTCCACTCTACTTTAAGCATTGTTTCTAAGGACCAAAACTTTTCTGGATGTAATCCTTGTTCTTTCATAATCACCAAGGCTACTCCACTTTCTTCTATTTCTATGTAGCTCTTGATGATGCTATTATTGATTATATTCTTGAACTTGATTATACTACTATAGATAAAAATCATGTTATTTCCAATGATGAAAATGTACATGTGCATGATGATGTTTCTCATACTAGTCAAGATGAATGTAAAGTTGTATCTCATGCTTCTTTTATTTCTGAAAATGTTTCTACTGATTGTAAAGATATATCTTATGATAGTTCTTCTCCTACTTCTCTATATGTTGATGACTCGCTTGATGAAATACTTGCATGTGAAACTTTGTCTAATGATGATTATATTTCGATCATGAACATGTTAGTGAAAATTCTACTTCTCTTAAGATTGTTGAATGTGAATTTTCCACTCGCTTTCTTCTACTTCTGAGGTTGTTTCCATGACATTCATGATGATTCTTCCATTCTTACTAGTTCACCTCTTATGGTTTTTATACTACTTTGCTAGCATTTCTTAATATCCCATGTTTGTCTTCGCATCTTTCCTCTTCTTCTTCTTCTCTAAATGATAATCATGTTGCTTCTTTTATTCCTCATAGTATACCTCCTCTTGTTTCTTCTGCATCTACATCTAGTGTGCCCATAACATATTCCTCTTCCACTTATTCTTCTCATATTCCCAAAGATGATGAGTTCCCTTAATGCGAGAGAATAAACTCCATCGATTATTATATAACTTGAGTACTTATGGCGTCTATGAAATTGAATCAAATCAGTTCACTATTTCTAAACCAGGTAGGAGAGAAAAGGAACTTACTTGCATTTTAATAATCTAGAATTGCTCACCGATTCTTGTGATAAAAGTTGATGGGCTGAAAATACTTACGAGGGGTTGAATTGGAGGATGCATGAGGTTAGCCAAAAGTAGAAGGCGTTGAGAAACTAGTGTAACGCCTTGATTTTTGTAAGTTATCATGGTGATTACTTTTCAAAATGTTAGAATTCTTGAAATGAAGACAAACATGTTAAGATATATTTTGATCTTAAAGTCCAATGTGTTGCTAATCGGGACCACTTGTATCTTGTAATTTGTTTACTTGGAGCAATGCAGCTATTATTACTTGTATTTCTTAATGTGACAATAGATTTGTCATATGCTTGATGAACTCTATTCGCCGATTGATACAGACACCTTGAATCAATTCCATTGATCCAAGGTATCTTGTAACCTTCTATCGCTTTGTCGATTTACTTTTAAACCAGACTGAAGGTTGATATAAATGTACAGCACCTGATTTCAGGTATGAATATCTGGCACGTAGATGCCAATGGAAAAGGTTCGATTCTCGAACCATACACTGTTGTAACACTAGACAGCGTAAGACGATAAGGGGGTTTGGATGCAAGTGGCACAGGTATGTGGAACTTGGGACGAAACGTCCTGCATAGTGTTGAAAATGAATGTCAGTCGGAAGGACTTGATTGGAAACTAATTAATTAAATAATGGGGGATTAGACCCTAACCTACCCCTAAGTTCTACCTTATACCCTAACTACTATCCTATATGGATTTTTAAATTTTATAAGGGAGAAAATAGATCTAAATCCTATTAACCTATGAACTAGGCGAATGACCTAGATATGGACACTATTAAAAATCCTAAACTAATCCTAACCTAAGGAAGGGGACGCACAGACCCATGTGGATGGAAAGGATAAGGAAGGATGGTAGGAAATTTAATAGGGCAATGAATGAGGTCCTTGCTTGGACAGCGCCAAGTTTGGCGGGAACATGGAAAAGTTAGAGGCATCCAGTTAGCCATGAGACTAAACTTTGATTTCATGCAAAATTTGAAATTTGGAACTTGCCAACCCGAGTCGGCGGTGGTGTGAGGAAAAAGGAAAAAGCAAGGTGCCTTCATGCATTAATTGTCTTGGTCTTCACGACCAGCCCTTGGAAAGAGGATAGAGGAAATTTTGTTGGTCATTGTGTTCTTTCGGGTTTTTGAAGTTGCTCTGCATTTGGTTTCTTCACGGTTCTGTCGAACCAGCTGTGTTTGATTATTATCTCTGTTTCTTTGGAAAAACTAAGGCTATTTTTGAGCCTGTAGAGGTAGGTGATTGTTTGGGAAGCTTTACTACTGTCGCCGTGGAAGGAAACAACTCCAGTAGGCACGGTTTTCTTCGAGCTTCAAGAAAATTTTAGGCATGTTAAGCCCTTCTCCTTAAACTGCTTGCTTTTGCTTAATCGTCTCATTAAAACAACCCTGCTCTTCTGATGGGGGTTTTGTTTATTCGATTTTGCTGTTATGTTGAAGAGATTTTGGGTTGAGTCGTTTTCTTTCTGTATGCGACTTGGGTATTTCTTGTAAAATGGGTAAATGAAATGGATCTGTTCTTGCTGTATGAGTCTGCATTGATAGTATTGTGTATTGTTTCTATTACCCATATGGATTCGAGTTGGTGAATGTACCAACGATGTGAGTGTGTTTTCCGAGCTCTGTGCATTCTTGTAAAAATGAAAGGATAAAAGGGTTCGATATGACCTCTGGTTTGAGCTGTCATTATAAAACAAACACAACTTGGGTGTTCTTGTTACATTTTGAAGAAAATGATTGTTTCTTTACTGAAATTGTTAAGGAAACGAGTTCTTCTTCTTTCTGCTGTTTTAAATTCTGAAGGAAATGGTAATTGGGTTTCATTGAGCATTATGGGTTCGGTTTGATGGAAGTGATAGTGATATTTTGATTGTTTTCTGAGTGCTGTGTTTTTTTTTGTACAAACGAAAGGATGAAATGATTCGTGTGATCTCTGATTTTGCGCTGTCATTCTAAAAAGAACTCGACTTGAGTAATTCTTGTTGTGTTTGAAGAAAATGGGTGTTTTCTTATTGAAATAATTAAAGGAATGAATTTTTCTCTCCCTGCTGTTCGAATTCTGGAAATAGTAACAATAGAGCTTCACTGTACATTACGGGTTGGACTTGCTTTGTAGGTAACAGCAAAGTGCAAATTGTTGTTTATGAATTGTGTGCGTTAATGGGTATAGAAAGTCGTGTGAATATTTGACAAAGCGGTTGTATAACTGTTCAGTTGGTTATAATACAGTGCAAGAAGTATGAGTTCTTCCAGTACAGTAAGAGCATAGTATGCATCCTTACATTGTTTGCCCTATGATGGATACGATGTTTTACCTACATGTTTTGGTATTCGTATGTGCCTGATTGAAAGGAAGTTTTGATATGGATTTATTCCTTGCTGTTGAAAAGTGAATTCTCTTATTATTAGGATGAAAATGTGACTTGTTGTGGTTCTTTATACACTCTATAAGTTGTAAAGACGTAAATGTCTGTTGAATGAATTATTTAAAAAGGGAATTATATTATGCGGAATGAATCATAATGTTGGATCATGCCTGTGCTAAATAAGCAGATATTTGGTTGTCTCAATGAGAAGAGGTAATATGATCCATCTTCCTTGTATTCGGTTATTGATTTCTTAAGTTTCACTCTGAACTGTTATCATTGATTGGTGTCTCGTTTGGATTAAATTTTCAGTACAGTCATGAGGAAAGGAAAAGGAGTGTGGATGGATAACTTGGAATAATGATAATTTCTTCTCTCATACAGTTGGAAATCTGTAATCATTAAGGAACAAATTTTGTATTGCTTTGATTTAAGCATCTACATTTTATTGTTGTTTGCTTTTCTCATCAGTATTTGATTGCTTGAAATCAAATGAGTTGCATGAACTGAAAGGAAAGTAATTTGGTTTATATTTCAGTCAAATTTTATCCTTTGAAATTATAACTAATGAAAGGGAAAGAAATTGATAGCATTTATGTTATTACAGCAGTATACATACTTGTGTTCCTAGTTCTTACTGATGTTGTAATCTGGAACTGTTGAAGGAAATTACTTCTTGTAATGATTATTTAGGAAAGAGGACAGTAATCCTTTGACTGATTGGGATGGTAATTAGATGATTCAGTTGTTATGTTGTTCATTCTTTTTTATACTTAATTCTTGAATGATGTTCATATTAACGTTTCATAAAAGCAGGGTTCTTTTATTGAGACAGTTAATTAAAAGCACCTCATTTTAATGACAAGTGCTTAATATGCTCAGTTCAATGAACTGCCCGTGCAAGTAATTTTGCAGATGGAACTTGAGTATAAATGAAGACATGGCTGTTTTCTGTTACTTCTTTTAATTGACTGAAGATGGATTGTAATTGATAGCTATTACTCCTCTATGAGGAATTGAGAAAAGAAGAAATTACATTCTTCTATCTTATGTGTTGTAATGTTGTTTAATATAAACAAAGTCCAGTCATTTGGACTGGCAAATGTATAGATTATAAAACGGATGGATGAATACAAATACAAGTGTGATATTTTAATGACTGTATCAGTTTGATATTGTTGAATAAGTAGGGAATATAACATTATTCCTTGATTTGGAATTATTCAAATGTTCATGGATGGATTTAAAAGGAAATGACATCTATTCTTACCTAAATGCAACTTTTACGATGAAATGTGCAATTAGTTCATACTTGGGTTAAGATGAATTTTTAATTGACATTAAAAAGGATTTAGGAAGAACATGATCTCTTAATTGAAAGGTATTCGGGATTAGCTCTGAAAGCTAAGGAATATCAAATAATTTAGGAGCAGCCAAACCTCGTATTCGGACTCCGTTAATAGCCTCGAATGTTAAATTCAGAAAATAAGGATATGGGAAAAACATATCCATGGTTAACAGACCTTAACTATGTAAGGTTAAGGAGAATAAATGAATAAATTCATTTGGAATTAGACCTCATTTAAATGACGTCTAATAAGATGGAATTCTGAATTTGTTTACAGTTGTGGAAAAACTTGGTGAAGTTTAATAGGTTAAACTGATTAAGTTTATCGGTAATGGGCTGCTTAGTCCAGGATTAAGAAAAGAACCAAGTAGAGAAAATGCAACCCTTCGGTACGAAGGAGGAGATGCGTAGTAAGCTAGAAGACAGATTAAGTCTCTCTTAGCTACATACAACTGTATCAAGAACGAGGATAAAGGATCAGCATGGCTGCTGAAAGTTGATCTTAAATATTAAGATCATAATCAAATCACACTTGAGCTGGATGTGTACTCTCGATGGGAGGATTCCGTAGGACATTGACATACGCCAGCTACAACATAGTGTCTTCATGAAGGTGGGGCCTTCATGACAACACAATGTTATAGCTGACATATTACAATGCCCTCCCGAATTAAATCATCAAGATTACATAAGCTGGATACTAAGTTCTTGGCTGGGGATAGGAATGTGATCACGTATACGGAGTGTCTCCAGAGGACTAAAGGTAACTAGACACACGGATTCGTCTAGGGATGACACCGTATGTCTGCGTATCTTTAGTTACCATGAGTAACTTCCTATACTCGTTCATATTGCTAGTTGGGGTTAGAGTTTGACCTTAATGGAAAGGGTAGAGAGACCAGAAGGACCATTCTAGATAACAGACGAAGTGAGGTGAAGGACGTATTCCATTGGTGTGTATCACATCCAGGAATATGATCATGCAAAGCATGTGAAAATCTTTGGCCAAAGTATCGCAAGTGTTGGTTGTGTTGTCCTAATCACCTAGTTTAAGATGTAGGATGTCAGATGAATATCAGTAACAGATATTCAGATAGGCTTCTTAAATGGATCACTTCAATAACCGGAAACGGTAAGAGAACCTTGTATATACATTATACTATGCATGAATTAACATGAAGGATCGGTAAGTCGCCGAGTCATGAAATGAGAGATCGCTGAAACTCCGAGCCATAAAATGGGAGATCGGTAGTTCTTCGAGTCATTTACAGCAGCATATGGAATCTGTTATATGATTGAATGGCACTGAATGTGTGTTCCATATTGCAAATATGTGAACAGAGAACATTAGTTTTAAAAGGAAATTGTGTGATCCAAACTACATTATTTGGATAGAGAACAATTATTAAAACTTGAACGTGTGTTTGAATTATATAATTCATAACAGGGAACGTTGTATAAAAAAAAAAAAAAAAATTCCCTTGTTCTAGTATCTTAAAATGGGGATGTTACAACTAGAGCCCTGAAGGAGGAAGAATCCTACGTAGAAAAAATTGTGAGCTTGCTTCACTTTCTCCCTATCTTTATCTTCATCTTCTTCTTCCCCCACCATTCCTCCTCATTTTCCATTTTTCTCTCGACCCCAAAACGTAAACCCAAGCTTTCTCCTCCTCTCTCTATTTTCGAGTCGTATAGGGGAGAGGGGCTAGTAGTGGTACACCCTAAGTTAAGGGGTCCACAAAATCAATTGTTTATTATGTGGGGTCGATATTTTTCACCAATATGTAGTTCAAATTTGTCTTAGCTTATATTTTTCTTTGGAATATTTAATTAGAGGGAAAACTATATTTTGAATTGATTTAAAATAATAAATTTGAGTTACACTACAACCATGGTGGAAACCAATACTTAAACATGGGTAATAATGATTTAACATTGAATTTTTAATGTTTGTACATGGGTGAGAGGTCTTACATGTCATGATGTGATTGGCTACTCTACATAATTATTATGTCAAAAATAAATAACCACTAGATAGTACTATGACAACTATGAATAGGTATTATAACAACTACTAGGTATTGTGTGATCAAGACTATAGTAAACTATTGGACCATGTTTACCTATTAGCCCCTCCCCCCTAATGAATGAATGAAATGAAGGATTTTAATGACATCCACGATAGTAAGAGAGACTATGTGTCTTTTGTTTGGATGGGCAAAGGTGGAATCGAAAAATACTTTATTACGAATGCAATGCTTATAATGACATTTGTTCCGATATGCAATCAATTTTACGACATTATCATTACGGGTTATGTTCAATGAGGATTTGATAGCTAAAATGGGGGACTTCATCATCAAGATTAATAAAAGAATATCATAATTAATGAAACTAAAACAAATTGGTTTCATTGTCTCATAGGTTATTTTTAGCCTCATGGATGTTAAAAAAATTTCATTTCATTTCCTTAGGAATAATCCGTTTGTTGGTCTCACACTTTGAAGATGATGTGATCCAGTCCTTAGCTACGCAACTAACATCCTTGCTTTGCCCTTGATGGTCACACCTAGATATATTTTTCATCATGTTCCTAGGAGGAATTAAATTCTTTGACATAATGAGATTTCTTTCGGCTAATCTACGTTTTCCATGTGGCGATCCTGAATTTTTCTATCAAAAAAACTTTATTTCTTCATTGGTGTTAGGACACCCTTATAAGTTGATGCCCCATTTTCTCATCCACTTGTTGTTCTGCTTCATCCAAGTTTTCTTCCTACATCCTAATTTCTCCTCCACAACCATTTTGGGCTAGCGATGGTTATCCATGCTTTCAGCTTTTTCACATAACTTAGCATTCGAGTTATAGTTGATGCCTCCATCAGAAACATCCCTACTTCGGCTGGTAAAATTTTGTATGGGATTGTTGTTTTGACTTTGAGGGTGTTTTTTATTAGATGTTTTTAGATTCTTTCCAATGCCTCCACCCATGATTAGACATGTTACTTCCCCAAACCTCACAACCATATAGAGAAACCGACATGACCAACAAGCCAAAAAGGGTTTTCTTGGTTTTCCAATCCCATAGCTCAACTTCCCTGCACCTGTTTTGAAGTAAGTAAGACGTTTTCCAACCTCCATGTATCCTTTCGATCTACACGTCTCCCAATTGAGTTTGTTGTGAAAATCAATCCCAAGGTATTTGTATTCTTTCACTATTTCCAACTAGCTCCCTTAAAAAAGAAAGTTAACTTGAGTCTCTTTCCTTTTTAGTGAAAAAATTATGACTTTGGTCTTGTTGATGTTCACTTGCATCCCAACTTCTTGGAAAAATAGTTCTAAGACTTTCAACTATTCCATTAACCCATGAGTTGTTTTTGAAATTAGGATAAGATCATCGGCATATAATACTAACTTCACCACGTATATTCGGCTTATTGGTAGCAAAAGGCTTATATTTAGAGGCATAACTAACAAAAGCATTTATATTGGTAGAAATACTAATATGCACGCACCCAAGGCATATCCCGTTTATTGGTAGCGAGGCTTGTATTTAGAGGTATAAGTAGCAAAAGCATTTATTTTTGTTTTTGAAACACCCTAGGCACTTTTAGTATTGATTTTATATTCATTGAAATGTTTTAAAATGGTGTTTTTTAAGAGTTCAATTTAATTTTATTACATTTGAAATAGACAAAACTCTACATAATCATATTAAAGGAGGATATGTATGGTAGTTATTAATTTAATATCATTTTATTGAAAATATTTAAAAAATATATTGAAACATATTCTATAAATAAACAAAAATAATTAAATTTTGATTGTATTAATGGGAATTTCCGTTATAGTGTGGGCCACCCTATATTTTACATATCAAACATCCTTTTGTAGTTGAGTGTTCAAGCTAATTTAATATGGTTTATACGAATAATCATTAAGTTGAAGACATTTTCTCTCGTGTATTTTAGCAATAAACATAAAATAAGGATACCCACTTAGTACGTAAATATATACCACTTTAAATTTTTCATCATCTAATCTCGTTTACATTATGAGTGGTTATGATGCAATATAATTTCAATTAGGTGCTATGTAATTAATGATGACCTCTAATTTTATATGTATATGATCATCATAGGATAGTTTCAATGTTAAATTCAACATCCTTTTGATCATCATTTAATTTTTTGGATAGTAGTCGACCAAATAAATAAAAATTCATTTTTTCGATAATAATCACAAAAATAAGAATGAAAATGTTATTAAAGCAATTATTGCATATCATATCCATTTAAAAAAATTTCAAATACACAAAAATAAAATCCAATACATACATACATACATATATATACAAACTTGTAGATACATAAAGTGTATAGATGAAGTAATTTTCTTTAAAAATGTTTGATTTTAACCATAGAGTTGGTTTTTGTGAAGATAACCATTACTCCATTTTTACTCTTTAATTACCTAGAGAGACACTATTATTTATTCATGACTTGGGTTATGAATGATATGAAAGGCAACAAGAAAATGAGGCAACCAAATAAATACGTAGAGATTTGGTTAGCACAAGATTTTTCCTCTTTAAAAATAAATAAATAAACAAAATGGAAAAATGAAATTGGCAAGATTGTAACTAACCTCAATATAATAAGTGATGCAAATTAGAAATCACCAATACAAGCCTAGGCGCGCCGACACATCAAGCATTCGGATCTATGACTAATATATCATTCTACAATGCATGTTCGAGATCTAGATCTAGAGAATAACAGACTTAAAAGATAACCATGATAAAATCAAACATGAAACAATGAACTATAACCACATGATAACAACTTGATTCATTCCATAATCTCCATTATATTAAATGAAGCAATACACAGAAGCTTCCTCATAATAACAGTAGTATACGCTCATGCACATATCAGATTTGGCAAAATAATCTCACTATAACACAGTTCTCACACCCTCTCTTCTATGCTACACAATTCACTACATATTTATAAGGGTGGGGACTTGACCTTCACCGCTTATCTAATCCCAAAATAGGTCACATGCTATTATTATCCACACGTTGCTACACAAATAGCCACACATGTAAGTGCACTAATAATAGACTACTTTTAGTTAACTGAAAGTAGTAGATCTATTCTCAGCATGTATTCATGCAAAGCGCTTCATAGCCGATCATCCAAAAATAGCCAATGTGTGTCGTGCAAGTCTTTGACTGGTTTGTGTGATCCGTACGTTATCTCTAAAAATAGATCCTCATCATGAAAATGGCTGTCTCAAATCTGTCTCTCTTCTTCGCGTGTGATCCTTTCCAACCCTCCCGCGCCTTTGAATGTGCTCTACTCTCTTGCACGAACCTTATTTATTTACTTTGCTAAGTTCCAGATTTTGACTAACCAACATTACCCCACACTAGTTGCATTGCCACCCCTTTAATGGTTGTCTCCAAAATGAATCAAAGAATATGAATATAAAGAATTTAGATAAATAAAAGAATGTCTTTACCCTGTAGTCTCTTCTACTTCAACCTGAAGAATCAATTTTGGATATTCTTCTTTTATTTCTACCTCTAGAGTCTATCAATCATTGAGCATGACCTCTGCATTCTCTAGAATATCCACTGCAATTGACTCTAACTCATCCTTTGCAATCTCTCCTTTTTCATTCTACAAGACCAACACAATGTTGGACATGGCAATCATTCTTCCTTCTAGTAAGTCCATCTTTTGTGCGATGAGTTTCCCAAGCTCATCCAGACTTTCCTTGTGTGGTTCTTAAGGCTCTTTGTAAGGGCCTCACACTTCTATTTGACAAACATTAATCATTCTATGTGGCCCAATGTATCATCTTTCATGGCCCTCAGGACTTCATTGTCTTCTAAAATGGTCTTGTTTCTTATAACGACTTCTAGCGCTGTCTGCATACTATTCAACGCTTGATCTTCCTTCTTCAGTTCCTCCTGCAAGCTCTGAAGTAACCCCTCATATGATGAAATCTTCCGCATCACTAAAGCCTTTTCCCACTCTGCTTCTTATGATGAACACTTTGGCATTGACATGCACAAAGGTTCATCTTCAAGCACTAATTCCACCAATGTACTTACATAATGTATTACCAAAGGAAACGTTTTGGGTACCTTTGGCTCTAAGTGTGGCCTAGCCTTCATAACATTGTCCCCAATCTCCTCTGCCATGCTGATAAAAACAACATTCTTCTTCTGTGCCAAGTCTTTTTCCTGCTTTAGGCACGTTATTTCCTCATTCTTAGTCTTGATCTCCTCCCTCAATGCCCTAATTGTTCAACTTTATCCATATTCCATTATGTCACTTCTGTCGAGACTTTCACCAAAGCATTGCTCACTTGTTCATCTGACATAACAAAGAGGATTTTGTTATGTGCTTGGCCTGAGTGTCTTCTTCAATCTCCTCAAACACACAACTCTTCACATACATCAAAATCTAGTTCATCCATGTGCGTGTGCATCAACCATGACAATTGCTTCCTTGTGTACATGGTTGCCATATCTTCATCCATCAACTCCTAGCCATACAACTCCTTTTGTGTCATTGTGCTTTGGAAATGGGTGCGAAAATTTTACCTATGTCCTCGGCATAGCCCATGACTAGTGGAAGATATTCTCCACTTGTTCTTTTTTATCTAGGCTTCTTAGGAACTTGGGCTTCAAGATTTGGAACTTGTGTTGTTGTGTCCTGAGTAGTTTCGATTCTTGTCTTATCTGCCTCCTTTCCTGATTCCTCTCCATCCTTCATATATTCATCTCCTGGTTCGTCCTTGTTCTCTGAGGTGTAGGGGAATTGGGCATGCTTTCCTCAGACTCTTCCGCTTCCTCATTCAACTTCAATTTCCTTCTTCTTTTCTCAGTTGTCTCCTTCTGTGGAGAGAGTCGAGGTGATCTGTGTATTGATTGTGGAGTAGCACCTTGGGTCCTTATTCTCCTGAATACTCTTTTGAAATGGAATTCTCCTTGGACTGCATTCAAGTCCTCATCATCTCCCTCTTGTGGTTGAGGTGGTGTAGTCACGCGCTCAACTTCTTCCTTATTTGGAGGTTGTCTTCTGCCTCTGTGCTCCAAACCACCACTATCTGCATGTTATTCTTCTTCATCATTTACTTGAATTGTTTTTGTGGGCTTAGGCGCTAGAACATTTTCCATTATATGCTTACCTTTTGGTGGCCCTGGGAGTGTGAAATCATTCTCCACATACTTAGTGTTCTCCACTTAGGTTTGAGTTGTAGGTACACAAGCACTACTCCGGTGTCCCCAACTACCAAGTTTACATGCTTCATGCTTATAATATTTGAGATAAGCCTCTTAATGTAGGCATTCCACCACTGGATATACATATTTCTTTCTTAGAGTGTGGTAGTCGTAATCTACCTTATCTGCATTGAAGGTTAGGCAATACACATCTAAAAATCGATGAACTGATGCTTGGAAATACCTTGATGTGAAGGCATATGATAGTTTACACCATGGGCTCCAAGCCTCATCCTTCATTGCAAATCATGTGATGCAAAAATGTTGGTAGACTGCAAACTGAACTGCCTTACCCACCATTGAAGGAAAATCCTTAGGTATGTGTTGTTCTTCTTTGAATGCCGCACAAAGTCTATCATACCACATCTCCACCCTCTACTTGAATGATTCACTCATTGATCCGTCACCCAAGTACTTGTCAAATCTTTCTGCAGGTGACTTGTGTTCCATGAGGTACTCCCAAATCTTCTCCTTTGGCCCATCAGGCACCCCAATCTCCATAAACAATAAAGATAATAACACAACTCCAAAAATTATTCTGTCACCTATCTGAGCTTCTTCAATGATTGTCTTTGCTATGTGATCCAAAATATTATAGACCACTCCTTTAGACATCTTCTTTGCAACGTGCAGCCACATCGTGTTTACCTACGACCATCTTCCTTGGCCATTCACTTTGTTACAAGAGGTGCAATTGCCGCACTACTGAGGTACTTCTTCAATTTGTCAAATTCCATAACACACGGACCTTTGGTATACCCAAAATCCTTCCTTGTCTCTAGGATTGTGGCCTTATCAATTAAATCACTATACAGATCCACCCCTGAGGCCCTTAGTCTTGTCACCGTTGAAATCAAAGTAGTTGTGATTTTAACCAAGAAGTCCTCATTGACTCGCTCATCAAACAATGATACAATGGTTCATACTTTCCCAAGTATGGCAGCTCGTCTGTTAACCGGTAGACTCCATTATGCTTTAGTAACTTCTCACCAACGTCATCGTACATTGACATATCTTCTGTTGTGCACTTGTTCATTTTTATGCTCAACAACGCATCAAGCTCCTTCTTATTATCGATGTTTGATGGTTGTAATAATTGATTTTACATTAACAAACATAGTAATCCCATTGTTGTCCCATAATCATGCCCTCTGATATCAGCATTTATGAGAAATTACTCTCGAGAGCAATTTCTTCTTCCACTTCAACCTTCTTCTTCCCTTTTTCTCTTCTTTGCGGGTGCTTTCTTCGGTGCCATCTAAAAATATTTCTTTTCTTCCCTCTATAATCGAGCAAGTCAAAACCCTAGTTTAAATCTTCATGCCCTAGTGAAAATCGCATTCCCTAGCTTGTTTATAACGTGTCTTCTTCACTCAAACCCTTCACCTATGGGAACACAAGATTCTCCTGCGCACAACCCTTCTCTCCACGTCTGGTTTCACACTCTTCGCACCTCAACACGATTGCTCGGCTCGTTTACACTTAGCCCTTTTCAAATTCTCTCAATTACAATGGTAAAAATGAACTCACATCCCATCCTTATATAGAATTTTAAAAATTTAGTGCATTTATTGCTCCTCCACCTACCAATAATCCTCTCATTAATCAACCATTTTTGTTCTTTCTATGCGGTACATCTTCACGCCTAAGCTATAACCTTCTAGTGTGCCCTCCTACCTTTTGGTACTGTAGAATTCTCTTCAATGCACTTCCATGCACCTGAGTACCTCGTCACTGCGCCTTCCACTGGTAGTATTCATGGCCTCTGCTTACCTCATGTTATACTTGTTTCTTCATTCCTCTCTATCTATGGTCCTTGTGTCTAGAAGCAATCTTTTTTTTTTTTCAATTCTCCAACCTTGAATAACACCCATAGATAGTTCCTTTCATGTGTACTTATTTTCATCAGTCTTATACCTAGATATCAACAACCTACCCCACACTAAGGGTATGTGCAATCCTCTATGCATAAAAATTCTTCAAATAGTAATTAGCTTATGGCGCGTAAACACGCTTATTACACAAACACACCAACTAAATTGAAAAAGCATAGTGACAAAGAAGGAAACACATTAAGGAAATGCAGAATTGAAAACCTAATCTAAATGACAACACTGCCTTATTACAAACACCAAGAAGACTTATTTATAGTAGGGCTTCACCTACTCTCGTTGAAGTAACCAGGTAATCGTATTCCATCAAGTGCCTCTAATTAACAAGCACCTGATTCAAGTATGTGAGTGATAACATACAACCCCAACCAATGTACCTTGAGTTTTCTTGGATGGCACAAAAGTTAGAATCATAAAGGAGCACCATTTGTCTTATCTCAAGCTTTTTATCCCTGATGTGCTTGTCATGTCATGATTTCTACCTGGCCTTCTCTTGTTTTTTATTCCAACATGTTATAGCTCGTCGCTCATCCAACTTAAGTAACTTTTCAATCTGTTCTTCTAATGCTTTCTCATCAGCTAGACCTCCAACGATGCACAATACGCAAAGAAGGTAACATAAATTCCATAGGAAGAACTACTTCTGCACCAAACACTAACTAAAATGGTGTGGCTTTGTTCAACCTTTTATATGTTGTTCGATATGCCCAAAGTATTGTAGATACTTATCATCCCAATCCTTTCTTCCAACATCACATATTTTTGTCAATGTCTAGCTCAAAATTTTGTTGAAAGCCTCAGCTAGTTCCATTTTCCTGAGGATGATAGGGTGTAGTCTTATGGTGTGCAATCATGAATTCATCCAATAAAATTCGATTGTCTCATTAAGAAAATGTGTGCCCCTATCACTAGTCAAACTTAAAGGACATCCATACCTTGTAATAATATTTTCCCATAGAAACCTTTAGCTAATGTAGCCACTATATAATCCTTTGTAGGTGTTGCTTCTTCCCACCTTGTTAGATAATCTATGCAAGTTATGATGTAACACGATCTAATTCTACACGTAGTTGGTGAAATAGGACCCACAAAATCTATAGCCCATTTCTCAAATGGTTCTAGCACTAGTAATAGGTCTTAGAGGCATTTCATCTCGTTGACTTGGTTTCCCAAGATGTTGACAATGATCACAAGCCTTACAAAATTCCTTGCAATCTTTATACAGGGTCTCCCACCATAATCCAATGAGTAGAATCTTGTGCGTAGTGGCATCACCTGTATAGTGGCCACCTGCAATACCACCATGAGCTTCTTCCATAATATTTGTATGCTCATGTTCCAATACACAACGATGCAATACTTCATTCGGCCTAATTTGTACAGTCACCGCTAATCAACATGTAGGGGGTTGTGCATATAGAAATTTGTTTCTTCTCCAAGGATTTCATTCCTTCTGGTGCCATACCTATTTGTAGAAAGACAACAATGTCCTCTAGTTATGATGGTGCTCATTGTAACCTATATAATTGTGCATCTGGCATGGTATCTTCAATTTCTGTGCTTCTTCTCTTGAATGTATTATGGATAAATGGTCTGGTCCAAAATTACTTTTCCTTGGTTTTACCACAACTGTGAAATCAAATTCTATATATGTGCCCTTGTATAATAGGCTTGTTTACCAAATATTTCAATGCCATGTGATTTGTATAAAAGACAAATGGTGTAGCTAGTAGTACTATCGAAATTTATGTAGCGCATAGATCATTGACAAAGCTTCGTGCTCTGTAGTTGTGTAATTACATTTATAACTTCTCCGGTTGAGCCAACACCGTGCCAATGGTCATGCTAGAGGCGTCCACATGTACATGAAATGGCTGGTCCCATGAAGGAAAACAAAAAATAGGTGTGGTAGTAAGTTTCTCCTTTAATGTCTCAAATGCACGTTGCTGTGGTTCTCCCCATTAGAACGTACCTTTCCATTTCAATAACTCCTCCAATGGTGTGACAAATTTGGCATATCCTTTGATAAAATTTCTATAATATCATGTATGACCAAAAAATCTGCGCACCTCACTCTGACTGGTAGGCTCTTTTAGGCCTATAATATTTACAACCTTGGTTGGATCAATCAACAAACCTTCCTTGTAGATTATGTGTCCTAACAATATTCCAAATGGTGTAGAAAATATGCACTTCTTGATGTTCAAAGAGATACTCAACTATCTACATCTTTTAAACATTAAATGCAGATTATCATAATGATAGTTAACTAATCCATACACCGTCCAATCATCCAAATAAACTTGTAAGAAGTTGTGAATAAATTCCTTGAATGCTTGAACAACTATGCGGGAAAATACAATGATCACATTTTTCGGACCAAAAGGCACTATAGTATATGTGAAGCTACCCCATTCAGTAGTAAAAGTAGTCTTTTCCTGATCCTCCTGGGCGATCCGAACTTGATGATACCCAGAGAACCCATCTATAAATGAATAGATTTCGTGCCCTGTAATGCCTTATAGTATTTCCTCAGTGAATGGCATAGGAAAGGGATTAGTCACACATGCAACATTTAGCTCCCCCGTAGTCCACACACAGATCCTAATCCATCCATCCTTCTTGATAATAATCACCATTGGACTAACCCATTCTGACTTGTCAAGGGGCTTGATAATCCCAGACTTCAACATTTTTTCAATCTCTTCTTTGACCTTTTCATGTAATTTGGGGTTCATCATGTAGGGTCTCTTTCTAACTGGGCACACAACCTCTTTAAGATTTATCTTCATCTCCCTAATGATTTATGCATGCCTTTAAGTTCATGGTACCCACTAGGAATAAGTCTTGATAATCCCGAGTAATTGTATGATTTTTTCCACTTCAGAGTCTGACCAATAGTCTCCAATTATGGCTTCCTTAGGCTCAACATTTGATCCAATATTCACCTTCTTTGTCTTCATAGGTTCATGACAGGTGTGCGTGGTCTTATCTGCATTGTCCAACACCTCATGCCTACATGTTGAATGGTTTACATCCAGATTTTCTACTTCTTCGTCATCCACTAAGTAGACCATTTTTCCTTTTTCTTTCTCAAGGCAAGCATGTTGAAGTAGTGTGGCATCGGCCTCTGTCTCTTTAACAAGATGCACTCCTGAGTTTTCTTCATCCAATAACTCCTGAAGGAGTTCTTTATCCTTGGCACTATCCCCCATAGTTAACTATTTTATGAATCTTAATGCTTCTTTCATTGGAGGTTTAGTAGAGAAAATTCAAACGTCTGGGCCATTCCTACAATTAAATCTTACCAATCTCTAGTCTCTCTGTGGAGTTTTGCATATACATACCAAGCACATGCATAGCCTTGTAAAGTGGAATAAAACTTGTGCACCCATAGTGAAGGTGGTAAAGCTTCCTGCCCCTCTGTCTCAGAGTCTCTCACACTTCTAAACGTGGTGCTGAATAGGTTGATTACCATGATAAGTGTAGATTTGAGTAGGTGCATTGCTCCTGAAGAACCTAGTAACAAGAGCAATCCTAATTTCATTCCATCCTGTAATATTATCCTTGTGGGACACCCACAAAGCATGCTACTTGTCCCACATAGTGTATATGCTAGCATATTTCTTCTTTCCAGTGGGTCTATCCACTATTCCTCCATGGTGCGCAGGAATACCATAGGATCTCCTTCTCCATTGTAACAAGGTACCGAGTTGTTACCTATCCTCCTGACATAACACACTGTTTCCTTTAGGAAATATGCTCTTTACTTCGCGCCCTTCCAACACATAAGTGCTATGAGCCCAATTATCACAAGCAACACTTGTAGTGTCGCTAATAGACCGTGCATCCTCCCACCGAATTATTCTTTCTTGGGATGGCTCAAGCATCTTTGGATCTCGGATGACACATACATAAATCCTATTCGATCTTCTTCACTTAAGGGGTTAACATAGGGTGCAGATTTTCCATCTATTAAAGGGATAATAACTCTTTCCTCATTGTTTTTAAACTGATATAACCCTTTTGAACCAAAGATCAACACTATTTACATAGCACCAGGACGTCACAATAGAGCTAGGAAGCTATTTGACTCTGCCCGGCACTAAAGCCTCAAAATCTCTAGTGGACTTGGCTCCTTGCATGGTAATGGATACATCTTTCAAAACTCGGTGGGAGTGGCCTTAGTCGATTAGAGATGAACAATACATTAGAGGATGACTGTAATTGCGGTCTTCCCATTTGTACCCATGCATCTAAAGTAAGAACATTGACTTCCGCACTTGTATCAATCAATATATTACTCAATAGCCACCCATCCACAACAACATTCAGAGTGATTTCCTTGTCATAATCTAGGCTATGAGGGGGAAGATTTACATGCAAGATCTGTCGTCTAGTCTCAACACTTACGCACGAGTGTTTCCTTTTAACCAATTCCTTAACAGTGGAATGATATTTTCTTGGCACAACATTTTGCACACTTCTCTCAAGTCATCCATATCAGTTTGGACCATTTCCAATGATTTCTTTTGCTCCATCTTCCATGATTTCTCCTTTAAATATTGTATTTCACCTTGAAGATTCTTGAGTACCTCCATGGTTTCCTAATAAACCTCCTTCTGATGGGTAGGGTCGGGGTACCGTGCATGAAGAACCTCCTCCTTAGTGATGGTAGGCTTCTGCTGCAATGCTTCTATGGCACATTTCACCTCAATGTGGGTCGTGATCTTTACTTGCAATGCCTCAGACTCTACTTCCAACTTAGGCATCCACTAATTTTCCACAGTGTGTTGTATCCTAACCATCCTTGCACCTTTGTTTTCTTGTTTATGCTACTTTCTAATATGCTCATACAAGTTCGGGCACTCCTCATAGCTATGACTCTTTCCACATAAAGAACATGTAATATTCTAGGGACATTCATGCCTGTAGTGGTCAGAAGATCCGCAAGTATAACATGTTCTGCGAGGGAGTGCCCACTTCCCTTTGACACTGTTTAGATATTGATCTTGCTATTGTTGATCTCATTTTGGAAAATATTATGTTTTGATTTAGTATGATGTGTATATGTTAGATCATGGATTATTATGGACCTTGATTCAGTTAGCATGCATGATGATTGTTGGAGACATTATTATATATGGATGATGATATACTTTGCTTGATGTGGACATGTTATTGATGTTGATTTTAGACATGTGACATTTGATATTATGAGTAGCTCTAGTATAGAGATTCATTAGATGATGATATAGTGGCAAAATTGAATTTAAAATGATAATGTTGAATTCTTGATATTGTTGTGATTCGGATTTGATATTTATATATTGCTTATATCATTTTGGATGTTCTGATATGGCCACGAGGCCGAAGGAGGTGTTGTTATTTTGCAGGGTTAAAATATCACAACAATGTCGGGGATTGAGACTAACCATATTGAAATTCGGATGAACTCAACGGTCACCATCGCAATTGTAATTGTTTGTGTGTTGTGTGGTGTTAGGATTTCCCATGGGGGGATTTCCATTATATGTGACCATGGGATGTGTGTTTTATGTATGTGTTCCTTTTAATTGTTGTTGTATGTATTTTATTTAGTAAAGCGTTCCTTCTTGTAATTTAATTTAAAAAATTATAATCCTAATATAAAAGTCATATAGTTAAATTTTATTTAATTTAATTGGGATGTGGAATGTAAGTAATAAAGTTGTTGTCTTAGTTATTAATTAAATTGGAATTATGTTATGTATAACCATAGGTTAAATAAATAAATCATTATGTCAAAAGAATGTAATAAATGAAGTCATAGGTATTAATGCATGTTGTAAGAATGTGTAAGTGATGTGTAAGTTGTGTAAGTCGATTTTGGAGTGTAGAACACTCCATCCTCAATGGAACTCGAATTTTTCCTTGAGGGCTGCATTTTGAGGCTTGTGGGACAAGTTAAACTTGTCCCACACCTCTTAAAATCATCCACCAACCATACCCATGGTTTTGGAGTCAAAATTAATCTTTTTAATTGTATTTTGAAATGACTATGTGTAAGTCTTTATTGCACTTTGCTTACAATTTTTAATTCAATCCTTGTTAAAGTATGGGTTAATTTTGAGTTTGAAAGTTGCTTGTCATCTCCATTTATTATGATTAATTGTGAGGTTGACCTTCTCTTTTTGGGGTTGAGTAAGAATGATGTGGCATCCCACTTGGAATCCACATCATCCTCTCCCTCCCTCTCCTTTAAAATTCAAATTTCTTCTCTTATTTGGGTTGTTGAAACTTTGCTTTTTCCTCCTTGGGTCAAATTTTATTTCTTTGTTGGAGCTTGCTTTGAGGAAGGAGTTGGAAATTCTTTTGCATGCATATACCTTGTTTTTGGGACTGCATTTTGAGCACTGAAGGAACTGTTGTTTGGGAAAACAATCTCCACTATGGAGAGGTAGGATTTTGTCCTTTTTATATGCTATTTTTTTCCTTTTCTTGCATGAATGAAATGGTGATTGTGTTGTGTATTCATGGCTGGTTGGGTAGATTGCTTAGGGCAAGGTGTAGGAGAAGACTATGGGGTCTTATATGGGGGGCATAAGGGATTGCCAATGGCATTTATTTTATTGTGGAGGGAGTTTTGGTTTTGGGATCCACCTTGGAAAAGAAACTGCTTGCATTTCTTACTATGGGGGCATAAGGAGGGGTTGGGAGATATAAGGTTTATGGGTTGAGATGATTATTGGCGGTATGCATTTTGGTGGATGCCCAATTCCAAATTGGGAGGCATAAGGAGATTCCCCATAGTTCTTGCTCTTGATGGCTTGCTTGGTCAAGCCTATGTATTGTGTGAATGATTCTTATTGCAGTGGTGAACTATTTGTCTTTGTTTGGACTGTATTTCTTGTTGTGTTCTGCATGTGAAAAGAATGTTGTTTGTTGTGAAAGAAGCCTTGTTTCCATGTGTTGATGTTCATTCTCTATTCCAATATGGTTGGGGCTCGGGGGCCAATGGGGAAGGATGGATTCTCTTTTCCCATTGGATGTCTTGGTTGGGTGGAGAGCATTGCCTTTCCCCTTCCTTGTTGTGATCAAAGTTGAAAAGAAGAAGAAATCAACATGTTGTTGTTTTGGAGCTTGGAGAAAACACAGTTTGATGTACCCCATCCTTTGAGAAATTTCATTGTTATTTTCCCACTTGAAGTGGATGAATTGTATCATTAATTGTAATAAGAAGGCACCTTGTATTGTAAAGGAAAGATTGGGATTCATTAGAAAATGTAAAGGGTTATTATTCCATTCTCTGTTTTGAAAATAACATGACAGAATGAGATCTGCTTGTATTTTGTAAATTGAAATTTATGGAAAGAAATAAGTTGTAATGTGTTGTTTGAAATCAATGAAAGAAAAACATCTCTTTCTCAAATTGTACTATTGCATTGCAATTTAATTGCTGTTGTGTTTTAAAATCTCTGTTGAAAAAGGAAAATACGTGTGGGAGAAAGAGACAACATTCTGTTCTGGTATTTATTAAAATCTGAACTATTAAATGTTGCCTTATTGTTTTTGAATGAGAAGATAGACAAATTAATTGTTTAGACAAGATTTGATAAGCTTTCCATGTTTGGAAGTGGCAAATGGATTATTATAGTTGTTAATGAAAGAACTCTGTTCCTTTTATAAATCTGGCAATTGAAAATAATCTAATAAATGTACAGTTCAGATTGGCAACTTAAATTAAGAAATGAAACAATGAAATTCAGATGTAATAAGCTCTAATGAATTCAATTTGACCTCAACATCAAAGAAGGACATTTTAGGACATCATAAAATCAATTTTAGAACTTGTTGGACCACTTTCCTGTCAAAAGTTGTAAAAATATGAATTACACTTCAATTAACAAATTGAACCTTAAAAATACCCTGAAAACTTACCCAAGATCAATCCTCCATGTTCAATTGACATGTTGAGAAGGAGAAAACCAAAATTTGATCAAAATCTCACAAGTTGGAAAATTGCCAATTTTGAATTTTAAACCCTGTAGATTGATTTCTCAAAATTGACCTTCAAAAATTCACCAAAATCTAAAATTGATGATTTTTGTACAAAGAGGACTTCAAGAGATTTCTAGAAAGTCCTTGTTTGTCCAAAACTGACCTTTCTATCAAAAGTTATGGCCATTTGAAGTTTTACTTCAAAATGGCCATCCAAAAATAAATCTAACTATATTAAAATCAAAATTTGAACTTTGGAAAAATTTCCCCAAAAAGTCCATGCCCCGCAACACTCTCAACCAATCATGTGTCGCCACATGGCACTTTGGAGGGTGAATCCTTTTGAAACTTAACTTTTTGAAAATTTGACCTTGGGAAAATTTTCCCATTTTTCCCGCGTCCCCACAACCAATCACATGCTGACACGTGGCATGGAAGGTATGCGATTAAACTTGAAAATTTAACTCTTTGCCTCTTTTGGAAAAATTTTACTTTTTCCTCCGTGGCCCCAAACCCCTGTAGCCAATCAGGCACTGACACATGTCCTAATGGACGCGCGGTCTCAAGTGCAGCCTTTTTGAACTTTAAACACCTTTGGCATAAAACTCTAAATCACTTCGCCGCTCCGTAGGCCCGTGTCCTATCAAAAGACACCACGTGGCCTTTTGCACAAGTCGGAGGAAAATTTTCCTTTAGAAAATTTGGGTTTTTTTAACCTTGGGAAAAATTTCAAATTTTTCCCGCGGCCCGCCGACCCCCGTCCAATCACATGCTGACACGTGGAAAATTGGACATCGGTGGGAGAGCGGAGATTTTCTCTCCTTTGAGATTTTAACTCATAAAATCTCAATTTTCCCTTTTTTCACCAGTCCACTTCTCCCCACACCAATCAGGAAGTGACATGTGTCCTTCCTCCCCTAACCCGCTCAAGGGAAAAATTTTCTCCCTAAGTCCGCTGGACTCCCCAAGGGAAAATTTCTCCCTAAAACTCCGCCTCGACACATAACTTGAGTTTTACAAGGAGTTAGAAGGAATTCTTTATATGGTTGGAAAGGTGAGAAAATTTCCTATCTAATGAGCATGATTTAGGAAAGTTTTGATGACTCAAAGTTTGTGAAAAATCAAGTTGAATCTTGTAAGCCTATTAGGGCAGGGAGGAGTGAGAATTTACTCCTTTAACCTAAGTGATGAATTTTATCCCTTATTTTGACCTTGTGCTTGTTGTGAGGTGTTGTAGGATAATTTCTGAAAGTCAATCTTGATTGTTAACCTAAAAATAGTTTGTGATAACTATGATCTTGTAACCTTCGTTGCTAATACCCTTAACAAAAAGAAAATTATTCCATAATTTTCCTAGCTAACCCTAGTTGTTTCAGGACAAATATCCTTTTGTGACCTTCTAATTCACAATGCGGCACTAAATCCTTGTGCATGTCTCATGTGCTAAATTTTCTGATAGTTTCTCCAACTGCTTTTCCATAGCTGCGATATGTGCTTCTAAAAATGGGCTCACCCCAATATCTATACTTCCATCCACTTAGCGAGTAAGGCTACTTTTCCATAAATGCGATATGTTCAATAGATCTTCTATGCCCCTATACTATGGAAGATGAAGAGACATCTCCATGTAAATATTCTAGGGTTGGTGTGGACCTTGCCCACCTGATCTAGAACCTCTCTGTTTTTCCTCTTCCTCTAGAACCACCAGATCCACCTGAGCTAGAGATACCTATACCTCATGATCCTGAAAATGTAGTGGGTTCGGACACTTAAGATTTACTTCCTTGCATCCCAACAAGAGAACCGAATCGTACCGATAGTCTACGAAGTGTTACTACTCCCAGAAGATAGTCCAAAAATATGCACGCCTGAATTATATGCGGATGATACACCTAAAAAGGTACTCCCATATAACAACAAATTTGTTTGCACTACCATTGTTATGCCTCTTATAAGACTCTCTCATATTCTCCCACTTCTTGAATTAGCTTGTTGATTGTTTGTTGTATTAGATGCTAGAAAACCAAGTGCAAGGGCAAGGTTGCAGGTGGATTCAGATGCATGCCACGGCCCAGCTTTTCTTTGCTAGTGTGCTTCTACATGAGGATGAGGAGGGTTCACATTCATGTTTTTCCAAATGGGGGAGTTCCTGAGGCTCGGGTTCCATGTCTTTTGCGTGAACTTCCACTCCTTCCTGAACGATCTTTCTCCATAGTGCCATTTGCTTTGCAACCTCTCATTACTTATCTACCTCCCTCTCACACACCTCTTTATACTTAAGTTTCCTTTTCTCTCTCTACCTTTATGCCACTAGGTCTGCCATCTTTCACCAAACCTACTCCTGCCCCCACGCGTGGTGGGGTTTAGTTAACCATCGGTTTACTCTCCAAATTCAAAGTTACCATCAGATCTTGATCACCAGTGGAATGCCTTGTAGGTAAGTTCCCCTTGGATATCGTAAAAACTAGAATTCAACTACCTCTGGGCACGAATAAGTGGAAATTGAGTACTCTAAGATATAACTGTTCAAAACACCATAGAACCATGTATCCACAATGTGAGTCCAAATCAAATCAACATCATAAAGGGCCTGAAATTCTTCTTGCATCCAGACAAGTGTGTGATACCTCCAATTCCGCTTAGATGCATAAGCAATCAGCCACTCGTACAATTCTACCAAAGATAATAAAAAGCTCTCATAAAACCGTCATACAGATTATATTTCACCCACACACGTGCATTAAACTCGAGATCTAGTGTTGAACCACCGTGCATTTTCTTCTTCCGGATCGTGTATCCACTCCTCAACACTTGCTAAGGTCAACCGATATGCGAAACATCCTAAAAATAACTAAAAAGAGGTCTCGGAAATGAAACTAATGATGCAACCTATAATTCACCAATACAAGCCTAGCGCGGCACACACCACTCACTCGGCTAGACTAAGCACTCACCCGAAGCATGCAAAGGTACTAGACCCCTCTTTAGGGTTGTTGTTATAGGATGTTAACATGATGAAGACTTAAAGCATTCAGATCTATGACTAATATATCATTCTATAGTGCATGTTCAGATCTAGATCTAGAGAATAACAGACTTAAAAGATAACCATGATAAAATCAAGCATGAAACACTGAACTATAACCATGATAACACCTTGATTCATTCCATAATCTCCATTATATTAAATTCAGTAATACACAAAAGCTTCCTTATAATAACAATAGTATACGCTCATGTGCGTATCGATTTGGCAGCATAATCTCACTATAACATAGTTCTCACACCTTCTCTTCTATGCTACACAATTCACTACATATTTATAAGGGTGGGGACTTGCCCTTCACCGCTTATCTAATCCCAAAATAGGTCGCATGCTATTATTAGCCACATACATTACAAAAATAGCCACACATGTAAGTGCACTAACAATAGATTGCTTTTAGTTAACGACAGTAGTAGATCTATTCTCATCCTGTATTCATACAAAGCGCTTCGTAGCCGATCATCCAAAAATAGCCAATGCGTGTTGTGCAAGTCTTTGACTAGTTTGTGTGCTTTATATGTTATCTCTAAAAATAGATCCACATTGTGAAAATGGCTAAGTCCCGAATCTATCTCTCTTCTTTTCGCACACAATCCTTTCCAACCCTCCCGCACCTTTGAATGTGCTCTACTCTCTTGTGTGAACCTTTTGTATTTCCTTCACTAAGGTCCAGATTTTGACTGACCAATAATAAGTTTACATTAAAAATCCATAAGTTATCCACATGGAGGCGTGGTTTATCCACATGGAGGGAAGAAGTACACTTTAGTGTACATGAAGCCTTCCATAATACACACAATATACATGGATTTGATGTTAGTTTTATTACATGCCAAGTTCATGGTAATATTTTTAACATTTATACTTATTTTTTATGATGTATAAATAATTAATATTTCTAATATTAAATTTTTTAAATAATAACAAAAGGTAATTTATACATCTACGTATGACTAATAAAAGAGTAAAATTTAATTAATGAAAAAAGAACCGTGTAATGTGTAATGATGTGAAGAGCACCTTTTGTTTTGTAGAATAATGTATCAACACTCAAATAACATTATGTTAATACCATATTTAACTACAAACAACATATATTATCTATTAATAATAACAATTATTAAATTTTATGGTTGAATAGAATACAACCCATCTAAATTTAAATTTAGAAATAAACTCAAATATATAATTTTTTATAGATATCTTTTGATTACTACTTGCGAGAAATTACATTATTGATTTAATCTAAATTGAATTAAACCTTATTTCGAGTAACTAGTGCAATTAATGATATTCTAACGATAAACTACAGTAAGATACAAGTAATAAGCATTCAAAGCTATGAAACCCTATGTAAATGAAAGAGAAAAGGTGATTTAGCTAGTTTTGAGTGATCTGAAAGTGATTACAACTTTCTAAATGCTAGATCTGGTTGGAAACAGTGTCACAGTTGTTCGTAGAGAGTTTTAGGATTCTATATTGTGTTGGACATGTAGTGCCCACTTAGGACATGAGCACTCGGGTGTTAGTGAATTATTATCTCTTGAAAACCGCTCTATGTTTCCATAGCTAAATTCAATTTTTTTTCAGCTCATGCCCTTCGTTGGTGTTTAAGCCAAGTTAGAGATTTAAGAATTTAGCAAAAGTCATGCCCTGGAGCCGTTTAAACCTCTCTGTTTTGCTCGCTTTTTAAAAATCCTCCATTTCCTAGTTTGTCACAAGTAATATCCTCTTTACAACCTCCATTTTTGATTGAAATTGTTCACTTGTTCTATGGCCTAGGTCATCAAATCATTGTTTTTCCTCCATGCCTCTGGTTCGTGAAGGAAATTCAAAAATTGGACTCAAAACGATGAAGTTTTCTTCCTCTGCATATTTTCCACAGTCGAGATGACAGATGTCTTTTCCCCATCAAATTTTGACCCCAATGAATGCAGGTACATGGTTAGATCCTATTGGATGGGGAGGAACGTGATTTTTGGTGAACTTAACACTTTTGGAAAAAATGGTAAATTTGCCCCGCGGCCCCGGAAAGTTTGAAGTTGCCGATTTTGGTTCATTGCGGAAAAAGTGGAAGTTTTTGTCCCAGGCTGCACAAGTTCACGAGGGACACTTGGGACCCAAAATCTAAATTTCTAATTGTAGAAAAAGTAGAAGTTTTTGTCCTAGGCTACACAAGTTCATGAGGGACACTTGGGACCCGAAAAGCTAAAATTGCCGATTGCGGAAAAAGCGGAAGTTTTGTCCCAGGCTGCACAAGTTCAATTGGGACACTTGGGATCTAAAAAGTGGATCGACCAAAAAATTCAAAAGCATGAGAGCGAGCCGATAGAGGAATTTGTGTTTTTAAGCCATTTTTCTAAAAAAGTCAAAATGTCGAGAAAAGGGTCATGACACCGCCTATAACTGAGAATGTGCCACGTGTCCTAGTCAAATCGGAGCAACGGGTCAGTGAAGAAATTTGTGTTTTTGAGCCTCTTTGCAAAAAAGGTGAAAATTTAAAAAGTGACCCATAGCCCTGATTAGGCTTTAAAGGGAAAAATCAAAGATGAAGCCCGTCGTTGAAAAGTCAAAGCAGAAGAATGGGCCAATGGAGAAATTTGTGCTTTTAAGCCATTTTCCCAAAAAGGTCAAAATGTCGAGAAAAGGGCCACGACCTCACCTACAACTAGAATGTGCCATATGTCCTAGTCAAATCGGAGCAGATGCCGATGGAAGAATTTGTGTTTTTAAGCCATTTTCCCAAAAAAGGTTAAAATGTTGAGAAAAGAGTCTGCGACCCCATTTCCAATCAGAGGGTGCCACGTGTCACTATTGAAAGGTCAAAGTGGGGGTGTGGGCCAATTTGTTCCAAATTGCCAAATCTCTAACAAATCACAAAATGTAAAGGGCTCCCCCACAACCGCTCTAATCCCTTCCTGCCACGTGGACGACCCGATTTCAAAGCTATAGGAGCAAATCAAATGGTCTATATTTAAACTGGTAAATCAAATGTAACGGTTGCTTTGCAAGATCTAGATTTTAACCCGCCATGAGATTTTTCTTTGTAAGAGGAATTTGAAAAGGCATCGAGGATTTGTGAAGTTATAATGGTTTCTTGCAAAGAATATAATGGCTTCCCAAAGCCATTCCAAAGGGCTGGTGATTGATTTTCAAAAAGACCAGAGTGCTCTGTGCACTGGAAAGACAAAAAAATGCCATTATTTTTCATTTTCTTTTTCTTCGATTTCATCCATTCAAAAGCTATGTACAAACTCGTTCGAGCTTCAATAAGAAAAGAAGGAATTTTTACCTCTTTAATTGAGGAATTAATTGGTACTTTACGACCATTGAGTTTCATTCGATCTTGTAGCTTCTCTCTGGATTTATTTTTCTTCTGATTATAAATGCATGTAAATGAAATTTATAATTAATGTGTGTGGTCATATGATATTCTACTCACAACATTAGTTTCTCCTATCTTCATTCTCACTCCCTATCCCCTTCTTAGACAAATTTCTTCTCTAGTGAGAAATTGCTAGCTTTTCCATAGGGTTAGTGGAGTGCCCTTGTTGGATCTTTGGTCAAAAGGCCACCATTGAAATGCACTTTTTCACGCATGCACATAGGGAAGATGCACCGTTCAAGTAGAGGGACTCGATTCCCATAGCGTTGGCTTGAAACCCACAAATTTGTCTACAAGACAAAATTTTTCACCAACAGTTTTTGGCGCCCACCATGGGGCAGATTTTGCAACATCTGCACCTAAAAATGACCTTAGGGTCATAAAATACAAAAAAATTCTAGAAGAAAGTTTCTTGAGATTGAATAATCACACAAACTTCATGGATGTAAATCATGGCTATTCTGGGAAACCCTCCTATTGAGAGACCTAATTTACTATTTCACATCTAGGAAGACATTGCTTCGATCTAAGAGAAGCTATTTGGCATAATAGACAAAGTGTCAATCAATACTTCATTCTTTATAAGGGTTCTAGACTCGGAAGAGGAACATCTTTGTTGAATTGGAAAGGTAGAGACAAATTCTAGCACCACAGAGAAGAGCATTAACTTTCAAGCTAACTGATAGAAGGTACACCCGACAACTAAGGCTTGGAGGAAAAATTGATACCACATTTGAAGAGTTTTAAAGAGAGGCGGTTTTGAATAGGAGATAAGGGCTCAACTTGAAGAAATAGAAAGACTCTAAATTAAAGCAAAAGAAAGAGCAGTAGCAAAAGTAACCTTAACAAGAGTGGAGGATAGAAATAGGAATAGAATGGGTGATCATGAGTGTGAGGAGCATAGGCCTAATGTACCATGGGGAAGAAATATTGGTCCACTTGCTCTTCCACAACCACTTCATGACCTCCCAAGAGGCTTAAGAAAGAACTTCCCAAAATTTAAAGGGGATGGTTCTCAGCTATAGGAAGAACATGTAGCAGCATTCATCACTTGCTTGTGGAGTGTTGGGAGTTGAAGATGAAGATGTTTCAGTTAGGATCTTTGTGGAGTCACTCCAAGAAAAGGACGCTAAATGGTTCTACATGTTGCCCCCAAGATCTGTCACATGTTGGGAAGATATAAGAAGTGCATTTGAACATAGGTTTAAGAGCATAGAAGATTGTCAGGATCTACTGGTCCAATTGGTTCAGATGAAGAAAGAGACCTCTGAATCAATGAGATATTTTGTAGCAAGGTATAATCGGTTGACAAGAAGGATCTCGAAGATGTGGTACCCCCTGAAAACAACTTGAAAAGGTTCTTCATCAGTGCGTTGCCACCAAGAGTGTGTTTTTTTCCTTAAGAGCCCAACCAAGAACATTGAGGGAGGTTCAAGACTTTGCAGTTGAGACTGATGATGATCTAATTCTTTCTGGAAAAGTGAAAGGACCAAATGGGAAGCAAAAAGGTCAGAGTTCAAATCTAGTCACCACTGATCCAATGTTCCAAAAAATGGCAAATGACCTAGTTGCTTTGAAGAAGAAGCTATCACAAATCACAATGAGGAATGCTCCAAGGAGACCAAATCCTCCTGATAGACCAAGAATTGCTCCACCTCCTCGTAGGCTTGCTCTTGAAGCACCACCAGTCAATGCCATTTGTGACACTAGGGAAGTAGAAGAAGGAACAGACATTGAGGAAACTGAAGAGGAAAGCATGGATGACTATGAAAACTATCTTGAAATTGAAGAGGTTAGCTTCCACAATAGCCTAATTGAATACCTTGATGATGAGGAGGAAGGTGATGAAGAAAATCCAAGTTTTTCTTGTGCTATTTTCACTTGTGCACAATCCAAGAATGGTGTTTCAGCCTCAAGCATTCAGAATCGAGAGTAGGAAGAGAAAAGAAGATATCTCCTCAAAGCCTCCACTAAACAAGATCATCAACAGGGGATCACCATTACCACCTTCAATGTAATCGGTTAGAGTGAAATTAGATTCACTAGTTGTCAAGGATCACACTGTTATGCCAAGTAAGTTATTTGATTCTTCTCCCAACTCAAAAGTTGTTAAGAGCAATTCTGTTCTAAATACTGGTTCTCAGTAAGAACATCTAAATTTCAGTCAAGGGCTACACCTCACCTCCTTCCAAGCCAATTTCTACATTTGAAAAGGAGAACCCAACACCAAAAGTAACAAAACCTCTGTCATTTAAGTCCTCATCCACTATCTGGAACCTCTTCCTCATCTACCATAACTCCATTTGACTTTGTGGAGCATGCAAACAAAGCCAAAGTTCAGCTCTCTGAGATTGAATACCTATAAACACATCCTGCCCAATTTGACAGATTCATCAAGGCAGTTCGGGTGGTAACTCTACATCCCAAATCTCTAATTCTAAAGGCTTACTTCCCACACCATCCATACCACCTTCTCAAAACATGCTAGCCCTTAGTGCCTCCACCACTAACAGAGTTGAGCCTTTTTACCTGTCACTTCTCATCAAAGGTTTCCAGCTAAACAATTGCATTATAGATTCTAGAGCCTCAAATAATGTGATGGCAACAAAATTTGTAAATGCTCTTGGCCTCACTTTGACCTGGGTAAATGGTACATGTTACTCAATGGAATCTAAACAAGTTCCATTGGTGGGAAGGATCAAGTATGCTCTCAGTGCTACAAATCTGATCACTTGATTACCTTGATAAGAAGATACTTTTGACCATTTTGGTGGCAGATATCCCAACATCTTTTGGTATACTGTTGAGTAGAAGTTTTTGCAGAGATCTTGGTGGATAAATAAAAATGGATTGGTCATCTGCAACTATCCCAATGAAGGGAGAAATGAAGAAGCTACTGCCAGTCAGGAAAATGAAATTAAGAGTAAAGAAATCTGATGATCCAAGAGCTAACATCCTCTTTCAAGATTGTGGGCCAGGAAAGTACTTCCTTACATCACAAAAGGAAGATAACTTGCCCCTCCTCATGGAAGAAGAAGAAGATCAGATTTGAACAATGGAGTTTGATGGCGGTCATTCCAGAGTGAGTTCAGGAGCTGGTGTAGTATTATACTCATCCCTCCAACGAGGTATATCCTTTTACTTACAAGTTGTAATTTGATAATACAAACAATATTGAAGAGTATGAAGCATTTCTCTTAGGCATGAATGTAACAAAGGACACGAGAATCAAGAAGTTGAGATGCAAAGGTGATGCAAAGGTTGTGGTAAAGCAGGTCTGCCAACAATATCAGGTGAAAAATCCAAGGCTCGGGCACTATAGAAATAGAGTGTGGGACTGCATTGAATCCTTTGACGCATCCTCCATTGAAGCTATCCATAGGAAGCAGAGAATGAAAAGGCTGATTCTCTAGTAGTGTCAACTTCCTTAGTGACACCTCATCCTTCTTTTGGCAAGGATAAAGTGACTATTCAGATGGTGTTCAGATCCAACATACCAGACAATGCAAATCACTGGCAGGTTTTTCAATGATGACGATAAGATCCTAGCCTTATTAGAAAAAAGGGATAACTTCAATAATCTGTTCTTTGAAGGAAGTGAAAACCCATCCTGTGAATCAGTCCCCAAAGAAGAGAAGGAAGGAATTGAGGGAATTGATGAAGAGGGAGTAATCAAGCTGAAAGGAAACAAAATCCCCAAAGGACTAATTTCTTTGGAAGATCTCTTTGACAAGCATGATAGGTTCATCTAAGAGAAAGAAAAGTAGTCTTCTCAGTGTACATCTGATTTTGATCAAGAAAACATTAGCACTTCAGAGAATCCAAGGATGGTCAACATTGGTAAATGCTGCTCACCATAAGAGAAGAGTAAGTTTGTTGCTCTGTAAAAAAGTACTCAGACATCTTGGACTATTTCTATGATGAACTCAAATCTTTTCATCCAAAGGAAATGCATCACTCCATTCCTTTGAAGCAAGGAGCTAAGCCCTTCAGCAGAAACAAAGGCCTTACAATCCAAAGATTGCTGATGTTATCAAAGAAGAGGTGATAAAAATGCTCAATGCTAGAATCATCTTCCCCATCCACCATTCAACTTGGGTGGCTAACATTGTGCCAGTAAGGAAGAAGAATGGGGAAATAAGGATTTGTGTAGACTTCTAAAATCTAAATCAGGCATCTCTCAAGGACAACTATCCTCTTCCAATCATGGATCACATTTTGCAAGCAGTCACTGGATCTGAGATGCTCTCTTTGCTTGATGGATTCTCAGGGTACAATCAAATCAAGGTGGTAGAAGAGGATTACAACAAAACAACCTTCACAACACCTTGTGACACTTTTTCTTATAACATAATGCCTTTTGGCTTGATCAATGTTAGATCCACTTTTCCAGAGAACAATGGACTTGGCCTTCAAATATTTGAAACATTGTATTGTCATTTACTTTGATGACCTCATGGTTTTTTCAAAGAGGAGGGGAGATCATATCAGTCATTTGGAGAAAGTCCTTGCAAGGTGTAGGAAACATGGCATTTCTCTAAATCCAAAGAAGTGCATCTTTGGAGTCACAAAAGGTAAGTTGTTGGGACACATTATGAACAAACATGGAGCACACATTGATCCTGAGAGGGTTAGAGCTATCCAAGCACTAGCCTTACCAACTAGCAAGAAGGGAGTTCATTCATTCTTTGGAAAGGTAAACTTCCTTCGTCATTTTGTGCCTGAGTTTTCTGAACTGACTAAGCATATAACTTCCATGATGAAGCCTCAAGCAAGTTTCAAGTGGAATAAGGAAGGAAAAACAACATTTGAGGAGATCAAGAAATCCATTGCCAAAGCTCCAACTCTTGTATCTCCAGATTTCAACAAGGAGTTCATCATGTATTGCTATGCATCAGAACATACACTATCTGTCCTTGTTCAAAAAAATGATGAAGGTTTGGAAGCACCCATTGCTTTCATGAGCTATCCTTTGAAAAATCATGAGCTAAAGTACAACCAATTGGAGAAACATGCCTACGCACAGTGGTCAAAGCTGTTAAAAGTTTCAGATTCTACATTCTCAATTCCCATATAGTGGTGATGGTCCTTGGAAGTGCAATCAAGTCCATTTTGACTCAACAAGATCCTGGGGCTAAGAGAGGAAGTTGGATTACAAAGACCCAAGAGTATGACTTGGAGATTAGACCCTCTAATCTGGTAAGAGGAAATGGTTTGTGCAAGTGATTACTAAAGATGAAGCTCTCAAAGATTAGCAGGGAGAAAAAATATGGTGTTTTCTCAACCTATTCAGAAGACAGTCCACATGCACTCTTTGTCACCACTACTGATGAGTGGTATGTTGACATTGCTTACTACCTCACTTATGGAGAATTCCCTCCTCATCTTGATTACAAACAAAGAAGGACACTCAAGCTAAAGGCAGCCAAGTTTGTGATTTGGAATCATGCACTTTACAAGAGAGGCCTAGATGGTTGTTTCCTCAGGTGTGTAGATAAGGAGCAACAAGAAAAGTTGCTCAAGGCATATCATGATCAAGCTTGTGGTGGACATTTCTTAGCAATGGTCACCACACATAAGATCCTTAGAGGGAGATATTATTGGCCCTCCATCTTTGCAGACACTTAAGATTGGGTTTCCAAATGCAAAGCATGCCAACAATTTGTTAAGAAGCCACACTAAAATGCATTGCTCACTCGGCATGTGGTGATTGAAGAACCATTTTAACAATGGGGATATATTTTATTTGTGTTTTGAATCCTCATTCTAGTGTAGGACATACTTATGTACTCACCGTAATTGATTACTTTAATAAATGGGTGGAAGCCATCCCAACCAAGCGAGCCAACTCAAAACAATCTGCATCTTCATCAAGGAGAATATCATTATTCATTTCGGAATACCACAAAAATTGTTATAGATAATGCCACCTATTTCTCTTCCAAGGAGCTCACAGAGTTTTGTTATGGCTTTGGAATCTCCCTATCTCACTCTTCTAACTACTACCCATAGGGAAATGGGCAAGCTAAGTCAAGCAACAAGAACATTGTGACCATTGTCCACAAGCTGGTAGATGAGAATCAAAGGAACTGGCACAAGAAGTTATATGATGCATTGTGGGATGATAGGATCAATCCTAAGAAGGAAATAGGTATGTCACCTTTCCAAATGTTGTATGGAGTTGAGGCAGAGATTTCCCCTCACAATTGAGATGCCAACTCTCAAGTTGCTGCAAGAAATAGAAGATGGTCAATACAAAGACTCCATTGACAAGAGGATCCTCTTCCTAGAGAAGTTGGAAGAAAGCAGATGCCAAGTGGTGGATAGAATTAAAGAAAACCAATTGAAAGTGAAGAAGATCTTTGACAAGAGGGAAAAGGCAAGAGAATTCAAGGTTGGAGACTTTGTCTGCTATGGGACAAGAGAAGAGAACCAAAGGGCAGCCATGGAAAGTTTGATTCATTATGGCTCGGCCCATTCCAAATTCATGGAACTTGTGGTGAGAATGTTTTTCTCCTCTCATACTTGGATGGAACGCCATTGGAATTGCCTTGAAGTGGGAAATACTTGAAATCAGTATCATCAATGAAAGTGGGTTGTCCCCCATCTTGTACCATAGGTGATTTTCGTAGGTGTGTTTTTCCTTTTTTCATTGTGTGGTTTTGGTTTAGTTTTGTTTGGTTTGTTGTGTGTTTCCTCCTTCCATTATTTCTCAGAATTTTACATGACTCTGCAAGGCCCAATGGATAAGGCACTGGTCAACGTAATATGTTTTGAAACTTGAGATTCTGATCCTCATGTCATGCCCTAGCCATGCCCAGTTCATGCCATGTCCCCAAGCTAGAGCTAGCTATTGGCTGCTGAAAACCACTCTGCATTTCCATTGCCAAATTCATTTTTTTGAGCTCATGCCCTTCGTTGGTGTTTAAGACAAGTTAGAGATTTAAGAAATTAGCAAAATTCATTCCCTAGAGTTGTTTAAACCTCTATTTTGCTCATTTTTAGAAATCCTCCATTTCTCGGTCTATGCACGTAATATCCTCTTTGCAACCTCCATTTTTGATCAAAATTGTTCACTTGTTCTATGACCTGGTCGTCAAATCATTGTTTTGCCTCCATGCCTCTAGTTTGTGAAGGAAATTTGAAAATTGGACTCAAAATGATGAAGTTTTCTTCCTCTGCATATTTTCCACAATCAGGATGATGGGCATCTTTTCCCCATCAAATTTTGACCCCAATGAATGTAGGTATGTGGTCAGATCCTATTGGATGGGGAGGAATGAGATTTTTGGTGAACTTAACACTTTTGGTCACTTTTGGCAAAAATGGTAAATTTGCCTCGCGGCCCCGAAAAGTTTGAAGTTGCCATTTTGGTTCATTGCGGAAAAAGTAGAAGTTTTTATCCCAGGCTACACAAGTTCAAGAGGGACACTTGGGACCCGAAAATCCAAAATTGCTGATTGCGGAAAAAGTGGAAGTTTTGTCCCAGGCTGCACAAGTTCACAAGGGACACTTGGGACCCAAAAAGCTGAAATTGTTGATTGCGGAAAAAGTGAAAGTTTTTGTCCTAGGTTGCACAAGTTCAATTGGGACACTTGGGACCCAAAAAACTAGATCAGCTGAAAAATTAAAAAGTGTGAGAGCAAGCCGACAGAGGAATTTTTTTTTCAAGCCATTTTCCCAAAAAGGTCAAAATTTCGAGAAAGGGCCGTGACCCCGCCTACAACTAGAATGTTGCACGTGTCCTAGTCAAATCGAAGTAGCGGGTTGGCGAAGAAATTTATGTTTTTGAGCCTCTTTGTAAAAAAAGGTGAAAAGTTAAAAAGTGACCCGCAGCCCTGATCAAGCTTTAAAGGGAAAAAGTCAAAGATGAAGCCCGCAGTTGAAAAGTCAAAGCGGAAGAACGGGCCGACAGAGAAATTTGTGTTTTTAAGCCATTTTCCCAAAAAAGGTCAAAATGTTGAGAAAAGGGTCGTGACCCCACCTACAACTAGAATGTGCCACGTGTCCTAGTCAAATCGGAGTAGCGGGATGGTGGAGGAATTTGTGTTTTTAAGCCATTTTCCCAAAAAGGTTAAAATGTTGAGAAAAGAGCCGTGACCCCATTTCCAGTAATAGGGTGCCACGTGTCACCGTTGAAAGGTCAAAGCGGGGGTGTGGGCCAATTTGTTCTAAATTTCCAAATATCTAACAAATCACAAAATGCAAAGGGCTCCCCCTGCGACCGCTCTAATCCCTTCCGACCATGTGGACGACCCAATTTCAAAGCTATAGGAGCAAATCAAATGGTCTATATTTAAACTGGTAAATCAAATGTAACGGTTGCTTTGCAAGATCTGGTTTTTAACCCACCATGAGCATTTTCTTCACAACAGAGGAATTTGAAAAGGTGTTGAGGATTTATGAAGTTATAATGGTTTCTTGCGAAGAATATAATGGCTTCCCGAAGCCATTCCAATGGGCTGGTGATTGATTTTCATAAAGACTAGAGTGCTCAGTGCCTGGAAAAGACAGAAAACGTCATTCTTCTTCTATTTTCTCTTTTTCTTCAAATTTCTTCCATTTAAAATCAATGTACAAACTCTTCTCAAGCTTCAATAAGAAAAGAAGGAATTTTTGCCTCCTTGATTGAGGAATTAATTGGTACTTTGTGACCAATGAGTTTCATTCGGTCTTGTAGCTTCTCATGTGGATTTGTTTTTCTTCTAATTATAAATGCATGTAAATGAAATTTCTAATTAATGTGTGTGGGCATATGATATTCTACTCACAACATTAGTTTCTCCTATCTCCATTCTCACTCCCTTTCCCCTTCTCAGACAAAGTTCTTCTCTAGTGAGAAATTTCTAGCTTTGCCACAGGGTCAGTGGAGTGCCCCTGTTGGATCTCTAGTCGAAAGGCCACCATTGAAATCCACTTTTTCATGCATGCACATATAGAAGCTACACCGTTCAAGTAGAGGGACTTAGATTCCCATAGTGTTGGCTTGAAACCCACAAATTTTTCCACAAGACAAATTTTCTCGCCAACATGACTGCTTCAGGTGCTAGTGACTACTTGAATATTCAAGATCTAATATTTTTATAGGTGAAAGGCCTTCACTCCAATGTCTAATTTTTCACTCTGGATTCGGTTATTAGGGTTCATAACACTTGTAACCTATAACAAAAACCATAGAGCTATCTACACAAGCTCACAAACACATGAGATTTGAATAAAATATGCAATATTTGAAGTCAAATTGACCTTGGTAGTCACCCGATGAGTGAACTTAGTACCAAGTATTGTACTACATTTCAGAATCCATGTAGTTCTTTATGCTTGTGTGTGAAATAATGTCCTTAGGTTTTCCTCACGTTAGTGACACCAAGATAGAGGGATATAGCTAGCCTTGATGTAAACATGTGATTTATAATTCGAACTTCCCCTTCCTATGCAATGTTTGCATCCCATGAAATAAATGTCACAGATCAACACAATAAAACTATTTAGATTAATACACGGAATAATGATATTCTATTACATTCATTCCGGATCATTACATAATGAACAAGCTTCAAATATATAGGGAGATAGTTTCCTATTAAGTAGGAAACAACTCAACCACAAATATATATATATATATATATATATATATATATATATATATATGTGAGTTGTTATAACTCCCAAACAACTCACGTATATAATATACTAACCTGATATTATGAGTTTGTTTATTACAACTCATAATATATTACATAATATTATTCATCCATATATATGAATAATGTGAGCACTATATATGATTTCCTAACATTCCCCCCCTTAGTGCGAACATGGGAGAAAAACAATTGCACTTCCTTCTGCGTGCCGCCCGTGCGTGCTCATGATCTGGATGGTTTTACAGGACAGCCAACAACCTCAATATGGATGGTTTTATAGGATAGCCAACAACCTCAACATGGATGGTTTTACAGACAACCAACAACCTCAACATGGATGGTTTTACAGGACAACCAACAACCTCAACATGGATGGTTTTACAGGACAGCCAACAACCTCAACAAGGATGGTTTTACAGGACAACCAACAACCTCAATATCATGATGCTGCTTTTCTTTTGTGCTTTCATCTGTCCACTATGCTTTTCCATTAGGGAATTATGTAGGAAATACCGCTCACTGATTACAAATATGAAAAGAGAAAATGGAACATTGAGACCATGTTCCCCCCTTAATGTGAACATTTCACTTATTCAAACCAAAATAGGAACACTGAAAAAGAATCATGCTGCACACAACTGAAATCAACTGCAACTCTGAAAAGAAAGAAAACTCACACACACACTATCACCATAGCTTCGTGTGGCGCGTCATTGGGATCGACGAGAGGTCGCCGAATGACCTCCGGCCTCCCGTGCCTCCATCCTCAAGTATACGAACCGCTTAGGTCAAAAAAATGTGCTCGAGACTTCTTTTCGTAACTTCTCATTTTTTTTTTTTTAAAAGATGGTCTTTGTATTCTTTAGCTGTCAACCTTTTTCTTTTTAGAGATCTAGGTGGTTCAAATTCATTGTCACCTTCATATCCTTCTTCTAAATTTAATATAGCTGAATTTTCTTGATCTTGTATATTTTTGATGTCTCTCTCCATGGTAATTGGTTCCATGAGAATACATTTTTTTCTTCTTTTCTTGACCATTGTGAGATAGGTGTCGGATACAACCGAAAATGCACCCTTTTTACAAATAATTAAAATTTTAATATAGCTAAAAGCTATTGATTAAAATTTTGACATATACTATTAAAATAACAAAATGACTCAAATTTCGAATAGAATCTAGTGACTAATACAAATAGAACTGCATGAGTGAATTCACAAAGTTAGAATATCTCGTAGAAAATACACTGGCATATTACAAAACCACACAATAGAAGATATATTGAAAAAAATTTCACATTACTTCCTATTAAGTAGGAAACAACTCAACCACAAATATATATATATATGTGTGTGTGTGTGTGTGTTGTTATAACTCCCAAATAACTCACGTATATAATATACTAACATGATATTATGAGTTTGTTTATTACAACTCATAATATATTACATAATATTATTCATCCATATATATGAATAATGTGATCACTATATATGATTTCCTAACATCCCAAAACACAAATCCTTTAAGTAATAGTAGTATTGTGTAGATGTGATAGCCCTCTTGATTTTCCAGCCAAAATAATAGTGAGTATGTTGTGTATATATATGAGTCTCTTGCTTGAATTTTAACACTAGTGACACCAAAGTATGACTAAGAAAGTGGGATAAATAAGAAAGTCGACCACAAATGTCACAATGTGTAATAAGAACAAGTATGACAAGCACCTGTAAGGGGACACAAATAGATGAGCGTTAGTTTCTGGAACAATGAATGAGAGATGTGAAAAAATAAACACATAGGGATCCTGTGACTGACCGAAGTGCATATAGAAAATGAGAGATGTAGAAAATATTCACTATATAAATCAATCAAAGAGCATAGATGGATAAGGGACACAAATCACTAGTGAATACTTTTCTTACTTGAGATTCATGCATTTAACAATATATTAATGACATAGTAAAATTACGATATGTACATAGTTTTGTGTCTAAATCCCCCCCTTTATTCTATTTTAAGGAAATTCAATTAGTTTAAAGGAATTAAGGAACATACATGTGTAGGATCCAGAGAAGCCATATTACAAAGTGTGCGTAGAATATAGAAACCAAGAAGCGTGGCAAACCATGGATCAACATTTTGACCCATGTGGCATAAGTGGAGATAGAAAACTGTCACAAGGAGTAACTTTGTAGAAATAGTTGTGATGATATCGAGATTTTAGATTGTTTCCAAAGGTGATAGAAGAGGTTGGTAGAAGAGATTGTTGATAATTGAAGGATTTGGGTGTCTTGTTGCCAAAGGAAGAGTATTGGGGATAGATATCTATTTTCCATCCTTCCATGACACTTCCTCGAAAGGTCCAACTGATTTTTAAAAATTTAGTTAGTTACTTTATTTTGTTAAATTTATATATGTACTATTACAAATGATTAAAGAATGTTATAACACAAGTATATAATCTAAATAAAATCAAAACCCTAAGTACAATAAAATGGAAGAATTATTGGCATATTGATTGCATAGTTTTTTTCATTGATGAAAAACCTCATTAATGAAAAATTGGATGATGGTGTAGGTTTAGATGATGCTCAAAGTGATGATGACATGGATATTTAGGTATGTTCATGGTTGCACAAGTTGATTCAGTGAGGATTGTTTGTTCTTGCAAGCCTATTTAGGTGACCTAGCTAGCTTAGGTGATGGAGCATGAAGGTTTGATATTCTTGGTTACTTGAGAAGCATGTTGACATGATGGAGAGCATGGTGGGAGAGGTATTTGGCACTCATATGAGTTGCATGGTCCAGATACAGTTGATGACCATGATCCAGTTCTCATTTGGAGCAAGTATGGATGTTAGGAGGTATGAGATTGAGGTATGGAGCTATATGAGCTCATGAATTCATGTAGTAAATTATACCATGATGTATTAGGTATGTTTGGACCATTTTTAGTTCTTTCATGATGAGTTATAGTGTTCTTCCAGATTGACCATAGTTTTTACTATGTAAAACCCTAAGGGAAAATACGCAAATGAGATAGGTGGAGAAATGGAGATCTATCCATGGATTTATGATTATTTGAGACAATGAAAAGGGGGTGTATTTGAGGTGTGAGAAATTTTTGATTCATTTTGAAGAAGTTTATTACAAGTTATGGTGTTTTTTGGTGAAATAAGGTCAATAACAAGTGCATTTCTAGCTCGAATCGAACTTCGATGATCACCTAATTGTGTACTTTGCATGGGAAATTTTGTATTTTAAGGATGTTTATAAATTTATTTTAGAAGGTTTAAAAAAATAATGAGGTCATTTCATCATTAGGTTTTTATGAAAGAATGTTAAGAAGGTAAACAACTATTTATGATTTTAAAACCTTAGCTTAAAAATGATTTGTGAGATTTGCTTCCTAAGTGGTAAGAATTAATTCCTAGTGAATGGATTATTTTTGTAACATGTAGAGGATTCCTACTTATTTCTAGAAAGGTATGGTAGAGTTCATGTTGATGAGTGGATCCCACTCAAATAGGTTAGTTTCTAATTTTTTTTGTTTTGGGACAAGGTTTTCCAATGAAGTTGCAAACTAAATTGCCATTGTGTGATTTATGTGAGTTTTTATAGATTTATATAAAGGTTTCAAGTCAAGGGTGATGGTGAAAATTTTTCAAGTATGTTTCATTTGTGTTAATTGGTCAAAGGGCAGGTTTGAGGCGGTAAAAAAAGAATTCTTTAGTGAAATGGGCATAACACGAGTTACACAAGGGTTCGTGGAGGTTATTCAAGTTGTGTTGGAAAGAAAATTTAGAGATATTTCAAGTGATATAAATTTTTCTTCATGATAATGAGTTTTGATATGTTTTGCATGTCAATGTGTGGATAAGCATATTTTTAGATATCCAGGACAAAACTATTGTTTTCTGAAGATTTGAGTTGGTTAGAGTATGAGATGGATTGGGTGATACTTTCTATCAGATGTAATGTGAGTATGGATGAATTTGGGATTCAATGAATCCATTTTTAGGTCTTGAAAGTGTTAGTAAGGGTGCTAACCGGTTACTTTTTGAAAACAACTTTTTGGGCACCATGATTTGGTGAAGAAAAATTTGATGTAGTTTGAACCAATGATTGTTTCAAGACTTATAACTTTATTATAAGTGTTATAAAGGTATTGGAATATCCATAAAGTGATCACATGCAATATGTTAGTTTATTTGAAGATATATTGAGAACCAAATTCAGAATCAAAGTCCTAAAGGGTGTTGGAAACATGTGTTTTGAGAAGTATAAGAAGCAGTAGTCCCATTTAATGAAATAATTGATTGGATGATGAAAATTACGACCATGGATGATGTTTAAATATTATTTTAAACATGTGTGGTGATTTTTAGTTCATGAATAAAAATTGTTGTAGTGTTAGGAGATTTTTGGCATTCCAATGTATGGGTTTTGGTGATTTTTGTTGCAAGGATGAAGGGGTTTTGATAGGCCAACCCATATGGGTAACTTGTAGCTGTTATGAAAAGTATATGGTATATTTTTATGATGTATTGGTCATGAAAATTAGGGAAAATATTTGATTTGGAATTTTAAATATGAATGAGCTTATAAAAACATTATTTTGGGTGCTTTTTAGAGCTAGTTACGTGTGAGTGGAGTGTGTGAAAGAAGTGTGAACTAGATGAAGTTTTCTTGCAGGTGTGTGAGCATGAATTGAGATCATATAAAGTGTCTGATATGTTTAATATTTATGGCAAACATGTGTACAAAATTTTTAAGCCTTGAGAAGTGAAGAACGAGCTATATTGTGTAAGTTTGAAGACCTAGGGTTTGAGCAGGGTTTAGAAGATTTTAGAGCTGAATCTTTGGATAGCTATAAGCTGTGGTATCAACATATCTTCAGTGGTCATAATTCATCAAAATATTGTGTGATGTGTCATATTCATGTAAGTCTCTTTTTGTGTTTAATATCAACAAGGGTTTAGGGGTTGATGCTCTTTGTGAGGTTGGTGCCTTATTAAATAAATATATTGTGATGCTTAATATTAACTTGAGTATTTGTTGTGTGTAATGTTAGAAATAAAATTCAGCGGGTTTTGTTCCCCTTGAGGGCTTCCCACTTACATCTTGTGTTATGGTGTTTCTTCTCTTTCTCATGGTTTATTGAATGAATGTTGTATATTGTGCACACATTAATGAATGGATAATTGATTAATGGTTAATGTGAGAGATCTAAAATTGAAATTTATTTTTAAGGACTAATTCATCCCTCCCTCTCAGTCTATTGTGCTTCCAACAATTGGTACTAGAGTGATTCCTTATGAAACAAGTTTGGCAACTTGAAGGAGATCCTTTGAAACACAAGCAATGGGTAAGTCTTTAGATCTTGTAGCAACATTGAGGATGAAGAATGAAGTGCATGAGTCAAAAATTTATGCCTACTAAATTCATATCAATGACGTGGAATTTAAGCATGATCAATCCATCATGGATTTGACATCTCAAGTTGAAAGTTTGACTAAAACCCTAAAGGTCAAAGAAGAAGATTGCAGTAGGTATGAAGTTGAGTTGATATCCTAAAAATATGATTTGGAACAAACACACAATAAGTTGAAGACCTATGAAAAGTTATAGAAAATTTTAGAAGCCCTAAATGACATGTTAATGAACCAAAGAGCTACAAATCAAAAAATATGGCCTTGGCTATAAATAAGAACATTCAGAGAAGCATAAAGTAAGCAAAGTTGAACCTTGTGATGCCAAAAAATCTATGAAGGATTCTTAATGCAATGAAATCTACATGTAAGTTCAATGGTGTGTGCTACTCTTGTAATAATTTTGGTCCTAGAGCTAAAGATTGTAGAAGGTTTATTAATAATGCATTTACATGGAGCAATGATAGGCATGATAATTCATATCAGTCCAAGAGATATTGTATGATATAGTTGTCATAATAAGGGTCATATTACAAAAAAATTCATTTTGAGTCACCAGATTAGATTTGGAAGAATGATAAGAATCATGAAGTTGTGTGTTATGGTTGCAATAAATTTGGGAATATAGCTAAGTATTGTCATAAAAAGGGTTCTAAGAAAAGAAATGATGCTTCTAGAGGTAAGAGTGATCTTATTTGCTTCAAGTGAAAAAAATTAGGTCACATTTCAAGATACTTGTAGAGTCAAAATGAACACCTACAAAAGGAAGGATGATGTTAAGACTATACCAACTGAGAAGGTGAAAGAAGAACTCAAAAGGACTAAAGATGATTCCAAAGTTGTTGGTACTAATCATGGTGATCCTATTATTCATGAAGGTATGTTTTCTCTTGTTGAACCTAAGGAGTTGTTATTTTCTACCCAAGAAGACTATCAAGAAGATGATAGAAAAGAGAAGGTGGAGCAACTCAAGAGGTTGATGGAAGACCTTGGTGTTAAGCCCTATGAGTACATGGATATTTTACCTTGCTAGGAAGATTGCAGATATCTTGGGTGTCTCCATTAGGCTTCATGGATCCATCATCCAAAGGTTGAAGCATATGAAAGGTATGTGATATATTCACGAGTCTTTAAGTCATGCATTCATTGTGGGTGTGTCTCGAGTTTTGGGTCATATGGCCATTCATGCTTGTGTGTGTGAAGTATTGAAGTGTGTTAAATCAAGATGTTTAGGTACAAATGGTGTCATTATTGATTTCATAATTTCATGAGTTTTGGGATCTAATTTATCATAGGAATCACATAAGTGGTTAGTTGTGTCATGTTATTCAAGTAAAATGTCTTCTCTTAGTCTGAGTCAATAGTTAGTAAAATTGGATGTGTCTATGCTAGGTGAAGCTATGTAAAGGTCTCAGTGGGAAATTTATTATGTGAATTGTCCTTCAAATGTCCTAAAATTTAAATTGAATTTTTAAGGACTAATTCATCCCTCCCTCTTAGTATATTTTGCTTCCAACAATTGGTGTCGAGTGAGTCTCTTGTGAAACAAGTTTGGCAACTTCAAGGAGATCCTTTGAGGAAAAAGGAATGGGTAAATATTTAGATCTTGTAGGAACATTGAGGATAAAGAATGAAGTGCATGAGTAAAAAATTTATGCCTACTAAAGTCGATCAATGACATAGAAGTTAAGCATGATCAATCCATCATGGATTTCAAATCTCAAGTGGAAAGTTTAACTAAAACCCTAAAGGTCAAAGAAGAAGATTGCAGTAGAGGTATGAAGATGAGTTGATATCCTTAAAATCAGATTTGGAACAAGCACATAGTAAGTTGAAGACCTATGAAAAGTTATAGAAAATTTCAGAAGCCCTAAATGACATGTTGGTGAACCAAAGAGCTACAAATGAAAAATATGGTCTTGGCTACAAATAAGAACATTCAGAGAAACATGAAGTAAGAAAAGATGAACCTTGTGATGCCACCAAAGCTATGAAGGATTCCTAATGCAATTAAATCTACAAGTAAGTTCAATGGTGTGTGTTACTCTTGCAATAATTTTGGTCATAGAGCTAAAGATTATAGAAGGTTTGTTAATAATACATTTATATGGAGCAATGGTAGGCATGATAATTCATATCAGTCAAGAGATATTGTATGATATAGTTGTCATAAGAAGGGTCATATTGAAATTTTTTGTCATTTTGAGTCACCTAATTAGATTTCGAAGAATGATAAGAATCACAAAGTTGTGTGTTATGGTTGCAATCAGTTTGGGTATATAGCTAAGTATTGTCATCAAAAGGGTTTTAAGCAAAGGAATGATGCTTTTAGAGGTAAGAGTCATCCTGTTTTCTTCAAGTGTAACAATTTAGTTCACATTTCAAGATACTGTAGAGTCAAAGTGAACACATATAAAAGGAAGGATGATGTTAAGACTATACCAGATGAGAAGGTGAAAGAAGAACTCAAAAGGACTAAAGATGATTCCAAAGTTTGTTGGTACTAATCATGGTGATCCTATTATTCATGAAGGTATGTTTTCTCTTGTTGAACCTAAGGAGTTGTTGTTTTTGACCCAAGAAGACTATCAAGAAGATGATATAAAAGAGAAGGTAGATCAGTTGAAGAGGTTGATGGAAGACCTTGGTGTTAAACCCTATGAGTACATGGATATTTTACCTTGTTAGGCAGACTGCAGATGTCTTGAGTGTCTCCATTAGGCTTGATGTCCCCATCATCCAAAGGTTGAAAGAATATGAAGGTATGTGATATATTCATGATTCTTTGAGTCATGCATTCATTGTGGGTGTCTGAGTTTTGGGTCATATGGTCATTCATGCTTTTGTGTGTGAAGTCTTGAAGTGTGTTAAATCAAGATGTTCAAGTATAAATGGTGTCATTATTGATTTCATAATTTCATGAGTTTTGGGATATAATTTATCATAGTAATCACATAAGTGGTTAGTTGTGTCATGTTATTCAATTAAAATGTCTTCTTTTAGTCCGAAAGTCAATAGTTAGCAAAATTGGATGTGTATATGCTTAAGGTGAAGCTATGTAAAGGTCTCAAAGGAAAGTTATTATGTGAATTATCCTTCAAATGTCCTTAGTTGTCCATTAATGTGTCTCAGTCTTCTTAAGTACCTTACTTTTTATTGTTCATGATTACCTTGTGTGTGTATGTAGTGTGTAACATGATGTCAAGGGGTGTAAGTGCATCTATGAGATTGGTTGAAGATATGGTGGTCTATGGAGCAAACCTAAATGTTATAATTATGAAAATACTTATAATGAATTCAAATAAAAAAAATTGGTTCTTAGAGTGATAGATAATATTGCTACAGTGTTATTGGACAAGGGTGAGTTCATAAGGGAAAAATATGGGCATTTTTGGAGCTTCTGCCTTGGACTAGGTTTTGATTGTGTCTATAGAGCGGGATAGATGGAATATGAAATTTAAAGGATCAAATGGTGGAGTCCAAGACTAAAATTTGGTACAAAACATATTGACATGGATATCTCTAGGATTCAAGAGGTTTTAGGTCCTAAGGATGTTTATACTTTTGGGAACTCTTGACAGAGTTTAGACTTATCAAATGAAGAATCAAAAGATTTAATTACAAAGTAATGGTCTATGGTTTGGGTTAGCTATCTTCAGTGTGGTTTATTCAAATTTTAAGGTGGTGATTCTAGAACTAAATGGGTATTTATATCTAGTAAGTTTTTCTCATGAAGTCTTGTATACCAAAAGTTATGTGTGTTTCTTTAGGTTCTTAGGGCTAGTTGGTTGTGTGTATGCTTTTGATCGTGAAAAGTTAGTCTCAAATGTTTATGAGGCATGATAAAGTATGTAAGAACCATGAATGAGTATTAGTTGTTGATAAAAGGATTGTAGGTGACTTCTTGAGTTCTAAAGTCCTCTCAATGATTGTGTATGAGTATAATAAGCTTGCGAAGGTGCTATGAGTTTGAGGTGTCCTGGTTCATATGCTTCATCTCACTCAAATATGAAGATCACTATTAAGGGAGGTGTAAGTTACTTCATGAACGTGATAATGGAGAGGTGATGAATGCTAGAGGTGCATCCACATGGTTATACCTTTACAAATGATGACCAAAGTTAGTAAAAACCATGTCACAATGATCTCATAACCTAATATATGCATCTACATGTAAGTTTGATAATATTTCTCCATTGTGCTTGTTTTGAGCATTTAAGGACACTTATATAAGCAGAATGAAGGTATTTTGAACTCGAATCGGTATGAAGAAAATGTTCTTAGACATGGTAAGTATGTTTTGTCTTTTTGTGACTTCATGTGAAAGAAATTGCATGCTACAGGTTAGTTTTGGACATCTACAGGTATGGGCATAGAAATATTGCATTCTTTATAATACTGGGCTTAAAGGAGTTGATATATGCATAAGATAAGGTGTTATGTGCCTAGATGAAGTGTAAGAAGTTTGATATCAGACTTGGCATGTTTAGTTTTGACTCTTTTGTTGCTTCATGCATAAGATGGTCACCTACAAGTGTAGGTACATACATGAGGCAGAGCATGCAAGTATCTACAAGTGTGTGTGTGTATAAAGATGCATATAAACCTATCTAATGGTTCTAGGAGGATGCGTTATAGTTATGCCAAGGAGTTTGAGGCTCATAATTACTAATGACATTATGGTTGAGATCTTAATGAGCTAAAATTGCAATTTGACAAGCTACAGTGTAAAATATGAATAAGAAATAGGGTATGATGTTTGTGTGTGATATGTATACTTTGAAATGGTGAAATGATCTCAAGAGATAGTTCTTGTGATATTTGTAAGAAGAATTCATTTTGGTATATAGTTGTTTGATCTATGAAAAGGTTGTTCACCGATATTTGTGCCTCAGCCGGTGAATATAGTGCTACAAAGTTGGTCAAGGTGACATATTAGATGAATGGTGTATCTCAAGACTATCCATGGCTTGATTAGATTCATTTATAGTAGTCCACAACGCCTATATGTGTATATCATCCCTATGTGCAAGAGTGTGAATAGTGGATTGAGCTATGACTAGAAATGACTATTCTTGCTCCAATAGTACATCCTACAGGCCTGTAGGTGTTGTCTTGAGTTTGATGATGGTGTGTTTGAAGAGATCCCGTGTCTTCATTGCTTATAAGGGTGAGAACAAGGTAATGAAAATGTGAAGTATGTATCTTGGAATTTTCATTATAGTTTGAGCCAAATCAATGGATCAAGACCCTAGGTTAGACTCTTATGGTGTCATAGTGTCTCAAAAAGTTGCTTTTATAGGTAGTAGGTGTGTATGTTCCTATCAAGTTAGGGGAGTACATGATTTAACTTCTTTATGGGACTTATGGTGATCTTAATTGCATGAGAAAGGTAGTTTCTTGACTAGTTATAGCCAAGCTTTGAGGTGAGGATGATGATTTGTTGAATGTCGGTGTGAAATGATATTAAAAACTACTTATAGGTATAAGATGATGTGCATAGTTGAGAATGTGAGCCTATTGAAGGTGGTTTGATGATTTCAAGGAACACAAGGTATGTATCGAATGATTTCTCCAAAGAACAAGCAAGGAATGAGTCACAAATGCATTATGTCATCCTAAGTGACTCGAAAGAGTAAAATAGAGCTTTAGGGCAAAGGAAAATTGACCAACCTAGTTTTTTTGACAAGATAGCAAGGTAAGTTTCTTGAATTTAAACTTCTCTACTAGATATGGTGTTCTTGAGTCTAGGGGAGTTATGGATTTCTTGGTCAAGGTGTGAATGATGTTCTAGGACTTGTCAAAGTTGGATTCAAAGATACTGAAGAGTTACTTCAGGGATCTCATACCTAGTGTGATATGGAGAGCAAGAAAGTGTATTTCAAATCTAATTCTATGCCTAGACAAGATGGTGTATGGTAAAGAAATAAGGTAATGTCAATTTATAGGCTCATATATGACATTGTTGGCATGTTCATGGTGTTTTTGGTTCATATAGTGCTTTGCTTATAATACTTTCATTAAGGCTAAAACAAGGTCAAGTTTAAAATGATTTGTTTATGCATGTTTAGAAGGTGGATGATGATGTTTCTGCGTAGAAAAGGTAAGATTATGTTTCCTTCATGTTTTTAGCACATTCAAACGATGTAAATGTGTTGCTTTCCTAGGGGAGCATGATGTTTTTGTGCTTGCAAAAGTTGCCAAAATCAAATTTTGAGAAAAATCTCAAGTTTGTGACCTTGTTTGATACCTTTGGTTGATGTTTCTAACTAAGAGGTAATCCTATGAGGTTTAGAAATGTGTAGATCATGTAGGTATAGATAGCCTTTGTCATTAATGTAAAAAGGGGAGAACTTCAGGTGGTTTTCCATCAATGACAAAGGGGGATATTGTTGGTATGTTGTTGCATAGGTGTTGTCATTGATGTAAAACCTCATTAATGAAAAAGTGGATGATGGTGTAGGGTCAATGATGCTCAAAGTGACGATGACTTGGAGATTTAGGTATGTTCATGGTTGCACATGTTGATTAAGTGAGGATTGCTTGTTCTTGTAAGCCTATTTAGGTGACCTAGCTAGCCTAGGTGATGAAGCATGAATGTTTTAGATTCTTGGTGACTTGAGAAAATGTTGAAATGATGGAGAGCATGTTGGGAGAGTGTTTGGGAAATCATATGAGTTGTAGGGTGTAGATACAAGTTGGTGACCATGATCCGGTGGTCATTTGGAGCATGTATAGATGTTAGGAGGTATGAGATTGAGGTATGGACTTAGATGAGCTCATGAATCTATGTAGGAAAGTGTATCATGATGTATCGGGTATGTTTGGAATGCTATGAGTTCTTTCATGATAATTTATAATGCTCTTTCAGTGATCCTAGCTTTCTACAATACCCAACCCTAAGGGGAAGCTATGCAAATGAGGTAGGCTAGAGAAATGGAGAGATATCCATGGATTTCTTATGATTAGAGATGACGCATAGAGGTTTACTTAGGGTGTAAGAAATATTTGTAGTCATTATGAATAAAGTTTTGCAATTTTTGATGTTTGTTGTGAAACAGGGTCAAGAACAAGTACATTTCCAACTCGAATTGGAACTTCTGATGCTCACCCTGAATTGTGTGCTTTGCATGGGACCTTGTGGCTTTCAGGTATGTTTATAAATTGAGTTTATAATTTTTCAAAAAAATAATGAGGTCATTTAATTGTCATGTTTTTATGAATGAATGTTAAGAAAGTAAACAACTATTTATGAGTTTGAAACCCTAGCTTAAAAGTGGTTTGTGAGATTGCTTCTTAATTGTATATAATTGCTTCATAGTACATGAATGATGTTTGAAACATGTATAGGAATCCTTCAGATTTCTAGAAAGGTATGGTAGAGGTCATGGTGACGAGTGGACCCCACTCAAACATGTCAATTTTTGAATAAGTTTGTTTTGGGATAAGGGTGTCCAAATAAGTCACAAACTAAATTTCCTTTGTATGCCACATGTGATGTTTTCTAGATGTATATAAATGTTTTAGGTCATGGTGATGGTGAAAAAGTGTCAAGTATGCTTAATTTGTGTTGACCGTGGTCAAAGGGCATGTTTGATGCAAAAAAGCAGCCTTCATTAAAATGGGCATAACAAGAGATATAAGTGGAGTTAGGAGGTGATTAAAATTTTTTTGGAAATATAATTCGAGAGATATTTATAATTATATAAGGTTTTCTTGATGATGATTATTTTTGTTATGGTTTCAAGTCAATTTATGGACAAGAATATTTTTGGATATCTAGGATAAAACTTTTTTTTCTGGAGATTTGAGTTGGTTATAACATGATATGGATCGATTGATGATTTATATAACCTTTAATATGAAGAGGGATGAATTTGGAATCCAATGAATCCATTTTGAGGTCTTGAAAGTGTCTGGAAGGGTGTTAATGTTGGTGTAGGTTATTTTCCATGTATTTATTTTAAATACATGGAATACCTCCACATAGGTGATTCACCATGCTTAGGTGTCCTAGGGTGTCATTATGGCTCTTACACACGTCATAGAGCGTCATTGGAGTTACATTTGACCGGCTATTCTCGGGAATGTAACTCCCACTTCTCGATGGCTACATTTGTGGGGGAGTTACACACCCCACTACTATTTGTACACCCTTTCATCTTGAGCAACACATGGGGAATGGAATAGAGTTTGGTTTTTTTAGCTTTTGTTTCCTCAATGCATGCACATTGCTTCCATGAATGATTTCTTGCTTTGATCTTGAAGCTACATCATTTTGTGGTTGAGTTCTCACAGATTCCCTCTAGATCTTTGTCATTCCTCTAACATGGTATCAGAGCTCGGGGATTGGAATCATGTTGCTCACCTTGGTTTCTTACTACTCACCACCTCGTAGCTTCATGTGTAAGATCTCAACTTGCTTTGTGCTCTACTTGCATTTTCAAGGGCTCCGGTTCTGTGTTTAGTGTTTTCCTTACATTGAGCTCTCTGATTCTGCATTGGCTTCACAAACCGCTCATTGGTGACTCATGCACATTGCATCCACATCAACTCGGTGCATTGTCCACCCTATTTGTTGATGAGCTCTTCTTTTACTCGGTCTACGGCTCGGTTTTGAGCTTGTAGCTCGTGCATTTTTCATCGACTGGAATTTTGGCTTTGGGTTTTTCCTTTGCTATTCCTTGTTTAAACATGGTGGTTAATAAACCTACAACAGCTTCACTTCCAAAGATTGGATCGTGCTTATAACTCCGATCGCTTTGAGTTTTTGTGCTCTTGTCCTCTTGTTTCTCCTCTGCTCGTGCACACAACAGCCTTGGTCAAGACCTTCAACACTGCAACATCCTCCACGTGACTCGTAGCTGCCTTGGACTTTCCTCTCTCCCGGTTCGATGTCTCATTACATTACTCAAAACGTTATTCTACCAAGTTTAGCACACACAAAGAACTCTGCAACGTTCTACTCCACTTGGTTTGGCTCACTCTTGCCTTGGGTCGCCGACACAAGAATTGGTTTTGCATGAACATTTTGACACCTAACTCCAACTCCGGTCTATTCCTTCACTGCTTCTTGCCTTGGGGCAACACCATTGACCACACCACAACACAACTCGTCCTTATTTCACTTGGTGGCCCTTTTTCACCCATGTACATTGGCTATTCACCATCTCGCTACATGAGCTCATTTTTGCATTTGCTTGGTGTTGAATCCCACATGTAACTCAGCTCCATACACCAACATCTCGGTCAACACTTCCTTCCTCGATGGTTACCTGTGCACCAAATGTCTCAACACGTGGTCACAACTTGCCTCCTGTAGCAAATGTTTCATTTCTACATTCTGGCGATGGGCACGTGGCCACAACCCGACGGGGATCTCAATCCAGCTCCAGCTCCTTATGTGGCTTGACCACTTCTAACATGGGCCCCCTCCACCTTTTTTTTAATGTTTTAAGGTGTTAAATAAAAACATACAGTATTGGCATTGTAATTTGGGTTATTGGGTTGTATTACTCAACCCTCCTACGAGCATCAAAGATGGAGGGCGAGGTCCGGGGTTGGCAGGAGGCTAATCCCCCCTCGCAAGAAAAAAAAACTATGTCTACAATTTGATGCCATTTCTAACGAGAAATCACACGATACCCTTTGCACTCGTTTTGAAACATTTTTTAATGCGTTTGCAACATTTAGTGGCATTTTCCATCAGTTGCGGGAATCATTTTAATGTCATAACTTTTGACTCGAACTCATTTTTGAGTGCTTCTTTAGTCAAAGTTACATGATTTATCACAATTTACATGATGAAATTATCAGTTTTGTAAATGCACTACTTTATAAAGTGCCACATTCTGGGGGGGTTGACTAGTACTCTTGGGCTTTCACACGTAGACACATTATCGGCCGAGTCCGACGTCTTGTTTTTATGCATCTTGAATTTTTCATCATGGAGAGCACTCTTTCCAGACTTGAGCATCGTAGGATCACCTTATAGCCTCTGCCACTTCTCACCAGAGAGGGAACTATTCAGTTTGGCGTGCTTCCATGGAACATTACTTCGCTCACGAGGGTCTTTCACCCTTCTTGCTTGGGCCAGTTCCTGCACCCACTGATCATCGTCATCTAGAGGACTTTCTTGACACTTGCGACCATGTCTTTGGTCACATGATGATGCATGTCTCTCGTTATCTTTGGTTTCACGTGGCAGACTCAGATCCACCCCACCGTGTTTGGAGCATTCTTCAGTCCCTCTATGGAGACCCTTCACATACTACCGCCATTACTGCTACTGATTTAGTTGTCTCCTCTTCTTCGTGTGATGATAGTTCCACTGACATAGGCTCACTTGGTTCTACTTTTGATGATGAGGATTGTGCACCCAATTCTGATGTCAAGAGTACTACAGAGGACTCTTCTCCTCTTTCTCTCACTATTCCAGAGAGTGTTGACACATCCCACATCTCATCAGATATCGAGTAGTATTTTAATCAGCCTCATACAGTCATCACACCTACCTCCTTTCCACTTTCAGTGTGCAAGGCCCCTTCCACTCCTCTACCTTCATTGGATGACTCATACCTATCCGACATCACTCTTCTTTTTGTTGAGCCCCCTCATTGGGATGAGTATCTACCTGACCTTAGTCATCTTTTCACAGAGTACACTTGTGATGCACTATAGGTCCCTCATCCATCTACAAGTGTTTTAGAGGAGTTCACCATCTCTGATGTTGGGAATGCCCCTTTCGGGAATCATGTCACTTCCACATTTCTAGAGACCTTCATTGATCCACCCTCAGCTGTGGATCCCTTTTTGTTGTGGAGGATGTTTTGTTCCCTTCACATCACTTGAACATCCTTTCGTGGGTGTTCCTCTTTTCACTCGACAGCTTCTACGCACGTGGCATTACCTCTGGTTCCTTAGCACTCACTCGCTAGAACTATGTCACACTTTAGTGCACCAGACTCAGAGTTCTTTGTGCTACTACCTTTGGTTTCCTTTGTGGAGTGGGCGACTTCCAACACTCCATTTCTGTCCTTCCTAAGGGCAAGCACATAGTTCATTACAGGTGGCTCTTCTTTAGTCCAGAGGTAGAGGATCTCGTCATCAAAATTCTTTTGGGAGACTTCCTAGAGCTGTAGAGTTCAGATCCGTCCATGACATCTTTTGAATTCCTCTCTTCTCCCTCATCTTCTCTCTTCTTCTTCTTTACGAGAGATTGCCTCTTTGTACATGGGTACCTTTTCAGGCTTGTCTAGAGTTAGGACCCATATTTGGCATCTTTCTTAGATTAGAGAGTGTTTTGTTCTCTTGTGGTGGATTTTTTTCCCACTGGGTTTTCCTTCACTGCTTGGAACTTCTTCTTGTACGTGGGTACCTCATCAAGCTTTGTGCCGGGACCCATTTCTCATTTCTGACTTGCCACCTCATCCTAAGTTATGATGAAGGGGGGGTGTTGGTGTGTATTATTTTCCACATCATTAGGTGAGTCATCTCACTTAGGTGAGATCGTAGGTCCATGTGTCATTTAGGGGTCATTATGAGATTATCTTACACGTCAGTGCGTCGGCCATATGCATCAACCGAAAGCTACACTTCTATTCTGGGAATGTAACTCCCCCTCTCCACTTGAGTTGTCATGATTGCAGCACTGGAGGCTACTCAACACCTCCTATATGTACACCCCATTTGATCTACGAGATAGAGGAGAGTTTTATGGCTTAACCAAGTTCTGCCCGTGTTTCAAATATTTGCATGCACATTCGGTTGATGCTCGCTCCTCCCAAGATCTCTTCACGCTACCGCTTGCACATCCATTGATGTGCATGTCGTCCCTCAGTGATCCTTGCTTAAGGGTTTTAAACCCTCTTTCGCTTAACAATTACATTTTGAAAACAATTTTTTGGGCAGCGTGATTTGGTGAAGACAAAAGTTGATGTAGTTTGAACTTTCAATAATTTTAACTTGCTTAGAAGTGTTGTAAATGTATTTTAATTTAAATAAAATTTTCACATGCCATAGTTGAGTTGATTTGAAGATATCTTGAGGCCCAAAGTCAGAATCAGGGTCCTGAAGGGTGTTAGAAACAAGTGTTTTGAGAAGCATAAGAAGCAACAATCCCATTTAATGAAATAATATGATTGGGTGATGAGAATTACTACCATGGATGATGTTTAAATTTTATTTTAAACATGTGTGGTGATTTTTAGTGTATGAATAAAAATGGTTTTAATGTTAGGAGTTTTTGGCATTCCAATGCATGGGTTTTGGTGATTTTTGGTGTAAGGATGAAGGGTTTTTGCTAGGCCGACCCATATGGGTCACTTATAGCTGTTATGAAAAGTATATGGGATGTATTATTCATGAAAAATGAGGGAAAAGGTTTGATTTTTAAATTGAAATATGAAGGAGCTTATAAATACATTATTTTGGGTACTTTTGGAGCTAGTTGAGTGTGGGAAAGAAGTGTGACCTAGGTGAAGTTGTTTTACGGGTTTGTGACCATTAATTTAGATAAGATAAAGTGTGTGATAGGTTAAATATTTATGGAAAACATGTGTGTAAGAGTTTTAATCCTTGAGAAGTGAAGAAAGAGTTAGAATGTGTAAGTTTGAAAACCTAGGGTTTGAACAAGGTTTGGAAGAGTTTGGAGCTGAATATTTGGATCACTATCAATTATGGTATCAACATATATTCAGCGGTAATGCTTCATCAAAATATTGTGTGATGTTTCATATTCATGTTTGTTTTGTTTTGTGTAATATCAATAAGGGTTTAGGGGTTGGTGCTCCTTGAGGGGTTGGTGCCTTACTAAAGAAATATCTTGTGATGTGTAATATTCAGTTGAGTCTTTGTTTAGTGTAATATAAATTTTTTTTTCAGTGGGTTTTCTTTCCCTTGAGGGTTTCTCACTTACATCTTGTGTTATGGTGTTGATTATCTTGCTCATGGTTTAATAAATGAATGTCGTATGTTGTTTTACACGCATTAATGAATGGATAATTGATTAATGGTTTATGTGAGTGATCTGAAATTGAAATTGAAATTGTAAGGAATGATTCATGCCCCAAGTCCATTGTGCTTCCAAAAATAATGACTTAGCCGATAATCGCTAAAATCCCAAAGTGTCGATCTTGCTAGAGAATTGATGAGTAGAACTGGGAAACTATGTCGCAACGATGTACAAAAATAACGAAGTGCCCGATGTACTTGGACTAGGGTGCTTGGGGCTAATCTTGTGGCACATGGGTGCCAAGATCCCTTCCTAGGTATTAGGGTCTATACGAGAAGCTCGGGATGTAAATTTTGAAGGGTTGTGAGGTTGTCGTTGATCTTTGCTTCATGTCACTATTGTGTCATACAACTCCTACAAATTTCATTGGTAACTCACAATATAAAATCCACCCCTCATATATAGTGTATGCAGATGTAAAAATCCCAAAGAATGCAATCCCTTTGTATGTAGATATCCCAATAGTTGTCGACCTTAATAATGGTATGTATGATGTGTTTATATAGGGATCTCTTGTTTAAATTTTGACACTAGTAACATGACATGCTGACTAGGACCTTAGGATAGGGAAGGATAACCAAAAAGGCCGACCACAAATGTCAAAATAAAGATAAGAAATAAGTAGGACAGAAGTGCCCAATATTGATAGAAGTGCTTAGGGATAGATTCAAGTATGGGGTGCTAATGTCCTAGAGAAAATGAAGACAAATGTGAAAATACTGATATACAAGGATCACCGTGACTTGACCGTAGAAAGTGTAGAGAGTGACATATTTAGAAGAGATGGCATATATAAAAGAGTAATAATAGAAGATAATAGAAAACAAAAGGGGGATGGACAAGGGGATGTGTTACCAGTGAATACTCTTTTCACTGAAGATCCATATATAAAACATTATACTTGTTGACATAGTAATAAAGTAGTAAGTGCGTGATTTTGTGTCTACAAAAATCACCGTAGATGGATAAGGATTGAATTGTTACTTGTTTGGTTCTGATTGTAACATTTTTTCCCAATTAAAGAACCCACATAAGAGAATTACAAGAAATGAAATGACGCCTCATCGCCCCCACTTCTATAGTGACATGTGTTCCGATTTGAATAGTTTTAGATGGTTTCCAAGTTAGGTCATTTGAAGTGATAAGAACCATGATTATTATATTGATTGATTTGAATGGCAAAAGATGTTTTGAATAATATGTATTTGGAAGATTACTCATAGAGAGGTTTTGTTTTACCCCAAGATTAGGTCATTTGGTGGGAATATATTTGAAATAAAAAAAATTAGTGATTTGTCAGTATATAATAAATGTAACCATGTTTGAATGAGATCAGAGAAAATGTGATAGTAATGCATTAGGAGTGTCTATTGATTGTGTTGTATCTTGAGAGGGATTATAAGATGATCCTAGTTGTATGCCCCCTTTTTGTGAAAGGGATAGGTGTGGAGAAATGAAAATTGAACTAAAAGCAAGGCTTGGATAGGTTCTCATAAGAACTTAGAGATAATATATGAGAAGTAGTAGTATTGACAAAGTATACTTAGGTGTTGACTAGTACGTGTCCTAGATGTTGAAAATGGAATGGTTAGAATTATAGAGTATGGTGCTACACAAAACCGTGATCCAAATGATATAAACAAGGAGGAAAACAAAGTAACGAGGCTCAAGATATGAGTCAAACCATGTGCTTGTATTAGTTGTAAGAATGGTAGCAAGTAACAACTATAATATAAAGGGGAAATGTGAATTACTATATATAATAATATGAAATAGGTGAATAATAATTTCATTTGAACCAAAAGTGATTGTAAATTTGATCTCTAAGTTGCATGGGATGCTACATGTTAGGAGGCTATTTGGACGAGATTTGATAGGGTGACGTTAGCCATGGCTACACAAACAACCAAGGAGTTGGTATATATGTCCAAATTTGGAATTTTTTTATCAAATATGCATGTTTTTATCAGTTTTAGCAATTTTTTTAATTTTTTATAATTTAACGTATTTGAGCAAGACAAAAGTAGATAGGGTGTTTCTATCCTTCTAGGACACTAACACCTAGTTCATGGCACTAGTGACCAACTATGGGGCACCAATGTTCAATCTTGGGTGCTAGTGTCCAGGGGCCGAGTTTTGCTTCTTTTTGGGTAATGGAGTTGATTTTGATGTTGTTAGTATTGATTTTGAATTATGGATGTGTGTTTATATTGTGTTGTGTTGCTTATTTTTTTTGTGTAGAGAGATATACATTTGAGGGAGTTCTGTGTGAGACGTCATTTGAGTACATTACTTGGTTTGGGGTTGATTGATGATGAGTGGGATATATTGGACCGTGTCGACTTATGACACATCACTAGATTGGGGGAGATACCCCATAATATGTCATTATTGACAACTTTATGCAAGAGATGGTGAGTGATACTTGTACATTTTGGTTTTCGATAGGAGAGATGACAATGAAATTAGAGGATGCATATAGGATATTGTGGTTACCTATCATTAGAGATAGAGTACATGTTATGGTCATATTGGATACCTATAGTTAGATGAGGAAAATGTGGTGATATTTTGTAGGGTCTTGAGTGTAGGTCGAGACATATATCAGTCTGGATGTGATTGTGATATATGGGGTTCCATGGTTGTAGAAGTTCATTGAATTAGTTTTTCTTCTCCGCTTTTCATGGAGGGTGGTGGAGATGGGATTCTATATAGGATGCATGATATTTACTAGAGTATAGAGGAGCATGGTACTAGATATTCATGGGAACAATGTGTGCTGGGCCATTTGTATAGGAATTTGTATCGGTTTACACAGGATGACCATAGAGGTGGAGTAGGAGCTACCACTCTATTGCATGTATGGGCATATGATGAATTAAACTTTATTTTTAGAGTAGCCATTGTAGAAATGATATAAAAATGATAATATATAGTAATGTACAAGTAACAAACATTCAAAGCTATGCAACCCTAAGCAAATGAGAGAGGAAGGTGACTTAGCTGATTTTCATGCAATCTGAAGATGATCTAGAATGGGTAACTATTAGATATGACTGGGAAAAATGTAGTCGTGGGGCTTGATGAGGGTTTTTGGAACTCGGAAGCTGTGCCATCCAAAAGTGCTCACAAGGGGACATGAGAACCTAGATGTTAATGAATGGACTAGGCACTAGTGTCTTCTCAGATGCTTAGGTTTTGATCTTTGTTTGGCTGGAGGAGCTTCGTTGTCGATCTGTGTTTGTCTCTTTGGTTTCTCTCGAATGTCATTGGTCGTACTTGTAACCTATAAAATATATAACTAATTACACATGCCCATAAACCACATCAAACCTAATAAATAATATGTAGAAACAAGAGTCATATTGACTTGACGATCACCAAAAGAGTGATCTTATGGCTGAGTGCTACACTACATCTCAAAATCCATGTAGTTATATGTGTATGTGTGTGTAATGATGCCCTAGGTTACCCTTGTATAAGTTGCACTATGATAGCATGATATATCTAGATTAATCCAAGTATGAAAATGTGTGAGATGAAATAAAATGAGATTCCCCTCATATGTTGTGTATGCGCAGACTAATGCAAATTCTCCCTTATATGGATGTGCTAGATGTGTGCCTTAATAATGATCTCGTGCCTTTGATGTAAGATTAGGTGATGATATATAATGCTAATAGTGCTTGGAACTTTATTTGAGAGCAATAAATAAGCATATATATGATTCATTTGTTTGAATTTTGTAATTAACAACCTGAAAAACTAAACCAAAGTTTAAAAAGGTGACCAAGATGTAAAAGAGACCCAAAAGAGTAAGAAGAAGATAAAGAAGGTTAGGAGTGTCCGTAGGGACATGAGTTCTTGAGCATTAGTGGTCAAGGCCATAAAAGATAAATCAATAAAGTTTCGGTAGGGATGTAAGGTATGTAAGGCCAATAAAAGTGGAAGAGATAAATAAAAAGGCCTAAAATAAGCTATCAACCACTAGTTTTCTTACTTAGGAATCATGTATACACTAGTATGCTTTAGGACCTAGAAATGTACCCAAGTGTATAGATTTTGTGTCTACATTTGCCCCACTTTATGTTGTTGAGTGAATACTCGATAACATAAAGTAGATAGAATATGCATACCTTGTAATCCTGTAGAGAAGAGTGTATCCGATAGCATGTCGAGTGAATAAGTGAAGCGTGAAGTGATCATAATGTGAAGCATGCAAATTAGGAAGGGGAGATAGACCCTAGGGGTAAAGCGTATGCATAGTAGTGTGCTATTGGAGCTTGTGTTCACTGATGTGATCTGTTTCTTGTCGTATAAGGAAAAACCTACCAAAGAAGAGAAAAAGAGTAGTCAAAGTCCTGTATGTGAAAAATCATAGTAATACATGTATAAGTGTGTAAAAGTAAATGGAAAGTGTGCACTGAGGTATATGAGAGTAAAATATAGAAAGTTTTCATGTTTGATTTTGGAGATGTTACTAGATTTGTTGCCAAAGGTTGAGGATTTTGGGTGATCTCACCCCAAGAGTGAGTTTTTTAGGTGATCTCATGCCAAGGACGAGTTTTTTGGGTGATCTGATACCAAGAGTGAGTTTTTTGGGCAATCTCATGCCAAGAGAAGAGTGTCGGGAGAGAGGTCTATTTTTCTCTCCATCTATGATGCTTCCTAAATAAGTGCCACTACAGATGGCACGTCCCGATTTTTAAGTAGTTGAATCGATTGTAATTGAATCCACAGAATCGGAGTCAAGTGACCACTACTATAGAGTTGTGACTTGTAAGCTGCTATAAATTGTGTTGAACTATGAAAATGTCTATTTTCCCCATGACACAAGAACCTAGGTGGGACACAAGTGCCCACCATTATTGTCATCTGTCTTGAGAATTAGTGTCCGCTCTATGTTTGTGACCCAAGTCTATTTATGGGTCATTTTGTGATTGTGTGTCTTGTTATCAACTCTGTACTATTCTAATCTGTTATGTAACTCTGTGCTATTGGAAGGGTGATTTTTTCACCCAATAGATGTCCCCTCATTTGGACTGTATGTGATGAATTTAAGATAATGCATCCCAAAGGAGAGGACATGAATATGATATGAATATCATGCATCGGATACTTGTAGGGGTAGGGGATGTACATGGTAGAAACCAAGGCACATATGAACTCCGATCCTATGTCATGTGTATGCAGATTGATGCAGCCCTTGTCCCTTATATAGATGATTTAGATGTATGCTTCGTAATTCTCTTAGGCCTTTGAATGCAAGCTTAGGTAATGATAGATAATGCTTATTTGTTTGGCCCCTTATTTGAGATCAATAACTACACCCTTGCCACTAATGTGAAAAATATGGAAGACAAACATAACTTCCTGACAATCCGCAAGGAAGTTCTAGAACTTCTGCAAGTGCACATATGATAGATATGTGATGTCAATGGAATATTGACATCTGCGTGGAAGAATGGGAAGCTCACAAAAAATTTCAAATCCTTAAATTGAGATCCAAACATCACTGCTACTTTGAATTTGTATAAGGCACTCAGAATTTATATCAAGGTCTACAACAAATCCATCAATTAGTGTCTGTGTTTCTTTATGTTTGGTGCAATTGTTGTAATGTTGTTATGATGTTGTTGTAGTGCTGCAATTTTACTCGTAGTAGTAGGGCTTCCCTGTTGGTAGATGGCCCCTTCCCGATTTTGTTTGTTTCATTTTTGGCTGGGGTGTGGCCCCCTTATTTTTGTTAGCCACTTTACTCTTGTATTGTCTATCTTGGCATTGAGCCTTTGATGTACTCTTGGGTAAGTTCCTCCCAAAATCTTTTACCAATAAATAAAAAAATTGAGAGCAATAGCTAAGTATATATTGTTATAACATAATATATATATTTTTATTATAGGTAAATGGTTTTGAAGGGACCATACCCTACAATACAATAAAAAGGCTCAACAACCAAGATAGACATGAAAGTACAATGTGGTTTTTTGAAACATGGGGCCACACCCCAACCAAAAGCCAAAAAGATAGATAAAACTAAAAGAGTACTAAGGTAGGGGCCAACTACCTACAAGATGACTGAAAATAGACTATCAACAATAAAACAAGAGTTCAGAAACAACAGAACAACATAAACCTTAGTTAGAACATAATATTAAGTGTTGTTATAAACCTTAGTTTATAATTAAATAATTTAGAATATTTATATTCTTAATTATTTAATATAAATTATGAGTTTATGGTTAATTGATTTTTAATTAAATCAATTTATTTAAATAGGGGTATACCACTGTCACTTAAATGTTCATAACCCTTGGGGTTATATAAATATGGTCATGGGCCATATTCAGGTGAATTGATTCACGCCGGGTTAAATTATGGAGAGGAGTGAGGAAAGGAGTTACTGGGACAAAGGTGTAAAAGTTTCTTGTTAATGGAAAATTCTCGCTTCATGGTTTTTTACCCCATTGGGGTTTTCCACATTAAATTTGGTGTCCCTATGTAATTTCATTTGTTTCATATGTTTATTATAATGTAGTTTGTAATGTTTATTTAACATTATTTATTATATTAATTTAAATCTCGGTCCTAATATGGTATCAGAGCGGTATGGTAATAATTTTTTTATTTAATTATATGATGGTTGGGTTGGTTAGTTGGTTAGGAGTATTTATTTAACCCCCTTCCTTCTAGGACACATGTATTTTTGAAGTTTGTGTGTGCCTGCACAGTGAAAGGGGCTCTAGATACTAATTTTGGCACCTTTGGTGTGGAGTATGTTCTACCCACATTTCTTGAATAAACTTTGTTGAAAGGATAATTAAATTATTTGATTATAGTTTAGACTATATAATAGTTTTTCAAAACCTTATTATCATATAAGTTTATATTAAAAAAATATTTATAAATAGTTTAGAAATTTTTATATTAAAAAAATCTAAACCTATGTTTTATTAAAACCTCCAACACCATATAAAATTTACATTAGAGTGTGGGAAGATCAAGAGACCACATTCTAAGTCATATAATATGACATGTGTTTGAGGAGTGTTTAAAATTTAAAAAGGTTATAATAAGGTATATATATTTTTGAACCTTCATATATTCTATGTATGTATATATATATATATATCTTCAAATAATTAAATCACGTATACTATAGTTTTGGCCATGTTTTTAATGATCACAATTTTATGAAACCCTCTCCCCACTTGTGCCTAAACCCTACATGGATCCCGTCAATCTCACCCTCCACTCCACGTGTCATGCTTGCCCCGCGGCCGACCAACATACTTTAACATTGCCACATGGACACTTTTGTCCCTCCTCTACTTACCTAGGTCTCCACTTGGAATTTAACTATTCTCGTATGGATATTGATACTATTTTTGGTTTATTGAGGAATTTTGTCGACAATTCACATGCTTGTTATAGTGATATCCTACAATAATTTTAGTTTACAAGAAAACCCTTTGAATCATATATTAAGCAAAAATCTTGAATACATCCCCAACATAGTCGACCCACATAGACCAAGATTAGTAATCCTATTTCAAGGCACTAATATAATTGTGAGAACATCCATTTCAAAGTGATATTTCCTTCTCGGGGCACAAAAGGAATAGTCGAACTGTTCCACGTTCCACAAATCATCTAATGAAGCAATATGAAGAGTATATCAATCATATGACACCATTTTCATCTCTTTCAATTTTTGTGAATCATAAATTTTTATCATTATCAGACCCTTGATTCCAAACACCATCCGAGCTAGAATTGTCCTTGCTTGATGTTTGACACATAATATATCTTCCTCCTTTATGAAATTATTATAGCCTTATGGGATTCACTACCTCTTTTTTTGGTGTGGCACCTATAGCTTGGTTTCTAACATATGAGCTTGGAGCCTTTCAACTATATGAGGAAGAGGATGTTAAATTGTTCAAACAATCACCTTATTTCTATTTAAATTAGAGCAAGAACGAGGCTTTAAAGAGGTGAATGTAGTTACTACATCAAACTATGACCATCTTAAATAAACTATTTGATGTGACATTCACATATTCTCATTTCTTACTTGGTCACCGATTGTGTGCTAATAAATCCATATCCAACCACATTATTTCCCTTACCTTTTTCAGATTTATTGGGTCAACAAGGAACTTCAAGTTAGAATCATGTTTGGCCACTAATTATTATACTCCACATGGCTCGCTATGTCATGCCCCCTCTTGACTACACAATGTGGTTTGTTTTTATTTTATACCGCACATATATAGAGTAAAGGGGATACTAGTCCCACATTGGGGGTGTGACATTGTTGTTTAAAGTTTTTAAATCCTAACGTCCCTCATTGTTGAATGTGGTTGTGGCCATGATAAAGGTTGGTTTTTGGTTTGGGCAGGTCCCAATGAGCTATTAGGAGGTATATCACCTTTGAACTCATAGCTCAACTCGGTCGAGGGTTGTGGATTCATAGTGGGTTCACAATATGAAATAGTTCCACACATTGATAGTAAATAAAGTTGCATTGGTAATATATAGAACTTGTTCAAATACAACTGGACTCACCGAGTTGGTAAACCCAACTCGATCGAGTTAACTAAAGATATAACTCATATAAAGGAGAAATGCTCCATATATTTTAATACATACTTTAAAAAAATTATTTTTCTCTTATTTTTAAAATTAAATAGAATTTAACGCAAGTTAATTATTTTATTTTTAAACTGAGAAAATTAGTTCAAAAAATTAGTTGAATTAATATTTTCTAAATGTTATATTATTTACGACATGATGACTAAGTCGTTATCGTCGTTTATATATGAAAAACTAAAAAAATCACTTATAAATGAAAAGTATATGTTTTATTTGAATATATTATTGAAAAAGGAGTTGTTTTTATTCATAATTAACTTAGATGGGTTATTGAAAATGAACTAGAAGTAACTATAACTGAAAACATACAAAAATGGCTTATATGTGTTTTGATATTTTGCTTCATTTCTTTTTCTAATAGTTTATTCAAAAATAGAACCTTTGTTCTTTTTTTTTTTTCATAATACTTTGAGATCATTTCTTTAGGATCATGTAAGACATGGATTAAAACCTATGAAATGTGTAAAGGGTGCTTACATGGTAAGCTATCACCAAAAACCCTTCCTTAGTCATTTTTTGAAGAAAACTTCACATAAATCCATGAGATGTGTCCACAATTAATGGATCATGTTTTCAGTGAATGTTGTGATTATTCTTGTATGATTTGATGATATGTTCAGATATGTTATCTATTAAGTCTTATCTCTTTTTTAAAGTCTTAGAATAAGATAATGAAGATATATATGTTTTTGATAAAACATTTCTTAGTATGTGATTACTAAAATATTATTATATGCATATCAAATGACACTTGGGGATGCCTTTGTGTTTGTATTGAGACATCCAATACTGATTACATCTAATATATATTTTACAATAATTAATATGTTGAAAATTTTCAACATATTTTAACATGGTTAGTTGTTAAGCATATTGTTATGTTAGTTGTTATACAACTAGTGTTTAACTTTTATAGATGGTTAAAAGTGAAATCAATAATGATTTATATTATGCTTATTATGATGTCTATATGGATATTATGAATCTAACCATGTTGATGTTGTGTTGGATATAAAATATACATCTGGATTTGTGTTCAATTTTTTTGGTGCATGTGCCATTACTTGGAATAACAAAAAGCAACCAACAATATCCATTTATTCTATTGAGGCAGAGTATAGAAGTGTAATGGAAGCAACAAAAGAAGCCATGTGGCTAAAGTGACTATTGGAAGAGATACACACAAAAACTAAAGGAAGTAATCCTCTTTTATGTGATAGTCAGAGTTGCATTGCTCTTTCTAAGAATCCAATTCAACATCAAAGAAAAAAACATATAGATGTTCATATGCTCCTTATTTGAGAGAAGATCCTCTGCGGTGATATAGATCTCCAATACTACTTGTCTAAAGATCAAGTTGTAGTTATGTTTATGAGCCATTGTGTGTTGTAAAATACTGCATGTTTTATGTAATGCTTGGCCTTTCAGAGTTTCCATTAAGGGGGAGTGTGCATGGAAATTTCACCTCCTAATGGTCGACTGATTGATAAATCCTTCTCCTCTATACTTCTGCTCCATTGTAAAGCATTGTAAAAGATATTTTTATGATATTTGTAAACTTATAACTCTAAGTTTACGGTGTATAGTCCAATGTGTTGCATCTATTTGTAAAGGAGGTCCTTGTGTTATAAAAGGCTCCTAGAGATGCGGTTTTAAGAATTTTTCCATGAGAAACCATGGGATGTAGTCTCACAAATCATGCTTAGCCTAAATCATAACTTCTGATTTATGGATTCCAAATCCTTTTGTACCAAAAGGTAAGTTGAACATGATGAAGGTGTTATAAATCCTTCAAAAGTGATATGCTAGCCTAAACCTTCACTAATGGTTTATGGATTTGTAAATCCTATTGTACAAACAGGTAATATTGGCATATGGTTCCCACTTAATATTAAGGGGAGTGTTAGAACATAATATTAAGTGTTGTTATAAACCTTAGTTTATAATTAAATAATTTAGAATATTTATATTCTTAATTATTTAATATAAACTATGAGTTTATGGTTAATTGATTTTTAATTAAATTATTATTTTTAAACCGGGGTATACCTCGTAACTTAAATGGTCATAACCCTTGGGGTTATATAAATATGGTCATGGGCCATATTCATGAGAATTGATTCACACTGGGTTAAATTATGGAGAGGAGTGACGAAAGGAGTTGTTGGATTATGTACAAGTTTCTCATTAATGGAAAATTCTTGCTTCATGGTTTTTACCCCATTGGGATTTTCCACGTTAAATGTGGGTTCCTTGTGTAATTTTATTTGTTTCACATGTTTATTATAATGTAGTTTATAATGTTTATTTAACATTATTTATTATATTAATGTAAATCTCGGTCCTAATATATATATATATATATATATATATATATATATATATATATATATATATATATATGATTCCCTTGTTTGAATTTCGTAATTAACAACTGAAAGGCTTACCCATTGTTTAAAAAGGTGACCAAGAAGTAAAAGATACCCAAAAGAGCAAGAATAAGATAAAGAAGGCTAGGAGCACTAAGGAGGGATAGGAGGAGTCATGGTTTGCCTATTGCATCAAGTGGTGACCACATTGATAGTTGGGTTAGTCATTGGGGGATGAAGTAAGGAGGGTGTTGGGTATGAATCCGCATAAAGTTAAAAATGATGGAAATTGTGCTAGAAAACCTAGTGGGTGTATAAGATGGATAAAAGGGTTTGTCCATGAATTCAAAGGAAGGAGAGAGAATCTAATGCATGTCGAGAAAAATTGAGTTTTGAATCTTTTTAGGAATAGAATTGTCGGAAGGGTATTATGGTTAATCAAAGCCTAATAATCTTTACTTTATAACGTGAGGGAATGGACTTTGCTTTGCAAATCACCTATAAAATGCATAAGAGAAATGGTGTCTTGTGAAGGAATGGTAGGGAAATGAGAGACACGTTGAGGGGTTGAATATCTCCATTATGAGTTATCATAAGGATTTGAGGAAGGGATTGGATGTAAGAAGGGGATGAATTTGGATACTCTATAAATGTACTAGTGATTTTTTTTTTTATTAAACCCTAATTGCGGAGTCACATATGATAATAAATGTACATATTTGACACATGTAATAAATAAGTATGAAGCCCTAAGCAAGAAGTATGGAAAAAATGACTTAGCTGATTTATGCAATGTCTAAGACTATTATGAGATGGGAAAACTATTGAACATGAAGTTAAGAGTGTCACTAATGCTTAGGATAAATTAAAAACTCAGTAAAAATATGGATGAACATGGGCGACATCAAGAGGACAGGGCACCTAGACGTTGAAAACCTCTATTGGGTGCCCGTGATTGATTACGAAAATGGTCAAAACTTGATCTACAATGTATCGCACGTGTCACAAATATTTTGTGTTGATCACCTATGTGTCACAATATGATCACCAAGGTACCTGTAACCTGTAAAATAAAGATTCACATGTAAAACCCGCAATACCACATTAAATCCAAAAAAGAAAGATGTAATATGGGGAGTCAAACTAACCCTAGTGGTCACCCGATAGAGTGAGCTTACAACCGAGTGATGTACTACATCTTAGAATGCATTTAGCTCTTATGAGTGTGTGTAGAAATTGTGCCCTATGATGCCCTTGTGCAAGTGCACTTGATAGCAGGTTGTAGCTAGATGTAGAAATGTAAATAGATGTGTGGATGGAATAAAGAAACTTCCCCTTCCTATGTTGTGTATGCAGAAAATACAATCCATCAGTACCTTGATTGGATGCCAAATGGATGCTTTGAAGTCCTTTAGGATCCTTTTGAGTGCAAGATTAGGTGATAGTAATAATTCTTAGAGTTTGGTCCTTTATTTTGATCACATAACTATGTATTTATATAATTCCCTTGTTTGAATTTTGTAATTGACAACTGGAAGGCCGACCCATAAGAAAATAAGATGCCCAAAAGATAAAAGAGGTCTAAAAGGGTGAGTAATGTGGAAAGAGGTCGGGGTGCCCAAAGGGGACATGGGTGCCTTAGTGCTCTTTTCCTAGTTGGGCGTTGGTGTCTGCGGAGCCATAAAAGATAAATAAGCCAAATACCACTGATCATGGGGTATGAAAGACCAAAGAGAAAACAAGAAACAAAGACAAGAGGCCAAAGATATTCATCAATTATTTGTTTTCTTGCTTAGGAATCATATGAATTCTAGTGTATTTAGGACCTAGAAATGTACCCAAGTGCGTGATTTTGTGTTTAAAACTAGGTGAGGGGTTAATTGATGTAGGATCATTATGAATAGTTAGAGGTTCACTAGAGTAACATTGGTGTCTACATGGAAATTAGTGAGAATAATGCCATAAGTGAAAGATAGATGAGGGGTAGATTCCCATTCAACAATCTTAATGGAAGAAAAATCATCATTAACATGTGCATTATCATTATCATAATCATAATCATAATCAGAGTCACTATCATCCATATTTTCGCAAGCAATAATTTCATGAACATTATCATCAGTATACAAATAATCTACATTAATACTATCATTTACTATAATACAAGGAGGAGAGGTTGGAGAAATGGTCATGTCGGTAGTGGGTGGTGAGGAATATTCGTCAAGTGATTATATGGGGGAAACAATGCAAGAACCATGACTTTGGATATCATCAAATTTTTTTTGGAATGCAAGGAGTTGTTAGATGTCATGGGGATCATATATGGTATTTTACATGAGGGCATGGAATTCAGATTCTTCATTGGAGTTGGGAAAAATTGGTTGCATGCTCATAAACGTCATATAGAGTGATCTTGGATGGGTACCTTTATCATCCACAAGGGATTTGGATCCAAGGAAAGGAGTTCATGTAACGAGTTGGTTCACCAAATAATTTAATCTAAATTGAATTAAACCTTATTTTAGAGTAACTACTATAACTAATGATATTCTAATGATAAACTATAGTAAGATACAAGTAATAAGCATTCAAAGATATGAAACCCTAAGAAAATGAAAGAGAAAAGGTGACTTAGCTGGTTTCAAGTGATTTGGAAAAGATTGAAGCTTTTTGAATGTTGGATGTAGTTGGAAACAATGTCATAGTTGTTCCCAGAGAGTTATGGGATTCTATACTGTGTTGGAAAAAGTGCCTGTGGAGGACATGATTGCCCTGGTGCTGTGATTGTTCTAGGCGCTAGTGACTGCTTGAATATTTAGGATTTTATCTTTTTCTCGGCTGAAAGGCCTTTACTCTAATGTCTACTTTTTCACTCTTGGTTTGGCTGTTAGGGTCTGATAACACCTATAACTTTGTAATGTTTCACAAACTCTAAATATCTCGAACAAACTCACAAACACATGAGATTTGAATAAATATGTAATATGTGAATTCAAATTGACCATGGTGTAGACACTAAATCATGCACTTTGGGTATCTATCTAGTCCTAGTCACATACTACTATTCATATGATTCCTAAGAAAGAAAAGTAATAATTGATCTCTTTCCTTGCCATATTTTTCTGTCTTTCTATTGGCTTTATTGATCTTAAACTATTTATTACCCATGTTGTCTTTTCATACTTCAACATTTCTCACTCTGGACACTAGTGCCCACTAGGATGCCGGATCATACACCCCATCCTCTATGGGCACCCCGACCTCTTTGTATTTTTATCACATCTTTTGGATCCTTTATAGCCATCTGGGCATCTTATTTTCTTGGTAGTCATCCTTAAATATAAATTTATATGACCATAATAAATTACCAAGCACTAAACATTAGATATCACCACTCAAGGTTACATCCAAAGGCATCTCAAGAGCATCAAAACATCCATCTAGCATCCATTCAAGGGACAAGGGACTGTATTCTTATGCATACACTTCATAGGAGGGGAAGTTCATTCTTTCATACACACATCTATTTACATTTTCTACATCTAGCTACTTGCTCAATATTCAAGTGCGACACGCACAAGAGCCACCTAGGAAATAATTTCAAAGCACACATATAACTATATTGGGTCCGAGGTGTTTTGCAAGACTCGGTCATCATTTCTTCATTATAGGTTATAGGTGACATCTATGAGCTTGGTGCGACATACTAACAACACGTAACGAAGGACAAAGAACATCTTGTAACCCCGCAAAATTGATTTTCACAACTTCCGAGCATTCATGGGCACCCAAAACAGTCTCTAGCACCCCAAGTGCCCCTAACCCTCCACAGTGCTATGGTCCAAAAAATTCCAACACTCCTACAAATTTCTAGGTTTGATTATAACACTCTGAGTTCCTGTTCCAACAGCTTTTCCAACTCGGCATACTTTCGGGATTATTGCAAATCAGCTAAGTAATTTATATTTTCATTTGTAACTAGGGTTTACATATTTTTCTAGCTTACTTGCTTGGGTCAAATCTATATTTAATTGTTTACATTTAACGTTGTTACATAACTAGTTTTAGGAATTTATTTATTTAATATTTGCTTAATCATTTGGTGAACCTGACTCATTCGAACATTCTTAGGGTCCTCATACTTCTACTCTTCTCATTTTTCTAGGATCCTCTCATCATGGCTATCTCTATCCATGATTTATTTCTAGCCAATCCTAAGTGCCACACTAAAATCATTAATATTTTGGCTACTACTTGTATTCTTTCCACTACTCATCCAAATGTTGTTTATCAAACATTCAATGCATTTTCTCAACAAATTACTTTTCCATCAGCTATAGTTGAAAATCTTGTTGTATATGACAATGATCCTCCTCTATATATATAATTATATATCAATAACTTAGGCATTGAGTGAAATTTATTTGATATTGAACCCGAGCTCAATCTTTGTCCTTTATCATTCATTTAGGCTATAGGCCTTTTTATAGCTAATCTTAACCCAACATCTATTTCTCGTCCGAGCATATGATTATATTGTGTGTCCATGCTTAGGAACTGTCACCTTTCCACTCACAGTTGGGCCAAATACTATTCTAGTTCCATTTTTGTCATTTATTTCCCACTTTCAAAATAATTTCTTAATTGGTAGGGCATGACTTCATCAAATGCAAACAATGTCTTCTACATTTCACCGATGTGTTAGATTCTTACACGAGGGCTTTGAATATGAGATTCCTGCAGATAGTACACAATTTCAATGTTGCAATATAGATCCTAACAAAGACATTACCTATTACTTATTTTTCTACTATGCATCATGCTGATGTTCCACGAATTGAACATTATGAAGACCACTTACCTCCACTTGAAGGAATCATTTGCATATTAGACATTATTCCATCTACTTTAGAATCCCCCTCATTTTACTACTACTATGGTAATTTATCAGGGGCATGTCCATTCATCGAAATCATACCACCTTCATTGTCTCCTCCTGAGCAACCTACATCTGTGATACCTCCTTTCACATGCACTCTTTTCATAAACAATGCTTTCTGGTCACACATTCCATTAGATCCCACTTTCTCTAACACTATTTACACACTTAATGGTTTGAATCGGCTTGGGTTGACACTTGATGATATATTACCTCCACCACATTCACCACATCTATATCATGGACATGCTTGCATTACTACTGCTTATGGCCTCCGAGTATTTCATCTTTCGGTCTTTATTGCACACACTTCGCGTATTTCACCACTTACTCTTGGCCAATCTTGGCTTGATTATATTAGTGGTACTTTAGATCCAGATCATATTGACATTTCATTCCCTATGCCCTTTGGTCATGTTTTCATTTGTAATGATTCATTTCTTGGATATTCACAAAATATTACTCATTGGTATGTACATGGATGTCCATTACCACCTTTCACTGATGAGGAATATGTAATGGGCATGTATAATTTATGCCAGTAATGGCTCTCTATGGGATCAACCACATACTATAGCTTACCAAGTCTCAGATGCATCACCTTTCAGTTTTGACCATGACAATGATGATCTTCTTGATAATGTTACTTGATCATGCTTATCATCATACACTTGGGGCATCATACTCATCTCTCCCCCTAACACTATTAATTATCTTACATACTATACACGTCACCTCTAATATTTCACACGCATCATACACATCTTGATACACTCTTATATCATCATTACATGATGAAACACTCTCATGATTTAGTTCACACTTGACTATTGAGGGCATACTACATACATGAACCTCACACACTACACACTTCACGCTTCTCGCACACTTGAAATATCTTTCTCTCAACTTATATCATACATCATACACACTTTACACTACACACCTTCACGCCGCATCTCTCTTGCATCTACTTGTACATACTTCTCTCATCACCCTATGATACACTCTAGTTCCATGGTTCATACTTGATTGGTAAGGGTCTACATCTAAAATGAACCTCATCACACTCACTCACATGCTCTCTACACTCTACACTTTGATGATCATATCTTTCTAGTGCATAATTCAAACCATTTCTTGATGATGCAATGTTTTTCTATGGTTCATTCTTTACTGCTGAGGGGACATGTATAAATGAACCTCATCTCATGCATAAACATCCACTTGGGGAAAATGAATATATTATCACACTCATATTGCATTCCATTTCATCTCATCCATAACATACTGCATATCTTGGTCGCATTTACTCTTGCTTTCTTATGCTTACATGTACACTTTATTACACATGCTAGACATATACTTTGTATGTCATTATATTTTCTATATACACATGCACATTCACTTTCCTTCTAGTTGTGATCACATAATCTACACATATCGATATATCCAACATGTATGCTTGTCACAATACCTCATACTAGTCCCATAACGACTCTTGGGGGCATCCACTTTTGTATACACTACATGTGTTATTGTTTCATTTTTCATAACACAATACTATATAAAATTATACATGCTTTGACATGATTTCTATCTTTCTAACATGATAATGGGTACTTCATGTGTAATATTTGTTTTGCAAGTATATTTACTACCATTGTTATCTGTTACTTTCTTTGCTATTGTATGCCATTGTTTGTGGGCTTTTCCCTATGTCTTATTTGTTATCTGATTTCTTGTCTCGTTGTTGTCAACATCAGCCTTGGTTGTCTTTGTGACATCATGTGTGATGTCCCATGTTTGTAACCCACTTTTTACGGTCTACATTGTCTTCATGCTAATTGTCTTATTGCTTGTTAGCTTACTTATTGTCCTCTACATGTGTATCGGTCTTGTTTGCAATAACACTTGTTTCTAGCCACTTTGCTTTTGTGTGACTTGGTTTTACCAAGAAAACTTCCCCCATATAGGGCATCGGTTTCAAAACAATGTCTAGTTCTCTTTTGGGCCATATCCTTCTCAATGATGTCACATACACCCCAAACAAGGGGGCATATATCAAGTGAATCACCACACCATACAAAGAGTCTACAGTCACATTTTAACACACCGTCAACATAATCTTCAGTCTCAACAATGACCCAGATCTTGACTTGGGTCCTCTCAAAAACATAGAATCTTGCACCCAGACATAGAAAGTAGTGCACAGGGTGCCCCGACCTTCTTGGACTCCTGTGACTAGGGTTAATTACATAATTTTTTAATTTAGCATAGTTTTTGGTAGTTTACACAATGGATTTTATAAGACAGATAGTCCTTCAACACTTGACATGCATGCACTACACCTTCTTTTCTAATTTTGTGTTGGATTGAATGGATCAGATTTTTACACACCATATGTAGTGGTGTTCTACACTTTGGGAAGTAGTTAAAGGTTGGAGGATGACACCAGAATTTTCTCCCTATACTTTTCTATTCTTGGCATGAGATTGTCTAAAAAACTCACATTCAACGCAACTATCGGAGATCACCCAAAAAACTCGTTCTTCTACAACATCTTTAGGATCCTTTCTACACCATTTTACTCATCATATATCAGGTGCACATGTTCCTTTTCACATTTTTACATGTTTTCTTACTTACTTTTTAAACTTTTTGATCACATATACATGTATTTGACTACTTGTTTGTTGTTCTCTTTTTATAGGCCCATCCTTATGGGAAGCGGTAGTCACATCAATCACACATCAAACCACACACATCAAGAAAAATCAAAAATAGGTAGAATCATGACATATACACATATGCTCTCGCCCTAGGGACATCAACACCATCATCATTTTTTTCACTTCCTCTTCTCTAGCTTCCATACTTCATATCATTGTTATCGCTCAACACTTTTCCTTGCCTCTCGACATGCTTTTCGCCATTAATCTACATGGTTATTAGGTACACATTTCTTATCTAGTTTAGGTTATCAATGATTTTCTCAACAAAATAAAGTGGGGAAATGTAGAAATTAAATCACGCACTTTGGGTATCTACCTAATCCCGATCACATACTACTATTCATATGATTCCTAATCAAGAAAAGTACTAATTGATCTCTCTCCTCAGCCATATTTACTTGCTTTTTGTTTCCTTTGTTGATATCACACTCTTTCTTTCACAATTTTTCTTTTATACTTCGACATTTCTCACTCTGGACACCGGTGCTCAGCTAGGATGCCAGCGCCAGTGCGCACGTCCCCTCTAGGCACCCTCGACATCGTTGTATTTTGATCACATATTTTGGGGCCTTTCTAGCCTTTTATGCATCTTATTTTCTTGCTATTTTTCCTTTTCGTGGTTATTTGTGAAATTCAAGCAAGGGAATCATACAAATATAAAGTTATGTGACCATAATAAAGGACCAAACACTAATTATTAGCTATCACCACCTAAGGTTGCATGTAAAGGCATCTTAAGAGAATCAAAACATCCATCTAGCATCCATTTAAGGGATAAGGGAAGGTCTGTATTCTTCTCGCCTACACTTCATGGAGGGAATTTCATTCTTTCTTGTACACATCTATTTACATTTTCTACATATAGCTACTTGTTCGCTATTTAAGTGCAACACACATGAGAGACACGTAGGGCAAGATTTTGAAACACACACACACACACAAAACTATGTTAGGTCCGAGATGTAGATAAAAATTAGTCTTCATTTCTTCATTGTAGGTTATAGGTGACATCTACAACATTGGTGCGACATACTAGCGATAAGAAACAAAGGACAATGAACATCTTGCGACCTCTATAAAATCGAGTTTTGTAGCTTCCGAGAAGTCACAAGCACCTATAACAGTCTCTCAGCACTGTGGCGATCCTAAAACTCCATAGGAACCTTGGTCCAAACAATTTCAACAATCTTGTAAATTTATGGGTCCATTGTGACACTCTAAGTTCTGGTCAACATTTTTCCATTTCTCGGCATACCTTCGGGATTATTGCAAATCAACTAAGTACTTTATCTTTTTATTTGCAACTAGGGTTTGCATATTTTTCTATCTTACTTGGTTGGGTCAAATATGTATTTAACTATTTATATTCAATGCTGTTACATAATTAATATTTGGTATTTATTCATCCAATATTTACTTAGTCACTTGGTAATCACCTGATGAGTGAACTTAGTGATCTTGAGCATTGCACTACATTTTTGAATCCAAGTATTATTTGTGCTTTTGTGTGAAATATTTTCCTTATGTTTCCCTTGCACCGATGATAGGAAGATAGTGGGATATAGCTAGCTTTACTTGTAAATGTGTGATATGGAATTCAACACTACGCTTCCTATGCAGTGTATGTAGAGACCAAAATGCAGTCCCTTTGAGTAATAATAATATTATGTAGATGTGATAGCCCTCTTGATTTGCCAACAAAAATAATAATGAGTATGTTGTGTATATATATGATTCTCTTTCTTGAATTTCAAAATGAGTGACACTAAAGGCCGATTGATGTAGAGCTCCTTTCATATTTGTATGCATTCATCACTTTCATAACAATCTAATTCATGCATTTTATCCAATTCTCTATTTTAGAGGTCTTGAAATAGGGTCTAGAATGGATCAAATTATTAAAATTTGGTATTTCAAGAAATATAGTACTATAATTACACCAATCCCTACTCTAACAACATGTACTTATGCTCATTCACACATCAAATAGCCCTATAAATTTTTAAAATCTTCTCTTACCACGCTTTACCTCGATTTTTCATCTTCTAACATCTTGGTAGTTTCTTGCAAATAGGTAACATTTAAACTTTTACATTTATTGACCTCTTCACTCTTTGTCACCCTATTCACACTCTCAACACAAGGTTATCTCAACTTTAAAAATGGTTAGATATAAAGAAGTTGTTCATTTCTTCTACAAGAGTCCAAAACTACCCTTAGAAGTTCTTGAGAACAAGGTGTTTGGTCCATCCAAGGTTGTAATGATCTAGAATCACCAAGAGAAGCTTATCAATTACATTAGTCTCTCTTCATCATCCCTAAATTTTGCCCCAAATTTTGTGATCCAACTCATTCCCTTTCTTTCTTTATTTCACTTTCAATCATCTTGCCATAAGCTACTTACTAGCCTTGTCCCACTATACTTTTCAACATATTTCCACTTTCAAGAGGTTTCAAGAATCAAGTAGTACCTTTTAAATACCCATTTTAGTCCTTTAAATGTGTTCCAAGTTTCAAAAACCAACTCCAACTCCAAACCCTAGGTTCTTTGTTAATGGATCCTTCACTAATGGTCCTTGTGACTATGTATCGCCCTCTTCGGTAGGCTATCATGAATATCGGGAGATTTTACATATACATTCTTGAAATTCTTATTAAATCTATTGGGGGACCATGTCATAGTGATTTGTTTCAAATTTTTGAGTGAGAATACAAGCTTAGAGGGTTTTAAAACACTTTTCTTCTTACAAACCCTATATGGGTCTTACAAGAGCCCAAGAAACTGTCTTTTGCAATAACTTCCAACCAGGGTCAATTCAAGAGCCTAAAGTGATTCTGAGGGAGTTTTTTTACTTATTGCACATTATTCCTTTAACAGTGAAACCAGTAAATATATGGATGCTCCTTTTGTTACTCGATTTCCTCGCTAACTACCATGTAATTACTCACAATGTGTAGTTTGCAGAAGTTATTTCACTTCATAGAGTATAACCACTCAATCAAAAAGTAACTTCCCTCATTTTGTATCTCATCAATGACCTCTTGTCTAGATATCCTTCATGCAACCTTTATTCCTTATAAACAATGGATTACAATCATAATGCACAGGCTTATTTCTCCTAAGCATATGTCAAACATATAACTCATGAAATATAACCTTATCGGATCGGGGGATACCAAACCATTGGAATGACACTTCTAACACTTTCATGCACATGTCTATCCTTTGAGGTTTTACTTCAAGGATTTCATTCAACCCACTACAACCTTTCCCTTGTAAAATAAAGTTAACAATATGAAGGATTCTAACTAAAAATCCTTGAGAAATAAACAAACCATCTACTAATTGCAATCTTTAAACTCATTACACTACTTTAGAGATCTATCTACATCACAATGAGATTCCACAAGATGTAAAGTGCTTCATGGAGTTACGCAAACCTGAAAATACCTTTTTCTTGGACAAGTCATAGCTAAAATAGAGTATTTTATTACCATGCTATATGCTTCTTCTTACGACCTCTCAAACTCCATCTCCTACTTCCTTTTCCTCCCTTCCATTCTACTCATTCCATGCAAGATATCAATCACATTTTTATATGCAAATAAGGAATTCAACTAGTTCTATTTTTTTCATAGAAATCTCAACAAAACAGGGGTATCTATTAAACTCAAATGCGTTATCTATATAAACTATGTTTCATCACAAAACCATAATTTTTATCTCATCTTATCCTCTCTCGAGTTCCTCCTTCCTAAGGAATAATAGTTCTAATTGACTCATATCCTCCCATATGATTGAGCTCCTCTCTTACATCTAACTACTATTGAAAATGTAACTTCTCTTTAGAACTCATGATAGCTTATTATGCCTTCCTTAGCCAAAATAGGCAATTTTTACAACATATCCTTAAACACTTAATGAATTAACCTACATATGGCCCATGCCACCTATATTATCTTCTAACCACACTTCACAACCCTCTTTACAAGGCGTAATTTTTCATTTACATCCTTAGGGATTTAAGAACAAAAGGAGGGAAAATACTTGAAATTGAAAATTCAAATTTGGAGACTCCTCTCTAACCTTTTAGCTTACTCATTTGACCTCATTAAAAACCAAATTGTACTTTTGTATCTTTTCAATGATGCCCCTGCATCATAATCCCAAGGAGAAGAAGAATAGGTCTATATACTTGCTTGCATCACCTTGTATTTATATCCTTGGCATGACTTTGATCTTCTTTCCATTCCCCCAATGTCCTTTTTGATTTCAAGACCGCCTAGGTCCTATACTCGGTGCTTTAGATTTACATTTTTTTAATAATTCTTCTTCCATTCTTGAGTGTATTCTCCATCTTTTCATTTCCAAGCCCTCAGTAGCTACACACTATAAAAATAAACACCAAATCAACAAATATACATTGTTCTTCATGCTCCCGATGTTATCCAACTCTTCATAGAATTTTCCCAACATAATTTCATCATTTTCATTGCTTTCATGAACTAAAAGATGCTCATACTCTTCATTTTTATTCTTTTTACCATCCTCATCTTCCCCATCAACTAATTTATCATCTTTTCAACCCTTTGTTAGGTCCACAAGCTCTTCATCCTGAGCTTCTTCATTCTCACTTTCACCTCTCTTTTCTCCCTCTTCACAAACTTGCTTCTTAACCTCATTTGCTGCTGCCATTTTCTCTTTTTGTCTTACTTATTTCTCTTCACTTTCATATTCAAGTTCTTTCTTATGCACTACACTTCTCTTACCATCCTCCATTTGCAAAATCATGTCCAAAGCCTCATTTAGGACATCATCATCACTTATTTTATTTGTATCATATCTCGACCTACCGCTTTTATTTTCTTTTTCTCATTCTCTTCTACTTGTGTACATGTTTTCTTTACTTTCAAAAAGAATCTTTTAATATCCATATTGATAGTCACATTTTAAAAACTCATTTCTTCTCTTTCAACAGTCAACTCACATAATCCTTCTTAATTCACAAGACTATCTTCATCCTTGTAAGTATTTACAAACAAGAAAATTTCATTTTGCATTTGAAATAGACTACATACCTCAATAACTCCTTTTCATACTACTACACCTTCATAGTCCTCATCCATCCTTTGAATGCTATCATACACAACTTATTTGACCTCTTCTTTCTCTGATTTGATAACATACTTTCTCATTTTTTTAGATTTTTCTCTTCTTCTCTAATGATCTCTTTCAAATGCAACCTCTGGTTCCTCTTGAAAATATGAGCTATAGGCCATTTGACCCTTTTCTTCATCACAAATTCAACTTCTCTATCTTCTCTCATCATCATCAACTCTCTAGCTTTTGTACATCCTATCTTAAGGATTTTAACTCTTTCTCTATCCATACATCTAGTATTATTTTCTTATCTCTCTTTTTCTAACCTTCTTTCTCCATTATTTCTCTCTCCCTCTTGCCAATAAACTTCACTAACTCCACCACTAGTTATTGTATCTTCATTCTTGTCTTGTCTTCATCTATCACTTTACAATCACAACTTCACAATTTCTTGTTAGTAATCAAGAATCAAATTTCATTCAAATCTCAATACTATGCTCTGATACCAAATGATGCAAAGATCCTTTCATATTCGTATGTATTCATCACTTTATAACAATATAATTCATGCATTTGATCCAATTCTCTGTTCTAGAGGTCTTGAAGTAGGGTCTAGAATGGCTCAAATTGGTAAAATTTTGTCTTTCAATAAATATAGTACTATACTAAAACCAATCCTTGCTCTAATAACATGTAATTATGTTAATTCACTCAAATAGCCCTCTAAATTTTGAAAATTTTCTTACCTTGCATTACCTCAAATTTTCATCTTCTAACATCTTGGTGTTTGCTCCCAAAAAGGTAACATTTGATAGTTTGCATTTATTGACCTCTTCACTCTTTGTCACCCTATTCACACTCTCAACACAAGGTTATCTCAACTATTAAAAGTTCATGTATCAATAAGTAGTTCATTTCTTCTACAAGAGTCCAAAACTTCCCTTACGAATTCTTGAGAACAAGGTGCTTTTTCCATCCAAGGTTGCAATGATCTAGAAGAACTGAGAGAAGGTTATCAATTGCATTAGTCTCTCTCCATCATCCCCAAAGTTTTCCCAAAAATTGATGGTCTAACTCATTCCCTTTCTTTCTTTATCTCACTTTCACTCTTGTTGCTCACAAGATACTAGCCTTGTCCCAATGTACTATTCAACATATTTCCACTTTCATGAGGTTTCAATAATCAAGTAGTACCTTTTTAAATACCCAATTTAATTGTTTGACTATGTTCCAAGTTTCAAAAGCCAACTCCAACTCCAAACCCTATGATCTTTGTTAATGGATCCTTCACTACTAGTCCTTATGAATGTGTACCTCTCTAGTAGATTGTCATGAATATAAAATCTTAGAGGGATTTAGAACACTTTTATTCTTTTGGAGCAATAAATTCCAACCAGGTTCGATTTAAGAGCCTAAAATACTTTTGGGGTTTGTTTTTTCTTCTTGCATGTTATTCCTTTAGCAATGAAACTAGTAAACACATGGAGACTCATTTTGTTACTCGATTTACTTGTTAACCTAGGTCAGTAATTAATCAAAGTCGAGTTTACGAAGTTGTTCCCCTTCATGGAGTATAACCAATCAATCACAAAGTAACTTCCCTCATTTTCGAGCTCATTAATGACCTACTTTATCTAGATATCCTACATGCAACCTTTATTCCTTATAAACAATGGATTACAATCATAATGCACATGCTTAGCTCTCTTAAGGTTGTGTCAAACATATAACTCATGAAATCTAACCTTATCGGTCTTAGGGATACCAAACCACAAGAATGGAAATTTTAACACTTTCATGCACGTGTCCACCGCAACATTTCCCTTGCAAAATATAGTTAATAATATGAAGGATTCTAATTAACAATCCTTGAGCAAGAAAAAAACATCTACTAGTTTCAATTTTCAAACTCATTACACTACTTTAGAGATCTATCTACATCAAAATGAGATTCCACAAGATGTAAAGTGCTTCATGGAGTTGCAAACTTGGACTATAGCTTTTTCTTGGACAAGTCATCACTAAAACAAAGTATTTTATTAATATGCTATATGATTCTTATATCATCTAAAACTCCATCTCATACTTCCTTTTTATCCCATCCATTCTACTCACTCCATGAAAGATATCAATCACATCTCCATATGTAAATAAGGAATTAAACTAGTGTTATTTTTGTCATAGAATCCTCAAAAAAATAGGGTATCTAGTAAACTCAAATGCATTATATATATAAACTGTGTTTCATCACAAAACCATAGTTTTTCTCTCATCTTCTCCTCTCTCGAGTTCCTCCTTCTTGAGGAATAATGGTTCTAACTAACTCATATCCTCCCATATTCTCAAGCTCCTCTCTTATGTAACTACCATTGAAAATGTAACCACTCTCTAGAACTCATGATAGCTCATTATGCCATCCTTAGCCAAAATAGGCAATTTTTACAACATATCCTTAATAATTTAATGAATTAACCTATCTATAACCCATGCAACCTATATTATCTTCTAAACACCCTTCACAACCCTATTTACAAGGCATAATTTATCATTTACATCCTTAAGAATTTAAGAACAAAAGGAGGGAAATATTTGAACTTGAAAATTCAAAGTTGAAGACTCCCTCTCTAACATTCTAGCTTACTCACTTGACCTCATAAAAACAAAATTGTACTTTTGTAGATTTTTAATGATGCCCTGCATCATAATCCTAAGGAGGAGAAGGATAGGTCCATGTACTTGCTTACATCACCTTATCTTCATCTTCTTCTCATGACTTTGATCTTCTTTCCATTCCCCCACTATCCTTGTTGATTCAAGACCACCTGGGTCCCATATTTGGTGCTTTAGCTTTGCATTCTTTTTAATATTGCTTTTTCCTTCTCGAGTGTATTCTACATCTTTATGATTTCCAATCCCTCAGTAGGTACACCTGAAAAAAAACACAAAAACAAAAAATATGCATTGTTCTTCATGCTCCCTGATGTTAGCTAGCTCTTCATAGGCTTTTCCCAACATAATTGATGACAATGGTATAGCTCGATACCAAATGATAGAATAGAATTAGATTGCAATGACCAAAGAGGGACAAAATCCTCACAAATATTATTGATCATGAAATTAGATTACATAACAATTCAAGAGCTATAATATTTATAGATATTAGAACTGACCTCATATGGATAGACATGACACCCTATCAGGCACCAACTACGAGATGATAAGACCCATCTCACATGCACATGTAATTACTACTAATACCAATATTGAATGTTATCCAACATAACAATATTGAATGCAAGTCACTAGACTAGAGTACACCTGTTGCACATTATTAAATAAAAGACAATGCAATAAAATGCAATAAATATGCCTATGCTAAATTATGCTAACATTCCTCCCCTTAATTTTTCATAGTTTCCAATGAAGTGGAGAGGAACTCTTTGAACAGTGTGAATTTTTCATGTGCAAGTGACTTAGTGAAAACATTTGCCTTCTATTCAGCTATAGGACAGAACTGGAGCTGTATGTTGTGCTTCAAAACATGCTCGCATATGAAATGAACCTGTACTTTAATATGCTTGGTTCTCTCATGAAATACTGGATTGTAAACAAGCTTTAGAACTCCTTCATTATTAACATATACTGGAGTAGATTTCTATTCTGGTAGACCAATTCCTTCCAGTATTCGGCGTAGCCATATTGCTTCACAAATAGCTTCACCTACAACTCGATACTCTGCTTCTGTAGAAGAGTGAGAAACAAAGTTCTGTTTCTTGCTTCCCCATGATATCGGTCTAGATCCCATAAAGAAGACGAAGCCTGATGTTGACTTCCTATCATCCATGTTTCCTACATGATCTGAATCTGAATATCCTATCAAGAAGAAGTTGTCGTTCTTCTTGTACTCTAGACCAAGGTCAACTATACCCTTTAGATATCTCAATATTCTCTTTGCTACTTTCCAATGACATATTTTTAGTTCTTGCATGAAGCGTGATAAATAGTTGACTACAAAGCTGATATCTGGTCTAGTATATGTTAGGTAAATGAGACTCCCGATCAACTGCCGATAGAGAGTTGCATTCACCGGTGGTGATGGATCGGAACGAGATAACTGAAGTCTCGCTTCTATAGGTGTAGTAATAGGAGTGTAGTCCATCATCCTAAATTTCTTGAGCATTGTCTTGGTGTATTTCAACTACGACACAAAGATATGATTCTCTTTTTGCCATACTTCCAACCCAAGACAATAGTGCATGAGCCCGAGATCTATCATGTCAAACGATCGATTAAAATCCTTCTTTGTTGCATCGATCATCTTCATAGAACTGCCTGTAATGACTAGATCATTGACATAAACAACCACAATGACAATCTCCCCATTTTATTTTTGAGGTAGAGATTGGGGTCATAAGGATTCCTTTCGAATCCATGACTTATGAGATGCTCATCAATTTTGATGTACCATGCCCGGGGTTCTTGTTTTAGGCCATATAGAGATTTTTTGAGTCTGCATACCATCATCTCTTTCCCTAGTATTACATAACCCTCTGGCTGAGTCATATAGACTTCTTCTTGCAAATATCCATTAAGAAAGGCACTTTTCACATCCATTTGGTGGACTTTCCAACCAAATTGTGCAGCTAGAGCAAAGATCATCCTAATTGTCTTGATCTTGGCATGGGAGAAAATTTCTCCTCATAATCAATGCCTTCTTGTTGTGCATACCCCTTTTCTACAAGCCTTACTTTATACTTGTCAATAGTCCCATCTGATTTGTACTTAGTCTTGAATATCCATCTGCATCCAATGGGTTTCTTCCCTGGTGGAAGGTCGACAAGTTGCCATGTGTTGTTCTTCATCACCGATCGATACTCAATCCATGACATCTTTCCAAGATTTTTATTGTAGGGCTTCCCGAATCTGTAGATGGCTCAACTGTTTCAACAACTCTACTCATTAGGGCATAATTGACCTCTTCACGATCTTGATTGCGAGTTCTAGGTCCAGATTAGATGATGTGCTAGGTGCTTCATCTAAATTTGCATATCTTATTAATTGAGTATACCATTTAGGTAACTTATTAGCTATTCCATTGGCTTGTGGTGGATCCAAGTTTTCACCATCATCCAATTCATCACCGTCATCTTCAGAGGAACATCAAATTCTGTCTTCACAAGAGGTGTATTCTCGCATGTTTGTTGAGTCGTTGAGTGGAGCATATGCTTGTTTCTTCTCAAATAACTCAACATCCCTACGTGTGTATAATTTCTTTGCTTTAGGATCCCATAATATGTACCCAAGTGCTTCTTCACTATATCCAATGAATATCGAGTTTCTTAGTTTTCATATCCAACTTGTTCCTATTCTTCTTAGGTATGTGCATGCTAGATTTACACCCAAATACTCTTAGGTGTGCAATTTATGGTTTCGATTTGACCATGCTTCTTGAGGTGTCACTCCTTCAAGAGATATCATGGGCACTCTATTCAACAAATAGACTCGTAGTTCTTGTAGCTTCGCCCAAAATGTCTTTGTTAAACTCGAGTCGTCAATCATACATCACACCATTTCCATGATAGTATGATTCCTTCTCTCAATTATACCATTCTCATTGTGGTGTGTGAGTAGGAGGCATTTTTTCGACAAATCCCATGAGCTTTTAGGTAAGTCTTGAACTCATTGCTTGTGAATTCCGCCCCTTGATCTGAGTGGAGAGTTTTGATCTTGTAACCAACTTCATTCTCAACAAGTTCTTTGAACTTCAAATGTCTCAAAGGGATGAATCTTGTTTCTTAGACAATATATCCACATCTTTCTTGAGTAGTCATCAACACAAAGCATGAAGTATTGACATCCAGAATGACTTGGTTACATGGGCCCGCAAAGATCGGTGTGCACCAAATCAAGCTTTCCCTTAGCTCTATATGTGTTCTTCTGGAAGGGTACTCTGTGTTGCTTTCCAGCTAGGTAATTGTGACACTTGTTAGTGTTGTGCTTGAGTGTAGGCAATCCTTTCACCATGTTTCCCTTTTGAAGTGTTTGGAGATAGCCAAAACTGATGTGACCATATCTGTGATGCCATAGTTCTGCAGATTGTGTGTCTTTGGCCACTAGAGCTTGATCATCCTTGTGGACAAAATCAAGTTGGAACATGCGTCCCACATTGGAGGCTCTTGCTACAATCTTGGAACCTCTTGACTTATCTCTTATCAAGCACACTTTTTCTCCATTATTACTGTCAAAATCCAACTTCAAGTTGTGATCAAGGAGTTGACTAACTGATAGCAAATTCTTGGTCAACCTAGGTACATACAATACATATGTGATTTTGCAGTCATGCTTTCTAAGAGGTAGTGAAATGTTTCCAATCCCCTTGACATTGTATGATGAGTCATCACCTAATGACACATGGTTCTTGTTAGGTGAGTCACGTAGTGTGTAGAACCAATCCTTACATCCAGTCATGTGTCGAGTTACACCCGAGTCAACATACCAGATATCTTGTGTGGACTTGGTTTCTTCATCAAATTGAGCAGAATACATGTGGTGTCCTTCATCCGAATCATCCTCATGTTCGGGAATGTACCCTTGTTGTTTGATTTTTTCTTTACCAGCTTAATATTTCTCTCCCTTGATTGTTGTTGTTGTTGAATTCCCTTGATTTGAATTGTTGTTACCCTGTTGGTTGTTGGGTTTTGAATTGCTTGATGAACCCTTTTTGTAGGAATTGTACCAACAATATTTGATGTCATGTCCCCCTCTATTGCAAATGGGACACTTCTTGGTGTTGTCTCTTTGACTTTGGTCCCTTTGTTGACTTTGATTTTGTTGGGACTTCTTGTGATTGGACTGAAATTTCCCTTTCCTTTATGATTGGAAGATAGTGCTTGCTCATCTTCATGATATTTGTTGTTCATTGCCTCTTCTTGTTGGAGTAGATTGACCAAATTCTCAAAGGTGACTGTGTGTTCACTCATATTGATAGTTGTCACAAATATTTTGTAGGAAGGAGGAAGTGCTCGCAACACAATTGGTATGAGGTCCTCATCACTTATCTCTTTTCCAATGCCAGTAGAGATGCCCTAAAATTAACAACTCATCTCAAAAAAGATTCAACCTTCTCATTGTGCTTGAACTTGAGAGTATGCAGTTGTGATAGTAGGTTGAGGATGACATTCTTGTTCTTTTCCTCATAGACTGTGCTCAACTTATCCCATGCATCCTTGGACGATGTGACATCTCTAATGTGGGGTTGCACATCATCTGTTATACCAAAAAAGATGATCAACTTGGCCTTTTGATTGGCCCTGTCAAATTGAACTTGTTGTCTTCAATCATCAAGTGATCTTGTTGTTGTTCCATCTACAACTGTCTATAGGTCTTTAAACTCAAGTAACATCTTGATCTTCGGTTTCCATGCAACATAGTTGTCTCCTCTAAGCAGTTGTGAATCTGGCAAGAAGAACTTTGGTGCTTGTGCACCCATTTCTGCAATCTAAATTTCTGAAACTCTGAATTTCTGACAAAGGGTAAGGCTCTTATCACTCCAGGTTTATGGTCTCCCTCTTAATATACCGTCAGGCATGATATACCAAACCTTTCTATATACACTCCCTTCCGATATACCTGTTAGTATGTGGAAGAAGATCACCCTTTCAATATACCTATCAGTATGGAAAGAGGTGTTAACGCACGTGAAATAATTTAGTACGTGGTACGTAGACAGTACAAAAAGGGGTTTGTACAAGCACAAATAGATGGGAGGGCTCAAATGTGTGTGTATTGTGTCCTTATTACTCCCCATCGATTTTATAGGATTGATGCCTAGATGAAATTTAGGCAACTATGCTAGGCATTAAGTGTAGTAGTAGTCGCGATGGCATCACCCGTAAGTGCTTGCCAGAGGCACCGTATATATCGACAACGCTGTTATGAGATCAAAGATCTCGTGTGATAGAGCGAACATAAAACAAAAAATTTACACTTTTTTAACTCTTTTTCACTTTATGCACCACGATTAGTACAAAATACTCCAAAATTACATCAAAATGAAGTTTTGTGTCCCCCTCTTTACAAAAAAGGGTCCAGAATCACAAAATACACAATTTAGGCCAAAAATATTTTTTACCCCCAATAGGTGTTTTTCCGCTAAATTTAGTGGTGGCTCTAAATGTGTTTGGTGAGCTTCTAAATTTGGAAATCTCCCAAAATTTAGTAATTTCTCCAAATTTTCCAAAAAAAATAATTTAATAAAAAATATGGAGAGAGTGGGAATTGAACCGCTGACCTGTTTGTTCCCAAGATCCAAACAAACAATCTGAATATTGTTTTCACCTTTTCTCACAAACCGTGATCTGGGTTTTTCTAAAATTTTGACAGCAGTATCATAAAATATTTTTCTTGAAATCCAAATTTTTTTAGAAGAATTGGAATCTTATTTTTTGATATCTTACCAATTTACCAGCTAGATCTGATTTTTTTTGAAAACATGATCCGACTTGTACAAAATTTTTGTCACATGTAGAAGCTTAATCAAGATGATGTAAATTGAAAAGTTTTGTGCCTCCTTCTTATCTTTCCAAAAAAATTGACACATCAATCCGACATTGTATAAAAATTTACATCTTTTTTTCTAAGAGTTATTTGCGGGAATTTTGTTGATGGGACTACTTCAACCTTTGCTCCCGAATTCTTCACACCTCCACTTTCGGATCTGATTTTTTTCACTCTTTTTTAGATCTGTAATTTTTTTCAAGATATTTCTCCTTTTTTTTTTTTAAGATATCTTTTTTTCATAATTTTTTTCAATATATATATTTTAAAAGATCTCCAAATCTGAAATATTCTCGCGATATGTTTGATCAATTGGCTATGCCAATGACTAATAAAAAAACCTTCCAAATAAGTGGATAGGTAAAATTTTAGTTGAGGGATGCTTGGAAGGAATGGAGGCTGCAAGATGCTTCAATGGCTCTTCTTTGATGTAGATCTTCTTCTCTAATGGATCCTCTCCAATAGTGCTCCTCTTCAACTTTGCTTGGATAGAACCTGCTCTGATACCAAATGATAACAATGGTATAGCTCTGATACCAAATGATAGAATAGAATTAGATTGCAATGACCAAAGAGGGACGAAAGCCTCACAAATATTATTGATCATGAAATCAGATTACATAACAATGCAAGAGCTGTAATATTTATAGATATTAGACAACCTCATATGGATAGACATGACACCCTATCAGGCACCAACTATGAGATGATAAGACCCATCTCACATGCACATGTAATTACTACTAATACCAATATTGAATGTTATCCAACATAACAATATTGAATGCAAGTCACTAGACTAGAGTGCACATGTTGCACATTATTAAATAAAAGACAATGCAATAAAATGCAATAAATATGCCTATGCTAAATTATGCTAACAATAATTTCACCATTTTATTTTCTTCCATGAACTAAAATATGCTCATACTCTTCATTTTATTTGATTTTACCATCCTCATCTTCCTCATCAACTTATATTTCCTCTTTTAGACCCTTTTCTAGGTACACAATCCCTTCATGATGAGATTCTTCATTCTCACTTTCACCTCTCTCTTCTCCATCTTCGAAACTTACTTCTCAACCTAATTTGCTGCTACCACTTGCTCTTTTCCTCTTAATTCTTTCTCTTCACTTTCGTATTCAATTACTTTCTTATGTACTACACTTCTCTTATTGTCCTCAATATGAAAAAACATGTTCAAATCCTCATCTAGGACATCATCATCACTTCCTTTATCTATATCATACCTCGACTGCCACCTTTATTTGATTTTTCTCATTCTCTTCTCGCATGTGTACATGTTTTCTTGACTTTCAACAAGAACCTCTTAATAGCCACATTCATAATCCCATTCCCCAAACTCATTTCTTCTCTTTCAACATTTAACTCACATAATCCTTCTTTATTCATAAGACTATCTTCATTTTTAAAGTTTTTATAAACAAGAATCTTTCATTTTACATTTGAAATAGAATATGTTGGTGCTCAATTTAATCTCACTCTGTTCGTTCAAATACATCTCAGTCCACATTGTTTGAAAGTTTTCTCTGTCTCCCTGTATTAATGTGTGAAAGATTTTTCCTTCATTTGGTTGCCATGGTCAATCCTTTCCTTTGGTCGAGGATCACATTAAGTCCAGATATTGTTTACCGTTACTCTTGCCCATGAGAAAAAATCTATAATTTGGGCATGAATTTGGGTTTTCCCCTTCTTTTGTTTTTCCACAGTCATGTTTCCCTATCAATTTTTGTCCCAACATCCATGGAAACGTGGTCCTTTCTGATTGGATGCAGCCCGACGGGTCTTTTTGGTGAAATTTGCCACTTTTGTCACATTTGTAAAAATACCAAATTGGCCCCACGGCCCGATAGTGTTTGATTAACTATTTAGCAAATATGAAGTGGTAGGGAAAAATTCATACTTTGACCCTAGAGAAGGACACGTGATAATTTTTCATGTTACAAGTGGGAAGGCGGGTCAGAAGAGAAAATTTCTCTTTTTGCTCCGAAGGTGTATACGTGTTAGTTTTTAATTGGCTGCATCTGACGGTCTTTTTGGTGAAATTTTCCACTTTGGTCACATTTGTAAAAAATACCAAATTGGCCCCATGCGCCCCAATAGTCTTTGATTGGCTATTCAACAAATATGAAGCGGAAGGAAAAATTCTTACTTTGACCTTGAAGAAGGACATGTGGCATTTTTTCATGTTACAAGTGGGGAAGCGGGTTGGTGAAACATTTTGAATTTTTTTGCCTCTTTGTACAAGGGAGCAAAGTTATGAAATGACCCGCGACTCTGTTGGGGCCAACATAAAAAGTTAGAAGCGGTAGGGAAAAGTCTTCCTTTGACCTTGAAAAGGACACTTGGCATATTTCCAAGTTCTGACGGGAAGGAAGTTGGCGGAGGAAAATTGGAAATTTTTCCTTTTTGTTAAAAAGGGTAAAATTACGAAATGAGCTGCGACTCCATCAAAGGCCTAGATTAAGCCACGTGTCGAGCCCGTATTTCAAAGGTAGAGGGGCGGGGAAAAATGTGAAAATTGTGCATTTTCTCCAAAAGTCATAAAATGTAAAAGGAAACCCCATGCTCGTTTCAAATCAGATTTTTCCATGTGGACGACTCTAATCTAAAGTTGAGAAAGGGCAGAATCAATGGTTGTTGTGCATTGCATCTGATTTTGCCACCATTTTTACTCCAAGACTCTTGGAGATGCGAATACACATTGTTTTTCATCATTTTTTGATGAAATTCCTTTTCATTTTTCTCTGCAAAGTGCAATTGAATGGATTTAGAGCTTAATTTTTAAGTCCAAGGAATGTAAATGTTGATATTTTGAAGTTGGAATTTCTCGGTGCTTGCAAAAATCGAATTACTAGAGAAGCTGGATGTAGAGAAAAGTTGCAGAGGAAAGAATGGGAAAAGGATGAAATGATGGAGGTTGCATGCACGAAGGATGAAAATGTGCTCCCAGTTAAAACAATGATGGAGATATTTGTAATGATTCACCTTTTTGAACAACAGGCAATTTTTTGTTGCAAACCTATTAAATGTTTTCTGGAAATCATGATCAAACATGTAACAAACAAAGGTTCCTTGAATATTCTTTTCTTGGGGGGAAAGCTTGGATGTAAATTGAGTGTTATAAAAAGCATGCTTTAGTCATGCAAATGGTCGGGGTTGAATTCTTACAAGAAAATTTGAGAAATCCCATCTTCCTGAGAGACCATATGAGAAACTTGTTAATCTCTTATGTTTTAGATTTGATCATGTCAAGTTGGTTGCAAGTGTATAACCATTGACAAGCTTTGAAGATTGTTTAAGAAACCTTCCCCTACTGATGAATCTAATCAACTTTAAATTAATCTGTGTTAATCTTGGGAAAATTTGTGTCTGCTTTATTTCATAATGTCTGCAAATAGTATTTCTTGTTCCTATTGCAATCTTATATTAAAATCCCTTTGAATCACATAGGATCTTGTCCTTGTGATAGTTTAGTGGCATTTGTAATTTCATTATGAGAAGAGCCTTCATCCTGTAATGAAATAAACAGTTTAAAATCACTTTACTATCATTTTGTTGATAAATATTGTCTGTAAGTCCTTGAGTGTATCTTAGGCATAAGGAACCAGGGGTCTTTAATGTTTAATTGAGTCTTTTAGCTCGAGCCTTCGTGTTAAATTCTTGGAGATTGTGTGAAACCGTGTAAATTTGGGCCTCCATTGATGCACACCTTCTAGTTGAAGGAATATTTTAGCTATTTTGAAGCATTCTATCATTTAGTTTTCTAATTGTTGTGAAGGTTCTCAAAGATTTGGAAAAATCAAGTTTATCTGCTTAATCTCCCACCAAAAATTATTCAAAAACAATGAATCCTACTTGAACTACTCCTGTTTTCCATGTATGTCCACAAATGAATAAATTTTACTGCCAAAATATGCAGAAGCAATCAAGATTCCATAATGTCTTTAGTAACCTTAACCTTGTTTAGAAAATATAACCATTCTTTAGAAGTGACAACTCATGAGAGTTAAATTGTGGTGCATTGATAATATTTTCTCAAGGTTTCCTTTCAAAATTTTGCAAAGAAGGATATCTTCATTATCCTTCACCAAAAAGGTTACAAAATGGGTCCTCTCACCCTAGTTGAAAGGCACAACCTAAAGTAGTGAGGATAGATAAAATCCTTTTGAAGGTGCTATCCATTTCTCCAACACTCGAGTGACAAAGAGCTAGTTGAATCTCCTCCTTGGCTACAAAATGATATACATGATGATTTATCTGTCTCTAGGCTTCTTGTTAAATCTGTGATGTTGCTCAGCTTGTAAAGGAGAATCAATTTGGATACCAATACCAGATTGGAGCCATTTCCGGGATATGAAGGTGTGTGAAAAATTTGAACACCATTAACAACACATATAGACCATGGTAAATGCTTCTTACATGATCTAAGTGCAAATACATTGTTTAAAAGTCATCCTTTTTGAGATCTGTAAGATTTGTGCAAGTTACAAGTTCTGCGTGTAATATTTCCAGTTTCTATTGGTTTTTGCACTAAGTCTACATCATAAATGTTAAATATGGGTAAAGGAAGGTCAGATATGTGAAGTTTTAAATGAATTTAGTGTTGAAATACATTTAACAGATCAATTTTATTGCATTTGCACAAATGAGGTGAAAATACTTAGTGGTGACTCCATGTTGAATTAATTTTTGATAAATGCCAGTGTCTTAACCTTTGTCAATTGAAATTTATCACTAATCTTTGTAAAGATGGAAGGAAGAAGATCCTTCTTCGTTAAATACCCTACTAGAAGGTTGTTTCCAGAATTGGGAAAGAAAAATTCTGAAGGAAGAAAAATATGGAAAGTTATTGGAGATCAGAAATCAAGAAAAGAGTTATCAATTATGGAAACTGATCAGCTTGTCATTAAAGATTGCCATACTTCCTCAAGTGCTTCTGAATCAGTTAGTATTTTTATAGATCAAAATTCTCCATTTGGAGAGGGGCCTTCATTTGTATTTGAAAATTTTGTGTTTCATTCTGTCCACATGTTTTCTAAAGCTGATAGGATCTTCCAAGAAGTAAAGTTTTTGGAGAAAATTCATTTTGAAAATTATACTCCTATGTTCCAAAGACCTCATGTCTCTCATCATTCTGTTTCTCCTATAAGATCACCCCATCAAGGCAATATGGCCCAACCTCCACCTAGACCTCCATTTATTGTCAACACTTTTGGACCTATAGATTTTAGAGGTATGGCTGGATATCCAAATGTAGTGCCACAAGATGTTAGAAATAGATTGCCTAAATTTCAAGGAAATAATGTTATTATTGGTGATCAACACTTACAACTTTTTTTCAATATGATGGAAGACTTTGAGATCATATTTGAGGATGTGTACATAAAATTGTTTATTCATAATCTAGAGGAGGATGCACGAGACTGGTATAAATATTTTCCATATAACTCCATTGATTCATGGATAGAAACGAAGAATGCTTTTAGATTGTAGTATGGAGATAAAACAGATCCTGGGTTTATTTTGTCTGAATTTAAAAATATTAAGAAGAATCCTAATGAATCTATTTATGACTTCAATACTTGGTTCAATAAGACCCTGAATAGGCTACCTGTAATCCTAAGGCCAAGTGATGTTTCTTGTTTGATAAAGTATTCTGATGCTTTTGACAAAAAGGCTGCCTATTATTTAAGGGAAAAAACCCAGGAACTTTGAGGCAGGCCTTCACCATGGCTTTGCAGATTGAAAATAACATCAAAGTAGTTGGTAAGCCTCCTAAGAGGGAAGGTATCAAGCTGATCAATCAAGATAAGCCTCAGTCAAGTAAAGCTATGGATCTGGAGGAGATTGTAAAAACTTTGGCCAAAGCTATTAAGGAAATATCCTATAAATTGGCCAGAGTAGAGAAGGGGATTGGATAAGGTTCCTAAGGTCAGCACAAGCCATAAGGCCAAGAAATATTTTCAAATCATCCTAGAGGTGATCATAGATCAGATTACATGGGTAAAGGGACCGTGGAATTAGGAAATAGACAGCCCCAACCCCAACAAAATAGATTGGTGCCTGATTCTTTAGCTGCCAGAGTTGTTACTGTGGAAGAAGCCAATAAAATTGAGTGGTGTGACAGATGTTTCTTGCCACATGGCCCATGTGATGAAGACAAAGAATTTGAGGAAGCTGATGATGACACTGATGATGATGTGTGCATGATGGGGTGATCTATAATCTCACGGCAAGGAGTAACTTTGACTGAATTAATCAGTGCCAGAACTGCTACAGATTTTTGGGATTGCATTCATCGGGTATTACCCCTTCCTCCCTCTCATACTTTTGAAGTAGATATGGTACAAGATTTTGAATTGCCTAATAATGATTTTGAATACTTATGGGTATTACTGATTAAAAATTATGATGGAGGAATCCCTTCTGAGGAAGATAGGTAGTTGTTAATGAATGCTATGGTTTCCTAAGAAAAAGAATATAACACTAGGAGTAAATTTGTCAAAGCACCAGGGCCTTAGGCCAAACCAAAAACTCCAGTTCTCACCAATATCCCAAAAGAAACTCCTAAGAAAGATACATCTGGAAAAGGCCTTATTTCCCCAAATAGAATTGGTATCCCTACCCATGCTCGTAGGTGAAAAAAATCCTTCGTTGTCCAATGAGTTCATTAGTCTTCCTCCAAATGTTGCCTTGCCCAAATACATTCCTTATGACATTGCCCAAGTCTTGAGTTAGATCAATATTTATGTTCCAATTGTTGAGTTGTTTAGGATTCCTGAGCACAAGAAAAGGGACTTTGAGTATTTGGGATTGAAAGAAGAAAATATTACCCAAGGTAGAAATGTAAACAATGTTAAGAATCCTCCTACCATTACAGAGTTGGAAAAACCCCAAGTACTAGAAGAACTAGGTGAGCCACCTAAAGTATATTTGGGAACATCCTTGGTTGAGTCCTAGCTGAATGTAGATCCATTTTTCACTACTTTGATTATTAGGGACATGTTGTTACACAACTGTATGTTTGATTCTGGAGCATCATGCAATGTTATGCCTCTTGAGGTCATGAATGAATTAGATATCAAAGTGATAATAGCTTATGGGAAGTGCACTACCATGGATTCCAGAGAGGTTCTAGTGGTTGGATGTGTCAATGGTTTGATAGTGCAACTTGCAACCTACCTAGGAAAGAACTTAAAACTAGATGTTGTTATTGTTGATTGACCTGCCAAATGGGGAATGCTATTACCAAGAAAATGGGCTGCTAGTGTGGGTGGGAGTGTGCAAATGGATATGTCTTTTACCACTATACCTATTGAGGGAAGCCTTGTAAATTTGTATGGTGAAAAGAAGATGCTACATCTCATTGAGGAACCCAATAATGCTTCCTATGAAGTGTTATACACTGACATTGATGCTATAAATTTGTTGGATTTACTGATGGAGCAAAAATTGATCAATGCAAGTCTCTTGAACAATTAGGTTCTCCTTGGACTTTGTTGTTTGATGTGGCTTGCTCTAAACTTGGAAATGGTGATGGTATTGTTATGATATCTCCGTGCCTGAAGAGTTTATTTTTTCTTTTAAACTCAACTTTAAGTGCACTAACAATATTGCGAGAATATGAAGCACTTTGTTATTGGGTTTAAGAACTACTTGGAAGTATGGTGTTAGAGATATCATTGTTAAAGGAGATTCAGAGCTAATTGTCAATCATGTTAGAAAATTGTATGCAACAAAAAATTAGAGAATGAATCACTATAAGCATGCAGTCTAGGATTTCATTGAAATGTTTGACTCCTTTAACATAATACATCATGATAGGAAGTACAATACTCTAGCAAACAAATTGGCCGTATTGGGGTCCGATTTGAAAATTGTATTGTATCCCCTTATTGTGAGTATAATATTGAGATATTAATTAGGCCATATGTTATTGATAATTTTAAACACTAGTAAGTGTTCAAGACGACTCCTAGGTGCAAAGGTTTTGCGGAAACCAAGGAGAATTTTTGATCAACGCATAAATTGGGAGCCAATGGTTTGTGTAGTTGGTGGAAAGGAGACTTTATTGGCAAAGACATCATTCAGTTGAAGACTAATACTATTCCTAGAGGTTTGGTAGCACTTGAATCAAACTTTGATAATGTTGATTGGATTATCAATAGACACATGTCGTGCCTCGAGGGATGTTGAAGAGCATGACTTTGGCACAAAGTATAAACAATGTAAGATTTGGCTAGGTAGCAATCGAGAAAGGAATAAAATTAGTTGTATGTCCAATTGTTGAAGAAATAATAGGACCGCTTAGCATTATCTCGATTCTCGAATCGAAAGCATACAGAGAGGATCTTTTCCAGCACAAAATTCCCTTAGAAGCTTCTGCCAAGTTGTTTAGGTAGAAATAGAGGCCAATCAATCCACTCCTTTCCCTAAAGATGCAAGAATAATTGAAAAAGTTGAGGGATGGAGGAATCATACAACCCACAAGGTACTCATCATGGGTTGCAAACTTGGTACCTGTCAGAAAGAAGAACAAAGATATAAGGTGTGTGTGGACTTTAGAAACTTGAATAGAGCATCAATGAAGGATAACTACCCTTTGCCAAATATGGACAATATGTTATAATTGGTTATTGGTTTAGAATTTTTATCCACCTTGGATGGTTTTTCTAGATATAACTAGGTAGTTGTGAAGGAATCGAATGAATCAAGACTACCTTTACCACTCCTTGGGGAACATATGTATATGTTAGAATGAATTTTGGTCTAATGAATGCTTTGGAGCCACTTTGTAAAGAGCAATGTATGTAGCTTTCTATGGCTATATTAAGGATTTCATTGATGTTTATCAAGATGATGTGACTATTTTCTCCAGAAAAAGGAGTGACCACCTGCAACACTTAGGAAAAATTCTGTTAAGATGTAGGGAGTATGGTATTTCACTAAATCCCAAGAAGTGTCATTTTGGAGTTCAGAAAGCAAAGCTTCTTGGACACATTGTGTCAAAGGAAGGGGTCATGATTGATCCTGAAAGGGTAGAAGCCATCGAAAAGTCCCTATTCCAAGAACTAAGAAGGGAATTCAATCATTTTTTGGAAAATTAATTTTATTAGGAGATTTATCTCCAACTTTGTTGAACTAACTATCCCAATCACTAACATGCTGAAGAAAGATCAAAGTATCAAATGGGAAGAAGCAACTATTCAAGATTTTGTTGGGATCAAAGAAGCATTAAAGAATGCCCCTGTTTTAGTAGCTCCAGATTATAAGAAGGCTTTCCAAATGTTTTCTTTTGCTTCAAAAAGTACTATTGCATCTATGTTGTTACAGAAGGATGATGAGGGAGTTGAAAGACCAATTTCCTTTTTTAGTAAGGCATTACAAGGAGCTGAGCTAAAGTATACTATCATGGAGAAGCAAGCATTTTATTTGGTAAAAGCAACAAAGGTCTTTAGGCCATATATTATGAGTTCTAAAGTCATTGCTTATGTTCCCCACATGGGTGAAAGATATCCTATCGAAATGGAGGTTTCAAGAAAAGATGCCGATGGGTAAAAAAATTGTAGGAGTATGATATTGACATCCAAATAACAAAATTGGTCGAGGTTTGGGCTTGGAAAAATTATGGCAGAGAGAAATCAGAGACAATTAAGGTAAATGAGGTTGAAGAAGAAAATCATCCGTCCTTAAAAAAATGCTAAATTATGAATGGTACAAGGACATCATTTTTTATCTCAAACATCTATAGTGCCCTGAACATTTGAGAAAGAACCGAAAAGAGCACTTGAGTTAGCTTCCCAAAAATATGTCATTATTGATTTTGGTTAGCTTGGAAGAACCCCGAGGGAGTTATCTTAAGATGCATTACTGAAGATGAAGCCCATAAAATAATTTTTGATCTCTATGGAGGAGTTTGTGGGGGGAATTTTGCTGGAAGAGTCACAACTCATAAGATCTTAAGGGCTAGTTATTGGTGGCCAAATATTTTCAAAGATATAAATCTATTGGTAAGAAAATGTGAAAGTTGCCAACACTTTTTTGGAAGACTGAAAGCTTCAGGCTCCCTTCCTTTACACTGTATCAATTGAAGCCCCATTTAGGCAATGTAGAATGGACTTCATTGGTGAGATTTTAGATCCTTCAAGTGCTGGCCATAAGTGGATTTTAGTAGCCACTGATTACTTAACCAAGTGGGTGGAGGCAATCCACACCAATAAAGAAACTCACCAAATTTTCATGGATTTCATTCTAATCATATCATTTGTAGGTTTGGAGTGCCTGCTAAGATAGTTGCTAATAATGCTATGAGCTTCCGGTCTAAACCTTTGGTGGCCATGTGTCATGAATATGGGATCAATTTGACATATGCTTCTAATTATAATCCCTAAGGAAATGTACAAGTAGAGTCTAGTAATAAAAACATGTTGAAGATAGTTAGAAGAACTTTGGAGTTGAACAAAAGGAAGTGGGGTGAGAAGTTGAAGTTTTCTATTTGGGCTGATCGAATCACTGTTAAACGAGCTATTGGAAAAATCCCATTTGAGTTGGTGTATGGAAATCACTCTCTGCCCCCCCTATATGTAATTGTCTTCATTTCAATTTCTTCAACAACTAGAAGATCAAGAGGTTAGTCCCTATGATACTCACATCAATAAAATTGTTGAGTTAGATGAAGAAAGAAGGGCATCCCATTAGAGGCATGTAAAATTTAGAGAGAAATTGAAGAAGTTTTTGATAAGAAGGTGACTCCAAGATCTTTCAGTGTGGGAGATCTTGTGCTATTGTGGGATAGCAGACATGAGGATAAGGGCAAACATGGAAAGTTTGATGCATTATGGATGGGCCCTTATTCAATTGACATTCGAATTAGTGAACATACCTTCTTCTTAAAAGACATAGATGGGGAATTTCTTGAATTGCTTGTTAATGGTAGGCATTTGAAACATTTCCTTGATTGATTTCTTAGAATCGAGGTATGCACCATTGTATAGTGTATAGTCTTTTGGTTTCTTTCTACTTTCATGTTTTTTTGTTTTGGTTTGTCCTGGTCCTTGGTGGCCATTTTTGTTGGTTTCTTAGTTTGTTCCTAGAGGGTTGGATTGTGACTCCATTTCCCAATAGTTTATTTTTGGCACTTGGTCTGTTGTCCTTGTGGCACTCGCAAGGAGTGCCCATCCTTGAGTTGGAGCTGATGTTGGTGCTCAATTTAATCTCGCCATGTTCATTCAAATACGTCTTAGTCCGTATGGTTTGAAAATTTTCTGCGTCTCCTGGTATTAATGTGTGAAAGCTAGTTCCTTTATTTGGTTGCCATGGTCAATCCTTTCCTTTGGTCAAGGATCATATTAAGTCCAGGATATTATTTATCGTTTCTCTATCCATGAGAAAGAATTTGTAATTTGGGCGTAAATTCGGGTTTTTCCTTCCTTCGCTTTTTTCCATAGTCATGTTTCCTCACATTTTTGTCCCAACATTCATGGAAACGTGGTCCTTTCTAATTGGATGTGGCCTGGCGGGTCTTTTTGGTGAAATTTGCCACTTTTGTCTCATTTGTAAAAATATCAAATTGGCCCCATGCCCCGATAGTCTCTGATTGGCTATTCAACAAATATGAAGTGGAAGGGAAAAGTCTTACTTTGACCCCGAAGAAGGACACGTGGCATTTTTTCATGTTACAAGCGGGAAGCAGGTCGGTGAATTTTTTTGAATTTTTTTGCCTCTTTGTATAAGGGAGAAAATTTGAAATGACTTAAACTCCATTGGGGCCCACATAAAAAAGCTAGAAGCGGCAGGGAAAAAGTCTTCCTTTGACCTTGAAAAAGGACACGTGGCATATTTCCAAGTTACAAGCGGGAAGGTGGGCCGGGTGAGGAAAATTAGAAATTTTGCCTTTTTATTAAAAAGAGTAATACTACGAAATGAGTGGACTCCATCAAAGACCCAGATTAAGCCACATGTCAAGCCCGTATTTCAAAGGCGGAGGGTGGGGAAAAATGTGAAAATTGTGCATTTTCTCCAAAAGTCATAAAATGTAAAAGGCAACCCTAGGCCCACTTCGAATCAGATTTTTCCACGTGGATGACTCTAATCTAAAGTTGAGAAAGGGAAGAATCAATGGTTGATGTGCATTGCATCTGATTTTGCCGCCATTTTTTCTCCAAGACTCCTAGAGATGTGAATACGCATTGTTTTTCATCATTTTTTGATGAAATTCCTTACCTTTTTGTTTGCAAAGTGCAATTGAATGGATTTAGAGCTTAATTTTTGAGTCCAAGGAATGTAAAGGTCAATATTTTGAAGTTGGAATTGCTCGGTGCTTGCAAAAATGTGAATTACGAGAGAAGCTGGATGCAGAGAAAAGTTGTAGAGGAAAGAATGGGAAAAGGATGAAATGATGGAGGTTACATTCATGAAGCATGAAAATGTGCTCCCAGTTAAAAAAATGATGGAGATATTTGCAATGATTCACCTTTTTGAACAACTGGTAATTTTTGTTGTAAACCTATTAAACGTCATTTTCTAGAAATCATGATCAAACATGTAACAAACAAAGGTTCCTTGAATATTCTTTTCTTGGGGGAAAGCTTGGATGTAAATTGAGTGTTATAAAAAGCATGCTTTAGTCATGCAAATGGTCGGGGGTTGAATTCTTACAAGAAAATTTGAGAAATACCATCTTCCTGAGAGACCATCTGAGAAACACTGTTAATCTCTTATGTTTTAGATTTGATCATGTCAAGTTGGTTGCAAGTGTACAACCATTGACAAGCTCTAAGATTGTTCAAGAAACCTTCCCCTGCTGATGAATCTAATCAACTTTAAATTAATCTGTGTTAATCTTGGGAAAATTTGTGTCTTGCTTTATTTCATAATGTCTGCAAATATTATTTCTTGTTCCTATTGCAATCTTATATTAAAATCCTTTGAATCACATAGGATCTTGTCCTTGTGATAGTTTAGTGGCATTTGTAATTTCATTATGAGAAGAGCCTTCATCCTGTAATGAAATAAACAATTTAAAATCACTTTACTATCATTTTTTTGATAAATGATTTTCACGTAAGTCCTTGAGTGTATCTTAGGCGTGAGGAACCGAGAGGTATTTAATGTTTAATTGAGTCTTTTAACTTGAGCCTTCGTGTTAAATTCTTGGAGATTGTGTGAAACGTGTAAATTTGGGCCTCCATTGATGCACACCTTCTGGTTGAAGGAATATTTTAGCTATTTTGAAGCATTCTATCATTTAGTTTTCTAATTGTTGTGAATGTTCTCAAAGATTTGGAAAAATCAAGTTTATCCTGCTTAATCTCCCACCAAAAATTATTCAAAAACAATGAATCCTACCTGAACTACCCCTGTTTTTCCATAAATGAATAAATTCTACTACCAAAATATGCAAAAGCAATCAAGATTCCATAATGTCTTTAGTAACCTTAACCTTGTTTAGAAAATATCACCATTCTTTAGAAGTGACAACTCGTGAGAGTTAAATTGTGGTGCATTGATCATATTTTCTCAAGGTTTCCTTTCAAATTTGTGTAAAGAAGGATATCTTCATTATCCTTCACCAAAAAAGGTTACAAAATGGGTCCTCTCACCCTAGTTGAAAGGCACAACCTAAATTAGCGAGGATAGATAAAATCCTTTTGAAGGTGCTATCCATTTCTCAAACGCTCGAGTGACAAAGAGCAACTTAATCTCCTCCCCAGCTACAAAATGAAATACATGATGATTTATCTGTCTTTAGGCTTCTTGTTAAATATGTGATGCTACTCATCTTGCAAAGGAGAATCAATTTATATAACAACAAACTACAAACCTCGTAACTCCTCGTCCCGTTGTTGCACCTTCATAATCCTCATGCATCCTTTGAATGCTCTCATACATATCTTCTTTGTCCTTATCCTTCTCTACTTTGCATGCATAATTTCTCATTTGCTTTAGCATTTTTATTCTTCTCTGACAATATATTTAAAATAAAACCTCTGTTTCCTCTTGAAAATATGAGTTATGGGCCATTTGATCCTTCTCTTTATAAAAAATCCAACTTGTTTGTCTTATCTCATCATCATCACTCTTCTAGCTTTTGTACATCCTCTCTTAAGGATTTCAAATTTTTTCTCCATCCATACCTCTAGTATTATTTTCTTCTCTCTTTTTATAATCTTCTCTCTCTTTTCTTTCTCTCTCCCTCTTTCCTATCAACTTCACCTACTCCACCAATAGTACTCTCTCTATTCTTTTCTTGTCTTCACATATCACTTCACAATGATAATAACTTCACAATTATTCTTAGCAATCAATAATCAAATTTCAATCAAATCTCAATACCATGCTCTGATACCAAATGGTGCAGATCTCCTTTCATATTTATACGCATTCATTACTTTATAACAATCTAATTCATGCATTTGATCCAATTCTCTATTCTAGAGGTCTTGAATTAGGTTCTAGAATGGCTCAATTTGTTAAAATTTTGTCTTTTAAACAATATAGTACTATACTTGACACCAATTCCTACTCTAAAAACATGTAATTATGCTCATTCACCGTCAAATATCCCTCAGAAATTTTGAAAATCTTCTCTTACCTTGTGTTACCTCCATTTTTAATCTTTTAGCATCTTGGTGTTTGTTCCCAAATAGGTAACATTTGACCTTTTGAATTTTTGACCTCTCCACACTTTGTAACCCTGTTCACACTTTCATCACAAGGTTATCTCAACTATTAAAATGGTAATATATCAAGAAGTTCATTTATTTTATAAGAGTCAAAAATGTCATTAGAAGTTTTTGAGAACAAGGTGTTTGGTCCATCCTAGATTGTAATGATCTAGAAGAACCCATAGTAGGTTATCAATTGAATTAGTATCTCTACATCATCCCCAAAATGTGCCCCAAATTTGGTGATCCAACTCATTCCCTTTCTTTATTTATCTTATTTTCACTCTTCTTGCTCACAAGTTACTTACTAGCCTTGTCCCATTTAGACTTGCTTCAACATCTTTCCACTTACATGAAGTTTCGAGAATTAATTATTACCTTTTTAAATACCCATTTTAGTCATTTTAGTGTGTTCCAAGTTTCAAAACCAAATCAAAATCCAAACCCTAGGTTCTTTGTTAATGGATCCTTTACTACTAGTCCTAATGACTGTATCTTGCCGTCTTTGGTAGATCTGTCATGAATATCGGGATATTTTACCTATTAAATCTAGAAATTCTTCTTAAATATATTGGGGACCATAAATTATTTGTTTCAATTTTTTGAGTGATAATACAAGCTTAGAGGGTTTTAAAACACTTTTCTTCTTATAAATCCTAGTTGGGTCTTACAAGAGCCAAAGAAATTGTCTTTTGCAATAACTTCTAAACAGGGTAGATTCAAGAGCCTAAACTACTTCGGGTTTTTTTGACTTCTTGGATGTTATTCCTTTAGCATTAAAAATTTAAACACATGGAGAATCCTTTTCTTACTCTATTTCCTTGCTAACCTACCCCTGTAATTACTCACAACACGGTTTGTAGAAGTTATTCCACTTCACAGAGTATAACCACTCAATCACAAAGTAACTTCCTAATTTTCAAGCTCATTAATTACCTATTGTCTAGATATCATGTATGCAACCTTTGTTCCTTATAAGAATGGATTACAATCATAATAAATAAGATTAGATCTCTTAAGGGTCTCACAACATATAACTCATGAAATCTAACCTTATTAATCTAAGAGATACCAAACCACTAGAATGGTACTTCTAACACTTTCATGCACACGTCTATCCTTTAATGTTTTACTTCAAGGATTTCATTCAACCCAATGCAACCTTTCCCTTACAAAATATAGTTAACAATATGAAGGATTATAATTAACAATCATTGAGTAAGAAACATATCATCTACTAGTTTCAATATTCAAACTCATTACACTACTTTAGATATCTATCTACATCACAATGAGATTCCACAAGATGTAAAGTGATTTATAGAGTTGTAAACCTAAAAAAATAGCTTTTTCTTGGACAAGTCATTACTAAAATACATTATACCATGCTATATGCTTCTTACAAACCTCTCAAAATCCATCTATTACTTACTTTTTCTCCCTTCCATTCTACTCATTCCATGCAAGATATTAATCATATTTTCATATGAAAATAAGGAATTCAACTAGTTCTATTTTTTTAGAAATCTCAACAAAATAGGGTATCTAGTAAACTCAAATGCATTATCTATGTAAACTGTGTTTCATCACAAAACCATAGTTTTTCTCTCATCTTCTCCTCTCTCGAGTTCCTCCCTCCCGAGGAATAATGGTTGAATCGCTTTTTCATATCCTCCCATATGATCGAGCTTCTCTCTTTCATGTAACTACTACTGAAAATGTAACTTCTCTCTAGAACTCATGATAGTTCATTATTCCTTCCCTAGCCAAAATAGGTAGTTTCTAAAACATATCCTTAAGCACTTAATGAATTAACCTACCTATGACCCATGAAACCTATGTTATCTTTAAGAACACTTCACAACCCTCTTTACAAGGAACAATTTCTCATTTCAATCCTTAGGGATTTAAGCACAAAAGGAGGGAAAAGATTTGAACTTGAAAATTCAAATTTGGATACTCCTCTCTAACCTTCTAGCTTACTCACTTGACCTCATAAAAAACAAAATTATACTTTTGTACATTTTCAATGATGCCCTTGCATCATATTCCCAAGGAGGAGAAGGATAGGTCAATGTACTTGCTTACTTCACCTTGTCTTTATCTTCTTGGCATGATTTTGATCTTCTTTCCATTCCCCCACTGTTCTTTTTGATTTTAAGACCACATGGTCCCATATTTGGTGCTTTAGCATTGCGTTTTTTAATATTGCTTCTTCCCTTCTTGAGTGTCTTCACCATCTTTTCATTTCCAAGCCCTCAACAGCCAAACCTTCAAAACAAAACAAAAAAACAACAAATATGCATTGTTATACATGTTCCTTGATGTCATCCACCTCTTTATAGGCTTTACCCAACATACTTTCATAATTTTATATGCTTCCATGAACTAAAAGATGCTCATACTCTTCATTTTTCTTTATATTACCATCGTCATATTCCTCATAAACTAATTTTTCCTCTTTTAGACCCTTTGCTAGGTCCACAAGACCTTCATCATGAGCTTCTTCATTCTCACATTCACCTCTCTCTACTCCCTCTTCACAAACTTGCTTCTCAACCTCATTTGTTTCTACCACTTGCTCTTTCCCTCTTACTTCTTTCTCTTCACTTTCATCTTCAAGTGATTTCTTATGCACTACACTTCTCTTACCATCCTCAATCTGCACAAACATGTCCAAAGTCTCATCTAGGACATCATGATCACTTCCTTTATTTGTATCATACCTCTGACCTGCCACTTTTATTTTATTTTTCTCATTCTCTTCTACATGTGTACATGTTTTCTTGACTTTCAACAAGAACCTCTTAATAGCCATCTTCATAATCACATTCCCCAAACTCATTTCTTCTCTTTCACCAGTCAACTCACATAATCCTTCTTTATTCACAAGACTATCTTCATCCTTTTGAGTATTTACAAACAAGATTCTTTCATTTTGCATTTGAAATAGACTACATACCTCATTAACTCCTTGTCCTAATGCTACACCTTCATAGTCCTCATCCATCCTTTGAATGCTCTCATACATAAATTCTTTGACATCTTCATTCTCTTCTTTACATGCATAATTTCTCATTTGATTTAATATTTTCTCTTCTTCTATGATGATATATTTCAACTAAAACCTCTGTTTCCTCTTGAAAATTTGAGCTATAGGCCATTTGATCCTTCTCTTCATCAAAAATCCAACTTGTCTATCTTCTCTCATCATCATCAGCTCTTCTAGCTTATGTATATCCTCTCTTAAGGCTTTCAAATATTTCTCCATCCATACCTATAGTATTATTTTCTTCTCTCTTTTTTTCTGATATTCTCTCTCATTTCTTTCTCTCTCTCTCTCTCTATCAACTTCACCAACTCCACCACTAGTTCTCTCTCCATTCTTATTTTGTCTTCACCTATAAATTCATAATCACAACAACTGCACAATTTATTATTAGAAGTCAACAATTAAATTTCATTCAAATGTCAATACCACTCTCGATACCAAATGGTGCAAAGCTCCTTTCATATCTGTATGCATTCATCACTTTATAATAATCTAATTCATTCATTTGATCCAATTCTTTGTTCTAGAGGTCTTGAACTAGGGTCTAGAATGGCACAAATTGTTAAAATTTTGTCTTTCAAGAAATATAGTACTATATTAACACCAATCCATACTCTAAAAATATGTAATTATGCTCATTCACTATCAAATAGCCCTATAAATTTTAAAATTTTTCTCTTACCCTACTTTACCCGCACTTTTCATCTTCAAGAATCTTGGTGTTTGCTCCCAAATAGGTAACATTTGACCTTTTTCATTTATTGATCTCTCCACTCTTTTTTACCCTATTCACATCCTTAACAAAAGGTTATCTCAACTTCCAAAATGGTTTTATATCAAGAAGTTGTTCATTTATTCTACAAGAGTCCAAAACTACCCTTAGGAGTTCTTGAGAACAAGATGTTTGGTCCATCCAAGGTTGTAATGATCTAGAAACATTGAGAGTAGTTTATCAATTGTATTAGTTTCTCTCCATCATCCCAAAAGTGTGCCCTAAATTTGGTGATCAAACTCATTCCCTTTATTATCTCACTTTTACTCTTCTTGCTCACATGTTACTTACCACCTTGTCCCACTATATTGTTCAACATATTTGCACTTTCATGAGGTTTCAAGAGTCAAGTAGTACCTTTTTAAATACCCATTTTAGTCTTTTGACTGTGTTCCAAGTTTCAAAACCAACTCCAATTCCAAACCCTAGGTTCTTTGTTAATGGATCCTTCATTACTAGTCCTTATGACTCGTGGACTTCCCTCTCTCGTAGACTACCATGAATATTAGAATATTTTACCTATACAATATTGAAATTATTCTTAAATCAATTAGGGTACCATGTCATTTTGAGTGAGAATACAATCTTAGAGGGTTTTAAAACACTTTTCTTCTTACAAAACATGATTGGGTCTTACAAGAGCGCAAGAAACTGTCTTTTGCAATAACTTCCGACTAGGGTCGATTCAAGAGCCTAAACTACTTATGAGGGTTTGTTTTTACTTTTTTCACGTTATTAATTTAGCAGTGAAGCTAGTAAACACACATAGACTTATTTTCTTACTCGATTTCCTTGCTAACCCAATCTATAATTACTCAAAGTCATAGTTTGTAGAAGTTATTCCCCTTCATGGAGTATAACCACTCAATCAAAAAGTAACTTCCCTTATTTTTGAGCTCATTAATGACCTACTATCTAGATATCATACATACAACCTTTATTCCTTATAAACAATGGATTACAGTCATAATGCACATGCTTAGCTCTCTTAAGGGCCTCATCAAACATATAACTCATGAAATCTAACCTTATCAAGTACTAGGGATAAAAACCCACTAGAACGACACTTCTAAAAATTTCATGTATGTGTTTATCGTTTAAGGTTTTCTTCAAGGATTTCATTCAATTCACAACAACCTTTCCCTTGCAAAATATAGTTAACAATATGAAGGATTCTAATAAACAATCCTTGAGTAAGAAACATATAATCTACTAGTTTCAATCTTCAAACTCATTACACTACGTTAGAGATATATCTACATCACAATGAGATTCCACAAGATGAAAAGTGCTTCATAGAGTTACATACCTGAACAATACCTTTTTCTTAGACAAGTCATCCCTAAAATAAAGTATTTTATTACCATGTTATATGATTCTTACAACCTCTCAAACCCCACCTCCTACTTGCCTTTTCTCCATTCCATTCTACTCATTCCATGCAAGATATCAATAAAATTTCCATATGAAAATAAATAATTCAACAAGTGCTATTTTTTTCTAGAAAACTCAAAAAAATAGGGTATCGAGCAAACTCAAATGCATTATCTATATAAATTGTGTTTCATCACAAAACCATGGTTTTTTTCTCATCTTCTCCTCTTTGAGTTCCTCCTTCTTAAGGAATAATGGTTCTAATTGACTCATATCCTCCCATATGCTTGAGTTCCTCTCTTTCATGTAGCTACTATCGAAAGTGTAACTATTCTCTAGAACTCATAATAGCTCATTATGCCCTCCTTAGCCAAAATAGGCGAGTTTTACAACATATCCTTAAGCACTTAATGAATTAACCTACCTAAGACCCATGACACCTATATTATCTTCTAATAACACTTCAAAATCCTATTTACAAGGCATACTTTCTCATTCACATCCTTAGGGATTTAAGCACAAAATGAGGGAAAATGTTTGAACTTGAAAATTCAAATTTGGAAACTCCCTCTCTAACCTTCAAGCTTACTCACTTGAACTCATAACAAACAAAATTGTACTTTTATAGCTTTTTCAATAATTCCTCTGCATCACTAACTAAGAAAGTAGGATAAGGATAAGAATATAAGCACTACTGACCATAAATGTCAAAATGTGTAAAAATAACAAGCATGATAGAAGCGCCCATAAAGGAAACAAGTGCCTAGGAGCTAGTTTCCAGAGTGGGCGTTAGTGTCTTGGAACAACAAATGATAGATGTGAAAAATTAGATAGACAAGGATCTTTGTGACTTGACCAGAAGTGCATATAGAAAATGAGAGATGTAGAGAAGAGTCACAATATAAATCATTCAAAGAGTGTAGATGGACAAGGGACAATGTCACCAACAGATACTTTTCTTACTTAAAATTCATGAATATAACAACATACTGATGGCATAATAAAATAATGATATGTGCATAATTTTGTGTTTATAATTTTTTAGAATTAGAATATTGTATTGTGTGACAAGTCACATTTATAGGTGTGTAGATTAGTTTGTTAATTATATTTGTAATGTGAGGTTTCTGAGTGATTTGTGAGAGAAAATCACATAGATAATCACTATAGATATTATAGGAGTGTGTAGAGTGTAGATTAGTTTGTTAATTATATTTTTAATGCGAGGTGTGTGAGATATTTGTGAGAGAAAATCACTAGAGACATTCTAGGAGTGTGTAGACTAATATTACGTATAAGAGAGAGATACGAGGAAGATTAAAGAGATAAGATTGTACTCTAGATTATAAGATCAAGCATTTGAATAAGAAGCTCATCTCTTACTGAATATATCAATTCAATATGTATTGAATGAACAATGGAGTTTTACAAAGTGTTATAAAATTTTGAGTTTTATAAGTTTTAGATTATAAACATCTTAACAAAATATCACATTTGGTATTGGATCTCCTTTTATTCATGGGAAGTGAATTTATATACATTATTTATACAACAAACATTGAGATTTACATTTAAACTTGTTGTTGATGCATCTCAATTATATTTCTTGACTGTGTTAAGGGTTTTGATGACTCGATTGTTGATCTTTTTGGAGCATTGTTGTTTTGGATTGGCATAATTTTGAATCGCCCCGATAACATTGAATTTTGGCATCGAATGATTCAATATCCATTAAGAATTGTGTAAGAGATCTCATTACAAACCTATAGTTTACATCTATAGTCTACATTTAGTTGTGTGTTGACACAAAAATAGCCATTTCCATAGTATGCATATTAGTCTAATATGATTTCACATGGAAAGTCCAAGTCTTCTAACGATTTGACCATTAATTGTTGTTTTTCTTCAATATAATAATTTGATAGTGAGACACTTTTCTTTTATTTTCAAAAAAATGGTGTTAAAATGTATTAGTTTTATAATCATTTAGTCTTAGTTGTTTTTTTTTTTATTTCATTCTTGTATATTCCATTATGTTTAAAGTATAATATAATTTAAATAAGTGTCCATTAAATCAGTGTGTACATTGTTTAAATTTATATGTTTTTGTTGTAATAATAAGGTCATGTTAGTAATGGCCATTTGTAAAAGGGGTTGTCAATACAATGTTTAAGTATGTAATTTTTAAGCATAAAGCCAAAATAGTGTTATTATCATAATGTAATTGTGATTATTGTCTTGTCATAACCTACATTGAGTCATTTCATGTAAGTGTAAAAGTTTCATTTTCTTCAAATCTAATCTTTAATTGGATTTTGTAATGTTTTAATTTGTGTTAACTATGTAAGTTATGTTTAGGTGAATACTAGGGTTTTTTATAAAAAATATTTATTTTTACGAACACATTTTTGGTTGTAATTGATGTCTTGTTTTTTTAAATAATGGACATTATATTGGAAAATTTTATCGGGCTTAATTTTCACACATGGAAAGTAAAAATTTAGATGCGTTAATGAACAAAAAAATGTGGAGGATAGTATATGGAAAAGAAATAGGACCAAAAATGAAGATAAATTAGTTAAATTTAAATGTATGCTAGGATTAAATTGAAACTAAGCTATGAAATGAACCTAACACTAAGTAGATTCTAGCTTAATCTAATATAAGCAAAAACATCATGATAAAGCAATAAAAGGAAAGCTTTAACCAATGCATAAAAATTGAAATCATAAAATGCAAACCATCCTTTGATTATTTAGATGGGCTTTATATTGTAAATACTTCCTTTAGCGAGCCAAACACAATCACGTGCGATTAAATTTTTCCTCCAGGAAGAGGAAGAGAACTCACCAATAAGGATTAATTGCCATGTTTGGTTCTTCTCTTGATACTCTTAGCCAATTAGAATAGGAAAAAGTTTGTTTGATCAATAATTATTCTAAGATTGAAATGTTCTTTATCATGTGTAGATGTCTTACAAGGACATGGTGTAAAATTGGAAGGAAGGTACTAGGTTCTTTATATAGCTTTCCAAAGTTTGTAAAACTTGTAACCTAGTGAATGTGGGATGAAGGTAAAGTAGAATTAGAAAGGGATAAGTACTATTAGAAGATATTAATTAGAGATTAACAACTCATGGGAGTTAGAGGTGATTTAATTAATCAACTAGGATTAATTAATATGCCAAATTAAGCTTATAGAAGTTATTTGGAGATGATTTAGAGGGAAATTAATAGAATTTGAAGGGTTTGAAGGGGGATTTAACTAATAAGAGGGTTTATTGATTAAATAGAATATTAAAAGGCTTAATTAATTAATAATGGTTAATTAATTAATTAAAATAGGATTATAACTAATGAAGTGACGTTAATTGGCATCTAGGATGAAGTATGAAGCTAGTTAATTAATGAAGTGTCATTAATTGAATGAGATAAAGGGGAATGTTAGATAATTAGTGGAAAAACCACTAATTATAACAAAATGATGGGAAAGAGGATAATTAGTGAAATTTTAGTATTAAAATTACATACTCAGATTTAGGTGTCTACATTTTACCCTCTTGATGTGGTGTAGCACAAACAATGCCACTTCAAAGATAGTATACAAGTTTAGAAAATTTGAAGTAGTAGAAGAAAAATTAGTAGGATAGAAGATATTAGTGCAATTTTAGTATTGAAAGTGCACATTCAGATTTAGGTGTCTACATTTACCCCTCTTTGATGTGGTGCAACACAAATAATGCCACTTCAAAGATAGTAGACAAGTTTAGAAAATTTGAAGGAGTAGCAGAAATATTAGTAAGATGGAGGATACCCCCTCAAGTGTCGATGGGATGATAGAAGGTGTTGATTGACGCTCAAAAAGAAGAAGAAAATGACCGCAATGTAAGAATAAAACACCTTTGCGTGAATGGGAGTCAAACTGGGCCTAGTTGGCCATTGCACGATTTAACTGATTTGGAAACATAGATCCCAGACCTCTTCGAGTGAAAGAACAAGGGATGGGGGAGAATTGAAAATGATAGATAAAAATTGAAATGGAATGAAAGATAAGATATATGGGGAACAAGAAGATCACGTCGTAGCTGACATACCATCTGGCTCGAAGTAGCTTTTTATTTGATATAAACATACAATAAAAGGGTAGAATGACATGAAAATCCATAATACTAATTTTTGTTCCATGCTAAAGGAATGAATCAAAGAAAAATACATAAAGCAATGTAGTACAAGAAAGTAAACAAGCGGAATGCAAACAAACATAGTAAAAACACCTTTCAAGAAAGTTACACCAATGTTTTTGTTATCCAACTTTAGTTCCCAAATGTTTGAGTTATATGAAAAGGGTTAAAATGATGCCCCAAATAAGGATACATGCAAGGGAATAGATGGAGGACATATAAGTCCCATGAAAATCAACATGCACTATGAAACTTCCCCAAGAAATGATATATGCCAGGAAGATAGAAACAAAAAGAAAACCAACTTTGTTAATGAAGGAAGATCACAAGATGATCCACATGTCATGCACTAGAAAAAGCAAGCACTAAAGTAGGATGTTTTGTAGGATAGTTTTAATTTTTAGGATTTTGTGTTTTGTGAATGTTTAGGATTTTTGATGTTTTACTAATGTTTTTAGATTTTGGAGGTTTTACCAATGTTTTTAGATTTTTGAATGTTTTGAATGTTTTTGGATTTTTGATGTTTTACCAATGTTTTTGGATTTTGGAGGTTTTACCAATGTTTTTGGATTTTGAAAGTTTTACGAAACTATGTACAAGAAACGAGAGGTGATAATGTACAAGGAAAACTATGTGCATATATATAAGAAGAAGATAATCTGGATCAAGGCCAAGATGGTTAGGTTCAATAAGATGATGAACTCAAGCCAGTGAAAAGCTAGGAAGGAGTGAGTGTACGCACCCAAAATTGCATGTGTGACATTGTCGGAAAATGGTTAGAAAAGTCACCAATAATGATTCGAGTCCTTTTAAGAAGGTTTTCAAGTTCCAATTTCCTTTCACAGTATATATTTATCACCTAGACGTCCTTACTTAGCCTTCCTTCCAAAATTAGCTTTGATTTTTGATTCTCCTTCCTCCTATTTTTAAATAGATTTAATTAGTTGGAACTACTCCTTCTTGCTTTGTGTATGAAGGTACCTCCCATCCTCCATTCCTATATATTCCATGCTTGTATTCAAGAAAAAGGCTTGAGAATTTTTGTATCTTGCATTGTATTGCTTTACGATCTTTCTAGGAATTGCATAGCCAAGCTTTGATCTCTTGTGCTATCTCTCTTCTACTGCATTACATCCAGGACTACCATCAAGCTTCCATTACTCAAGTGCCATCCTCCTACTACTTTTCTTGCATTCCCAATCCCTTGGAATCACATGAACACTCGAAAGAAAGGAACATACTGAGGGGACAGATACATGACACAACTAGATTTGCCAAAGCTCTTGCTTGTCTAGGTTGGAATTGTGTGTTTGTTTTCCTTGTTTGTTGAATTGTCAATTTCAAATCACTAGTTTAAAATCATTCATATCAAATAGAGTAGAAAATCATTCATATCAAATAGAGTAGAAAATCATTCATTTCAATAAATTAGTCAATCACAAGTAGATCAAATCATTAGTAAGTTTTCCTCTTTAACATTACTAGGGAAGTTGTGAGGAACAATAGCCCCTTTTCGGGGTCATGATTTGTTCTTCACCTCTGAGGTAGGGTTTGGAGGGTTTTGATCAGATTAGGTTATTTGCTTTAGATTAGATTCATACATTTGCACAAGTAACAACTACATCCAGGATGATTACTTGTCTTTAGTTTATTTATTAGATTAGAATGCATTGCTTAAAGATTAGAAAATAAACAAAAATATTTCCTTTGATAGATTAGTTTGCTTTTATTGCTTTGATCCAAAATATTGTGAAAACCCCAAAAACATAGATTAGATTTCTTTCAGTAATTAGGTTTCTTATCAGAAATCATTGTATCCCATTCTACATGACCATCAATGGTCCACAACAGAAAATACATACAGTTGTGATCCATTGGTCCCACAACCCAATGGGCCAGAATTGATAATTGACATTGATACCAGCTTTACGTTTAACAATCTTACGCACACCTACAACTTTTTTTGAGAAAATAGAACAACTCAATACACTAAATATCACTACTAATCAAGCCTACGACTATTGGACTACTCCTAGACAATAGGGGTTTGATTACACGCATGACCATCCAAGGGCCACATCCTCCACGAGTCTTTGGTTGTGATCCTCAGGTCCCACAACCCAATACGGCCTACTATCAGTTAGACATTGACACTAGTTTGCATACATTAGTATTCAGATCTTTGCCACTTCCACTAGATATTATCACACAACTTTCCCTACTTGAACATAGCAGCCGATCAGCTAAGACTTTCTAGACTAGACCAAAAAATCACCCATAAATACTTATGGCTCCATCGTGCCTCTCGTTCTTACTTCCATGACCTTGTCTAGAAATCTATACGAGGCACCCATAGGTCATTTTCCACGTGTTCAACAACCAATGAACAAAATCTCGGCCAAGCTCAACATTGATTGGAGTCTACGAGTGGCTATTATCTCAGACCAAGCCATCACACCACTTCAAGTTAGGAGAGCATTCTTTTCCTTAGACTCACAGATCCCACATTACGTGTTGAAGATATAAGATTTCCCAATTAGCTTGATCCCCATCACCACACTCACATTCACAATCATTCTACACCGGTTGTCTCGGCATGACCTCGAGAGGTCGGGTGTGAAGAAGGTCACGTGTTGATTTTCTATCATACAAATTGGTGAACCCGTGTGAAGAGCTAGTCTCTAAATTTCCACTTTCTTCATCCATCCTTTATTCTCATGGGTATTCTTATACCCCCAAATATGTTGGGATATGATGAGTACGGTTGGCCCATCCTAGGTTTTGACATGTACCACTACCAATCAAGTATACCACAACAATCACCTTCACTTTCAACATGGGTGGACAACCGCTCATCCTCAAAACCCTCTACTTCAGGGAACCAATGTTGGTTCCTCTTATATGCGTATTGAGGAACTCGACCAGGTCACTCAGACCTATCCCCATGAATAATCAAGTTCAAACAACATGAATTTCACTTGGTGAAGCAAGTTCATCTCCTCGGGTATTGTTTTGATAACCCATTAGCATGCAATCATCAACTCCCCATCTAGATGAGGAGTATTTAGCATGATATGCTAGGAGTGAACAACACTTCCAGAACATGAACCAATATTTTGATAGGTTGCAAGGACAAGGTGATGTCCTACTTCAAAACAATAACGCTACCCCTCCACCAATCGAAATACTACTAATGATGAGGGGTGGCAACATCATGAAAAATTCATAGCAGGATACCATACTCCTCAACAACCTCCGAGGGTTCAACAAAAGGTACCTAAGAAAAGCACTACCCCATCAATGGGTGATGTCATTTCAGCTTTGGTAGACAAAGTCAAGGAGCTAGAGATTTCCCAAAATACTCAAAATTCATATGCAGGGCAAGCACGAACTCCTTCTACCCATAAAATTATGGAAAATACCTACTACACATAAATCCTCCAGTTTATATGAATACTCAAAACCTTGGAGATCTACTTACGGGGATGGGCACCTTGGGTATGCCCCCAAACCACGTATGGATATCTGTAATAGGCACTAGCTAAGTGCATTCTCAAATGCCATACCATCCGAAAATGCAATGTTCCTAGCTTCGTGCCTTCGATTCCATATCAAGGTAATCAACCCCCTATGTACACATGTATTCTAAATCTCTACAAGGGGACATGTATACCTACCTAGTCCATATGGACAACCACAGGGGATGCCATATGCCCCAAAAAATGTCTATGTTGTCCCATTTCAACAACCAATGATGTAGCCCCCACCTCCCCAACAAGGATCTTCAATGGTGGAAACATACGCAATGGGGACCTATTTTGAATATCTCAAGGAACCCCTAGACTTCTCCATTCGGATAGTCATGCTCTGAGACCCTTGCTTGATCTTCCAAAATTCAAAGGGGAGGGTGATCCTAATGCCCACATCAAGGCTTATGCAATGGCCATTTGAGAGCTGCTCCCATGGGATGCAGTCATTGTGAAAAATTTTCCCTAAGACACTAGAAGGTATTGCTCTTGACTGGTACTATAGGATACTGGAGGCTTCAATACACTCATTCAAGCAACTCATATCAGATTTTATCAAATATTTTGATATGAACAAGCTTTTGAGAACATGAATCAGGGAATTCCTTCATATCAAGCAAGAACACAATGAGTCTGTAGCCCACTTTATTCAAAGGTGGCGACAAGTTCTCTACTCCTCTGCAAGTGCTCCAAATATGGATCAAATGGAACTTTGTGATTTTTCCTTCACTCTCTCAATAGAGAGACAAAGGAAGAGGTTCAAAAGTTCCCACTAAGGAGCTATGAAGAGGTGCTAGAGGGTGCTCTTTGATTGACCAAGTGGCCATTGACAGTGGTCATAAGACTTATGGAGAAAATGGGAAGTTAGTCACTCCCAATCAAAATAATCCCGGTTACTCCAACAACACAAACAATAATCAAGGACCAAAGATCCTTAATAAGAATCATGGAGCCACGATGATGGTGTGACTGACCAGCCCAAAAATCCTAATGTTGTTAATCCTACTAGTACATGTGCTACAAATAACAACAAAAATAATGGCAATAATCAGAGAAACAACAATTTCTCACCCTCGGTAAACATGTTGTGGATTTTAATCATCCTCAACAACAACAACAACAACCTCAACAAAAGACAAACACCGACCCCAAGCCCTAGTCAATACCCAGGGGGTATCCCAACCAATTCCAAAACCAAGGGCAAGGGTTCCAAAATTTTAATTATAACAACCAACAACCAAAATAACAAACAATAGTAGTTTCAGACCACAACAAGGAACAAACCAAAGGCCTCGAGATTATGATCCCGACTTATATTGTGGTTTCCATAGGGTTCATGGGCATGACACAAGAACTTGTCATGATTGTAACAAGTTTTTGCATTTTTTTCAGAGGACCAAAGATAGTTATTTGTTGACATGTTTTTGGAAAACCCAACAACACCCACTCAAAATGCCTACATGGGACCAGTGTCTCCATAGAACACACCATTGGGGATCTTTAACGATCCTCTCCCCATGCATCCAAAGGATGGTAGATTAGATCCCAATGGTTTGAATAAAGGTATTGTAATAGGGACTCATGATCATGAAGCCTCAACTTCATCAAACCCACAGTGGCACCTCCTTTGGATGGTCACCAACAAACAAAAATTGTGGGGTTGGTAGAGTTAGATGTGAACCCCAAATTAACATTTACCACAAGAACCAAGGATTATTCTTCACAGCCAATCTTGATTTATCGGCTATGTCAAAAAATGTTCATGATATGCTAAGCAAGCTAGTAGGGGCTTATGATCTAATCAGATGATCTAACCAAGACCTTTTCACACATTTCCTTCTTGGATCTACTGAAGAATTCCCCTGCTCATAGAGCCACTCTATTAGAAGTGCTAGGTCTCGGCCATTTGATTAATGTTACCCCTCCTCCAAGAGGCACAGATAAATCACATAGACTTTGATGTTAGTCCTCCAGGGAAGCCTTGAGAGAGATATTGGGTTCGTGTTTGACATCGAAAGATGCCCACGGATGTTGAGATAGCTCGTAGGGGTGACCCAATTTGTTTCTACAAGTTTGGATTTACAATAACTACGTAAAGCATGCAATGATCGATGATGGGGCAATAGTTAACATAGTTCCCTTCTCTTTTCTTTAGAAGTTAGGGTATGGGGAGACCAATTTCTCCTCGACACGAAACACACTGAGAGGCTATGATAGCCTCAAGGAAACGTCGATCGAAACCATAGTATTACCGGTTACTCTTGGGCCTAAGATGGTACTAACTGAGTTTTATATTATAGACCAAGAAACCAACTATAATATGATCCTTGGCCATCCTTGGATCCACCGCATGAAGGAAATCCCCTCCACTCTATTCCAGGAGGTTAGATTCTTGCATTTAGGGAAAGTCTTTGTGGCACAAGGTGATCCAAAACCCTTTGACATACATTTGGCTAACTTAAAGAAGAGGCTAGGGGTCCACTTTGAGTTTGAGCTTCCCAAAATCAGTTAAACAAACCTACAAGTGTGGTACCAGAAGAAAAGCTAGTCCCTACGACAGAGTTAGAAGTCACGGGGTTGATTGAGGGCATTCCGGTGGTCAAGGATGAAACCATTATTATAGAGATAGTGTCACTAGGAACCACAAAAAAAATTTGAGCTATTGGAGAAGGATTTTCCTATTCTCCTCCCCTTTGATTCTATGGGTATGGGACATACCTGGGACTCGGTTCTCTTCCAGCAGATGAGGTTTGCATGGTTGAAGTAACCAAGGTAAAGGGAGAAGGTACAAAGGATGACCAATGTCCATCTTTCCAGTAGTTGTTGGACTCTCCATTTTGATGGAGCCAAGTGTCATTTTTGGCATTGGGGCAGGCGTGATCCTTACTTCACCTGAAGGAAGGATTCTACCTTTTTTTCAAGTTAAATTTTGAATGCACAAATAATGGGGCTGAATATGAGGCTCTCCTATTAGGTCTCATTATAGCTAAGAGAATGGGCATCCTCAATATTAGGGTGTTGGGTGATTCACAACTAGTCACAAATTAGATATCCAAAGTATATGAGACTAGAGTTGAGCATCTACAACTTTACAAAACAATAGTACTAGGCCTAATGAAAGGGTTTGACTTCATATCAATTGAAGTAGTTCCACGTGAACAAAACCTTCTCACAGACTCTATAGTAAACTTATGCTTTGCACTTCACCCCAAGTAGTGACTGGAAGATACCAACTTCACGGTTTCATTTCACACCAAGCCCTTGATTCATAAAGCACCAATGACCCCAATGTTGACATATGTAGAAACCAAGAATCAACCTGATTGTTTAGACCATGTTAATGGTGATGAATCAAATTTTAAGATATTTAAACACTTTTACAGAGCTGCATCTTACTTATCACGAGATAGACCTTTCCTTAATTCCATGTTCCTCTTCCTATTTTGGGAATCCCATGATCAAATCCTCCCGGAAAAGATCTTGAGATTTATGAGGTAGAAGAAGAAGGGGATTTAGAGTTACCTCCAGCCCCACTTGAGTTTGAGGAGGGAAACACCTCCTTAATCGAGGGAATGATTGATATAAATATTGGAACAGAGGAGGAACCAAAAATCTTAAAGTTGGATCCTCCTTAACTCCAGGAGGTGGAAATACATACCCAAATCCTCAAGGAACACCAAAAATCCTTCGCATTTAGTTACAAAGTAAATGATGGGAATTTCACCACATATCGCGGTGGTGCAAATCTCATCACCAAACCAGATGCAAAAGCCGATTAAGAAAAATTGAGGCCCATGAAGCCAAAAGTGGCCCTCATGGTGAAAGAAGAAGTAATGAAACTTCTCCAGGTAGGATTCATCAAGCCAGTCGATTATTCACAATGGGTATCTAATATCATCCCCATTCTAAAAAAGAATGGAAAGATCCATATTTTCATAGACTTCGACATTAACAAGGCTTTCCCCAAAGATGATTTCCCATTACCATCCATCGATGTTATTGTTGACACAACAACTGGATTTGAATTGTTGTCTCTCATGGATGGGTTTTGGGTACAATCAAATCAAAATCTCTGAGGAGGATCAAGCCAAAACTACATTTATAACTCCTTGGGGACCTACTTTATTATGTTGTCATGCCATTCGGTCTTAAGAATGTTGGTGCCACATACCAACGAGAAATGACATATATATTCCATGACCTTATTCATAAGATTGTGGAATCCTACATGGATGACCTTTTGGCTAAGGCTAGAAAGTGTTGTGATCACCCAGAGGTGCTTCGTATCATCCTTTCATGCTTAATCGAATACGGTGTCACATTGAATCTAGAAAAATGTGTATTCGGTGTAACAGGAGGCAAGCTTTTGGGTTACATTATATCTTCATGAGGGATTGATGTCAACCCACCAAAATTCAGGTTGTGCTAGAAATGGTTCCACCATCAGATGAGTCTAGTATCAGATATTTTCTTGGGAAACTTGGTGCAATCAAAGGTTCATCCCTAACTTGACCTTTTTATTCATCCAATCAACAATTTGTTGAAAAAGGATTATAGCATTGATTGGATGGAAGAATGCAATGAGGCCTTTGAGGTAGTTAAATGATTCTTGTTATCCCCTCCCACACTAATGCCACCTAGATCAGATCACCCTTTGATCTTGTATTCATGAGCTACGGATGTTTTTAGCCTTGCATGTTGGCTCAAGAGGATGATGATAAATGAGAACATGTAATTTATTTCATTAGTCAAACATTGCTTGATTATGAGACACGTTACACAGGTAGAAAAAGAATGCCTTTCCATAGTCTTTGCAAAAAAGCTTAAGGCATTATATGTTGAATCAAGAAATGAGGGTTATTGTTAAGTTAGATCACTTGCGGACATTCCTCACACAAGGATCCTTGTCTAAAAAGGTCGGGCATTTCATAACCCTAATGGGTGAGTTTGAACTAACATTTGTAAATCAGAAATCCATCAAGGGACAAATCATTATGGACTGGTTGGTTGAAAATCCATTGGATGGAGGTGATCTGGTAGATTTAGACTTTCTTGATGAGTGCATGTACTTTTTCAAAACCTAGGCCCCTATCTCTGTATGTCCTTGGTATACCGATATTGTCAATTTCATCATGGACCATACATACCCAGAAGGGGAAACATCACAACAAAAAAGAAGGTGGTTACATCATCATTTCCACTAAGTACATTATTTTGGAACAAGTGCTCTACTACATAGAGCCTTTGACGAAATGTTGTTAAGATGTGTTGACGTGCAAAGAATCTGAAAAGATTCTTTATGAGTCACATAGCGGAGTATGTGGAGGTCACTTCGGTGGCCACACCACTACTCGAAAGATACATCGGATGGGCTATTTTGGCCCACTCTAGAACATGATGCATAGAGAGTTTGTGCACAAATGTCACAAATGCCAAGAGTTCTCCCATGAGATCCACATACCGCACAAGCTTTGAAACCAATCATAACCCCATGGCCCTTTTCCACGTGGGGCCTGGATTTGATAGGGAAATTCTCTCCCTCATCAATGGATGGCCATAACTTCATAATCATGGCCACATAATACTTTACTAAGTGGGTAGAAGCCATGCCTCTTACCACCATACCTAGCTCTGTAATCACTAAGTTCATCTTGAACCAGATCATTTGTAGGTAATGGTGCCCCACAAGTCATTATTTCGATAATGGCATGTCTTTCAAAAATGATGAGGTGCGTGAATTGTGTGAAAAGTTCAAATAAGTCATCACATGGCTTCTCTCTACTATCCTCAGGATAATGGACAAGTTGAGGCTACGAATAAAATGTTAAAGTCCATCCTTCTCAAAACCATTAAGGAGAATAAATGAGATTGGCACACCTAAAGCTTTTTCCAGCCTTGTGGGCCTATCAAATGTCGTCAGTTAGAACACCAAGGGGGCAACCCCCTTTTCTTTAGTGTTTGGTGTTGAGGTGGTTCTACCACTCGAAGTCAAAATACCTAGTCTCTATTTCACTACATGATCTTGGGAGAAGAGGGTTATCGAGAAGCATGACTCTCTCAATTAGAAAGTCTCGATGAGGCTAGACTTAATGTTGAACAATGACACAATGTTTACGCTAACCGGATGGCTTAGAAATATAATAAGGTTTACGAATGTGAAATATATGAAGGAGATTTGGTATTAAGACTTGACATCCGGATAGACAAAAAAAAAACCGGTGAGGGAAGGAAATTCAGACCTAGGTGGTTGGGTCCATATCGAGTGGTAGAAGACTACAAAAATGGGGCATTTCACTGTGTACACTAGAAGGTGAGGAGTTTAGTGAATCATGTAAACTCTCTTCACCTAAAGAGGTACTACGCATGATCCACCAACATTTTCATATGTACATTACTGCATCTGCATTGCATTTTCATCCATCGCCAGTTCATTTTGTAAAATTTGTGATCAAGGGATTTATTCTTATAGAAACTCCTAAAAACTTCTAAAAACATTGGAAAAACATTCAAATCATATCTCTTCAAATCTTCATAGTATCATCAATTATTTCTGAATCATTTCATCAGTTCAAACAAGATAAGACAAAGTTTTGACCGTGATCATACCAAGGCCTACATACTTGGTTCTTATAGTCTCTTTCTAGATTAGGTGTCTTTGCCTATAGTATTCTATTAGAAGCTTCATGGTGTCACATCTATCCCATAAAAATATCTTTTGGAAATAAGAACATACTAAACATTTTTCCTAGATAAGTAAGTCAAATGCAAATCCACAAAAAAAAATTTTATTTTACACATTTCTTTTCCCTACCAACCTTCGGTGTTGAGCCTGCATCTCTTACTGGTGATGTAGGGTTGGGAAAGGAGAGAAATTCCCTTACTCACCTATTCCTTGTCCATGGTGATGAGCCCATGCTTCCTCCTAGTAGCATGGGGCAAGGAGTAGGGGGTCTCTTTGATAAACTTGAAAGTTACAAATAATTCATTCAAATATTGTGAAATCATAAGTCAAAAACAAAGTGAGTTAGATGTCCAAAATTCCAAAAGAGTTTAAAACCCCAAATCCATATTTTTCAACCAAGTGGCCATCTACGGATCCAAGTCTAGATAAACTACAAAGCAATTCACATTCTAAACTATGAAGTAGCTTGAGTAGGATAAGGTTGTAGTGTCTCAATTTGGTTCTGTCAAACCTTTGTCTTTCTCTCATCACTACCATTCAACAAATTTTTCATAACTTGTGCCCCTTCTAGATTCTCGGTGTTGAGCCCTCGTATCTTACTAGTTGTGGAGTTGGGGGTGGGACAAGTATATCTTACTTATCATATCATTTTATCACCACGTTTTGCCAAGACAATATGAAGTATCAAAGATTGCTTAAAGAAACTAAAATTCAAACATCACATTGTGTTCACATTATCATATATCAACATTATGAAATACAAAAAGAAATCATTTTGTTATCATTTCACATCCACTATATACATTCTTAAAAAGCATAGAAAAGTGGAAAATTCTAAACATCTAGAGTACACATGTGAAAGGAACCAAAATAAATTCAACTCAGATACAATGGAATACCAAACCAAAAATAAGAGTTTATATATATCATGGTGAATCAAGTTTGTATACAATGTCACCATGCACTAGGCATGGTCAAAATGCTCATAATGAGCCTAAAATATACAAAAAAATCATATAAACACCCAAAAAAATGTCATCAAAGCAATAAAAATGGCCCCATGGCCTGTCAGTCCCTATGGGATCCCTCGATGGTGCCTAACCACATCTCTAGGGCTCTACTACCGGCTGCTACTGGATGATGATGAGAGTGAACCAAAATGATGTGAGTGCTCATGGTGGCATCTGCTTCCCATGGCCTCTTGTGAGAATGGCTCCATCTCATCAAGCACTTGGAAGTCTCATATCCATCCACTTGGTATGGAGGGAAGTCACTATCTCTCTTGCTACCTTCCACACATAGGGGAAAACACATGTTTGTGTGTGTCTGCATGGCTAATGGCTGGCCCGAGTCAATAGTCAGCTCATCTCGGGTCTTCCTCAGGGGATCAGTAGAGTGTCCATGCACACCCAATGGATGAGCTCTCACCACTCTTGTGTCATCACTACAAGAAGAAAAAAGAAGTGATAAGTTAGAAAAAAAAAAGAAAGAAAGAGATACAAGCCAACATTCCTAACTAACAAAGTCGAGAGAAAAGTATTAAACTTACTCGGGTCTCCAGGCATCCAGTAGGATCGGTAGTTTTGCTATGTTTACGATGTTGTTGGTGGTGGTGGGGGGCTTCCCCAAAGCTAAAAGTGAATCATTGTCCCTATGATGGACTCATCATCCCCCTCTCCACCATGAGGAAGTGTCATCTCTTGAGACTAAGGTCTCTCTCTCAGCACTCCTCCTCATATGCTGCTCTTAACATCTCCTGAGTATCATGCCACTCGGGTCACTCTCCTCCTCCTCCACATGGGCTACCTCACTAGTCCCAACACCAACTCCCTCATCCTCCATGTCCTCTCCAACTGACTCCTCCTCCATCTCATCCCCCGTATCCTCCTCGAGTCGAGATCTAGATCAATGGGCTCATCCTGCTCCCCACTGAGTGAGTGAGGGCACCAAATCTAAAGTAGGGGTGCTCGAGGGGCCAACTACCCATCAAGCATGAACCACCCATCTAACCATAATAGGCACACCTAGAATGACCACTTGTCTAACCAGGATCCCCTCTAGGGCCCCTCCGAGCCTCTTGAATAGTCCTATAAATGGTGTAACTGGAGGGAGCATATCAATGTATGGAAGGCCAAACTATTGGGGACCCGATCAAATGGGTGGGCCTCAAGTCTCCCTACTCTATCAACCAGCTGACTGTCGAAGAAGAAAAACTACCATCGTAGTCACCTCCGGTCCCCATATCCCTGCCATGTCCTGGTAGGGTGTGGCAGTCATGTCTCATTGTATAGTCAGGGAAGCCACTGGCTGATGTGGCATCCTAAGTACTTGACATACCTATCCATCTAGCTACCAAACAACCCCTAGATCTGACACTAGTACTCCCCTGCCATAGGGGATGAAACACTCATAAACCCAACTCATAACAAGAGTGGGGTGGCTCAATGATTTCCCCTTGTAATCAGACTACCCTATATAAATCATGGTAGGTAGTCCCCAAGATATCTGTGCCCCAGGCATATTTACATGGTCATGCCCCTCGATCTGTGCATGATAGGAGCCCAACAATATAAAAGGGTGTCACCACCCTTGTCCCCGATCAATCGGGAGGACAAGATGCCCATGATGGCTCTACGTATGATAGGAATGGGAGTGGTGGCAATGGACCAACCTCATCCCCTTCTTTGAACTAGATGAGACAATGATGTCTCCCATGTATGTGGCCCACTATGTCATCATTTTCCCTGACCCCATTGTCTCCAAAGTCAGCCTCCTCCCAAGTATCGGGAGCCCAAGAATGTGGTACACATCCTCCAGGGTGATGGTCCACTCACCCCGGACACTAGAAACTAGAAGGTGTTCCGGTCCACATCCCAATAGGAAAATAAGTCACATAGAATATGATGGTAGGAGCAACATGGGGGACCCATGTGTAATCCTCCAAATACTGGCCCTCTGGAGAAGATCCATCTCATCCTGGTCAATGATCCAGATACCAGGGGAGCCAATCACACTCCCTCTCCCGACTCCATCTGATGTACTCCTCCTTCTTGCATTCACCAAAACATGGAAAAAGAGAAAGTTAGTAACATATACCAAATAATAAGCTCACCAAAAACATTACAAAACATCAAAAATCCAAAAAAATCAAGTTAAAAACACATTTTGGTCATTCTATTTAGAACCGCACGCCCAAGTGGGGCGGTTCAAGACTGTTCCCTTAGTGACCGGTCCCGTGACCACCCCTTTTTTGGGGCGGTCTGGAGACCAATTTTCCAAATGCACATCTTTTACCCTAAAAATGCTCAAAAAGACAAAAAAAACTACTTTTGACCAAATAAAAGAATGCCTTATGGGTGCCCCCTAGAGACTCATTTAAGACAATTTTTTTTTGAAAATGATCCCTCCTAGGTGAAATTTTCAAAGTTTTTACATTTTAGGTATTAAAAGACAAAAGTGAAAATAACCAACCTTAGACCACGTTGGTTGATCTCCCACTCATGGAGGCATGATCACGATCTCGTCATGGTCATATCGGTTGTACTCTCATCAAAATGGTCACCATGGGTCCAGAGCTCCAAATTCACCAAATCAAATAGCACAAATGAATTGAGAAAATGAGTTGTTTTGATATATATATATATATATATATATATATATATATGTGTGTGTTTTTGACCTTTTTGAGTGTATGTGTTCATAGGGATGGAGCGTTGGCGTAGGTATATTTCTATATCCCCACACATGGTAAGTCCTCTTGTCATTTTGATTTAGTGTTTATTTTTTAATATTTTATCTATCTACACTTGAGTCTTCTTTTTCTCTTGTAGGTAGCGGGAGTTTGGGCAGGTGACATTTTCGACACACAGGCATGTCAGGTATAGCTTCTAACTCCCCATTTTGGGAATGCCATACTCGGACTCTACGTTTTACACCTTTTCATGGCTAAGACACTTCTCCGAGGGGGAAATATGTACACACCCAAAATTACATGTGCTACATTGTCGGAAAAATGGTTACAAAAGTCCCCAATGATGATTCAGGTCCTTTCAAGAAGGTGTTCGAGCTCCAATTTCCATTCACAGTATATTTTTTCACTAGACATCTTTACTTAGCCTTCCATTCTTTTTCTAGCTTCTTCCTCCTCTTTTGCACATGTTTTGGCCTTTAGTGCCAGGACCACCACCTTGCCTGGGCGGCGGTTCTAAAACCACCACCCAAAGGAGGTGGCGGTCCTGAAACCACCTCCCTACATAGGGCGGCGGTCCTACCCACTTTTTTCTAGATTCTTCACGCATGTTTTAACATGTGACGGTTCACTTAATTTCACTTTTTGCATGCATCCATGAGCCAAATTGTCTAAAATTAGCTTTGATTGCTTGGTTCTCCTTCCTCCTTTTTTTTAAATAGATTTAATTGGTTAGAACTACTCCTTCTTTCCTTGTGCATGAAGGCACCTCCCATCCTCCATTCCTATATATTCCATGCTTGTATTCAAGAAAAAGGCCTAAAATTTTTGTATCTTGCATTGTATTGTTGCTTACTATGATCTTGCTAGGAATTGCATAGCCAAGCTCTGATCTCTTGTGTTATCTCTCTTCTACCTGCATTGCATCTAGAATGCCATCAAGCTGCATTGCTCAAGCGCCATCCTCCTATTGTTTTTCTTGCATTCCCAATCCCTTGGACTCACATGAACACTCGAAGAAAGAAAGGAACATACTGAGGGGACAAATACAACACAACTAGATTTTCCAAAGCTCTTGCTTGTCTAGGTTGGAATTGTGTGTTTGTTTTTTGCTTGTTTGTTGAATTGTCAATTTCAAATCACTAGTTTCAATCACATATCAAATAGAGTAGAAAATCATTCATTTCAAATAGAGTAGAAAATCATTCATTTAATAAATCATTAGAATCAAGTAGATCAAATCATTAGTAAGTTTTCCTCTTTAACATTACCAAGGAAGTTGTGAGGAACAATAGCCCTTTTCAGGGTCATGATTTGTTCTTCACCTCTAAGGTAGGGTTTGGAGGGTTTTGATCAGATTAGGTTATTTGCTTTAGATTAGATTCATACATTTGCACAAGTAACAACTACATCTAGGATTACTTGTCTTTAGTTTATTTATTAGATTAGAACACATTTCTTAAAGATTAGAAAAGAACAAAAATATTTCCTTTGATAGATTAGTTTTCTTTTATTTCTTTGATCCAAAATATTGTGAAAACCCCAAAAACATAGATTAGATTTCTTTCAGTAATTAGGTTACTTATCAAAATCATTGTATCCCATTTTGCATGACCATCAATGGTCCACAACAGGAAAATACATACAATTGTGATCCATTGGTCCCACAACCCAATGGGCGAATTGATAATTAACATTGATACCAACTTATGTTTAATAGTCTTACGCACACCTACAACTTTTGTTGAGAAAATAGAACAACTCAATACACTAAATATCATTGCTAATCAAGCCTATGACTATTGGACTGCTCCTGGAAATAGGGTTTGATTACGTGCATGACCATCCAAGGGCCACAACCTCCATGAGTCTTTGGTTGTGATCCTCAGGTCCCAACCCAAGATCTGCCCGATCAGTTAGACATTGACACTAGTTTACGCACACATTAGTATTCATATCTTCACCACTTCCACCAGATATTATCGCACAACTTTCCTTACTAAACATAGCAGCCAATCAGGCTAAGAATTTTTGGACTAGACCAGAAAATCACCCATAAATACTTGTGGCTCCATCGTGCCTCTTGTTCTTACTTCCATGACCTTGTCTGAAATCTATACGAGGCACTCGCAGGTCATTTTCCACATGTTCAACAACCAGTGAACATAATCTCGGCTGAGCTCAACATTGATTGGAGTCTATGAGTGGCTATTATCTCAGACCGAGACATCACACCACTTCAAGTTAGGAGAGCATTATTTGCCTTAGATTCATAGATCCCGACATTGCATGTTGAATATATAAGATTTCCTAATTAGCTTGATCCCTATCATTTTCTATCATACAATGAGCATGCCTCTAGTGTAAGATAACTAGGAAACAAATGATAAATATAAGTAGATGATTATTTATTAAAAGAAAAGACAAAATTTCCCTCAAATATGGTAAAAATACATTCTTATACACATGGATGTTTTGAACAAATTAAAAGAGAAACACTATGGAAAATGTAGCTAGAATATTGGAAATGAAAAAGTGATTAGCCAAAGGCACAAATTGTGAGACAAAATAAGGACTAAAGTAAGAGTCTGAACAAGGTCCAAAAACACATGGTAACATACTAGTCATGTTTTCTCATCGAGATCTATTGTGTGCACATGGAAATTAATTACTTCTTGAAGTGAAGATTTGATAGGAAATAAGTGAAGAAAAACTAGCCAATTTGTAGGAATGATTGATTTAAAAAGTTGATTGGTGAATGGAGGGTGGAAGGAGAGTTTTACATTGCTCCACTTCTAGTTAGGCATCCATAGCCCTGATAGAGATACTAGTAGTACCCCAAGAAAGAGTTATTTATTGATTTCCTTTTTGCTTTTGCTTTTGATTTTTTTCTTTATGAAAATTATGTTATCTCTCTTGATTATTTTGATAAGGGGTTGAGAAAAAAATGGCCTCATGGAAGTAGGTGGAAGTGATTGTGATGATGAAATTAGCTAGAGTTAATAAATACACCCAAAGGCATTCACATAAAGTTTATTAAATGTGTGATAGTGAGAAGATCTCTAAGAGGCCATACATTCTTTAATTTACCAAGGTGATGAAATACCAAGGTCAAAAAAGATACCATAGAAATAAATGTCACACAATGAGTGTGGATAGACCAACCAAAAGATCACCTAAGTGATGAAAATAGTGGGTGACTTGTAAAATAATGGAAAGACAAGAAAGATCATCCACGTGTATGCAATACCTATTGTAATGTTTGATTTTTGTACTTTCAATTTTTTTGTAATGTTTTAGGTTTATCTTTTTTAATGGATTTTTGAATTTTTTTGAAAATTTTAATTTTTTTGATAGTTTTTCAAAGGGAAAGCTGCAAAGAGATAAGACAATGAAGATGAATGATTGGGAAGTTAGGACCAAAAATGTCACTTCACGTGAGATGATCCAAAAACAATGTTTGTGATTTATTTGATGAGGGAGGATAGGAGATTTTTCTTATCAAGAGTGATGTTATTTCCAATCTTGATGATCATGGTGAAATCATACTCGGTAAGTGATAATGAATTATCTTGAAATATGGGTTTTGTATGTGGGAGCTTGAGTTCCATCTCCATAAATTTTTGCACTTTGTGCTTTTTGGAGCTCAAATTTGTACCCATCCCGGATCAGGTTGATCTAGGTCATTGAAGCAACAATGGGATTGTCTCCAAGTTGTGGGACCTTGCACACTTGAGACAAACTTTCAAAGAAGGCTGATTCTTCTACCTATTTATACTACAACTACTACCCTTAATGCTAAAATATAAATCCTAAACTAAACATACCAAGGGAGGACTAGGGATACAAGGATATGTGAAAAGGGAAAACTAATCTAAGGGAGGTAATAACACCAAAAAAAGAGAGGGTGAACATGATTTGTTTTGAGTGAAAATGAAGGAAAATGTGTAGAGGAAGGCTAAACACGTGTAGCATGACCAGAACACAGTCACACAATCACTTTCATGAGGTAGAATCAAAAAGGAGAAGCAAAGGACGTGTGAAATTAAAAAAGTACACAACATAAAAGAAATGCCAAAGAAAGAATAAAAAATGTTAAGGTAGATGATAACCACAAAAATTAATTCTTTTACTTCCAAAAATGCACAATCTATTACAATAACGCATGGGGCTGATATCCACATATAAAGACCAAATCCAAAATCCTACAACTCAAAATGTAAATAACTAAAATCCTTAGCAATGCTAGAGGATCCAATGTGTTCAACCCTTTACAATGAACAATGCTCTTGCATTTATAGAAGAATGAAGGAGAGAGGATGAAGAGAAAGGAGGGAAAATTATATTTGAATCTTCAACCACCAATAATGAATAATAAATTTTTGTAAATCCTCCTACAAATCTATGAAATGTGCTTCCCCATGACTATTTGGCATGTAGGATAAGGAAGGCGGCAAGATTTGAATCAAATCGGGTGGTTGGAGTGATTAGGTCTTGCATTAATGGCTTGATGGATGTTTTCCTACCTCTCACCTACCTAATCCTACCAAAATTTGAAATCAAGTGATTTAGAGTGTAGGCCATGTGAGAAACTACCTAACAAGACAAAAATCACCCAAATCTAATCCCGTAGGAAGAGTTATGTCAATTTGAAGTCTGTAGGTTGAATTGACACGTGGCACACACATACTGACAGGAGGAATCAACTGACTGTGCATATATTATATAATTTTCTGCCATATGTCAAGCCTTGGTTTGTTGCAAAATTAGATACCCTGTTGGCATGCTTTGACATGTTGTATGTGATACACTCATTCTAATAGGCTGCCATGGCACACTAATTGCGCAAAAAGAGATGTGAATGTGCACGAAAGGGAGAAGCACGAAGAAGAAAACAAAGATAAGGTGTGTAAAAGTAACACATGTGGGAGGAATGAGAACATACTTATAGGATATAATTATGTATGTAGAGCATGAGGATATAGAAGGTGAAGCATGACAGTGAGGAAGGGGGTGCTCAAGAATTCCAGGGACTTGAATGATTTGGGAAGCAAGTCCAAGGTGAGTGCGAAGGGTGCATGAAATTGGGAGGAAAGTGAATGTGAAGGGAGTACATGAAAAAGGAGTCAGTAAGATATATGAGTGGGGAAGAAAAGGAGAAGGTGTACATGATAAGTGGAGGCGTGAGTGTGTGTGAGGAAATTGCAACTAAGAGAATTGTGCCAAAGGGACAACCAAAGTATAGGCGATCTGCAATAATGTTCTTCAGAGACAGAATGGGGATGAAATTTGTAAGAATAACTAGGGTAGTTATTTTAGACAACAGCTTTGGAAAATTTTAGGGCCATCTTCCAACTAGATGAAGGAGATCAATATCTTGGAGTGTCCATTTGGCATGGAGTTAGAGTGTGAACATGAATTTCTGATATGTAAATTGAAGAACCGCCTGAATCACTTGAAGAGCCTTAGTGAAATCTGTTCTAAACCCCATAAAAACTACTAGAAGATAATTGAGATCCCGTAAACTAAAGAATATCGTGCACAAGGAGATCATGAGAAGAAAGAACTATGTATAAACAAAACAATGTGTGCACAATGCACTTGGAGGAATTGAAACTACTCTAATATATACAATGATGTAAAATACTCAATGGAAGGGTTTGAGATAAATCCCATTGATTGGGATTGATAGCACACCCCCATTAAGGTGAGAAAACTTGAAAGAGTTAGCCTCCTTATAAGAAATGATAATGTATGGGCCACTCTAAAGTGCATCAAACTTTGAATGATGCCCTAGTTTGGCTTTATTAGCATCCCATTTAAGACTAAGTCACCAAATTTGAAATCTTGAGGCCTAGCCTTTCTATCAAACCACTTCTTTGTTGATTACTAATGCTATTCTAGCTTGATTATGGTAGAGTTTCTTAATTCTTCAAGTTCAATCAGATCTTCCATTCTGATTTCTCTCTGATCTGTGCCCTCAAACTCTAGTTGTTGGGCAAGCTCTAATGAAGGTAACTTAAGAGATAAAGGAAGTCAAGTTTCCTTTCTGTTTGAGCTCGAATAATCTTGCCCCTTTTCTTTGAGTATTGCCTTCAAATTCCTCATGTCCAATTGATCTATTTTAAAATGTGTATATGTTGAGGGGAAAATTCATGACTCGAGATCATGTGGAATCTGGTCTCTGTGTTGTGAAAATCCTCTTTTATGGTTGAGGATCATAAAGGTATGCCATCATTGGAAAATCCCTCTAACATTTTCCTTTTCAAATGTTACCTCACTTGTCCCAAGTATGAATTACAGGTTGTAAAATATTTCTATAAACTTGGCGGATGGTCAAAGACAAAATTTAGAAACCGCTAAAAGGACAATCCCCATGGAATAAAGGAAGGGTATCCACATGTTTCCCGATGCACTTTTGAAAAGGTATAGCAAGTCAGCCCCCCCCCCCCCGCCCCCAAGTTGCGAGCATCCACCACATGGCTTATGTGTGGAAAGGAAGTCCTAGTAAGCTGAAAATTCAAAGAAAGGGGAGGATGTAGATGTTTCCACATGTTGCCCAGGTGTAATTTAGAAAAAGGAAAGGCCCAAAAAGGAAGGAAATCCCCACGAATTGATGTTCAGAGCCATGCAACTCAAGGATAGTGTTGCAAACTAAGAAGATAGTGTGAGGAGGGTTGTGAATCACCATGAAATAGGTCATCTCTTCTAGATGAGCTACAACAAGTTTGAAATAATGCAATACACTAAGAGGATGAGGCAAAGCACATGATTGAGAACCATTGAATGCACAGTGGTGGTTTATTTTCATTACCAGTGCTAATACTAAGCTAGAGAGTCCTTAATGCAGGAACATAAATTAATTGCATGTCAAAAAATGAAAATTTAGATGTAACATCACTTGAAAGTAGTCTCAGATATAATTCAAAATGGGGATTCTATAGGGGCCCTAACCCATGGTAAAAGGGTCCATTTACATAATTGAAAATAAGGGCATAAAAGACAAACATAATGCTCAAAGACCCTTCACTCCTTCATAACTTCCTCCTAGTGGGGGAATTTTTTTCAACAACTTGTTCTTCCTCAACATGAATTCATTTAAGCCCTGTGCCATCTGGACAAATATAATGGACCCTGCTAGATCCCGAGGACATCCCCATGCCCATCAAAGAATCAAGATTCATTCTGGGACTATCCATAATATTTTCTAGCTCAATTTTATTCTGATAGGAAGATACCCAGTCTAAAATATCCAAACCACTTGTGAAGAATATTGTTTTCCCTTTCCCCTTGTGAAGGGTAGATTTACTAGGAACAGATTGAGAGGGAACATCTGGAGTGATTGGAAGAGCAAGAACTAGATCTAGTGGGCCGTGTCGGTTACGAAGTCTTGAGCTAGATCCAGCTTCCCATCTCTTTGTGTGGGGTGGGCATTCTCTTGGAGAAGGAATTGGTGAGGTCCCAAAAATTCATGCTCTGACAGAGGAGCACGATGCACTGAATGAGTGGATGAACGAATGGAAAACATGCCTCTGTTTTCCATGGTAGAATAAATTTCTACTCTAGAGTGGCAAGTAGATAAGGATGTCTCTTCTTCTCCATCAGAAATTATAATTGGGGGTTGGGAGCTTGACTCACCCCTTCTCTTCCCTAAAGTTGGTACTAGATCGTGAGTGGTTCTGATTGCACCTGTTTTGGCTGCCCCTTTTCTAGAGAAATAATCCTCTTCTCTAATTCAATTATTTTGTGAGAAATGATGGGCACTTTATATCAATGGAATACTTTTCATACAACACATAGGATTCCTTAGGGATCTCCTTCAACAAAAATTATTCATCACATAAAAAGGGACACTAAAAATCAGTTTTCCCGAAAATTGAGGCCTCCTTTCAATCCATAATTTCTTCAAGTCTTCAAGAGTTTTCTGGTGTTCCCACTGAAAGAGATGAAAATACATGGATTGAAAGGATGAGAAAACAAGACTGATTCTGATCAGCCTTAGGAGGAGTGTAAGCCAGACCTACTGATAAGTCAAGGGTCCTCTGGTGTCTCTTGCACATTTTATGTCAAATAAGGCCCTAAAAAATCCTCATCAGGACCATGTAGGTCAAAGATTTGATTCAAATATTCTAATGAGATTTCCTTCAAACTATTTTCCACAAGTACTTTCACCATGTCACTGGTAGAAAACTATGAAAATTTTCCTCACTTATAGGATAAGAAGAGAAATGCATCTTGGTGAAGGGATAAAACTGGGTTTTATAGTAGAAGTGGCACAGACTGATTGAATTGAAAGAAATCATTTCCACTAGATAAAGGAAGATCTTTCTTAGCCCACATGAGGAAAATTTAAAAGTTGAAGTGAATTCGAACAAGCATGATTGATGAATTCACTGGATTTGACAAGAGCCATGTGGGATAATTAAACCAAGCATACATAAGAAGGAATGCAAAACACCCAAGATGTATCTTTAGATAGTAGATGAAAAGTGTCTATCAATTTAGGTCACCTGGGAGTGCTCAAAAGATATCAGAAGCAACCATCCAATCACCAAGTGGAAGGAATTATGAAATCATTTGTCACAAGCAATGACATGATATCCTAATCATATATGACAAGAGAAAAATGAAGAGGGCTCGTACTCTTTACACCTAGAAAGGCCAAATAAAGTATTTTCATAAAAGTATCATTGATACACTTGGCATTTTGTAAAAGAGGAATATAATTTTGAAATATCCACATTTTTTGGGGGAGAATTGAAAAGAAAATAGGGATGGAATTGTATAAAATTGATGAGAATACTCTTGTAAAGGGGGTTAAATTTTTTTGAGAACTATTCGAAGAAAAGAGAGAGCTGAGAGAAAAACCATTTTTCCAAGAGCTTATCTGAGAAACCTGTTATTTTCTTTTTGCCTTCAAATTTAATCATGTCAAGATGGTTGCAAGTGTCCAGCCATTGACAAGCATTGAGATGTAGAGATTTACTTTCCCTTGTTGATAAATTTGATGAGTCTTGAATTAATGGTGTTAATCATGAGCATTGTTATATCTACCATCAAGATGATATACTATAAAATAGTTATTCATGCTCCTCATTGCAATCTTATTTTAGGGATCCTGTAAGTCACACATAACTTTATCATTCTAGTAGCATTTTGGAAATTGAAATTGCACTGTTGAGAAGAGCTTTCATTTCATTTGTGCAATAATTTTTTTAAAATCACTATGTCACCAATCTGTTAAATGTTTCTTGTAAGCCTTCGAGTGTATCTTAGGCGTGACAAATTGTGAATCTATGATGTTTTATTAAATCTTCAACATGAGCTTTTGTGTTTAAACCTTTAAAGATTGTGTGAAACCGTGCATTCTTGGGCTTCCATAAGCGTACATATTCTGGTTGAAGGATCATTGTGAGCTATTTTGAGGTTTCTTTGTCTTGTATTTGGTAGATATCCTAACATTTGTTGAAGTTTCTATGGAATCTAGTATAATCAACTTTATCTTGTTTAATTCCCCAAATCAGATACACCCAAAACTAACTAATCCTACCAGAATTGCCCATGCTTGTCTCATTAAAGCCAACAAAATTCCAAAGCAAGCTAGTTCCTTATTGTCTTTAGTAGTCTAAGCTTTGGTTAGAAGACATCTGCATTGTCTAGAAGTGACAACTTGTGAGAGTTATCCTTTGCTAAATTGACCATGTCTTCCCAAAGTTGTTTCTCAAGTATTTCACAAAAGAGTGCCAAATATTGTTGATACATCCATTCCTCTCACAATTATAGACTACAGAATGGGTCCTCTCACCCTGGCTAAAGGTAGAGCCTAAAGTAGGAGGGTAGGTCATACCCTCAACACAGTGCTACCTAACTCCTTCCGAGATTGAGTGATAAAGAGATGATGAGATCCTTCCCTAGCTACAAAATGACACTTTGATCTAGATCTATCATCTTCTAAACATTTGGTTGATGTTACTTGGCTATAAAGGGAGGACCGATTTGGGTACCAACACTTTCCATAAACAAGTTTATATGGTGAAGTACCTATTACCTTATTCATCATGATTTTTTCTGCCCATAATGCGTGCGAGACCTTTGCATGCCACTTCCTCTAGTTGATATTAATTTTCCGCTTCATGATTCTAATCAAGTTCTTGTTTGTTGACTCTACCAAGCCATTGCCTTGAGGGTAGTAGTTGGAAGAGGTCTTTAAGTAAACTTCGAGGCTTAGTGCCCAATCATAAATTTTGGTACCAAGAAAGGCTTTCACATTCTCAGAGATAATGATATGAGGAATGCCAAACCTAGTTATAATGCCCTTGAGAAAGTCAAGGATGGCTGACTCGGTTGATTCCTTGAGCACACAACTTCTGTCCATTTGGTGAAGTATTCCGTATCCATCAACACCCATCTATGGCTAGTTCTCAAAGGATTGATCATGCCTATGAAGTCAAGACCCCACTGCAAAAAATGCTGATCTGCTTTGATTGGTCGGAGGGGAAGCACTACCAATTTATTCTTTCCTAAAAAGAAAGTGCATTATTTACATTTCATGACCCACTCGTGCTCATATATGAAAATGGTAGGAAAGAAGTATCTTACCTTGATGATATTCATTGCTATCACCTTGGAAGAGAAGTGTCCTCCATAAAATCCATCATGAAATTCTTCTAACACTTGGTCAACTTATGCACCATCAATACATCTCAACAACATGCCATCAATGTTTCTTTTAAAGAGAATGCCATCAATCAATGCATAAGGAATAGATTGTAGTCTCAAATTCCATCTCTTTAATTTGTTTAGACCATGAGGATATGCACTAACAACAAGGAATGTGATCATATCCTTCATCTAACTACGCATGTCGATTTGTAATCATTTTAGCCTTGTCATGTGAGAGTTATTGATCCAGGAATAATGAATTCTCTTGATCATTCTGCATATCCTCGAAATTTTTTTACAGAGTGCACCACCCCTAACCAACTTTGTGGCTTTGATAGTCACATCATACTTCATGATTTGAGTCACCCATCTTGCTCTCTTCTCACTGATTTTTTCTCCCATGATGAAGTATCTCACACCTAAGTATGAAACGCATACCTTTATATGATTCTTGGGTAACATAATTTTGAATTTATTAAGTGTGCACATGATGACATAGACCTATTTCTCTCGTGTGACTATATTTCAATTCATAATCCTTTAGTGTTTGACTGAAGAAAGCCATTGATCTGCTCCAGTCCTTGTTCATTTTCTTATGTCAAGACAACAACAACACTGCATCAGCTCCATAAGCATAAAAGATGAAATCCTTGGAATAATCTAGATTGATGAGTGGTTGCACGCAAGAAATTTCTTTCTTGATTTTGTTGAAGATTTATTTTCCTTTTTCTATCCACTTGAAGGCTATTTCCCTCTTGAGCATTAAGGTGATGGGCCTTATGAGTCCTGCAAAATTAGGGATAAACCTCCTAAAAATTTGATTTTTCCTAGGAAAGACTGTAAGGATTTCTTATGCATCGAAAAGGAAAGAGAAAGGAAGGTTAAAATGCACTCAGGATCAATGGTAATGTCATCCTTAGAGACCACATTTCCTAGAATATTGCATTATGCCACGTAAAAAGTTACACTTCTTGGGGTTAAGAGATACCCCAAATTATCTACATCTCTCAAATACTTTCTCTAGGTGCGCCAAAGATGATGCACACCCGCTTTTTGAGAAGATAAAAATGTCATCTAAGTAGACTAGGATGAACTCATTAATATATCCTTTGAAGGTAATATCCATGGCATAATGAAATGTTATGCTGCGTTGATAGATCAAAGGGTATATTATGATATGTATACGTTCCCCATTTGGTTATAAACACTTTGTTTTGAATTGACCCTCTTCCTTGACCATGATCCGATTCAATACTGAAATACCCATCTAGTATGGAAAATCTTTGCACACTAGCCACAATCTAGAAAATATTCTCAATAGAAGGAAAAAGATAGTGATCCTTCAAGGATTCCTTATTCAAATATTTGAAATTGACGCAAAGTATGATTTCACCATTCTTCTTGTGCACTGGAACAAGATTTGCAACCCAAGTAGAGTACTTGATGGGGAATATTATCTTCACCTCGATGAGTTTAGACAACTCTTTCCTCATGAGGGGCTATATCCTTAGATTAACTAGCCTCTTCTTTTGTCTGATGGGCTTGATGTTAGGATTAAGGTCAATGGAGTGTTGAGCAACACTTGGATCAAATCCTTTGAGGTATTCATATTCCCAAGATAATATATCACTATATTTCTGACATAGAGAAATGAAGGCCTACTTTTCATCATGCACGTAATATTTATTCAACAACTCGTTTCCACGTGTAATAGTGATTGGGGAGTAGTCTTCTTGTCCCATGCATATATAATTTTATTCACCCTTGAACTCATCATCAGGGACACAAATTTTATCTAAGGTGACCAACCCTTTAGGTAACATATTTGTCTTGAGTTGAATCACTTGGTCACCATAGCTATCACGTAAGTCAGCTTGTATGCATGAAGATAACTCAACTTCATTCTAAATGAACTAGAAAATTTACACATCACTGTCAAAAAATTTCTAAATGAAATTTTTGTCATGATAAATGGCCTACTCACCATTTTTAAATGCCATGTGTTTCCTTTGAAATATTCCTTAGTAGGCAAAAACTACAAACCAAACGCGACCTTTTGATCTTCTTCCTTGTTCATCTTTCTTGGCATCACCTACAGATTCAAAGCATGAAATATATGTCCCAAACTCTATGTTTATAAGATTTGAGAAGCTTATTGTTTATCACACACTTGTTTGTGACCTTGTGGATGACCACTTATGTGTCCCCAAAAATATGGAATGCCTTGATCTATCTCTTTTTAGAAATTAGAATACCATGCACGAACACTTCATATTATACTACGTTGTTGGAGCATTTGAACTACAACCTAGGCATGAATAATAATTTCTCATTCTTGAGAGAGATGAAAAAAATGCTTGTGCCCATGCCATTCCTATGTATGGAAACATAAAAGTACATGTTGCATAGACCAAAATTTTCTTCATTTTTCTTGAGTGCACGCTACAACAAAGTGTTTTATTCATGGATGAAATAAGTACCAATCCCTATTTAAAAGGCTTCAATATCTTTAGCGTATGGATCAAATTTATGATGCCTCTTTTCCCACTCATATAGCAATAAATCAAGTACATGAGGGGGATAAGACATTCTTCGAAACTGAAACTTGTTCTTGGCCTTCTTGGATTAGGCAATTAGCTTGGAGAGGGGATGGGTCATATGACTCAACATGATAAGAAAATATTGGCTCAACTTGTATGGTAAATTGGGTACCATACCTTATTCTTAGTAACATATGGGACCAATAAGAAGACAAGTAACCACCCACTTTAGTAGTGAAATCTCTTGATAGACACAAGGAAAACAAGGGAGGTAGGTCAATGATTGAAACATATTGAGTTATGGTGAGGCTTGTATATGCATGGAGGGTTAACTCAATATCCTTGAAAATACCTAGAGTGGTGATAGTTGAGCCATCAAGTTGCAAGAATCCTTTAGACATGGGGCTATACTTAAGACCTAAGACATCAACAATTTTCTTAGGCATGATAGAAGTACTAGCACCTGAGTCAATCATACAATTATGCACAAGGTGTTTACCTATGATCAAGGAAATATAGAAGGGTGAGGTTTTGAAAACCTTACTCACTTGCTTATCCTCTTCTTGGAAGATATTGACAACATCATGAGACCTTTAATCAACTGGGTCTACATGTGGAAGCTACACTAGATCTTCATGCAATAGGTTATGCTAAGATGGAATGGCCAGGGCATCCCACATTGTGACATTTACATTTGTCTTTTTCATCTGGTCCACAATGTTGAATGGAAGGCCCATTGATTTATGTATTTGAGGCACAACAACATATTTTTTTGATTTTTTAGGGGCACAGAGGTAGGTGCCTTAGTTGGCACAGAGGCTTGACTTACCAAAGGAGGGACGTTCATTGCTATGGTAGGAGATTTGCATGGAGCCTCATGTGTAGAGAACTTGTGTGCCATTTCGTTGGGTTAATGAGCCACATATTTTTACTTTTGAGGATCAAAATGTGTGATAGGAGCTTGCATGCCGATTTGAGAATTATATTCTTGTACCTTATGTTATCACTACCTGGGTGTGCGATGTATTTGTGTCTCCTATAACTTGATTGACTGCAAAAAATTATTCGATGCCAAAGAACATAAGGTTGGATTTAGGAGCTTATGTCTCATTTGCGCTTGTGGAAGGTTCACATTTTGAAGGAAGGTTCACAATTGAAGCACTTGAATCATATAGGCTTGTGCATGTGCATCATTGGCGTAGTGATTATGACTATGAGGAATATTACAAGGAAGGCACTATTATGATTCTTGAGCCATATTGTTCTGAACTAGAACTAGTTCTTGGCTTACACCGGAAGAGGCTATGTAAGGGGAACTAATTACAATGGGAGGTACACGTTAGCATGCCATCTATCATTTTATTGGTTTTTCCCATATATTTGATTTACATATTGATTTATAAAGGGCTGATGGCTTTGGTTATATCCCTGATTAGATTATTTATGAAGGCTTGTGCATGTTGCTTCTCTAATGATATGAATTTATTAGATAAGTTCCTAATTAGGGTCTTTATTTCTTCATCCTCCTTTTTGCTGCATGGGAGAATAGGAAGTGGATGCAACGGGTTGAACACTCTTCTTAGGAACATGAGAAATAAAAGGCTAGGGCACATGAGGCATTTATGGGAATAAGGGTGCGGGTGCCTAGGAACCCGAACTTTGCATGAATGAGACTATTTTATGCCCTTATTGCAATATTGTAAACAATAGGTAAGGTTTACCCCCATAGACTGAATCATGATTGAGATATCACTATTCAAGCCCTTAGATAATACAAGAAATCATGTTGGGATCTATGCCTTACTAATCAAGGGATTCTATCCCAAGTCTTCTGAAACTTGATATTAAAATCAATCATCTACTCATTGGGTGCTCTTTTTTTGTTGTCGTTAGTTGCTCCACCAAGGAAAGGTGATCTGACTTGTCTTCAAAGTAGTTACAAAGAGTTGTTCCAAACCCACCCCAGTTGGAAATAGATGTAGGCATCAAGCTTATGTACCAATGAAGCTCTTTTGCCTTGAGCAAAGCCGCAAATAGCCTAACTGCTATATCATCATGTGTGACCAAGTAGACATAGAACACATTAGCTACATATTGGATGTGCTCAATAGGGGTGAATTGATTCTCACCGGTGAAGTATGGAATAATTTTGAGCGTAGTTGCTAGCATATCATGTTGCACATTCAGAAGGAGAGGAATTCCGCCAATAAAGTTGGTGAAGTTTCTCGAGAGGTGGTGGAGCTACCATGATAGGTTATGTAGGAGGTCTACTTGCGAGAGGTGGAGTGGAAAGTGTATAGTGCACTGCTTTGAGATGGGGATGCACACACAATAGTTTTACTATGTTTTCTTCACAGAGATAACTATAGGTATTCAAAGGATTCTTCACTATCACACTCGTTTGATATGCACTCTTCTCATGAAAAAGGCACACGAAGTGCTAAAAACAATAGATCCGAGTGTTAGGAGTCACCAGATGTGTTGCAACAAACCTCCAAAGGCTAGAAATCACTAAGTTACACAAAAAAACTTAGTAATGATGAATTTAAGATTTCAATGCTAGTCCCATCGGGCATGCCAAAAACTGTTGGAGCTCAAACTTACACCCATCTCAAATTAGGTTGAACTAGGTCATTGAGGCAACAATGGGATTGTCTCCAAGTTGTGGGACCTTACGCACTTGAGACAGACCTCCGAGAGAAGGCCGGTTCCTCTACCTATTTCTACTACTACTGCTACTCCTAATGCTAAAATGGAAATCATAAGCTAAAAATACCAAGGGACCAGGGATATAATAATATGTGAAAAAGAAAAAATAATGTAAGGGAGGAAATAACACCATAAAAGGGGTGTGAACATGATCTGTTTTAAGTGAAAATGAAGGAAGATGTAAAGAAGAAGTCTAGACACACATATCACGGACCATAAGGTAGTCACATAATCACTTTCATGAGGAAAAATCAGAAAAGGAGATGCAAGGGATATGAGAAATTACAATAAGAACACAATGTAAAGGAAATGAAAGAAGGAATAATAAAACAGGTTAAGGCAGAGGATAACCAAAAATAATAGTTTTATTACTTCCAAAATGCACAATCTATTACAATGGCATATGAGGCCAATATCCACATGCAAAGACCAGATCCAAAGGCCTATAACTCAAAATGCAAAGAACTAGAACCCTTAGCAATACTAGAGGATCTAATGTGTCCAACCCTTTATAATGAGAAATGCTCTTACATTTATAGAAGAATGAAGGAGAGAAGAGGAGGAGAAAGGAGGGAAAATCATATTTGAATCTTTAACCACCAATAACCAACAATGAATTCCTACAAATCTATCAAATGTTCTTCCCAATGACTATTTAGCATGTAAGAGAAGGAAAGAGGTGAGATTTGAATCAAATCGGGTGGTTGGAGCGATCAAATCCTACATTAATGGCATGAGGGATGTTTTCTTACTTCTCACCTACCTAATCCTACCAAAATTTGAACTCAAGTGATCTAGAGTGTAGCCCACATCAACAACTATCTAATAAGACAAAAAACACCCAAATCCGATCCCTGTAGAAAGTGTTATGGAAATATGAAGTATGCAGGTCGAATTGACATGTGACATACACATACTAGCTAGATGAATTAGTGGCTGTTCATATATTATATCATTTTCTACCATGTGTCAAGCCTTGGTTGGTTGTAGGATTTGGCACCTTGTTGGCACACTTTGATAGGTTGCATGTGATACACTCATTCGATAGGTTACCACATGGCACAATAACTTGTGTAAAAGGAGGTGCGAATTTGTGCGAAAGGGAGAGGCACATAAGAAGAAAGAAAAGATGAGGCATGCAAAAGTAACACATGTAGGAGGAACATGAACATACTTATAAGAGATAAGTATGTAGGTAGGGCATGAGGATCTAGAAGGTGAAGCATGATAGTGAGTCGAGTGCATGAGAATTCTAGGGACTTGACTAAGTTGAGAAGTAAGTATAAGGCAAGTACAAAGGGTGCATGAACTACTTTGGGAGGAATGTGAATGCATAGGAAGTGCACACAAAAGAAGCTGGAAGATATAGAGGAATGGGGAAGAAAATGGGAAGGTGCACATGATAAGTAGAGCGTGCGAGGGCACGTGAGAAAATTGTAACCAAGAGAATTGTGCCAAAAGGATAACCAAAGTGTGCGTAACGTGCAATAGTGTTCTTTAGAGTGAAAATGGGGATGAAATTTGTCTAAATAACTAGGGTAGTTATTTTAGACAACAATTCCATACCTGACATTGGCATTGGTGTGCATTTTTAATTGTGTTTGATTTTTGGATTTGTGGATGTTTGATTTTTTGTGAGATATGGAGCTCTTTGGATTTTTGATATAAGCTTGATGAGGAAATTGTTTAGTTGTCATACAAGCTAATGTGTGATTTATTTGGTCTCAAGAAATGGGAGAAGAAAGTGGATGTTTAGGATTAATGATAGGAATGATGGTGGGATTTCTCTAGTTTTCAATAAAAGGATGATACAATGGATGAATAGGATAATGTCTAAGGATTGAAAGGAATAGGCAAATAGGAGGTGGCCCAAGAATATAAAGTAATGAGATAGGAGTTGGCTTGAGAATAGAAGATGATGGGGTACCCAGAGGTATCCCATATGATAGAAGATAAAGGAATACCCGAGGGATCCCATAAATAGAGGATGATGGGATAATTAGAGGTTTCTCATAGATAAAAGAGGATGGACTACCTAGAGCTGTCCCATAAATAAAAGATAACAAACAATTCGTAGGTGGCCCAAGGATAGAATATGAATTTCTACTAGAAGGTAGTCCTAGGATATAATATGAGAGGATACTAGGACATGGCCTAAGTATATAAGATAATGGGCTACCAGGAGGTGAGCCATAGATGGAAGATGAAGGGATACTAAGACGTGGCCCAAGAATTGAAGGGAATGGGATACTATGAGGTGGCCCACATATAGAAGAAGATGAAGGGATACCTAGAGGTGACCAAAGGAGATATTTTGATTGAGGAATTGTGATAGATAAGGAATGGTTGGGTGATGAGAAGATAGGAAGGGAATCAAATATAGACCTGTAATTTTTCCATTTAATGGAAAATGAGATGATGGAAGAACAAGAGGAGGATCAAACTTGATGATTTTAGGCTCTTCCTTTGTTTGCTGACCAAAGGACTCAACCTATTCCCCACAGTATGTAGACACATCAAGGTCAAAAGAGAATCCTTTCTCGTGATCCTCTAGAGGAATGTCATTATGTATCCCTATGAATTCTCTGATTACTTCTTCATTCTAAAAGAAATCAATTGGTATGGGTCGTTGTTGGTCAATGATAATAGGTTGATTGGAAGAAAGGGGTCCAACAAGTTTTGAATATTGAGAAGATGTTTGATGATGGAGATGATGGGAAGGTTTGAACTTATTTCTCCCACAAAGGAATTTGATAATGCTTCAAAATATATCTTAGCACATCATTTCTTGTGAATTGTTTGACGTGGACGCAAACATTGGTCTTTAGAAGATTGATAAGGATATGGTAAGATATGGTTAAAAGGGCTTGAGGGCCGAAGAGAGATTGGATTTGTAGAATAAGATGAATCAAAAGATGAAGTAGATTTGGATTTGGATGTCTCGTGAGTTGAAGAAGATGTGGATTTGGGATAGGTTGGTATTGGTTTTCCTAGAAGATGACATAGTGCAGGTAGACAAATAGGATCATGTAGAAAAGTCAATGTATTGTGATGTAGGGATCGAATTAGTGATTGATTAGAGGAATGTTGAGTCACATGGATATGTAAAGGAGGAATACATCATTGATGTGACTGATAAAGGGGGTTCTGTAGAGAAAGGGAGAATTGTGACTCAAGAGTATAATTAGATGAATAATTGGAAGAATTTGTATCGACACAAATCCTCGGAGGAAAGCATAAATTAAGTAACTAATTATTTCTTAGAAGAGAGTTTATTTAATGAGGCTCAAGAGGATGAGGAGAATCATAATAATAGATATGATTAAGAGAATCATAATAAAAAGACGATTAAGAGACTCATAAGAATATGACTGATGAGGAAAATCGAAACATACGACCGATGGGGATAATGAAACTCATACTATGAACTAGAAGCATCCGAATCATACCACCGACAAGGAGAAAAGGTGGGGAAGTGGAAAATAGTATGGGTTCTCTAGTGTGAAGAACCACTCGGGGTCTAATTATGATTGACATCATTTAATGTGAATGCTTAGACCTAGGTTGTGTGATTGAATTCTTTCATGGTGAAGGAATTTCCATGTCAATTCGAGTAGTGTAATAGTGGGAAATTAGAAATTTTACAAAATTAGGGATTCTCATGTGATTTTTCAAAGGGAATCTAAGGAATACAGGTAACATAATGATATAATTTTGACAATCAATCAAAGTTTGGAAAACAAGTTACAATTGTGAAAGTAAAAATGGTTGATTAAAATTTAACAATGTAATGGCTGCAAAGGAAAATTTCCCAAGAGTGTGAAATTTATAATGAAAGTAACCAAGGAAAATATGTGAAATTCAGATAAAACAATGACTGCAAAAGGAAGCTTTTCCTACGTGTAAATGCTTCAAAAGTTATTTGATAGAACAACAACACAATTTCAATATTTAAATCGAGTTTTGAACAAACAAGATTTAAGTATTAAAAGGGGTTGATATGATTTTAACAAAGGTAACAACGTAGATTTCCACACTTAAATCAAGTTTAAGAAAAACAAGGCTTAAGTATAAAAAATGGTCGATACAATGCAAGTAGCATAACAACACACTTTTCAACACTTAAATCAAGTTTAAGAAAACAAGATTTAAGTATAAAAAGGGATTGACACAATGCGGGTAGTGTAACAACGCACTTTCAACACTCAAATAAAGTTTTAAGAAAAACAAGGTTTAAGTATAAAAATGGTTGATATAATGTGAGCAGCATAATAATGTAATTTTAAACTCTTAAATCAAGTTTAAGGAAACAAGATTTAAGTATCATTAGGGTTTGATACAATGTGGGTAGTGTAACGAATACAAAAGGAAACTTTTTAAAAGTGAAAAGTCCTTATTTTGATTTTAAGACAACCACCAAAATGTGAATACGTAATAAACACAATTTCAACACTTAAATTAAAATTTTATAGAAAAACGATTTAAGTGGCTACAAAAGAGGTTGATAAAATTTTGGAAGAAATTCAGATTGCTCTCTTTTTACCAATAACACCAAAAATAACAAGGGAATGTATGCTTAGGGATGAAAAGTATGCAACACAACTTTGGTAGAGTTTCACCTTGTTTAAATAACAAGGTAGAAACTAGGACAAAGTTTTACTATGTACAAATCGTGATGAAAGATATGTGACACAAATTTTTTGGATTTTCTCCTTGTTTTAAAAATAAGATCTTAACTCGAGGAATTCTTTCTTTGTAATGGCTCTTTGAAAGTCACGAATTTGGAATATGGTAAAGTTAGCCTCAATACTAAATAGATCCTTAGGATTTTGTTGTCAACACTCACCAATATCTTCTCTAAGAGAGGTACATGTTTTAATCATACATTCTAAACAAAGGACCATTACCCCATAATCAAATTAATGAATGAGGCCTCATACAAACAATTTTTAGCACTCCTCATGGGTTTCTAGTCAAGTAGGTGATGGGGCACTTCCCATTTCATCAACCAATTACCTCAATGTGTTGACTACTTTGGGGTTCCTATGGTAATTCTCACAATGAGTTTTATGAATTAAGCCAAAACACTTCCCATAGTTTAAAGCACATGATTTTTAACCCTTATATGAACCTATAAATACAAAGTGTGAATGAATGATTCGTTCTTAATTTAAAATGTGGCTTTGAATGCCTTTGGCAACCTACACACAAGTATCATTAATTTTTTTAATTTTGAATTTGACAAGCGAAGTGTCTTGTACTCAAAATATTAGTAGTCTTCCATGCAAACCAAAATTTTTAGAAAGAGGATTTTAGTCATTTTTATTCTCAAGATCACTCGAAAAGCGCAAGAGAAGAACATACATGAATTTTTATATAGCTTAAAAAATGAGAAAAATTTAATAAAAATAATTAAGTAATTTGAAAATTTGATTTTTAAACAAATCAAATGATTAATTTTTTCATGTAACTCAAAATTTTAGAATGAGGATCATAGTCATTTTGATTCTCAAGATTACTCGAAAGTGCAAGAGAAGAGCATACACGACTTTTGATCCAACTTAAGTAAATGGAAAAACAAGCATAATCAAAGCATTTAAGTGTTAGAATTTTATTTTTAAATAACAACTCAAATGATTAGTTTTTCCATGCAAACTATATTTCTAAATGACATCCAAAATAGGTGCCATTTAAGATTCTCAAGATCACTTGAAAGCGCAAGAGAAGAGCATACATGGTTTCGATGAATTTATAATGAAAAGGAGATTTCCAACAAATATTTAAAATGTTAACACCATTTCTAAAAAATGAAAACCATAATGTCAGAAAAATATCCATAATCATATCCATTTCTAATTTTCAAGGTCACTTGAAAGTGCAAGAGAATTGCATACGTGGTGTTGATCAAATTAAAATGAATTTAACATGCAAAGAAAACGACTAGTTAAATAAGAAAGGAAACCCTAAATTTTCTGTAAGGTTAAATCCAAAATTTATGTGTTCATTGCATATTTCACCTCAAGACCTTTCTTTTTCAAAAAAATGAGTCATTTTGAGTTTGGGTCTAAAAGTTATGGACTCCGAAAGATAGGTTCTACATACATTTTTATAGTCACGGGAACACACTTAACATGTACTACAAAAATGGCAAAAACATCCCAAAATAGAAAAAATCTTAAAATTTTCCCACCAAGATCCAATTTTGATAGTAACCCACCTCCTTTATATGTGCAAAGAAGACTCAACACTATCAAACACTAACATACATGCTCAAAAACTTAATATTTTCAACAAATTGAAAGAACTAGCATGTAAAATGATGAAAAAATGAAAACATGAAGAAAGCTTGAATTTTTCCCATCAAGATCCAATTTTGATAACAACCCACCTCCTTTATATGTGAAAAGAAGACTCAACACTATCAAACACTAACATACATGCTCAAAAACAAGAAATTTTAACAAAATGAAAAAACTAGCTAAAAGGAATGATAAAAAGATCGTTCCAAGTCGTGAAGATCTCAGATGATCATAACACACCAAATTTGATAAGATGAAAGAAATTCACCAGAATAAATTTACAAAAGAATTTACAAACAAAGAGCAGTAATATCATATATTATTCTTGAACTCTCATATATGAGTACAATGAGAATGGGTCTTTCTTAAATAGGCAAGGAAGATCAATATAAGAACCAGTCAAGGCCATAGATAAAACCATCAATCAAGGAAATAACTAGTCATCAAAGAATTAGTTAAGACCATAGATTTAGGAAATAACTAGTCATCAAAGATCTAGTCAATACCATAGATCAAGGAAAAAAACTATTCATCAAAGATCTAGTTAATACCATAGATCAATGAATTAAATATACCTAACAACTAGATAATATTTTCCTAATATCTAAATAAGATAAAAGAAATATCCACACACATAAGTGGGTGAGGATAAATATAATAAAGGTAAATAAAGTACCTAGGTGAACATGAGCTAAGGTAAATACCTACTCTAACACCCCCTCAAGTGAAGCTAGGGGCCCAAAATAAAAGTGGCATATCCATCGTATGAGTCTTGAAAACTAGGCCTGATGAGGTACTCATACACAATAAATAGGAAAAAAGGGAACACTGCAAGGTACACAAGACCAATAATAACAAAGTAGAGAGAGAAAAAATCCACTATAAGGCTTCCCAAGAAGTTCAGCTCAAAAAAATTGTACAATTCTGAAGAATTTTGGTGTGCATTGTGGTCTAAATTTATTGCTTGATCATAAAATCCAAAAACAATTGACACTAGGCTTCACCAAAATAGCTCCATACAAGGAGACTCTCAATGGAGTAATGTCAAAAGTGAAAAAAACACCAAACATAATTTTATCAACTACTACAAATAGGTGTGCCATGATATAAGAAAAATAACCAAGGAAACAAGGAAAGAACACAAGATCCAAAGAAATAGGAGTGAAAAGATCCAAGAAAGCCAAGGTAACAAGACAAGGACATAAAACCCGAAGAAGCGGATCAACACCAAACCCTCCCATACTATTGAATGGGTGGAGTGATGGCAAAAATTTGTATGAGTTATTAAAATAACTACTCGAACACTGAAAAACTAACACTAGGCTTCACCAGAATAGCTCCCCTACAAGAGAGACTGTCAACATGCCAAAACAATGTCGAAAATACGAGAAAAAAATATCTCAACAAACAAGAGAGATATACTACACCTGTTAAATAAAAATGCTCAAACAAGGAGCATTACAATGTAGAAGGTGTAAAAAATGGAGCAAGAGGTTTAATGGTGGAGGAGCCATGCTTGTAGAGTCCTCTCAACGAATGCCTATGTCTCCATCATGAATGATCATATATCCACCCCAAATCAACACGGATGGATGAAAAATATGCCTGCATATGAATTGGTGTAAAATGCATAATGGGTTCATGCATCATTCTGCCCAGGAAGGTGCAATTACCATGTGTAAGGAACATCACAATTTATGTCAGGTTGATCATGTATAACAACTGAAATATCAGGTTTCTCAAGCCTGAGTGAAGGTGCAAAACTCATGTGTAGCTCATGATCCTTAGAAAGAGTCAAGTGAAAAAAATTAAGAGCTCTATCAATGTGTGATCCCAATGAAGTACTTGCTCAAAAACCAATTCCATGGCGAGAATTCCACTTAATAGGTGAAATAGGGGAAGAATTACCCTGTGAATGTTGGTCAATACCTCTGTAGTGAAACCCGTAGAACGACACGTGCGAGAACCGAATGATCTTTGTGGTATGATTCTCAAAAGAGCCATGCATGTGAGAAAAGTAGCGGATGTGGGATACTCATAGTGTGTAACTGCAACCAAAAGTACAATTTTAATACAACACTTAGACTACAATAGGCACAAATGCGAGAAAGAACATGCAAGAATAAGCCTAATAACTTAGGAGCATCGGGAATAGGAGCAAGCTCGGTAACTAATAGATCAAGGTCAAGGTCAAGAGTGCATAATAAGCAAAGTTCTGGCTCTCGATTCAGGCTGCAAGTGGACTACGAGCATGGATATGACTGTTGAAAATATGATGGTGATACTTTGCTCATCAGATAATAAGTTTTTCTGTAGGGAGTGTATTAGTGTATCCTTATCCTAAATTAGTGCTTGTAGAAGATAATTTAACTTCTTGAGTGATCTATTTTGTTTCCACAAATTTTACAATATCCTCTTGAATTTCACATACTTCGGAGAAAAACATATCATTATTAGAATCCATGATAGATACAAGAATGCAACACCCAAAATTTTAGGACGTCGGGCTCAACCAAAATTGCATCCACAAGTGATTACAACACCCTCCAAATTTGGAACTTTATAATTAAGTGCATGTAAATATTACAATGAGTAAAAGTACATTTTAAATTTACACGTGTATAAAAATTCCACCTATGCGTAGATCTCGAAAAAATACACAATTTAAAAAAAAAGATCACCTTGATTTGAGCTACGAATTAAAAGTTATCAGCTCTAGAAGGTTTTACTATTAAAAATAATATTTTAATGTTGATGTTTTTTTAAAGGTACACATGACACCCAAATTTCCAAAGGGTAAAAGAGTCCATCCACATGATATAGGCTTGCGACCAAAGGATAAAATCCTGCGCCCAAAACCTAAATGTCCAAAGGGTAAATCATTGCATTTGGAGGGTACACGTTTATATCCAATGGATAAAAGAATGCACCCAGAAAGTATAGATCTGCGTCAAGTGGATAAAATATTGCATCCAAAATAGAAATATCCAGAGGGTAAAAGAATGCATCTAGAAGGTACACGCCTATATCCAATGGATAAAAGAATGCACCCAAAAGTACAGATCTGCATCCAGTGGATAAAAGACTACATCCAAAGAAGAAATATCCAAAGGGTAAAATAATGCATCCAAATGGTACACATCTATATCCATATAAAATAATGCACCCGAAAAAATATAAATCTGCGTCCAAAACCCGGATTAAAAAATGCAACCAAAAAGTACAATTGTTAATACAAACTTAGACTGCAAACATCTCTTTTTTTTGGCACTGAAAAAAATAAAGAGAAACCTAGAAATTTTATTGAAAAACCTAAAAAAATATAATTTTTGTGTCAAAAATTTTTGTCTATACATAATTGTATAGATTTTTTGAGAAATGTGCCAAAAAAACTAAAAACATGTCTAGATTTGACTGTCTCGAATATGATCGAGTTTACGATTGATTCTAGGGTTTTGACACCTTCCAAATCTAATGGAGCACTCCGTTTTGCATAAAAATGAATGATACTACAGAAAAATTATAACAAATTATAAATACATGAAAATAATAAACCTTTGCTTGTAAAGAAAAAAATTACGAGATGGATATCTACATCATCTATCGCTCGATACCATACTGTCAGGACAAACAAATGATAAGAAGATCGTTCCAAGCCATGAAGATCTCAGATGATCATAACACACCACATTTGATAAGCTAAAAGAAATTCACTAGAATAACTTTATAAAAGAATTTGCAAACAAAGAGCAATAATATCATATATTATTATGGAACTCTTATATATGAGTACAATGAGAATGGGCCTTGCTTATATAGGCAAGGAAGATCAATCTAAGAACTAGTCAAGGCCATAGATCAAGCCATAAATCAAGGAAATAACTATTCATCAAAGAACTAGTCAAGACCATAGATTTAGGAAAGAATTAGTCATCAAAGATCTAGTCAATACCATAGATCAAGGAAAAAACTAGTCATCAAAGATCTAGTCAATACCATAGATCAATGAAAGAACTAGTCATCAAAGATCTAGTCAATACCATAGATCAAGGAAAGAACTATACCTAACAACTAGATAATATCTTTCTAATATCTAAATAAGATAAAAGAAATATCCACACACATAAGTGAGTGATGATAAATATAATAAAGGTAAATAAAGCCTTGGGCTTAGGCAAAAGGCTTTGGATGTACCGATTGTTCAGTTGGATGCTAGCTTCACTGTGCTCACTATAGTACCTAGGTGAACATGAGCTAAGGTAAATACCTACTCTAACACTAATCATATAAAAATGATGAAAAATGAAGCTTTTAAAATGAAAACTTGATTTTTTTCATCAAGATTCAATTTCAACAACACTTATTCTCCTTCAAACCTACAAATAAGACTCAACACAAGAAAAATAAAAATAAAATGCTTAGAAACACAAGTTATGTCAATATATTAAAAAAATTTTGGAAAATTCTTTCTCGATTAACATGCAAATGAGAAAAATGAAATTTAACAAAAACAAATAATGTGCATGAGAAAAAGGAGTGTCCCACCGGGCATGCCATAAGTATGCTATGATTAAATTGAAACTAAGTTATGGAATGAACCTAACACCAAGTAGATTCTAGCTTAATCTAATATAAGCAAAAACATCATGATAAAGCCATACAAGGACTGATTTGATGAGCGTGCAATCTCTTCTTCCCGGTGAAAAGACTAATTCATGGGATGTACTAACATGAAAATTTATGTTCCCTGGCAAAGATTAAAATAGTGCATAAAACATTGAAAACATCAAATGCAAACCATAATTTTGTTATTTAGATGTGATTTAGATTGTAGATACTTCTTTTTCACGCAACAAGCCAAACGTAACTATGTGCGATCAAATGACTCCTCTAAGGAAGAGGAAGAGATCTCACCAATATGACTTAATTGCTTTATGTTTGGTTCTTCTCTTACTACTCGTAGCCAAGTAGAATAGGGAAAATGTTGCTTTGAATCAATAAGGTTTCCAAGATTAAAATGCTCTTATCATATACAAATGTCTTACAAGGACATGGCGTAAAATTTGAAGGAAGGTACTATGTTCTTTATATAAATTTCCAGTTTTGGAGAAACTTAACCTATTGAATGTAGGATAAAGGTAAAGTAGAATTAGAAAGGGATAAATATGATTAGAAGAGATTAATCAGAAATTAACAAGTCATGGGAGTTGGATTTGATTTAATTAATTAACTAGGATTAATTAATAGGAATAATATGCTTTCAATTTAATCTCTGCCTTATTTAGCAAGAGAGCTTTTCTTTGGTCCAATGTCTTTTTCTTCTTATTTCGACCGAATTCTTCAATACCGGTGTAGATCTCGCCAAATTAAACTTATATAAGCTATTTGGAGATGATTTAGAGGGAAATTAGTATAATTTGAAGGGTTTGAAAGGGGGATTTAACCAATAAGAGGTTTTATTGATTAAATATAAGATTAAAAGGATTAATTAATTAATTAATAATGGTTAAATAATTAATTAAAAGAGGATTATAGTTAACGAAGTGACGTTAATTGACATCCGTGGATAAAGTATGAAGCTAGTTAATTAACGAAGTGTCATTAATTGACAAAAGATAAATGAGAATGTCAAATAATTAGTTGAAAAACTACTAATTATAATGAAATGAAGGAAAAAAATATAATTAGTGCAATTTTATTATTAAAACTGCGTAGTTAGATTTAGGTGTCTATAGGAAGAGTAAATATCATAAAGCAAAATCCATTATTGGCCTTTTTCTTTTTGATTCACAATTACATTATGTATACCTTTAAAAATCTTCCAATGTAATGTGGGAAAATTTGAACAAACTATTTGGAATGAAAACAGTCAACAAAAAGTTTTCTCTCAAACTGTAATTGTTTAGATTTAAAATAAATTATAGTGTCACTATGTCTAAATACATCAATGACTTGGGATATTTTATTATACAATTAGCAAATGTCAAAGTTTCTATTGATGGTGAAGATGCAAAATCTATCTTATTAAATAGTTTACCTTCTAAATATAGTAGTGTTATTTTTACTCTTGGACACATGCCTTCCCAAACACTATAAGATATGATTTTAGCTCTCATAAATGAAGAAAAAATAACTACAAAATTTATAGAAGAGGAGAGTGTGCTATACTTAAAATAACAATCGTAAAAATTTATACAAAAGAAAAGAGGAAATTGAATGTTCTCAATGTAAGAAGAAAAACACACATCCTAGAATTGTAAAGTTCTCAAAGATGATATGCATAAAAAAAAGCTCAAAGGAAAAACAAATGAAGCCAACATGGACATTAAAAAATAACCAATCAATGAGGATGATGTGTTGAGTACTAAAAATGGTTACAATTTTAAATACTTATACTAAGCAAGTAACATCTAGTTAGAGGATGGAGGAAACAAAGTAAGGAGGTCAAACATTGAACTCTTGCCACCACTAGTGATGAGGGAACTTTTAGTTTTAGTGGCTTGTTTTTCAGTTTAGTTTTAGTTTTGTGTTTCTATTGTGTTATGTTCATGTTTTGTTTATATTCTAAATAAAACTCTTTTGCAACATTTAGGAAAGATACATGTTATAGAGAATCAAACTCTTATGTCATGATAAGATTTTGAGGTAAAATTTTGTTATACGCTTAATCTGCGAGCTCTAGGAATCTAGAAGAGATTCAAAATTTGAGGCTCAACTAGCTCATGGACTTCAGCTCAAGGAATTTTTAAGAATCTAGGAGAGATTAATGAATTCAGGGAGCCATGAACCTCAATAGAATTTAGTTCATAGCTAAAACATGATGAAGTTTTACCTTGTCTAATTAGTGTTTTCACATAGCAACATTTATATGATATGTTTTCTCTTTTCCCATATTCACACCAAGGGGGAATGTTATGAATATATTTTGATTAGTGATCACGTTATATTATATTTGTGAGAATCATAATATTGTAATGTGTGACAACTCACAAATAGGTGTATATAATAGTTTGTTATTTATAATTATAAAGTGAGGTGTGTGGGTGATTTGTAAGGGAAAATCACATAAATAATCACTACAAATATTCTAGGAGTGTGTAAAGTGATATTAGGGATATAAGAAATATATGGTGAATATTAAAGAGATGAGACTTGAATCATACATATAGGATCAATAATTTGTATAATAAGCTCATCGCTTATTGAATAAAATCAGCCTTGTATGTATTGCATGAACAATTGAGTTTTATGGTGTTATAAATTCCAGTTTTTTATATGTTTTATATTATAAACATTTGAACCAAATGTCACAAAATTCTTAGTAACTAGCCCAAAAACCTCAAATTTAAGGACTAGTACAACTATAATATCTTGTCACTTATACAAGTCTACAAACTCTTCTAATGTGGCCCATCATTCTCCATAAAATTATAAAACTAAAATCAAAATCCTCATATTTTAAGGGTTTAAATTTGACTATAGTTTATGCATTTTTATGAATCATAAAATACTTGAATTTGTTTTATATCCCCTTCTCTCCCAGCTTATGAGGTTTTACCTATAACATAAAATTTAATATAAATCAATATAAGTGTTATAAATTCCTAAATTACTATTTGTACATAATTTGAAGGGAAATATTTTAAAAATGTTACTTAATTTTTTTACTATCATAAGTGAACTACACTCGTATCATCACCAATACCATTATTTTTCTTCTTACCTAAAAAATTAAGCCATGTTTCGATTGGTTATAATTTATTTTAGCCTTCCCAAGCTTTGTAATGGGAAAAAAATTGAATTTGCAAAGAAAAAAGAAACCATTATAATAAGGTACATACATTTCTAAGTTCTCAAAATAAAAAATATAAATCCACTATATCAATGACCTCTTAGGTAAGACTAATAATGGACCATAATATCATATGTAATTGTTTATTATTCATCAATTTTGGTATTGCATGTACCATTTTTTAATTTTTTGTACAAACCTCCCAACTACGATGTCTAAGATCAAATCCTTTTAATCTTACCATTTTTGTGTTAACCATTTTAATCTTAGCAAAGATCAAATCCTTAGTGACGAGTTTCATATGATTGTTCACACATGCAATACTAACAAAAAAATTCGCCTCTTATATTTCCAAATGACAATCTCCATCCAAGTATGAATCTTTTCCTTAACCCATAATCTCATTCAACATGAAAATAAAAATAGTATCTAATATGTTCTTCACATTATCCACTGCGGTTGCAAGTGTGACCTTCCTTAATGAACTTGAATTTGACATTATCATCCACCATACAATTTGCAACCAATTTTCCAATATCATTATTGTGACCCATAATAAATTACCCCATCTTTAAAATCTAACTTCTAAATCCATATATTTGTAGGCCTTCATTACTTCTAGGTATAATTCCACATTTTCCTTTGTAAAACTGAAAAAGATGGAAGTATGAATAGGTGTACATTTTCTCTCCTTAGATGGAATGCAATAAGTTATAGAAGATGTTTTAGTTTGGACAAAATAATCAACAAATGCTTATTTATGAATATCCTATATTCCACTTAGAATGTTAGTAGATAGGAATATAAGGCCATATTTATGGCTCTATAAAAGAAATATGAAGATGAAGTAGGTTAAATAGAAATGTATGGGTATTAATTCACGATTATAAATAGAAAAAATAATGAAAAAATTAATCATGATTGAAACCGATTTAAAAAAGGTGATTTCATCCATAGATATGTCTATCATTTTAACTATTCATTTAATATTTATCCACATAAATTTGAACCTTTAAATTGGAAATGTGAAAAATAATGCCTTATAATTAAACCTTGTTGTTTTTATTTTATCTTTGAGTTTTCAATACTCTTTGGCTCAATCACATCCAAAAATGATTTCTCATGTAACCAAAGGTCAATCCTTAAGGTTATACCACATTTAGGAGAAAAAAATCAAATCTATGCAGACTCTAAAGGTTAAACGAGATATGAATTATCCATAAAGACATCAAAATTTTATTTAATTAATAATTAAGGAGTTATTGATGCTTTAAATGAAAAAGTAAATTATAGCGAGCTTAAAGGATCCACCTCCATCATGATCTAATCCAACAATATTATCAAATCCTAATATTTAATTTTATGGAGTTATTCATTTAGAAATCTACATAAATCCAAAAACATTTCAAAGGATTGAACATATTACTCGATTATTTACAACTTGCAATGCAAACCATAAACCTATTTGTGAGGTCATAGAAGGCATCAAAATATTTCTATTATTTGTCAACGATTCACCCGAAATCCTCTAAAATTAACATGAAATTCTCTATCGCATGTTCTCTCCGTAATATCGGTGTATTGTTGGTGCCGAAAGGAAATGTTCTATCAAGCGTAAAAAATTTAAAAGTGTTTGGTCTAAATGACCATTCTACCTTAATTTATGGGTTAATTTTCGGGTTATATTTGAATGATTTTTATTTTCAAAATAAAATTAAAAAATATTTTAGGGAAAAATGACGATGAAGACAAGAGTTACAAAGATAATTGACTTTATAAAGGCCTATCAACCAATCAAGTTGCCAAATTTTTAATCACACTTGTATTTTTTATTTTCTACTTATTTCTTTTTCTTTCTTTGTTAAATTTTTTTCTTGTATTTTATTTTTCTTTTTATTTTCTCTCTTTTCCCCCTTTTTTTTCTTGATTTTCTTAGTTTTCTTAGTTTTCCATTAAAATTATAGTAGTTTAGGTCTATTCCTCTTTCATGTGTGAGCCATTTTGATCCTTGTTTACTTCCTCACGGTTTTTGATATTTCTTTATTAAATTTCCCCACTTATTATGTAGTAGTCAATAGTGTCTTAATTTAAAATAAAAAGTCTATAAATACATAGATGTATTAGATCATTTAGAATAAGAATTAAATGAGATAGAAGAATCCTCATGCCAAAAGTAATTACAAGCTTTTAGAGCACCATTAAAAGATTTGAGGAATATGAAGAGTGTACAATATTTATTGTTACATTGATTAGGTCATTAAAAGTGATTAGGTGCTCACATTATATTGAAATGAAAGCTTACTTGCATTATACTTTGTGTGTTGGTTTTAGAAAAATGTTCCCATTAAGAGGCATGATAATAATGTAGGGATAACATAAGCCTCTCAAAACATACCTCATTTGTATTGCGTTTTTCTACTATATTATGGTTCTAAATAAGGAGATTAGTTTGCTAAAGATCCATACAAAATTTTAGAAGAGCGAGAGAGGTTTTTAGATCCCTAAAGTAGAAAATAAGGTCGTTTAATCATGTTAACCCTAAATATCAATGACCAAAACTAAATTTCCATGGTTATGGTCATAACAACTAAGGAGTGTTGTGGTTTTAGGAAACATTCTCTATTCATAGTGATTTTTGGGTCTTCTTCACCTTTCCCTTTGGACATGTGTTGTAATATTTATTTCTCATGATTATCTCTAGAATTGCGACAAACCCTATATTCTTATTAGCCCCCTCTTATGTATGTGTGTGTAAGGGGAGGCAGGGTGTAGATGTATTACATTGTTAATGTAAAACCACTTTCCACATATATGTTTTGGTGAATCCACATTATTGCACATGTTTGTAGCCTTGCAAAGTTAGTATTTGTTCCTTTGTGATAAATATGATTATTATATGGGTTTTCATCTTCAATCTTACACTCTTTTAGCCCTAATCATTGTATGTTTCTTCTTAGATTCATATTTACTATAACATTAATCATTAATTATAGAAATTATTATAAATATTGCAATCTTATGTGTACTCAAGCTATTGTTATGGATGGTAATATTCATATATGTGATTTTATTATGGTGTGTTTTTTCAGTGTTTACACTTGTATAACATATTCATATCATGTGTATATTATTATATAATATATTCTTATCCCTATAAAAATGTTTTTCTTCATGGTTAAATTGTTTTCAATGGTATATCATTGCGTGTTAGATTATTTTTGGGACATTTTAGGATTTAAAGGAACGATAACCAGATTGTTCCAAGCCATAAATATTTCAGATGCTAATAGAACATCACATTCAATAACTTGAAATCAATTCCATAGAATAAAATTATAAAACACATTTATAAACAAAGTGAAACAATATCATATATGGAACTCTATACAATGTAATTGAATTATCTCAATAATCAAAATGCACATATAGAAGGAGGGAAGTGTAAATTACACCTAAAATAGTGGTGAGAAATCTCACTATCTAAAACTAATAGTTAATCGACCCCATAAGACTAGCAGAAAACTCCACATAATTAGAAGGCTAACTCCAACTAAATAATACACCTAATAAAGCTAACTAAATAAGTGTAGGGATACTCCAAGTGAAAGAATTATCATAGTAAATAATTAAAAGGATAAATAATAACCTACACTAATACCCCCATAAGTGTAGCTTAGGTAGGCAAAAAATAAGGTGGGTCCCAATAACAAGGCTTGAAGAGGTACCCATGTAAAATGATTGGGAAAAAAATTACCATGGATGAAAAATTCACCACAAGGTACCAAAACCAAGAATAACAATGAAGTAGAGAAAGTAAAATCTCGTCGCAAATACCTCCCAAGAAGCTTGGCTCAAAAAAATCATACTTTGTTGGAGAAGAAGTTTGGTCTACATTCTGGTCTAGATCCATTGCTCAATCACAAAAGTCAAAATAAATTGACATTATGATACAACAAAATAACTCCATACTAGGAGAGTGTCAATGGATTCATTAAAACTATAATTCAATAGAATAGATACCCTTTTGTTAGAGGTGATGTCGATAGTGCAATAAATCACCAAACACAATTCAATCCACTGCTATAATATGTGGTCCATTAACTACAAAAAGAAAGGAACATGATACCTAAAGAAATAAGATCAAAACCACACCCTCCCATACTACTAAATGGGTGGAGTGACACTACAAAATTTGTATGAATATCCACACCATAACTTGAACATTGACAAGATGATACCGGATTCACCGTAGATAGCTCCATGAAAAAGAGATTATCAACATGCCTAAAAGGTGCCAAAAATATAGATACAAAATATTAAAAAAAAGAGATACTCATTAGACATGTTAAAGAAAATATCTAAAAACAAGGAAGATTACAATGTAGGAGGAAAATAAAGTGGAGCAAGAACTATAATGGTAGAGGATCCATATATATAGAGTATTCTCAATGAATGCTTAAACCACCACCACAAGTGATCAAATATCCATCCTAAATGAAGATAAATGACTCAAGAATATGCCTACATATGATTATGTGCAAAGTTCACAACTGGAGCATCCATAAGAACATTAGAGCATGTGTTAGGATGGTCATGTCTAACATCTAAAATCTCAGGATTCTTAGGCCTAAGTGAAGGTATTGAACTCATGTATAGCTCACGTTCCTCGAAACATTCAAGTGAATGAAAACATGATCTCTCACAACGAGTGATCCCAATGAATTACCTACTTGAAAACTAATATCATGGCATGAATGTCACTTAATAGGTTAAATAGGTGAAGCAATACCCTATGAATGTCTACCAATACCTCCACTAGAATAACCCATTGAATGGAGCATGCGAGAACCAAGTGTAGTGGTATGCTTCTCAAAGGAGCCGACATGTCGGTAAAAGGGCACTAAAGTGGGATACACCTAATAAGTCACTGCAATAGGTACAAGTGTAGAAGAAAAACATGTAGTAAAAAACTCAATAGGATTATAAGCATCGGAAGCAGGAGTAGGCTCAAAAAATGACATATCAAGGTAGTGGGTGTAAGAGAAGTAAATGTAAGTGAAATAGGAACAAGGGTATGAGAGTCCACAAAATGTGGATGATCCTACATGCTAGCAAGTTTATGTTGTAGAGAATGTATGAGTTCATCTTTTTGTGAATGGGGCCATGTAGAAGAGAATTTTGCATCGTAAGTGATCAATTTTCTTCCACAAATTTCACTAGGTCCTCTAGAATGGAATAAAATTTAGAGAACAACATTTCATTCTCGTAATGCAAAGCAAAGATGTCCATGGTATATGCAAGAATACACTAAAAAAATGATGCAATTCCCAAAAAATTCATGACATCGGGCTTAGCCAAAACTATTTCTACATGTGATTACACACCCCCAAAGTTTGACACTTTATAAATTAGTGTGTTTTACAATGCAAAAAGGCTCAATGTGTAAGAAATGAAAAATATGAACTTTTGCAAAAAGGTCACTCGGTTTTGAGTTACCCATCAAAAGATATTAAGGAAACAATTTCCCATCATTAATGACCAATTTAATTAAATTGTACTAAAAATTAAAAATAGTAATGGTTGAAGTAAGGTGGACTTGTAACCAGTCATTGGAATCGACAAGAAAAGATGAGAAAGTTTTGTTTTGCTTATGAGGGGGTTTTTGGCCTCCTGCCAAATCAGACCTCACCCTTCATCTTTGACAAGTGAAAATACAAGGGATTTAAACAAGCAATGAAAAAGCTTTTTAAAAAATCTCTTTACAATATTCCAATTGTGATATTGTTTTTACACCAAAAACAATAAAAAAATCCTTGCAACATAGAAAAGTCAACAACCAGGGCTAAGAAAGTTTTATTTTAGCAAACCTAGAACACTAACCTAGTCATATGAATGCAATTAAAGGGTTGGTCACCTGATTTAACAATTATTTATGTAAATTTTGTTCATGGTATGCAAAATCTAATAGACACCCAATAAGTTTTTGGGTGTTGCAAACAAACCCTAGAAATCATTTCTCTTTACTAAGCGAAGTTGTCAATATAATGTAAATAAAAAATGGATCTACAAAAATGCCCATTAGTAATGACTGCCATTATACTTGATTTTCTATTTTAAAGAGTTGTCATTAATATTTTATAGACCTTCAAATTAACAAAACATTGAAAAAATCAATGGGGCAACCACCGTAAAAGAAACCCCAAAACCAGATCTACAAAAATGGATGCCTACAACAAGGAGTTTGAATAAGACCAAAAGTATTTTTACATGAAACCATCAAAACATAGAAGTCAAATTTTTGAAAAAATTATCTTTGTACAGAATTTTGTAACTTGCCCAAAAAGATCGAAGTCAGATCTACAAAAATGGATGCCTACAACAAGAAATCTGAACAAGACCCAAATTGTTTTAGATGAAGCCAACAAAACCCAAAAAGTCAAATATTAGAAAAAAATGTCGTCAAATGCGAAAATGTGTATCTTGCCCAAAACTACCAAAAACCCCAAAAATGCCTAGATTTGACTATTTTAAAACATGTTTTTAGTTTATCGTTGATCTTGGGGTTTGGTCACCTTCCACATCTAATGGTAGACTCCATTTTTATAGAAAAGTGCTAAAAATTCCAAATATATGAAAACAACTAAACCCTTATTTAAAAAGAAAAACTTATAGATGGATGTCTACAAAATCTATCACTCGATACCATTATAAGAATAATAACTAGATTGTTCTAAGCTATAATTATCTCATATGCTAATAGAAATTCACATTCAATAACTTGAAAGTAATTCCATAGAATAAACTTACAAAACACATTTGCAAACAAAGAACAACAATATCATTTATGGAACTCTATATAATGCAATTGAATTAGCTCAATGATCAGGGATGTACATATAGGAAGATAGAAGTGAAACTTCCACCTAGAATAGTGGTGAGAACTCCCACTAATTGACACCTTTAATCGTAGTTAAGATAACTCTATAAGACTAGAAAACTAACTCCACATTCCTAGTACACCTAAGAAAACTAACTCAACAAGTGTAGGGATAATCTAAGTACAAGAATTATCCTAATAAACATAACCTACACTAATAAGTATTCTATGTAATAGTGATAGTGTTTTTTATTTATGTCTTATGACCATGACCATAGATAGGCTATTGTCATTTCTATATAAATATGTACCTTGTGTTTCCCACTATATTACGACTTTTTATGGAGTGAGTGATGTCTTGGAAAGGATGTCTAGAGAAAAAATGCAATATTACCTTCCCATTCTTAATCAAACTCAAGGTTTAATAAAACCAAACACCCCTTCTAATCTCCCTCAAGCTCCTAAGATTAGGTATAATGTGAAAAATATTATTATTTCTCTATTTTAATTTAGCCCCCAAATCTCATGGTCATGCATGCACAAGCTCATGATACCTATTAACATAGGTATATGGAATCAATCATCAAGACATGCCACATGTTGTAGTTTAAGAGAAACACAACCTATCCTATTTATTATTCTCAAAACATGCACAATTGATAAATACAGAGGTTGACATATATAAGCACAATATCTACATAATATTAAAAACTTATGGAAATATATAAACAAGAGACGCAAATATGCAACAATAGATTGAAATTATACTACTAAATAAAGAATTAGACATAAATTCATAGTGGAATTAAGATCAATTTTCTATATAATACACTTACATGGTTTTATACAATTTAAGGCGATTATTGGCTTGCCATTTCCATTCTTCTTTCATTTATTATCAAAAAGGATCTTCACATTATCTACTTATGCTTAGAGAGTGTTACATATGATGAACCCCATTTTTGTGATGTTTAAACCATGTCCAACCTTATACCATTTTGATATCATATTACATGATGTATAATGTTAATTGCTTATATTTAATACTTTACTATGTTTTTGAATGAATTATTGTGCATATGTGTGTTATTTTTATCTTGTTAATTCTTCCTCAGGAATGGCTTAAATTGATTTTTTTTAATCATTAATGGCCCTTTGGAAAGTATATGTTGAGTTATCACAGCTTAGTGAAAGAATTAATTCAAGCACCAATGCATGACTCTAATTGGCATGTTGGCACAAGACTCACCTCTGCATCAATAGGGAAATCACAGTACCACATCGAGCTCATCATGGTCATCAATTATAAATATTCATAAATAGGGGATTCACACATATATCCGTGATGGCTTGAATTACCGGTATAACAACCGGCAACACCATATCATGGGCGTAAAGTAGTGCCATTAAATCAATGGATATTTAGGATAATTTTGAGGATTAATTACTTCAATCACTAGGATATGGGATGCAACCAATAACTAAAGAATCATTATCACCATTGTTCTTTTCAATCAGTTAATGATATGAAGAATCTTCTAATAGTGATTGAATCCTTCAAGGGAGCCAATCGTGGAACTTCTCTTCAGTTGTCAAGAATGATTCAAGTCCAAACACTTCAAGGAATTCTCCTTCCATTAATGTATTTATCAAAATAGATCGTCATTGTTTCAGTAAACATTTAATTAAGTACAAGTTAGTTAATATGAATAACTAGTTCTCTCCTAAAGAGACCGAATTGCTCCTATATAAGTGAGCCTCTAGTATTTAGATTTATGGGTTCAGTTCAAATATTTTGATTCATTGTACCAACATTATTTCAAGTTCAATAAATATAGTAGATTCATGGAAAATTTTTTTGTGTGAATTTTAGTACTAACCTGATCGAAGGGAAGGAGCAAGGGCCACTCCTACCCAATGAAAAGGAGATTTACATTTATTTCCTTTCTATCTTTGTGAATGCATTTACTGTTCCAACATTGATTTCATTACTTTGATGCATTTATGTTTCCATGATTAATGACTTTAAGAACTTTCCAATTCTGTATTTCATTTTAGTTTTCCTTTCAAGAATTTTATTTTGTAATCATGATCAATTCAGCAATTTCTTAGTTTTTGTTACTAAAGTATGTTCTGTAATATCATTACTACTATTTCTTTTGTTGCAAACAACCATGAACACTGCCTTGATTGACAAAATAATATGATTAAAGTACGAGAATCAATGACACTCATCACTTTTTGGCACCGTTGTTGGGGATTTCAAGGTGTTATCAAAGGTTAAGGTGCTAGCTAAAGGTACTTTGCTTGGTTGTTTGGTAAGTTTCCATTCAGAAATTTCATTTCCATAACTCTTTATTTTTAAATATCAAAAGACCTTGTAGTGACAACAAGAATCCTTTGAGTTTGGAGTATGTGGAACACACACAATTAAGTTCAAGATCTTGATAGTTAGGGAACCATTTTCAATATGATAGGATTGTATGTTTAGACCTAGAGACCATAGAGGTAGATTCATTAGATTAAATCTTCAAAACCCCCTCAAAACTAGCTTGTGGAACAACTTATTGACCAAGGAAGAATGGTTGATGAAGTACATAAACCCAATGGTGAAAAAAATGGAAACCCTTCAGTTGGTAGGAAATTTACCTACCCTATTGAATTATATCCTAACGAAGAGGATCCTATGAAAAATATATCCCCAAAAATTATACCAAATTTTTGGGGATTAGTTTCAGAGGACCCTGACTAATTCCTTTTGAGTTCAAGGTTTTATGTCAAACATATGACTACACTTTTGATTACCAAAAGCTTAAACTATTTCCCTCTACTCTAAAAGATGTAGCTATGAGGTGGTTTATGGGTTTAAGCCCAAATTCCATCCATAATTGGGAAGAAATGGAATAGGTATTCTTGGACAAGTATTATGATTACTGTAGAGTGAGGGATAGGAAAGAAGATCTCTTTCAAATTCAACAAAAGGAAGATGAAAGTGTAGAAGATTACTTGGATTGGTTCCTTTTCCTTTATAGAAGGTGTGGTACTAGCCTAGATATTAACCTACTTAAAACCTTATTTCTTAAAGGGTTGGATGAAGACACACAAGAAGCATTCAATTTAATGGGAAAGGGAGACATGAACAAGTTAGAGTTCACAAATATCATTGACCTTTGTAGGAATTACTCTCAAACTCACCCCAATATGAGAAGACAAAAAGGAAAAATGGACAATGGGGACCTATCCAAATTGAGGGAAGAAATTGCAAATTTGAGAACATACCTCCTAGTTCAACTCAATACAACTATGGATAGAGAGAAGGATATGAATACAAAGCCTTTGTTCATTTATTTCCCAAGATGTAGAGCTAAACATGGACTTAAGGAATGTCCTTTGGACAAGAATTTTTTTTCTCTCTGTGAACTCAAGCATGCCATAGATCACTATGAACTACTTTCCTTGCTAAAGAAACACCTAAAACAAATAAATTAAGAGGAATCTGATCCGAACTATATGGCTTAGAGGCAAGCAGAAATTTTCAGGTCAATCAAAATAAACCATACATCCCCAAATCATAATAGAACCCAAATCAATTGAATGCACCATGGCCATATCCTCCACCTTGGGTTCAAAAAGCCCCATAGGAATGGATCCCACAGTGGAATGCCCCATCAAATTATTATCAACAACCTTGGGATCCACATCCAAACATTCCACCATATCAACAATTTAATCCTCGTACCAAAAATAGTGGAATGCATCTCAAGGATATGGGAAACAATATTATAATCAAATAAGACCTCAAGGCTAGCAATCCCTATTGAGTAGACCCACTAATGCTACCTAACCTGATCAACCTACCCAACCACATATTCTTGCACAAACTATGGACAATCCCAAAAACGTGAGGTAGGGAAACCCAACGTATACTATGGAATCCGATAGAAATCCCACTATAAAATCAATGGATTGTAATAATATTTTGTTGCGTTCAGGGAAGGTTACCTCAAAACCTTCCTCTCTTATGATAGAAGAAATTCCTAAAGAAACAAAAAAACCAAAAGAAACACAACCTAGTTCCATTGAAGAAACTCCTCAACCAAACAAAGACATTCCTTTTCCATCTAGGATTTTTGAGAAACCAAGTATTGTAGTTCCCGACACACCAGAGTCAAAATTAATACAAGGATTGAGGAAGTTAAGTATTGGAATTCACCTATTGTAAGATCTTAAGGAATCCCTAAATTTAACAAAACAATTAAAGAAATCTATTTTAAGGCTCCATGTAGAAGGAATAACCAATCTAAAACCATCCATGTTGATGGAAAGCTAGCTAGTATTTTGGAAGGGAATATTCCCCCTCCTAAATATAGAGATATTGGAATCCATTTTGTAATAGTTTGTATAGGAGAGGTCCATATTCCTAATGTTTTGATTTATGTAGGAGATTCCATCAATGTTATGACAACATATACTCTGTCCATGTTAGCATTTCCTGAACCACAATCCACATCTATAGTTTTGTAGATGGCAGACTAGTCTGTGAAAAAACCCAAGGGAATAATAGAAGACATTACCATTACCATCAAATCTTGGGACTATGTGGTAGACTTCATGATAATAAAAACAAAGAATAGAAAAATTAGATACCCCATCATCCTAGGACACCCTTGGTTAGCTACACCTACCGCCCTTATTGATTGCAGGACAAGGAATATGGTGATCACTAATGGTCAAGATTCAAAGAAATTGTCATTATACCCTGTTGCTAAACCATTTTCCATAAACAACAAACAATGGTCTAAAGATGATTCTGATGATTCAGATGATATCATATCCTCTCTTTCCATGGTCATAATTAAATATCACTCAAATCAAATTCAATGCGACTACCATGATCTTGGTGCTGGACATAGTTTGAGTCTTGCACATAAGTCCTATGATAGATTAAATTCAAGTCTTGTGATAAAATCCTGTGTGGATTCTTCTTCTAGTCCTGCGCTATAACTTACATAAATAAGAAATGATTTTATGGATGGAGATAACAATCCCATTATCTATCATTTTGTGAAAAATATAGATATGACAAAATCTATTTTCCAAAACATAACTTTTGTTCACAAGTTGTTACCACACATGTGTCCATTAAACACACTCTTAAGAGAATACCCTATTGTAGATTCAATTCACCCTGATACCAAACAATTACCTATTCTTCCTGGAAAAACATTGACAATTAATAGTTGGCTAACTAATAAGGAGGAAAATACCTTGTTCAAAATCCTCTACTCTCATCCCCAAGATTTTTCTTGGGAGTATAGTGACATGAAGGGTATTCACCCTACTATTTTTACACACCACATCTATACCACTGATTCCATACTAGTCAGACAACCTCAAATAAGAATAAACCCCGCTCTAAGGAATATTGTGAAAATTGATATTGAGAAGCTTTTAAATGTAGGATTTATTTATCCAATCTTAGATAGTCAATGGGTTTCTCCTTTGGTTATAGTTCCTAAAAAATGTGAAATGGAGAGTTTACGTGGACTATAGGGAATTGTGTTAGGTTGTGGAGCCTATTTTCATGTGTGAAAGTGTTGAAGACTCGTATATTAAGAGTACTATACACTTTCCACAATTGTCTCACTGGGTTCGGGAAATGTGCCCGATATACCAAGAAATGTGATTTTCTCATATGGGCGGGATTTTTGACCCATAGGTTTATGGGACAATTTTGGCCCATGGTTTTGATACACCTGGTTTTGTAAAACTCGTTTAAGCATTTGTCTACTTATATGGTTTTATGCATATGGTAGGATTATGTGTAACATTGTAGATGTGTTTTTAAATTCAGTTTTTGAGCATAGTTCCAAAAAAATTTGGGTATTGTATTGAGAGAGTGGTGGCTTGTAATAAAATCTAAGCAAGTGATTCTTGGTGGACGTAGCCCAAATTGGGTGAACCACATTAAATACTCGTCTCTTTGTGTTGTGTTATTTTATTCTACAATTTTATTTGAGATCTGTAATATTTTCTACATATTAGTTTCTACTGTTATGATTTTGTGAGGGATTATTCCACATATTTTATCCCTTATTTCCTAAAAATTGAAAAAATCCACTCATAGTGATTATTTTCCATTATCTTTTCTTGACCAAGTTTTAGACAATATGTCTAGTAAGAGGCACTTTTCATTCCTTCATCGATTTAGTGGATACAACTAGATAAAAATGACCCTTGAAGATCAAGATAAAACAACTTTCACCTGTCCTTGGGGGAAATTTTCCTATAGAGTGCTACCTTTTGGGTTATGTAATGCCCTTGTTACTTTTCAAAGAGCCATGTTAGAAATATTTTCTGATCTCACCCATGATTGTGTAGAAATTTACATGGATGATTTCACAATTTATGGAGAAACATTCCAAGAGGTGGTCAACAATCTGGATAAAGTCCTTACTCGATGTGAAAAGCATCAGTTATCTTTGAACCATAAAAATTTTTTATTCATGATGGAACAAGGTATAGTTTTAGGCCATCATGTCTCAATTGAGGGAATTAAGGTTGACCCAGATAAAGTTAATATCATTGTAAAACTACCATCACCCACAAACCAAACTGAAGTAAGAAGATTTCTTGGTCATGCCGGTTACTATCAAAGGTTCATTTCAGATTTTAGTAAAATTTCTTCTCCATTATTTTCTCTTCTAACTAAGGATAAATTTCAATGGACAAGCATGTCAACAAGATTTTGATGCAATCAAAGACAAGCTAATAAGCACACCGGTGTTGAGAGGTCCTAATTGGAAGATACCCTTCCATATCCAAATAGATGCCTCAAATGAAGTAGTAGGTGATGTCTTGGGAAAACAAGAGGAAGGAGAACCTATGCATGCCATTTACTACATTAGAAAAAATATTTCCCCTGCTGAAAGAAACTACAAAACAACTGAGAAATTTTTTTGGCAAGTAGTATATACAATAAAAAAGTTTAGACATTATATTATAGGATATGAAGTGATTGTTCATACTGACTACTTTACTATCAATATCTAATGAATAAACCTTTAGTGCAAGACATGATTGTAATGTGGTTTTTGCTATTGCAGGATTTTAACATTAAAATTGTTGAAACACCAGGGAAATCAAATGTGGTAGCTTATTTTCTCTCTAGACTTACCACTTCAAAAGAAGAGGAGTAGGTAAATGGCGACTTTTCAAATGAGCATTTGTTTGCACTTTCCACTACCTCTCATTGGTATTTAGATATGGATAATTACTTAGCTACAGGGAAGTTTTCAAACTTTCTCACACAAAAGCAAAGAAAACAACTAATTAAATAGAGTGTGATGTATACTTGGTTGAATGGAATTCTTTTCAAATGTGGGCTTGATCATGTCTTACACAGTGTGTAGCTGAAAATGAAGTATTTGACATACTTAGAGCATGTAATGATGAACCATCAGGAGGGAATTATTCAGCTCAAGGACCATTCAAAAAGTTCTTACAACTAGTTACTATTGTCCTTCCTCGTTTAAGGATGTCAAAACGTATGTGTGGAGGTGTGATCAATGCCAGAGAATGGGGAAACCAATGTTTACATCATAAATGCCACTCTAGCCACATGTTGTCTTAGAACCATTTGAAAAATGGGGGCTGGATTTCATTAGACCCATGGACCCAACTTCCCAAGGAAAAGAATACATCCTAGTTTGTACTGATTATGTTACTAAATGGGCTGAAGTGCAAGCATTGCCACATGCAAGGGATGAGAAAGTTTCAGATTTTATTTATGAGCATATCTTTCAAAGGTTTAGAGCACCAAGATCCATTGTGTCAGATAAGGGACCACATTTCTTGTCATGAGTAATCAATTATTTCATAGAAAAATATCATTTGAAGGAAAATAAGTCATCTCCCTATCATCCACAGTCTAATGGCCAAGTGGAAGTTACTAACAGGAGTTGGAGAACATACTAACTAAGACAATGGAAATATCAAGGAAGAATTGGGCTCAAAAACTACCTAAGTGGTATGGGCTTAACACTACTTGGAAAACAAAAATGAGAATTACTCCCTATGAATTAGTTTATGGTAAGAAGCTAATTCTACCTATAGAATTTGAGATTCAAACCTTAAGGATATCACCAAGTGTGCATTGATTTATCGAAGCATACCAAGCCAGGATTGCCCAATTGAATGAATTAGGTGAAATCAGACTTCATGCACTACATCACACTGAGATCATCTAACATCAGAGAAAACTTTGGCATGAAAAATAGATAAAGCCAAGGAAATTTCAGAAAGGGGACTGGGATTTGTTATTTGATTCAAAGTATAAATAATTTAAAGGGAAACTGCAAATGAGATGGATGGGACCCTACCAGATTTCTCAAGTATTTGACAATGGGACTATTCAACTGGTTCTAATAGATGGAGAAAATAAGGTAATGCTAGCTAATGGTCATAGACTGGGGTTGTACCATAAACCAACATCTAAGTTCAAAATCAATTTAAGAGGATTTAGATATGAATTGGATTTAGATAAAAATAAAAAATTAATTCAAAAAGTTTCTTTGCACGAGCATAACTCATACCCGAGCAACCATCATATAAGAAATAAAGAGGAGATGATTAAAAACTAGAGATGATGGTCATCCTCCTTTGAAGCATTGGTTGAAAACTAGAAATTACGGCCAATGCTTCCAACAACAAAAAAGAAAACAAAATAATAAATATAGAGGATTGAAAACCGAAATGGTGGTCATCCACCCTAAAATTTCTCAAATATAAAGGAAGTACCATGTACAAATGAAGCATTACAATAACATGGGAATGTTGTCGAGATTTGAATTTTTTTAATATCAAGATATACACAATTAATTTAATTCTTACATGTAGGAAGGTTTTAAATGACGAGTTGTTAATTATTGAACATCGTGCACTTTGATTAATCACATATGTAATTCATTACCTCCATACTCCTCACATGATTCCAATAACTTCCATCATCACCTCGGGATACTATCAAAACTTTCCTAATTCAGTTATATTCATTACATGCAAATTTTGCTCCATTTCTACTTTCCAAATTAGACCCTTTTACTCCTATGCCAACAATCGATATTACGCTTGCCACCGTCTTGAAAATTTTACACTTCCAGTCTTGTCCCCTCCTTTATTTTTCCTATATGTTTAGACTCAGACATGGGGCCAAGATTGTGACATGAACTGAAAAGTTCATCGTTGAAATTTTGTTGATGTAAATGCAGTTGAGATTTTCCAAAGTGCGGGATGGTTGGAATTTCTACTTTGCGTGTATGTAGAATTTAGTGTTCCAATGATCAAAGAATTTTCAAGTAATTTGGAAGAGGGACACTCCACCATTAATTTCCATAATTAAACATTAGGGAAAATGGAAAGATCAAGATGAGCATTTTTGTGTAGTCGAATCTACCATTGGCCTCTTAATGAGGCATGATTTACCAATACTTCTTTAGGTTTTTAATAGGTTTCATTCACGGTGTACTATCTATGCCTAGTAGATAGATACACAAATATTCTTAGGAATTGTGTCATAAATTTCTGAGATCAAGTGATTCCAACTTTAATGTCAATTTCCTTGCTTGCCAAGTCTGATATCAACTTCTTGCAGAGCCATATAAGAGGGAGGAGGTTGTCTCATAACCAAACCTCCGATGATCATTAAAACAAACCAAGGATATCTACAAGATAATTTTGAAGCTAAAAGAACAATGTATTCACATGAGATACAAACCCCAAAGGTCATTACACCACTACCTAGATGAAATTCAATAGATGACCAAAATGAGGGAAGCTACATGACTTGGAGGGATAATGTTACTAAGAATTTTGGATTATCTAACACATATTTGGATGAAACTTGCAAACTTTTCCGAATGAATATAACTGTTCAAGAATTGTAGAGAAATTGAATGCTAGGTAGCAAGAGGACCTATTAAAACTTTTGTCCAAGGGAGTGATAAACTTCATTTTTATGATGTTAAAAACATATCAAACCTTATATCATTTTGATATCATATTGCATGATATATAATGTTAACTACTTATATTTAATAATTTACTATGTTTTTGAATGAATTATTGAGCATACGTGTTTTATTTTTATCTTGTTAATTATTCCTTAGGAATGACTTAAATTGATATGTTGTTAGTAGTCAATGGCCCTATGGAAAGTATATGTTGAGTTATCACAGATAACGCATGAATTAATTCAAACAACCTCGCGGAATCTAATTGGCATGTTGGCACAAGACTCGCCTCTACATCAATAGGGAAATCATAGTACCACATCGAGCTCATCTAGGTCATCAATTCTAAATATTCCTAAACAAGGGATTCACGCATATATCCAGATAGCTCGAATTCTTGGTATAACAACTGGAAACACCATATCATGGGTAGAAAGTAGTGCCATTAAATCAATGGATATTCATGGATAATTTTGAGGATTAATTACTTCAGTCACTAGGATACGAGATGTAACCAACAACTAGAGACTCATTATCACCACAGTTCTCTTCGATCAGTTAATGATATGAAGAATCTTCCAGTAATGATTGAATCCTTCAAGGGAGCCAATTGTGGACCTTCTCTTCAGTTGTCAAGAATGATTCAAGTCCAAACACTTCAAGGACTGCTCCTTCCATTAATGTATTTCTCAAAATAGATAGTCATTGTTTCAGTCAACATTCAATTAAGTAGAAGTTAGTTATTACGAATAACTAGTTCTCTCCTAAAGGGACTAGAATTGCTCTTGTATAAGTGAGCTTCTGTATTTAGATTTATGGGTTTGGTTCAAATATTTTGATTCATTGTACAAACATTATTTCAAGTTCAATAAATATAGAAGATTTAGGGGAAACTTTTGTTGTGTGAATTTCAATACTAACCTAATCGAAAGGAAGGAGCAAGGGCCACTTCTACCCAAAAAGGGAGGTTTACATTTATTTCCTTTCTGTCTTTGTGAATGCATTTACTGTTCTAAAATTGATTTCATTACTTTGATGAATTTATGTTTCCATGATTAATGACTTTAAGAACTTTATAATTCTGTATTTCATTTTAGTTTTCCTTTCAAGCATTTTATTTTGTAATCATGGTCTGTTCAACAATTCCTTAGTTTCTACTACTAAAGTATGTGTTGTGATATGGTTCCTACTATTTCCTTTGTTGTAAACAACCATGGACACTACCATGGATTGACAAAATAATATGATTAACGTATGAGAATCAATGAAACTTGTCAACATATCCTATACTTTTTTCTTCTCCATGTTATGCATATACATTAGGACTTACGCAATATACAAAAATATCCAAAATACACTCAAGTCATATTTTTAACCTCTATATACTTCCAACACTCTCCTAGACTTAATAGGTGACTCGTCTCGAGACAAAAAATGTTTTGAGAGCCTGAAATTTGCTTTAATTTATTGTTGTATCCTTTTCCTAGTGTTAATTTTGTTGCACACTAATATATTTTCCTCGCAGTATGCACAAAAGACCTTTGTGCACTACTTAACCACCCTCATGACATTTCAACTAAGTAGTCTTTCTAGAAGACTCCCTTTTAGGTTATCAATATGTGAAAACTTGTTCATTGATTTCCATTTGTATTTTTAAATCCATGTGGACCTATTTACAAATATCTATTCAAAATTTGTGCAATATATACTTCAAAATTCTACCTACCACAAAATGTATTACACTTGAGCTTATTTTTGTTACTTGTGATTTCTCAATTGAGGCTAGTTAGACCTACACTATCGGAGTGGTAGATGGAGGTGGTGGGGCTTGTGCCTCCTCGATCTTCTAGAGTTTAATATGTGAGATGCTATATTTTAGTGTATTTTCATTATTTTTGTAGTTGGTACTAATATTTATAGGTATGATTTATATATATTCCAATATGTGAGATCTTCATTTACCCTACTAAAGTATACTTACAATTGTGCTAATGCTTATATGACTTAAAATAAAGCATCCACTTTTGAATTTTTGTAATTGGATCTTGAAGTGATATAACATTATGTATATATCTTGAATAAACCCTTTAGATAATCCCTAATGCGATGTGTTTGCACCCTTGAAAAATTATTACACGACATATTGTGCTCACATTCTTGTAGTCTTTCATTGACATTATCTAAATCATGTAAAAAATATTGTACTACTTTATCTACCTCTTAGTCACATCTCCGTTATTATCTATGTTTGTATTATTTTTCCAAGGTTTGTGTCATCCCGATTCTCGCTCATTATAGTTTACAACTATGCATTCCAATCTAGATCTTAAATGTGATTTTATTATCATGTGCTTTAGCTTATTGGAGTAGATTGACATGTTCACATAATATAAGAATTTGTAGACACTCAAAATTGACAATGTATCCTTTGACACTGTTGATCTTGACATTGCACACTTGTATGGATAAATGCACTCTACTCACTCTCACTTGACACACCCTAATACCAATTTAAGCACTTGATTCTCTTTATAAACCTCTTTGTTGTTAGTATTTTAATTTTAACTCGCATAAAATATGTCTGTAAACAATCATGCTTAGGCCCGTAAAAAGTCAAGATATCCTTTTCTCTCTCCCGTCCAAAATGTCATTTTTGGTTGGTTTTGTAAAATGTTAATCTTAACGCTTTTGTAACTTTTCTATTGACATATATTGAGTTAATTATTTCAATTATATAAAATTATTATGAAAAAATATACCCCTTTGGCTAGCCTTTCATGGCATAACAACCTTTAGAAGCATATATAAGAAAAGAAATAAAACCTCATTTGGTAACCTGACACTTTAAGAACTCATGTAAAAGCAAGCACTAAAGGAACTCAAATATCCCTAAAATATGAAATAAATCATGCACATCCATTAGGGAAACACCCTTTACTAGTTTAAAGTCTCCTTCTAGGTCTAGGAGTCTCCATCTTCTTTCTATAAGCAAGCAAAGTGACCCTTCTTAAGTGTGAAACTCAAGTGAATCATTTTCAAAGTATAATTATCAAGTTTGATTACACTATGGTAGATATCACATGCTAGGAGAATAAAATGTGGTTTTATTCCTCTTTGTAGTTGTGCTGATGTTATAAGTGCACATGGGTTCCCAAAATCCACCTAACTTTATTTCGTAGGAACCCCTTCTTGCAAAATAAGGGTTTGAGAAAAGTTTACAGAGCCATTCTAAAGGTGAGCGAAGAAGACCAACACATAGTGACACACATTTATAGTCAAGTGAAGCACTCGAAGTTGCAAACCCATATTCCAATAAGGTTTAGGACCATACAAAAGGGAAAATACTGTACGAATGTTTGGATTGAGTTGTACATTTTTGACTAGGTTCAGTTTTAGGTCACAATTTCAACAATGAAGCATTTCTAATCACATATCTACCTGCTCCTGCACTTAGATCACCTAGAATATTTTAGATCTACATAGAATCAACTAAGTGCACTTTTTCTCTTTTATTTTATAGTTACTAGATAATTTTTCACTTTGGAAAGTCTGTGCTATACATGAAGTTTTTGAGATGGACATGGTAGTGAAAATTTTGGATTCATCACTTAAAGGAAAAAGTTTACAATGGTTTAGAAGCATAGGGGCATGAATAATTAAAAACTCGGGATCAATTGTGTACAAACCTTTGTGACTAGTTTGGATAAAGAGAAAACAACCTATCTATTTTAGAGCAGTTAACTACAATTAAGAGAGAACCTAATGAGAAAATTTTAGATTTCAACTTGATTCCCAAGAATTTGGGACAAAATTATAGCTCTTGTGAGACCTGTAGTAGAAGGTGCATTTATTTACTTCTTAAAAGATGTAAACTATGATATATCTGTTATGATACAATCTATGAGAGGAACAAATATACAAGTTGCTTATGAAATTGCAATCAGAGCTGAAAATAGTTTAACACAAGTAGGGAAATTAGCTCCTAGACCACCTATGTCATTGTGTCCTGAATTACATCAAGTTGATCAACCTTCAATTACTCCTATTCCTGAGCCAAATCCATAATCTGTTGCTTCCACCTCACAAAATCTTTCTAAAAAAAAGAGGATGAATGAATAAAGGAATTGATTAGAAATTTGACAAAAAGTTGTATACCTACATAAACAACAAGCCCAATCCTATAAGAATTATCAAAATAAAGGACAATCTTCTAATCAGGGATATCAACCATGGAGAAATCAACAACCTAATCAAAGATATGCAAAAACTAGAAGAATAACAGATGGAAGACTCAAAGTTCTCCTCTTCCATTAGTAACAATCCCTCCTCCATAGGAACTTCTTACTCCTAGTTCAAGTCAGGGTTTAGTTCTTGTGTAAAAAATTATGGCACAAGAAACATAGTGGTGATTTTCATGTAACTCCGCCAATTAACCAATTGGGTTATGTAAGGGAAATGCACCTTCAAGAATACATGGTACAAGGATATTCTATTCAAAAGGAACCGTTGATTGAGGCACCAAATCCATCCGAAGAAGTAAATAAAGAGACCAACAATGATACCAACCTCATGTTCTTTGGAGCTTGAGGAGTTTTTTATGGTTAACCAAGTGGCAAGAAGTTCTAGCAGACCATTAATTAGCATTGTTAATAACAAAAAATACAAGAAAAGGATACTTTGGATTCATAATCTTCACCTTTCACGGATCACACCAACACCACAAGAAACGAAAATCAAGCTACGGTGAACCAAATCAAGCTGCCTTAGTATCTTGGTAAAGCTATGGACAAAGAGGTTACTTGCCTAATGAAATCCTCCAAATCAAATGTTGCCACATCGGAAAATAAGGTAGTATGCTAGAGATGTAGAAATCTGGGTCTTACTTTTAACATTGTTGAGAAAATGAAGAAAACCAATGTCAATGTCTCAATGTGGGATGCACTTGCTATTCCATCACAATGAGATCTCTTGTGTGAAGCCCTTAAGAAATCACCCTTAACGGATCTAGTAGTCCAAAAGATGCATGCCGGGGTCCATGTCTATCAAGAAAAATATGATCAAGTAAGAAAAACTATTAAAACCCCACCCTTTTATATGTCAATAATTGTGGATAAGTACCTAGTTCATAACTATATGATTGATTTAGGGGCTAGTACCTCTGTAATTCCCAAGAAAATTTCGATATCCTAGGTCTCGAATACAGTCCTATGTCTAGGGGTGTTTTACAACTTGATGGATCAATTATGAATGTCTGGGCATAATAAAAGACCTTGAGTTGACATTTCATGCCTGTTTAAGCCTCATCATAACCCATGAAATTTCATTTATTGAATTTCCTCCTATGTTTTCCATCTATTTGTCTAGAGACTTCACTACTAAAGTAGGCAACTATCTATCCTCATAATGGACTCACATGCTTTTGAACCAGATATGGTACCCGATTCACAATACAAGATGAGCCCATATTTTCTTACCATATTGAGCCATATGATCCAACTCCCATCCAATCAAATTGTCTAATACAAGAAGAACATGAGCAAGATTAAATTTTAGATGAACAGATCAATCCTCTTTCTATCCCTAATTTTTTCTAGATGAGTGGGATGAGAGAGATCATAAGTTTGATCCTTATGATGAAGATCTTAAAACCTTTGAGACTGTCTGGGAACCTATTGCATTCTCCAGGAAGAATCTGTGATACCCGTGACATTCAAACAAGAAAAGGAAAATGTTTCGGACTATGGTAGATGTTCTTTGATGGTTATAAAAGTAGAAATGGATTCGAGATAGGTATTGTGTTCATTTCCCCTAAAAATGAAAAGTTCTTCTTTGCTCATAGATTACAATTTTCATGTTCTAATAATGTGGAAAAGTATTAAGTGTTAGTGCATGGTTTGTTACTTATGAAAAAGAGGAAAATTAAAGAGTTGTAGGTCTTTAGAGACACTAAATTAGTCATTCACCAAGTCCATGGTAGATGTGTGACAAAGAATAAGTTGTTGAAAGCTTATAAACATAGGGTCTGGGATTTTATAGAAATATTTGATGCCATTAACCTACAAGTTGTGCCCAAAAAGTTAAACAAAGATGCAGACCAAATGGCGGCCCTTAGCTCTCAATTCTCACATGCTAAGGATTTGATCAAAGGGAATGCCCAACATATCAAAATGGTGGTTAGGTCATCTATTCTAGACAACTAGACCTGCTGGTAGGTATTTGAAAGTGATGAAAAAATTGTACAGTTTATCCAAAATGAGGTAGAATTTTTCTCAATGATGCAATTTGATTTGTAGGAAGTCTATGGGATCAAATTATTCAATTAAAAAAACAAGCTTTTGAAGGGGTTAATTAATTTTGAGCATATTTTTATTACAAATTATGAGTTCAAAGGAGTAGAAAAAACATGGCATTAGCAAGAATATTGTTAGATAGTTTCAATTACCCCAAGAAAATAACTTCTACCCGAAAGATATGTAATGAAAGTAAAAGGCAAGCTTTTGTTTCCTTGTGTCAGAAGTTTAGTGATGTATTTTCATGGGACTATGAAGATTTAAATGAATTCAATCCAAACATAGTTCAATACTCTATTGATGTTGATCCCAATATCGAGCCAAAAAGATAGAAGTAAATGTCGGTAAACCCCAAGATTGAGCCCCTCATGAGAAAGGAACTCTCCAAGCTCATTGAGGCCAAAATAAATTTTCCAATCAAGTATTATACTTGGGTGGAAAATCTGGTTCTCAGTAAGGAAGAATAATGGTGAAATTAGGATTTGTAGGGACTTTGGAGATTTGAACAAGGATTCCCTCAAGGATCACTATCCCTTTCCCTCCATGGAACAAATTTTGTAGACAATAGGAGTAGAGAGGTTCTCCATGCTCGATGGCTATTCTAGTTTTAACTAGATTAAAGTGAAGGAAGAGGATCAATATAAAAATGCGTTCACCATCAAATGGGGAATGTTTACATATAAGAAAATTCCCTTTTTCTTATCAAACGTGGGTGCCAATTTCCATAGGGAAATGGATATTGATTTCAAAGGGTATATCAATTAGTTCATCTTAGTTTACCTAGATGACATTACTATTTTCTCCAAGTAGATCATGTATCACATTAAGTAGTTGGAGAAAGTATTTGAATGTTGTAGGGAGTTTGGTGCATCCCTAAATCCTAAAAATTGTAACTTTTTAGTTCCTAGAGGAAAAATCTTGGGGCATGCTGTTTCAAAAGAAGGCATTTCCATTAATCTAGAAAGAATTGTAGCTATCACAGCTCTTTAATTTCCAACTCAAAAGAAGGATCTGTAGTCATTCCTTGGGAAAATCAACTTTGTTAGGCACTTCATTCCTAACTTCACGGGTTTGATAAGACCTATTACTCTCATGATCAAGAAGGATACAACATTCAAGTGGACTGTGGAGGGGAAGGAAAACTTTGAAAAGATAAAACAAGAGATTTCTTAGGCCCCAACATTGATTAATCCATATTATACCAAATATTTCATTCTTTATGCTCATGGGGTGGAATCTAGTATAGCCGTGGTTTTGACATAACTGAATGATCAAGCAATGGAGCAGCTGTGGAATTTTTCAGCCAAACACTGAAGAATTATGAGCTCAAGTACAGTCACATTGAAAAACATGTATTTTCCATCATGAGAGCCTTGAAGAAATTAAAAATTATGATTGTTGCTAGCCGCGTAAAGATTTTAGTTTCACATTATAGCATTATAGAATTCATTATGGGAGTAGATATCAGTGAAAAATGAGCTGGATGGGTAACTAAAATCATGGAGTATGATGTGACCATTAAGGCCACAAAGTTAGTAAGGGGAAGAGCACTTTATGAGCAGTTGGCTCTAGATGTTGTGGAATCTCAAGAGACCACCCTCATAAATGAAGTTCCCTTAAATGATGAGCTACCACAGATTTGAGTGGTAATAAGATGAGAGAAATGTATTAATGATTATAGATGGATTGATAATATGAATAATTTCTTATCTACTGGTGCATACCCTCTCTGTTTGACTAAAGTAAAGAGAAGAAATTTGAGGCTATGATCTATTCCTTATGTATTGACTAATGACATCCTATTCAAAAGGAAAATCGATAGATTATTACGTAGATGCATTGAAGGGAAGAAATGCAACAGGATTATGACTCATTACCATGATGGTTTCTCAGGTGGACATTTTTTTCTAAAGCTACACCATGAAGATCATAAAAGTAGGATATTTCTGGCCTACATTATTCACGGATGCTCATAGGTGGGTTATGAAGTGTAAAGAATGCACACTCTTCACTGGAAAGAAAAGATTGATGTCCCTACCACTTTATCCAATTTAAATAGATCAACCATTTACACAATGGGGTATTAATTTCATTAGTATGATCAATCATCCATCTAGTGCTGGCCATAAGTGGGTCCTCCCGGTGATAGAGTATTTCACTAGTTGACCGAGGTCAGCGCCATTGAAGTAAACTATGAATCAATTATCTTGGAATTTCTTGAAGAAATTTTTACAAGGTTTGGTTTCCCTCAAATGATCATTTTTGATAACAAAAAGATTTAATAGGATCAAAGATCTCCAATTGGGCTCTTGAACTTGGAATTTATTTGAAAAATTCTTCCAATTACTACCCCCAAGGTAATGGATTGGTGGAATCTACTAACAAGAATCTGATCAAAATCATGAAGAGGACTATGGATATCAACCAAAGAAAACAACACAAAAGGTGAAAAATTCTCTTTGGGTGGACATGATAACAATGAAAAAGGATATTGACACTTTTCCCTACAAACTAATATATGGTAAAGAAGCTAGATTTCCATTTTCACTTGAATTTGCTTCACTTGAGTTAGCTTAGCGTTGGAATTTAAAGGTGTGGATCAAAGGGAAATAAAAATGGTGGAATTGATACAATTGGAAGAAAACAAAAATTCCACCATGGTCAAGATGGAACAACATCAGGCGTCAACCAAATAGTGGTTTGAAAGAAAATCTAGAAATCATACATTCAAGGTTGGAGATATGGTTTTGAAGTGGGACACGAATCAAGCTAAACCTAGGAGACACTCCAAATTTGATGCTATTTGGAGTGGACCATATATCATCACCACTTACAAGGTGGATAACTCATTTGAGTTATCTGATCTTGATGGGAACGTGTTTCAAATCCCAGTCAATGGGATTCATCTCAAACCTTCTCATTAAGATTTTTCATACATCTTATATATAGTAGATTAGAATTTCAATTCCTCTAAGTGCTTTCATAACATTAAATTTTTGTAGTGTAGGTTTCTTTCCTAAGTGCTTTGCACAGTCTTGTTGTTTGGAGATGTTATTTACACTGTTTTATCATATTCTAAAGTTTTCTACCGAAAGGAAGGAGGTTCAAAATTTTGAGGATTAGTTGTGGTCACCTCAAAAAGTAAAATACATATCAACTAAATATGACTCAAGGATTTCAAACTAACTCCATGCCCAATGGATGCTAAGGATACTTGATCATCTCATCTAGTAGGCAGATGGCCCCTATGAGTCACCAAAAATGTTGTCTATTTTTTCACCCTTGCAAAAATTGAACAACTTGAAGGGACTCAAAGTTGAGGATGAAGAACATGAAGATTTTAGGAATGTTGCAGAATGGAGGAGACAAAGATGTAGCTGAGGATCAAATGATGCCGAGGTCAAATAAAATTGACGAGGTGAAAGAAACAAGCCTGTGGATGTTTTGAGTGCCATAGAGTGAAGGAAAAAACTTGAAAATCCATGGATGCCTAAAGCCACAAGACCAACAAAATACACGAGCTACAAGGAGAAGAAAAGATAGTCTATGAAAGTTAACATTAGGCCGTACCATATCATTTCCGCATAGTAAAGGGGATAAGTTAGTAGAACTGTGGAATGTGAGATAAATCCACAGAGGCATAAAACCACGTGTAATGAAGCAAAATCGTGTATCAAAGGAAAACAATAGTTTTCTGTGGATTACTAAAATGAACATGAATTTCAATATGATGATTTGATCTTTACAAATCTGATATTATTTGAAGAAATCTTAGCCTTCTCTATGCAACAAAATCAGATTTCATGAATTTAGGTAGGTGAAGTAAAGGAAGACTCCCCAAACACACAAAAGGTCTACTTAGGATGGCTCAACCACCAAAATTAAATGTAGTATGGGTGCTATTCCTTCTTCAAGCAATGAAATGGTGTGGGAAGAAAAACAATTGAGAAATCAAATCTTATGAGAAAATTAAATGAAGGTGGTTGGGGTGAAAAAAGAGGAATTTGAATTTCCCTCTCTTTTCTTCTTCCTTATCCTTCTTCCATTTTCTATATATTGTAAAGTGATGCCTTGTTTTAATGTTAGATACTTTAGGAATATGAAGGCATCATTTTATGTTGCACAAGTGTTCTAAGGGTTGCATGCCTTGGGCTATGTCTCTAAATGTTTTGCATCTTCCTCATGCATTGTAATGATCTCATGCATGATATTTAAGCAATAAATCTTTGGTTTTATGGCTCATTTCTGCCTTAGCTATTGTTTTATTTCACTCTCTTTCTTGTCATTCATTTGTAGGTGTGTTTTATGTGTTTTTTCAGATCTTCTCGTTAATTGTGCATTGTGGAAGTGGAACTTTGGATGTGATTTTGATATGTGGATTTTTTTGGCCCTCTTCATTATCATTTTCTTCCATTTTATCTCTGCTTAAGTATTCATTCCCTTATTTTTGGTGCTATCACCTTCTCTAGTTTAGGTTTATGTTTATGCATCTCCTTCTCACCTTGGTCCCTTGGAAAGTTATACTAGAGATAGATAGTTGCATTTCAATTCCTAGGAGTAGTTTAACATTAGGAGTAAGTAGAGGAAGCTAAAATTCTCTAGACGCTTGTCTCATTTTGAGCCCCACAACTTGGAGACAGTCCCATGTTGTCTCAAATCCCGAATTGTCTATGATTCAGGGACAAGTGCATATTCGAGTCCCAATAGTTTTGGCAATCCTGGTGGGACACTTGAAATCAAAATTTCTAGTTTTATCAAGGTTTGATGTATATCTTGGTGAATCTCTAGCCTTTAGAGGCTCCACAAAAACACATCTGACAACTCCATTCAAGATATCAACTAGTTTCAAGTAGTCTTTGGTAAATCAAGTATCCCTGATTCATGAGAAGGATCCAAACATGGTCAAGAACAAGAGAAGAAGGCATATTTGAGTATTTGTAGTTATCCCCAGGATAGAGGTAGAAGAGGAAGACAAATTCAAAGATCTCCATCTCCTCCAAATCAAACTCTTTCAACACCTCCACCTAGAAGCCCTTCTTATAGTCAACAAAAGTTCTCAAAATAATTGGAATGGCTCATCAAAAATAGCTACCACTTGAAATCCATTTGTAAACTTCACAGAAACAATCCACTCACTTTGAATGATCAAAATCCTATCCTAGTAGTGGCCATAAAAATATCCCATATTTTACTGGAGAAAATCAAACTACTCTAGTTAATCACATTCAAGACATTGGAAATGTCTATGTTATACATGAAGTTTCTGAAATGGAAATTGCAGCGAATTTTTGGATTCATCACTTAAAGGAAACCACTTTACAATGGTTCGAAGCCTAGAAAGGTGAACAATTCAAAACTGAGATCAATTATCTATAACCATTTGTGACCAGTTTGGAGAAAGAGCACAAAAATCTCTTTTTAGAGCAATTAACTACAATCAAGAGAGCACCTAATGAGAAAATGGTGGATTTCAACTTCAGATTCTAAAGAACTTGGGATAGAATTCCATCTCTTGTGAGACCTACAACAGAAGGTTCCTTTCTTTACTTCTTAAAAGCTCTAAACTCTAATATATCTGTTATGATACAATCTATGGGAGGAACAACTCTACTAGCTTCTTATGTAATTGCAATCAGAGCTAAAAATAGTTTAATACAAGCTGGGAAATTAGCTCCTAGACCACCTATGCCATTGTATCCTGAATTACCTCAAGCTTCTCAACCTTTTATTTATCCTATTCCTGAGCCAAATCCACAATCTATTGCTTCCACCTCAAAAAATCCTACTCAACAAAAAGAGGATGAAGAAATGAAGGATTTGATTAGAAATTTGACAAATAAAGTTATATCCCTAGAGAAACAACAAGCCCAATCCTATAAGAATTATCAAAATCAAGGGAAATATTCTAATAATTAGGGATATCAACCATGGAGAAATCAGTAGTCTAATCAAAGATATGCACAAAACCAATAGAATAATAGATGATAGACTCAAAGTGATCCTCTTATATTAGCAATAATCCCTCTACCATAGGCACTTCTTGCTCCTAGTTCAAGTTAGGATTTAGTTCTTGTGCAAAATAATATGGCACAAGAAACAAAGTGGTGTTTTCCATGTAACCTGCCACATAACCAACTTGGGTTGTGAAAGGGAAATGCACCTTCAAGCATACATGGTACAAGGATATTCAAGTCAACAAGAACCACTTCTTGAGGCACAAAATCCATATGTGGAAGTAAATAAAGAGACCACCAATGATACCAACCTCATGTTATTTGAGCTAAGGACTTCTATGTGGTCAACCAAGTGGAAGAAAGTTCTAGCAAACCATCAATTTGTGTTGCTGATAACAAATGGTACAAGAAAAGGATGCTAGAGTCACAATATTAACCCTATATGGATCACGCCAATGTTGTGGGGAAAGGAAAAGAAATCCACGGTGAACTCAAACAAGCCGCTTGAACTTCTTGGTAAAGCCATATACAAAGAGGTTGCTACCCAACCAAATCCACCAAATAAAATTCCGACACAACAACGAAAAGAAGGTAGCATGTAGCAAATGCAGAAATCTATGGGTTTTCCTTTTAACATTGTTGAGAAAAAGAAGAAGATGAATGTAATTGTCTTAATGTGGGATGTGCTTGCTATTCCATTGCTGTGAGATATCCTATGTGAAGCACTCAAGTAATTTCCCTCAACCGATCCAAAGAGTCCAAAAGACTCATACCGCGATCCATGTATGTCATGAAAAGGATGATCAAGTAAGAAAACTATTAAAACCCAACCCTTTTATATGTCAATAAATTTGGGTAAGTACCTAGTTCATAACTAAATGATTGAATCGGGGGATAATACCTTTGTAATGCCCAGAGAATTTCCGATATCCTAGGTCTCAAATACATTCCTGTGTCTAGGGGTGTTTTATAACTTGATGGACTAATTGTGAATGTCTTCGAAATAGTAAAAGACCTTGAGTTGACACTTCATGCTTGCCAAACCCTTATCATAACCCATGACATTTTGGTTATTGAATTTCCTCCTATGTTTGCCATCTTTTTTTTCTAGAGACTTCATTGCTAAACTAGGTGGCTATCTATCCTCATATTGGAATCACATGCTTTTGGGAACTAGATATGGTACCTGATTCAAAATATAAACCTAACCCATATTTTCTTACCATATTGAGCCATATGACCCAACTCCCATCCATTCAAATTTCCTAATACAAGAAAAATGTGAACAATATTCAATTCTAGATGAACAGATCAATCCTCTTTCTATAATTGATTTGTTGCTAGATGAATGGGATGAGAGATATCATAAGTTTGATCCTTATGATGAAGAGATTAAAACCTTTGAGACTAGTCTAGGAACCTATTGCATTCTACAGAAGAATCTGTGATACCCACAACATTCAAAAAAGAAAAGGAAAATGTTTCTAGACTATGGCAGATGTTATTTGATGGTTCTAGAAGCAAAAATGGAGCCAAGGTAGGTGTTGTGCTCATTTCAGCAAAAATGAAAAGTTCTTCTTTGCTCATATATTGTAATTTTCATGTTCTAATAATGTGGTAGAGTATGAAGTGTTAGTGCATGGTTTTTCAATTGTGAAAAAGAGGAAAATTAAAAAGTTATAAGTCTTCAGAGACACTTTGAATTAGTCATTCACCAAGTCTATGGTAGATGTGTGACAAATAACAAGTTGTTGAAAGATTATAAACATAGGGCCTAGTATTTTCTACAAATATATGATGCCATTAACCTACAGTTGTGATTAGAAAGTTGAACAAAGACACAGACCAAATGGCGGCCCTTGGCTCTCAATTCTCACCTACTAAGGATTTGATCAAAGGAAATTCCCAACATATCAAAATGGTGGTTAGGCCATCTATTCTAGACAACCAAGCCTACTGGAAGGTATTTGACTACGATGAAAAATTGTATAGCTCATGAAAAATGAGGCAATGTGATTTGTAGGAAGTCTATGGGGATCAAATTATTCAACTAAAAACAAATAAGTTTATGAAGGGGTTAATTAATTTGGAGCATATTTTCAGTCTAGATGATGAGTTCAAAGGAGTGGAAAATAACATGGTGGCTAAGCAAGAAGATTGTCATCTAATTTCAATTGCTCCAGGAAAATAACTTCTACTCGGATACGTATGTGATGAAAGTGAAAGGAAAAATTTTGTTTCCTTGTGTTAGAAGTTCAATGATGTATTTTCATGGGACTATGAATATTTAAAGGAATTCAATCCAAAAATAGTTCAAAACTCTATTGATCTTGATCCCAATATCAAGCCATGAAGATAAAAGTAAAGGCCAGCAACCCCAAGATTGAGCCCCTCATGAGAAAGGAACTCTATAAGCTCATTGAGGCCAAAATAATTACTCCAATAAAATATTCTACTTAGGTGGAAAATATGGTTCTAGTAAGGAAGAAGAATGGTGAAATTAGGCTTTGCATGGAATTTTGAGATTTGAACAAGGATTGCCTCAAGGATCACTATCCCTTGCCCTCCATGGAATTTTTTTCGTAGACAATAGCAAGAGTAGAGAGGTTCTCCATGCTTTGAACGAATATTCTAGTTTTAACTAGATTAAAGTGAAGGAAGAGGATCAGTATAAAACTACATTCACCACCAAATGGGGAATGTTTTCATATAAAAAAATTCCCTTTGGCTTATTAAACGTGGGTTCAACTTTCCATAGGAAATGTATATTGATTTCAAAGGATATATCAATTAGTTCATCTTGGTTTACCTAGATGACATTACTATTTTCTCCAAGTAGAGCGTGGATCACATGAAGCACCTGGAGAAAGTATTTGAAAGATGTAGGGAGTTTGGTGTATCCCTTAATCCTAAAAAGTGCAAATTTTTAGTTCCTAGAGGAAAGATCTTGGGGCATGTTATTTCAAAAGAAGGTATTGTCATTAATCTAGAAAGAATTAAAACTATTGTGGCTCTTTCCTTTCCATCTCATAAGAAGGCTCTACAATCATTCCTTGGGAAAATAAACTTTTTAGGTGTTTCATTCCTAACTTCATGCGTTTGATAAGACCTATTAATCTCATGCTCAAGAAGGATGCAACATTCAAGTGGACCACGGAGGGGAAGGAAAAATTTGAAAAGATAAAATAAGAGATTTCTCAAGCCCCAACATTGATTAATCTAGATTATACCAAAGATTTCATTCTTTATGCTCATGGGGTGAAATCTAGCATAGCCATGGTTTTGACACAACTGAATGATCAAGCAATGGAGTAGCCTGTCATGTTTTTCAGTCAAACACTGAAGGATTATGAATTCAAGTACAATCACATTGAAAAATAGGTATTTTCCATCATGAGATCCTTGAAGAAATTCAAAATTATGATTGTTTCTAGCCACATAAAGGTTTTAGTATCACATTCCAAAGCATTAGAGACTTCATTATGGGAGTAGAGATTAGTGAAAAATGAGATGGATGGGTAACTAAAATCATGGAGTATGATGTGACCATTAAGGCCACCAAGTTAGTAAAGGGAAGAGCACTTTGTGAGTAGTTGGCTCGAGATACTTGTGGAATCTCAATAGACCGCCCTCATAAATCAAATACCCTCAAATTATGAGCTACCACATGATGTTGAGTGGCAGTAGGATGAGGGAAATGTATTCAATGATTATTTCTAGATTACTAATATGACTAAGTTATTATCTACTTGGTGTATACCCTCTCGGCTTGAATCTAAAGAAAGAGAATATATGTATAGCTATAATTTATTCCTTATGTATTGATTGATGCCATCCTATTCAAAAGAAACATTGATGGAGTGCTTTGCTCAGATGCATTGAAGGGAAGAAATGCAACATGATTATGACCACATTCCATGATGGTTTCTCAGGAGAACATTTTTTTGCCAAATATACACCCATGAAGATCATAAAAGTAGGATATTTCTAGCCTACCTTGTTCCCGAATGCTCACAAGTGGGTTAGGAAGTGTAAAGAGTGTGCACTCTTCATTAGAAATAAAAGATTGGCAGCCCTGCCACTTCATCCAATTCAAGAAGATCAACCATTTGCACAATGGGGTCTTGATTTCATTGGTATGATAAATCCTCCAACTAGTGATGGCCATAAGTGGGTCCTCATAGCGATAGACTATTTCACCAGGTGGACTGAGGCCACACCATTGAAGGAATCTACTGAATCCGTCATCTTGTAATTTCTTAAAGGATTTTTACAAGGTTTGGTGTTTGTCAAATGATCATTTATGAAAATGCAAAATATTTCCTAAGAACAAAGATCTCCAATTGGGCTCTTGAACTTGGGATTTATCTAAAAATTCTTCTAATTACTACCCCAAGGTAATGGATTGGTGGAATCTACTAACAAGAATATGATCAGAATCATGAAGAGGACAATGGACATCAACCAAAGATAATGGAAAAAAAGGTGAAAAATTCTCTTTAGGTAGATAGGATAACAATGAAAAAAGCTATTGGCACTTCTCCCTATAAACTAGTATATGGTAAAGAAGCTAGATTGCCATTATCACCTTCATTTGGTTAGTTTAGTAATTGGAATTTGAAGATCCGGATAAAAGGGAAATCAGAATGGAAAAATTGATACAAGTGGAAGAAAATAGAAATGTTGCCATGGTTAGGATGGAACAACATTAGGTGTCAACCAAACAATGGTTTGAAAAAAATCTAGAAATCAGACATTCAAGGTTGAGATCTAGTTTTGAAGTGGGACATGGATCGAGCTAAACCGGGAGACACTCCAAATTTGATGCTATTTGGAGTGGACCATATATCATCACCACTTGTAAGGTGACTAAATCATTTGAGTTATTTGATCTTGATGGGAATGTGTTTCAAATCCTAGTCAATGGGATTCATCTCAAACCTTCTCATTAATATTTTTCATGCATCTTGTATATAGTAGATTATAATTTCAATTCCTCCAAGTGCTTTCAGCACATTGCATTATTGGTAGTGTAGGTTTCTTTCCCTAAGTTCTTTGCACAATATTGTTTTTTGGAGATGTTCTTGTGCAATGTTTCATCATGTTCTCAAGTTTTTTTCCAAAAGGAAAGAGGTTCAAAATATCGAGGATTAGTTGCGATTTACCTTGGAAAATAAAATATAGAGCAACTAAATTAGATTCAAGGATTTCAAGGTTACTCCAAACCCAATGGATGCTAAGGCTACTGAACATCTCATCTATTAGGCAGATGGCCCCCATGAGTCATAAAAATGTTGTTTATTTTTGCACCCTTGCAAAAATTGAACTTGAAGAGCCATGGGATGCAGATGAAGAACATGAAGAGTTTAGGCATTCCACGAAATAGAAAATATAAATCTAGAGTTGAGGATCAAAGGCCTCCGAGGTCAAACAAAAGCCACGGGGTGAAAGAAACAAGTTTGCGGATGTTTTGAGTGCCACGGAGTGAAGGACAAAACTTGAAAATCTACAGAGGCCTAAATCCACGGGACGAAGTGAATACAAGAGCCATGGGGTGAAAAATAGGTAGTCCATGAAAGTCAACATGAGGCCATGCCATATTAGTGCCATAGATTAAAGTGGAGAAGGTAGTAAACTTGTGGAATGGGAGATAAATCCACGGAGGCATAAAAATGTGTGGAACTGAAATAAAAGCCACATATAAAAGGAAAACAACATTTTTATGTGGATTAATAAAATGAACATGAATTTCAATTTGATGATTTGATCTTTGCAAATTTGATATTATTTGAAAAAAATCTTAGCCTCCTATAAGGAAAAAAATCAGATTTTATTAATTTGGGCAAAGAAGTAAAGGAAGACTCCCAAACACAAAAATGTTCTTCTCGGGATGGCTTAAGCACTAGAATTAAATATAGTATGGGTGTCATTTATTCTTTAACAAGGAAATGATGCGGGAAGTGAAATAGCTAAGTAAGGTCATAACTTTTGGGAAAATTAAATGAAGGTTGTTGAGGGAAAAATGAGGAACTCAAATTTCCAACTCTTTTCTTCTTCTTTCTCATTCTTCCATTTTCTATATATTGTAAAGTGATTCCTTGTTTTGTAGTTTGATACTTTAGGAATATGAGGGAATCATTTCATGTTGCACAAGTTTTCTAAGGGTCACATGTATTGGGCTATGTCTATATAAATGTCTTGCATCTTCCTCCTGTATCGTGATGATCTATGCATGATCTCTAAGCAATAAAATATTTGGTTTTGTGGCTTGTTTCTACCTTAGTTGTTGTTTTATTGCACTCTCTTGCCTCTCATTCATTTGTAGGTGTGTTGTATGTGTTGTTTGAGCTTGTGTTCATTGTGCATCATGGAAGTGGAACTCTAGATGTGATTTTGATTTGTGGCTTTCATTTTGGACCTCTTCATTATCTCTTTTTTCCATTTTCTCTCTTTCTTAAGTATTGATTCTCTTATTTTTGGTTCTATTTCCTTCTCTAGTTTAGGTTTATGTTTTATGCATATCCTTCTCACCCTGGTCCCTTAGAAAGTTAGAGTAGAGTTAGATAGTTGCATTTCAATTCCTAGGAGTAGTTTATCATTAGAAGTAGAGGAAGCCAACCTTCTCCAGAGGTCTGTCTCATTTTGAGTCCCACAACTTGGAGATAATCCCATGTTTTCTCAAATCCTGAATTGTTTATGATTCAAGCATGGGTGCATGTTTGAGCCCCAACAAGTTTCTTATCATAGTTTACATCAGTTATTTTTTAATATTAGGGTTTATACAAAAATCTATTTTTGTTAAATCATTTGTGAACTCCGCATTCAAACCATCTTGGATCATCACTTCCTCCTATTTTCATCATTCTAGGATCCTCTCACCATGGATATCTCCATTCATGATTTATTGCAAGCTAATCTTGATTGTAATGCTAAAATAAATTCTCTCTTGGATAATACTTATATTCCTTCCAATATTGATCTAGACCTTGTATATCAGTTATTTGTAGTTGCATTTTTAGAGAAACTTATTTTTCCATCTAATATAGTTTTTTCTCTTTCCGTTTATGACAATGATCCTCCCCTATATATATCATCTCGCATCTATAACATGGGTATCAAGTGGAAAATATTCAATAATGGATCTGAGCTCAATCTTTGTACTTTATCACTCCTTCAAAACATTAGCCTTTCCTCAGCAGATGTTAGCCCATCATCCATTTCTCTTCGTGCGTATGATTCTTCTACACGTCCGTGCATAGGCACTATCACTTTACCTCTTACAATTAGGCCAAAAACTATTCCTATGGTATTATTTGTTATCAATGTTGTAGTTCAATATAATTAACTACTTGGTAGGCCATGGATTTACGCTATACAGTAGTTCCTTCTATGGTTCATTGATACATTAAATTTCTCATGATGGCTATGAACATACTATTATTATTGACCATGACCCATTCAAATATTATCGCATAGACCCAATCACTGCTATTCCTACTCCATTTCCTACCGCTCCTACACAACTCACTTATGATGATCAACTCATAGAACATCCCGCCTCCACCGCCACCTTGCCTAATCTTGAGGGTAGTATTTATGCGCCTGACACTGTACCATCTGCCTCATCTTCCCATGTGTACTCTTCTTCATGCTTCCTCTTTTAACATGTACTTTTTCCTAAATAATTCTTATCAGCCACACATTCCATTCGATCCCACTTTCCTTGACACTATTTTCATGCACAACAACTTGACTCGTCTCATATTCACACTCAATGATCTCCTCCCTCCACCTCATTCTCCTCACCTCTATCATGGATATGTTCACATTACTGCTGCTTATGGCATTCACGTCTTTCATTTATCATTATTTGTTACATACACTTCTTACACTTATCCACTTACACTTGGGCATTCTTGGCTTGACTACATTGGTGGCACTTTGGATCCTAATCATATTGATATCAAATTTCCCATGCCTTTCAGTTGTGTTTCTATTTGTAATGATTCATTTATCGGCTATAAATAAAATCTTACTCACTTTTATGAACATGGTTTTCCACTACCACCTTTCACTGATGAAGAATACACAATGGGCATGTATAATTTATGCCGTAGGGGATCTTTATATGATCAACCCCATACTATTTCTTACCTAGTATTTGATGCTTTTCTGTTTGGCTTTGAACATGAAAATTATGATCTATTAGACGATGTTACTTGATTCTTATCTACATCACACACTTTGGGGGCATCACACTCATCCCCCTCCTATCATTCTTAGGTGTTTCCCCATTTCTACTATTATGCTTTGTGCTTCATACTTCCTATTTCTAAGCATTAATCTTACATAACTTAATACAAAACTTGTATCATCATTACCCTATGACACACTCTTGTTGTAAGGTTCATAGTTGACTATTGAGGGCATGTTACTTTCATGAATCACACACACTTTGGACATTCCAATATTTTTGCTTCACGGTACATATTTTTAGCACTCCATTCTCACACATCATATTATCCTATTATACAACCTACACTTTACACTTCATGTTACATATTTGTAGAATGCATTTTCATACCATTTCCCTATGATGAAATCTAGTGTCAAGGTTCATAATCAACTGTTGAGGGTCTAAATATGAATTGAAACTAACCAAATTCACTGTTTATTCTCTATGCTTCACTGATCATATCTTTGTAGTGCACACAATCAAACAATTTCCGATGACACACTCTTGTTTAATGGTTCATTCTTGATTGTTGAGGGTATTTTCTAAATGAACCTCATCTCATACACATTCCCTGGGGGCACATTACTCCTATCATATTCACATTACATACCATTCCACATCACACTCATACATAACATGTTCCATATCTTGGTTGTACATAAATTTGCTTGCCTATACTAGTTACATATTGCAGTTTTGTTACTATGTTAGATAGATATCCAATATATCATTATATTTTCTATATAAAAATGTGCATTGAATTGGTATTTAGTTATGAATGTAGAATTTATACATATATTTAACACAAAAATGATGTTTTGCACTCGTACCTCTTACTAGTCTAACCGAGGCTCTGAGGGAATCTACGTTGCTACTCTTACACATCACATGTGCTATTGTTCCATTATTTACTAATTTTACTTCCTAGCACACTAGTTTATACTAGTGCATACTCACATTGCCATAATTATTATATTTCTAACATGCTAATAGGTGCTTCATGTGTAACATTTACTTTGTAGGACTATTTTCCACCATGGTTATCTGTTACACTTTGCTTGACATTTTTTTCCATTGTATGCTATTGTTTGCAGACTATGCCCTTTTTCTTGTATGCACACTGTATGATTTTGGTTGCTTTGGCCCTGATTGTCTTGTGACATTGTGAGTGATGTCCCATGTATGAAACCTACTTTTTCTCTCTATTTTGTATGCAAATATTCTTGTTACACTACTTTTATATGACATGCTTACTTCTTTTCTACTAACACATGTTACTAGCCATTTTGTTTTCATGTGCCTTGGTTTCTACCTTGCACATCCCCCCTATAGGGTATCCATTTCAGCTTAGTTTTAGGTCCTCTCCTTTGGACCGTATTATCCTAGTGATGCTGCATGCACCCTAAATGAGGGGGTCATACATTGGGTCTCAATCGCCCCACACAATAACTCAAACTACAATTATAAAAACAGACCAGAATATGACTTGGGTCCTTAGTTTAGCACAAAATATAACACCTAGATACATACACTAGCACCTAATAAATCCTAACCTCTCCTAGACATCTATGTCCCGGGGGTAGATACAAATACCATATTAGATTAACATAGTTTTTCAGATTGTTTATAAATTAGTTTTCGCAATATAGGAACAATCCTCCAACAAGTAGAATGCATTCTTTCTCCATTTATATACGGAACAAATAAGGAGCTAATATAATACAACTCATAACAACACAAATCACACCATCTATAGTGGTATATAAATTGGGAAACAACATATGGAAGGAGAGTAACACTAGACCTATCTCCCTAAACATATTTTTTTCATGGCATGAGATTGCCCAAAAAACTTGTACTTAGTGTGAGATCACCCAAAAAATTATTATTTGCATGAGATTTCCCAAAAAAATTGCTGTTCTACAACATTTTAGGACATTTTTATCCTTCTAAACTCATGATCATCAAGTGCACACTTTCCTTTTACTACTTTTTCACATATTTACATACTTTAACATAGTTTTCATAATACATAACTTTGATTACTTTTTCTCTCTTCTTTTACAGGTATTCCTTAATACACAATGAGAAGTATCCCCGCATAAAGAACAAAATCAATCAAAACAACATGTACAACATGGTACACCACAATAGACTTCACCCCTAGGGTCATTTCCTCTTCTTAGCTTCCACGCTTCATTTTTATCACTCCATGATTTCACTTGTCTCCTCAACAATTATCACCATCACATTCTACATGAGTATCAGGTACACATCTCTTATCTACTTTATTTTATCGAGTATTCACTCAACAACATAAAGTGGGGGAAAATGTAGACAAAAAATCACACACTTGGGTACATTTCTAGTTCCTAAAAGAATACTTGCATTCATATGATTCCTAAGTAAGAAAACTAGTAATTGACAACTATCTTTTGTCTCTTTACTTTGTTTCGGTCTTTTACACCCTATAGCCCAATCTGTATTTTACTTTCTCATCTTGTATGACTTTGGACACCAACACCTAGCCAAGATGCCAATGTCTAGGTGCCCTTGTCCCCTATGGGTTCCCTCGACCTTTTTCTACCTTTTTCTATCTTACTCACACTTTTTAGGATTCTTTTATTTCTTTGGCATCTTATTTTCCTGTGGGCTGACCTTCTAGTTTTCAATTATAAAATTCAACCAAAGGAATCATATAAATACAAAGCTATGTAACCAAAGAAAAGGAAAAATCTTTAAGCATCTACTATCATCACCTAAGGTTTTATCCAAAGGCATATAAGAGCATCAAAGGAATCAATCTAGATTTAAGTTAAGGGACATGGGACTACATTTTCCATATACACTTCACAGAAGGGGAAGTTCATTTTTCCATCCAAAAATATATTTACATTGGTACATATATCTATTTCCTACTATCACGTGCATTTGTAGAAGGGATTCCTAGGGCATGATTGTATCACACCCCATAAGAACTACGTATAGTCTGAGATGTAGTGTAGATCTTGGTCATAAGTTCACTTAGTTAGGTGATCGCTGGGGTCATTCTGATTCATATTATATCTTTGTTTTTTAAATTTGATGTAGTTTGAGGATTTTACACATCAACATCTCTTTGCAGCCTATAAGAAACTTCTATGATCATAGTGTGACATAAAGGTGACCAACAACGACTACTAGCGACCATCTTGTAACATAAAATAACTAGGTTCTGATATCCTGCGTAGTTACAAGAACCTAGTAGAGGTCTATGACACCTAAGCACCCCCGCCCCATCCGTACACCCTAGTTTGGTTTTATTCGACAACTCCAAAATTTACCGAGATCACTTACAACCATCTTCCCTTCTTTTTCATCATTTTTTGAGTCTAGATCAGCTCCAACATCAAGCGTAAATTAACTACATCATTCTTTACCTCTCTTGCACTTAGTGTTTCATATTTATCTAGATTATTACTTGTGTCATCTATATTCTAGAATTTTCTTATCATAGTTTACATCGCTTTACTCTAAAATATTAGGGTTTATACTAAATTCTATTTTTAATAAATAATTAATACAGATCATGCACAAGGTGATGGTTCCAATACTAATTTTGACCACCATCCACAAGAGATTCTTGAGGATGAGGAACAACATTTGTAGCATTTATTGTATGAAAATAATGATCACATTGATATTATTCTATATGTTACAAAATATCAACTCAATCATTCCTTTGTGGCAACATATACCATACCCACATTTGTTATTCCTACCTTATCGGGGAAAATTAACATTCCCATATAAAATGTGTCTATGCCTATTTCCGCATCCAATATTACTACTACATCTCCTATATATAATCATAATGGCTCACATACATCTTCATCTAACACACAAGCTCTTGAGTCCCTTGTTAATTCATCATGCAAGCACAAATTTTACAATTGCGCATAGAAGGTGTCTCTCATACTTCTAATGCTACGACTCTTCTAAAATATTACATAGTCCACTTACACCTAAAGTAGTCCCATATCCTTTGTTTATTGGTTTTGTTGAATTTAATCTTCTTATCTATGATGGAAAGGGTGGTTACCAAGAGTATATTAAATAATTTCATGTTTCTTGTTTTGACTATGCATCTAATGATATATTGCTTACTAAGCTATTCCCTAGGAGTCTTAAGGAATTTGCTTTGCAATGGTTTTATGATCTCCCCACACATTTTTGCACTCTTTTACTACAATCACAAATTATTTTTGGCATAATTTTCAATCAACATTGGGGATAAGATATATTATGCACAAATGTCCAAACTCAAATAAGGATCTAATGAACATATCAATGATTATGTATTATGTTATATAATAATGCTTACCAAGATGAACAAAATATTAGTTGATAATGAGTTACAAGACCTTTTTGTTCAAATTTTTCTTCCTCCATTATAATAATTGGTCATGTTTGATAAGTTTCAATATTTTGACCATCTATGTCATACATTGAAAGAGTGTGAAGCTAAGCTATTACACATGAAAAAACTCAAGTATGTTGTTAGCTCCTCTAATCCATCAAATGCCAAGTTTCAAAGAAAATATAATTCAAAGGAAAATCTAATGACCCTAAGGTTTCTTCTAAAGACACTATCAATGTTGTTTCTCAACCTATTAAGCTACAATTAAAACCTACAAGACAATAATTTACATGGTTACCTTGTCCTCCATGCATGGTTTTAAAGCAATTACTTGAGTGCAATCTCATATCTCTCCCTCCACTATTTGAGGTTGATATGAGAAAACCTCAAAGTAATGTCTTAAATGCTAATGCTTATTGTGATTATCATAGATATATTGGTCACTCTACAAATATATGTATTAAGTTATGAAAATTTATCCAGGATCTTATTGAATCTAATGCCATTGTATGGGATGAGCCCACTAAATATTCTAGTCCTATTAATAACAACGCTAAGTTAAAAATGTTCAAGGATATACTTCCTAGGCATAATAATGACACATCTACTTCAGAAGTTCATAATGGTAATTATGTGGTGATACCACCACCTTCTTATGATCGTCTACCTAATATTATGACTGGCACCATTACTCACAAATCATCTTCTACATTGATCATTTCCTTTGATGATTATGATATAGATGACTCAGTTATCTCTTACAAATTATCTATTCTAATCTCTATTCATCATATTGTTATTTAGGTTGTCTTGGTTATTCCACATAGTAAGGATAATGTTTTTTTATGGAAATTAATTCAGTCTCTTGGAATTATTTTTGAGAGTCTTGTGCTTGATTTTGATCCATACTTTTGACGTATTACATTAGTAATTATAGTTGGATTTATCACTACACAAACATCATTATTGGTTGTTAAATCCATGTCTACCGGAGTATGCATTTAGGTCTTCCTTGGATATGTAATCTTTGGGTTGTTATGTCCCTTATTCATTAGTGTATCAAGTTTATTCATCATCAACATGTTTTCACTATTTGAGGTATTCCTTTTAGGGATTTCTCTCCTAGTGTGCCTAGTTCTTCTAAAGTTTCTATCCCTCTTCCTAGTGCATCTACATATATGTCTATTGTTTCATACACCACTTCACACAACACTAAGCTTACTCGGTTTCATGATAGACCTTTGGTTACACATGTAAACTTATATAGTTATAGGTCCATTGATAGGAATTTGGTTGTACATCATCACACAATTCTAGGGCCTCTAGATATCCTCCGAGACCTTCATTTGTGAACATTGTCTCTAGTGGCTCACACTCTCACATGAATTTATGTAGGTCTTCTAACTTTACGACTAGCTCTATAATTTATCATATGTCTTCTAGTATTCCTTGTTATTCTACTCCATCCCATAGGTATAACACATCACATTCTACTTAGTGCTCTACTATTTTTGGTTTTCCTTATAGGCCTTTTTTGGCACATATCATCACCATGGTTCCACTTACACTTGAGTCACACTATATGACACATGAAAGGATTGAATATCTATTATCTTTGGTAGTTATTTCACCTCCTCATTAGGTTTTCTTAGGATAGCTCTCATGTTATTCCCCCTCATTTCTTGATGACACACTTTATTTATAGGATCAAATTGATTGTTGAGGGAGTGGTTCCATTTCCAAACCTCACTTTGCATACACATAGTTGGGGAAACCTTGCTTCCCGTATTTATTTACACACTATCTATATATTACCATGTATAGGGGAATTATTGGATCACCCTTCCTTATCTTTAGAGAATAGGTTTTCATCTATGCCTCTTGGGATATAACATAAAAAAACACTGAAATATTTTCAAAATACAAAAATTCAAATATTTGTAAAAATACAAAATCAGGACCTATTTCTATGGCATATATTATTTTCACTTTACATTATACATGTTGTTTATTCCTTTGGTTTGATAGATAAAATTTATTCTTTACACACACATATTCACATGGTATATTGAGCATGATGTAAGACATACACAAAGTGATACATGATGACCAAAGTGATGTCCTTCCCTTTACCTAGCTGACCTGCTGGGAATATAATTTCACATCTGGATCCGGTGTTATATTTATATTATTTTTCATTTCTTTCCTCATTATGCTTGGTTACACAAACACACACACACATGTGTATTTTCTATATTTTGGACTAATAGGACTACCACATGTGTCTTGTGTAATGCTTACAATTATTTCTTCACTATCTCTCTTATTAATTTTCATACATGTTTCCTAATTATGTGTGTGTGTGTGTATGCTTTTTTTTATTTCAAAAATATAACTATTAATTTATTTTGTTAAATGTAAATATGTACTGGCATAAATGATTAAAGAATGCTATATCACAAGTATATAAGCTAATAGAGTCAAAACCCTAAGTACAATAAAAAGGAAGAATGAATTAGCTGATAATCACTAAAATCCCAAAGTGTCTAATGCTTTGGAAGTATGGTAAAAATATTTTGAAACTGTCACAACACCACACACAAATTTGTAGAAGAGTTAGATGTGCATGGACTAAGGTGACTGGGTAGGTAGTATGGTGCTTGGGTGCTTTAGAATCTATGAAAACCTCAATAGATAAATTTTAGAGGGTCCCAAAGTTGTCATTGATATTTGTTTCATGTGACTAGTGTGTCTTTGCATAACCCTTACAAATGTCATCGAAACCTACAATATGAAATCCACCTAAAAAACTCAACAAATGCATCAAATCCTAAAAATATAGATGTAAAATGAGAGGGTAGATTGGCCTCACCACAAACTAGTGATACTACGACTAAGTTCTGTAATACATCTTTGACCCAATGTAGTTCTATGTGATTGTGTGTGCAATAGTGTCCTTAGGTGCCCTTGCACTAATGACACCAAAGATATAATGGGATATGGCTAGATAAAATGCAAGAATGTGTGGATGTAATAAAAGAAACCCCTCCTATGTAGTGTATGTAGATATAATAAGCCCAAAGAATGCAGTCCCTTTGTATGTAGATATCCCAATAGTTTCCAACCCTTAATAATGGTATGTATGATGTGTTTATATAGGGATCTCTTATTTAATTTTTACACTAGTAACATGACATGCTGATTAGGATCTCATGATAGGGGAAGGATAACCAAAAAGACCAGCCAAAAATGTCAAAGTAAAGATAAGAAATAAACATGAAAGAAGCACCCAATAATGGATGAGCGCACAGGCACTAGAGTCCAGTATGGGGTGCTAGTGTCCCAGAAAATGATGACAAATGTGAAAAGACTAATGTACATAGATCCCTATGACTTGCATAGAAAGAAGTGTAGGAGTGACATAATCAAAAGAGACAATAGATATAAAATATTAATAAAAGAAGACAATAGAAAACAAAATGGGGATGAACAAGGGGATGTGTTACCAGTGAATACTCTTTTCACTCAAGATCCATACATAAAACATCATACTTGCTGACATAGTAATATAGTAGTAAGTGCATGATTTTATGTCTACATTTTCCCACCTTTATGCTATTTGAATGAAATTAAAGTAGTGTAAAGGAAGTAAGGAACACACAGTAAAAAAAATAGAGAAGAACTTATTGTAGAAGTACCTGTAGAACAATATGTGGTGTGGTGAACCATGGATTGATGTGTCATCCATGTGGTGTAAATAGAGATAGAGATCAATGATTAAAGAACACTATGGAGATAATTTGATGATTTGATTTGGAGAATCAAGAGATTTTGATTTACTACGAAACATATATTTTAAAGGGGGAAGGGAGTGATCAGTTCCCAACCTAATTTTGTATGTTGTGTGAATAATTGAAGGATTTAGGTGTTCTTTCCACCAAAGGAAGAGTGTAGAGAGAGAGGGGTCTAGTTTTACCCTCCAAATTTAACTACATCCTCAAAAGGTCAAACCAATTTGCAGATGATATAAAGACCAATTTTTTTAAACTTTGATCCAAGGTTGAATAAACCACATAGGAGTAACATATAAAAGGAAATGACATCTCATTTCCCCCACTCCATGGGTGTAAAATGCTAGATGGATTCCAAGTTAGGTCATCTAGAAGTGGTAGAAATGTGATTCCCAAGTTAGGTCATCTGGGAGGAATAATGATGTAATGTAGCTCCCATGTTAGGTCATATGGGAGGAACGATAAAATGTTCTAATTGTATTGATTGATGTTTCTCTTATTTATTAAAGTAGGGTACTCATAAAAAGATTTAGTTTTTGATTTTGTTTCCCCCAAGTTAGGTCATTAAGGGGAATGAATTTTTACATGATTGAGAGAGTATTTAGCAAAATTTATGTTTGATGCCCCTAGGTTAGGTCATTAGGGGAATGGAAATGTATTTGAATGAATCAGAGTAAGAATTTTTGTGGTGATATACACAGGTTGTCGATTGATTTATTTAAAAATGGAGAGGGATCGATATGTGATCTCTATTGTATGCCCCCTTTTGAGGAAAAGGGTGAAGGGACCCATTGATGAGAACTAAGCCTAAAGTAAATATGTAATGATGAAAAAGTGTATGAATGATAGATAAAAGAGTGGTTGTAAGATTGTGTGAAAGTTAGTGAAATATGTGCTAGCTTAAAACATAATGTTGTGAAATGTATTTAGTGTAATAGTAGGGGGAACCCTAAAATTAATTCCATAAATGGGGATGAAAAAGAGTAACGAAGCTTAAGATATGAGTAAAACTGTATGTCATGTATTAGTGTGAGAGGTGGTTGCAAAATAATAACTAATATATTGAAATTGAAAGTTACTATATATATAGCAGGGGTAAAAAGTGAATAGTAACTTCATTTGTATTGTGAGTGAGTTGGAAATTGAGCTTTGGAATTGTGAGATACCAGAGATTAAAGTAACAAAGAGGACTAGATTTGAGATAGTGGCCGAGGCCATGAAAACACCGATGACTAATGAGTTGGTAAGTATGAATATTTTTGTAAATTTTGATGAAAATGTGTTTGTTTTTACATTTTTACACAAATTTTGGATTTTTGTATTTTTGAAACTTTAGACCTACATGGTAATAGCCAGGGCACGAGATGTCCTTTGAGACACTAGCGCCCATTTAAGGGTGTTAGAGTCCTTACTCTAGGCACTAGAGTCCTTCTCTTAGGCGCCGCAATCCATGTAGTGGTGATGGCCTTCATAGTGTGGATTTTTGTGTTTTTGATGAATGTCAATGTTGGATTTGGACCTATATGAGGTGTTAATACTGATATTTTTGTTGTGTTTGTGTTATACAGTGAGATATCTATTCTAGGGAGTTTTATGGAGTTTGAAATTTGAGTACTTTGTTGATGTTAGGGTTATCAGATGAGGAGTGGGATGTTCTAGACCATCCCAGACTGATGACACATAGTGAGGTTGAGGAGGTGCCTCATAATATGCCCATGATCACAACACTATGTGAGAGATGGTGTGCATATACATGCACATTTTGGTTACCTATGGGTGAGATGATTTTGAATTTGGGGGATGTATATCACACATTATGATTTCCAGTAGTGGGGGAGAGAGTACATGTTATGCTCATAGATGATGCTACGAGGTAGATGTGGGGAAATAGAAGATATTTTACATGGTTATGGCTCCATAAAAAGACCCATATCAGTTTGGATGCTATTTTGAGATCTAGTGTTATGAAATTATGGAAGTTTATCACAATGGTGATAGCATCGTCAAGGGTAGTGGAGGTTAGTGGTATGGGCATTTTTATAAGATGAATGATATATGATAGAGTATTAAGGAACATGGTACAAGGTATGATTGGGTGAGATGGAGTGGAAGAGAGATGCTGTAGGTGGTGGGGATTTAGCCCAAGATGTATTTGCTAGATTTTTGGATTTATAGCGCCGTCACGTGGCACAAACAACATAGCTTTCCTTAGCATAGAGCTCATCTAGAGCGATATAGGAGTCATGATCAACGATGTAGATTGAGTGGAGAAGCATCTAGTTCTAGGGCTCCCATGATTGTATATAGTGATAGTGAGGATGATGATGTATGCCCATTATATTTTTGATTTATTGAGGCATGGGGAATTTCCCCCATTGGTTGTATATTTGAAATAATGATTTTGATATATATATATATATATATATATATATATATATATATATATATATATATATATATATATGTGTGTTTTGAAACTATGTATATTGTTGTTGTCTATTGATGTATAATGTGATAATGGTTTTTTTGATATTGATTTGTTTTGTGTGATGTATGATTATAGTTGTAGATATTGATGTGTGATTTGTGATGTGTATTTGTGCAGTAATGTGTGATTTTGATTTTCTTTGCGTAATAGATGATGATATGAAAAATGGATGATGATGTATAACATGTGATAGATAGAGTATGAGATAGTGATAGAATAAACATAGCATAGTATGATGATGATAGTAAATAGTAAAATGATGCATGGTAGATTGAAAAAGATGTATATAAGTGTGTACAAATGTGATGAAGAGATGGGGGAAGAAGCATGATGCACCACATCATGTGTGTAGAAAAGAGGATGAGGTTCATTTATATAAGACCCCTCAACAATCAAGAATGAACCATAGAACAAGAATGCATCATCGGGAAATGGTTTGATAGTGTATGCGAGAAAGATAAAACATGAAGTGCAGCGCATATATAGTGAGAGATGTGAGGTTATTATTATATAGATCCCTCAATAGTCATGTAAGAACCTTGAGAACATGAGTGCATCATCAAGAAATGAGGTGATTTCAAATAAATCACCTACCAAGAGATGGAGAGGCTAGAAGGCATGGTGGAAGCATGTGAGATGGTAGCAGCATGAGCGTATGAACCAAACTGAATGTCTGGTAAAGTAGAGAGATGAATGGAGATGTGGAAGCAAGCAATGGAGATGCTTGACGACTTAGGAAGCTAATGAGAAGATGTAGCATCATGTGATGAATGTGATGGTGCAATGGTGGAAGCACTAGGTGGAGGATGTGAGTGTAGAATAACCTTAGGTGGTGGACGAGAAACAACCTTAGGTGGTGGAGACAAGTGAACTAAGGAAGAATAATTCATATGTGAAATAGGATTTAAAGACCGTTCATGGGATAAATACTCGCTAACGAGAGCGAGGGCCAAGTACAATGATACCTTGATCATCAAGCTGCAATTTTCATATAGAGAACAAAATTCATTGTATAGATGGCCATTAGTGTGATGGAATTTGTAATAGGATGATCATGTTGATGCTGCAAGCGATGAGGAGGATGGTGCTAGTTAGATGGAAAGAAAATTAAGTGTTTATCTAATAAAGAATGCAGAACATCACGAGGTTCGACAATATGTGGAAATTGTAATGGTTCTCAAGTAGTAGTAGGAGTATTTTATAGAGACATATGTGGAGAAGAGGGAGGATGCTTTGACACGGTGGTCAAGATGGAACAAATTTGCGTGGTGGAGGAGAGGGAGAGCTAGGAGGATGCTCAACTATTTGAAGAGGAGAAGATACCTTAGAAAATAAACAATAGCAAGAGGTGGAGGATGTATAACACGTGCAATAATCAAGTCTTGTTCTATATTGATGACTCTATAGAATAAAAGGGTAAATGATTTACATGTGTCATATTGCAATTGTTCTTTGAGTGTAGGGATCAAGCCATGAAAAAATATGAATTACTTTTCTAAGTCAATTGGATGAAATAATAATTGATGCATGCAAGAATTGAAGTGTAAGATATAGTCTAAAATAGGCTCAGTTTTTCCTTGATGCAATGTAGGCAAGTGATCATGAGTGATTATAGGACCATTGTTAATCATGAATCTCCTAAGAAAAGTGTCTTCCATGTCATAATATGTGCTGATAGACCCAAAAGGTAAATGTGTATACCATTAGAGAGCATCATCAACAAGACTATGGTGAAAGGCCTTGAGTAATAATCGATCATTGGAATAAGAGGCCATAACAAGATGATAATGCTTGAGATGTAAGTAAGGATTACCAATTCCATCAAAGCAAGTGAAAGTAGGCATGAAAAATCCTTAGGAAAATCCAAATTATGAATTTTCTTAGGAATAGGGTTTCCATGAAGAGAATTTTTATCAATAGACACATAATAGGATTTGCTTTCTAAAGTGAGAGATTGGACCTGAGATTGTAATTGACCAACAACATGCATGAGTGATAAGATATCATGTGATGGAATGGTAGGTGAAAGAAGAGGCACATTAAGTGGTTGAACCTTTCCATTGTGAGTTATCATTGGAATTTGTGGAGGAATAGTGGATGTGGAAGGAGGTGTAGAAGATGGAGACTCAATAGGAGTGCTAGATGGAACCCCATGGGATGATGAGAGGGGTGTTGATAGGAGTAGAAACAAGAGGTGAAGAACATGTAGGCTTGATATAAACGCTATATGCGATTCAAGAGTAACAACGAGAGGAGGAGAATCATCATGCATGACATTGGAAGCAATCTTAGAAGTAGAAGAAAGTGGAGTAGAAAATTCACACTCAGTAGTATGTAAAGAAGGATCATCTTGACTAATATGCTCATGATCAGAAATGGAATCTATGTCACTATCAGCCAAATTTTCACAAGCAATTAATTCTTCTAAACTATCATCAACATAAAAAGAAGTAGAAGAACTAGTATGAGATACATCATTGCAAGCACTAGGAACAATATGAGATAAAACATTAGATTCATCTAGACTATGAGTAGAAACCACATCATGTACATGTGCATTTACATTTTTAGAAATAGAATTACTTACATCTAGAGGAGAAGACATATCACCAAAAATAACATCTATAACATCAATATGCATACCAACAGTGGAGGAAAACTCAATAGCAGTAGGAGATCCTTTGGGATAACAAGGCTTGCAACTCATAAAAGTTTGTGCATCTTTAGGTGAAAGCATGTAAAGACCATATTCATTAGGAGTAGTAGTGGGAAGGTGGTCTTCTCTAGTAGCAATATTGTGGTAAGTTTCATTAGTAGCTTGAGCACAATGATAAATATCAATAAGTTCAGCCACAAAAACAACCTCATCATCAAGGATAGGGTTCACACTTTCATGAGACATAGCTTTCCTAGGAGGAGAAGATTGAGCCATGAGGATCCTAGGGCAATGAGTTCAACTATGATTGGGTTCACCAAATGATTTAACAAAATCTAGCTATTACTTTCTTTTGTTAAATTTAAATATGTACTAGCACAAATGATTAAATAATGATATATCACAAATATATAAGCTAATAGACTAAAAACCTAAGTAAAATAAAATATGAAGAATTACTTAGCTAAAAATCACTAAAATATCAACGTATCGATGCTAAAAATCACTAAAATATCAAAGTATCGATCTTTGGAAGACTAGTAAACAAGAATTTAAAAATGTCACAATGCCACACAAAAATTTGTAGAAGTGTCAAATGTTCTTAAACCAGGGTGTCTCAAAGAGGTTCTATGATGTGTGGGTGATAGGATCCCTTCCAGGGGCACCGGGGTTTATGCGAAGCTTATGATCTAAATTTCATAGGGTCACGAGGTTATCACGATATTTGTTTCATATCGCTAGTATGTTGCACAACCCTCATAAATGTTGCCAAAAATTGTAATATGAACTCCACTCGTAAAATCCCACAAACACATCAAAACCTAAAAAAGAAAGATGTAAAATGAGGGACCAGATCGGCCTCAATCTGTCAAACTAGTGATCTTATGATCGAGAAATGTACTACATCTCATACCCAATGTAGTTCTATATGATTGTGTGTGCAATATTAGGTGCTCTTGTGCCAATGACGTTAAATATATAACAAAGCTATGGCTAGATAAAATGCAAGAATGTGTGGATGTAATAAAAGAAACCCTCCTATGCAGTGTATGAAGATGTAAGAATCCAAAATAATGCAGTCCCTTTGTATGTAGATAGCCCAATAGTTTCCAACCCCTAATAATGGTATGTATGATGTGTTTATATAATGATCTCTTATTTAAATTTTGACACTAGTAACATGACATGCCAACTAGGGCCTCGAGATAAACGAAGGATAAATGAAAATAACAACAAAAAATGTCAAAACAAAGATAAGAAATAAAAAGGACAGAAGCATTCAATACTGGGAAGAAGCATTTGGGTACTAGAGTCTAGTATGGGATGCTAGTGTCCCATAAAAAATAATGAAAAATATGAAAATACCAATGAGATACGGATCCCTCGACTGATAAGAAAGTCTGTGTAGGAGTGACATAATCAAAAGAGATGTCAAATATAAAAGAGTAATAAACTAAGGTATAATTAAAAATAAAAGGGGATGAAGAGGGGACATGTTACTAATGAATACTATTTTTCTCAAGATCCATACTGAAAACATCATACTTGCGACATAGTACCATATGCAGTAAGTGCATGGTTTTATGTCTAGAGTTGTCTACTCTAATTGTGTATTGGTCAAAGAAAATTGACTAAGTTCAAACATAACATAGGTGATCATATGTAAGGGTGCGTAGGAAGGATAAAAATAGCATGTAAGGGGCACACATAATAATGTAACAAGTTAGTGCATAGGATGCACACATGCATGCATAATGTGATGCCTATTAAAACAACCCACTTGAGACCCAAGAAACAACCTAGGGTTAGTTAGGAAAATTATGGAATAATTTTCTTTTTGATTAGACGTGTTCACAACTAGCTTGAAAGACAACAAATTGACACTATCGTTTTTGAACAAGTTTAATCTACTAGAACATACTTTTCTTTTATTAGCCATTATTAGAGGTCACAAGGTCTAAATTTTAGGGTTAAAACTTTCGCTTAGGTTTTGGGGTAAATTACCCCCATACCCACTCTCTAATAGGCTCGAGTTTCAACTTGATTTTTCCCACACTTAACACAATAAAAATTCCCTAAATCATTTCCATTGGATAGGAAATTTTCTCACCTTTCTGATGATATAAAGAAGTCCTACCTCCTTGTAAAACTCCAGATATGGACCGACAGAGCTTAGGGGTCAAAATTTCCCCCAAGGGGACACGTGTCGAGTGGGGAAGGAAGCCCATCTTCTCGGGTCTGGTGGGTCATGAAGCGGTATTGAAATTTTTCCCCATGCGGGTGCAAAGTCAAAATATCTCCCTCAACTCTACGGGTCCTCCGATGGACACATGTTGCTCCTCTAGCCCAACGGGAGGGAAGGTGAGGAAGGGTGGGGCAAAGTGGGGTTCTGAGTGGAAAATTCACCCACGGAGAGAGAGAAAAAGATGAAAGGTGTGCGCAGTGTGCGTGTCCACGAAGGGGCTATACCAAGGTGAAGGTGGGAGCGCGGGTCGTGAGAATTTTTATTAAAAATTTTCCAAAGACAAAATTTAAAAAAGTGATGAAGTTCTCCCTCCTCCGCTATCACCCCCAAGGTGCCACATGGCACCCTCTGCAGTTGGTCAATGGCCGGCGGGGAAAAGATAAAATTTTTCCCAAAATTTTTAAAAGGCCCAAGGGAAAAAAGATGATGTGCCTCATTGTTGCCCCATGAGGACACATGGAATCCTCCGATTGGTTGCGGGCCAGTGGAGGAAAATTTAAAATTTTTCCCAAGGATTTTTCAAAAAATTTTCTAAGGGAAATTTTTGGGACGCGGGCCTACTAGGGAAAATTTTCCCATATTTTCCCACCAAGGCGGGAAAACTTCAAAGTGCCATAAATTTTGTTAGAAATATCAGTTTTGGGAAAACAAGGACTTTCTAGAAATATCTCGATGTCCTCTTTGCATAGGAATCATAAATTTTACATTTTGATAAAGTTTGAGGGGTAAATTTTGCAAAATGATATATAGGATTTTAAATAGCAAACTGGTAATTTCCAACTTATAAATTTGATTAAATTTGATCTCCTCCTTCACTCAACATGCCAAAAAGACATGGAGGATTGCTCTAGGAATAATTTGGAATGTTTTAGGGAGGTAAATTTGCTCAATTTATTTCAATTTGCATTTTTCCAACAATTGACAGAAAATGACTGTGAAAGGGATTGGGCTTGATTTTGCAATGTTTAAATTATTTTCTTAAGTTTTCTTTGTCAATTTGAGTTCATTGATGTCATAGCATGCTAAATTATATCATTTCCAAGTTGATTATTATGTGTAGGTATAAGTTGTGCATTTTAATTAAATTTATTACCAGTTTTATATTTACAACAAAGATCTATTTCTTTTAAATCTGTATATCAATTTTATCATTCAAGTGTGGCATTTCATTTCTAAACTAATCCAATACATTCAATTGTTTATAAACAAACCATTTCAAAGATAAATTACAAATTCTGATTTCCAATTTAATATATTCCCAAAGGAGACAAGTAATATGATTCCTACACACATGTTTCTTGTTTTCAATCAGAGATTTAACTGTCTTCTGTGATATAATGAAGTGTTTAATTCAATCCATTTTCTATCTTTCCCAAAACATATATTCAAAAACAAGGCAAACTAATATAGTTACATCTCACATGTTTCTTTCTTTTTCCTTTTTCCAAAATAGGGATTTCAAATCACAATTTGATATTCCAATTCAACCCAACAATGCAATTGAGGGAAAATATTGCAATTCTTTATTAATTAAAAAGGAATACATCTTTACATCCTTGAATGCAAATAACACATTTCTATTTCTTTCTTTCCAATAACCAGAACAGAGCATAATTACCTTCACATTCGAATGTACAACTTTCATAATCAATTACAACATCTCTTCCTCATAATTATATATTACAATTCCATCCACATCAAGTGGGAAGGGATTACAAATGAATTTGTTTCACAAGGACTGTCAAAACTGCATTTTCCTTTTCTTTAGAACAACAACATGCAAGTTTTCTTTCTCTTCCAAATTGATCACAACAAAAGTGGGGAAAAGAAATGCTCTCTACCCAACCAAGACATCCAATGAAAGGAGAAGCCTTCCTTCATCATTGGCCTCCGAGCCCTAACCAAAATACAATAAGAGGTGTGATTTAACTCGTGGCTATAATCGGCTTCCACAACACACAACATTATTTCAACATGCATAACTTATATAGAATATAGTCCACATAAAAACAACAGTTTACAACTACATTTGACGACAATCAAAATAAAACTCAGGCTTGATCATGCAAGCCAAAGGAGCAAGGTCTATGGGGAAGCTACTTATGCCTCCCAATGGGAATTAGGCATCCACCTATAACAAACCACCAAAATAATTTACCACACATATCCTTATGCCCTACACAATCCCTCCTTATGCCCCCACATATTTCCTTATGCCCCCACAAAGTAAGAAATGCAAACTATTTCTTTTCCATGGTGGATTCCATAACCCAAACTCCTCCACAAGAATACTGATGCCACTAGCATTCCCTTATGCCCCCACATGAATTCCCCATAGCCTTATCCTAAACCACTCCTATGGAAGTCTACCCAACCATCCAACAAATAAAAAAACATGCACCATTCACACAACACAACAAGCAAATAACAACATAAAATAAGGATTAAACTCCTACCTCTCCATGGAAGCTATTGTTTATAAACAACAAGATTAAATTCCAAAAACACAGTCCCAAAACATCAATCTCCAAGCATGCAAAGTTTCTCCAAATTCCTTCCAAAATCAAGAGCTCTAAACACAAGAAAAATCTAGCGCCCCAAGGAAGTTTGCAAAATGATTCAACAACCTAAAACTAAAAAGACTTTGAATTTTATAGAAGAGGTAAGAGAAGAGGATGATGTGGATCCATATAGGATGCCACATCACACATCCTAAAATTCAAACACAAAAGACAAAATTTTATCCTCCCAAGCATAATAAAGAGGTGGTTGAAAATATGACAAGTTACTTGCATACTCCAAAAATCCCACACCCCAAAGGACTAAACAATAAATAAAATGTAAGAGAGTGTAATAAAACTTGCAACATGATTAATAGAATGCATTATAAAAGTCTAAAATCACCTCTCCAACCATAAGTATGGTTGGTAAATTAAATTTAGAGGTATGGGAAGATTTTTACTTGTCCCACAAGCCTCCAAAAATAGCTCGCAAGGAAAAATTCGAATTTCCAAAGAGGTGGAGTGTTTCATACTAAAAATATGACTTACCCAACTCTTACACAACTTACACATCCCTTAAATAATTAATACAAATAGCCAAAAAATTCCATTATTACTTTCCCATATCCCCATTTGATTTATTTAAATTTTAACCATATGATTTCTCACATTAATCTATCACAATTTTAATTAAATAAAATAAGAGAACACATCACTAATACAATACATACAACAATAATACAAAATTAACCACATTAAAATACACAAAACCCATGGTCACACATAAAGGTAACCCCCATGGGAAACCCTAAAAATCAACACACATAAACAAAACACGTTGCCATGGTGACCTTGTTGAATTCACCTAGAATTCCATTGTGTTGGTCTCGATCCCCGATGTTTTTTGTTATATTTTAAACCTGAAAAACAAAAATACCTCCTTTGGCCTTGTGGTCATATCAGAACATCCAACATGATATAAATGAAATCACAAAACCAACTATATAAATGAATCACAACAACATCAAAGTAACAACTACATCATTTACATTTTTAATCAACAACTATATCATCATCATAAAATATCCATTTTCTAGATCTACTCATAATATCAAAAATCACATGTCCGAACAACATCCATAAAACATCCATGTCAAATAATATATCATCATCCACATATAAGGTGTCTCTAATAACCATCATGCATCATAATCAAATCAAGATCAACAATAATCCATGATCAAATGTCTAACATCATACTAAGTCAAAACATAATAATGTCTATAATGTAATAATAGTATCAAAATAGGTATCAAAAGGTGTCATAGGAAGTGGACACTACATCCCCCTCCCCTTAGACTCGACTTCCTCCTTGAAATCATTGGAATAAATGTGGAAATTGAACCTATAATATGGTAGCATCCTCCCATGTAGCTACAGTCTCATCATATCATCTCTGTAAGCTACATCGAACTTGAACCCGATCAACCTATCTACCTTGAGGCCCAAGGTCCTATGATCTAGGATATGAATGGGCTCCACCATCACCTGCCTCTGATCCTACACCTGCAATGATGTCTAATCTAGCACATGAGAAGGATCTACAATATATCTCCTAAGAACTAAAACATGAAACACATCATGTACGTGAGACAAGCTAGGTGGAAATGCTAGATGGTAGGCCAAATGGCCAATACACTCCAAGATCTCAAAAGGACCAAAAATCTAGGAGCTAACTTAGAACCTTTTCCATAATTGATAGGGATCTTGTGTGGCCTGACACAAAGGAATACCTTCATTCCCACATCAAAACTACGATTGATCCTATGTTGGTCTGCATACTTCTTCTTCATGTCCCGTGCCTCTTGTAATCTCTGCCCCGATCAACACCACTTGTTGCTCCATGTCCCGTAGAAGAGCTGGTCCAAGAGATAGTCTATCCTCTAACTCCGCTCTAGCTAAGAGGTGTCCCGCACTCTCTACCATACAAATTCTAAAAAGTAACCATGCCTATAGAACTTTAGAAACTATTATTGTAGGTAAACTCCACTAAGTACAGGTACTCCTCCCATTTAGACTAATGATCTATCACATATACCCTAAGCATGTACTCTAAAATCTAATTTACCCACTCAGTCTTTCCATCTGTCTCAGGGTGATATGCTGTGTTGAAGTTGATTCTTGTCCGAGGACATACTTGCATGGTAGTCCAAAAATGTGAAGTGTACAAAGGATCGCGGTCACAAATGATCTTCCGTGGAATCTCGTGTAACCTAAAAATCTCATCCAAATATACTCATGCCACTACTCTAGCTGTATAAGTGGTCTTCACCGGAGAAAAGTGAGCCACTTTTGTCAATTTATCAACTGTGACCATAATGGCATCGTGGTGATATCTCAATATAGCACAAGGATAAAGAAGGCTTGCTTGAATGATGATGCTCATCCTTAAATCTCTAGCACTCTAAACATCATGATATGAATTGAGCCACATCTTGACAAAGTCCTCTCTAATGATACAACTGTTGCAAGGTGGCATGCATCTTCTTCAGTCCAGGATGGGTTGATCGGGTGCACGATGTGCCTCTACCAAGATGTCCCACCTCAAGCCTCCATCTCTGGGAACATAAATCCTACCTCTATGTCTGATAAGGTCATCTTCCTCTAAATAAAAAACCATCAAACTTCCCTTCAAGGGGTCTCTGTGACTCGATCTTTACTTAAACTAAAATGTAGAAGTTGTCAAGAGGAAGCTATTGAAGAATCTAGCTCCACAATTCTCCGTGCTCACCGAAGTATCCATGGCCACATGTCTCCATCTACCGAGAGTTTTGCTACCACATTATCCATCCCCTTCACCTTTTCTATCTCCATATCATAATCACAAAATAAATCCATCTAGCGCCGCTTTGAGCATTAAGATTGGGCTACGTGAAGAGGTGACAAAGACTCAAATGATCTGTCCTGAGTGTGAATCTCCTTCCAAGAAGAAAATGCCTCCATCTAACCAAAGCATGCATAACTACCATAAGCTCAAGATCATGGGTTGGATACTTGAGATCGGGATCCTTGAGTTTAGGAGACTTAAAAGTCACTACTCGCCCTCTTTGCATCAACACACCTCCAAGCCCTACTAAGGAAGAATCCATTAAAATAAAGAACTCACCCTGTGGATTTGGCACTGCAAGAATATGTGTTGTGGTGAGATACTCCTTAACTATCCCGAATGCCTACTCACATCTATCTCGAGCAAACAATCTTCTTCCATTTCCTTTGAAGGGAAGTGATAGGGTGTGTAATTCGAGAGAAGTCCTAAAAAAATATCTAGTAAAACCTACTAATCCCATGAAACTATGAACCTCAGTCACCATAGTGGGTGCTGGCCAATCCATAATGGCACTAATCTTGGAAGGATTGATGATGATACCTTCCCTAGAAATGATATGACCCAAATCTTTGATCATCCTCTGTCTAAAAGAAAGCACACTTCTCCAAGTTCCTATAAAGCTGCTACTCCCGAAGAAACTGAAGAACTTGGCGAAGGTGCCCTCATGCTCCTCACGTGTATGTGAGTATATAAAAATGTCATCTAGGAAGATGAGCACGAAGTGATCTAAGAAGGTCTTGAATACCCCATTCATCAAACTCATGAACACTGCAGGGGCATTAGTCAAACCAAAAGGCACCACTATGAACTCATAGTGCCCATATCTCATGTGGAAGGTGGTTTTATGAATGTCTACCTCCGAAATCCTCACCGATGGTATCCCGACCTAAGATCAATCTTAGAGAAAATGTGGCTCCCTTCATCTCGATCAAACAAGTCCTCAATACGAGGAAGAGGATAACGATTTTTGATCATCACCTTGTTCACCGGTGGTAATCAATACACAACCATAAGGATCCATCCTTCTTCTTCACAAAGATCACCGGTACACCCCAAGGGGATACACTAGGATAGATTAGGCCTTTCTCCAAAAGGCCCTCAAGCTATAACTTGAGCTCACAGAGCTCTGGGGTGGTCATCTGATAAGGTTCTCATGAGATAGGCTCTGCTCCAGAACTATATCTATATGAAAATCAATCTCACGTGGGGTGGTAACCCCGGTAGATCCCTTAGAAAGACATTAGAAAAATCTCTCAAAATGGGATGATCATCTAGCAATGGTCCACTAGACCCATCCTCTAATCAGTCACTGATTGTAACAACATACATTTGACAACCCCGTCGCACACACCGCTTAAGTTGCATAGCGGAGATGGTGCAAATAGAAATGGGTCTCCTAACCCCTAAAATCACCGAATCAAATCCCAAATCATCTGACACAAGATATAGTCTTATGATAACAATCCATCCTGGCCCTATGTGTAGATAACCAATCCATACCCAAAATGACTCCATACGAGCCAAAGGAAAGATACAGAGATTTGAGGTAGTGGTCAAAGGTCCCAAATCCACTACACACTCCTTAACTAAGGAGTTTACAAAGATCTTGGCTCCAGAATCCATATCAACATCCCAACTAAGACCCTGCCTAACTACCACCAGCCTACATCGCTCTACTAAAGATGGTGTAATGAAAGAATCAGAAGAACTAGAATCAAACAATACAGAGGTAGGAATACCACCAATGCTACATGTGGTCTCAATGATTGTGCTCTGATGCTCTTCCTGGTGGTTCTCAACTCGCTACATAAATCCTATGGTTGCATCCCATGTCACCAACATTTGGCTCGAGATCTGCGTCTTACCCTTATTATTAGGGTTTTGTGGGCAATCTCTCCAAAAATGTCCAGTAACACCACAACCAAAACATCCTCTTGATCCTCCCCAATGAGTAGCACCTCCAGTAGGTGACTTGAAAGTTTTTGGTATGGATCCTGATGATCCAACTACGGTCTACTGTGGCCTCTACTGGTGAGCTCCCACTGACTGAGCTCTAGGTCCACCCTATGTCCTGATGGGACCCCTAAGGCCCCATACTCCAACCTCTCTGTGAATCAGCTCTCTATGGAGGTCTATAAGGTGGGTGAGACTGCTACTATTGTTGTGGCCTAAAGGATGACTGTGCTGAACCCTGACCACCATGAGGAAGAGGTACTGACCCCCTTGGTCTACTATCCTTGCATCTACTATATGCGGGTCTGGACTTGGTCTCTAGCTTGTTGGGTATTTCCTTGAGTCTCCTCTACTATATAGCTCTTCTCTCCACCTCAACTAATGTTTGTGGACAATCGATCTACACCGCACCTCTAATATATAAATTTAGGCCCCAGATGAACCTTTGAATCCGCACCTGCTCATCCTGCATATACTCAACATACTGGAGTAGATCTAGAAATCTACTCTCATACTCTACTATAGAAAGAGATGCCTATCAGAGGTCATGGAACTCATCGATCCACTACTTTGTATGAACCTTTGTGAAAATACCGCTCCTAAATCTGCCCTCAAATAGCTCCTAGGTCACTGTCTCGGAATCTACATGGAGTTTTCTGCTCCTCTGTCCTCCACCAAACTCCAGCTCCATCCCTCGGTAGATGGATCACAACATGAGATTTTGTGTTTCTAGAACAATGAAAAAGCTTGAAGAAACCACTCAAGCTCACTCACCAGGCCTCTTCCTAAAATCCACCCATGTCACCTGAGTAATGTGATGGCTAAAGCTTCAGGATCTCCCTGATGTGATATGCAACTGTGGTCTGAAGACCTCTAGGTCTCTTTACATACTCATCCATAATCCTAGGGCTCCGAGACCTCTCTCTAGGCTCTAGAACTCTATCACCCTATCCCTTCAATGGTGACTCTCCTCTATTCTCCTTGCTAGGTCAAGGAGATACCTAACCCTCAATGGAAGGGGATCTATCATGACTAACTATATATCATCCTTCTAATCCTCCACGTAGAGTGGCATTGGCATCCTGAAGAGTTTGCAAGATTTGGTGTAGGATAGCTGCTACACCCTGATCTGGTGGTGGTGGTGGTGGTAAGTATGAGTCTCTATGAAAGTTTATCTTGTTCCGTCTGTTCCTCTTGTATAAACCAAAGTGAGAGTTAGATTATTTTTCTAAGTTTTACAAAACTTCCATGTTTACTAAAATATACAAATTCTAACTAAGTTGTTTTCTAGATTTAAAAGTGTGCTAGGTTTAAGTTTCATGTCTCAAGTTTTCTAGTGTGCCTAATGGTTCAAGCTTTTGAAACTCCACTCTGATACCAAATGTGGTGCCTTTTAAAACAACCCACTTGATACCCAAGAAACAACCTAGGGTTAGTTAGGAAAATTATGGAATTTTTTTTTATTAGAAGTGTCCATAACCAGTTGCAGTAAGACAACAGCTTAACACTATCATGTTCCGTAAAAGTTTAATCTACTAGAACATACTTTTATTTTATTATCCATTATCAGAGGTCACAAGGTCTAAATTTTAGGGTTAGAAGTTTTAGTTAGGTTCAGGGGGTAAATTACCCCATACCCACTCTCTAATAGGCTCGAGTTTTAACTTGATTTTTCCCACAATTAACGCGATAAAAATTCCCTAAATAATTCCCATTGGATAGGAATTTTCTCACCTTTCCGGTGATATAAATAATTCCTCCTACCTCCTTGTAAAACTCCGGACATGGACCAGCGAGCTTAGGGGTAAAAATTTCCTCCAGGAGACACATGTTGAGTGGGGAAGGAAGCCCATTTTCCGGGTCGGCGGGTCGCGGTGCGGTATTAGCAAATTTTCCCCATGCGGGTGCAAAGTAAAAATATCTCCCGTGCCTCTGTGAGTCCTTCAATGAACACGTGCCACTCCTTTACCCCGGTGGGAGGGAAGGTGAGGAAGGGCGGGGTGGTAGGGTTTTGAGTGGAAAATTCACTCACGGAGAGAGAAAAAGATGAAAGGTGCATGCTGGTTTTTACGCGTCCACGAGGGGGCTACACCAAGGTGAGGGCGGGAGTGCGGGGTCATGGGAATTTTATTAAAAAATTTCCAAAGAAAAAATTTCAAAAAGCGATGAAGTTCTCCCTCCTCCACTGTCACCTTAGGGTGCCACGTGGCACCCTCTAGTTGGTCAGGCCTGGGCCGGCGGGAAAAGATAAAATTTTTCCCAAAATTTTTAAAAGGCCTAAGGGAAAAAGATTCCGCACCTCCACTTTGTTTCCCGTGAGGAGATGTGGCATCCTCCGATTGGTTACGGCCGGAGGAGAAAATTTTAAAATTTTTCCCAAGAATTTTTCAAAAAATTTTCTAAGGAATTTTGATGGGAAATTTTCGGGCCACAGCCTGCCAGGGAAAATTTTCCCAAATTTTCCCACCAAGGTAGGAAAACTTCAAAGTGCCATAAATTTTTCTAGAAATCTTAGTTTTGGGAAAACAAAGACTTTATGGAAATCTCTCGATGCCCTCTTTGCACAGGAATAATAAAATTTACATTTTGATAAAGTTTGAGTGGTCAATTTTGCAAAAATGATCTGTAGGATTTTAAATAGAAAACTAGTAATTTCCAACTTATAAATTTGATTAAATTTGATCTCATCCTTCACTCAACATGACAAAAAGACATGGAGGATTTCTTTAGGAAGGATTTAGAATGTTTTAGGAAGGTAAATTTTCTCAATTTATTTCAATTTGCATTTTTCCAACAATTGACATAAAATGACTGCGAAAGGGATTGGGCTCGATTTTGCAATGTTTAAATTATTTTCTTAAGTTTTCTTTGTCAATTTGAATTCATTGATGTCATAGCATGCTAAATTATATCATTTCCAAGTTGATTATTATGTGTAGGTCTGAGCTGTGCATTTTAATTAAATTTATTGCTAGTTTTATATTTACAACAGAGATCTATTTCTTTTAAATATGTATATCAATTTTATCATTCAAGTGTGGCATTTCATTTCTAAACTAATCTAATACATTTAGTTGTTTATAAACAAACCATTTCAAAGATAAATTACAAATTCTGATTTCCAATTTAATATATTTCCAAAAGAGACAAGTAATATGATTCCTACACACGTGTTTCTTCTTTTCAAACAGAGATTTAACTATCTCTTCTGCCATATAATGAAGCATTTAATTCAATCCATTTTCTATCTTTCCCAAAACATATATTTGAAAACAAGGCAAACTAATACAGTTACATCTCACATGTTTCTTCCTTTTTCCTTTTTCCAAAATAGGGATTTCAAATCACAATTTGATATTCCAATTCAACACAACAATGCAATTGAGGGAAAATCTTGCAATTCTTTATTAACTAAAAAAGGAATACATCTTTACATCCTTTAATGCAAATAACACATTTAAATTTCTATCTTTCCAATTACCAAAATAGAGCATAATTGCCTTCACATTCAAATGTACAACTTTCATAATCAATTACAACATCTCTTCTTCATAAATATATATTACAATTTCATCCACACCAAGTGGGAAGGGATTACAAATGAATTTGTTTCACAAGGGACTGTCAAAACTACATTTTCCTTTGCTCCAGAACAACAACATGCAAGTTTTCTTTCTCTTATAAATTGATCACAACTAAAGTGGGGGAAAGGAAATGATCTCCACCCAACCAAGACATCCAATGAAAGGAGAAGCCTTCCTTCATCATTGGCCCCCGAGCCCTAACCAAAATACAATAAGAGGTGTGATTCAACCCATGACAACAACTGGATTCCATAACACACAAAATTATTTCAACATGCATAACTCATATAAAATATAGTCCACAGCAAAACAATAGTTTACAACTACATTTGACAACAATAAAAAAAAAACTCAAGCTTGATCATGTAAGCCAAAGGAGCAAGGTCTATGGGGGAAGCTACTTATGCCTCCCAATGAGAATCGGGCATCCACCTGTAACAAACCACCAAAATAATTTACCACACATATCCTTATGCCCCCCACAATCCCTCCTTATGCCCCCCATATATTTCTTTATGCCCCCCACAAAGTAAGAAATGCAAGCTATTTCTTTTCGATGGTGGATCCCAAAACCCAAACTCCCTCCACAATAATTCTGATGCCACTAGCATTCTCTTATGCCCCCCACATGAATTCCCCATAGCCTTTTCCTACACCACTCCTATGGCAGTCTACCCAACTAGCCAACAAATAAACAAAACATGCACCATTCACACAACACAACAAGCAAATAACAACATAAAATAAGGATTAAACTCCTACCTCTCCATGGTAGATTTTGTTTCTAAACAACAAGCTTAAATGCCAAAAACATAGTCCCAAAACAAAAATCTCCAAGCATGCAAAGTTTCTCCAAATTCCTTCCAAAATCAAGAGCTCCAAACATAAGAAAAAATGCGCCCCAAGGAAGTTTGCAAAATGATTCAACAACCCAAAACAAAAAAAGACTTTGAATTTTATAGAAGAGGGAAGAGAAGAGGATGATGTGGATCCATGTAGGATGACACATCACACATCCTAAAATTCAAACACAAAAGACAAAATTTCATTCTCCCAAGCATAATAAAGAGGTGGGTGAAAATATGACAAGTTACTTGCATACTTAAAAAATCCCACACCCCAAAGGACTACAAAATAAATAAAAATGTAAGAGAGTGAAATCAAAACTTGCAACATGATTAAAAGAATGCATTATAAAAATCTAAAATCACCTCTCCAACCATAAGTATGGTTGGTAAATTAAATTTATAGGTATGTGACAAGTTTTACTTGTCCCACAAGCCTCCAAAAACAGCTCCCAAGGACAAATTCGAATTTCCAAAGAGGTGGAGTGTTTCATACTCAAAAATATAACTTACACATCCCTTACATAATTAATAAAAACAGCCAACAACTTCCATTATTACTTTTCCATATCCCAATTTGATTTATTTAAATTTTAACCATATGATTTCACATTAATCTATTGCAATTTTAATTAAATAAAATAAGGAAACACATCACTAATAAAATACATACAACAATAATTAAAAATTAACCACATTAAAATACACAAAACCCATGGTCACACATAAAGGTAATCCCCCATGGGAAACCCTAACAAATCAACACACATACACAAAACACGTTGCCATGGTGACCTTGTTGAATTCACCTAGAATTCCATTGTGGTTGGTCTCCGATCCCCCAATGTTTGTTGTGATATTTTAAACCTACAAAACACAAATACCTCCTTTAGCCTCGTGGCCATATCAGAACATCCAACGTGATATAAAAGAAATAACAAAACCAACTATATAAATGAATCACAACAACATCGAAGTAACAACTACATCATTTGCATTTTTAATCAACAACTATATCATCATCATAAAATATCTATTTTCTAGATCTACTCATAATATCCAAAATCACATGTCTGAAATACATCCATAAAACATCCATGTCAAATAATATATCATCATCCACATATTAGTGTCTCTAATAACCATCATGAATCATAATCAAATAAAGATCAACAATAATCCATGATCAAATGTAGAACATCACACTAAGTCAAAACATAATAATTTCTATAATGTAATCACAATATCAAAATAGGTATCAAAAGGTGTCATAGGGAAGTGGACACTACACTTAAGATCAAGGATTTAGCCAAATTTCTAGAGAGGATAAAAATATAAAGTAGAGTTGGAGTGCTACTAAAGAAAAGACCATAAACAAATAAAGGTAGAATGTCTTAGGACGCACACAAAAGGGCTATAATTGGGAAATTCAAATACGGGGAAGAGATAAAGATCACACATGGAAGAGGTCTAATAATAGGGTTAAAGAATGTTGTATAATTATCTTAATCTATTATTAGCATAGATTGTAAAAAACATGCATGCTAATGTAAGAACACCTATTATTAGGAATGTGAAAGAAATAAGTGAAGGAAAGTCCCCATCGTGTATATATATAGGTAGTGCATTCTTGTTCGACTAGTGCAAATAAAGAGTAATTTTAAATTCGGAGAGATAAGGTACAAAATATGCAAGGTTTTAAGATTTTTGGTGTAAATCCATTCTTTGGTCTATATGAGTGTGCAAATGATCCAATGCTGATGTTCTAGATGATGTAATCATCTCACATGTTATGTAATTAATTATGGAATGTAATGAATAAATGCTTATGGGTTGTAAAGATTAATGTGTTTGATCATGGGTATTCATATTTTACTTATTATATTCAATGGATGATTTCCTTATTATATGTGTTTCCATCTCTTTATGCTATGATGTATCTTCTTGAATGAATGATTATTAATATGCACATGTAACCTACCATCTTGATAAGAAAAGAAAAGGAGGTACTTGGTGGTTTCTCGTGCTTTGGGTGAGCTTCTATAATTATCTAGATGAAGTGCCAAAGTGCATAGCTAGTGTTGGAAATAGAAATACTACATTTTGGTTCCATTTTCGGGACCTATTTTCAATCTTCCCACTAGGATTTTGGATACAAATGATGTTTTAACTATTTTTGGAGAATATTGAAATCTAGATAGAAGAAAACCAAGACACTTTTGCACAAAGATATAACATTGGACACGACTTTAAAGTGTGGAAGTGGGTGGAGGAAAAAATATATGATTTCTTATATTATATGTTCTTCATCTTCTTCCAAGTAGAGTTGTAACCGTGGTTGGTATCTTACGTGGTAAACAAAGGTGTCCATCCATGAAAGAAATATTGGACATAAGAAGAATATCAAACACTCTTTTATTTAGATGAGCCATGTACTAAAGCTATGGATCATTGGTGGGAAGGCGTATTGTGCAAATATACTTTGGAGTACACAAATTTTGGCGTACTCTTGCTTGGAGGAAGATATTTTGGTTCTTGTGTGAGCCAAGATGATCTTATTTATGCATAATACCTTTAGCTATCGTGGATCTTGATGGTGGAATTAGGAATGGGTAAATTACCTATGGCAAGCTAAAACCCCACCATGCTCGGGGAAGTTGTAGGTTTAGGAATATTTTGGTGGCCATTGCAGTAAGAAAGACAGAGAGAAGAAATATGACTTAGGTATCATGATGCAAAATAGAGGGTGGTAGATGCAAAGCTTAGGTCAAGAGGAATGATGATTGGTGGAACTGATGATGACCCCATAGAAGGTAAGGGACTACAGTATCATGTCCTCATAAAATTGGGAAATCATAGTAGAGATATCTCATCCTCATCCGATGAGAGTGATTTAGAGGAGAGAATAGAACTATGGGCACACATCTTACCTAGTCTGACCTCTTAGCCCTTGCGAGAGGTGTTCTAAATCAAAAGGTAGTTTTTGAAGAGCATCATAGTGAGGGATAACAAGAAGAATATCCATGTTGGGTAAGAGACATAAGTAGAAACATTTTATTTACCACTCGGTTAGCGGGATAGATCAAGGATGTGAAAATGATAGTGTAATAGGTGGAAATGTTTGGAAGTAATTTTGAAGGTGTTTTTATAGGCTCGTCATCGGAAAGAGTGTTGACACATAGACCATTGGAAGCAATCCTATAGGTGTTGCAATAAAATAGATAATTGGTGTTCAACACAATAACTAGGACATAAGGAAGTTTATCAATTGGACTACGGGTTGTGGTGGGAGGATAGTGTCACCATTACATGGAGGAAATCCTAGTGGAGGTTTAGGTTCAAGATCTGGCCCCATCCCAGGAAAAGGGCCACAACCATGGCAACAACCATCACAAAAACCACCTCAACAACTAAAATAGACAACACCTCAGGTTTTCTTTGAGATGTATTTTAACTTAAAAGAGTATAGAGGTGTAGAGGATGTGGCTAAACATGTGCACAAGTGTGAATTGTTATGGAGAGCTAAGGGCATAAACAATTCTGATAAAAAGGCAAGTCAATTTTCTACCACACTTCAAGGGTGTGAATAGAGCTGGTATAGAAAGTATGATCCACATCAGACTACGATGGATTATGATGCACTACAAACTACCTTCTTGGATGAATTTCACATTCTTGAGTTTGAGAAACAAAGTATTAGCGCACTCAAGGACATCAAACATGGATTATTTGAAAGTGTGAGGGAGTATGATGTGTAGTTTAAAACTCTCTTGTCCAAGCTATCTTATGATATTCATTAGAGCCAACATGTACAATGGTTCATTGGAGGATTTTGAATCCATTTCAAAGGGCCTTATCACATAAAACATTTATCAATCCACATGAGGATTTAGAAGTATCTATGTGCACTAAAGAAGTTGGGAGTGTAGAAACTGGAGTGAGCCCTTTTCTTGAGGCACAATTAGCAGCTATGGATAAATAGTTGGAAAATATATCTACCAATTCTACACATGATATGTGTAGTGGTTTATGGTGTATCAATTACGATGTGGAAGGGAATACTAACAATATTTTTCCACACCGAGAATGTATGCACACTGCTATAGTCTTGTGAGATTTTACATAAGAACCATGATGTTTGGAATTGCCCCCTTTTTTAGTATGCAACAATGAAGAATGTATCTATGTACTACAAGATTTGTGATGCACATACCCATGATATAACTAATTTCCATTTGATAGATAGGATTTAAGAGGTATGTGAGACTAGATTACAACATACAACCGTGGCAAGTAGTTCTCGGGCGCATGAAGCCTAGCCTAATGAAGAGCACAATGAATAGAGATTGTAGGTTCTAAGGTGGATATAGGAGAAGAGGCCATGATGGTAGAGGAAGGTTCATGTGTGGAAATTTTATACTTGTGGGTCCCGAGATCATTACCAACACGAGTGTCCCAAGAACTGGGTCTTATGCATACTGTGGTAAAATGCACAAGGTTGAGGATTTCTGAGACCTCTATGAACATATGTGTAAAGTAAAAATAAGGTCAAATGCATAGGGATGATCAAGGTGTAACAAATAAATAATGAATAGTGGACACTTAGAAATATGTATGATATGGAGCTTGAATCTATATTAACTACTACTTGTGCGAAGTAGTGCACGCGCATGAGCCTCTTAATGTAAAACCCCTTGTCAATAGATAGGAGATTATGCACGCTAAATATATAGATGCTTCTCATCATAAGGAAGTATACTAAAAGACCATAGGAGTAATTTTTAATTTGCAAGGTGAGATCCAAAATTTGAATAAGAAAGTGTGCACGAGAGATATAGAGTGTGCGAGAGGAACTGAGCTTCCACATAAAGATGTAGATGATTTGGAGGAATTTTGTAGGATGTTGCAGTATGATAACATCATCCCAATTATAGGAGAATGGATACATGAGAAGGTACCATGCGCAAGAGTTGAGCACGAGCATCATATCCTCCATGCTAACTTTCCACCTTAGGACCATGAGTATGAAAAATAGATTACACTTGATGTAGTGATTGACGGTTGGTTAGTGAGTAATATTTTGATTGACATAGGTGTAGAGGTCAATGTTCTAACTTCAGATGCCAGGAACTAGATGGGAAGGTCACAATTAAAACCATATTGTAATGTGTTATACATGGAAAATAAAATAAGGGTCATGCCTATTAGAGTTCTCAAGGATGCTTCAATCACTAATCAAGGAGAAAAATTTACAGGTGATTTTGAAGTATAGAAGCTGGTTGAGGTAGATAAATTTCCAACACTCCTTAGAAACCCTTGGTGCTATATAAACAATGCAAAATTATGCTTCAACAAAAGATATATATTTTTTAAGAATAAGGAGGAGTGCACTGTCATACCCTTAGATGATGTGAAGGTTGGTTATTCCTTATATTGAGCCTGTGAGTGAAGAAAATATTAATAGGATTTATGCACATACAACGTGTGACCCGAGAATGTAGAACAATCTAAGGAAGGTATAATTCAAAGGGGAAGATGTATAATCTCTCAAAGTGACCCCACTAGGGTTGATTATGAAAATTGGGCCCATGGTATGTCCGAAATGGTTAGACGTTAAGTTAGGGGAAGATTCACTTAGATGATTAAGCTGTGCATGATTAGGTGTTTAGGAAAAAATTAGTTACCAAGGTATACTAGAGAGGAAAAAAGCTGACTCATTTATGCACAACATGGAATACCAGTGGAAGAATGAGGGAGATAGATGAAATAGGAAAGTTTATACATTGCACGGAACAATAGTTCATTGGTGGGAGACACAAAAAGATAATATTTTGGGCTGGCGCAAGGTAAGGGTAGCCTTTATAACAAGGTTTACTTAGAGAAATGTTATCTCTCTTATAAATGAGTATGATGGAAAGACTCCTGCTTTAGTACATATCCAAAACTATGACAAACAATGGACATGAGGAATGGAATATTTACCTCCATCTCTTTCAGTTCATAAGTTCTATTCAAAATTGAAGGGATACATGCATGCATTATATGTGCATGCTCGAGATAAATTAAGACAATGTAAGTTAGCGAGACATGACCGAAGGTATGGATCGACTTTGATTTTTTTCTAATAATCCACTAGTCCATGAGGCCTTGTACATCATGAAGCATGTCACTTTAGATGATAATGTAAAGGCAAAGGAACTCATGGTTAAGATCTTGGGAGAGCTTGGGACTAATACATGTGAGGATGAAATGGAAATAAATGAGATATAGCTGGGGTGTAAGTGGAGATAGAAGGAAAAAGGGAATATAGTATACCTTATTGATGAAGAAGAATTAGAGAACCTAGATATTAGACATACAAATGGTGCACGCAAGGTAATGGAATCAGAGATGAAAAGGCACATGAACACCATGTACCTATGAAGACTAAGAAGGTTAATATTGATACTAAGGACACACCTAAGGAGGCCATTATTAGAGATTATTAGTCGAAGAAAAGGTTGCAAAAATCATTGAACTATTACGTGACTTCCAATACTTGTTTCCAGGGATTATCTTGAATTGAAAGGTGTGCATTTCTCATTGGGAGAGATGAAGATTAAACTGAAAGAAGGAATGCATACCATTTGGAAGAGTCCTTATAGGATGAATCCAAACCTGTGCATGAAGGTCAATGAAGAGATTGACAAAATTAATAATTCTAGAATCATCGAACCTATTGATAAATCTGAGTGGGTTAGACCCATAGTGAATAGCATTAAGAAGGATGTCCAAATCAGGATCTATGTTAACTATAGGGAACTCAATTCTTCATGTGTCATTTATCATTTTCCTATGCCATTTACATAAGAGATCCTTGAAGGAGTTACAGAGTGAAAAATCTATTCATTTAGTAATGGATTTTCAAGGTACTTGCCAGTGCACATTACGCGCGAGGATAAGGAGAAGACCACCTTTTCCACTAAATGGGAAGCTTTACATATACTATCATGCCTTTTGGGTTAAATAATGTGCCAATAATTTTCTTGCACATCATTATCCAAGCCTTTTAGAACTTTATTCAATAGTTTTTACAGGTTTATATGGATGATTGGACCATTTATGGGATTGCGAAAAACCTCTATGATAATTTGAGATTGATGTTTGAGAGAATTAGAAAAACTTATATCTCCCTAAACATCAAGAAGTGTATCTTTACTACCCATTTTATACATTACTTGGGCACATCATTTGTAAGGATGGATTGTTGGTAGATCCAACTAAGATTGCAGTGATTTTGGGACTAGAAGAACCGACCAATCAGAGTGAAGTGCGTGGTTTCTTGGGGCATACTATATATTAAAGAAAGTTTATAAAATGTTATGCTAAAATTTTTGCAACCCTAGAGAAATTTCTCAAGGCCAAAGGAAAGTTTTATTGGGGTGACATATAATAGCAGGAGTTTGAGACATTAAAGGAGAATCTCACCATCACACCTATCCTACCCTTCCCTTCATAGAAAAAACATTTCCACATGCATGTAGATTCCTATATAATGGATATTTTTGAAGTCTTGGCACAACAAAGAGAAGGTATTGTGGATCATCACATATTATTTGCAAGCACAAAGTTGACACCAACCGAACAAAACTACACAACTACAAAATGTGAGGTGTTATCCATGATCTACGTGCTTCACAAATTTTGACAATACTTATTAGCCACACCATTCATATTTTATATAGATCATATGACATTGAAGTACTTGCTTAATAACCCTATTTTGTAAGGGCACATCCTTAAGTGGATAATCCTTTTTCAATAATTTGATTATATAGTCATAGAAAATCTAGGAAAGAGCAATCTAGGACTTGACCATTTGTCAAAAATAAATTTAGGAGAGGACGTAAATAGTATTGAAGAAACTTTTCTAGATGCATAGTTGTTTAGGTGAAATCAAATGCCACCTAATTTTGAGGATATTGTAGTATTTTTGTGCACCGAGGCTTACGCGGAAGGAATGAAGACATTAGAAAAGAAATATCTCACTATTTGAACCATACCATATCAACTTATTGAAGGATACCTATATAAAAATTGGTAGAGATAAGGTCTCATGTAGGTGTGTTGTGGAGGGTGAGCATGAATCCATTATGGAGGAAACACACCAAGGAATAGCTTGAGGACACTATGCAGAAATGCGACTACACACAAGATCCTATTAATCTGGTTTATAGTGGGACACATTATACAAAGACACTAAGGATTTTTCAAAAACATGTGATCACCGTAAGAGAATTGGAAAACCTGTAAATAGAGATGAAAATTACCTTGAGACCTATAGCAAATGTAAAACCTTTTGAAAAATAGGCAATTGATTTTGTAGGACCTATTACACCACCCGCACGTAGGACAAGTGTGTGCTACATTATCACATGTATTGATGATTTGATAAGGTGGGTAGAGGATGCACGTATAAAATATTCCACTGAAAATTACATTAGTGAGGTTACTTTGGGAAAACATCATTAGCACGTATGGATTCCCATTTAGCCTAACGAGTGATAGGGGAACTCATTTTTTGAATGATACAATTAGAATTCTCTTGATAGATTTTATGTTGATGCACCATTAAACCAGCCCTTATCACTCAAAGGATAATGACACTACTGAAGCTTTTAATAAGAACTTAGGAAATAAATTAGCGAAGATATGTGATGTTGGAAGAAAGGATTAGGATGACAAGGTATCAACCATCTTTTGGGCATACAAAATAAGATGTAAACGGTTGAAAAAGGCCACACACTTTCACTTAGTGTTTAAAATGAGGTTGTACTACATGTGGAAATTATTTTACCATCCTTAAATATTTCATGCATAGGTGGATTGGATGATGAACATGATGTGGATGAGCGTATTGAAAAATTGATGCAATTATATGAACGACCACCATTGCATGTTAGAGTAAGAAGACATAAAAGGAATGATACAAGGCTTGATATGAAATTCACATCAAGAATACATATTTTGTATTTGGAAAGATGGTACATATGTATGACTCAAGTTTGCATGCCACCCAGGAAGTTGAAATTCCATTGGTTGGGACCTTTTGTAGTGACCAAGATACTAGAATCAGGCACATATCAATTACAAGTGTTGGATGGTACCATATTTCCCAATTACTTCAATGGGAGTAGACTGAAGCCCTACTATAAATAATATTTCTTTATGTTTGTAATAAGGTAGTTTTTCCACTTAGATTAGATTTCCCTTTCATGTTTTTTATTTTCTTGTTTTTTTGTAATAAGCATGTTTGTGCGTAGGAGATGATTACCACTTATTAAGTTAATGTGCGAAGACCACACATAATTTTAGTGTGGGGTGGAAGAAGTTGTGACTACATGCAACAAGAATTTTTTTGATGTTGGTAATTTTCTTGGAGTTGGTTTAGAGGTGTGCACGACATTATTGAAGCAAGGTACTTGATGGATAAAAATTGGGTATGTGCAAGAGAAAAAGGAAAGTGTTGCAAGTGTTTAGGGACGATGGTGCTTAGTGGAAATTTCTTGGATTGGAAACCACATGAGAAAGAGGATACAAAATATAACGTGAGGGAGGAAGCAATATGTAAAAATAATTAGTATATGGCATAGAGGAAGATGTGTTGCGGCACGAAAGATGTATGCAAGTATGTCTACATTATTGAAAATAGTGGCATGCCAAAAGGTTACTACTTCGCATGCGGAAGAAAGTAGAAAAACACAAAAAAATAAAAATACATTTAATGTTTTATCGACAAGAAAGCGAGAGTAATTTATGCACTATATTTTTGGAAAAATATAAAAGGAGTGTGGGTGAGTTCATTATTACCTTACATATTGAAATTTAGAGATATTGAAGGAACGAATAAGTGTGAATCATGGTTGCAAGTGTGAAGGAGATTTGAGATAAACCGAGTAATTTACACATGACGTAGGAGTGTGTGAAGGACCTACTTCAGTGGAAGTAAGAGTATGTAAGGATGGTGTGGAGGTTGATAATACATAAAGGTTCAAGGGTTTGTATTTTCTAAGCTAGGGTTTGAAGTGGATTCATAGAACTTCAAGTTATTGAACTAGGGTATGGGGTTGTGTTGTGCAAACCAAGGAACAAAGTGGATCAATGCAAGGATTTAAAGTTAAACACCTAATGGTTATAACATGTTGGGTAAGTGTTATCAACACCTAGGGCACAAATATTATTAAATTTTCAAGTTTGAAGTTTGAAATATGTTGCAAAATATAACAATGGCACCAAAAAAGCACCCACAGTATCACCCAAGGGAAAACGAAAGGGTAAGGGAAAAGATAGGAAGCATTAGGTGGATGATGCACCAAAAGAGTGGTTTTAAGAGATGCGAAAGACCTTGGAAAAGTGATTGTAGAGTAGACGTGTGTTGTCCTCTCAAAATTTCCTCTCTTTCAAAAGTCAAGAATTGAAAATTTTGAGTTTAACACCTTTTTCTAATGTTCTGGTAAAGAGGAAAGTCGAGAAGTTAGAAAAATTCTATGTTTTTTGAGTCATTTGTGTGATTTGCAGGTCTATTAGACATTTTTGTCCCATGTGTCCCAAGTTCACTAGGGCTCTCTGTTCACCAATCGACCACTTTCTCTAAAATATGTTAACTTGCGGGCCCGTCGAACTTTTTGTTCCAACTATCCAAAGTTCAATTGGGCTCCCTGTTCCCCGATCACCCATGTTGGCTACATCATGCACTTCATGTACTTTGTTCCATCATGTCCCAAAAGTATTTGTGCATTCTATCCCTGCATCACCCGCATCAGCCAAATCACGCTTTCACGTCCCACATGTCCCAAATGTACCAAAGGCCATCTGGGCTAATTTTTCCCGCTCTTCCCGATGCTTTATTTTTGAGTTGGTAGATATGAATTTAATGTGCATTTATAACCTTCTCTCTCTAAACAACTATTTAATAAACTACCCCTCTATGCATTTTTACACACTGCTTTCTCATTACCATTTGCTCATACCCTTGCAATTGAAATCTCTGCTCGCGTCCCCATTCCCCTGTAATTTCATCATGGATTCAAGCTGTGAATTTGTTTTTCTAAGTACTATCAACATGAAGATTAAATTTCAAGGCTAGGAGCAGGTTTCTCCACTTGAGTCCTCCGTTCCCAATATCGGGATAGTGAAGTTCATCACCTGGACTTCGGTGATTTTTAGACCAGGCTGAAAGACCCAAACCACTCTCCCATGGCACAAATGATAAATGATAGCAGCCTAGAATTTTCTACTAGTTTCCCAATCTCGGTGCAATGTGTCGATAATGTACTTGCTTATGGAGCTCATTTTAATCCCGATACAAGTGAATTAACCAACGTTCATGGGGAGCTCATTAGCAAGCTTGATGCCACCACATTGCCACTTCCCTAAGAATACCAGAGATGGAAAATTCTGTGGTAATCTCCCAAAATCAAGCACAGGCCCTTTTTGATCAGGACAGTGAGAAATATAAAGCTAGAGTAGCGAAGTCATGGCTTAAGAACCCTAAGAAAGGGGCATCTCGACTATCCAAAGCTCTGTTTAGGTCTGATTTCAATGAGGATCTATCTGACTTCATAATCTTGTTAGCTCGTGTCATGGGATTACCTTCTACTAACGAGTTCCACTTCTAGATGTGCCCACTTATCAACATAGTGTGTGAAGGTACCAAGAACATAAGTTGGGTAGAGATCATCTGCATGAATTTAACAGAGCAGCTATCCCATGTACAACAAACTAAAAAGTTCTACATGAATTCCTACTTGATGTATACCCTAGCAGCATCTAGATAGTGGTTTGGCTTTAGATACATTTATGCTCGAAGGGTGATCCTATATATGCTTATTGCCCTCGCTCACCCCTGGACACTAGCAATCACAATTTTAGGAGGTGAATGATGCCTTTACCATGTACATTGTAAGGCTTCTAGAAAGTGACACTACAAGGAGGTTTTCAAATGAATCCATGAGCTTGATAGTGAAGTACGAGCCTACTTCATTCAATTTAGAAGGTTCTCTTACATCAGGCTAGTATGTTATGAGAGCACTCCTCTTAAGCTCCCAATATTTTGTAATGATAAGATGGCCCTGATTGAAGTATGTAGGCAATTGGACAAATTGCACAAAACTTGTAGGGATAAGAAGATCACCGGGTTAAAATTCCTCATATCTTTGGGGAACTATACACGTAAAACCACTCTGGATGCTCAGAACATAGAGAGAGCCCTAGCTCCCATCACTGTCCACTTCTTTAGGCCTAGAACCTGTTTTGACTTGAAGAAATTCATTGAGCTAAACATTAGAATCAACTACCATCATAGGGAAACATTGAAGATTATTGCGTTGACTGCACAGATGATTTTAAGGCTAGAAGGAGGCATTATGGCAAGTTTCCTCTTCAGTTAATTCAAGAGCTTAACTTGTATCAAATTCTTGAAGGAATTCAGGATGAAAACATAGACCTGTTGTCATATGAATATGAAATTGTGATCAAACACACTCCCTTAGAGGATCTAGACTAGTTTAAGAGGGAGAAAGATGATTTGGCTGAGATCCTCGCCCCTATCCTGGTAAGGACAAAAGTCTGGGTTGATAGAAAGGTTTGTGCATTAAGGAAGAATGTAGGAGAATCCTCTTCCAAAGACACTTCGATACCAAGGAAGGAGGCACAAACACCTGGCCTCAAAGGTACTGCATGAATCCTCCTCATGCCTCATCAAGTAAAGGTCCTAAATCCTCCACTCCTTCCTCCACTCAGTCTATCAAAAGAAGGTGAAGGAAGTCAAGAAGGAGCCCATTGAAGAATATCCTCTCGCCAAAGCATTCTAACTACCTTCTGGGATAGAGAACATCATTGTTCTCAGTGAGAGTGAAGATAATGAAATACCAATTCTTGCAGGTGTTTCTAAAACCACAATGGATAAGAATTAGGAAATTCATAGCACCAAGCCTCCAAGCACCATGGATTCTTCTATTCAAGAAGGCTCATCTGATTCACTCACATCTCAATTAGAAGCAACAACGGTAAAACCTCTATGTGCCATGAGTTATCTCACTCTTAGTCCCCTTGCTCCTACTTCTTCTTCTTCCTCCACATTTGCATGGGTGCAACCTTTTGTTGATAGTAGGAAGAGGAAGTATTCTTCTCGGGTCTCAGGGCCCAACTTTGATGATGTGGCCACCTTGTTGGGTACTACTCCTTCTACTCCTGCCAAGAAAGCTAGAACCACTTCAAGGATAGTGACTGATGCCCAAGGTCAACAATTCCTTGAGATAGCCAAGCACAAAGTTGACAAGCTAGAGTAGGATTTGCAAGCCTCCGATTTATAACTCTAAAGGATCTCAATGGGAGAGTCTAATCCTGAAGTTAAAATTCACAACCTTCAAGAAATAGTCACCAGGGTCATTGGGAGGGTGGAAAAAGGGTAGCAAACTATAGAGCAGCTGGAGGAGTAGGCTCAAGTGCTTTCTAGTTTCATCAAGTCACTGCTATCTAAAGATAAAGTTTTAGACCCTACCCCATTGACTTCTCTTCCACCACCTGTGATCCTTAGTCAAGATGAAGTCCAGAGCATCAAGGACATACATAGGTACTCCATCTATGGGAGGGCTATGGAGGCCATGGTGGATGACATGCTTGTTGTAGGGTTGAATTTCATTGGTGAAGCCTTCAAGCTCAATGAGAAGGTAAATAATCTGTAACAAAAGCTCTCCTCCACAATTGGAAATATGGATAAAGAGCTCAAACTTTGGAGTAGCTGCATAGTAGACCTTTTCCTGATGGGGCAAACTGATGAAAATATTTTGATGGCGAGTAAGGTCTTTGATGATGTGAAAGATAATTTGTCAAAATCATGGGTATTCAACGTGGAGTAGAAAATCAAAGTGCTGGAGGAGGCTTTGGGAGAATTAAGGAATAATGCATGGCATAAGGGAGAGGCTTTTAAAGCTCTTGTGATATATACTTTTAAGGATATTCACAGCCATCTCCATGATGAGACCTCATGTGTACCTTTCTCCCTGCAGGAAATTAAAGCTCAATTTAGAGCTTTTATCAAAGAAAAATTGTTTAAAGAGGATTCATTTACCAAGGAGAAGATAAAGGAAATATTCTCTCTCCAATCTGCCATTGAGGAAGCAAATAAGGAGTACCATATGCACACTGAGTTCAAAAAGGAGATGGAGAAATGTCTGGGATCTTGACCCAAAGCTACGCTAACACATTGGTTCCACGTGGCAAAGACATAGTGGAGGCCTTGAAAAGGTTTAGATAATGGATCCTCAATTCAAGGGGACCTTCCTAGTCATGAGCACTTGTCTTCCTCTCTGGCTTCTCTCTCCTTCTTTTTCTCGTTTCATAATTATTGTAAGTAGTTGGGGTTTTGCGTTAAACATCCTTTTAACTAAAATTTTAGTTAAAAGAAGCAGTTACCAGGTGTAACTGATTTGTAAAATTATATAATGGTCTCTCTCCACCATTTTCAGGGCTGGAACTTGGCTTATTTTTGAAAGTGTAAAGAGTAGCAAAGCAATCAATACAAAAGAACTTTCTTTCTTTGTCCATCTGATCCTATTATTCATTGCTATCCATTGAATACTGTTGAATCATTTGTCTGTATTATGTCAAGAAGCTTTGTATTCTTGTGGATGTTATTTCTGGAACTTTGTGTCTTTGTAATAGCATCTTATTGATTCAAATGCAAATGGTTTTATTCCAAAATTTTTATTCTGGCATACATAAGGAATTACTTTGTTATCTATAGTTCTGGAAAATGCCTTTCTACTCATTTTCACTTCTTCATACCTCTGTACTTTTGTATTGATGATCTATTTATTTTAAAACACTTTCATGATATCCAAGTTCCACATTTAAAATATGCATTGTATATATGTAAATAAGCTCGATCTTTAAAAATGGGAACCTATCTAATTAAATAAGAGGGAATTCTCATCCCCCGACTATTGCTCTCAACAAATTCCTTTTTAATGATTAACAGCTTTTGGACTCCACTGGGATTCATTTTATTAAAATGAATTCCAGTTCTTTGAAAATTTCTTGATCATCCTTTGATATGACAACTCCAAGGTTTACTCACGGAAGAAGGGCCCTTGGTATTGAAGATTCTCGCTTTAGCTTTTGAACAACAAGGTTTGTCTTTCCTTCAACAGAAGGAATAGAAGAGCTCATTCAACAAGCACTCCTCTTATTGAAGATAGAACCCCTATAGGTGTTATTCCTTTAGAGCAACTCAGCCCTAATCTCTCGTGTGCTCGATCCTCACCGGTGTTTCAGCTTCCCCTTCAAGCCATCTTTCCAAGGATGGCAACACCATTTCCCTAGGGCCATCATGTTGGACCTCTCACCCTTCCTCAACCTTTACATGAGTTACCTAGAGGTAACAAAAAGAACTTCCCTAGTTCGAGGTGATGGAAAGGTACATCCCGATGAGCATATCATAGCCTTCATAGTTGCATGTGGAGTTCTTGAGTTGAGCATGAAGATGTCTCGGTGAGGCTTTTTATAGAGACTTTACAAGATAATGCAACAGATTGGTTCTATCACCTTCCAACTCGGGGCCATTACCAGTTGGAACACGATGAGAACAAGGTTTGAGAACCGTTTCAAACCTGCAGAGGATGTACACACTTTGTTGGCCCAAATTTCTCAAATAAAGAAGGATTCACAAGAACCCATGAGAGAATTTGTGGCTAGGTTTAACAAGATGATTAACAAAATCCCACCAGACACTCAACCTAGTAGATCAAATACAAAAGTGTTTCTTCCTGAATGCTCAATTTCTTGAAGTTAGTTATGCATTAAGAAGAGCCAATCTTGCTACATTGGCCAAGGATCAAACTCTTGTTGTTAGTGTCGAAGATGATTTGATTATGTCTAGAAATTTGAAAAGAGACCCTTCTAAGTCTAGATCTTCTTCTTCCTCCTCTTCCACTCCCGGGCCTAATACTGATCCATTAGTGCAAAATCTTGCCAATGATCTCATTGCCATCAAGAAACAATTGGCTCAGCATGCCCCCTATGTAGATGTTCCAAGGAGGAATTTTCAACCTAGGAATCATTTGCCTGCTTCTCAGACAAGGCTAGCACTTGAGGGGCCACCTATCAAGGTTCTTGTTAACGTAACCTGTGAGGTTGAAGAGCCTAAATATGAGGATTTTAATGAAGATTTTGAAGAACTTGAAGAAGAAATTGATGGAGAGATGGAGGAACTTGAGGGATCTTGAGTCAATTTCTTCACTACTGAAGGTGTTGATGAGGAAGATGATTATGATGAAGTGGTAGCAGATATAAATAGTGAATCATATGCTTTTATGACTCGAGAGTAGACAAATAAAAGGGAGAAAGTGATGTAGCCTACTAAAATATCCAAGAGTAATCCCATGACTATCCTTGTGATTGCAAAAAGAGGATATCCTATCCCCACTACGTCCACACAGAAGGTGAGTTCTCGCTCATTCTATTTTCCTAATTCTTCTACTAAAGTTTCTTCTTCTTCCACAACTCCTAAATCGACAAGCCTAAGGTTTCATGTGATGATGGCCCATCCACCTCTAGATCTTTCGATATCATTGATCACCTAAAAAAGAAAAAGGTTCAAATTTCAAAGGCCGAGTATTATCAAACCTATTCCAAAGCTTTTGCCAAAATGGTTCACTTTGTTAATTCTCAATCCAAACTTTTCACCAAAGGCCTTTTACCTACTCCATCCTCCACACCTCAACCCAATCTGGTAGCTTCCCACCTCACCAAATGATAAGATCAAACCATTTTATGTGACCCTCCTTATAACATGCCATAAACTCAACAACTGTGTCATAGATTCAGGAGCATCAGATAATGTAATGCCTACAAAGTAGCACATGCTTTGGGCCTAACTCTCACACACAATTATGGGTCTTGTTATTCCATGGAGAGTAAGAAGTTCCCCTAGTTAGAAGAATCAAATATGCATAAGTAGATTTTGCCACTTTACCTAAGAAAAAGGTCTTGGCTACTATCCTCGTAGTAGATATTCCACCTTCATATGGTATGCTATTAAGTAGGAATTTTTGCAAAGATGTGGGAGGAGAAATTCAAATGGATTGGTCACATGCCCTCATACCAGTTAATAGAGAAATGAAGAAGCTATTGCTTGAGAAGCAATCTGAGTATATTGTACAAAAAAGATGATCCCAAAGTGTAAATACTTTATGAAGATATGGGGCATGGTAACTATATGATTATGTCTCCAGAGGAAACTTAGCTTCCTAAAGGAGTACTTCATGATCCTAATGAGGTTTGGATTTTAGAATTTGATGGAAGTTGTTCCTCAGCTTGTTTTGGGGTTGGTGTAGTATTGGTGCCTCCCGAGGGAAAGGTTCATCCTTTCTCATTCAAACTATAGTTTGAGAATACTAATAATAAAACATAGTATGAAGCTCTCATTCTCGGGCTTAATGTGGTGAAAGAAAAAGGTGTGAGGAATCTTCTAGCTCGTGGAGAGTTACGGAACTTTTTGTTAAACAAGTCGAAACCTTTTTCAAGTAAAGAATAGAAGGTTGAAGCATTACAGAATCAGTTTGGGATTCTATTGAATTCCTTGATGCTTTCTCCATTGAAGCAAAGACCTAGGGAAAAGAACACCGGCTAATTCACTAGCTATCTCAGGATCATTGCTTAATACCTCATCCTGACTTTTCTCAAGATAGGTTTATCATTGAGATGATCCATAGGCCCAATGTACCTGATAACGCAAATAACTGGTAGGTTTTCAATGATGATCAACATTTTATTTCTTTCTTAGAGCTCAGGGACAATTTTGAGTAGTTTTACTTTGAAGGAAGTGACAATTTGCCTCGTGAGAGTGTGTCTTCCCATGAAGAGGATGTCAAAGAAGAAATAGATCAAGATGGGTGTATCAAGCTCAAAGGTAACAAGATTCCAAAAGGATTGGTGAGTTTAGAAGAATTGTTTGATAAACATGACAGGTATGTTAGGTCTAAGGCTTCTACCGGATCAAAATAATCATGAGTATATAAAAACTAATATTGGAAGTTCTGTTGACCCCAAGCTTGAGAACATTGGAAAATGTTGTACACCAGAAGAAAAGAAGAAATTAATCAACCTTTTAAGGAAGTATAAAGATGTTCTTGCATATTCCTATGAGGATCTAAAATCCTTCCAACCAAAGGAGATGTAACATTTCATCCCTCTCAAACCTGGGATTAAACTTTTCAAGAAGAAACAAAGGCAATACAATCCTAAGATAGTTGACACTATTTTTCAGGAAATACAAAAGTTGTTGAAAGCCAAAATCATTTTTCCCATCCACCATTCAACATGGATTACCTACATTGTGCCTGTCAAGAATAAAAATGGTGAGATTCGTATCTGTGTTGACTTTATAAATCTAAATCAAGCTTCCTTGAAGGACAACTATCCTTTTCCCATGATGGATCAAGTATTGCAAGTGGTCATGGGATTTGAAATGTTACCCATGCTTGATGGATTTTTAGGGTATAATCAAGTATAAGTTAATACCACGATCAACACAAGATGACTTTCACTACTCCTTGGGGTACTTTTTCCTACAAAAGGATGCCTTTTGGGCTCATCAATGCCGGTGCCAATTTCCAAAGAGCTATGGAATTGGCCTTTGGAAGTTTGAAAGTGAAATGTATTGTTGTATATCTAGATGACCTAATTGTGTTTTCCAAGACTAGAGTAGATTATTTTTAGCATCTGAAATATTTCTCTTGAAGTGCAGAGAGCATGGGATCTCTTTGAATCATAAGAAATCTATATTTTGTGTCATAGAGGGAAGATTTTTAGGGAATATTGTTTCTAAAGATGATATAAATATTGACCCTGAACAAGTTTAAGCCATTCAACAGATTCCTCTTCTAACCAACAAGAAGGGAGTGCATTCTTTCTTCGGTAAGATCAAATTTCTAAGAAGATTTATCCCTGATTTTATAGAACTAACTTTGAACATCTCTCAAATGATGAAGGGAAAACAAACATTTGGTTGGTCTCTTAAAGGGAAAGAAGCCTTTGAAGGTGTTAAAAAGGCTATTGCTAGAACTCCTATCCTAGCATGTCCAGATTTTCAAAAGAAGGATTTTATTATCTATTGCTATGCCATAGATAACACCCTGTTGCTGTTTTGACTCGGAAAGATTTTGATGATCATGAGATCCTGATTTCATTTATGAGCTATATTATTAAAAATAATGAGTTGAAATACACAGTGATGAAGAAACATGCTTTTTTAGTGGTTAAATATGTCAAGAGATTTCGTTTTTATATTCTTAACTCTCACTCCACAGTACTTGTGCCTGACACAACTATCAAGTCTATTCTCACACAACAAGAGTTTGGATCCAAGAGAGGGAACTGGGTGGCAAAGGTTCAAGAATATGATATTGACATTAGACCAACCAAACTAGTCCGTGGAAAAGGCTTGTGTGAACTCATCGCTGAGGGAGCTAGACATGAGTTACCCAAGGATGAAGTTGATCTTCCTATCATTCTGTTTCTCAGCTCAATTGATGAATGGTATGCTGATATCACACATTTTCTCACCTATGGGGAGTGTCCCTCTCATTTGACTACCAAAGAAAAGAGAGCTATTAAGTTAAGATCAACCCAATATGTATTGTGGGAGAATTCTTTGTTCAAGCGTGGGATGGATGGAAGATTTCTAAAATGCGTGGATAAAGAACAATAGAGGAAGCTTCTTTCATCTTTCCATGATCAAGCATGTGGAGGCCATTACTCATCTACTATTACTACTCACAAGATTCTTCATGTAGGATACTATTGGCCTACCTTGTTCAAAGATGCATCAAAGTGGATTGATAAATGTGAATCTTGTTAGACCTTTATGGGTGGACCCAAGTTGGCTTCCTTTCCTCTTAAGCCGCCATGTTTGAAGATCCTTTTCAACAACGGGGTTTAGATTTCATTGGAACACTTAATCCCTCTTCAAGTGCTGGACATACCCAAGTATTGACTACCACTTATTTTACTAAGTGGGTAGAAGCCATTCCAATAAAGAGTACTACTTTTGAAGTAGTATGTAATTTTATCAAAGAAAACATCTTGGTAAGGTTTGGTGTGCCAAACAAGATTGTGATAGATAATTCTTCATTTTTCTTCAACTCGAGATGATGAATTTTTGTTATGGATATGGCATCTCCATAGCTCATTCTTCGACTATTATCCTCGGGAGAATGGGCAAGATGAATCAACAAACAAAAATCTAGTGGCCATAATAAGGAAATTGGTTAATGAATCTCAAGAGAATTGGCACAAGAATTTCTATGATGCTCTTTGGGAAAACATGATTACACCTAAAAGAGCTATTGGGATGTCCCCTTTTTAGGTGGTATATGGAGTAGAAGCTCAATTGCTAGTAACAATGGAGTTACCAGCCTTGCATTTAATGAAGGCCATTGAAGACACTAGCTTTAATGATTCTTTGGATAAGAGGATCATGTACCTTTACAAATTGAATGAAGACAGATTGAAGGTTGCTGATAGAATATCTACTCACCAACAAAAGGTAAAAGCCTTGTTTGATAAGAAGGCCAGGTCCAGGATTTCAAAGTTGGAGATATCATTTTATTGTGGGATAAAAGACATGAACCTCATGGCAGCCATGGCAAGTTTGATTCTCTTTGGCTCGACCTTTCAAGATCAGGCACTTTGCTGGTGAGAATTCTTTCTACCTTGATTACATGGATGGTTCTTCTCTCCCACTTCCTTATAGTGGGTAGTACCTAAAATTGTTTAAGTCCTAGGTGAATAGGAAGTCCTCTGTATATTATGTATAGGTGTCTCCTTTCTTGCTTGTGTGTGTTTTCCTTCCCTTGCTTTTTGGTGTGTTTTCCTTCTTTTTTTGGGGTGTTGTTTTCTATATTGGTTACTTTTGACTCTGTGGCCCAATGGATAAGGCACTAGTATACGCTTCCCTAAGTTTTCTGAGAGTTTTTACCTTGTCTCATTCTTTGAATCCAACCAAGTCATCCCCAGAAGGAGCCAACTATTGTCCTCTAAAAATTTCCCCTCTTTTGAAAGTCAAGAATTGAAAATTTTGAGTTTGACACCTTTTTCTGATGTTTTGGTAAAGAGGAAAGTCAAGAAGTTAGAAAAATTCTACGTTTTTTGAGTCATTTGTGTGATTTGTGGGTCTATCGTATTTTTTATCCCATGTGTCCCAAGTTCACTAGGGCTCTCTGTTCACCGATCGACCGCTTTCTCCGAAATCTAGTTAACTTACGGGCCCGTCAAAACTTTTTGTTCCAACTATCCCAAGTTCACTTGGGCTCCTATTCCCCAATCACCCACATTGGCCGCATCATGCACTTCACGTACTTTGGTCCCTCATGTCCCAAAAGCATTTGTGCATTCTATCCCCGCATCACCCGCATCGGCCGAATCACGCTTTCACGTCCCGCGTGTCCCAAATGTACCAAAGGCCATTTGGGATAATTTTTCCCACTCTTCCCGATGCTTTCTTTTTGAGTTGGTAGATATGAATTTAATGCGCATTTATAACCTTATCTCTCCTAAATGACTATTTAATAGACTACCCTCTACGCATTTTTGCACACTAGTTTTTCATTACCATTTGCTCATACCCTTATAATTTAAATATCTATGCACGTCCCCATTCCCCCTCTAATTTCATCATGGATTCAAGCTATGAATTTGTTTTTCTAAGTACTATAAACATGAAGATTAAATTTCAAGGCCAGGAGTAGGTTTCTCCACTCGAGTCCTCTATTCTTGATATTGGGGACAGTGAAGTTAGTCACCTAGACTTTGATTATTTTTGGACCAGTTGATGAGATCTAAACCCCTCTCCCATGGCACAAATGATAAATGATAGCGGCCTAGCATTTTCTACTACTTTCCTTATATTGGTGTAATGTGCTGACACCGTGCTTGCTTGTGGAGATCATTTCAATCCCGATACAAGTGAATTGACCAACGTGCATGGGGAGCTCATTGCCAAGCTTGATGCCACCACCATTGCCACTGCCCTAAGAATACCAGAGATGGAAAATTCTATGGTAATCTCCCAAAATCAAGCACAGGCCCTTTTTGATCAAGACAAAGGAGAAATACAAAGCCGAGTAGTGAAGTCATGGCTGAAGAACCCTAAGAAAGGGGCATCCCGACTATCCAAAGCTCTGTTTAGGTCTGATTTCAATGAGGAGCTATCAGAATTCATAATCCTGTTAGCTTGGGTCATGGGCTTGCCTTCTACTAACGAGTTCCACTTCTGGATGTTCCCACATATCAACATAGTGTGTGAAGGTACCTAGAACATCAACTGGGTAGAGATCATCTGCATGAATTTGACAGAGTAGCTATCCCATGTACAATAAACTAAAAAGTTCTACATGACTTCCTACTTGATGTATACCCTAGCAACATCAAGACAATGTTTTGGCTTTACATACATTGATGCTTGCTGTAGAAGGGTGATCCTATATGTGCTTACTCGCCATTAGTTCACCCCCGGACATTAGCAATAACAATTTCAGGAGGGTGAATGATGCCTTCACCATGTACATTGTAAGGCTTCTAGAGAGTGACACTGCAAGGAGGTTTTTAGATGAAGCCATGAGCTTGATAGCGAAGTACAGAGCCTACTTTATTCAATTTAGAAGGTTCTCTTACATCAAAGCTAGCAAAGTTATGAGAGCACTCCTCTTAAACTCCCCATATTTTGTAATGATAAGATGGCCCCGATTGAAGTATACAGGAAATTGGACAAATTACACGTAACTTGGAAGGATAAGAAGATCAATGGGTTACACTTCCCCATATCTTTGGGGAACTATACATGTAAAACTGATCTGGATGCTCAGAACATAGAGAGAGCCCTAGCTCCCATCATTGTCCACTTCTTCAGGCCTAGAACCTATTTTGACTTGAAGAAATTCATTGAACTAAACATCAGAATCAACTACCATCATAGGGTAGACACTAAAGATTATTGGGATGACTGCATAGATGATTTTGAGGCCAGAAGGAGGCATTATGGTAGGTTTCCTCTTCAGTTAATTCAAGAGCTTAACCTGTATCAAATTCCTGAAGGACTTTAGGATGACAACATACGGACACTGTTGTCATATGAATATGAAACTGTGATCAAACACACTCCCTTAGAGGATCTGGACTGGTTTAGGAGGGAGAAAGATGATTTGGCTGATATCCTCACCCCCGTCCCGTAAGGAAAAAGTCTCAGGTTGATAGAAAAGTTTGTACGCTGAGGAAGAATGTAGGAGAATCCTCTTCCAAAGACACCTCGACATCGAAGAAGGAGGCAAAAACACCAGCCTTCAGAGGTACTGTACAAACTCCTCATGCCTCATCAAGTAAAGGTCCCGAATCCTCCACTCCTTCCTCCTCCACTCAGGTCTATCAAAAGAAGGTGAAGGAAGTCAAGAAGGAGCCCATTAAAGAAGATCCTCTGCCAAAGCATTCATAACTTCCTTCTACACCAAAGAACATCATTTTTCTCAGTGAGAGTGAAGATAGTGAAATTCTACTTCATGAAGGTGCTTCTAAAACCCCAATGGATAAGGAGTAGAAAATTCATAGCATCGAAGCCTCCAAGCACCATGGATTCTTCTATTCAAGAAGGCTCATCTGCTCCACTCACATCTCAATTGGAGGCAACAACGGTAAACACTCTATGTGCCATGAGTTCTCTCACTCTTGGTCCCCTTTCTCCTCCTTCTTCCTCCACATTTGCATGGGTGTAACCTCTTGTTGATAGTAGGAAGAGGAAGTCTTCTTCTCGGATCTCAGGGCCCAACTTTGATGATGTGGCAGCCTTGTTGGCTACTACTCCTTCTACTCCTACCAAGAAAGATAGAACCACTTCAAGGATAGTGACTGATGCCCAAGGTCAACAATTCCTTGAGATAGCCAAGCCCAAAGTTGACAAGCCAGAGCAGGATTTGCAAGCCTCCGATTTGGAACTCTCAAGGATCTCAATGGGAGAGTCTACTCCTAAAGGTGAAATACACAACCTTCAAGAAACAATCACCAGGGTCATTGGGAGGGTAGAAAAAGGGCAGCAGACTATAGAGCAGCTGGAGGAGTAGGCTCAAGTGCTTTCTAGTTTCATCAAGTCACTGCTATCTAAAGATAAAGTTCTAGACCCTACCCCACTGACTGCCCTTCCACCACCTGTGATCCTCACCAAGATGAAGTCTAGAGCATCAAGGATATACACAAGTACTCCATCTATGGGAGGGCTATGGAGGCCATGGTAGATGACATGCTTGTTGTAGGGTTGAATTTCATTGGTGAAGCCTTCAAGCTCAATGAGAAGGTAAATAATCTACAACATAAGCTCTCCTCCACAATTGGAAATATGGATAAAGAACTCAAAATTTAGAGCAGCTGCATAGTAGACCTTTGCCTGATGGGGCAGACTGATGAAAATATTTTGATGGAGAGTAAGGTCTTTGATGATGTGAAAGATAATTTGTCACAATCATGGGTATTCAACATGGAGTGGAAAATAAAAGTGTTGGAGGAGGATTTGGGAGAATTAAGGAATAGTTGGTAGAAGGGAGAGGCTTTCAAAACTTTGGTGATATATGCTTTTAAAGATATTCACTGCCACCTCCATGATGAGACCTCAGGCGTAGCTTTCTCCCTGTAGGAAATTAAAGCTCAATTTAGAGCTTTTGTCAAATAAAACTTGTTTAAAGAGGATTCCATTATCAAGGAGAAGATAAAGGAAATATTTTCTCTCCAATCTACCATTGAGGAAGCAAATAAGGAGTACCATATAGACACCGAGTTCGACAAGGAGATGGAGAAATGTCTGGGATCTTGGACCCGGATACCGCCAACACATCGCCCCACGTGGTAGAGACATAACAAAGGCCTTGAAAAGGTTTAGATAGCAGATCCTCAAGTCAATGGGCCCTTCCCAGTCATGAGCACTTGTTTTCCCCTCTAAGCTCATCTCTCCTTATTTTTCTCATTTTGTAATTATTGTAAGTAGTTGGGGTTTTGTGTTAAGCATCCCTTTCACTAAACATTTTATTTAAAAGAAGAAGTTACCAAGTGTGCAACTGATTTGTAAAATTATAAACGGTATTTCTCCACCACTTTCGTATGGAACGTGGTTTATTTTTGAAAGTGTAAAAAAATAGCAAAGCAATCAATACAAAAGAACTTTCTTTCTTTGTCCATTTGATCATGTTATTCATTGCTATCCATTGAATACTATTGAATCATTTGTCTGTATTATGTCAAGAAGCTTTGTATTCTTGTGGATGTTATTTCTGGAACTTTGTGTCTTTGCAATAGCATCTTATTGATTCAAATGCAAATGGTTTTATTCCAAACAATTTTATTCTGGCATGCATAAGGAATTACTTTGTTATCTATAGTTCTGGAAAATGCCTTTCTACTCATTTCCACTTCTTCATTCCTCTATACTTTTGTATTGATGATCTATTTTATTTTAAAATGCTTTCATGATATCCAAGTTCCACATTTAAACTATGCATTGTACATATGTAAATAAGCTTGGTCTTTAAATAAGGGAACCTCTCCCATTAAAGAGGAGGGACTTCTTGTCCCCTGACTATTGCTCTCAACAAAGTCCTTTTTGACGACCAACAACGTGTGAGTCAAACTTGACTAAGTAAAATATTAACAAATACAATCATCACTCGCAGAGGCACATGAGGCCAAAATAAACAAGAAGGTGATAAAGAAAATGGATTAGAGGACTACAAAGGGAAAATGGGTCTATGATGACATAATGTAAAAATACTTGGAGAACACTTGAGTCCTTCAACTATATGAGTCACCTTTTCTCAAAGAATCCGAATGATTGTATCAATGGTTGATGTCATGCGTCCATGAGGAATATTTTTATTTTATAGGTAGAAGAATGCACATTATCGCACAACTAATTGTAAGAGTTACAGACTTGCATAGTTTAGGATTTGAGATAGAGCCAAATTTGGAGTATGATACATGAGTAGAGGCCACCGCTACTCCACTTAATTATTAAAGGAGGTCGTGTAATATACGTCGCATGTATAAGTGACCTGGCATGAGAGTTGCCACGTGAATTGTCGATTCTGAAGCTAGTAACATTAGAGATGTGGTCAAATGTAAATAAGAAGTGGATACATATTGCTAACAAAATAGCGCATAAAATACACTACAATATTATGTAATTCATTAATGAAGGAATTAATGAAGAAGAAATGGTACAAGTAATCAAAGGTCGAAGATAGCTTGGGGTACTATCTTTCTTTTAAATATCTTTTGAGAGATAGGCATATCGAATGGGACTAAGGAAAAGGTTTGGATATACCCAATAGAGAATAATTCCCCATTTAGAGGTTCATAGATTACCCTTATGATGGAGGCATCACCGATGCATTAAATATATGAGAAGAAAAGTGGTATAACTTAATGCATGAGGCATTCGAGGACGATTGACATGTACCAAAGGAAATGCCCTCAATTTTGGATTGTGAGGAAAAATTTTATAGTTCATCAACATTTTTTCTTGGGAATGTTCTATATGAGTAATGGGAAGAGAGGCCCATGGTGCAAACTTCCATTTACCTTCATAGGTAGGTACTTCCAAGTATCAATTAACAAGATTAGGGATGCACGAAAATTAATTTTTGATACAAATAAGGTAGATATTGAATGCCAAACATAGCGCACCAAGTTTTTATACCCTTATAAGTCTACATATGTTGATATGATGGAGTCATACAATATGGAAATCACTCCTATGAATCTTGTGGTGGGGAAGAACGTAACAAGGGACTATGTTGATCTAAGTCCTAGAATTAAGAATGGAAAATATATTGATGGAACATAAATTAGCCTCCTAAAATTTCTAAAGGGAAAAAAAAACTATGGGAAAAAGGGTGTGTGAGGAGACCCTCCTTGACAGGAAGAAGAAGAAGAAAAAGAAAGAGGAGGAGGAGGAGGAGGAGGAAGAATAAGAGGAAAATTTTGTGCTTGACTACAATCATAGGGAAAAGTTATGAAGAGGGCACAAAGTATAGAAAATTACCACAGAACTTCGAGGCAACAAATAAGTACCCCAAGATTACTCCAACCAAGCCGAGTCAAGAAAATAAGACAAGTCCTCATAGGAAAATAAGGTGAAGGTTGGTGATGACTAAGGAAAGTGATGAAGATAAGTACGTAGAAGAGGTCTCACATAGTGGAGATCCAACACATGATGAGGAAGTGGCTAAGGATGACACTATACAACATGATGCAATGGTACACAACACACATGAGGAAGAATCCAAGGAATAAGAGGAAAACAAAAGTGATGGCGAGCCATCCGGAGAAGGCATGGGAACCAAAAGAGGAGATGGGGGTACCACACATCCGAGTGTTAAAAAGAAGGTACCAAAAGGGAAACATAATGAAGGAATGAGGAAAAGGAACAAGTATTACATACATCCCAATTGAGTTATATAGATGATAATACAAAGGTGTTGTGAGAAAGATTCCAAAGCACATTGCATAATAAGGACCTCTATGGTGGGAGGTAATTGACCAAGAAGGAGTGAAAATTCACACAAAGAAGTCACTTTTCTTAAACATGAAAAATCACATGGAGGAGCCTAAGCTTGAAATTAATAATGAGCCATTTTCTAGGTGAAAAATGAAGAAGGTATTAGGTACACTCCTCACAACTATAAAAACCATTGAGCTAACTAATGAGCATGCTAAAAATGCTTTGAACAAGATGAAAATGAAGCTAGCACACAAAAATTTGGACAAGGGTGCCACTATAAAATTATTTTTGGAGGATAAGAAATATAAAGAACAAGAGGTCTAGTAAATCATGAAAGAGTTGGGAAAATAAGATAAGCGTGTAAAATATGCCTTCAAAAATCCACTCACATTATAAATGTAATTACAACACCACCCCTCAACCTAGTAGAAAATGCTAAAGATGAATATATATCATAATTTCACTACTTGGAAGACTTGGTAAGAATGTTATTACATGAAAATAAGTATGTGCAAGGGTCCTCGTGAGGCAAAGTTGGCTCTAGAGTGAGAAAATAACAAGGAGGAAGTGGTGCCCAAAATATTTGAATATGAGGTATTGAGCACCATGATAAAGGATAATATGAGTAAGGTAGGATTAATGTTTGAGAACTGTAAATACCTTGATCCCATCCTCAAATCTCATACCAATCAGAGGAAACCAAACTTAAGCTAGTGTAAGCTACTAAGAAGGACAACAAAGTTGGGGGAGAAGAGATTATGGCCAAGATTTCCTGGAAGTAGGGTTTTCTTAAGGCTATGAGAGATACATTTGAGGTAAGGCTCAAGGAACTCGTCTTGTTGGTTTTGTGGAAGATGGATGAATTAGAGGGAATTTCATCAAGGCTTACTGGAATTATCAGGATTTGAAGCAAAAGGGTGAAGAAATTACCAATGAATAGGTGTAAGACATTGTTTCATTGGTTTTGAATGCATTTGCAAAGGAACTTACAACGTGGAAAGAGATGGAAAATATCATGAAGATAGAGTTCCAAGAATTAATCCAGCCACCCCAAGAATAATTTGAATGCACACACCCAAAAATTAATATCATTTGATTAATTTATATGCACCACCATTATTTGGTCCTCCATTTCTTTATTCTTTAATTCATTAAAGACATTCTTTGTTGACATATTTCCGAGGACAAACAATATCCCTAGTGTGGGGTAATGTTGGTCAGAGAAAATTGACTAAGTACCAATAGAGTGTAGGGGCTCATGCATAAGGGTGCACACTCAAGAGAATAAACTAGTGAAAAAGTGGTGCACAAAATAGTGGAATAGGTTAGCGTACAGGCTACGTGTATGCATGCATATGATTAGGGACTTATCAAATTTTCCAGAGAGGCTAAAAATGGAAAAGAAGAGCTGGAGTGCCACTCAAGCAAAGATCATAAATAGATAAAGGTAGGATAAATTAGGATGTACACAAAGGGGTTATAATTGGGAGATCATGTATGTAGGGCTTAGATAAAGATCACACATGGAAGATGTCTAATAATAAGATTAAAGAATGTTGTATAATTAGCTTAATCTATTATTAGCAAAAATTGTAAAAAGCATGTAGGCTATTGTAAACATGCCTATTATGCACACACATATAGGAAGTGTATCCTTATTTTGACTAGTGAAAATAGAGAGTAAGTTTCGATTTAGAGAGATAGGGTACAGACTATGTAGGGTTTTGAGTGTTTTTGGTGTAAATCCAATCTTAGGTCTGTATGAGTGCGTGCATGATCAAGTGCATGGGTGTTCTAGATGATGTAATCAACTCACACGTTATGTAATTAATTATGGATTGTAATGGATAAATGCTTATGGCTTGTAGAGATTACTATGTTTGATAATGTGTGTTTAAATCTTTCTTGTTATCTTCCATGGATGTTTACTTATTATACATGGTGCCATATCTATATGCTATGATGTATAATATTGTATGAATGATTATGAATATTAACCTACATGCTAAAATCTTCATAAGAAAAGAAAAGGAGGGACCTAGTGGTTGCATGGGCTTTGGGGTGAGCTTCTAGACTTCTCTGGATGAAGAGCCAACACATATAACTAGTGTTGGCAATATATAGACTACATTTTGGCCTAATGTCCTTAATTTACTTACAACATCATGGGTGTCCCATGTTTGTAACATTATACATTGTGTATGGTCATGTATATTTTTTTTTAGGCTTAAGGGCATTGATTATCTTACAACACCATGGGTATCCCATGTTTTTAGGAAGTTATCATTTTGTGTGACATTATTTGACATGTTTTCCACAATTTCTACATTGTATGCACTTGTTTTCTACTAACACATGTGTTTTTATTCCAGTTCTTACTTTTTTGGCATTAACATTTTTATTATTATCATGTTTCGGACATGGGTGTACATATTTTATTTTTAGCTGTATGATCACATTATTCTTTGCACACACCTCAAAATAGGGGAAAAAATTGGGGATTTATTCTACATTTCTAGTAGACATGAGCATTTTTTAGAAAAAAAATGCAAGGGTAGGCAAATATGTCTCGAATTGGACTCAAACATAAGAAATTAGAAAATTTTACACATGTTAAAAATGTATATCATGGCAAGGACTGTATATATGGTTCTGATCCTATTATATGATTTTCCCAAGGGGAATTTTCATCAAATATTTCAAGAGTCTCATATTTTTCATCACTAACACAACATTTTCATATGGTTTTATACTCGATCAACTCTGTTTTGCAAAAATTAAAGGGGCATGAAGTATTTCATTCTCTCTTTCTCCATGGTACTCAGTTTCATCTTCAATTTTGGACACATTGGGGGCATGTGTATCCTTTCTCCACTCATATTTCAACATGTAATCAGTTCTACTCAGTTTTTACTTAGTTGTGTGACACATGGGAAGAGTATGGGGGAAATTTTTTCTATTTTCTACTATGTGTCCTAATTTACAAAATTAGGATTATATCCATTTACAGTGGTATGGGCCATGGGGTTGTGAAAGGTATTGGAGTGGCTAAGTTATTTGTAAGCATACTTTTCTATCATCTTGCACCTAAGGGGAAGATATCATAGCCTTGAATGACTTTGATACATGGTCTTCTTCCTTGGTGGGGTGCTTCAAATCCTCATTTTTGGTTCTCCTCTTTGACATTCATGTATTGGGTTGGTATACCTAACACATTTACCTCTCCTTGGAAAAATTATGAACTGATCACCCTAATTATTCATTAGAGTTCAAAAATCCATAATCTCCAAGGTACAAGAATGAGAGCACATTCCCTCTATAAAATAAATAGGTGTATTTCTTCCATGTTTTACATCTCTTTTAACATTTCTTGTTGGTCATTTTTGTATAATACTTTCATTACATTTTTATTTATAGTTGAATTTCCTATCTTGGGAATTGAATACACTATGTGTTGTAGGTTTCATTTTGGAGAATTCTAGAAAACACAAGGGGATACTAAAAATAATTTATTGCGAGAAAATACAAAGTGTGTCTACACACTTAGGTATTTTTTCCTTTTAAGCATGTAATTTTCAATTTTAGACTTAAAGGGGAAAAAATGTAGACACTCAAATTTAGAAATTTATCTTTGAAACTATTGATCTTGACATTACACGCTTGCATGGAAAAATGCACTCTCCTCACTCTCACTTAACACACCCTTATAAAACTCTAGAAACTTGCTTTTCTTTTCACACCTCTTTATCGTCACCTATGAAATTTAACTCGCATAAAATACATTAAAAAAAATCATGTTTAGGCTAATAAAGTTAAAATATCCTTTTCTTCCTCTCGTCCAAAAACATCGCTTTTGGTCAGCTTTTGTAAAATGTCAATTCGACCTATTCTATGGTTTTGACTAACATGTCTTGAGTTAATTATTTAAATTATATAACATTCTTCAAAAATATAACCCCTTGGTTAGTATTTTATGACATAAAACCTTCAAAAGCATATACAAGAAAGTAAATCATACCTCATTTGGTAACCTGGCACTTTAAGAACTCATGTAAAAGCAAGAACTAAAGGCACTCAAAGCTCCCTAAACTACAAAATAACTCATGCACATCCATTAGGAATTACCCTATACTGTTTTGAAGTCTCCTTTTAGGTAATGAGTCTCTATATTCATTTTACAAGAAAGCAAAGTGACCATTCCCAAGTATTTGAGCAAGTGGGAAAATCAATCAAGCATTATCAAAGTACAATTGTCAAGTCTAATTACACTATTATAGATATCACATGTTAGGAGAATGATGTATGGTTTAATACCTCTTTATAGTAGTGATGATGTCAGTGGTGTACATGGGTTCCCACAACCCACATAAATTTATTTTGTAGGAGTTCCTTATGCTACAAGGGTTTCGGGGTTTGAGAAGAGTTTACAAATCTATTTTAAAGGTGAGAAAAGAATACCGACACACGGTGATACACATTTCTAGGTATTTCAAACACTCAAGAAGTTTCAGACCTAAATTAAAAGAAGGTCCAAGACTATATGAAAGGTTCAAGACTCTACAAATGCTTTGACCGAGTTATACAATTTCAACCATTCTCAATTTTAGGTCACAATTTCAATAATGAAACATTTCCAGTCATAGATCTACACGTTCCTATGCTTAGATCACCTAGAATCTTCTATATCCACATAGAAATAGCTAAGTACACTCTCCCTTTCTTTTTGTAGTTTTTAAATCAATCATCACTTTGGAAAGAATTTTATTTTTTTTTTGTACTATTAATGTTGGATGTTAATTAAATCGAATATCCACCTGTAACATTATTCATAATTTTAATGTATGTTAGTTAAAACATTATTATATTAAAAGTGTGAGATTCACTTCTCAAAAAAGTGAAATCAGAATTATGTATTTTACTTCCTTAGATGGAGTGACTTGTTCCTTCACCTTCATAATAGTTTCCTTCTCCTAATAATTTTCCATGAACTTACCAACCAAAGTGGTTAGTTGCATCTACTCACTCATAAATTTATCACGTATAGCTTATGTGACAAGTTTAGGATAATTTCCTTCAAGTTGTGTTTTAAGAATGCACAATATCTACTCCAGTGTTTCTTTTTACTTTGCCAATTAGATCGTAGTTACTCCAATTTTCACAGTGGTAGAATCTCAATATCTACCTCAACCATGTTGATAATAGATTGTGAGGTTTTCGCTTATGTACTTGTTTAAGAAATATCAGGGATTATTGTATTCACATGGGAGGAGGGAAGAATGAGATTATACTTTCTTGTTTGTACCATTGATTGTGTTACCCACAAAAATGTTCATGCTATATTATGTGTTAGATTCTTCTTTGAGCTTGAGAGTTCTTATCTCTACAGTGCTATATTTTGGATTATCCTCACTCCATGCACTAATCAATTACATTCAAGGTGTGATTATAGGTTTTTACACTATATTTTAACTAATCAACTTGTACTTCCTTACTCTTTGGTTCTACCTTAATATATTCTTGTGTAATTTCTTTCTCCTTCACATTTTGAGCATGATATTTTTCTCATGTTATGGATTCAAAAATATATTTCACTTCTTCAAATTTCTTATCCGACCCTTATTTTTTATTATGTTTCTTTCTTTTCTTCCTCTTGTTGTACCTTTCTCTTATCCTCATATTAATTTTATTTTCTCTCCACCTCATTTTTTTCATCTTCTTCTTGTTCTTATTTGAACTCAATTCAAATTACTTCTCCTTCCTAATGTGTTCATCCTCTTCTACCTTCTTGATATCTTCCTTGTCATATTATATAATGAAATTACTTAGATAGATCTAAATATTTATAATAATACAACACCAAAATATAGAGAAACGATCACAATATGGAAATAGAATGAATTATCCACTTCAAGGGAAAACTACCAAATCATATAATAAGACTCAAGTGCTCAAAATGATGATCACATACTAGCTAATAACTCATATATATACCCTAATATGATATGTAAAACACCAAGGATAGAATACTAAGCATATGAAAGCATAAATAAATATTATATGACATGATAAGAGATTATGTTAGTCTGTATATAAACCTTCTATATATGATATATGACCCGGGGTTAAAGACGTAACATGCACCTCCCCTATAAAGTAATTTTTTTCCCAATTTTGGTAATCTTTGGATGTTTTTGAAAGAATTCTTCATCTTCCCATATTGTATCTTCAATTGCCAAATTCTTCCACTTGATCGATACTCGTAATGACCCTTTTCCTCAATGTCCAAGTGCAGGTTTATAGGATTATTTTAGGCTCCAAGATGATGTGTACCTCCTCATCAAACTCTAGTGAAATTGAATGAGAGGGAACATTCTTCCCAATGACCTTGTTTAATAAAGAAAAATGGATAACGAGATGTATTTTATTTGACCGAGGAAGCTCCATTTTATATTAAAAAAATACTAATTTTTGCAACACTTTATAAGGGCTATAATATTTACATGAAAGATTGTTATCTTTTTTTCTATTGTTTCAATGATAGTTTTTTTATATGGATGCAATCATACAAAATAGTCTCCAAATTCAAATCTTTTCCCACTATATTGTTGATAAGATTTTTGTTTCATGTGGTTTTGTGAAATTAACGAATTATCTTTTAGGTTTAAGATCACATCCTATTTGTGTTGAATGTGCTCTTCAAGTACACTTACTTTAAGCTCAATCCTCAAGTTGGAGGTGAGGGATGGTGGATCTTAACTCTACAATGCTAAAAATTGGGATGTTTTGGATGAGATATGAAATCAAGTGTTATACCACCATTTTGCAAATGGTAGCCACACTCGAAATCATCTCTCATGCTTATCTACAACAAACAATCATGAATACCACTCAAAAAATTTGTTTACTACCTTTTTATATCCATTTTATTGGGGATGATATGATGAACAAAGTGAGCCATTTGAGTACCCAAACATGAGAGTAAATCGGTCCAAAATTTACTAGTAAAGATGTGATCATAATCACTTACTATAATCTTGGGTATTTCATGTAGCTTCTAAATTATATCCATAAAGGATATGATGGTTATAATTATTATAAAGGGATGTGAGAAAGCACAAAAATGAACATATTTTGTGAGTTTTTCACAACCAACATAATTACACTTTTCCCTTTATATCTAGGTAATCTTGTAATGAAATCGATGGAAACCTATGATCACCACTCACCAGAATAGATATATGTTACAAAAGGCCTGAAAAATTTATAGTTTCTACCTTTTTACACTAACAAACTAAGGATTTTTCCACAAATTTCTAAACATCCCCTTTCAACCCTTCCCGTAAGAAAACTTTCTTAATTTTATGATAAGTTTTCAAGAACCTAGGATGGCCACCCAATGGAGAAGAATGGAGCTCCGAGATAACCTATTTTTTTAAAGTCTTTAGTTCTTGCATAAGTATAGTTGATATTTGTAACACAATGCATTCCCCTTCCATACCATTTTTATAAAATTATTAGATCTTATTCAAGATTATAAATGAGAGTGTGGATATCTATGTTAGTCTACCACTATGATATTTCCTAATCTACCCAATCTAACTGTAATATGGACATGACATATAACAATTATTATGTGGACTCATCTCTCGTAAATATTGCATCAAATACCAAATTTTATTTTCATTTCTTATAAATGATCTCAAATTCACATACCGGCATATTTGTGAGCCATTTATATTATTCTTTAGAGGATAGTCATTAATCAAAGAAGTATTTTGAGATATCATGATATTTCTTCACCTTGAAGTGATGACACATGAGATACAATACCCACTGTTTGAGTTCATGAAGAAAATCCATCATTTCCTTCTCATAAGTTAAGTTTTTATAGGTTATTAACATTGAGTTAACAATTCTAAAATTCATTTTAGCATCCCTTTTGGATGAGTACTTTACCTATGACACAAAATAAAGCATAAAATTCAACAATGATTTTTTTTTTTTTTTTGAGAAATATAGGTAGCCAAAACAAGACTGGAATACATTGCCTTCTTTAGTGTCTAAATGCCTAGGCTTCCTCATTATAATGAAAATAATACTTCTTAAATAATGTTGTGAGTGGTGCTACAATTCTACAACTATTCCTCTAAAATATGATATAGTAAGCCATATTATCTAAGAATCCCCGAGGTTCTTAAGAGTTTTAGGAATACTATAGTCCACCATGCCTTGGATATTATGAGGATCCACTTTTAAACCTTCATGAGAAACAATATGACCCAAACATTCTACATCCATAACTCCAAAAGAAAAGTCGAGGGGCTTGGCATAAAGGTGTTATTGTTCAAGAGTGTTTGAAACCTTATTAATGTAATTTAAGTGTTCTTCCTAGATATTTTTGTAAATAAATATATCTTCAAAGAATACCAAGACAAATTTTCACAGAAATGACTAAAATATTGAATTAATCAAACTTTGGAAAGTAGAGGGTGCATTTGTAAGGTCAAAATACACTACTATAAATTAATGGTGCCCCTCATGTGTCCTAATATTTTATGAATATCTTTATCAAAAATTATGATTTGATGATATCCCAAGTGAAGATCTAATTTTGTAAAATAAACAACACCATGCAACACATATAACAAATATTCAATGATAGAAATAGGAAAATTATATTTTACTGTGTATTTTTTGAGATCCTTGTAGTCTCGACATATGCACCAACCTTCATCATTATTTTGTACCATCACTACTAGAGAAGAGTAAGAACTATGAATATGGTGAATAATACATGCTTCCAACATCTCCTGTACCATCTTTTCAATCTCACTCTTTTTTAGATAAGAGTATTGATAAGGTCTAATATTGGGTGGTTGAATTCCCGGTACTAGTTGAATAACATGATCATGATATCTTACAGGAGGTAACCCTATTGAGATATCCCAAAAAAATGAGTGCTCATTAATAATTAATTTTAGATTTGATGGTACATGACCTTTTGATGGTCGAGATTTGAGTGAAAATAGTTGTACCACAAACCAATTTGCACCCTTCTTAAACATTTTTAAAAATTTGATGAGAACTTATGTAGATTTTTCCTTCATCTCACATAGCTCAAAGTCCTCCCTTTAGAATGGAACCTTATGAACAAATCCTAGAAATTTATCTCAGCAATTCCCAATTTAGTTATCCATTAGACCCCTAGCACAATGTTTACTCCCCCGATTGAAAGGACATACATGGGGCCCTCTTGTAGGTAATCTCCCATGGATACCTAAATCTTATAGAAATTTCCAGAAAACTAACTTTAACTCTACCTGAAACCATGAATTAAAACTTTAGGGTTAGATAAACAAATCAATTTAAATGTAAGGAAAAATTATTATTGATGAAGCTATGAGTATTTCCAAAGTAAATTAGTATTGTCACCATTTTTTTCTTCACAAAACCAACAACATTAAGGGTTTATGGGGTGCCAATTCGTAAAATTACATGGTAAGATATGATTGATATTATTTATCCTTGATCTTAGTAACCTCTTCATCTTCAATAGTTTCTTCATCCTTATATTCTTCCTTATTAAGACCCTCAATAGAGAATAATTTTTTCTCAAGGCACTTATGTCCCTTTTTCCACTTGTTATCAAAACTATAATTTTTTTTTATCACTTATCTTCAATTTATTGAGGAGTCAATCATGTTGGTTGGGGAAATGATGGTGTTAGAATCATGCATTCCTTGTGAGTAGTGATACCTCTTTGTTTTACCAGGTCTCTTTCCTCCACATGATGAAGAACTATCACATATTTTGATATCAAACTGAAATTAAGAAGGAAAAACTCAATTTGGATGTTATCCTTGAGTCTACCCAAGAATATATTATTTAGATGATCCTCGGACATGTCTTGGGGTATAAAGATTTGAGTATGAATTTGGGGTTTGATGTTTCATATGGTTATAAGATGAATAGAGAGAAACATGGAGAACAATCCCAAGATATTTTTTTGCAAGCTTTATGAAAATATCAAAAACTTTGAAATATTCCCAAAAATGTAGCCTATGGAGAAAATTTATGAAAAACCTAAAATGGATGGAATTTGTGCAAAACAAGTCAAAAAATATTGATATTTGCACATAAACTTACTTGACTCATTTTTCCACTTGAGTTAAAAATGAAAAAAATTGCTACCTTTTTGAGATCTATCAAGATATTCAAAAATAGGGTTATGACTCGATTCTCGCCCGATTGAAGTTCGATACCACTTATAATGAAATTACATAGATAGATATAAATATAAAAAACAATATAACAACAAAGAACACCAAAATATAGAGAAATTATCACAATATAATCTTAGAATTACTTAGCCACTTCGAGGGGCAACCTCCAAACTATACAATAAGAATAGAATGTCCACTATGATGATCACCTACACACACACTCTCTCTCTCTCTCTCTCTCACACACACACACACAAACAAACACACACATACACCCATACCCACACCCACACCCACAACCACGCCCTTGATATGGTATGAAAAGGACCAAAGAACCTATTAGACATACGAAAACATAAATGAATGTGATATGACATGATAATATATTATGTGAACCACAATTCAGCCGTCCATATATGATTTAAGACCCAAGGTTAAGGGAATCAAAACTTCTTCCTTTTGGTTTTTTCTTCTTACTCTTTCTACACATCTTCTTCAATTTTTAGTTATTCCTCTTACTTATACTACTTTTCTCCTTCTATGGACTATGTAGCTTGAGGTACCTACATCAAAGGTGTTTATGCATTAGACATTGCATCCTCTATTTTCATTTTTTTGGCTCCACCCTTATTTTTTTACCTTTGCATATTTTAGAGGACTTAATTTTAGTTGTGGATATGGGAGAGAAGAATGTGAATTTACCATTTGTTGTAGTGTAATATTAGGCATTGTTATCTTGAATCTACACCGAGTTTTGAGTTTTTCCATATTTTGTACACAAACCTATTATTTTCAAAATGAGCACCATACTTCATTTTGGGAAATTGGTTACCACTTATTAGCTTGAAGGTTTTTCATTATGGGTTTATAGGAATTTTGGACTCCCCGATGGTTTAAAAATTGTCTAAGGTGTTTGCAAAAGGTAATCGTAAGTTCATATAGAATTGCTAAAATAGGACTTAGTCAATTTTGGCTTATTTTACCTTGACATGGTCGAGTAATCCATAATAATTTGTTTTCTTTAAGGAGCATACCATTAAATTTATTAGAGTAGAAGGGGAATGTGGTGATCAATTAATAAATGAGACTTAGTCACTTTAATTAAATTTAGTGCCTTTCTTGGATGAGTGACAAGTGACCATAATTGGTCTTCCCCTCGTCCCATACACCTTCAAACTTTTCCTCAATCCTTAAAACATTACAAGATTCCAATTGACACCAAGTTACATAAATCATTGAAGTTAAGATGATTTTGAGGATTAATATTTGTAGAATTAACCTGCCCCAAATCATGAAAAGTGTCACAAGTTAAGATGTGACAACCATCGACTCACCCATTTTGTTCAATTTGTTTGAGAGTAAGCTTCCTTATATAGGATTTGAAAACTTAAATGATGTATTCTAAGTAGAAAACATCATAGTCCTAAACTCCCATGGTTCTTGAGTTAAATATCTACAATTTACATGCCATTGATGCATTCCATGTGTTTATTATGACACATGATGGTGATGAATCTTCAGGTCTATCTCAATTTAATTTGAAGGTTAAATCCTATCTCCTAAACTTGACATGATACTGATGGTGGAAACATAACCTTATGGAGGGACATATGATACTCATTAGTGCATTTCATCTCTCAGGGAGTTTTTCCCCTTCGTGTCTCCGATGAATGAAAAAAAAGGCACAAGTTAAGTGGGATATCTAAAGGATTCCTTACCAACCTCTTCCTTCCACACACCACAAACTACCAATAAAAGACATGTAAGATATAATATAAATGATAGAGATCTACGAATCATATCATTTTTGACATATATCCTCATGATCTTAAATTTGATGGTTTGATCCAATGCAAAAATGAGCTTGTGGACATCATGACAACACAAAAATTGGCCTATTAAGTTTCTCATATCCTTAAAATAAGATCCCCATTTTGTATGTAAATGGTACCATAAAAAAGGTCTCAAGTAGAGTTACACTCATAACATAATTTCGAGAATGTGGTTGGGTTATCAAAGATGTCTCTATGACATATTTTGGGTCAGATTTATCTTTTTCTCACTATAATGGTGCCCAAATCAGTTGTAGATGCTTTTGGAGGGATATTTTATCCTTCTAGAAGATGCTTTTAGATACTAGCTAACTCATGGTCCCAAAAATTCATATAACGAGTTAAAGTAGTTGTTAAGCATGGAGATGAGATGTTGGAAAGTGGTCAAAGTGAAATCATTCCTAAATTAGTAAAATGACAAATTTGAACTTCCTCTTATCTTCCTGATCTCATGGGAATTCATTGATATTATTATAAGGAATAGCTTGAAACAAATATATGCTCAGTTGTTTGTGCATGAAGGAACCTTTATGGTTCTTAATCATCATGAATTAAATATATCCTTTAGAATATGCTTTTATGACAATTTTTAGGTGGATCACATCAGATGTGGCATCTTCTAGACCATCCTCTAGGGTCTTATGATATTTATAAAAGGATAAACATGAGAAAGAGATATTTTTGAGCATATTCTTCATCTCTTTCTTTTCCTCTCTTGTATTCCTTCTATATATGTGCATTTAGGAGCACTTGTAAAGGGTTCCTCTTCCTTGAAATCAAGGTTACAAATCTCTTCTCAGGGGGCTAATTTTTTAGCATTTTTTACCTTTGGATTAAGCTCTATAAATGAATGACCACCTTTTCTCACATTGATGCCAAAATATGTATACTTTAGTTGTTAATACAAATGTTTTGGTGGCTTATATCTTCCTATTCCTTTTCTTCAATTTGTATCTTAAATATCTGTGGCTATGTGTGTGGCATTTGTAGGTTTCTAATTCATTGTGTCTCAATATTTAGAGTTAGAATTTGGTTTAGGTGCATGTTTTGGTCATGGATATATATAGCCTCTAGATCTATGGCTTATCTTCTCACTTTTGAACTCATTGGAGGATGATACAATTATTTCTTGGTGCTATCACAACCATTTTTATGTTATTCCCTCATCCTTTTTCCATGCAATCTAATAGATTTATGTTTAGTTGTAGTTGGTGGTTGGCATTAGATTTTTTAGTGTAGGAAGATAGAGTGATCTAAATATTTTTACAAAGAAGCAAAAGTCCCACTCATTGGGGTATTCTCATTGTTTATCTTGAGATACTCAAAGTACTTCAAATTTGTTGATTTTTCACAGGTGCACATTTAAGTGACACCACATCTCTTTCATGTGTATCTTTATTCTATGTTTGTTGCATTTCTACTTCTTGATATATTTATTATATTGATAATGATTCCTTCTTCTTGTATTTTCTCATCAACCTAGAAGCTTCAAATATTCTTCAAAGTATTATTTGTGCACTACCATGAATGTGCTTATATTTAATCATTTCCTCTTATGTGAAGTTATTAGGATTTATTATTCTATTCCACTTAGGTTGATAGTTTGGAGGTGTGGTTTGGATTTGATGTCTATTCATACTTATTTTAATCCCTTCACAATATTGATTGTGAGTTATTCCTATGTGACATTATCTCTTTATATCATGATCATAAGGGAGTGTAAAATAAGTGATACTTGGATCATTTCTTCATCTTTGAGCTTATGTGTTAGTGATTATGTTCTCCTTATGGTTTTACACATATACCAATATATTTCCTCTTGTAGGTATATTTTTATGTCTATGTACTCTAAAATAATGGTCCATACTTTACTTCTATTTGTAGACACCTAAAATCCACTTATGCAATTTTAATACTAAAATTTCACTAAATACCCTCTTTCGTCATTTCAATAATAATTAGCACTTTCCCACTAATTAGATAACACCCCCTTATTATTCATTCATTAATTAACCCTTCCCCATTATGGATGCAAGTTAACAAACTTTTGTGAGTTATAAGCCACTTCTAAGTGATTAATTAAACACTATTAGTTAATTACACCTTCTATTTTAATCAATAAACATATTTTATTGGTCAAATCTCCTCTTACATCCCCCAAACCAGATAACGTTTCTCTAAACCCCTCCAAATATATTCTATAAGCTTATCCCTACCTATTAATTAATCACATTTGATTAATTAGACCCCTCTGAATTCCCATAAAGTGCACATCCTTTATTAATTATTCTAAACATGCATATAATTTGCATTTATTCTTTGGGCTTTGTCACACATCCACAAAATCACAAGCCTTTCCCAAACATGTTGGAAATGTTCTTTTAACACCATGGGTGCCCAAGTAATGCAAGAAAGTTGTCTACCTCAGTGAGCACAAAGACTTTGAAGTCTCCAGTGAACTTGGCCCCTTGAAATGGTGATAAATGCATCCTTTAGGACTCCAATGGGCATTACCTTAGTCTTGTTTGCCATATACAAAACATTTGAATATGGTTGCAATGCGGGACTTCCCATCTCGATGCCGGACATCTAAGGTAAGAATATTCACCTCTGCTCCCGTTTAGATGTGGATATTGCTCAAAAGCCACCCATCAACAATCGCATTCAAAGTAATCTCCTTGTCATATTCAAGGATGTGAGGAGGAAGGTTTGCATGTAAAACCTATCTTTCACACTCTACTCCAGCGCATGGTACCTTCTCTCTCAACCATTCTCCCAACAAGGGAATAATATTCTCTTACCTTAACATTTTACATACTTCCTTGACCTCATCCAGGTCATTCCTTGGAACCTTGTTATCCTTCCGTTGCTCCACCTACCTTGATTACTCCTTCAGACATTAGATCTCCCCTTGTAAACTTTGAATCATGTCCATAGTCTCTCGTCACACTTATTTTTGATGGGCATGGTCTAAATAATTTCCATGTACTAGTTCCTCTTGAAAATAATGTCCTTGGTCTTGGCATCTCCCCGGCATGCGTAGCCTCCGCTTGTGTCGTCACCAATACAGTTCTATATCTAACTCACCCACCACTCTAGGCATCCATTGTGAGTGGGCCTTCTTGATGCTCATAATCACAACGCCCTTTTCTCTTCAATGCTTTGTTGGTTCATATGCTCATAAATTTCTATGCGCTCTTCATATTTGTGTTTCTTTCTACACCATGAGCATTGCAATAGATTAGGACACTCACATTTGTAATAATATGTGGATCCATAATTATAACATTTTCCTCATGGGAACTCATTCCGTCCTCTTCCGTAGTTATCGCGACCACAAAATCCTCTCGCGAAAACCTCTTCCATGTGCCCTTCCATCTGCATGCCCTTCATAATGATGGTCATAATCCTTAGAACTACTTCCAAGCCTACTCGTGCACACCCAAATCAATAGCATCATGGATCTGATCAATCAGTTTGTAATGCTTGGTATCATGGGTTGTAGAGGTATAGATCTTGTAGTAGTAAGAAAAATTCTTATGGATTATTCACTATAGTAGGGTGCACCTACTTGCATCATGATCCCCATGATAGATATCATAGCTTACCACATTAACATGCACCGACTTCCGAGGGAAACTATCCTTTGCATGTCCCTCCACTTCATAGTCTTTAAATTGAATCCCACTACGAACCTCATGTGCTGAGTTTACATAAAACTTCTCTAACTTCTTGGCCATTATAGTAATTTGAGCCTCTAGAAAAGGACTAACACTAGTATTAATGCTCCCAACAACTTCAATGCATAGGGAAGCTTCTAATGCCTCACATGGGTTGGTGAAAGTCTTGTGCAATAGAGCCCTTCTAAATGGTGTTATCAATCCTTTGATAAACCATTGGGAATGTTGATAAGGATGAATGTCATAGGATATCTTTGACAAGAGAGTCTTAAAATGTGCATCATACTCCCATACATTCTCTGCCATTCCCTGTTGGATCTTCTTTAGAGCTCTGATGCTCTTATGATCAAACTATAGGATATGGAACTCTATGAGGAAGGCATTCTTCAATGCAGTGTAGTCTACCACCGTCTGATGGGGGTTATACTTCCTATACCAACTATGTGCATGCCCTTGCAACATTATTGCAAATTGACTTTCCTTTCACTCTGGGGTAGTGATCCCCTTCACACACCATAGTAACTCAAACTTGTGCACATGCTCTGCAACATCTTCAATACCCCTATAGTTTGGTAAGTGTAAATACATCTCAAAAAAACTTGGGAGGTGATTGGGTCCTTGTCCTCACAAACCAAGGCCTTGGTTTCCTCTCGGTGTTTACTCCTCTAGAAGATCCATTGGATCCACCGAGTCCTATTCCTCCCGACCCACTAGATCCACCTCTTGTAGTCAAAAAGGTCCTGAAGTGGTCATGCCAAGGGTTCCCAATGTCCCATTGAACTACATGCCGATGGTCTGTGATATTGTCCCACTACTAGTTGTGTTTCCCTTACCAATCCTAGATACGATACCAAAAGCTTGCATACTTGCACCTTGTCTAAATATTCCTCCAAATACAAGAATGGATTGTGTAGCCATGGATGTTCCAAACGAGAAATTATATCTCCTAGGCACAAATAGGTTACACCCACCAATACCAATTAGGTTAATAATACTTGTCCCTTGATCCGAAAAACCATGCGCTGTGGGTTGGTTTCCAAGTGGGTTCGATTCGTGACAAAGAATATTTTTTCTCCATGTGACAAACTCTCATTAGCATCTAAAGGGGATTCTCTCCCACTCTTTCCAAGATGGGCTATAAAGATTGCTCGATTCGACATCCTTTACATGAACCTCAAATCCTTCTCACAACGCCTTCCTCCATAGATCCATCACACTTGAAACCTCACATTATTTAGTCATCTCCCTTTCATGAGCTTTGCCATATTTGAGTCATATCTCCTCCCTTTTTTTTTCATCCGTAATTTCCATCGTATTCCTCCACCCTAGCTTCTCCTAGCGCTTAGAGAATCTTATCTATCCATGGGGAATGCTTCTAAACTCAAATTAATGACCAAGGTATTCATATCTAAAGGAATAACACACAAAAATGATCCTCTAGGATTCCTTAGAAACTCGAACTCAATAAATTCTAGGAAAGAAACATGGAAATGGCATATTCTAAAGTATAACTGGTCACCACCCTCTTCCACCAATAATCAATAACACATGTCCAAGTTAGATCTACATCCTATAGACTCTGATAGTCATCTTAGGTCCACACATGTGATATATAGTACCATCTTGATCTGGATGTGTATGCTAAAATCCATTTATATAGTTCTATTGGGAAGCAAAAAAATAATGTCTCGTATAGCTCATGGTATAGGTTGTCTTCTACCCTTCTATGCACATTGAACTTAGGTCTAATGCTTAATCTTTGAGTAGACTCGCCCTCGGTGCTCTTGAACCATGTTTAAAAAATTTCCAAGGTCAGGTGTTCTATCATCACACATCACAGGGAGAAAGATACATGCCATTTCTCACAAAAACTTCAAAAAGAGGTCCCGTCAACGGAACCAAAATGTAGTCATATTTTATACCTTTAGACTAATTTTCTAATCCCATGCGTGCCGACCACCACCCAACGGGTGTTGGGTGCTCATGCAAGGCACACACGGGTGATGAGTCTCTCATTTATGTGAGTTTTTTGAGAATGCATAATCTTAGGACATATACTCAAATGCAAGACATAAAAGAATGATGTAGCCTAGAATTTGCAAGATAACACCCTAGTCACGCTAAGCACATCACTCACCTAGATCGAGCACTCACTCAAAGCGTGCAAAGGTACTGCAGTCCCTCTTTAGGGTTACTGTAATAGGATGTTAACATGATGAAGACAAAAACATATATATTCATAACTAATCCATCATTCTATAGTGCAAGCTACCCACAAATCTATGAAAGAACAAGTTTAAATAGTAACCATCATTGAATTAATAACATGCACTACTCAATTACATAGAATGACACTCAAATTCAGCCAATATCTTCCATCTATTAATAAATATAGAAGCTCCTTATAGTACTGTCAATTTATACCAAGGAACGTATGTATTTGATACATGTATTCATACATCCATAATCATACATATGTATCTCTCTCTGATCTCTCTATTTCTCTCTCTCTATATATATCTTTCTATTATGCACTTAACATCATATATATAGGGTGGGGAATTTCCCTTCACTACTTAACTACTCTAGAAATAGGTCGCATGCTATTGATAGCCACACGCTATTTACAATTATAGCCACACATGTAAGTGTGCTATCTATAGTTCTCTTGCATTCAACTGAAGTGGCAATTCTATTCTTAGCTTGTCTCCATGCATAGACACTTTGAACTGCTTCTCCAAATATAGAAAATGCATGGTGTGCACATCTCTACACCGTTAGTTTGTTCCATGCACCATCTCCTAAAAATAGATCTTCATGATCAAAATCAGCTAAGTCCTGAAATTTGACATGCCTTCCACACACGGGTCCTTCCTATCCTTTCGTGCCTTTGATCTTGGCCTTCTATCCCATGTGGACTCCTTGTGTGATCTTTGACAAGTATTATTTGATCAACATTACCCCACACTAATCTCATTGTCATCTCGACAATGGATATCTTCAAAAATTTGAAGTAAAGAATATCAATGAAAGAATAAAAATGAAGAATGTGGATAAATAAAGAATGTATATGAGGTTATTTAAGTAACCTCCTTTGTATCAGTTGATAGTATCAACTCTGGATACTCCTCTTTTATTGCAGCCTCCAAAACCTACCATTTAGTGAGTGCCTGCTCCACTTTCTCTAGGATGTCCACAACTATGGATTCCAACTCATCCCGCATAATTTCCCCTTTCTCATTTTGTAGAACCAACACAACACTAGACATGGATGTCATTCTCCCTTCCAAAAGGTCCATCTTCTGCGCAATAAGCTTTCCAAGCTCTTCCAGCCAAGTCTTGTGCGACTCTTGTGCTGCTGTTAGGGCCTCGCGCTTCTATTTAACCATTGAAAACCTTTCTGTGTGGCCCAATGTCTCATCCTTCATCACTTTCTAGACCTCATTGTTCTCTTCCAAGGTCTTAATGTTGATGAGTGCCTCTAGAGCTGTGTATATATTCAAATCTTGATCTAATTTCTTCAAGACTTCTTGTAATGCCTACAACAACCCTTCATAAGATGCAATTTTCTCATCATAGATGCTTTCTCCCATTCGACATCTTGTTCTGATCTTTCTGGTGCTTGCATACGTAGAGTTTCATCTTTAAGCACCAAGTCCACCAAATTTCCCACATAGTGTATCACTGAAGGAAATGTCTGTGGTACCTTGGGTTCTAAGTGTGGCCTTGCTTTGATTACAGTGTCCCCAATCTCCTCTGTGATGCTTATGAATACTTCATTCTTATTTTGTGCAAAATCCTTCTCCTATGTCAAGTGCGCTATCTCTTTGTCCTTTGTCTCCGCATCTTTGTGCAATGCTTTAATCATGATGGCCTTATCCATGTTTCTTCTAGCCACTTCCACAGAAACTTTCATAGTGCATTGCTGACCTACTCGTCTAACATGATGGTAGGCTTTATTGTCATGTGTCTAGCCTGAGGTGCCTTCTTTAGTCACCTCAAAACACATGAATCTTCACACACATCAAAGTTAGGCTCATCCATGTGGGTATGCATCGACCACAATAGTTTCTTTCATGTACACATAGTTGTCATATCTTCATCCATCAAATCCTTGCCAAATAGATCCTTTTGCATGATCGTGATTTGGAAGCGGGTGTAGATAATATTTCCTACATCCTCTACATACCCCATGGCTAGTGGAATGTGCTCTCCACTTACCCTTCTAGACCTCTGCTACTTAGGAACTCTAGCCTCCAAATTTGGGACTTACGTCTCCATGTCCTAAATATCTTTTACAGCTGTTTCCTTTGGTCCTTTCTCTTCTTCTTCCTTCTCCTTTGATGCCTCATCCTTTTCTTCTATGTTCTCTGGAATTGTAGGAGATGTAGGGGTTTTCTCTTGGACTCTTCTAACTCCTTGTTCAACTTCATATTCCTCCTTCTCTACGCGGTTTCTTCCTTTTGTGGGGAGAGTCGGGGTGATTTGTGCACAGTGGTTGGAGTAGCACCTTGGGTCCTTGTTCTCCTGAATACTCTTTTAAACCTATGCTCCCCTTAGACCGCATTCAAGTCCTCTTCATCCCCTTCTTGTGGCTGAGGTGGTGTAATAGCACACTCAGCTTCACTCTAACTTGTAGGATGTCTCCTACCCCTATGCTCCAAGCCACCACTATCTTCGCGCTCCTCCTCCTCATCCTGTACTTCAATTTTCTCTGTGGGCTTAGGCACCGGGATGTTCTCCATAGCATTATTTCCTTTGAGTGGTGCTAGAAGTGTGAACTCACATTCCACATATTTGTTGTTTTCCATCTTTGGCTTCAACTGGAGATACACCAATGCTACCCCCAAATCTGCTACAACCAAACTTATTGGCTTGATATTCAACACCTCTGAAATGATCTTCTCTGTATAAGAAATTCTACAAGGATATACATACTTCTTCCTCAATGGATGGTAGTCACAGTCTACCTTATCTTCATTAAAGATTAGTCTATGCATGTTGGTAAATCTATGAATGGATTATTGAAAATACCTTTTAGTGAATGCGTAGGGTAACTTGCACCAAGGTTTCCAGACTACATCCTTCATTGGAAAACGCACAATGTAGAAATGTTGTTATACAAAAATTGAACTTATTTTCCTACCACTACTGGTAGGTCCTTTGGGATGTGCCACTCTTCCCCAAATTCCATGCGGAGCCTATCATACCACTTCTCTGCCCTTTACTTGACTTCATCTGTCATGGTCCCCTTACATAGGTATTTGCTAAATCTTTTAGTTGGGGACTTGTTCTCCATGGGGTATTCCAATATTTTCTCCTTTGGTCCTGTCTGGGACTCCAATTTCCATGAAGACTAGTGATAATAGAATAGCTCCAAATCTGATCTTCCCTCTTGTGCGTGCTTCTTCAAATATTTTCTCTGTAATTTAGCCTACAATGTTGTAGATTGTCCCTTCCAACATCCTTCATGCCACATGTAACCACATAGTGTTTAACTACGACTACCGCTCCTGATCATTCAACTTAGTAACCACATGTGTTGTAGCTTGTACAACTAGACAGTTCTTAAAATTTTCTATGTCCATTCCACGCGGACCCTTCAGGTATCCCAACTCCTGTTTGGTCTTTAAAATCATGGCTTTATCTATAAGGTCACTTTTTATGTCTTCCCTATGGGCCTCGGACCAGTAACTAATGAAACAAGTGCAAATGAAATTCTAACTCTACGTCCTACAAAGTAGAAGCAGTCTTTATGAACCTTGCTCATGAGCCACTAGTACAAGGGCTCATACTTCCCGAAATATGGGAGCTCATACAACTGATATACCCCAATTCTCTTTAAAAAATTCACCCACATCATCATATACCAACATGTCATCTGCCGTGCATTTGTTTGTTCTAACCATGAGTAAGGAATCGAGCTCCTTCTTGTTCTCTGAGGTCCTGTGATTATATTCACTCACTTTTATTTTTCTAATGGGTGAATCCCACTCTTGGCCAATAATAACTCCTTTTGGGTATTGCATCTCGAAAAATTACTTTTAGGTGCCATCTCTTCTTCCTTGACGACCACCTTCTTCTTTTCTTTTGTTGTTCTTGTAGATGCCTTCTTTGGTGCCATTTCTACCTTGCAAATGTCTCCTCTTCACCCCTAAAACTCCATGAATCAAACCCTAGCTAAATTTAATTATGCCATAGGTGGAAACCTCATAATATAACTCTTTTATGTCTCCCTAATTTTCTCAAACCCTTCACCACTGGGGACGTAAGCTTCTTATAGAACAGATCTAGTTATAACTCTTTGTTTCACACCCTTCGCACCTTAACTCGATCACTCGGCTCTTCACACTTGGATCTTCTCATGAATACTCTTAGTTACAATGGTAAAAATGAATCCGCATCCCTTCCTTATATAATTTTTTAAAATTTTGATGCATTTATTGCTCTTAACCTACTAAATATCCCTTCATTCATTGACAAAATCTATTCATTCTACACGGTACATCTTCATGCCCAGCTATAACCTTCTAGTGTGCCTTCCTACCCTCTCGGTCACAAGCTTCTCTTTAGCGTGCACTCCTCCCGCACCCGTGTACCTTATCACCGTACCTTCTCCTAGTAACTAACATGGCCTCCACTTACCTTGCGTTATATTGTTATTTCATTCATCTCCATCCTTGGTTATCTTTGAGAAACAATCTTATTTTTCCTTAAAGCACACCTGTAGAAACTTATTCCTTTCATCTTTCAATTCCCACAGTTTTTTTCTTGGATAATGACAACCACCCCACACTAAAATTATGTGTAATCCTATACACATAAACATTCTTCATACAATAATTAGCTTCATGTGCACAAGCACGGTTATTACACTAACAAAAACTAAATTGAAAAAGCATAGCGATAATGAAGGAAATACATTAAGGAAATACTCAATTGAAAACCTAAACTAAATGGCAACACTACCTTATTAAAAACACCAAGAAGACTTATTTATATTAGGAATTCAACCTACTCCCGTTAAAGTAACCGGGTAGCAGTGTTCCATCAAGTGCTTCTAACTAGAAAGCACTTGATTCAAGTATAAAAGTGATAACATACGGCCCCAACCAATACACATTGAGCTTGCCTAGATGGCACAAGAAATTTGAGCCATAAAGAAGTACCATTTGTCTAATCTCAAACTTCTTATCTCGTTATGTGTTTGTCATGCCATGGTTTCGCTGGCCTTTTCCCGCTTTTGACTCCATCGTGCTATGGCTCATAATTCATCGAGATGAATCATCTTTGAAATGCATTCATCTAAAGCCTAGTCATCACTAGACCTCCAAAGTAGCATGCAATGTGTAAAGAAGGTAACATAAATCATATAGGGAGAATAGCTTCCTTTTTCAATCTTTTGTAAGTTGTTCTATATGCCCAAAACACACCGATAATTTTTCATCCTAGTCCTTTCTTCCAACATCACATATTTTTATCAAATTCTGGCCCAAAATTTTGTTGTAAGCCTCAACAGCCCATTGGCTTGAGGATGATAAGGTGTAGTTTTATGGTGTGCAACCATAAACTCATTTAATAGGATCCTAATTGTCTCATTCAAAAAATGCATACGTCTATCACTTGTCAAGCTTAAAGGACACCCATATCTTGTAAGAACATTCTCCCATAGAAATATAGTTGTTGTAGCTACCGTACAGTCTTTTGTAGGTGCTAATTCTATCCACCGTGTTAGATAATCTATGCAAGTAATGATATAGCGTGATTCAATCCTACGCACGAGATGGCGAAATAGGTCCTACAAATTCAATGGCCCATTTCTCAAATGGTTCAAGATTAGTAATCGGTCTCAAAGGCATTTCATCTTTTTTTCCCTGGTTTTCCTAGGCACCGATAATGATCACATGCCTTACAATAATATTTACTGATTCTTATATAGTGTCTCCCACCACAATCCAAAAATTAAGATCTTCCAGGTAGTCGCATCACCTACATAATGGCCTCCTGCAATACCACCATGAGCCTCTTCCATGATATCCTTGCGCTCATGCTCTAACACACAGCGGCGTAATACTTCATCTCTTCCTAGCTTGTACAGGTCACCAATGATTACCATAAATGGTGTCACATGTATAGCAAGCTACTTCTTTTCCAATGCTTTCATTCCTTCATACGGTACCATACCTATTCGTATAAACACAACAATGTCTTCCAATTCCATGGGCGTGCATTGTAACTCGTATAATCAGAAATTTGGAATTGTTTCTTCAATTGTCTATGCATCCTCTCCTAAATTAATTCTAGATAAATGGTTTGGTCCTAAATTACTTTTCCTTGGATTTACTAAAAATGTGAAGTCAAACTCTTGAAATAGGAGCACCCATCTACATATGCGCCCGTAAGACGGGATTGTTTACCGAGTACTTCAATGCCATATGATCTATATAAAACACGAGAGGGTGTTGCTAACAAGTCTTGTCAATTTTTTTATAACACGTAGATCATTGACAAAGTTTCGTGCTCGTAGTTGTATAATTCCTTTCGGTAGGAGTCACTTCCTACTAGTAAAACAGAATTGGGTCATCTATAATACCTTCACCAGTTGATCTAAGACAACACCAATAGCCATACTACTGAAGCATCCAAATGCACATGAAATGTTTTATCCCATGATGGAAAGCATAGAATGGGTGCGGTAGTAAGTTTATATTTTAATAACTCAAACGCGTGATGTTGCGGTTCTCCCCAATAAAATGTGCCTTTCCCCTTCAACAATTCTTCCAAGGGTACAACAATTCTCGCATACCCTTTTATGAATTTTCTGTAATATCCTATATGACCTAAAAATCCACGCACCTCACTTTAATTGGTAGGTGCTTCCAGGCCTAAAATGACTGCAACCTTGGCTGGATCAACGAGCAACCCTTCCTTGCAGATTATATGTCCTAATAGTATCCCAAATGTTGTAGTAAGTATGCACTTCTTGATATTTATGGATACTCAATTGTCTACATCGTCAAACATTAAGTGTAGATTATCAAAATGATCTTTTTCAAGCCCATATACTATCCAATAATCTAGGTAGACTGTAAGAAGTTGTGAATAAAATCTTTAAATGCCCGAACAACTATGCATGAAAATACAACAAACACATTTTTCAATCCAAAGGGCATCATAGTGTAGGAAAAACTACCTCATTCAAGTAGTAAATGTTGTCTTTTCTTGATCCCCCGAGTGATCCTAACATGATGATACCTTAAAAATCCATTTGTGAATGAATATATATCGCACCGTGCAACTCCTAGTATTTCCTTAGTGAATGGCACAAGGAATGAATCTATGACACATGCAACATTCAGCTCCTCCAGTCCACACAAATCCTAATCCCTCCATCCTTCTTGATACTGATCACCATTGGGCTAACCCATTCGACTCATCAAGGGGCTTAGTAATTCTAGATTTCAGCATTTTATCAATTTCTTCTTTCATTTTTTCATGCAAATTAGGATTCATTTTATACGGTCTCTTCCTAACGGCCGTGCACCATCCTTAAGTTTGATCTTCATTTCCCAAGTGATTGATGTATGCTTTTAAGTTCATGATATCCTCGAGGAATAAGTCCTAAAATTCCCGAGTAACTATACACACCCAAAGTTGTAGGGTGATGCACCTCCGGAACAATGTTACACGTGCCCCAATGATGATACAGGTCTCCTCGTAAGGTGTTTGGGATCTGAAAAATCTCTCCAAGTATGTGTTAACATCCCACATGCCCCGCTTATCCCTTGCATGCTTTTATTTTTCCTTCCCCCCTCTTTTTCTTTGCTTTTCATAGGATGAAACCGCCTTGCACCCCCTACTTGGCGGTGATCCTTGATGACCGCCACCCAGGTAGGGCAGCGGTCCTTCATGCATTTTCTAGAATGCTCTTTTAATGCGACTCATGTAAATTTTCAATGTTTACTAGCTTTTTTCACGCCTTTTCTTGTATTTATGATTCTGGTTCCCTGGAATAGTGTTTTTGCATTGTTTATGGTTTAAGAGATCAATTTGGTTTTCACCTTTGGGTAAATGGGATTCTATAAATAGTTGGCTTGTGCTCAAGAAAATGGCCCCTCAAATTTTCCTCTAAATTTCTCATTTCAATAGCTTAGCTTTTCAATTTTGTTTAGGATTCATAGTTTCATTTGTTGTATATGCATGGTAGTGTTGTTTAGCTGTTAGAAAGCCACATATTCTCCTTGTGCAAGTGTTGTTATTATTTCATCCAATCAATTGAGTAGGATAGTTTGATTTCAGTAGAAGCCATTAAAGTTGTAGGTTCTTCTCATCAAATAGGATAGTTTTAGGTTCTGACATTTTATGTTACATGACTCACAATAAATCCCACTAGGAATTACATAATCCAAGCTCTGTTCTCTTGCGCTATCCCTCCTACTCGCATTGTATTCAAATACATCCTAAGCTGCCATTGTCCCATATCTACTTCTACTGATGCTAGCATTACACGCTTTTCTAGATCCACGTGAGCACGAAAGAATGAGGAAATCACACTGAGGGGACAAGGCCACACACCATCGGATTCACCACTATTCTATAAAATCCAGGTTCAAGCTTTCAAAGTTCTAGTTAAAGCATATCAAGTAGAGTAGCCAATCATTTCATTTCAGTTAATTTTACTTTCGATATTTCCAGGGAAGCTATGGGGATTGATAGTTTCTGAGAAACTATGATTCACTCCTCACTTCTAAGGTAGGATCGAGAGTCTTTCAAATAGATTAGATCAGTTATCTGGTTACTTAGAATAGATTCACAACTACATAAGACAAGTAGCTATACTCAGCTACTTTGTTTGTTTTAATTTCATTATTAGTTTAGTTGTCAATTTCTAGATATATTAGATAATTTCTCTTTTAAATTCTATTTAGTAGTTTATCAAAATATCAGATTTAGAAATATACATAGATATATCTTGTGTAGTCGATTTATTCTATCATTAGTTAGCTTTATATCATTTCCTTTTGCATGACAATCACGGGACCTAGGGAGCCCAGAGAATACGTATTCAGCCTATCGTGCCTCAACCCAATCTTGTCACAACAATAACCGATATAGACTAGAATCTTAGAATCCAAGTCTTCCAAACAACAATAGACTTACAACAGATCAACTCACAATTAAGAGAGTTAAACATAGAAGACGACCAAGCACACATATTCTAGTCAAACCAAGCCAAACTATAGGTTACCCTAGATAAACATCCACATGACTATAGAAGGGCTTGAAAGAGAGAAAACATTCAGTTGTGATCCTTTGGTCCCACAGCCAGACACAGGAGATACTCTCACTGATATAGACACTAGCTTAAGAATTCAGTGTCAGCAAGAACACCTAAGATACTCAAAAGATTGCACAACTATTAATTCTAAATATAGAGGCCAAAAGGCATACGACTATTGATACTAGGGATTAGGACTATTCCACACATGACCATAAGAGTCCACAACAACCACGAATCTATGGTTATGATTCAAAATCCCACAACCCAACGAGTCCATAGGTCAATCCGACATTGACGCTAGTTTATGCACACATTAGTATTCGATCCACTCCACTTCCACCTATTATCATCACACAGCTTATCCCTCGTTGGATATAGTAGCTAACAAAGCTAAGGATTTCTCGACTAGGCCGAGAATCACCCGTAGAATCCACCATATCCATCATCCATCCTATGACCCTATCTGGAGATATACACAAAACAATCCCAGTCATTTTCCCATATCCCACAACCTATAGATCGGATCACGCCAGAGCTCGATATTGATTGGAGCCTTCGAGCAGTCATCCTCGCCGACCGATCTATCACACTAGTTTAGGTTAGGAGGGCCTTCTTTGCCTTAGATTCATAGATTCCATTAGTGCGTGTCAAGATATAAGATTGCCTAACTAGTTTACCCATACCCCATGCATAATCCATCCCCACCGGCTGTCTCGGCATGACCTCGAGAGGTCGGGTGCAAGGAAGAGTTACTTGTAGATTCCCATGCTTACTTGTCACTTTTCCATCGTACAAAATTGGTGAACCCAACGTGAACCACACAGTGCTTCCCCTTTTATTTATTACCTCTTTCTTCCACCTTCGCTCTTTCCCATTATTCTGCGGGTATTCATATACCCCCGAATATGTCGATTCGATGCATATGGGTAGACCTCTCCTAGGTCTTGAGGCATACTACGCTCAACTGAATAGACAATCATCACCCTCGCTCTTAGTATGGGGTGACAACTATTCAAATAACCAATTATCAACACAAGCTCCACCTCCAAGGACTAGATATAGTTCATCTTTCCAAATAGAGGAGTTGGATCAACTCACACAAACGTAACAAACAGAGCCTTCAGGCTCGAACAATATGACATTCACAAGAGAATCTAGTTCATCTCCTTAGACCACAAATTAGTAGACAATCAGATCCATACCTAGTTTTAGATGATGAACATTCAATGTGTTACACCAGGAATGAACAACGCTCTGGGAGTATGTACCCACCTATAGGAAGTTTACAAACATGACCCGAGGTCTCTTTTCAAGAAAACACCTCCATGCCACTACCTATAGGAAATGCCCTCGAAAACTTGGTAGGGCAACGATCAATTCATAGCGGGGTATCACATGCCTATACAACCTCAGAATATACAAAAAACGCCACCAAGGAAAAATACTGTGACTTCACCAAATGAAGTCATTTCACTTTAGTAGAAAGAGTTAGAGGGTTAGAACTTGCTCAAGCGAGTCAAACATCTCAATTCATGTAGCAGAAATTCCAATCCTCCACATCATCCTAGCCAAGTAGACCTCCTCACAGGAATAGGCACATTGGGCATGCCTCCTCAGTATTCACAACAAACACCAACTAGAACCGCCAGTTTCTAACACCATTCGGGTGGAGAATATGATACCTCCCGGTCTTGTACAACACAATCCACTCTTGGGGAATACTCCTTCATACTTAAACATGTACTCCAAGTCACCACAAGAGATATGTTCTCCTCTCCCGGCATGCTTGCTCAACCACATGGGCTTCCTTATGCCCCTACAAATGCATATGCTACGCCGTATCAACAACCCATTCCACCTCCTCCCCTCAACAGGCACCATCAATGGTCGAAACCTACGATAGGGACTTACTCAGAGTATTTGAAAGAGCCCTTAGACTTCACCATACGAAGCGTCATGCTTCCGAGACCTCTTCCCGATTTGCCCAAATACAAAGGGGAGGGAGACCCGAATACACACATTAAGGCCTATGCCACAACCATTCGAGAACTACTTCCTTGGGATGGGGTTGTTGCCAAAATATTCCCCAAAACCTTAGAGGGCATCACCCTCAATTGGTATTATAGAATACCTGAAGCTTCCATCCATTCATTTAAACAACTCATTTCAGAGTTCATTAAGGCATTTGACATGAACAAACTGTTAAGAATAGGAATCAGGGAATTCTTGCACATTAAACAAGAGCACAATGAATCTATCACTCATTTCATCCAGAGATGGCGTACATATCCTTTATTCTTCAGCAAGTGCTCCAAACATGGACCAAATGGAACTATGTGATTTATTCCTTCATTCTCTCAATAGAGAGGTGAAGGAAGAAGTCCAAAGTTCCCACTAAGGACTTATGATGAAGTACTTGAGAGCGCTCTCCGAATAGATCAAGCGGCAATAGATAGTGGTCGTAAGACGTATGGAGCAAACGGGAGGTTAATCACCCCAACCAGAATACTATGACTTACCCTACTACCACAAACATCAATCAAGGACCTAAAATCCTTAACAAAAATCACGGTGCAACAACCGATGGGGTAACTGACCAAGCTAAAAAGGTCAATGTTCTAAATACTCCACCACTGGTTAACAATCAACGAAACAACAACTTTACCCCAACAATCAATTTAGTGGATTTTAATCATCCACAACAACAACAACAACAACGGCAGATCTAGACATAGGGTCCAAGCCAAAACTCAACTAGATATCAAAATCAGAACCAAAACCAAAAACAACAAATACAAAACTTTAATCCTAATAGACAAATGGTTTGATCAGAGTTTTGGACCACAATATACGCCAAACCAACAACCTAGAAATTACAATCCTAACTCATATTGTGGTTTTCACAAGATTCGAGGCCACGACACTAGAACGTGCCATGACTACAATAAATTCATGCAACATTTGCCAGAGGAGCAAAGACAACTTTTCATAGATATGTTCTTGGCAGATCCTACGTCACTAACACTAAATACTTTTATAGGGGTAGTTTCCCCTCAAAATGCTCCCCTCAAGATCTTCAATGATCCGCTCCCAAGTCACAATAACAACAAATTAAATCCAAATGGGACGAACAAAGGTGTAATGGTAGGAAATAATGATTATGAAGCCTCGACTTCACTAAATCCACCTATTGCACCACAATTAGGAAGTCAACCATGACCCAAGATAGTTGGTTTAGTAGAATTAGATACCAAACTACCCGTGGAAGCCGTAACAAGGACACGAGAGTATTCTTCTCAGCCAAGTCCAAGTTACTCACTAGAGACCGATAACATCCAACAAATATTAGTGAAACCCGTAGTGCCTATGATCTAATTAATGACCTAACAAAACCTTCTCTCACATCTCCTTTTGGATTTACGAGGAACTCCTCCCATACCTGGTCTTTTTTTTAGAGGCATTAGGTTTAGGTCATTTAATTAACATCACTCCACCTCCCGAAACACAGGTAAACCATATAGACTTTGATATCTACCCTCCGGGGCAGCCGGATAGGGATACCAAGTTTATATTCGAAATAAACAAAATGCCAACAGACGCTGAGATTGCACGCAGAGGTGATCCGCCTTACATTTGCAAGTGTGGGTTTATAACAATTACATTAAACGTGTAATGGTTGATGATGGGGCAGCAGTTAACATAGTCCCCTTCTCTTTCCTTCAAAAGCTAGGGTATGGAGAAACAAACTGTTCCACGACTTAATACGCTAAGAGGCTATGATAGCCTTAAGGCCACTTTGATTGGAACTATAATACTACCAGTTACCTTAGGACCCAAAACAATCCTGACTGAGTTTTATATTATAGATCGGGAAACCAATTATAATATGATCCTCAGCACCATGGATACACCATATGAAGGCAATCCCTTCTACGTTATTTCAAGAAGTAAGGTTCTTGCACTTAGGAAAGGTATTCATAGCCAAAGGTGATCCAAAACCATTCGATATACACCTAGATGACTTAAAGAAAAGACCGGCATTCACTCTGAGTTTGAACTCCCAACAAACCAACTTAATAAACCAACCGACGTGAAACTAGAAGAAAAGTTGGTACCTACAACAGATCTTGAGACTATGAGCCTAATCAAGACTATCCCAGCCCTCAAGGATGAGACTAACATTGTAGAAACAATATCATTAGGAACTACTGTGAAGATTGTCGACTTACTAGAATAGGATCTACCAATTTTCCTACCATTTGATTCTGTAGGTATGGGATATACCCTAGGTGTTGGTGCTCTTCCAAAGAGAGGATCTCTGCATGGTAGAAGTAACCGAAGCAGAAAAATTGACATAGCGAAATGTCCCAACGTCCATCTTCCCAACTAAATATTGGACTCTCCATTTCGATGGAGCAAGATGTCATTATGGGGCTGGGGCAGGTGTGATCTTTACTTCTCCCAAGGGAAAGATCCTACCATTCACCTTTAAACTAAATTTCAAATGTACAAACAATGGCGCAGAGTATGAAGCCCTCCTCCTTGGTCTCATCATAGCTAAAAGGCTTAGTGTTAATGACATCAGGGTGTTAGGAGACTCTCAATTAGTAGCAAACCAAGTCTCTGAGGTGTATGAAACCAGAGCTGAACACTTACAGCTCTACAAAACAACGGTATTAACTTTGAGCAAAGAATTTGACTTCATATCCATTGAAGCAATCCCACGAGAGAACAAAATCTTCTTGCAGATTCTATAGCAACCTCAACGTCACGCTTCACCCCAAATAGTGAGTTAGAAGATACCCATTTCATGGTATCCCTTCATACTGAACCATTAGTGAAAACAATGTCAAACCCTCTTTTAACGAACATAGCTGAGAACAACTCTATTATCCTAGACCACGTTGATAGTGATAGAGCCACTCTGGATTACTTAAACACCTATGCAATGTTACATCTCACCCATCATGAGGTAGATTTGTCCTTAATCCCACATTCATCTTCCTACTTCAGAAATCCCATGATAGAGCTTCCCCCACAAAAAGAACTCAACGCATATACACAATAGAGAATGGAGACGATCTGGAATTACCTCCAGCCCCGCCTGAGTTTGAAGAAGGTAACGCTTCTTTAATCGAAGAAACAATTGATATTAACATTGGAATGGAGGAAGACCCAAAGATCTTGAAACTAGGATCTTCGTTAACTCCAGAAGAAATAGAAATACACACTCGAATCCTCAAAGAACATCAGAAGGCTTTCACATTTAATTATAAAGAAATGACAGGGGTCAGCACCACACATCGCAAGACATAACCTCATCACCAAATCAGATGCAAAGCCGCTTAAAAAAAATCGAGACCAATGAAACCCAAGGTGGCTCTCATGGTAAAGGAAGAAGTAATGAAACTCCTCCAAGTAGGATTCATCAAGCCAGTCGATTATTCTCAATGGATATCTAATATCATTCCCATTCTCAAAAAGAATGGGAAGATACACATCTATATAGACTTTTGAGACATTAACAAAGCTTTCCCCAAGGATGACTTCCCATTACCATCCATTGATGTCATCATTGACGCAACAACTGATTCGAGCTTTTGTCTCTCATGGATGGATTCTCAGGATACAATCAAATCAGAATATCCGAACAAGACCAAGCCAAAACCACGTTTATAACTCCTTGGGGAACCTATTGCTACACTGTTATGCCATTCGGTCTCAAGAACGCTGGCGCCACATACCAGCAGGAAATGACATACATATTTCATGATCTTATTCACAAGATCATGGAATCCTATGTAGATGACTTGTTGGCCAAGGCCAGGAAGCGTTGTGATCACCCGGAAGTGCTCCGTATCATTCTTTCATGTTTGATAGAATACGAGAGTCACACTAAACCCAAAAAATGTATTTTGGTGTGACAGGAGGGAAGCTCCTCGGTTACATTATATCGTCATGAGGGATCGATGTAGACCCAGCCAAAATCCGGGCTGTTCTTGAAATGATCCCACCATCGGATGAATCAGAATCAGGTCATTTCTTGGGAAACTCGGTGCAATCCAAGATTCATCCCAGACTTAAGCTTTTCCATTCATCCAATCAACAATCTACTCAAGAAAGAGTACAATATCGATTGGACTAAAGACTGCAATGAGGCTTTTGAAGTAGTTAAGCATTTCCTATTGTCACCACCCACGCTAATGCCACCTAAACTAGACCGCCCTTTAATCTTATATTCACGAGCTACCAATGTCTCACTAGCCTGTATGCTGGCTCAAGAAGATGATGACAAGAGAGAACGCATGATTTATTTTATAAGCCGCACGTTACTCGATTATGAAACATGCTATACGCAAGTAGAATGAGAGTGCCTTGCCATAGTCTTCACAACCAAATGCTTAAGACATTACATGCTAAATCAAGAAACGAGGGTCATTGTAAAAATAGACCATTTACAAACCTTCCTCACGCAAGGGTCCTTGTCTAAGAAGGCTGGACGCTTTATGACCTTAATGGGTGAATTTGAATTAACTTTTGTAAATCAAAAGTCCATTAAGGGACAAATCATAGCAGATTGGTTAGCTGACAACCCATTAGATGGAGGCAATCTAGTCGATTTGGACTTTCCCGATGAATGCATATATTACGTCAAAACTAGACCTCCCATCTCTGAATGTCCTTGGTATACTGATATTATTAATTATATCATGAACCATACATATCCAGAAAGGTGCTACGCCACAACAAAGAAGGTGGTTACACATTATCGTAGCTAAATACGTTATTATAGAACAAGTGCTCTATCGTAAGGCTTTCGATGGAATGCTTCTAAGGTGTGTTGACATAGAAGAATCCAAGAAGATTCTCCATGAATCTCACAATGGAATATGTGGAGGCCACTTTGGTGGTCATGCCACCACTCACAAAATACATCGATGGGCTATTTCTGGCCCACTCTAGAACACGACGCATAGTAGAGTTTGTACGCAGTGTCATAAATGCCAAGAATTCTCCCACGAGATTCACATGCCGGCACAAGCTCTACAACCAATCGCTACTCCATGGCCCTTTTCTACGTGGGGGCTAGATTTGATAGGGAAATTCTCTCCCTCATCTACAGATGGCCATAACTTCATAATCACAGCCACCGAGTATTTTACCAAATGGGTAGAGGCTATGCCTCTCACCACTGTATACTAGGTTCCGTGATCACCAAGTTCATTTTGAACCAGATCATTTACAGGTATGGTGTCCCACAAATCATTATCACAGATAATGGGACTTCTTTTAAGAATGACGAGGTTCATGAACTATGTAATAAATTTAAAATAAGCCATCATACAACCTCCCTGTATTACCCTCAAGCCAACAGACAAGCTGAAGCAACAAACAAAAAATTAAAGCCATTCTCCTTAAAACGGTGAAAGAAAACAAAAAGATTGGCATTTAAAGTTATACCCGGCCTTGTGGGCCCACCGAACCTCAATAAGAACACCAACAGGAGCAACTCCTTTCACTGGTATTCGGAGCGGAAGCAGTTCTCCCACTTGAGGTTGAAATACCCAGTCTCCGCATCTCATTACAAGGGATTCTAGATGAAGACACTTATAGAGAAGCACATCTCTCCCAACTAGAAAGCCTAGATGAAGCCAAGTTAGATGTTGAATAGTGGCACAGTCTATGCTAACCGGATGTGCCGCAGTATAACAAGAAGGTCTATGAACAAGACATATATGAAGGTGATCTAGTTCTAAGACTAGATAACTGGATCGATAAAAAGACCGGCGAAGGGAGGAAATTCCAGCCCAAATGGTTGGGCCCATACCGAGTCATGAAGGACTATGGAAATGGTGCATATCTCTTATGCACACTGGAGGGTGAGGAATTTGGTGAAACTATCAATTCCCTACACCTTAAGCGATTCTATGCATAAATGACCAGCACTATCTATATAATTATATCTACATTGCATCTTCATGTAGTTAGGTTCATTTCATCCTTGTTTCGTACAAATCTTGTGATCAAGGAACTTATTCCCAAAGCAATTCATTACAAGCTTCTAATGATATTGACATTAGCTTTCAAAACATACTTCTTCATTTTCATAACATCATCACCATTTCAGAATCATTTCATCCATACAAAGCTAGATATGACAAAGTCTTAACGGTAACCATACCAAGGTCTCGTATGCTTGTTCTCACTTTTTTGTTTCTCCCTAGGATAGGTGTCTTGCCTATGGTCTGTTCTAGAAGCTTCATCGTGTCACATCTATCCCGTATGCATATCTCTTTGGAAGTAAGAACATACTGACATTTTTCTCAAATAAACAAGTCAAATATAGATCAAACAAAAATTTTATTTTTACACATTTCCTTGCCCTACCAACCTTCGGTGATGAGCTTGCATCTCTTACTAGTGACGTAGGGTTGGGAAAGGATGGGAATGCCCTTACTTGCCTATACCTTGTCCATGGTGATAAGCCCACACTTCTGACTAGTAGCATGGGGTAGGGTATGGGGGGTCCTCTTAACAATAAACATTGAAGGTAGTCAACAAACAATTCAAATGAACCTTTGAAATCTTGAGTCAAAAACAATGAATCAGATGTCCAAAATTCCAAGAGAGTTCAAAACCCTAAAACCAGATTTTGTCAACCATGTGGCCATCTACGGATCTAAGTCTAGATAAACCGCAAAGCAAGTAGCATTCTAAACTATGGAGTCACTTGAGTAGAGTAGGTTTGTAGCATCCTAATTTGGTTCCACCAAATCTTTGTCTATCTCTCATCACTACCATTCAACAAATTTCACAACTTGTGCCCTTTCTAGCTCTCGGTGATGAGCCCTCGCATCTTACTAGTTGCATGTGGAGATAGGAATGGGGCAAGTTCATCTGCTCATCATACTAGTTTATCATCTCATTTTGTCAAAACAAAAATGAAGTACCAAAAATTGCTTATAGAAACTAAAGTTCAAAATCACGTTGTGTCTACATTATCATACATCAGCATCACAAAATACAAAAAGAAAGAAAACATTTGTATCATTTGTTCTCCATTACATACATTCTGAAAGGCATATAAAAACAACATTGTAATTTACATACGAAAGCAAATCACAAGAACATTGATACTAAGAGTCTAATCCAAAAAGAATATATATATATATATAGTCAAATTTCTTGTACAATGCCATCATGCGCTAAGCATGGTCAAAATGCTCAAAGAGCCCCAAAAATACAAATACATCCAACAAACGGCCTCTCAACCCCTATGAGATCCCTCTGAGGGTGCACACCCATGTCTAGGACTCTAGCTACGCTAATGCTCTGAGTGCACGAGGGCTCACGGTCCCGAGGAGTAGCTGCGGCCTCACCATGAGAGTGACTCCTCATCAGGTGCTCTGTTGTCCTTATACCCTACTAGCTCGGTATGGAGGGAGGTCACCATCCTGGCCACATGCCAGATAGGGGAAAAATGTTGGTATGCCTACCGCTACTGAGGGCTCCCCTGCATCCACGGATAGCTCCGCACGGGTCTTCTCCATAGGGATCATCAGGGTATCAGTGCATACCCGGTGAATCAGGTCTCGCCACTCATCAACAGTCTCTGCAAGTAAAGGAGAAAACCCAATTAGAAATAATCAAGAGATAGAAACAAATGTAAACAAAAGGAGAGATAGCAACTAAGGAAATTCTAACTAGAAACAAACATTAAAAGGAAGGATGATAACTCACTCGATCTCCGGCCTCCAAGATGGATCTCTAGGGTCGGCACCTACCACAGATGCCACTATTGACTGGTGTGCTCCTCCTGTGCCTGGGGCCACATAACATCCTACTACGGACTCATCCTCTCCACCCAAGCCCTGAGAGAGTGGCTCCTCTGAAACCAGAGTCACCCTCTCCGCACTCTGCTCCGCCCTCTCTACCTGTAAGATATCCTGAGTGTCATGCCACTCAGATCGCTGTCCTCCTCTCCGCCCGACTCACTGACCTCAGCCTCTCGTCTCCTCCTCCTCCATCTCCCCCCGTGAACTCCTCGACTCAAAGTCTATGTCAATGGGGTCATCACTGCTGTGGGCGGGACCGGTGGCAATCTGAAGCAAGGGTGCCTGAGGAGCACCGGCTCTCCCTCGAGCTCGTACTACCCTCCTAGCTGCAATGGGGACACCAGGAGTAACAACTATCCAACCCCGGCCTCTAGGACCTCCTCTAGCCTCCCGGACTAATCTATATACTGGTACCACTGGGGAAGCATACCCACGTACGGAAGGCCAAACTGCTGGGGCACTCGACCAAACAGATGTATCTCCACCCTCCCCATCCTGTCAACAAGCTGCCCTGTGGTGGAGCAAGAAATCAAAGTAAGAGCCTCCTCACCCCATAAACCTACCATGGCTTGATAAGGTGTGGCCTCCATGTCATCAGTGGTCAAGGAGGTGACTGGCTAGTGAGGTGCTCTAGCACCAACATGTCTCGTCCATCTAGCCCCCTCACAGCCTCCGGATCTCGCCACCTCTACACCTCTCCCATAGGGGATGAAACGCTCATAGACCCAGCTCATAACCAGGGTCAGATGGCTCAATGACTGCCCCTATAAATGACCACCCAATACAAATCATGATAGGTGGTCCCAAGAATGTCAGCTCCCTAGGCATAAATCCGCCATGTCCCTCAATCTGTGCAATGATGGGGACCAGCAATATAATAAGGTGTCTCCTCCCTTGTCCCCAATCAATCTCGAGGCAAGGATCCCCATAATGGCCTAACGAATCAAGGGGATAGGCAGGCTAGGAATAGATCGGACCCTCACCCCCTTCTTCAAACCAGTGGAGATAACTGCATCTCCCATATATGAGGCCCACTATGCTTGTCTGAGCCCGTGACCCTACTGTCTCAAGAGTGAGTCATCTCCCAATAATCGGACCCCCAAGATATGGTAAACATCCTCCAAAGTAATGGTCCACTCACCCTGACCCCTGGTAATCGGAAAGTGTTCCGATCTACATCCCAATATGAAAATAAGTCACAAAGTATGTGACTAGATGGTGCAACATGCGGGACCCGTGATATGCACAGTATACCGGCCCTCTGAAGAGTGTCCTGCTCATCCTGAGAAAGGGCATCCAATACTACCAGAAGCCAATCACACTCCCTCTCCCGACTCCATCGGATATACTCCTCCTTCGCCTACATACACCCAAAAACACACAAAACAGAGTAAGTTAGTATCCAAGTGACATTAGAAAAATCATGAAAGTAGGAAAGGATGCTAAAAATGCAAAAATGAATTCAAATAAGTATTATTTGTACATTTTGTGTAGGACCACCACCCTGAGCAGGGTGGCGGTTCCGTAATCGCCACCTTAAAGGCGGCAAATGGGTCTTGTAATCGCCGCCTGATCGATCAGGGGAGGTGGTCTCGTAACCGCCACCCTGCTCAGGCGGCGGTCGTGTCCCGAAAACCCACGTGGGTCATATGCCCTAAAAGTGGCTAAAAACACAAAATAAAGACCGTTTTGACTCAAACAAAGCCTACCCAGTAGGTGCCCCCTAGTTGACCCTATTAAAACTAACATTTTCAAAATGATCCCCCCATGACAAAGATTTCACCATTTTAACATTTTGAGGGAAAAAATGGTAAATCGAGAAAACTAACCTGTGATCTCATGGGTCAGTGTTTCACTCGTGGAGGCATGATCACGATCTCATCCCGAACATTTTGACTATACTCTCGTGAGAAACCATCACCGTGGGTCCCAGAGCTCAAAATCAACCAAATCAACACGCACAAATGAATAGGAAAATGGGCCCACTTTTACATATATAACAACCTGACTTGTTTTGAATGCCCTTTTCGCAGGTTTGGAGCGCCGACAGAGGTAAGTTCTTATCCCCGCACAAATGGTACATCCTCATTTCATAATATTTTAGTGTTTATTTTTCGATCTATTTTGTCTATCTGCACTTGAATTCTCTTTTCATTTTGTAGGTGGTGGGAATTTTGGATGGTGTCATTTCGACACATGGATGTATCAGGTATAACTTCTAATTTCCCATTTCGGGACCACCATACTCAGACCCACCATTTTACGCCTCTTCATGGCTAAAACGCTTCTCTGAGGGGGCAATATGTACGTACCCAAAATTGTAGGGTACTGCACCACCGAAACAATGTTACACGTGCCCCAATGATGATACAGGTCTCCTCGCAAGGTGTTCGGGATCCAAAAATCTCTCCAAGTATGTGTTAACATCCCGCATGCCCCACTTAGCCCTTACATGCTTTTCTTTTTCCTTCCCCCTCTTTTTCTTTGCTTTTCGGTCTTTAGTGACGAAACCGCCACCCTGCCTCACGTGGCCGGCAAGGTCCTCATGACCACCGCCACCACCGCTCTGCAGGGCGGTCCTTCACGCATTTTCCAAAATGCTCTTTTTAATGTGACTCATGTAAATTTTCAATGTTTACCAGCTTTTTTTCACCGCCTTTGCTTGTATTTATGATTCTGGTTCCCTGAATAGTGTTTTTGCATTGTTTATGGTTTAAGAGATCAATTTGGTTTTCACCTTTGGGTAAATGGGATTCTATAAATAGTTGGCTTGTGCTCAAGCAAATGGCCCCTCAAATTTTCCTCTGAATTTCTCATTTCAATAGCTTAGCCTTTCAATTTTGTTTAGGATTCATAGTTTCATTTGTTGTATGCATGGTAGTGTTGTTTAGCTGTTAGAAAGCCACATATTCTCCTTGTGCAAGTGTTGTTATTATTTCATCCAATCAATTAGAGTAGGATAGTTTGATTTTCAGTAGGAAGCCATTAAAGTTGTAGGTTCTACTCATCAAATAAGATAGTTTCAGGTTCTGGACGTTTTATGTTACATGACTCATAATAAATCCCACTAGGAATTACATAAGCCAAGCTCTATTCTCTTGCGCTATCCCTCTCCTACTCGCATTGTATTCGGTCTACATCCTAAGCTACCATTGTCCCATATCTACTTCTGCTGATGCTAGCATTACACACTTTTTTGGATCCACGTGAGCACGAAAGAACAAGGAAATCACACTGAGGGGACAAGGCCACACACCATCGGATTCACCACTATTATGTAAAATCCAAGTTCAAGCTTTCAAAGTTCTAGTTAAAGCATATCAAGTAGAGTAGCCAATCATTTCATTTCAGTTAATTTTACTTTCGATATTGCCAGGGAAGCTATGGGGATTGATAGTTTATGAGAAACTATGATTCACTCCTCACTTCTGAGGTAGGATCGAGAGTCTTTCAAATAGATTAGATCAGTTATCTGGTTACTTAGAATAGATTCACAACTACACAGACAAGTAGCTATACTTAGCTACTTTGTTTGTTTTAATTTCGTTATTAGTTTAGTTGTCAATTTCTAGATATATTAGATAATTGCTCTTTTAAATTCTATTTAGTAGCTTATCAAAATATCAGATTTAGAAATATACATAGATATATCTTGCGTAGTTGATTTATTCTGTCATTAGTTAGCTTTATATCATTTCCTTTTGCATGACAATCACGGGACCTAGGGAGCCCAGAGAATACGTATTCAATCCTATCATGCCTCAACCCAATCTTGTCACAAAGAATAACCGATATAGACTAGAATCTTAGAATCCAAGTCTTCCGAACAACAACAGACTTACAAATGATCAAATCATAGCTTAAGAGAGTTAAACATAGAAGATGACCAAGCACACACATATTCTCGTCAAACCAATCAAACTACAAAGTTACCCTAGATAAACATCTGCATGACTGTAGAAGGGCTTGAAAGAGAGCAAACATTCTGGTTGTGATCCTTTGGTCCCACAGCCAGACACATGAGATACTCTCACTGATATAGACACTAGCTTAAGAATTCAGGTTGCAAGAACACCTGTAAGATACTCTGAAAAGATTACACAACTGTTAATTTTGAATATAGAGGCCGAAAAGGCATACGACTATTGGATACTAGGGATTAGGGACTGATTCCACATGACCATAATAGGTCCACAACAACCACAAATCTATGGTTGTGATTCAAAAATCCCACAACCCAACGAGTCCACAGTCAATCCGACACGTTGACGCTTGGTTTACGCACATTAGTATTCGATCCACTCCACTTCCGCCTATTATCATCACACGCTTATCCCTGTTGGATATAGTAGCTAAGGAAGCTAAGGATTTCTGGACTAGGCCGAGAATCACCCATAGAATCCACCATATCCATCATCCATCCTATGACCCTATCTCGAGATATACACGAAACAATCCCGTCATTTTCCCGTATCCCACAACCTATAGATCGATCACGCCGAGCTCGATATTGATTGAGCCTTCGAGCAAACATCCTCACCGACCGATCTATCACACCAGCTTCAGGTTAGAGGGCCTTCTTTTCCTTAGATTCACATATTCCATTAGTGTGTGTCAAAGATATAAGATTGCCTAACTATCCTCCAAACCTATATTTACCTTCTTTGTCTTCATGGGTTTATGGTAGGTGCGTACATCATTATCTATACTATCCAAGACCTCACGTACCCCATGCTAATGTTTAATATCTTGGTTCTAAACTTCCTCATTGTCCACGATGTAGACCATCTTTCTTTTCTCTTTTCAGGAAAGCACACTCAAGTAGTTTAAAGTCTATTTCTTCGTCCTTTTCAAAACATGCTCTAGACACTCTTTGTCTCCCCAAATAATTCCATAATATGCTCTTCTATTTTTCTACTATCTCCAATAGTTAAGTTCTTGAAAAATTTAAATGCCTCTGCTATAGGAGGTTGAGTCGAGAAGTAGCCAAATGTTTTGATCATACCTACATCCAACTCTTGCTAGTTCCCACTCTATGTAGTTCTTCATATACATACCAAGCACATGTGCATCCTTGGAGTGTGGAATACAATCTATGCACCCAGAGTGAGGGTGGTAATGCTTCCTTTCTTGCTATCCAAAGTCTCTCACACTACTGAATGTGATGGTGAACAGGTTGATCACCATGATAAGTGCATATTTGCATTGGTGCATTGTTTCTTATAAACCTGGAGGAAAAAGCTATTCCAATCTCTTTCTATTTTATAAAATTATCCCTATGGACTATCCACCAAAGGCGTTTGTCCCGTGTAGTGTATATACTAACATATCCCTTCTCATAACTAGATCCACCCACTGTATTTCCATGGCCTTCATAAAGGCAGAAGATCTTGTGTCCCTATATACCAAGGTAATGTGCTTCCTATCCGTCGAATTGAGTGAAATCTATTCATGCACAGAACAAAACTTTTCACCTCGCACCCTACCATTTCATATGTACCATGAGCCCAATTTTCACAAGTAATACTTGTAGTATCACTAATAGAATGAGAATCCTCCCACCATAGAATGCCTTCTTTTGATGGCTCGTTGACTCTAGGTCCTGAATAATGCATACATAGACTCTGTTTAAGTCCTCCTCACTTAGAGTCTCAACATAGGGTGTAAAATTACCATCTATCAAAGGTATCACCACCCTTTCCTCCTTGTTTTCAAAGCTTACATACCCCTTATTGAATCTCGTGTCAAGTTATTTTCATAACACCAAGCGCATCTAATCAAGGATAGAAAACCTGCTCTACCTTTGTAAGTGCTAACACCTCAAAATACCTAGTGAATTTGGCCCCTTGTATAGTGATAGATGCATCTTTCAAAACTCCTATGGAGTGGCCTTAGTCCAGTTTTCCATGAATAAAACATTAGATGATGGCCGCAATGAGAGGTCTTCCCATTTGTACCCATGCATCTAATGTCAACATATATATTCTGCTACAGTATCAATCAATATGTTGCTCAACAACAACCCATCCACAACAACATTTATATTATTTTATTTATCATAGTCAATGCTATCGGGGGAATATTTACATGCGTAATCTTCCTTCGGTCTCGGGACTTGTGTGTGGAGTGTTCTATTTTAACCAACCTCTTAATAGTGGAATAATGTTCTTCAGGTGCAACATCTTGCACACCTCCCGTAGATCATCAATATCAATTTGGACTATCTCTCGAGACTTTCTTTTTCTCCTTTAGTCGTATCTCACCCTAAAGATTTCTTAACACTTCGATGGTATCCTGGTAAGCTTCCTTCCGATGAGCAGGATAAGGATACCTTATATGTGAAACCTCCTCCTTGGTAATAATAGGATTTTGGTGTAATTCCTCTCGCGCGCGTGCGTAGCTTCAATATGTGTAGTGATATTTACTTGTCAATGCCTCGAGTCCTTCTCTTATCTTGGGCATCCATTGGTCTTCTTCCATGCACTGGATTCAAACCATCCCGATGCATTTTTTCTTTCTTATGTTGCTTAGATGCTCATACTTCTCTTCATAGCTATGGTTCTTCCTACAGAAAGAACATGCATTATTATGAGGACATTCGCGCCTATAGTGGTCAAGAGATCCACACGTATAACATGTTCCACAAGGAAAATATCCTCTTCCTTCACCTTGGCCTTGTCCTCCATATCCACCATGATATCCACATCCCCTTCCACGACCTCCTTCAAAATGCCCCTCATTCCTGTCATAGCACGTTTGATTATGATCCCAATCCTAGTGCTCATTCTTACCCTTAGAACTATATGTTATACTTTTCTATCATATTCTAATGTCTATAGCATCCTATATTTGACCAATCAACCGATAATCCTCAGTATCATGGGTCGTGGACTTGTAAATCTTACAAAAGAAAGATATATTCCTCCTTATCACACGTTGTAACAAAGGACAATGACTCACATCATGATTCAAATGAAAAATTTCACAATCTAGTAGTACTTGAGCATACGGATCTATGAGGGAACCTATCCTTGGTGTGACCTTCCACTTCACAATCCATACACCAAATTCCTGAGTGTGTTTCATGGGTTGAATTTGCTGATAGCTTCTCTAACTTTTGCCATAGCTACAATTTGTGCCTCAAAATGGATTAATGCCACACAATGCTCCTAATCGCATAAAAACATAAAGCTACTTCAAAGGCTTCGTGTGGATCTATGTATGTATTATGTGACAGTTCCCTCCTAAAAGCTATAATCAATCCTCCAACAAACCATTGCGCATGCTAGCTAGTGTGGATATCATAAGACAACTTAGATAGAAGTGTCTTAAAATAAGCATCATACTCATGTACACTCTCAGTAGTGCCTTGCTTGATATCTTTGAGCACACTTATACTCTTTTTCTCAAACTCAAGGATGTGGAACTCTTTCAAGAAATCAGCCCTTAGTGCTACATAATCCACGCAAGTCTGATCAGGGTAAAACTTCCTATACCAGCTGTGTGTTCGTGCCCCTGTAATGTAGTAGCGAATTTACTCACCTTTCACTCAGTAGTTGTAATCCCTTTAGTGTGCCACAAGATTTCACACATATGCACATGTTCAATAGCATCCTCTATACCTATATACTCTAGGAGATGAAGAGACATCTCCATATAGATATTTTGTGGTTGTTGCGGGCCTTGACCACCTGATCCGGAACCTCCTGTGTTCCCTTTACCTCCAGAACAACCAGATCCACTGGAACTAGAACCACCTATACCTCCTGATCTGCGACCTATAGGTGAAATAAGGCCTATAGATTTACTCCCCTTTGTTCTGATAGTAGTACTATACATAACCCCTACAATCTGTGAAGTAGTTCCACTTCCAGAGGTGAGTCTAGTATTCTGTGCACTTACATTCTGTGTGGATGATGTGCCCAAGAATGCTCCTCCAAATGACATTAAATCCATATGTCCTACCATTGATGTACTTGATCCCTGACTTACTCCTACTTTCCTACTTCCCAAGTTAGTTTGTTGGTTACTTGTCATACTAGATACTGAAAAACCAAGCGCAAAGGCTAGGTCACCAGGTGGATTAAGATGCGGGCCTGTGGCTTAAGTATTCTCTATTGGTGTAATTCCGTGTGAGGCCGAGAAGGGATCTTTGTCATGCTTTCCAAGATGTGGGTTTTCCGATGCTATGGCTTCACGTCTTGTATGTGAGCTGTAAATCCTTCACGAGCTAGCTCTCTCCTCAACGCCATACTTTCTACAATGGAACACTGCTTCTCTATTTCCCTCTTGTGTGCCTCATTATACTTAAGCCACCTTTCTTCCCCTCGTAATTGGCATCCTCATTTTATAACTTAGAACAAGTGAATTTTTTTTTTTTTTTTTTATTTTTTTAATAATGCATCCCGGTTCTAAATACATAATTTAGAACTCACAAATCAAATAACCATTCTTATAACAGAACAACCATATGCAGTGTAATGACTCGGAGTACCTCCGATCTATTCATTCCATGACTCGGTAACCTACCGATCTATTCATGAGTAATAAGAGTTGGCGTTTTATTTAACGCTTCACTCTCGCGGTTCTCTTCCCTATTCTGGGAATTCAGAATGCTCTGTCCAAGGAACCTAACTGAATAATTGTTACCATCATTCATCGACATCTCATCCCTTAGACTAGGTGAATTAGGACAACGCGTTCAGCAGCTTGCGATACTTTGGCCAAAGATTTGAAACATACTGTTTATGTCTCGTATTCCTTAACGGCATACTCGTCAATCTGGAATACGCCCTTCACCCCATTCTTATGTTATATAGAATGTCTTATACCGACTCCTGTCAGTCCTTCCTCTCACAACTTAATCACTCGGAGACAGATTAACAAGGTGATAATGTTATATGGATGCCCACGAGGATTAGGGATACGGTGACATACTGGTTCAACCCTGCAGTTAAACCAGTGTGTCATGATACCCCGAATCTCCTAGGAAACCTTATAACATGGCCACATTCCTAATTGGTCCCAGAGTAACTCGTCCGAGATCAAAGTGTAAATCTTAGCGATCAATGCAAAGGGTGTCGTCATAAGTCACCTGCATTGTTGCAACTTCGAGAAGATCCTAATCTTCTCGGAGGTACAACCCCGCAGTTGACTTGTGCCGTCATCCTTTAAATCCACCTCGAAAAGATCTACTAAAGAATATGCGTTACGCACGTTGAGTTTTTAATTACATCAAAGACTTTCCCCTAAGGTTAGCCTTTCCCGTTCCCTGGATTCTTTGTCTTAAGATAACCTTCCTCAATAAAGCCCATTGCATGGTGGAGATATTGAGGTTAAGGTCTCATCAAGGAGTTATTAGAATATACATGATTCTAAAACAACAGAATTGGTCAATATCTCATAACCTTCGTATGAGATTGCCATCTGAACCCCATTAGATTTATTTCAGTTCTCTTAACTGAATTTATATCATACTTATTAGTATAAAGATATAAATGGTTAAGAATCCCATTTAATGTTGTCCTGTCATACTCGGGACTAGGGATTAGTAATTTACCTCAGCTTGATTAGTGTTCTGCTTAGGTTCATTTTAACCCTATCTTTTAAAAAGACAATGATTTAAACTTTAATTTAGCTTTCGATAGAACAAATGAGAACTACTAAACACTCATAAGAATTCAATCACATTTTCTTTAAGCTTTTATTGACAATCACAAAAGCATCCAAATTACACAAAGATAACATTGCCACTCTGGTATATAAACCGAAGAAGGTCAACTATCAGAATTAAGAATACAACACATAAGTATCAAATACTTATTTCCATTCCTTTCAGAACTATACAAATACATTTTAGGCATTCAACATACTTGATACAATGCTCAACGGAAAAGGAACATCTTTCCTCATTTAGTACATTAGAAAATCAAGCTGTAATTCATTATAAATCAATTAAACAATCTGATCATCCTGTCAGATCTGCATTGCTTTTACCACTTACGGCAACCATCTGCAAAAATAGTCAACATGAGTCAGTTCGATGAACTGAGCATGATAAGCACTAACTTTTAAAACAATTGCAATCCATCAATTGTTTTCATTAAACACCCTGTTTAAATGAGATCAATTAACCCAACAAGTAAACACATTCAGACTATGCCTTCGTATTACAAAAATGACTACAAATGTGTAACTCTATCATTGTTACAGAATAGTCCTAAACTTTTCTCAAATATTTCATCAAATATTAAGAATCAAAGAATGAAAGTATCCTAAACAACCATTTGAAGTCAATATCAGCAACATTGGACAGATCGTTCCATTCATCCGAAAAAGAAATATCATAACAACTCTTGAGTACATCAATATGTTAAAAACAGCTCCTACTAATACAGATATCAACATGTATTAAAGTAATAGAAGAGAAGGAAACAAATCATTCACACTTCCTTCCACACAAGTTCACTACTGTACCGTCTCCACATATGGAAAGCATTCATCTGGTAAGTATACGAACAAGTCCAACAAGCCACAAGAAGAATCACTGCTTAAATAAAAAAATAGAACACAACAAATAAATCAGTCGAGTCCGTCAACAGCACACTGTATTGTTAAAACTTACAATTAAGCAACTACAGTCGGTAGCCCCCATGCCAAACAATGATGTCTATCTACCAGGCAGACTCAGAGTGACCTTTCACAAGAAGCGACGGACAAGAAGATAACACAGCCGTTACCTTCTTAGGTACAGGACAACAACTCCAAATTCAAACATACACAAGAATGGATAACAATGCGAAGAAAACGTATCACGTCTTCAATCCCAATAACAACCTACAGCCCGTTCAAGCCTTTCTTACTGTGTAGGGTTTTTAGACCCAAGGTCGAGTTCAAAAGGGGTCTCCTTTGTTGTCGCAGTCGACAAGAGACTTGAAAACGTTAAGCCATGACATTTCCCTATGGCTAAGCAAGAGATTTTTAAACGAAAACCACGCACCATGAACAGTCACATTAAACGGGTGTGCAACCAGAAGAAAATATAACATGAGACATCGTAGTCACTTCTGAACGCAATCAGAACTGAAAGTATGTTGTTCACAACCTACTTTATAGAAGCCATAATTCATGATGTCAAGCTATTAAAGAAAGCCAACAAATCCAAGAACATTACCTGTTCATACTCGGGCTTCTACAGGCAACAGTGACATATATTACCATTCGAGGATTTAAAACTAAGTCCATAACCAGTGTTCACAGTTTAGCTTCCCAAAAGCCGACATACAAGATAACTTTCCATACTCACGGTACTCAACGGCGTCAAACAATAGTAAACCAACAGGCTTAAATTGAGACAATAACACTGTTTAATTATCAAGTTCCACTGAGTTTAAACAATAGTAAACAAAATAATAAAATATGATGAATCCATCCGTGCCATCAATGGCAACATTTAAATTCAGGCAGAACAAATCAGAATACTGAATTTCCAAAACAAGGAATCCAACGGTACCCTTACCAATATTTTTCACACAAGATTGCACAGAATGGAGACGTAAAAATACACCCAAAGAATCTGTACCACAAGATCCTTGCGACACGACTGTATTCTTACAAAATAACAGAGGACGAAATACATGTTATTCCCTTAAGTCGCTGGCACATCAAATTCCAATATTCAATTATATTCAACTTGAACAGTGGTTCAAATACATATAAATCATTCAATCGACTCCACAGAGTCGTTCAGATTATAACAATATAAATCTATATATATATATATATATATATACTGTTAACGGGTTTATACCCATAACCACAAAGCGAGGGAAAAACATCTCCGGCCAGGTCATAAAGACTACAGTAACACAGTAAGTTACCTCTTCCCAACAATTTAAAAGACAAAACGAAACCCAAGGAGTATCAATAGCCACTATCACCAATAACCACGACAGAGCTTACAAAGGTTCAATATAACTGAACAATCATACGATATCCATCAGTATCCCTTCTAACAATTTCCACAACAAGTATTAACAAAATATTATATACATTTATATATATCAACATGCATCAATAACCTGTACCCATCGGGAGGACAATTCGTGGACTCACACAGAGCAGGCCTAGCACAAAATCTTGCTATATTTTCGCATATAAAAGCCAGAATGCAAACACCAAGAAATATAGCAACCGTTCGAATATAACAACACCCATCAAGGTGTAAACGAAAAAATCGAACCAGAAGAGATACAGTACCAAAAATCACACAAGACCACCAAGGAAAAATCATCTATTTCCATAAATCATTTGAACAGAGTTGTTCTAATGAAATCACTTGAAAGACAACAAGATTTTTAAAGGTTAGGGCCTAACATGCCTGGATTTTTACTCAAAATTCCGAAGCAGACCACTGGAAGAGCTCGGACTTCCTTTTCCTTTTCCAAGTTAGAGCGACCAACAAAATTTTGCTATCTCCATGACATATATATTCCCCTTGCCAGAGAAAAGAGCTAGATACGCTCATACTCGCCATGCAACACAAGGAAGGCTGGTGCGAAGAACCAGTGAACAGGCAGAAGGAAAACCAAAATTCGCGATAAGCCAAACAAACCAACAACTTCCCAGTTTGCATGCCTTCACGCGAGTTCCGAGCTCGACTACCGAGCACATTGAATGCATTTACACCAACTTTCCCGCTCAAACTCCACTGCCACCGACCGCCAAAATTGGCGACAGTCAAATAAAATCCCAGACCATTTTCAGTTTTGGCGACCTGCCACGTCGGCTTAGGTTAGCTGTTCCTAAAACCTCCGCCAAGACCTGTCCTTCATACTTATCCAATGCATTAAATAACATAGAAAAAGCCGCCCATGGTTCGCACCCCTCCATAGGTCCCCTTATTCCCTGCTCAACAGTTAGGTTAGTATCTTAGGTTAGAATTTAGGATAACACCCAATCTAACTTCTATAAGCATAGATACTAACTTAGGACATTAGTTCTTAGCCTAGGTCTAGGTTAGATTATCACTAATCTAACCCCTAGGTTAGGTTTAGTTTTAGGTTACTAATCAATAATAATTCTAGTTAGGTCTACATTCTGTACGCTCAGAAAAAGACTTACAATCATTCATTCTCGAATAGGGTTAGCTTCTGTTCGCCTTAGGCTACAGAATTATATGAAACCGAATTATTACCGGGTCCACGATCGAGACCTTCCGGATATACTTCCATATCGGGAACCAATCCATTTCACATGATCAACTTTGAGTCATACTCGACTAGCTTATTGATGCTTCTAGACCTTGCAACTGTTGTTCAAGTCTGTAATTTTAATTCATCACGAACAAACTTAGAGCAATACTTGGATCAATTCCAGATCGAGGTTAGATCTTATAGGTGGATAACTCTATAATTCATTCCAGATCAGATTAAACTCAGATGCAAAATGAAATAAATAAAAGAGTCTAATCATATTCTGACTCAGTCAAAGATCTGCAAAGAAAATACAGTACATATCAAGCATGATTTCTTAATCGAGGAACACATCCTTTTACAAGAAATCACATATCAACACTTGTATGCTCAGGAGGAAGTAACAACAGTTCAGGGTGTTACATGCTTCCCTCCTAAAAGATTCATCGTCCCGATGATTACATATTCAATTAACCTTCAGGTCAACCAATTTATTAGTACACAAACAATGTGACTACTTCCATATTTGAATAGTTCCAGAAATCAATGTCACAACACATTTTATTCAACCTGAATAATGTTTGCCATCATCTGGCTTTCATAAATACAAAAAAAAGTAAGTTCTGAAAAGAATGCTTTGTCAACAGATTTCATTCTGTTGAAAAAGAGAAGGAAAAGCAATTTTCATCTCTTCCAGATTTTCCCAAGTTGCACTTTCTTCGTTAAACTGGTCCCACTGGACCTTACATTGTTGTATTTCACGATTTCTTAAATGCAATTGGCGAGTTTCCAGCACTCGTGTGGGTTTAACCACGATTATTCCTGGGTCTTGGACCTGCAAGGAATTCCAATTTAAAACATGTGACAGATCTGAAACGTATTTCTTAAGCAAAGAAATATGGAAAACATCATGCATGCGAGATAAAGCAGGTGGCAATGCTAAACGATAAGCTACAGGATTGATTATTTCGACAATTTTGAAAGGTCCCACGAATCGAGGTGACAACTTGGCAGCCTTGCCAAAAGTTATAGAACTCTTTCTGGGTTTAACACGAAGAAAAACCTTATCACCAAGCTCAAACCTTCTATCAACCCGCTTAAGGTCAGCATAGCTCTTCTGTCTATCCGCTGCTTCCTTTAGTCGTTCACGAATCAGCTTAACTTGCTGTTCCATTTCAGTGAGAATCTCTAGTCCAACTACCACTCTATCCTCAATACTGTCCCAACTAACAGGAGTTCTGCACTTTCTTCCATAAAGTGCTTCAAATGGTGCCATTTTAAGAGATGAGTGATAAGTATTGTTGTATGCGAACTCAACTAATGGAAGATACTCTTCCCATTTATACTGTTGATCCATGCAATACATACGCAACATGTCCTCCAACACTTGATTTACCCTCTCAGTTTGTCCATCCGTTTCCGGATGATATGCAGAACTGAAGTTTAGTTTCGTTCCAAGAGCTGCGTTAAGCGTTTGCCAAAACCTTGACGTCATTCTAGGATCCCTGTCAGATATAATCAATTCTGGTACACCATGTAACCTGAAAATTTCATGCACGAATCTTTTGGCTAGCACTGGTGAATCATCCTTTAGATTTCCAGCGATGAAATGAGCTACCTTAGTCAGTTTATCTACAACTACCAGGATAACATCATGTTTATTCCTGGACATGGGTAGTCCTTGTACAAAATCCATGGTTATTACTTGCCATTTGTCTTTGCGGTATGCTATGAGGATATAACAGATCCAGCGGTGCATATGTTACGCCTTCACCCACCGACATTCCGATAATGAGTCACAAAATTAATTACATCCTTTTTCATACCTTTCCAAAAGTATTGCTGTTTTAAATCAGCAAGCATTTTTGTGATACCTAGGTGTCCAGAGAAAGGTGAATTATGAAATTCAACTAACAACTTCTTTCTCAAATCGTTCAATAGATAGTACATATACCTGTTTTCATAACGCAAGATTCCTTCATTATCAAAATGAAAACCTTTATACCTTATATCCTTAGGTTACTGCAACAAGTGCTTTTACTTCTTTGAAAGTATGCATCGATTAAGGCACTTTTTACCTCGTCTTTAAACTGAGTTCTTAATGTTATAAGAGCAGAAATGTGCCTCCTACGACTTAGAGCATCAGCTACTCTATTCTCCTTCCCTTTGATATAGCTAATATCAAAGTCATATTGTGATAAAAATTCTAACCACCTTCTCTGTCTGGCGTTCAGATTGGGCTGAGTAAAAATATACTTCAGTCCTAAGTGATCAGTTTTCAGCTCAAAAGGTTTCCCAAGTAAGTAGTGTCTCCAAACTTGAAGTGCATGAACAATGGCAGCAAGTTCCAAATCATGAGGGGCATAATTCAGCTCATGTAACTTAAGTTTTCTACTTTCATATGCTATGACCTGATCATTTTGTAACAAAACACCTCCAAGGCCTTCCCCAGAAGCATCCGTTACAACAGTAAAACTCCCATTAGGGTCTGGTACAGCTAAAATAGGCGCGGAAGTCAACTGGTCTTTCAAACTTTTGAAAGCCGCTTCGCACTTATCATTCCAAATGAATTTCTTATCCTTCTTTTGCAATGAAGTTATTGGTGCAGCTACTTTAGAAAAATCCTTTACAAATTTTCTATAGTAACCAGCAAGACCCATGAAGCTTCTTACTTCATGCACATTCTTTGGTGCAGGCCACTCAGTTATTGCCACTATTTTTGAAGGATCTACAGCAATTCCTTCTTTACTTATAACATGACCCAAATAGTGAACTTCTGAATCAAAGAAAGAACATTTGGATAACTTACCATACAACTTCCTCTTTCTCAAAATTCCCAAAACTATCTTCAAATGCTCATTGTGCTCCTCAACGCTTTTAGAATAAATGAGAATATCGTCCAAGAATACAAGTACAAACTTGTCCAGGTATTCTTGAAAGATATTGTTCATTAAATTCATAAAGGCTGCGGGTGCATTAGTTAATCCAAAGGGTAGAACTGTGAATTCATAATGTCCGTACCTTGTTCGGAAAGTTGTTTTATGAATATCTTCCTCTCTAATCCTTAACTGATGATAACCAGATCGAAGGTCTATCTTAGAATAAACCGCTGCTCCACGCATCTGATCAAACAGATCATCGATCCTAGGAAGTGGATATCGGTTCTTGACTGTTGCTTTGTTCAACATCCGATAATCAATACACAGCCTTAGTGTTCCATCCTTCTTTTTCACAAATATTACTGGCGCTCCCCAAGGTGAAACACTTGGTCTGATCAAACCTTTAGACAAAAGCTCTTGCAACTGTGCCTTAAGCTCGACTAACTCTGTAGTAGTCATCCGATAAGGTGCTTTGGAAATAGGTTCTGTTCCTGGCTTGATTTCAATGGTGAAGTCAAATTCTCTCTTGGGTGGTAAACCTGGTAATTCCTCAGGAAAAACATCCCTGAAACCTTGTAACAGAGGGAATCGTTTCATGAGATCATCATCTTCTTCTGAAGATTCAGATATCTTCACGGCATAAAGGGTACATCCTTTATTTTTAGCCTTTTTAAGCTGCATAGCTGACAATTTTCTAACTGAAATTTCTCGTTTCACACCTTGAATCTCTGCTGATTTCAGCTGATCATCTAAACATTTTATGTTCTTTTCGTAATAGTCTACTTTTGCTTTATGGTCAGCTAACCAATTGACACCGATGACAATGTCATACGATCCCAAAGGTGCAACATAGAGATCAACTTCCGTGGAAAAGTTAGGTAAGTCAAGGACTGCCCCAAAAAGACACATACTCACTGTATGAACAAATTATTACCATACTGTACAGTCCAAGATTTATCCATTTTTCCAGCTTTTCTTTTAAGTTTAAAAGCAAGTTTATTAGATATAAAACATTCAGTAGCTCCTGTATCAAAAAGAATAGTGACAGGTATGCCGAATAACTTACCCGGAACTTCTATAGGTGTCACTTGCTTTTCACTTGCTTGTCAGCTCTTTGCAGCATGTATCTTATCTTTGCGATTACGATCATCCTTCTTCAAAGGGCACTGATTTGCGTAGTGATCTTTACCACAATTGTAGCAACCTCCTACAGGTCCCTTTTTAGGCTCAAAGTTGCCTCCGGTTTTGTAATTGTCACGCTGTCCTCCATAGGGCTTCTGCCCATTATTATAATTTTTAGCAAAATTATCCTTTACATTTCCAGCAGGCTTATTTGCTACTACTTTCTTATTGTTGTCTCCTGGAAACTTACTCTTGTTTCCAAACTTTTTCCATGGTCCTTTTCTAGGTGCAAGAGAGGTTGAAGAAGGGTTTGCAGTCTTCTTCCGCACTTCATCCTTATGAGCAGAAATAGCCTTTAATTTCTGTTCTTGCCTTATGGCCTTTTCAACAACTCCTTCCATAGTGGTTGGACTGTGAACATCGACCTCTCCCCCTATCACGGGATTCAATCCCATGATGAATTTCCGTATTCTGAACTTCTCGTCAGTTTGATACTGCGGTACATACTTGAGGAGTTTTGTAAACCGCTCCCAGTATTCAGTTACTGTTAGCTTCCCTTGAGCTAAGTTCTGAAATTCTGTCATTTTCTGATCATAGAAAAGTTGTGGCAGCCAACGTTGCCTAAAATAGCCTTTAAATTGATCCCAAGTAATATTGGTCTCATCAATGTTTAGTTCAGCTTTACGGCTATCCCACCACGAAGATGCTTCGTGGGAAAGCTGATAGGCTCCCCAAATAGCTTTGGTTTCCTCTCGAGAAGTTCCTTATTGCAAAGTACTTCTCCATTTCGTGAGCGATTCTCGGCTCCATCTCCTAATGTGGTGCCATCATATTTAGGTGGACTTATCCTTTTATATCATTAGTGAGTTACTGCGCTAATCGGCCTTTTTGTTTTCTGGTTGGACGGGTGCATTCCCGCATTAACATCAACACCCATGTCGGGGTTGTCCTCGGGAGGTTGCCGATTATTATTATCGGCTTCTTCATCCTCCTCATTTCCCATCACCTGCTTGTTCAAATAAGCCAAGCGATCTCTTGTGTCCAACAGGGCAGCAAGGATCTCATCGAGTTTCTGGGTTGTTGCCACTCCTCCTTCAGGTGGAGCATTACTCGCAACGTTCCCCCTTGTTCTAACCATTTTCTGTTACAAGAAAATTCAGGTTTTTATCAGATTATGGACACAATAGGTCCAAGAGCTGCAACCTTCAGCTCTGATACCAAGATGTAACATCCTCATTTTATAACTTAGAACAAGTGAATTTTTTTTTTTTTTTTTATAATTGCATCCTGGTTCTAAATACATAATTTAGAACTCACAAATCAAATAACCATTCTTATAACAGACAACCATATGCAGCTGTAATGACTCGGAGTACCTCCGATCTATTCATTCCATGACTCGGTAACCTACCGATCTATTCATGAGTAATAAGAGTTGGCGTTTTATTTAACGCTTCACTCTCGCGGTTCTCTTCCCTATTCTGGGAATTCAGAATGCTCTGTCCAAGGAACCTAACTGAATAATTGTTACCATCATTCATCGGCATCTCATCCCTTAGACTAGGTGAATTAGGACAACGCAGTCAAGACTTGCGATACTTTGGCCAAATATTTGAAACATATTGTTTATGTCTCGTATTCCTTAACGGCATACTCGTCAATCTGGAATACGCCCTTCACCCCATTCTTATGTTATATAGAATGTCTTATACCGACTCCTGTCAGTCCTTCCTCTCACAACTTAATCACTCGGAGACAGATTAACAAGGTGATAATGTTATATGGATGCCCACGAGGATTAGGGATACGGTGACATACTGGTTCAACCCTGCAGTTAAACCAGTGTGTCATGATACCCCGAATCTCCTAGGCAGCCTTATAACATGGCCACATTCCTAATTGGTCCCAGAGTAACTCGTCCGAGATCAAAGTGTAAATCTTAGCGATCAATGCAAAGGGTGTCGTCATAAGTCACCTGCATTGTTGCAACTTCGAGAAGATCCTAATCTTCTCGGAGGTACAACCCCATAGTTGACTTGTGCCGTCATCCTTTAAATCCGCCTCGAAAAGATCTACTAAAGAATATGCGTTACGCACGTTGAGTTTTTAATTACATCAAAGACTTTCCCCTAAGGTTAGCCTTTCCCGTTCCCTGGATTCTTTGTCTTAAGATAACCTTCCTCAATAAAGCCCATTGCATGGTGGAGATATTGAGGTTAAGGTCTCATCAAGGAGTTATTAGAATATACATGATTCTAAAACAACAGAATTGGTCAATATCTCATAACCTTCGTATGAGATTGCCATCTGAACCCCATTAGATTTATTTCAGTTCTCTTAACTGAATTTATATCATACTTATTAGTATAAAGATATAAATGGTTAAGAATCCCATTTAATGTTGTCCTGTCATACTCAGGACTAGGGATTAGTAATTTACCTCAGCTTGATTAGTGTTCTGCTTAGGTTCATTTTAACCCTATCTTTTAAAAAGACAATGATTTAAACTTTAATTTAGCTTTCGATAGAACAAATGAGAACTACTAAACACTCATAAGAATTCAATCACATTTTCTTTAAGCTTTTATTGACAATCACAAAAGCATCCAAATTACACAAAGATAACATTGCCACTCTGGTATATAAACCGAAGAAGGTCAACTATCAGAATTAAGAATACAACACATAAGTAACAAATACTTATTTCCATTCCTTTCAGAACTATACAAATACATTTTAGGCATTCAGCATACTTGATACAATGCTCAACGGAAAAGGAACATCTTTCCTCATTTAGTACATTAGAAAATCAAGCTGTAATTCATTATAAATCAATTAAACAATCTGATCATCCTGTCAGATCTGCATTGCTTTTACCACTTACGGCAACCATCTGCAAAAATAGTCAACATGAGTCAGTTCGATGAACTGAGCATGATAAGCACTAACTTTTAAAACAATTGCAATCCGTCAATTGTTTTCATTAAACACCCTGTTTAAATGAGATCAATTAACCCAACAAGTAAACACATTCAGACTATGCCTTCGTATTACAAAAATGACTACAAATGTGTAACTCTATCATTGTTACAGAATAGTCCTAAACTTTTCTCAAATATTTCATCAAATATTAAGAATCAAAGAACGAAAGTATCCTAAACAACCATTTGAAGTCAATATCAGCAACATTGGACAGATCGTTCCATTCATCCGAAAAAGAAATAGCATAACAACTCTTGAGTACATCAATATGTTAAAAACAGCTCCTACTGTTACAGATATCAACATGTATTAAAAATAATAGAAGAGAAAGAAACAAATCATTCACGCTTCCTTTCACACAAGTTCACTACTGTACCATCTCCACATATGGAAAGCATTCACCCGGTAAGTATACGAACAAGTCCGACAAGCCACAAGAAGAATCACTGCTTAAAATAAAAAAAATAGAACACAGCAAATAAATCAGTCGAGTCCGTCAACAGCACACTGTATTGTTAAAACTTACAATTAAGCAACTACAGTCGGTAGCCCCCATGCCAAACAATGATGTCTATCTACCAGGCAGACTCAGAGTGACCTTTCACAAGAAGCGACGGACAAGAAGATAACACAGCCGTTACCTGCTTAGGTACAGACAACAACTCCAAATTCAAACATACACAAGAATGGATAACAATGCGAAGAAAACGTATCACGTCTTCAATCCCAATAACAACCTACAGCCCGTTCAAGCCTTTCTTACTGTGTAGGGTTTTTAGACCCAAGGTCGAGTTCAAAAGGGGTCTCCTTTGTTGTCGCAGTCGACAAGAGACTTGAAAACGTTAAGCCATGACATTTCCCTATGGCTAAGCAAGAGATTTTTAAACGAAAACCACGCACCATGAACAGTCACATTAAACGGGTGTGCAACCAGAAGAAAATATAACATGAGACATCGTAGTCACTTCTGAACGCAATCAGAACTGAAAGTATGTTGTTCACAACCTACTTTATAGAAGCCATAATTCATGATGTCAAGCTATTAAAGAAAGCCAACAAATCCAAGAACATTACCTGTTCATACTCGGGCTTCTACAGCAACGATGACATATATTACCATTCGAGGATTTAAAACTAAGTCCATAACCGGTGTTCACGGTTTAGCTTCCCAAAAGCCGACATACAAGATAACTTTCCATACTCACGGTACTCAACGGCGTCAAACAATAATAGTAAACCAACAAAGCTTAAATTGAGACAATAACAACTTTGTTTAATTATCAAGTTCCACCGAGTTTAAACAACAGTAAACAAAATAATAAAAGATAATGAATCCATCCGTGCCAACAATGGCAACATTTAAATTCGAGGCGAGAACAAATCGAAATCTTGAATTTCCAAAACAAGGAATCCAACGGAACCCTTACCAATATTTTTCGCACAAGATTGCACGAAATGGAGACGTAAAAATACACCCAAAGAATCAGTACCACAAGATCCTTGCGACACGACTGTATTCTTACAAAATAACGAGAGGAAAAATACATGTTATTCCCTTAAGTCATTTGGCACATCAAATTCCAATATTCAATTATATTCAACTTGAGCAGTGGTTCAAATACATATAAATCATTCAATCGACTCCACAGAGTCGTTCAGATTATAACAATATAAATCTATATATATATATATATATTGCATACTGTTAACGGGTTTATACCCATAACCACAAAGCGAGGGAAAAACATCTCCAGCCAGGTCATAAAGACTACGAATAACACGATAAGTTACCTCTTCCCAACAATTTAAAAGACAAAATGAAACCCAAGAGTATCAATAGCCACTATCACCATAACCACGTGACAGAGCTTACAAAGATTCAATAAAACTGAACAATCATACGCTATCCATCAGTATCCCTTCTAACAATTTCCACAACAAGTATTAACAAAATATTTATATACATTTATATATACCAACATGCATCAATAGCCTGCACCCATCGGGAGGACAATTCATGGACTCACACAGAGCAGGCCTAGCACAAAATCTTGCCATATTTTCACATATAAAAGCCAGAATGCAAAACACCCAGAAATATATAGCAACCGTTCGATTATATCAACACCCATCAAGGGATAAACGAAAAATCGAACCAGAAGAGATACAGTACCAAAAATCACACAAGACCACCAAGGAAAAATCATCTATTTCCATAAATCATTTGAACAGAGTTGTTCTAATGAAATCACTTGAAAGACAACAAGATTTTTAAAGGTTAGGGCCTAACATGCCTGGATTTTTACTCAAAATTCCGAAGCAGACCACTGGAAGAGCTCGGACTTCCTTTTCCTTTTCCAAGTTAGAGCGACCAACAAAATTTTGCTATCTCCAAGACATATATATTCCCCTTGCCAGAGAAAAGAGCTAGATACGCTCATACTCGCCATGCAACACCAAGAAGACTGGTGCGAAGAACCAGTGAACAGGCAGAAGGAAAACCGAAATTCATGATAAGCCAAACAAACCAACAACTTCCCAGTTTGCATGCCTTCACGCGAGTTCCGAGCTCGACTACCGAGCACATTGAATGCATTTACACCAACTTTCCCGCTCAAACTCCACTGCCACCGACCGCCAAAATTGGCGACAGTCAAATAAAATCCCCAGACCATTTTCAGTTTTGGCGACCTGCCACGTCGGCTTAGGTTAGTTGTTCCTAAAACCTCCGCCAAGACCTGTCCTTCATACTTATCCAATGCATTAAATAACATAGAAAAAGCCGCCCATGGTTCGCACCCCTCCATAGGTCCCCTTATTCCCTGCTCAACAGTTAGGTTAGTATCTTAGGTTAGAATTTAGGATAACACCCAATCTAACTTCTATAAGCATAGATACTAACTTAGGACATTAGTTCTTAGCCTAGGTCTAGGTTAGATTATCACTAATCTAACCCCTAGGTTAGGTTTAGTTTTAGGTTACTAATCAATAATAATTCCAGTTAGGTCTACATTCTGTACGCTCAGAAAAAGACTTACAATCATTCATTCTCGAACAGGGTTAGCTTCTGTTCCGCCTTAGGCTACAGAATTATATGAAACCGAATTATTACCGGGTCCACGATCGAGACCTTCCAGATATACTTCCATATCGGGAACCAATCCATTTCACATGATCAACCTGAGTCATACTCCTGACTAGCTTATTCAATGCTTCTAGACCTTGCAACCTGTTCAAGGTCTGTAATTTTAATTCATCACGAACAAACTTAGAGCAATACTTGGATCAATTCCACTGATCCAAGGTTAGATCTTATAGGTGGATAACTCTATAATTCATTCCGAGATCAGATTAAACTCAGATGCAAAATGAAATAAATAAAAGAGTCTAATCATATTCTCGACTCGACCAAAGATCTGCAAAGAAAATACAAGGTACATATCAAGCATGATTTCTTAATCGAGGAACACATCCTAGCTACCTCTCGGGCATGAGTACGTCGAAATTAAATATTCTAGAATATGACTATTTAGAACACAAAACCACGTATCCAACATGTGAGTCCAAATTAGATCAGCATTATAAAGGGCCTTAAATTCTTCTTGTGTCTAGATAAGTGTGCAATACCTCTAATTATGCTTAAGATGCATAAGAATTAAGCCACTTGTATAGTTCTATTGGAAAGACAACGAAAAATCTCTTATATAAATTGTCATACAGTGTTACTGTTTCTACCCAAGTACATGCATTAAACTCGCATCCACCGTTAAACCATCGTGCATATTCTTCCTCCGATCATGTATCCATTCCTCAATACTTTCTATATTTAATCGGTACATCTTCATCGCGAACCATCCTAAAAACAACTCGAAAAGAGGTCCTAGAAATGGAAGCAATGATGCAGCCTAGAATTTGTAGGATAATACCCTAGTTGCATTGACACATCACTCACCTAGACTAAGTGTCACTTGAAGCATGAAAAGGTACCCCATCCCTCTTTAGGGTTACTCAGTAACAAGATATTATAATGATGAAGATAGAAATAGATAGATTTATAACTAATCCATAATTCTACAAAGCAAGCTACCCACATATCTATGAAAGAACAAGTTTAAATAGTAACCATCATTGAATTAATAACATGCACTACTCAATTACATAGAATGACACTTAGATTCAGCCAATATCTTCCATCTATTAATAAATATAGAATCTCCTTATACTATCACAATTTATACCAAGGCACGTATGGATCTCGATACACGCATTCATACACCGAATCATATATATGTAACTCTCTCTCGATCTCTCTATCTCTCTCTATATATATCTTTATACTATGCACTTAACATCATATATATAGGGTGGGAATTTACCTTCACCGTTTAACTACTCTAGAAATAGGTCGCATGCTATTGATAGCCACATGCCCGTTTATAATTATAGCCACACATGCAAGTGTGCTATCTATAGTTCTCTTACACAATCAATCAAGTGGAAATTCTACTCTTAGCTTGTCTCCATGCATAGACACTTTGAACCAATTCTTCAAATATAGACAATGGATGGCAAGCACATCTCGCACCATTAGCGTGTTCCGCATGCCATCTCCTAAAAATAGATCTTAATGCTCAAAATCAGCTAAGTCATGAAATCTGACTTACCTTCTCGCACGTAGGTCCTTCTTATCCTTCCGTACCTTTGATCTTGGCCTTATATCCCACGTGGACTCCTTCTGTGATCTTTGACAAGTATTCTTTGATCAACAAAGAACTAAACCGCATTCTTCCGAACTTAGGAAGAGTTTTCATCTCATTTTACGTAGATAAAATAAATAACAAGAAGTATATGGAGATGATTCATACAAGAAGGAAATGCAATAGTATCATACTCTCAAATACATAGATGATTTATAACAAAGCATTATATTCATACCAACAGAGTAAATAACCCACATTACATCCCTTGAGGTCATAACAGATCCTCATATAATTATGCAGATCCAAGTCATGCATCAGAGCTATATTATGCTCATCATATTACAAAGAAGAATGAAAACCCATCCCCTTCAATGTGCTAATCACTCATAGAGATCTCCTAATACCTATCCATAACATCCTCATTTTGTTTCTATAGGGATTCACCTCTTTTCTCTCCTTCTCATTCAATATATTTCTTCTACTAGGTGCTTGTATTTATAACCTTATCACCCACCACCATGCCTTCCAGAAGTTATAAATCAATTGCTAAGTGTCAAAGTTGTCCTCCATGGGAGAATGCCTTCACAAATCCAAGCTCTCCACTCTATATGATGATGCTCTTCTAGAACCTCCCATCTCATACATAGAATATTCCCTTCTTGATCCCATAGTCACCAGGCTAACACCTTTTACAAAAGGGTCATGATTTTCTTGTGTGCTGCCTTGGGTGCCGAATATGGATAATTACAAAACCTATTTTTCCTTACACGCATGTGTTGTGTGTTCTGAAAAACCTTTCCAGAACCCTTTCCTACATGCCTTCAACCCACACACCCTTCTTTGACTAGATCTTGCATGGCTACATGCCTTCTTGTACTTAGCTGATATTTTGGGGCCCAACATCACCCCACACTATGCATATTCTTCATCCTTAGAAACACTCTTCAATAAAGAAATAAATAATGGTGGATCCTTACAAATGGTTGGGATGGAAGAATAAGGAATGAAGAAATGGGGAAAATAATGAAATAATGGGGAACTTGTTTACTTTTGGAGGAGGAGAGGGAAATCCTTTCTTAAATTAGCTTCTAATTTTCCCCAAGTGTTGACCTTGCTCTGAGCCTACTGACAGAGGTCCCCCACCAAGGCACTCACTTCTTCAAAACTTAGCCCCTCTCCCTTTGCATTCATCATCTCTATGATCTACTCCAGTTGTTTTCCCAAATCCTAGAGCACGTCCATCCTCCGAGTGATTTGAGGGTACAATTCCTTCATCTAGTTCTTGATTGAGCCTCGCAAGGTCTCAATAGCTTTCGATTTATTTTCAACTTCTACTAGGATCTTGTCTCACTCAACCCTGTTCCCCTTGTTCTTTTACTATAACTCCTTGAGTTCTGCTTCATGGGTGGAAACTACTATACTTTCCACTCTATCCCTATTTGTGCAGTTATCATAGGTAGCCTCAACAACTTACGTGATGAATTTTACATCGGTGAGGATCTTGTTGTATTGAGAAAATTTTTTTCATAACCTTTATTTTATTTTCTTTCTCCTAGTGTGTCAATGCATCCTCTATTGATTCTAGGGAAAGTGGCCGCATATCCATATTGAGTATGCGGGTTAAGTCCTCTATCCATTGTAAGGATGATCTATTCTTTTGTGTAGGGAGTGTTAAGTCTAGATTCTTTAAGACAATGACATCCGTGATAATCTATATCTTCTTGTATGCCTTGCGCACCCTTTCCTTCTAAACTCTTAACTCATGCCTTATTTGAGCACCGATTATTTCCTCCTGATTAAGGTCCTTGATTTTCTCTAGGAGCTCTTCTTCCTTTTTCTCCAGCTTCTCCTCTAGGAACTTCACCTTGTCATTTCTCCCAAGAGTCTAACTTTAACCTCAACCAAAACTTTGTTGAGCATGTTACATATTTTCTCATCTAATAATCATTAATAATTCACCAAGGGGTTTATCCCTTTTGTTTTTGGAACTTTCATCAATGATCCTTGGATTACCTAAAACTTAGGCTCATCAATGTGGGACTTAAATTCCCATGATAGCATTTTCCTTATCCAAGGGTATGTAACTTCCTCATCAAATGAAGTCATGGCTAAAAGTTGTTTCACTTAGCAAGAAGGTGCTCTAGAAATGTGCACACAACACCTTGTTTAGATCATCAATGTAGCCCATTCCTTAAACTTGTGATAATTATGTGCTCTTCCTCCCTATGTGCATGACCCTTGGAAAGCTTACAACCAAACTAGGATCTCCTCCCATGCTGCCATATTCTTTTCCTACGCTCTCCTCCTCAGCTTCCTTCATCACCACATCCATGCTGCATTCAACCTCTTGTTCTACTAGGTCCTTGATGATTTTTTCCACTTATTTCTCTGTGGCCTCATCTATCTGTTCCTTTGTGAGGCTTGGGGTCCTTTGATCCTTTGTATTTTCTTCTCTCGCTTACCCCCTTGCCTTGAGTCTCAACCTCTTCTTCATCCTTCTTCTCCTCATCTCCTTCATTGTACTCCTCATCTCCTTCTTCCTCAGAATCATGTATCTCATGAAAGGAATGGTATTCACCTCCCTCTGGTTCATCATCATCATGCCTATCATTGATGAAGGCATATATACTCTTCGCCTTCTCCGAATCAACCTTATTCGTCACCTTCTCTCGCTTCTTCCTTATTGGGGATTCCAAAGAGGATATTCTTCTTTTTCTTTCCCTTAACAAGTGATCTCTTCCTTGGTGATTCCTCATGGGTGAGGAGTTATTTGTTCTATAGTGCCTCTTCTTTTGGGGTATTTTCCTTTATAGGATACTTCTTTCTACACACATAAGGAATAATCTTAGCACTTGTCTCCGACGCGCTCACCATTTGTGTGGTTTGAAAACTTGGATCCTTCTTCACCTCTTCTCTTTCTCTCTTTCTAGGCATGGCCTTCTTCCTTTTTATAGGGTCTTCAGGGATGGAGACATCATTCTCCAAGTAAGCATGTTTTTCAAAAAAATTCCTTATCTACAAATACACCCTTGTTGCAATCCTTCCTGCCGATTGGAAGCGTTAAAGGATTCATAATATGTATCTCATGGGAGACATATCTCTCCAAATACGCATGATTATTTGGGTAGATGATCTTCTAGAATAGCTCGCAGTGGTCTATATCTACCTCACTAAGATCAAACCTTAGTCTCTTGGCCTCCTTGAACTTATTTAATCCCTCTTGGAAGTATAGCGCGATGAAGGAAAAGGGTAGCTTGCACCATGGACTCATATTCTCATATGTCAATATAAATCTACAAATACGTATGTTAGTACACTAAAAATTCTACCTCCCCATTCATGAGTGTGGGAAAATACTCTAGGATCCTCCACTCATCCCCGAATGCATCATGCATTTTCTTATACTAATTCTCTAGGCGTGCCTTATGAGCGGCCATCATGGTTTCACAAGTTTTTTTTTGCAAATATCTCTCGCAGGCAAGGGATCCTCTTTTGGATATTCCCAAATATTTTTTTCTGGCCCATCAGGAACTCCAATCACTGAAAAACACAATGGTGAGGAGGATGTTACTATAGAGTATCTTCTCTCCCTCATGTTCACTGCTTATAATTTCATTCACGATGAAAGCATACAAGTTGTAGATGGCCCCTTCTAATATTTTTGGCATACATTCAGCCATGACTTGTTCACTTGTGTCCATCATTCCTGGCCATTGAGATTGGTGACCAAGTGCGTGTCCATCCTCATCACCGGGTCTAGTATCTCAACGATGTTAAAGTATTGTGAACCCTTTTTATAGTCACACGTAAATAAAGTCTCCTTGATAGCTTCTTTATTGCTTAGATCATCATCAATGTTATCTCCTTCACAATTAAGGTCTATGAACTTGGATATAAGTTGTGGTGTGATGCGTATCTTGTGCCCCGTGAAATAAAAATGATCCTCATGCATGCGTGACATCATCCACTGATAAAGGCACTCAGGCTTTCCAAAGTATGGAAACTCATACAATTGTAATAGTTTGATGTCCTATTGTTAGTTGGTTGGACCAACTCCAACACCATTTCCTTCTCCGTTGTGCTTGTGCAATGGTTATAATCGCTTATAGCCATATTTTGTAAGTGTGACTCCCATTCTTTTCCTAGCAATACCCCATCTGGGTATTGTATTTACGCATACCATTCTTCTTTGGTGCTTGCAATGGAGAAATTTACTTTCCTTACCCTTGCCCTTTTTTTTCTTCAGTGAAATGGTTGGTTTCCTTCTTCCATTCTTTTGGTTAGGCTAAACTTAAATAATCCTTTCTCTTGATCTTTTCTCGCTACTCTTCTCAATCCCAAAGCTCACTCTGAAGCTTCAACTTCTGAAATGAATCTTTCTTCCTCCATACCCTAGCTACCAAACCCTAACTAGGAAATCCTTCCACAAGACAACACTCTTCACACAACCTTCCTCATGCCTGTGTACTCCTTCCTTCTAGTTCGTAGATCTACTCTAGATGCACACTCAAATTCCTTGGATTCTCCTTTCTTCACACAAATTTATCTCTGGATGCTTTGGTTTACAAGATCTTCTTTCACTTCATAATTGCAAGGTAACAAATGACTTATCTCGACCTTGTATTTATAGTTTTTCCTTCTTTCTAGCATTAAATGCTATATCACCTACCACCATACTTTAACATTAAATGTGGATTTTTCCACTAAGACGATTTTAAGCACCCTTATCTATGTGTCACATCCTCTATGCTAAATCCTTTACAACCCTTCGATGAGAAAAAATTGAACCTTACCAAAGACACTTATGCGCACATCTACGACAAAGTGCCAAAGGTACTTCTTCTTTCCTTTACTTGATTTTTTCCCTTGCCTACCTCATGTTGTTCCTGCACTCTTCATCCTTTCTGTACGTGGTTTCCACAAATCCTTTTTGACACCAAAGCCTTTTTGACACCAACCAATCTCATCCACACTTTCTTCTACATGCTCCTTAACCTTACACACTTTTTAACCTTCAACCAGCCATTTACCACAACTTATATAGCTAGTTCAATCTTGTATTACAGACTATACTTCACATCACTCCACCCCATACTAGAATAGATGTATGGTTATTTTTGCATACACCTTAGAAAAATAATGTGGTTACTGGTGCACAAGGTGCAAAAAAAAAAAGAAAGGAACAAGCAACAAGAAAGGGGACACGCAAGAAAAGAAAAATCATAAAGGGAAATTCTAGACTAATTAGAAATACTTCCTTATTTACGGGGGCTTCAACCTACTCCCATTGAAGTGACCTCATTACCTCATCCCATCTAGTGCTTGTAATTGAAAAATGCCTAAAGCAAGAATGTACAAGATGATGTAAGGTACCAATAAATGGACTTTTAACTTTCTAGGATAGCGCATATACTTGGAATCATACACCAATACCATCTACCCAACTACAAACTTCTTGTTTTTGATATGATGATCATGCCATGATTTTTGTCTTTCTTTTGTTTCTTATGACTCCATCTAACAAGTGATCACCTTTCGTATAACTACATCAAATTATCAATTCTTTCTTTCAAGACTTGCTCATCACTTAATCCTCCTATGCCAAACACTAATTGAAACGATGAGGCCTTGTTAAACCTTTTATAGGTTATCCTGTATGCCCATAGAATGACTGATACCTTATCATCCCAATCATGTCTTCCAACATCATAGATATTAGTTAATGTGTGATTTAGTATTTTGTTAAATGCCTCAACAGTTCCATTTGTTTGAGGGTGATATGGGGTAATCTTATGATGGGCCACCATAAATTTTGCTAACAAAATCCTGACTATTTCATTGAGAAAGTGTGTACCCCTATCACTTGTTAAACTTAAAGGGAAACCATACATGCTAATTATGTTCTCCCATAAAAATATAGTAGTTGTTGCTACGGTGCAATCCTTTGTAGGCACTTCCTCTACTTATTGTGTCAAGTAATCAATGCAAGTGATGATATGCCACAAACCACTCCTTCGCATGGATGGTGCAATTGGCCTCGCAATGTTGATTACCCATTTTTCAAATGGTTCAATGATAGCTATTGGGCACAAAGGAATTTCATCTCTCTTTCTTGGTTTTCCAAGGTGGTGGAAATGGTCACAGGCCTTGTAAAAATCAATATAATCCTTGTATATGGTTTCCCACCAAATTCTTACTAATTAAATATTCCATGAGGTAGCATTTCTTGTATAATGTCCTCCTCTAATCCCACCACGTGCTTCTTCCTTAATGGCTATGCACTCATGCTCCAATATACATCGATGCGAACCTCATCACGACCTAGGTTATATAGATCTCCACTATACCGCATGTATGGTGCGATGCGTATTGCTAACTAATTTCTCTCTAGAGCCTTCATCCCTCCCCGCCGCCACACATTTTTTTAAGAACACTATGATATCTTCCAAGTCTCGAGGGCGCATGATACAATCTAAACAATTTCATGTCTAGCATGGTATCCTCAATGATTTATGCGTAATATCCTAAGTCAATCCTTGATAAGTGTTCAAGCCCTGAATTTCACTTTCCTAGCTTCACCACCATTGTGAACTCAAATTCCTGAAATATAAGGACCCAACGACATATACGACCTTACAGAATGGGTTTGTTGACTAAGTATTTCAAATCCATGTGGTCTATGTAGAATATGAATGGTGTCACTAAAAGATATCGCTGCTAAACTTATGCAGTGCATAGATTATAGAAAATTCTTCGCACTTAGTAGTTATGTAATTCGGCTCTTCTGGTGTCAAATTTCTACTTACAAAGCACAAGGGATGATCAACAATTCCCTCACTAGGTTGTGCTAGCAATGCTCCCATATTTTTCCCGAGACATCAAAATGCACATGGAAAGGCTTTTCCCAAGAAGGAAAACATAATATGGGCACCGTGATAAGCCTATCCTTCAAAGTGTCAAATGCCTTCTATTGTGCCTCTCCCCAATGAAAGGAACTTTTGTGTTTCAACAATTCTTCTAAGGGTGCGGTGATCTTGGAATACCCCTTGATGAACTTCCCGTAATACATTGTGTGTCTAATGAAGTCAGCACTATGCTTTGACTAGTAGGCTTCCCTAATCATATAATCACCTGTAACTTTGACAGAATCCACTAGTAAGCTATCTTTGCATATAAAGTGTCCTAATAGGGTTCCAAATGGAGTATAAAAGACACATTTATTAATATTTAGGGATATCATTAATTGCCAACATCTCTCAAACATCGGTCTTAAGTTTTCATAATGGTATTTCACCACTCTATAAAAAGTCCAGTCATCTAGGTAAACTTGAAGAAACTTATGGATGAAAGTCCTAGAATTCTGCACCACAATGTGCGAGGAAAAAATGGGCACATTATTCAATCTAAAGGGCATAACCATGTATGAAAAACTTCCCCATTCAGTGTAAAAATTTATCTTTCTCTAGTCTTCCTATGCAATCCTGACTTGGTGGTATCCTAAGAATTCATCCATGAAAGAGTAAACTTCCCGCCCGACTACTACCTCCATAATTTATTCAAGAAAGGGGGTTGGGAAGGGATTGATGACACACATTACATTTAGATCCCTGTAGTCAATGAAAATTCTTATCCTACCATCCTTTTTAATACCGATAACCATCGGGATTATCCATTCTGACTCTTCCACTGCCTCAATGATACCAACTGCTATCATTTTTTCTATTTCTTTCTTAACCTATACAAACAAATTTGGTTTCATCTAATAAGGCCTCTTATGAATTGGGCATGCACCTTCCTTTAACTTGATATTCATATCCCCTAAGGAATGGTGGATGCCTTTGAGTTTATGGTACCCACGAGGGAAAAATCTTAGAACTCACACAACAGATCAATGATCTTTGAAACTTATTTTTCTGACCAATAGTCACCGATGATAGCTTCCTTAGGTTCGGCCTCCATCTCAAGGTTAAAATTCTTTGTATTCAAGGCCTTATGGTACTTGTGTGCTCACTCATCAGCTTATCCATTACTTCACATGTACCCTCTGAATGGTTAGCATCCAAAGTCTCCATCTCTTCTCTATCTATTACATAGACCATTTTTCATTTTTCTTTTTCCATGCACATGTGCTAAAGTTGTACCTCCTCTAACTCCTCTTCATTGAGGTGCATATCCAAATAAGGCTCACCTAGAAAATATAGTAACCTATCCTCTTCCATAGCACTATCTCCCATCATAAGGTGCTTTATCATTTGTAATGCCTTATAAAATTGATGGTTTGGTAATCCTATACTCAAAAGCTTGAATGAGATTATCCGAAAACTCTTTCCAATTACTCATCGATGATGCATCTCCGAATGAACATACCCGGTGCATGAAAAACCTTGTAAGGTGGAATACAAATTATGTACCCATAACAAAGGCAACAATTCTTCTACGCTTCCCATCTAGGCCTTCTCGCATGCTTGGATATGAAATGAAGTGGTCTCTTTGCCATGGTAGTCTTGTATGACCGTGGGCACATTACTCCTAGAAAACCTTATAGAAAACATGATCCTCACCTTGTACCACTCCAAGAGGTTCTCCCGATGTGTATCCCACCAATGCGCTACAGTCTTGAGTAGGTTATAGCTGAGCATTCCTCTTCTTTTGTCCTCATTTTTCCACTGAGCTTCCATGTCCTATAAGAAAATTTCAGGGTATGCCCTTCCAGAGTAACTTGGAAACTTATTTCCCCCTAGGCACTTGACTGAGCATGCCTTTGTCACCTTTGTTATAGGTCCTTTTAATTTTCACCCAATTAACTCATAAGTCCCATGCACCCAATTTCTGCATGCCACACTAGTGGTATCACCTAAGGACCGAGCATATCCAAATTGTATTACTCCCTCTATGGGGTGAATTATCTCGGGATCTTTGATGACACACACATAGATTCTATCAAGAAATTATTCTCCTAAGGGCTTAGTATAGGGAACTGAATTCCCATTTATAAAAGGAATGATGAACCTTTCTTCATTAGTCTCAAAGATGACATACCCTTTGTTAAACTATAGGTCGAATTGTTCTTGTAACACCATGGGCACCCAAGTAATGCTAGAAATTTGTCTCGCCTTCAATGGGAATTTCCTTAGTATTATTTTCCATATACAACACATTTGAAGATGGTTGTAAAGCGGGCCTTCCCATTTGATGCCAGACATCTAAGGTAAGAAAATTCACCTCTGCTCTCATGTCAATGAGAATATTTCTCAGAATCCACCCATCAACAATTACATTCAAAGTAATCTCCTTCTCATATTCAAGACTGTGAGGAGGAAGGTTTGCATGAAAAACCTATCTTTCATGCTCTACTCTCGGTGCATGGTACCTTCTCTCTCAGCCATTCTCCTAGCAAGGGAATAATATTCTCTTTCCTTAACATTTTACATACTTCCTTGAACTCATCTAGGTCATTCCTTAGAACCTCATTATTCATTCATTGGTCCACCTACCTCGATTGGTCCTTCAGACATTATATCTCCCCTTGTAAACTCGAATTATGTCCATAGTCTCTTGATACACTTATTTCTAATGGGAAGGGTCCGGATACTTTCCATGTACTACTTCCTCTCTTGAAACTAGTGTCCTTGGTCTTGGCATCTCCTTGGTGCACATGGCCTCTGCTCGCATCATCACCAAGTATAGATTCTAGATCTAACTCACACACCACACTTGGCATCCATTATGAGTCAAAATTCTTAATGCTCACCATCGTAGTTCCTTGTCTTTCAGTCTGCTACTAGTTCATATGCTCATAAAGTTCTAGACACTCTTCATATTTGTGTTTATTTTCACACCATGAGAATTGCAATAGATCAGGACACTTACATTTGTAATGCTTTGTAGATCCATAATTATAACACGTTCCTCGTGGGAACTCACTATGTACTCCTTTGTGGTTACTATGACCATGAAATCCTACATGAAAACTACTTCCATAAGCCCCTCCATCTGCGTGCCCTTCATAATGATGATCATCATCCTTAGAACTACTTGTAAGGCTAGTCTAGTACACACCCAGATCAATAGCATCATGGATCTGATCAATTAGTCTACAATCCTTAGTATCATGGGTTGTAGAGGTACAAATCTTGTATTAGGAAGAAAAATTATTACAGATTACACGCTATAGTTGAGGGAACCTACTTGTATCATTATCCCTATGGCGGATCTCATAGTCTACCGCATTAGCATGCACCGAATTCTAAGGGTAATTATCCTTTGTATGTCCCTCCACTTTGCATGCAAATATGTACACCAAGTCCTACTACGAACCTCATGCACCGAGTTTCCAGAAAAATTCTCCAACTTCTTGGCCATTTCGAGTAATTTGGGCCTCCAGAAAAGGACTAACACTAGTATCAATGCTCCTGATATCTTCGGTGCATAGGGTAGCTTCCAATGCCTCACACAGATCGGTGAAATTCTTGTGCAACAGAGCCCTTATAAATGGCATTATCAATCCTCTGAAAAACCATTGGGCATGTTGAGAAGGATGAATGTCATAGGTAAGATTTGATAAGAGAGTCTTGAAATGCATGTAATATTCCCACACACTGTCTTCCATTCCTCGGATCTCCTTCAAAGTGCTGATGCTCTTGTGCTCAAAATTTGGGATATAGAACTCTGCGAGGAAGGTATTCTTAAATGTAGTATATTTTACCACCATCGTGACGGGGTCATAATTCCTATAACAACTATGTGTGCACCCTTACAATGTTGTTGCAACCTTACTCTCCTTCCACTCCGAGGTAGTGATTCCCTTCACGTGTCATAGTAACTCAAACTTGTGCTCATGCTCTGTAGCATCTTCAATGCCCCTATAGTTTGGTAAGTGTAAAGACATCTCAAAAAAACTTGGGGAGGTGACAGGGGGTCCTTGTCCTCCCGATACAGGGGCCTTGGTTTCCTCTAGTGTTTCCTCCTCTACCAAATCCATTGGATCCACTAGGTCCCGTTCCTCCCAACCCACCAGATCCACCTCCTGTAGTCAAAAAAGGTCCTAAAGTGGTCGCGGAAAGGGTTCCCAATGTCCCACTAAACTATGCACCGATGGTCTGTGATATTTTTCCCTCTACCGGTTGTGTGTCCCATGCCACTCCCAGACACGATACCAAAAGATTGTGAGCTTGTGCCTTTTCTAACAATTCCTCCAAATACAGGAATGAATTGTGCAATGCCATGGATGTTTCAAATGAGAAAGTATATCTCCGGTGTATATCGATTACTCTACTAATACCAACTGGGTTAACAATACTTTTCCCTTGATCTAAAAAACCAAGCACCATGGGTTGGTTTCTAGGTGGGTTTAGATGCATGCCAAAAAATATTATTTCTCCATGCAATGAACTTCATAGGATCTTGGCACGCACGAGTGCCGATTCTCTCCTTTATGTGAGTTTTGTGAGAATGCATCATCTTAGGAAAAATAATCAAATACAGGATAGAAAAGAACTAAACCACATTCTTATGAACTTATAAAGAGTTGTCATCTCATTATATGTAGATAAAAGAAATAACAAGTAATATATGGAGATGATTCATACGGAAGGAAACAAAATAGTATTATTCTCCCGAACACATAGATAATCTATAACAAAGTAAATAACCCACATTACACATCCCTTGAGGTCATAATAGATCCTCATATAATTATGCGAGCCAAGTCATGCATCAGAGTTATATTATGCTCATCATATTATAAGAAGAATGAAAACCCATCCCCTTCATGTGCTTATCGCTCAAAGAGCTCTCCTAATCCTTAGCCATAACATCCTCATTCTATTTCTATAGGGCTTCACCTCTTTTATCTCCTTCTACATATTTATTCTACCAGTGCGCTTGTATTTATAATCTTAGTACCCACTGCCATGCCTTCTAGAAGTTACTGATTCGACTCCAAGTGTCAAAGTTGTCCTCCATGGGAGCATGCCTTCACAGATCTAAGCTCTCCATTCTATATGATGATTCTCTTATATAACCTCCCATCACATGCATGAAATATTCACTTTTTGATCCCAAAGTCGCCAAACTAGCACCTTATCCACAAGGGTCATGATATTCTCGTGTGCTTTTGCACAGTGCCAAATACGGATAAGTATAAAAATTGTTATTCCTTGCACACATGCACCGTGTGTTATGAAAAATCCTACCATAACCCTTCCCCATGTCCCTTCAACCCGCATGCCCCTCTTTGACTAGATCCTACGTGCCTACGCATTTTCTTGTACTTAGCTGATATTTTGGGGCCCAACATCACCCCACACTATGCTTGTTCTCTGTCCTTAGAAATAATATTCAATAAATAAATAAATAATGGTGGATCCTTACGATGGTTGGGATGGAAGAATAAGGAATGAAGAAATGGAGAAATTTTTTTACTGTAGTAGGAGGAGAGGGAAATCCTTTCTTATATCAACTTCTAATTTTCCCAGTGTCGACCTCGCTCGAGCCTCTTGATAGAGTTCTCCCACCAAGGCACTAACTTCTTCAAAACTCAGCCCCTCTCCCTTAGCGCTCATCATCTCTACAATTTCCTCCATTTATTTGGCCAAATATTGGAGTGTGTCCATCCTTTGAGTGATTTGAGGGTACAATTACTTTAGTTAGTTTTTGATTGAGCCTTATAAGGTCTCGGTGGCTTCGATTTATTTCCAACTTTTGATAGGATCTTGTCTCACTCATCTATGTAACCCTTCTTCTTTTACTATAAATCCTTGAGTTCTACTTCATGGGTGGCACCAAAGATACTTTTCACTCTATCCTTATCTCAGTGCGGTTATCATAGACACTGACCTTAAAACTTGTGCAATGAATTTTACATCAGCGAGGATCTTGTTGTACTGAGAAAAAATATCCACAACCTTTATTTTATTTTATTTCTCTTGGCGTGTCAATGCCTCCTCTGCTGATTCTAGGGAAAGTGGATGCCTCTCCATATTGATTATGCAGGTTGAATCCTCTAGGAATTGCAAGGATGAGCCATACTTTTGTGCAGGTGGTGTTAAGTCTAGATGATTTAAGACAATGACATCTCGTGATCATCTCTATCTTCTTGTATGCCTCACGCACCCTTTCCTTCTCATCTTTTAACTCACGCCTTAACTAAAAACTGATTAGTTCCTCCTGATTTAATTCCTTGATTTTATCCAGGAGCTCTTCTTCCCTTTTCTCTAGTTTTTCCTCTAGGAACTTCACCCTCTTATTTCTCCCAAAGAGTCCGGTTTAACCTCAACCAAAATTTTATTGGGCGTGTTGTAGATTTTCTCATCTGATAATCATTGAGCATTCACCAAGGGGTTTATCCCTTTTATTTTTGTCACTTTCATAAATTCTTATTGGATTACCTCAAACTCGAGCTCATCAATGTGGGACTCAAATTCCCATGATAGAATTTTCCTTGTCCGAGGGTATGCACATTCCTCATCAAATGAAGTCATGGCTAAAAGTTGTTCCGTTGGCATGGTGCTATGGAAACATGCATGCAACACCTTGTTTGGATCATCGATGTAGCCCATTCCTTGAAATTTTACTACTTATGTGCTCTTCTTTACCGTGTGTGCGACCCTTGGAAATCTTACAAACCAAACCGGGATCTCTTCCTATGCTTTGTCATATTCTTTTCCTATGCTCTCCTCCCTGGCTTCCTTCATCACCACATCTGTGCTACATTTAACCTCTTGTTATACTAGTTCCTTGATGATTTTTTCCACTTATTTCTCCATGGCCTCATCTATCTATTCCTTTTGAGGCTTGAGTCCTTTCATCCTTCGTATTTTCTTCTCCGTTTACCACCTTGCCTTGAGTCTCAACCTCTTCTTCATGCTTCTTCTCCTCATCTCCTTCATTATACTCCTCATTCCCTTCTTCCTTAGAATCATGTATCTCATAGAAGGGATGTTATTCATCTCCCTCTAGTTTTTCATAATCATACTTGTCACCGATAAAGGCATATAGATTCTCTGTCTCTTGAATCAACCTTATTCATCACCTTCTGCTTCTTCCTTACCCGGATTCCGGCACAGAGATTCTTCTTTTTCTTTCCCTTGATAGGTGATCTCTTCCTCACCGATTCCTCATGGGTGAGGGGTTCTTTATTCTTTGGATCCTCTTCTTCTTGGGTCTTTTCCTCTATAGGAGACTTCTTTCTCTGTGCGTAAGTACTAGGCTTAGCGCTTGTCTCAGTGCACTCACCATATGTGTGTTTTGAACACTAAGAACCTTCTCGCACCTCTTCTCTTTCTCTCTTCTTTCAAGGCATGGCCTTCTTCCTTCCTATAGGGTCTTCAGGGATGGAGACATCATTCTCTAAGTAAGCACCTTTTTCAAATTTTGGCCTTATGCGCAAATACACCCTTATTGCGGTCCTTCCTACAATTAAAATCGTTAAAGGGTTCAAAATTTGTATCTCATGGGATACATATCTCTCCACGTATGTGAACTTATTTTGGTAGAAAAGCTTCCGACACGGATCACGGTGGTCTATATGTACATCACTAATGTCGAACCTTAGTCTCTTGGACTCCTTGAACTGATTAACTCGGCTTGGAAGTATAGTGCAATGAAGGAGAAGGGTAACTTACATAATGGAATCATATTCTCATTTTTAACATAAATCTACCAATGTAGAAGTGTTGGTACACTAAAAATTCTACCTCTCCATTCACAAGCATGGGAAAATACTCTGGGATCCTCCACTCAGCCCCAAATGTGTCACACATTCACTTATACCACTTCTCCAGCGTGCCTTGTGAGTGGTCGTCATGGTTTCACAAGTATATTTTGCAAATAACTTTGTAAGCAAGGGATCCTCTTCTAAATTTTACCAAACAAATTTTTCTAGCCCATCGGGCACTCTAATCTCTAAAAATACAATGGTGAGGAGGATTTTACTAAAGAGTATCTTCTCTCCCTCCTGTGTGCTACTTATAATTTCATCCATGATGAAAGCTAGAAAAGTTGTAGATGGTCCCTTCTGATATTTTTTGGCATACATTTAGCCATGCCTTGTTCACTTGTGTCCATCATTCTTGGTCATTGAGCTTTGTGACCAAGTGTGTTACCATCCTCATCATTGGGTTTGGTATCTCATAAATGTCAAATTACCACGACCCCTTTTTGTAGTCATACACGGCTATAATCTCCTTGATAGATTCTTTGTTGCTCAGATAATCATCAATGTTATCTCCTTCACAATTGAGGCTTGTGAACTTGGAGATCAGTTTTGGTGTGATGCACATCTTGCAGCTTGAAAAATAAAAATGATCCTCATGCATGTGCATCATCAGCACCTTGATAAAGCTGCTTAGGCTTACCAAAGTAGGGAAACTCGTATAATTGCAATAGTCTAACCTTCTCTAATTTTATCTTTACCTCATCATTGTAAATGGGCATTCCGTTTGGTGTCCTATTTTTGGTTGGTCGAGAAAATCCAACACCATTTCCTTCTCCATTGTGCTCATGTGATGGTTATAATCTATTATGGCCATCATTTGTATGTGTGACTCCCATTATTTTCCTAGAAATACCCCATCTGGGTACTGTAGTTCTACATACCATTCTTTGTTGGTGCGCACAATGAAAACAATTTACTTTCCTTTCCATTTCCCTTTATTTCCTTTAGTGAAATGGTTGGTTTCCTTGGTTCCATTCTTCTGGTTAGGATAAACTTAAAAATCCTTCCTCTTTCTCTACTCTGCTACTCTCCTCAATCCCAAAGCTCACTCCAAATATTAAACTCTTCAAATGAATATTTCTTCCTTTGTGCCCTAACTACCAAACCCTAACTAGGAAATCCTTCCACAAGACGATGCTCTTCACACAACCTTCCTCATGCCCATGTACTCCTTCCTTCTGGTTCATAGATCTACTCTAGATACACACTCAAATTCCTTGGATTCTCCTTTCTTTACAAAAATTTCTCTCTAGATGCTCTGGTTTACAAGAGCTTCTTTCACTTTGTAATCACAAGGTAATGAATGACTTGCCCAACCTTGTATTTATAGTTTTTCCTTCTTTCCAACATTAAATGTTATATCACCTACCACCATACTTTAATATTAAATGCATAATTTTTGACTAAGCCATTTTTAATTTCCTTTATCTACGTGCCACATCTTGCGTGCAAAATCCTTTAAAACCTTCTAGTGCGAAAAAATTGAAGTTGACTGAATACCCTTATGCACATGTCTACAAAGGTCAAGGCACTTCTTCTATCCTTTACTTGATTTTTTCCCTCGCCTACCTCATATTGTTCTTGTGCTCTTCATCCTTTTTGTATGTGGTTTTTGCAAAGCCTTTTTGACACCAACTATTCTTGTCCACCCTTTCTTCTACGTGCTCCTTAACCTTACACACTTTTTATCCTTCAACCGGGCTATTTACCACAACTTTTACTATCAGTTCAATCTTGTATTATGGGCCTATACTTCACATCACTCCACCCCAGACTAGAATAGATTCATGGTCCTCTACACATACAACCTTGGAAAAATAATGTGGTTACCAATGCATAGGGCACAAAAAAAAAATATAAAGGAACAAGCAACGAAAAGGGAAAACGTAAAAAAAAAAAAAAGCATAAAGGGAAATTCTAGACTAATTGGAAATACTGCCTTATTTACAAACACGAAGAAGACTTATTTATAGTAGGGATTCAGCCTACTCCTATTGAAGTGACCTCATTACCTCATCCCATCTAGTGCTTACAACTAGAAAGCACCTGAATCAAGAATGTATGATGTAACATTCCCAATTTAAAGATTTAGAAACAAGGGAATTTTTTTTAATAGCATTCTCTGTTCTAAATTATCATAATCTAGAACACACATTTCAAGTTTTTAAATAATTTTCTCTATTATAAACGATCATGATTTAGAACACACATTCCATGCTAGTTAATCTCATAATAGATAACCATATGCAGCTATAATGACTTGGTGAACTGCTGATCTCTCATTTCATGACTCAGTTTTCTTACCGATCTCTCGTGTTAATTCAATATATCGTTTACTAAGTATACTTGGTTCTCTTACCCTTTTATAGGTATGAAAGTGTTTTGTTTAATAGGCCTATGTGAATATTTGTTACCAATATTCATCTAAAATCCTACTTCTTAAACTAGGTGACATAGGACAACGCAACCAACAGCTTGTGATACTTTGGCCAAATATTTTCACATGTTGTGCATGTTCATATTCCTAGATGACATACTCATAAAAATAATATGTCCTTCACCCCCACTTCATCTGTTATCTAGAATGGTCTTCACTAACTCCTGTCAGTCCACTTATCCGAGGTTTAACCTTAACCCAAGTTAGCAACATGGAAAGGTATAGAGAATCACTCGCGGTGACTAAGGGTACATAGACATACTCAATTGAACTAATTCAATTACGTGTATCTAGTTACCTTTAGTCATCATGAGTTTCCCTTATATAAAGGCATGTACCTATCATGACCTAAAGTAAAACTAAGGTCAAGTCCGAGTTTATGTAGAGCTAGATGATCTAATTCAGAAGGGTGTTGTGACGTGTCAGCTGCAACATTTTGCCATTATGAAGACCCTATTATTCATGATGTCAAAATACTACAGTTGGCATGTACCAACATGTTACGGAATCACCTCATCTAGAGTTACATATCCAGTTAATAATTTAAACACTTACTTATCTTCTTAATTAAGATTTAATTTCAGCAACCCAGCTGAATCCTTAATTTCTTTGTTCATTAAGGTTGCTAACCATAATGATTGATAGTTACCATGCAGATAAATATGCAATCAATCCCTCTTCCTGAAGGTTTTGTTTCATTCCACGGTATCTTATCATAAGATTCAGGCTCATAAACATAATCAATATACCATAGTAATATTATCTTACTTTGCTTAACCAAGTTTAAGCATGATTAAATTTAGATTCTGGTTCCTTATTAATAGACTTCATTAAGATGAAGTCTATTCATTACATATGTATTTATTTCATTTCACATTACGTTATTTTGATTTAACAAGAGGAAGTATGTTTTCTTCCTTCCGAACTTCATTTGAGTATGATTCTCAAAGGTATTAACAAAATTCTTATCCCCTTAGAATGATTGTCTTTATTTTAACTTTATATTCTTTTAGGGTTCATTGCTGCCATTTACTTTATACAAGAGTCATAAGTAAATTTCTCTTTTATTTATGTCATCTAGTAAACCATAATGACCTAGTTGTATTTTCATCTATTCATGCCAACTTAGAAGTTGCATTTGATAAAGGAATAAAGTATCAATTCCCTTCCTATCAATTTCATTTGAGTTCAACTAAAATGATTCAAAACAGATAGGTTCATGAGAGAATAATGAAAAGTTTACAAAATTTCCTTTACAATAAACCCAAAGTGAATGATACATCAAATACAAATAACACTCAATCCTTTTTCCCATTCCTCAAGTAAATTATACATTTTACAAGTCTAAACATTTCAGACTTCATTCATGCCAATCAACATTGATAAACTCAAACAAGAATACAACTTTTCCCTTTTTCAATTACATTTCAATAAGAATAATAATTCCTCATAAAAGATGTAGCCTTTAGGTAAACACAAGAAGCATCATAAAAGAACTTGTCTTCTTTTATCACTTACGAATCCATCTACAAAAATTGCTAGCACAGGTCATTTCATCGAACTGAGCATGATAAGAACTAAACATTAAAATGATGTGCTTTCAACTAACTATCTCATAAAAAGAACTCGCTTTTATGAAACATTAAAGCAATTCAGATAGATATCTCATAAAGGAATAAGGATCATAACAAGAAGGTCAAAATGAAAAATCCACATTACATTATGTAAGGATCATGATCAAAGCAACACTCTTCAATCAGTAATTTCACAAGAAGGATTACAATAGATAAGTAATAATACATCTCAATTACTTATCGAACTCATACTATAGATGTATGTAATTCATTCTTGATTCAAACAAATGTTCAAGAAGGGTACCAACCCTACAGTTCTCAAAACATAACTATTTTAAAGAAGAAATTAATCATAATCCACAACACTAACATAATTCTTCATGCAATATTAGAAGACAAATTCATTCTATAAAAAGGATGGAATTTAGGATGAACCAATAATATTCTACACAAGAATTCTCTTCTTTCCAACATTGATTCAATATCAATCCAATCCCAATTTATTGATTTAAGGGAATAAGAAGCGCATGATTCTACCTATTTACACATTCAGCCACAACATGGTTAACACAGATGAAAGGTAGAAAACAATTGAAAAGTAAACAACTTAAGTCATCCTTCAGTTTTCAACGAAACAACATTGCATTCAACAATTCAGAGAAGAGAAATAACCGAATGTAAATCATTTTTACATTTCAAAGAAAATAACGATGCATACCTAGCTCAAAAATAGAGAGAAGATCTCAATAATACATCCTATTAAAGGTTAAACATAGTTGACATCCCAAGAAGACTCGAACTGATCCTTACCTAAAAACATCCAAATTCAACAACCACTGCCACACAAACAACATAGTCGAAATTGAATCGATATAAGATAAGCAATTGAATCTAGCAAGGTAGGGCCGAAGAGAGGGCTTCTTGTCAAATAAAGAGAACAATCATAGTAGCAAAAAATTATACAAGTTTTCAAAGAAACAATCTCAGCAACTAATTCCTTAGCTTCATTTCAGTGAAGATAGCCTCTACCTAGATGTTTCCTCATTTCCCAAATAGAGAGAAACCTACAAGGTATTCCTATGTGCTCAAGAGAAATGAATACAAGCTACAACAAAGCCAACCATGTACCCACTTTACAGGAATCAAGGAAATAGTCCATACGTAAGAAAGAAAGGACTCCTTCCTAGATTTAAACAAGATGAATGAAAATCAAAAGGAGATTCAACCCCAAGTCGGTTCTCAAAATCGAACCCAAAAGAAGGAGAAGAGTAAAATTGAAACTTTCTAACTCATATCCTTCAATTAACTAAAAATGAACTACTCCATTCTTTGAACCACTTCTACATATGTAAATCGAAGGTTATTCAAAAACCAATTCATACATGGAGGAGAGAGATAAACATAAATATCCTCACACAGTCCCAAGAGAAGAAGTTAAATCATAATTTACCAGATTTCAAGCAAGAAAGAACAAAACTAAATGAAAATCTTTCTTAATAGTCCCAAAAAGTTCACAAATTCAAAACATGTTAAGATAAGAAGGTGTAAACATATCACTATTGTTTTCAAACAAGTTTGAATCCACAAGAAAACAATTAAGATGATTTTAAGCGCCTTATCTATACGTCACATCCTCGGTGCTAAATCCTTTACAACCCTCCGACGAGTAAAAACCAACCTAACCAAAGACACTTATGCACGCGCGTCTACAACACCGAAGGCACTTCTTCTTTCCTTTACTCGCTTTTTTTTCCCTTGCGTACCTCATGTTGTTCCCGCACTCTTCATCCTTTCTGTACATGGTTTCCACAAATCCTTTTTGACACCAACCATTCTCGTCCACACTTTCTTCTACATGCTCCTTAACCTTACATGCTTTTTATCCTTCAACCAAGACATTTACCACAACTTCTACAAATTAGCTCAATCTTGTATTATAGGACTATACTTGGCATCACTCCACCCCATACTAGAGCATATGTGCACTCCTCTTGTGTATACAACCTAGGAAAAATAATGTGGTTACCGATGCACAAGGCGAACAACAAAAAATAGAAAGGAACAAGCAACAAGAAAGGGGACACACAAGAAACTAAAAAGGATAAAGGGAAATTTTAGACTAACTGGAAATACTTCCTTATTTACAAACACCAAGAAGACTTATTTATAGTAGGGCTTTAGCCTACTCCCATTGAAGTGACCTCATTACCTCGTCCCATCAAGTGCTTATAATTGGAAAACACCTGAATCAAGAATGTACAAGATGAAGTAAAGGTCCCAACCAATAGATTTTTAACTTCCCAGGATAGTGCAGATACTTGGAATCATACAACAATACCATCTACCCAACTACAAACTTCTAGTTCTTGATATGATGATCATGCCATGATTTTTGTCTTGATTTTTCTTTCTTTTAACTCCATCTAACAAGTGATCCCCTTTCATATAACTACATCAACTTATTAATTCTTTCTTCCAGTGCTTGATCATCATCTAATCCTCCTATGTGTGCTATATGGAATGATTGTAACATGAATTCCACGTGCCAAATAGTAATTGAAATGGTGTGGCCTTGTTCAACCTTTTATAGGTTTTCCTGTATGCCCATCGAATGAATGATACCTTATCATCCCAATCCTGTCTTCCAACATCACAAATATTAGTTAATGTGTGACTTAGTGTCTTGTAAAATTCCTTAGCAGTTCTATTTTCTTGAGGGTGATATGGGGTAGTCTTATGATTGGCCACCATAAATTCTACTAATATAATCCTAACTATTTTATTGAGAAAGTGTGTACCCCTAGTCACTTGCTAAAATTAAAGGAAAACCATACCTACTAATTATGTTCTCCCATAAAAATATAGCAGTTGTTACTACGGTGCAATCCTTTGTAGGTACTACCTCTACCCACCGTGTCAAGTAATCATTGCAAGTGATGATATACCGTAAACTAGTCCTTTGTGTAGATGGCACAATTATCCCTATAAAGTTGATTTCCCATTTTTTAAATGGTTCAACACCGCTATTTTTAAAATGGTTCATCTCTCTTTCCAGGTTTTCCAAGGCACTAGAAATGGTCATAGGCCTTGTAAAACTCAATGTAATCCTTGTAGATGGTTTCCCACTAAATCCCTACTAATAAAATATTTCGTGTGATAACATTTCTTACATAGTGTCATCCTACAATCCCATCATGCACTTATTCCATAATGGCTACGTGCTCATGTTCCAATATGCATCGGCACAAAATCTCATCATGACCTAACTTATACAGTCTCCACTAACCGCATTCTCTCTAGAGTCTTCATCCATCCCAAAGTGCCACAACTATATTTAAGAACACTATGATATTTTCCAAGTCTAAGGGCACGCACCACAATCTAAACAATTACATTTTTGGCATGGTATCCTCAATGCTTTATGCACTGTCTCTTGAGTTAATCCTTGATAAGTGGTCAGGCCTTGAATTTCTCTTTCCTAGCTTCACCACCATTGTGAACTCAAACTCTTGAAATAGAAGGACCCAATGACATATGTGCCCTTGCAGAATAGGTTTGTTGACTAAGTATTTAAATGTCATGTGGTCTATGTATAATATGAATGGTGTTGCCAACAGATACTTCTTGAACTTATGTAGCATGTAGATCATAGAAAATGCTTTGTGCTCAGTAGTTTTGTAATTCTACTCTACTGGTGTCAACTTTCTACTTACAAAGCACAAGGGATGATCAACAATTCCCTCACTAGGTTGTGCTAGCACTGCTCCCATAGCTGTCCCTGAGGCATTGACATGCACATGGAAAGGATTTTCCCAAGAAGGAAAACGTAATATGGGCATTGTGATAAGCCTATCCTTCAAAGTGTCAAATGCCTTCTGCTGCACCTCTCCCTAATGAAAGGCACTTTTGTGTTTCAACAATTCTTCTAAGGGTGTGGTAATCTTAGCATACCCCTTGATGAACTTCTTGTAATACCTCGTGTGTCCAAGGAATCCATGCACTGTGCTTTGACTAGTAGGCTCCCCTAATCCTACAATAACTGCAACTTTGGCGGGATCCACTAGTAAGTTGTCTTTGCATATAATGTGTCCTAATAGGGTTCCAAATGGAGTAACAAAGACACATTTCTTAATGTTGAGGGATATCCTCAATTTCCAACATCTCTCAAACATAATTCTTAAGTTGTCATAATGGTCTTTCACTAGTCCATACATAGTCCAGTCATCCGTAAGCTTGAAGAAACTTATGGATGAAGTCTTGGAATGCTTGTACCACAATGCGCGAGGAAAAAATAAGAACATTCTTCAATCCAAAGGGCATAACTGTGTAGGAAAAAATTCCCCATTTAGTGGAAAAATTTGTCTTTCTCTAGTCTTCCTTTACAATCTTGACTGGTGGTATCCTGAGAATCCATCCGTGAAAGAGTAGACTTTGCACCCGGCTACTCCCTCCAGAATTTATTCAGTAAAGGGGGTTGGGAAGGGATTGATGATGAAAACTACATTCATATCCCTGTAGTCAATGCAAATTATTATCCTACCATCCTTTTTAATACTGATAACCATCGGGCTTATTCATTCTTACTTTTCCATTACCTCAATGATACTAGATGTTATCATTTTTTCTATTTCTTCCTTAACCCATACACACAAATTTGGATTCATTTGATAAGGCATCTTCCGAATTAGGCACACACCTTCCTTCAACTTGATCTTCATCTCCCCCAAGGAATGGTGGATGCCTTTGAGTTCATGGTACTGCGAGGGAAAAAATGTTGGAACTTCGCGCAATGATTAATGATCTTTGAAATTTTTTTTTCGACCAATAGTCACCGATGATAGCTTCCTTAGGTTTTGCCTCCATCCCAATGTTAACCTTATTCATCTTCAAGGGATCATGGTAGTCACGTGCTTTCTCATCGCTGATTTCTATGACTTCATGTGTACACTCTGAATGGTTAACATCCAAAGTCTCCCTATCTTCTCCGTCTATTACTTAGACCATTTTTCCTTTTTCTTTTTCCATGCATGTGCACTAAAGTTGTACCTCCTCTGATTCCTCTTTATTAAGGAACATCTCCAAATAAGGCTCACCTAGAAATTCTAGTAGCCTATCCTCTTCCATAGCACTATCTCCCATTGTAAGGTGCTTGATCACTTACAATTCCTTATCCACTAATGGTTTGGTACTCCTATACTTGAAAGCTTGAATGAGATCAACCACCAACTCTTGCCAATTACCCATCTGATGATGCATCTATGAATGAATGTACCAAGAATGTGCACAGCCTTGTAAGGTATAATACAACGTTATGTGCCCACAACAAATGCGACAACACTTCAAGGCTTCCCATCCAGGCCTCTTCACATGCTTGGATATGAAATGAAGATGTCTCTTTGCAATGGTAGTCTTGTATGACCATGGGCATGTTGCTCCTAGAAATCCTTATAGAAAATGTGATCCTTACCTTGTGCCACTCCAGGATCACTTGTATTCAAGTGGATCTTGATCACTTGTATTTATCTGGTTCATATTCCTATGTAATCAGTTGGGTATGTGATCATAAAGGGTGGAATCCTATACCATTATCACAAGGGTGGAATCCCTATACCACTATCACATGGGTAGAATCCCTTTATCAAATATCATTTTGGGTACTCAGATTAGATACGTTCCTAGGATCCTCCTTTATATTCATAACTTCATTGTAAAATGTAAAATGTAATGAATTGGTTCAACATTTGAACCCGAAGACGTAGGCATTTCCAAACAATCATTATCAATATTCTTTGTAGTGTGTGTGTCTCTATTTACATTGCATTATTATTTGAAGTTGATAATATATATGGAGTAAAATATTGTAGTGCCTATAGGGGTCTATGGGAAGTTTAAAAATTCACCCTTGTTTACGATAACATTCTCCATTATTGGAAATAGCTTCTCCATCTTACATCCATTATCTCAAATTGAGGAGCATGAGAAGATCCAAAGATGGCCTTGTAGCCATTTCTTGGTGAGATCTCATCCTCAATTCTTGAGGAAAACAACACAAATTTGATTGTTAGGTGATCTAATTAGGTTCAATTTTGGGTAGAAATCACAAAAGAGTAGGAATGGCTTAACATTTAGTTGTTTTATCATGTTTATGCATTGAAGAAGTTATTTTCCCTTAAGATCTTATCATGATGTTCTTGTTTGATTAAATTTTCTTTGAAGCTACTAGGTGTTAGTTTCATTTCATTTAGCATAGTTAGTTTTACATGTACATGTTATCCAATTTTTGCACCACTTTCAAATTGAATAACTTAATAGATATGGGAGTCGATAGCTATTTGAGGGGTGCATTATGATTTGCAGGATGGCTTATGGGTCAACTCGATTGGGTTGGTCATGGTGAAGACCTGAGCTATTTTGGTGAGGTTGGAAAGTCGGGAAAATTGGTGGTAGAAAACCACCAGTAGTATTTTATATGCTACCGTCTAGTAATAGGTTTGGATGCTACCAGAGGGTAGCATTCTTTATGCTACTTGCCAGAGCATGTATGGGTGCTACCAAATTGTTAGCGGGATGGAAATAGTGACGATGTCGAGAGGATGGTGAATGATCACCAATATCATTTTAAATGCTACCGACATGTAGCACAAAGGTGGAAACAAGGAGAAGTCGAGCAACAACAAAGGTACCGTATAATTTTTACAGATGCTACCGATGATAGTGGTTTTGTGCTTTATCGACTAGTAGTGAAAAAGAAGTATTTTGCACCATATTAAAGAAAGGTATTAGTAGTATTGAAGTATACTACCGATGGTTGAATTTATGCAACCAAACTGAAAATATACATAATTATGCAACTAGACATGAAGGGAAGAATATGCTACCATTTGGTAAGAAAATGTATGCCACTAGCCAAACGCATGAACGAATCGGGCATTAATGGAAGTAGTATAGGTTGTTTAACTACCAGCTTAATGAGGTATGGTGCCCACAACTACCCGTGCAAGAAAAGTACCAAATTGTATGGCCTCCCATACCTCTTTAATGAAATATGTTGGTTAGTGAGGAAATTCCAAGGCTTCTTCTTCTATATATTGTAAAATTTGCCTCATTTTGAGGAGAAACATTATGAAAACATAAGGAAATTCTTACAAAATTGTTCTAGAATATTTTTTGAGTTACAAGCCTAAAATTTCGGTGTTCCACAAGGAGATTCTTTCCTCAGTATCTATTTGTAACAAATTGTACACACTTTTAACCAATAAAAATCATGTTTTGTGGCTCTTTCTGTCCTAGCTTGTGTTTTCTTGTATTTCTTACCTTTCATTACATTCATAGGTACATTGCGCATAATTTTTACTTCTTGTAGGATTCAAAGTTGTAGTGCTCCATGAAATTGGAGGTTTGAATGTGATTTTCGATTGTGGCACATTTGTCTTCCCTTTTCTACTCTATTCTCATCCTAGTTTCACTCACTAGGAATATCTCCACTTTGTTCTTTGTGCTATCACCTCCCTTAGTTTAGGATTTTTTTATGTATTTCCCTCTCTCCCTCGTCCCTTGGAATTTTAGATTAATGTTAGGGTAGATGCATTTCTATTCCTAGGATTAGTTTTACATGATTATATTCTTAGTTAAACCTATTTAACATAAGAAGAAAAATATTCTAACTATCTTTTAGAATAGTTCAAAAATAGCTAAAAAAATAGTACATCCATCTTGACATTTCTTTCACCTAAATTCATCCTAAATTCTAGATGTCAATAATCCAAATTATAAACAAAAGAGTAAGTTTAGGATTATCCAAATCATATAATTTAAATGTGTTACTGATTTAAATACCCTAATATTAGAACCCACTTTAAGTATTCTTTGATCCTTTTATAAGAACTCATAATAATATGCTAAAACAAGAGTCCCATAAGTTTACCCTTCACACATATTCATGCAAGGTGAAATAATCAAACAAGATATACAAATATACTAGCACTTGAAGTATTTCCACAGTGGTGAAATAATATATTCTACAACAAGTCCCACAAATTTAAGAAACCAAGCCACCTAAAAGTTTACATAGTTCCAAACAAGATCTCCAACATCTTAGAAATCATCTCAAGCTCATGCAAAAGGATAAAAGCATAATCGAGAAAATAAATCAAGAGAAAATGAAACCTAGATCCCACTGCCCTCTTACCAGAGGAGTCAAAACAATATTTAAATAAATAACACCACAAAATAAACATATGTAGAGATGATCTAAACAACCATGTTAAAACCAGATTGTTCCCAAGAAGAGTAGAGTTATTTTAATGAATCAATTAAGTAAAAGCAAAAAAACTTAATGGGTAGAGCCTATCATGCCTGATAGATCTTCTCCTTCACCGATTGCAAAATATTTCCAAGTAGAACTTCAACAACCTCTTCTTCTCCACACAACGTCAACCAAATTCCAATACTCTACCTTCTTCTTATAGTTTTTATAGAGTCCAATAATAGCTCTATGCAATGCAAAAATAACTAGTCATGTAAGAATTTAACTGGAAATTCAATGAACTAAAAAACATCATACAGAGCTCAAGTTAGAAAATGAACTAAAATATGAAAAAAACCATGCAAAACCCCTCATGCATTTTCCTAGGTAGTTTTTCCAAGTTCAAAAACATTAAATGTTAAGGAATTTTAGTTCCCTCCTTTTTCCATGCCATCACCATCTCCATATTTGGCAAATACTAAACTCAAATTTGGATGTAACCAAACTCGGTGGAGGTGTCAAATCAATCTCCCCTAATTTTTCCAATTCCCATTCTAAAATTGGCAGTAGGAAGAGATAGAACAACATTGAATCTCATTTAATATCTAGAAACTGATGCCTCTAACCACCCAATTCCCATGTCATTCCGTTATCCCCCTTTTAGGTTAGCCATAATTTAATTTACGTTTAATTTAGTTTAGGAAATCATCATGGGTCCATAGGTAGGTCTAAGTTTAAGTCTTAACATTATAACTAACAAAAGATCATAGAGACATAGGTTAGACTCAGCTTTAGGACATAGTTAATAACATTTAGACATAGATACATGGGTTCCCGCTCAAAGAAAAAAATTGCATGCTAACAAAAGAAGATCGAGTCATGGCATCTCGCATTCAAAGCATATAGTAGGATATGAAGACCTCATTAATTCTCTAGCACATTCTGAATCCAGCGATCAACCGATCTAATAGAATTGGTTGTTATGACCACCAAAATTATGAATTAAAATCATACCTTGGATCAATGGAATTGATCCAAGGAATGTTGTTATGAAAGAAGAGTTTATTAAAACAAAAACCAAATTTCTCAATTCAAGCAGCAAACTAATTCTGCATAAGGAGGTGGGTTTCTCTTATTAAATATAACAAAAACATGAAATAATGTACCTTCTCAACGGATGAATTATTTTCTACTACAAACATGATTTCCAAAGTCATAAGAGTACACCGTCATAAGAAAAAATCACCTATCAATGTTTATACCTTCTAAAGTAGAAATCATCATAGGTACTAGTCATGTTTGGAGGCATTACATACCTCCCTCCTAAAAAGCATCATCATCCTAATGATTAACTTAGTCAAAAATAAATTCAATCAAGAATATAACCAAGATATAATTATTTCATTCGTAAGTTCATAACAGAACCAGATTTGAGAAATTCAAATTTTCATAATTATTCAACATTAAAATAGTTGTTTCAATACTAAATAATTTAGTATCTGCCCAAAACTGGCAGGTTTATTGATATGATAAGAATAAAATCTTCAAGTTTTATCAATCAAAAGAATCAATTCTACTCAAATAAATGTGGAAAAGCAATTTTCATGTCTTCAAGGTTTTCCCAGGTTGCACTTTCTTCATTAAAGTAATCCCATCGACTGGTATTGACTTATTTCACAATTTATTAAGTGTAACTAGCAATTTTCCAAAGACTCGAATGGGTTTAACCATAATTATTCTTGTGTCTTGGACTGTAAGGAATTCTAATTTAACACATGTGATAAATCAAAACGTATTTCTTAAGTAAAGAAATATGGAACGTCGAGGTGAACCTCTTAAGCTAGAAGGCCGAGGTGAACCCTCTTCCTTCCCAAACTAAGTGTTGTACTACTCCTAGTGTAACAAAAATGATTATCTAGTCCTATGCTAACATTTTCATGGGGTTTTAGGGAAAGAGATTTACATAAATGAAACTATACTAGGGATGGTGATGCACCAAATAAAGGGTGTCTTCGCAGACTCAGAAGGGTTAATTTGAAGAGGGTGTGTGCACCACAGTCAACTTCACCTACCGCAACTTAGAGAGGGTACAGATACCACAAACTAAGAGACATGCGTTCCCTTTGTTAAACTTTATCAGACCGAGAAATATAACAGTTTCCCAATGAAGAAGGATGAACTCAAGAAGGGTGAATAGACACCACAACTCAACCGCATGCAATACTTCACCACTCGATAAGCACAGTAACTCCAAGAACTCCGCAATAGAACTTAAACTTGCACAGTGTACCTGCAAGTATGAGAAAGGCACAAAGAAGCATATAAGGATGAAAGGACCGAGATTAGTCACAAAACACACACTTTTATTGCTTCAATAACATGCACAATGCATCATACATTTAGAAGAGGCAATAGTTGCCATTACAGTCTTGAAGAGGAGGCTTGAAAGTTCTCTCAACACACAAGAACAACTTGCAGAAGAGAGAGGATTCTTGAAAAGTATACACTTGCCTGAGATATCTAACTGTCCAACTTGTCTGAACTGTTGGAACCCTTTGAAATGAGCTTCCAACTTACATTTATAGAAGAATATGTGAGAAAGAAGAGGAAATGGTCATAATTACATTCCTAAAATGAAGGCCCATGATGTATTTATTACAGTTAGTTGAACCACCTGAGAAGGTTCCATCATGGGTCATTAATTGCCTGATGACCTAGTCTTCTCAATTAATTAAAAGAATATTTAAATAAAATATTTAAATAATAATAATAAATATTATTATTAAAATATTTAAATAAAAATATTAATTTAATTAACATAATGTCGGGACCCCCCCGTTGACCCGTTTGACTTGAAGAGGAGGGGGGTCCATGTGGATAGAGTCTGCACAAATCTCAACTCGGTGAGTTTCGAATCCTCTAACTCGGTGTTGCAATCGATTTTGAACCCCACACTAACTCTTTCCTTGCTTTGGTAATCGCACTCTTTTGCATTGAGTCCTTCGAATGGTGAGCTATCAAACTCGATTCTTATCATTTTCCTCTGTTAACTCGAGGCCATTTATGCATTCCATTCAAACTTCATGAAACATCACCACGAGCTCCTTGCGAAGTCACCGAGCTCTTCATCCAGCAAATGATCTTACCTTTCCTGGCTCAAACTCACTTGAATACCGAGCTTAACCCAATATTTCTAAAAAGAATGGTTTTACCACAATGCTCAGGATTCTTCCTCATCATATAACACTTGTAGTAAGAATGTTTTGGCTTTTCCATAATAAGCACAATTTGTACCTTCCAAACGATGAGAAAATGCCATTACCAATAAAGACCTAATGCTGCCATGATGATGACCCAAGTTCATGCCCATAACATGTCGATAGACACCCTTAAGACTGATTTTTGGTCAAAGAGCCCTTCAAAAAATACATTGAACCACTGGGGCAACCAAGAGGACCTTGGAAAAATGTATAGGTAACAACCATATGAATTCTTCCTTAGTCGTGGATCAAAGCTAATAGAAATAAGCTAGATAAAATTAGCTTGAAACTGCAGTATAATCGTCCATTGTAAAAAAACAAGCTTCTCTGAACTTGGTAAAAGAATACTTTTATTGTCTGATTGGACGTACATAATGGAAGGGTATAAATATTGCCTACTACCCACAGAGTTTCTCAAAGAGACCATTTACAAGTGACAAAGATGTGGCATACAAAACGGCCGACCAGGTATTTCAGAGTTGACCTTCACATTCAATTCGTTTCTAGGAGAAGAAGTGCTGAGCAATATGAATCATTTCATTCTGCACCGTAATAAACCTTCATCTCCTGATTCAGAAAATTTTATGAAGCCTTGAATGGCGTGACTCCAATCCATCGTACACGGCAGTGAATATTTGTTTCCTGCAGCTGCCATTCGATCTGAGTTCAGAATAAGGATAAGCATGCATTCGATACATCAATAGATAACAACACAGTTGGACAACCTGCTTGCTGGAAGTGCTCAAAAGAAAGGCCTCTACTGTACTACAACATGCCTGCTATGCATGCATGGGAGCTTGTCTCGCAACCACATCAAGTTCAAAATTGTACAGAGGATGAGGAGAAGGTCATGGCAGCTATTAAAGCCGATTCAAAGTCTGAACAGTTCAGTGGAATCCTAACAAGGGCGGATCTGATTTAAAGGAGACATTTTTTCATATGATCTATGGAACCCAATCCACAGTCCATGCAACATGCATCCTTTCCATCTGGATGAGTTTTCAGCATTGCTTTCCCATCAAACTCTTCGCATATGAGCCATGAATGATTGAGCCATTAACGTATCACCTTGGTTGGGTCATACTCCATTTTCACCTCCATTTTGGTATCACGTCACGTTTTTTTAACCCATGACCCGCTCCAATTCACAACTATCCTATTAATCCTCCCGTGACTCACACAAAGACTCGACCACTCCAAGCTCGTGATCCTTCGCTTACATGGCCCGTGCGGAAGTCTCATGATGGATAGCCATCGTAATATTTCCACGCTTGGCAAGATTGCCATCGTGAATATCTCCCCTCGGAGGAATAAGTTTGAATGCCATTACCATAAAGACCTCGCATACCAGCTCCGAATCCTCCATAACCTCACGCCACATTAATCACTTATTAGCGCCATAAAATTAATCCACTAACCTCCAAGATCAAAACGGTTTCCATGTAATCCTGGATTACTACTGGTAAAAAACCCACTTGGAAAGATAGTAAAATGTTTCCCATGCGCGGAATTACCTACGGCTTGCCATGATCATGCTCCCGATTTTTTGGCAGTAGACTCAAACTTCTCCCATGCCCGAATCTTTTCAATGGCTTGACATCACATCATTTCCCTTGGCAATGCTCACCTTATTTTCCATGTCCGGGATTGGAGTGTGGGGTTTCGTTATCATTTGGCCATATTTCATTTTGGACAGATGGCCACCGATTTCCACTTTTCCACTCAGCGTGAGGAGACATCATTTTCTCGGTGCAAACATTTCAGCTGTAGCTTGTAAGGTGTGATAATTCTGACATAATCCTTTATGCCTTCCAACTTAGTGACTCGTTGAAGATGCTCATATAATTGCAAAGAAAACTGTGCCTCATGAATATTCTGATATGAAACAGTTCCACCTCTATGAGATTCTCTTCTATGAGTTACATCGTAAAACCAGTAAGGTCTCGATAGAGAATCTTTGTAATAAATTTCATCAGGTCTCCAGGTAACACTCTCACTGTCACTTAATCGATTTTCATAAAAATATCTTGAAGGAAAATCCCGAATTTGAGGATGCATTCGATGCTTGAATGATAAAAACATAGTTGGACGACTTGCTTGCTGGAAGTGCTCAAAAGAACTTCTGACTATACTGCAACATGTCAACTAGCCTGTGCACCAAATGCTCGGCCGAGGAAGGTCTGAACAACATCAGCAAAAATATATATACTGTATTCACTAATACCCTTTTCTTGCTGCTCTGCAGCTTACCATTGTAAAATTATTTCAAGTAGGCCTCCCAGTTTTGCATTAATCAATGAGCCCCGAATTGTATCCTAGAAACCATCTTTAATGCATCCACATGAAACGAGTTGCCTTAATTATCCATCATGCTCGATGAGTCCCATTGATAGGGCTCCATCACGATCTCTATTTATGAACGATCTCCATTCATTTTATGGCACTCTTGATGCCTTGGCTTGCGTTTGAATCACCCTAGCTCTGCAAATGTGTCCTAAAAGAAGCTCACCACATGATCTCCAAAATGAATGAGTCACGAAGATGAGTCGAACTCCTTATCTCTGCCTTTGCTTCCGCCTGTGCTTGAACCTTTCCAATTCATTGAGACTTTATTGATAGCTTGAAACTTTGACTCTCCCTGACTCGGCTTTCACTTCTTTTTGCATCGATCTCCACCGAGATCCTTGTAGAGTTCCTTTCATTCATCAATTTTCAATGAGCTATATTTTGCATTAACAAGACCATCGTCTAGCTCTTACAACTGAGAGTCTCTACTGAGATGATTTCTGAGATGATTATCAATTTGACACCGGTTCTTTATCAACTCGACTCCTGAACTCTTCACTGAGTTGAGATCAACTGGGTGCCTTTCGATGCTAGGTGATCTCTTCATATGCAATTTAGGAATTATTTTTAATTATTACATCTCGTAATAACCGAGGTGGGTTCCCGACTATTATTTCATTTGAACGTGATAGACCCCATTGTCCAATCTTGCCATGTGTGCAAAATTGATAACATTTTTGGTGACCTCTTGGGGATGATTGCTCACTAAGCATGATTCCAAAGAGCCTTAAGTCATCCATTGGGCATGGAGTCTATGTTGGAATCCTAATAGTAGTATGATTTTCTTTGACACATCCTGGAATCTCCTTGAGCATTGCCGATATCCTGGACCTCCCTGGAATGCTAAGCATGAAGTATACTGAATCTATTGAATGCTTGACATCCATGGAACACTGCAAAAATTTGAATGAAGCAGATTTTGAACTCTTATGGAAACCTTGAACCTTTCTTCTCCTTGACACCTTCCAATGATGAAACAATGTGCAGAACAACACAAAACACAACAACAAGGAAAGAAAAACAACAACACACAACAATGTGCATAAGCACTTGAGGAAAACACCTAATTTAATCTGCATACAGGTGGAACACTTCTCAAAAACAAGCTTTGAGATGTATCCCATTCACGTGAATGGGCAGTTCTTCTCCATTGAGCCTAGATAGATGAAATGAATTTTCCTCTTTGCAACTTGTGATGATATATGGCCCACTCCAGAGAGCGTCAAACTTGGCATGCCTACCTAGTTTGGCCCTGTCTTCATCCCATTTGAGAACTAAATCTCCTCTTGAAAATGCCTGTTGATGCCTTCTTGTCAAAAGATTTCTTAACTTGAGCCTGATGCTGCTCCAAAGTTTTCATAGCCTTGTCTCATACTTCCTCTAACTCCATGAGTTCAGCAAACCTTACTGTCAGAGGATCACTCTCTATAACTTCAAGTTGATGAGCTAACTCCAAAGAAGGTAACTCCAATGAGAGTGGGAGTTTTTCCTCTCTTCCATATACAAGAAAGAAAGGAGAATTTCCGATGGCCCTTTTAGGTGTGATCCGATCTCGCCCATAAGGCGCCTTAAGTCGTGTATGCCAAGTCCTCTCATTAGTCTCCATCAGGCGCTTAATAATCCTTATGAGGTTTTTGTTGCTAGACTCAGCCAATCCATTTCCTTGAGGATAGTAATTGGATGAAGTTTTGAGGTATACCCCATTTTTAACAGCCCATTCACTCAATTTCATACCAAGAAAAGCCAGCGCATTGTCTGAAATGACTGTAAACGGAACACCGAACCTCGTCATTATACCCTCCAAAAAATCTAGAACTACCTTTTCATTGCTCTCTTTTAATGCTACCACCTCTGTCCATCGAGTAAAATAGTTTGTTGCAGTAAGGACCCACTTATGTCCATCATTGGATGGAGGATTAATCATTCCGATGAAGTCCAACCCCATCAACAAAGGGTTGATCCACTTGAATTGGATGCAATGGAAGAGCTGCCAACTTCTGCTTACCTGTGAAAAAGGCACATTCCTTACATTTCCTTACCCAGAGATGGGCATCCTTGAATAAATCCAGCCAATAGTAGTCAGCTCGCATGATCTTGGTAGCCGTGTTGTTCAGGGAATAATGTCCTCCGATAGGCCATTATGAAATTCTTCTAGTATCTTACTCGACTTTTCGGTCCTATGCACCGAAGGAGGACGCCGTTCAAATCTTTTCAAAGAGAATGCTATCTACCAAAACATATGGGATAGATTGAAGACGGAAAGTTCACCTTTGGTTTTTATCCATGTCTACCGGATATGCTCCCGAGAAGAGGAAACTCTTCATTTTGGATAACCAGTCAGCTTGATCAACATTCTCATCAGTATTTAGGAGTGTCACGTCCTCATTACTTTTGATTCCATGTCTCTGTAAGTAAGTTGCTGACATAAACCCTTACCTCTCGACAAGTTTAGTGACTTTGATGTGCACGCATACTCCATTACCTTCGATCCATCCAAAGACGCTTTTCATTCATTTCTTTGTTCAACAAAAACTCCTCGACACCGGATGAGACACCATCGATGAATCTTGTTGTTGACAACATGTGCTTGAATTTCTTCAAAGCTCAAATAACCGCAAAGACTTCTTTTCAATGAATGAGTATTTGAACTCGTAGTCTTTGAGGGATTGATCAAGAAAGTGATTGGTTGCTCCATCAAAGTTGTTGTTTTGTTGGGTGAGGATCCTCAAAATGCTCTCTTGACTCGCAAAAGCATAAAGGATAAAATCTTTGTCAAACTCGGGTTCACAAGCGTGGGAGCTTGAGAAATGGCTGTTTTGATAGCTTCAAAGCTTTCTCGCCTTCCTTTGTCCATGAGAATGGCATGTTTTTCTTTAAAGATGGTTTTCAAAGTGGTTTAGCCAATGTCACGAATTGAGGGATGAATCTCCGCACGAAATTTATGGTTCCCAGAAAACTCTGGAGGCCCTTCTTGTGACTTGGGAGAGATAAGGACATAATTGAATGAATCCTAGCTGGATCGATTGATAATCCTTCTGCTGAAACCACATGCCCCAACAATTTTCCCTCGTGCACTGCGAAAATACATTTCTTGGGGTTAAGTGAAACCCCAAATTCCCTACACCTTTGAAAACTTTCCTTAGATGCGTGATGTGATCTTTTGCATGCTTAGAGTATACAATTATATCATCAAGGTAAACTAAAATAATATCGTTGATTAGTCCCTTAAATGCCATGTCCATGGCTCTTTGGAAAGTAGCCCCGGCATTGACAATCCGAATGGCATTTTATCAGAGGCATACGTGCCCCACTTGTAGTGAAAGCCATTTTGAATTGGTCGATTCTTGACTAGGATTTGATTGAACCTCAATATCCATCGAGCAAAGAAAATATTTGAGCTCCTACCACCGTTTGAAGGATCTGCTCCATCGATGGAAGAGGATAATGGTCTTTTAATGATGCACGATTCAAATCCCTGAAATCTACGCATAACCGGATCTCTCTGTTCTTCTTCCTCACGGGCACCAAATTGGCTACCCATGAGGAATGCTTGATGGGAAAATTATACAGCCTCATGAGCTTGGTTAGCTCCTTTCTCATTAGTGGCTCAATTTTGGGATTAATTGGTCTCTGTTTCTGATGAACTGGCTTAGCATTAGGATCTAGTTCGATGGTATGTTGTGCTAGACCTAGATCAAAACCACGCAGATATTTATAGCTCCATGCAAAGATGTCATGATACTCTTGAAAAAGTTTGATGAAAGCTTCTTTCTCTTCAGAAGTACACACTTTTCCGATCTTAAGAAATTTTTCATTTGATACTTCAACTTCCTCAAAATATTCTTCTCTGACCACCATGTTAGGGCTTTGTCTTGTGGCTTGGTCATCTGAATTGAAAATGGATTCCAAAGTGACTAAACCTTTTGGTAACTTGTTGCTTTTCAATTGATAATTTTCTCACCATATGACTCCTGCAACTTATCTTGATTCTTTGTAGCAAACTCCGCCTCTTCTTGTAGGAAGAGGACAATTTGTTTGTCACTATCAAACACTTGCCAACTACTCACATTATCAGGGACTATTGGTCAAACCACCATTTTAACAAATTGCTGCCCTTCTTTCATGATATCAACTGGTATGTTGTATTGTGAACCAATTGTAGCAAGCCTATCTGCATCTTGATTTTGATCTCTAGGGATTGCATGGATTCCAAAAGCTTCAAAATCTTCAATCAGTCCCACTCGATTCTTATATGATCTTAAAAGATCATTTTTGGATGCACTACATGCCGAAACTTGATGAACAACTAACTCACTATCTCCAAAAATAGTCGTGGCCTTGATTCCTTCCTTTGGGCTAGCTGAATTCCTTACACAAGAGCCTCGTATTCAAGAACATTGTTAGTGCAACCGAACCGCAACCGAAAGATGAGAAGTACTTATCTCCTCTCGAGAAATTAACATAACACCAAAGACTGATCCATTCTTACTTCTTGAGCCATCAAGAACAATTGCCACAATCCTTTAGAATCACTTGGTGTTTTGACAAGTTGTGGTATGATCGTATCTTCTTCATGGATACAAGAAGTACCTAATCCTCGCTTTTCCAAGACCAAAGAAACCAACTTCTTCTTTTGCCAATACATCAAAGGGATCGTATTGATGATCTCTACTTACTTCATCTAAAAAGTATCAGGAACTTCTTCAACAAGGGTGGTTGGTTCATGATCGGCATCTTCCTCTTCTGGATCACCGATGGTGTAATTTCCATTTATGGGACTAGCAGTGTAGGGTTCTACATGATTATGGCAGATTGGTTCTACCCTTATAGTTACTTTGGTTCCGTATCGAGTCCTAAGAATCATATGTGACCAATCGGCTGATAGGTAACCACCCATCTTGGCAGTGAAATCCCGTGATAGGCAGATGGCAAAGAGGGGAGGGAGATCAATGACCGATATGTCTTGGGTGAATGACAAACTTGGGCATGCATGAATGGTAAGTTGAAGTCCTTTGATAACCCCAACAGTCTTAACAACTGTGCCATCCAACTGAACAACCCCTCTTGTAACTGGTGCATATTGTATGCCTAGTACATCTGTAATTTGTTTCGGCATGACAGAGCTACTGGCACCATAATCGATCATGCAATTATGTACCAGGTGGTCGCCAATGATCAGGGAAATGTAGAATGGTGGTGGTTTGTTTTTCGTAGGAATGATTTTCCCTTCCAGTTGACACAAATTTGTAGCATTTGTCACTCCATGGCTTGGTGATCCACTGGTTGTACTAAAACTGTTTAGAGCTTCTCGCAATAGGTTTCTTTGGGAAGGGATCGAGAGTGCGTCCCACATGGTAACGCTCAGATTGGTTTTCTTCATTTGTTCTACTATGCTGAAGGGAATTGCTCCAACTTTGATGACACTTTTTTGGGCATTGGGGTCCTCCTTTGGAAAATGTTTGTTGGGTACCGTGATGCCTGGAGAACCATCTTTCCCTGCGGTGTGGCTAGCTAGTGTTTCTAGTGATTTCTTTCCCACATTTTTATCAACTGCCATTTGAAACCCAAAGTGTTGAGAAGTGGATGCTAGATCAGCTTCAGAGGTTGAGGCTCCATTTCTCTTTTTTTCGAACGAGTGTTTTTGCCACCGATGAAGAATCTATATTCAATCCGTAAAATCTTCTCGCTTGCCAGCTTTAGCAAAGCGGATTCTTCAGTGCCTGCGGTTGATCTACGCTTTTTTAGATAGATGAATTGTTTGTTAACTCAAAGGGGTAGATACACTTTGAACCATAAGGGCCTCAAGCTAAGAACCCCATTGGGACAAAGATTTTGATTGTGAGGTTGAGAGCAAGGATAACACCATTCGTAGTCTTGAACTAGATTATTTTGAACAGTACTATAGCTCTAGATGAGCTAGCCGCAAGAGAGGGTTCTCAAAGTTCAAGGGCTCCGACATTTGCAACTTGACTTGTAGTTTGATTTCGAGGCTGATTGTTCCTTGAAAAGGAGAACGGTTAGCTTGATACATCGCTGATTTTGTGGCTGATACGATGATTGTATTGAAATTGTTGCCTTTTGAGTGCAACGAGCTCATTTCCAAAATTTTGCAAGAGAGACTTGACTTCAAATAGGTCATTTGAAGAGGCAGGGGAGATTGATATGGTTGCTTGAGTCTACCGAATAGGAGCAATGATAGGTCATGATTCGTAAGATCTCGGAGAAAAGGGCATTGGTGGTCATGGAGCTATCTTTCCAACTCGAATCAAAGAATTCTCTCGCACTTATGACAACATCGTAAGCATCATGTAGTGTAGTCCCTCACATGGACTAGATCATAACTACTACATCACTATTCAAGGCTCACAAATAGTACAAGAATGCATTATGTGCGTAAGGCTTTATTAGCGCCAGAATCCTATTCCAAGTCCTATGGAATCGGAAGTTGAAATCACTCATGTATTCTTGGGAAGCTCTCTTTATGGTAGTGAGTTGTTCCAAAAGTGATAGGTGATCACTTTTGTCTTCAAATTGTTTACATAGCTTTTCTCCCAACTCATCCCAAGTGGTTATAGTGCCAACACCTAACCCGTGAAACCATCAAGCACTTTTCCTTGAAAGAGGTAGCAAGCAAAGAAGTCTAACTGCAACGTTGTCTTCTGGTGATATTATGTACTCGCATGCATGCTGCTGCTACATCAAAGATATGCTCCACTCGAGTAACGTGAGTTTCCCCCATGAAGGGTAAACTTTTGAGTGCCGCAATAGGTATCGGGTCACGTTGAGCCAACATAAGAGGACTGCTTGCATTGAAAGGGGGAAAAACTTGGTTCCTCGCCATAGCAACGAAAGGTTGATTGTTCCTAGGTGGAGGAAATATTCCGTAAGGAGGAGTTGAATGACCCCTACTAGGTAAATCTGCAACTGGGGATGTGGAAATGCCTCTTCTTCTTCTCTTTGGAGGAGACAAGGAAAGTTTGATATGCTGATACTTTCCTTTCTTTGAAGAAGCTCTTGTCTAAATTCTTCGCATAAGTTACCGCACTGAGATTTGGAATCCAGAGATATAGAGTCGCTAGGTACTTTGACTTGTGTAAGTGAGAAGAGAAGTACCAACTCTTTGTCCCACTCGGCGTGCCAAAAACTGTTGTCGCCAAATCACTGCACCCTCCGAATGGCCAGGATGTGAATAGGACGTTCGGTGTGATTGGGACACATGGGATCACCTCTCAAGCTGTGGGACTTGGGCTCGAGGTGAACCTCCGGAGAAGGCCGGCTTCCTCTTCCTAAACTAAGTGTTGTACTACTCCTAGTGTAACAAAAATGATTATCTAGTCCTATGCTAACATTTTCATGGGGTTTTAGGGAAAGAGATTTACAGAAATGAAACTATACTAGGGATGGTGATGCACCAAATAAAGGGTGTCTTCAGACTCAGGAAGGGTTAATTTGAAGAGGGTGTGTGCACCACAGGTCAACTTCACCTACTGCAACTTAGAGAGGGTACAGATACCACAAACTAAGAGACACACGTTCCCTTTGTTAAAATTTATCAGACCGAGAAATATACCAGTTTCCCAATGAAGAAGGATGAACTCAAGAAGGGTGAACAGACACCACAACTCAACTGCATGCAATACTTCACCACTCGATAAGCATAGAACTCCAAGAACCTGCAATAGAACTTAAACTTGCACAATGTACCTGCAAGTATGAGAAAGGCACAAAGAAGCACATAAGGATGAAAGGACCGAGATTAGTCACAAAACACACACTTTTATTGCTTCAATAACATGCACAATGCATCATACATTCAAAGAGGTAATAGTTGCCATTACAGTCTTGAAGAGGAGGCTTGAAAGTTCTCTCAACACACAAGAACAACTTGCAGAAGAGAGAGGATTCTTGAAAAGTATACACTTGCGCCGAGATATCTAACTCGTCCAACTTGTCCGAACTGCTTGGAACCTTTTGAAATGAGCTTCCAACTTACATTTATAGAAGAATATGTGAGAAAGAAGAGGAAATGGTCATAATTACATTCCTAAAATGAAGGCCCATGATGTATTTATTACAGTTAGTTGAACCACCTGAGAAGGTTCCATCATGGGTCATTAATTCCCCGATGACCTAGTCTTCAATTAATTAAAAGAATATTTAAATAAAATATTTAAATAATAATAATAAATATTATTATTAAAATATTTAAATAAAAATATTAATTTAATTAACATAATGTCGGGACCCCCCCGTTGACCCGTTTGACTTGAAGAGGAGGGGGGTCCATGTGGATAGAGTCTGCACAAATCTCAACTCGGTGAGTTTCGAATCCTCTAACTCGGTGTTGCAATCGATTTTGAACCCCACACTAACTCTTTCCTTGCTTTGGTAATCACGCTCTTTTGCATTGAGTCCTTCAAATGGTGAGCTATCAAACTCGATTCTTATCATTTTCCTCTGTTAACTCGAGGCCATTTATGCATTCCACATTCAAACTTCATGAAACATCACCACGAGCTCCCTGCAAGTCACCGAGCTCTTCATCCAGCAAACGATCTTACCTTTCCTGGGCTCAAACTCACTTGAATACCGAGCTTAACCCAATATTTCTAAAAAGAATGGTTTTACCACAATGCTCAGGATTCTTCCTCATCATATAACACTTGTAGTAAGAATGTTTTGGCTTTGCCATAATAAGCACAATTTGTACCTTCCAAACGATGAGAAAATGCCATTATCAATAAAGACCTAATGCTGCCATGATGATGACCCAGGTTCATGCCCATAACATGTCGATAGACACCCTTAAGACTGATTTTTGGTCAAAGAGCCCTTCAAAAAATACATTGAACCACTGGGCAACCAAGAGGACCTTGGAAAAATGTATAGGTAACAACCATATGAATTCTTCCTTAGTCGTGGATCAAAGCTAATAGAAATAAGCTAGATAAAATTAGCTTGAAACTGCAGTATAATCGTCCATTGTAAAAAAACACAGTTTCTCTGAACCTGGTAAAAGAATACTTTTTATTGTCTGATTGGACGTACATAATGGAAGGGTATAAATATTGCCTACTGCCCACAGAGTTTCTCAAAGAGACCATTTACAAGTGACAAAGATGTGGCATACAAAATGGCCGACCAGGTATTTCAGAGTTGACCTTCACATTCAATTCGTTTCTAGGAGAAGAAGTGCTGAGCAATATGAATCGTTTCATTCTGCACCATAATAAACCTTCATCTCCTGATTCAGAAAATTTTATGAAGCCTTGAATGGCGTGACTCCAATCCATCGTACACAGCAGTGAATATTTGTTTCCTACAGCTGTCATTCGATCTAAGTTCAGAATAAGGATAAGCATGCATTCGATACTGAACAGATAACAACACAGTTGGACAACCTGCTTGCTGGAAGTGCTCAAAAGAAAGGCCTCTACTGTACTGCAACATGCCTGCTGCCTGTGCGTGGGAGCTTGTCTCACGACCACATCAAGTTCAGAATTGTACAGAGGATGAGGAGAAGGTCATGGCAGCTATTAAAGCTGATTCAAAGTTTGAATAGTTTCAAGATTCCGATTGGAATCCTAACAAGGGCAGATCTGTATGAAAGGAGACACTTTCTTCGTATGATCTATGGAACCCAATCCACAGTCCATGTAACATGCATCCTTTCCATCTGGATGAGTTTTCAGCATTGCTTTCCCGTCAAACTCTTCGCATATGAGCCACGATTGAGCCATTAACGTATCACCTTGGTTGGGTCTTCCTGTAGCCTCCGCTGAAATTGGTATCACTTCAACCCATGACCCACTCCAATTCACAACTGTCCTATTAATCCTCCCGGTGACTCGCACAAAGACTCATGGCTACTCCAAATTTTCTTGAAATTCTATTTACATGGCCCGTGTGGAAGTCTCATGATGGGTATCCATCCCAATATTTCCACGCTTGCAAGTTGTTTTCCTCGAATCTCCCCTACGCGGAGTGAACAGCTTGGAATGCCATTACCAATAAAGACCTTGGCATACCAGCTCCAAATCCCCATAAAAGCTCAGCCAAATTAATCCATGGGCCCTGGCCTCAGCTTCGCCTTTCACGCAACCTTGGCAAGATAGTAAAATATTTCCCATGCGCGGGATTACTGCATCTTGCCATGATCGTGCTCCCGATTTTTCGGGCAAGAGACTCAAACTTCTCCCACGCCTGGAATCTTTGTTGATGGCTTGACATCACGTCATTTCCCTTGGCAATGCTCACCTTATTTTCCACGTCCGGATTGGAGTGTGGGGTTTTGTTGTCATTTGGCCATATTTCTTTTTGGACAGATGGCCACCGATTTTCACTTTTCCACTCAAATGTGAGGAGACATCATTTTCTCGGTGCAAACATTTCAGTCAGTAGCTTGTTAGGTGTGATAATTTTGATGAATCCTTTATGCCTTCCAACTTAGTGACTCGTTGAAGATGCTCATATAATTGCAAAGAAAATTGTGCCTCATGAATATTCTGATATGAAACAGTTCCACCTCTATGAGATTCTCTTCTATGAGTTACATCGTAAAACCAGTAAGGTCTCGATAGAGAATCTTTGTAATAAATTTCATCAGGTCTCCAAGTAACACTCTCACTGTCACTTAATCAATTTTCATAAAAATATCTTGAAGGAAAATCCTGAATTTGAGGATGCATTCGATGCTGAATAGATAAAAACATAGTTGGACGACTTGCTTGCTAGAAGTGCTCAAAAGAACTTCTGCTATACTGCAACATGTCAACTGCCTGTGCACCAAATGCTCAGCCGAGGAAGGTCTGAACAACATCAGTGAAAATATATATACTGTATTCACTAATACCTTGGCTCGACATTCTTGCTGCCTCTGCGAGCTTACCATTGTAAAATTATTTCAAGTAGGCCTCCCAGTTTTGCATTAATCAATGAGCCCTGAATTGTATCCTAGAAACCATCTTTAATGCATCCACATGAAACGAGTTTCCTTGAATTATCCATCATGCTCGATGAGTCCCATTGATAGGGCTCCATCACGTATCTCTTTTTACGCAATGATCTCCATTCATTTTATGGCACTCTTGATGCCTTGGATTGCGTTTGAATCACCCTAGCTCTGCAGAATGTGTCTCAAAAGAATCTCACCACATGATCTCCAAAATGAATGAGTCACGAAGATGAGTCGAACTCCTTATCTCTGCCTTCACTTCCGCATGTGCTTGAACCTTTCCAATTCATTGAGACTTTATTGATAGCTCGAACTTTGACTCTCCCTGACTTGGTTTTCACTTCTTTTTGCATCGATCTCCACCGAGATCCTTGTAGAGTTCCTTTTTCATTCACAATTTTCAATGAGCTATATTTTACATTAACAAGACCATCGTCTAGCTCTTACAACTGAGAGTCTCTACTGAGATGATTTCTGAGATGATTATCAATTTGACACTGGGTTCTTTATCAACTCGACTCTGAACTCTTCACTGAGTTGAGATCAACTGGGTGCCTTTCGATGCTAGGTGATCTCTTCATATGCAATTTAGGAATTATTTTTAATTATTGCATCTCGTTAATAACCAAGGTGGGTTCCCGACACTATTATTTCATTTTGAATGGGATAGGACCCGTTGTCCAATCTTGCCATGTGTGCAAAATTGGATAACAAATACCTTCTCACCAAGTTCGAATTTCTTGTCAACGCTTTTTAAGTATGCATAATTTTTTTTTCCTATCTGATGCTTCCTTTAAACGTTCACGAATCATTTTAAATTTTTCCATTTTAGAAAGGATCTCAGGTCCAATTACATCTCTATCTTCTATACTATCCCAGCTTACTGGAGTTCTACATTTTCTTCCGTATAATACTTCGAAAGGTTTCATTTTTAGAGAGGCGTGATACATGTTATTATAAGAAAATTCAACTAATGGAAGGTACTCTTCCCATTTATACTGCTGATCCATGCAATACATTCATAACATATCTTCCAAAACTTGGTTAACTCTTTTAGTTTTCCCATCTGTTTCTAGATGATATGTTGAACTAAAATTTAGTTTAGTTCCTAAGGATGTATTAAGTGTTTTCCAAAATCTAGATGTCATTCTTAGATCTCTATCTAATATGATCAATCCAGGCAACACATGCAATCTGAAAATTTCATGCACAAATATTTTTGCTAAAATAGGTGAATCATCCTTAAGATTACCAGCAATAAAATGTGCCACTTTTTTTAGTTTATCCACAACAACAAGAATAACATCATGCTTATTTCTTGACATAGGCAACCCTTGAAAAAAATTCATGCTAATTAATTTCCATTTATACTGAGGTATGCTATGAGGGTACAATAAACCAACTGGATGCATATGTTTAACTTTAACATGATGACATTCTAAGTAGTGTGTTAAAAAATCAATCATGTCCTTTTTCATCCCTTTCCCAAAATATTGTTGTTTTATATCAACAAGCATTTTCATAATGCTAAGATGTCCTGAAAAGGTGAATTATGAAATTTAGTTAAAAATTTCCTTCTTAATTCATTTAACGAAGGTATATATACTCTATTTTCAAATCTCAAGATTCCTTCGTCATCAAAGTGAAAACCTCTATATCTCACATCATTTGGATCTGTAGCAAGTGTTGTTTTTACTTGCTTTGAAAATAAGAATTTGATTCCATAACACTTTTTACTTCATCCTTAAACTGAGTTCTCAATGTTATAAGTGTAGAAATATGTTTCCTACGACTTAGTGCATCTGCCACTCAGTTTTCCTTGCCTTTTATGTAACTTATGTCAAAATCATACTGAGATAGAAATTCTAACCATCTTCATTGTCTTGCATTCAGATTTGGCTGAGTGAAAATATACTTCAGCCCAAGATGATCAATCTTTAGTTCAAAAGGTCTACCAAGAAGATAATGCCTCCATACTTGAAGTGCATGAACAATGATAACAAGCTCTAGGTCATGGGGAGCATAGTTCAGTTCATGTAACTTGAGTTTTCTACTTTCATATGCTATAACATGATCATTTTGCTAACAAAATACCTCCAAGACCTTCCCTAGAAGCATTTGTTACTACAGTAAAGTCTCCATTAGGATCAGGTACAACCAAAATAGGTGCAGATGTTAACTGATCCTTTAGAGTCTTAAATGTAGATTCACATTTTTCATTCCACACAAATTTCTTATCTTTCTTCTACAATGAAGTTATTGGTGCAATGACCTTCAAAAATTCTTTAACAAACTTTCTATAGTAACCAACAAGACCCATGAAGCTTCTAACTTCATGTACATTCTTAGGTACAGGCCACTCAGTTATTGTAACAATTTTTTAGGGATCTACAACTATTCCATCCTTACTTATGACATGTCCTAGATAGTGCACTTCCATCTCATAGAAAGAACATTTGGACAAATTACCATACAACCTTCTCTTTCTTAAGATTTCCGAACTATCTTCAAATGATCATGATTCTCATCAATGATTTTAGAATATATGATAATATCATCCAAAAATACAAGCAAAAATTTGTCCAAGTATTCTTGAAAAATATTATTCATTAAATTCATAAAATCTACAGGTGCATTTATCAAACCAAATGGTAAAACCGTGAACTCATAATTTCCATACCTTGTCCTAAAAGTTGTTTTATGGGTATATTCATCCTTGATTCTTAACTGATGGTACCCAGATCGAAGATCTATCTTAGAATATACTGATGCACCATGCATTTGATCAAATAGATCATCAATTCTAAGAAGTGGATATCTATTTTTGATTGTTGCCTTGTTTAACAACCTATAATCAATGCATAATCTAAGTGTTCCATCTTTCTTTTTCACAAAAATTACTAATGCTCCCTAAGGCAAGACACTTGGTCTTATCAAACCTTTAGAAAATAGTTCTTGTAACTATGCTTTAAGATCTAGCAATTCAATGGTAGTCATTTGATATGGTGCCTTAGAAATAATTTTGGTTCTCGAATTGATCTTAATCATGAAATCAAACTCCTGTTTAGGTGGAAGAATAGGTAGTTCTTCTGAAACACATCACTAAAATTTTGTAATAGCAGGTATCTTTCCAAGAAGTCACTATCCCCTTAAATTGTCTTAGAAATTTTTACTACGTATAAAATGAAACTTTTGTTTTTGGCCTTTTTAATCTGCATGAATGATAATTTCCTAACTGAAATCTCATTTTTACCCCTTGAATGTCTGCTGGTTTTTACAAGTCATCCAAACAACTAATATGTTTTTCAAAACAATCAACCTTTTCCTTATGTTCAACTAGCCAATTAACACCTATGATTACATCATAAGACCCCAAAGGAGCAACATAAAGATCAACTTTAGTGGAAAAACTAGGCAAGTCAAGGACTTCTCCAAAAAGACACATACTAACTGTGTGGACAACATTATTTCCATAATGTACAACCCATGATTTATCCATTTTCCCAGCTTTTATTTTTAATTTCAAGCTAATTTAGTAGAAATAAAGCATTTAATAGCTCTAGTATCAAAAATTATAGTTATAGGTATACCAAATAACTTACCTGGCACTTCTATAGGTGTAACTTGCTTTTCAACTTGTTTATTAGCTACTGCAGCATGTATCTTATGCTACTGATTGCTTGTCATCCTTCCTCAAAGGACACTAATTTTCATAATGATCCTTGCCACAATTGTAATAGCCTCATATAGGTCCTTTCTTAGGCTCAAATTTATTTCCATCCTTAAAGTTATCATTCTATCCTCCATAGGACTTTTGTCCATTATTATTGTTCTTGAAAAAGTTGTTTCATACATTAGCAACATGTTTATTTGCTGCATTTTTCTTGTTATTATCAGCAACAAATTTGTTTTTCATGCCAAAATTCTTCCATGGTCCCTTTTTGGGTGCAAGGGACGAAGAAGAATTTGGAACTTTCTTTCTAATTTCTTCCTTATGGGCAGAGATTGCTTTCAATTTCTTCCTTATGGATTTTTCAACAACCCCTTCCATAGTGGTTGGGTTGTGAACATCCACTTCACCACCTATAATGGGATTTAATCCCATAATGAATTTTTGTATCCTAAATTTCTCGTCAGTTTGATACTAAGGTACATACTTAAGGAGCTTAGTAAACCTCTCCCAGTACTCTGTTATAGTTAAATTTCCTTGAGATAAGTTCTAAAATTTAGTCATTTTTTGATCATAGTAAAGTTGTGGTAGCCATCGTTGCCTAAAATAATTTTTAAATTGATCCCAAGTGATGTTTGTTTCATCAATGTTTAACTCAGCCTTACGATTGTCCCACCAAGAAGATGCCTCATGGGAAAGCTGATAAGCTCCCCATATTGCTTTAGTTTCCTATGATAAGTTCCTTATAGTAAAGTAATTCTCCATTTTGCTGAGCTAGTTCTCATCTCCATCTCCTAGTGTAGTGCCATCAAACTTGGGTGGACTTATCCTTTTTATATCATTAGTGATTTCAGCTACCAATCTTGCCTTTTTATTCTCAAGTTGATTGGGTGCATTTGCATTAGCATTGAAAACATTATTGTTATCAACACCTAAATTCCCAATATTGGTGTTATCCATAGGAGGTGGCTGATTGTTATTACCAACATCTTCTTCCTCCTCCTCATTTCCCATTACTTGTTGTTTAAGTACAACTAGACAATCTCTTATGTCCAACAGGGCAGCAAGGATCTCATCACATTTTTGGGAAGTTTCTACTTCTCTACCTGGTGGTGGGTTGTTTGCAACATTTCTTCTTGTTCTAACCATTTTTGTTAACAAGAAAATTTAAGTTTTATCATATTATGGACACAATAGGTCTAAGAGTTGTAACCTTCAACTCTGATACCAAGATGTAACATTCCCATTTTAAGACTTTAGAAACAAGGGAATTTTTTTATTTTTATTTTTAATGTTCTCTATTTTAAATTAACATAATTTAGAACACACATTCCAAAGCCAATCAATCTCATAACAGAAAACCATATGTAGTTGGTAAGTGACTCGGTGGAACACCGATCTCTCATTTCATGACTCGATTCATACCAATATCTCATGTTAACTTAATAATTTGTATACTATGTATACTTGGTTCCTTTACCCCTTTTGGGGTATTAAGTGTTCTATTTAAGAGGCCTATCTGAATACCTCATGTTGACAATATTCATCTGAAATCCTACTTCTTAAACTAGGTGATATAGGACAATGCAAACAACAACTTGCGATACTTTGGCCAAATATTTTAAACATATTGTTCATGTTTATATTCCCTGATGAAATACTCATCAAATGGAATAATCCCTTCACCTCACTCAATCTATTATCTAGAATGGTCCTCACTGACTTTTGTCAGTCCACTTGTTCAAGGTTTAACCCTAGCCAAGGTTAGCAACATGGCCTAGTGTGGAGGACTGCTTACAATGACTAAGGGTATTTAGACATACTCAATCGACTTGTGTTGATTGGGCATGTCTATTCATCCTAAGTCAATGTGAGTTGACCTTAACACTAGATCATGCCCTTATCCCTACCTAGGGAAAAACTGTGATCAAGTTAGAGTTTATGTTAGTCTAGATGAACAAACTCAAAAGGGTGTTGAAACATGTCAACTACAACACAATATCCTCATGAAGACCCTAGTCTTCCTAAAGGTACTACCCTATAGTTGGCATGTGTCAACATCCATCTGAGATTTCCTCATCTGGGAAAACATACCTTATAGAAATTTAATGACTTATTAATTATCTCATTACGGATTAATTGCAGTTACCCTACTGAGCAACTAGGTTCTTTTAACATTAGGGTTCCAAGTTAAAAACTACAATTAGAAGTAGGTATGCAAATACACATACCCCCTAATCATTTCATAAGGTATTTTTTTATACCATTAACATTCAGATTTATATTTTATATAACAGATCCAACATACATTAAGTGATGTTTGCTTATTTACTTACCCAAGTCTTAGCTTACTTAAGTTCTGAATCAATTCTTTTTATATTAGACTTCATTGGAATGAAGTCTAATCCCAATTATTTTATTTTTCATCAGTCCTATTCTAGTTAAGGAACTAATCAAGAGGAAGCACACCTTCCACTATCCAAGGATAACATTCGGATTCATTCCCAAAAGGTATTTAAACAAGTCTATGTTTCATTGCATGGAAGTTGTCTTCCCTTTTTCTTATAAAGGGGTAAATGTTCATTTATAATCCCATAGTATATTATAAGTTATTATCATAGCTTTATTCACCCAAAACATTTGATTTAATATAGCCATAGTGATATAGTTGAATATCCATGCACGAATGTCAACTTAATAAGTTGCATTTCACTAGAGAGGGTAGTACATCTAGTACCCCTGATCTCTTATTCAATCTATTCCAACCCAAAAGGGTATGTTACTAATAGAAAAATTAGAGAAGAACATAACATTTCCATTCACAGATACCCCAAAAGGATTACACATCAAGTACAAGCAAGTCCACAAATATTTCATTCATCAAGATGATTCATACATTATAAGTCCAAACACTTCAGACATTTCTAATGTCAAACAACAATAACAAGATCAATTACAAGTACAACTTTATTTTTCCATCAAATACATTTCAATAATGAACATATTTCATCATAAAAGATCCAGTCTCTTTGGTAAACAAATGTAACTTCCTATAAATATTTTCTCCTTTCATCACTTACGAAGTCCATCTACAAAATTGCTAGCACGGGTCAGTTCATTGAACTGAGCATGATAAGCACTAAACATTAAAACAATGTGCTTTTAGCTAATCTGTTTCATAAAGAGAACTCTGTTGTTATGAAATACAGTCCTAAGAAATTTAGAAAGACATACCAAAAGGAGTTACTATACATAAATAAGAGAGAGAGAAAAAGTGATAAACCATAACATAAGTAAGAATAGATCATGATATAACAACTTCAACCTTCTATACTATTGTCTTTCATAAAAAAATTAAACAATAATTTAGATAAGTAATATTTCATCACAATCCCAATATGATTTTCATACATTACTTTACATGATTCACTTCTCAGTTAAACCTATTTAACATAAGAAGAAAACTATCCTAACTATCTTTTAGGAATAGTTCAGCAGTAGATAAAACAACAATACATCCATCTCGACATTTCTTTCACCTAAATTCATCCTAAATTCTAAGATGCCAATAATCCAAATTAAAAACACAAGAGTAAGTTTAGGATGATCCAAATCACATAATTTAAATGTGTTACTGATTTAAATATCCTAATACTCAATTTCATAATTAGAACCCAATTTAAGTTAAATTCCAAAACTAAACAGAACTCATCAAAAGGATAAGATTAAATTGGCCTATAATTGGGACTACACTCAATCCCCAAAGAGATACAATAATTACCATCGTTAAGTCAAGAGAGTAGAATGGTAATATTTGAAAATCAGATACAACTAAATCAATCATACCAATATTTTCTACTAACACAAAGATTTACTCAAATATTTCCAACCAAACGCAATAATCCATCCAACCATTCACTACTTCAGCTATGCTGCCCTAGCACAACCAAAACTCAATCTTATCAAATAGGTCCAAGAAGTTAAATAATGGTATCGATCAAAGAAGGAAAACACCTTCATCCAGTTTGAAGCAGGAAGAATATTGATGAAAAGAGAGAGATATATATTAATTTCTCTTAACTCTAAGCACGATTAGGAAGAGACCAAAGATAACTATGAAAAATACTAACTAGATCGATATTATAGTGTCCCAAACCAAAATCCCAAATAGACAATGAATTAGGGATCAAATTGAATTAAAAAGTCTCGAAGAAGGGAAGAAATGATGAACCAAAACATCATTACCTTTCATCATTCAATGGGGACAGTAAAGATAACACATAAATCCACAAGACAACAAAAGTAACCATTTTCCAACAGACACAGAGGAGAAAGGAAGAAGATTATCCAAAGGGTAAGTCTACTCAGTCTTCCTAACTTATATCCGCAAGAGGAAGGAAGTATATAATGCGATTTAACCAACAGGGGTCACCATTATTTTTCATCAAAACAATACTGTCAAAAATATAAATGAACTGAAACCAAGTTTGATGGCCAAGATCAAATATCATGTAACTAAACACATCAAACAATGTCCATAGAACTGTTTAGACGTTCAAGTTGACAACAACAACTGTAAAACAACATGCAAATACCTAATATAATTTTTCCTTCTTAGAAACAATTGCCTCAATTTTAGAGGTTACCCAAATACTCAAAATAATAGAATAGAATAACACTTCCCTTATGGAGCTTCCAAGAAAATTATACTTCCGTAAGCAATAATTCCTTTCGAGGAGCTAACAAGATTATACTTACTAGACCCTCAATTAAAGAATGAAAATTTCTAGCAAGTCAAACAGATGAAACTCCATTCCATGCAAAAACCTTGAACAATTTATCTTTCCCAAAAATTAACAGGACGAATGACTGTAATAGGGATGGTAATAAAAATGAGAACCCAAAATCACAATCATTGAAGTGATAAGGAAACAAACACGATCACATTTTTTTGAGCCTTCTATAAGAACTTAGAAGAATATGCTAAAATCGAGTCCCAAAATTTTACCCTTCACTAGATTCATGCAAGGTCAAATCATCAAACAAGATATACAAATAGATTAGCACTTGAAGTCTTTCCACAGTGGTGAAATAAGATATTCTACAACAAGTCCCACAAATTTAAGCAACCGAGCCACTTAAAAGTTTACATAGTTCCAAACAAGATCACCAACAACTTCAAATCAACTCAAGCTCGTGCAAAAGGATAAAATCATAACCCAACAAATCAATCAAGAGAAAATGAAACCCAAATCACACTTCCTCTTACTAGAGGAGTCGAAACAATATTCAAATAAAACAACACCACAAAATAAATATGTGATATAAATAACCATGCTAAAAACTTTTGTTCCCAAGAAGAGTAGAGTTCTTTTAATGAATCAATTAAGTAAAAGAAAAACAACTTAATGGGTAGATCCTATCATGCCTAATAGATCTTCTCCTTCACCGATTGTAGAATATTTCCAAGAAAAACTTCAACAACCTCTTCTTCTCCATGCAATGTCAACCAACTTCCAATACTCTTACCTTCTTCTTATAGTTTTTATAGAGTCCAATAATAGCTCTATGCAATGCAAAAATAACCAGTCATGCAAGAATCAAACTGGAGATTTGAAAAACTGAAAAACATCATGTAGAGCTCGAGCTCAAAATGAACTGAAAGATCAAAACAACCATGCAAAACCCCTCATGCATTTTCCTAGGTAGTTTTTCCAATTTAAAAACATTAAATGCCAAGGACTGTTAGTTCCCTCCTTTTTCCATGCCACCGCCATCTCCATATTTGGCAAAGACTAAATTCAAATTTTCATGCAACCAAACTTGGTGGAGGTGCCAACTCAGCCTCCCCTAAATTTTCCAATGCCCATGCCAAAGTTGGCAGTAGGAAGAGATAAGACAACATTAAATCTCATTTAATATCTAGAAACTAATGCCACCGACCACCCAATTCCCATGTCATTCCATTAGGCCCCTTTAGGTTAGCCATACTTTAAGTTAGGTTAACTTTAGTTTAGGAAATCAACATAGGTCCATAGGTAGGTCTAAGTTTAAGTCTTAACATTCTAACTAACAAAATATCATAGAGACATAGGTTAGACTTAGCTCTAGGACATAGTTACTAACATTTAGACATAGATACAATAGGTTCCCATTCGAAGAAAACATTGCATGCTAACAAAAGAAGAACCATTCATGACATCTGCATTCAACATACAACAGGATATGAAGACTTCATCAATTCTCTAGCATAGTTTGAATCCAACGATCAACTGATCTAACAGACTTGGTCATTATGACCACAAAATTATGAATTAAAATCATACCTTGGATCAATGGAATTGATCCAAGGTAATTTTTTTATGAAAGAATAATTTATTAAAATAGAAACCAAATTTCTCAATTCAAGCAGTGAATTAATTCTGCATAAGGAGGTGGGTTTCTCTTATTAAATACAACAAAAACATGATAGAATGTACCGCTCAATGGATGAATTATTTTCTACTGCAAACATGATTTCCAAAGTCATAAGAGTACACCATCATAAGAAAAAATCACTTGTCAACGTTTGTACCTTCTAAAGTAGAAATCATCATAGGTACTAGTCATGTTTGGAGGCGTTACTAAGGGAGAGCTTTACAATGGTTTAGAAGTATATCAGCAGGAATAATTCAAATTGGAATCAGTTGGGAATGCCTTATGTAATCAATTTGGAGAGAAATAAGATAATATTTCCTTTCTCAAGCATCTAATAACTATAAAGAGGGCATGAAATGAGTAGATGGATGACTTCAATTTCAGATTTCATAATATCTCGGGACAAAATTGTAGTTCTTGTTAGGCCTACAACTGAAGGTGCATTTCTTTAATTTTTGAAAGATCTTAATTTTGATATTGCTGTCATGATTCAGTCTATGGGGGTACAACATTTCCTGGTGTATATGCTATAGCCATTAGGGATGAAAATTATTTGATCCAAGCTAGAAAATTAGCTCCTAGGCCACCTATTCCCCTATACCTTGAATTACCCTAAGATGCTCAGCCCTCCATTGCTCCTATTCCCGAGAAACCTTCCCAACCCACTATTTCCACATCTTACTCCCTTGCACAACAAAAGGAGGATGAATAAATGAAGGCCTTAATTAGAAATATGTCTAATAAGGTGATATCTTTGGAGAAACAACAAGCCTAGTCTTACAGAATTATTCAAATCAAGGGAAGTCTTCCAACCAGGGTTCTAATCAAGGTTATCAACCATATAGGAACCAATCCAATCAAAGATATAGACAAAATAAGAAAAATAATAGGTGGTAGGCCCAAAATGCCTCTCTTCCAACTGTGTTAGTTGCCCCTTCTCAACCATCTCCTCCCATTAGCCCTAGCCAAGCACTTGTTCCGATACAAAATAATGTAATTCATGAAATAGAATGGTGTTTTACATGCAACCAAGCACACAATAAAATTATTTGTGAGTGGGCATTATATGTCCAAGATTTCATCATTCAAATTTCCTCTAATCAGTAGGAGTCATTGGTGGAATCACCTAATCCTAATGCGGAAGGAGCTCAAGAGGCCAATCAGGATGTAAATCTTACATTCTTTAGAGCTGAAGATTTTTGTCCCTTAAATCAAACAGTTATTGATAATATGAGGTGTAAGAAAATAATGTTAGAATCAAAATATGTATCCTCTTCTAATCAAGGAAATATTGTTAACAAGGAAAAGGAGGTTGGTGGGAGAAAGAGAAAACACCTGAAGTTCCTACCAAGGAAGTTGCTCCCCAATCAAAAATGTTTGTTCCAGCATTGTAGGAACAAAGAAAAGAGAATCTTGTACTGCAACTACAAAAATATATGAGCCTCCCCTTTAACATTTTGGAAAAATGAATAATATGAATGTTGTTGTGATAGTGTGGGATGCTTTGGCTATCCCATCACAAAGGGACCTCTTGTGTGAAGCTCTCAAGCAGCTTCCCCTAGCTGATCCAGTGATTCAAAGGACCCCTGCTATTGTTATTTTTTCCATGAAAAAGAGGAGCAAGTAAGTAAAGTTATCAAAACCCCACCTTTTTATATGTCATTGATTGTGGGAAAACATTTGGTTCATAATTGTATGATAGATTCGGTGCTAGTACTTCAGTTTTGATACAGAAAATTGTTGATGTCCTAGGACTAGAGTATAGCCCTGTTGAAAAAGTGTCTTGCAGCTTGATGGCTCAACAGTTAGTGTCTTGGGAGTCATAAAATATATAAAATTAACCCTTCATACTTGCCCAAGCCTAACCATAACCCATGATATATTAGTCATTAACTTGCCTCTTATGTTTTCCATTTGTTTGTCAAGGGATTTTAGTGCTAAAGTGGGTGGTTATCTGTCTATAGATTGGACTCATACACTTCTAAAACTAGGCATGGTACCTGATTTACCATACAAGTAGAGCCTATATTTTCCTATCGTATCTCATTATGATAATTAATTATGCATTTTATAATTAATTATTGTTATTAATTAATTATTATTGTTATATGGTTTTTAAACCATATTTGTCTTATTCCATAGTCGTAGGATTATTTGTTGCATAGTTTCAACTTATCATTTAGTTGTATTAAATTAATTATTACTTCCCCAAATGTATTTTGAAAGTGGTTGTAATTTTTTTGTACTGTGTAACCTTTATTTTTTCTACACATGATTATACAATACCTATAAGTATTGTAGTCCATTCATCAGAACTCCGATTGATTTCACATTAATATAATTCATAGGGTGCCATCCCTATTTTTGAAATTACATTTGGTACCAAAGCATATTAAAGCTCTTGGAATTTTTGGAAGGTTGCAGAGAGGAAGGAGAATTCATGGAGAAGAAATCTACATCAACGGAGAGCTAGTGCTACCTCCTGCAGATTCCCACAACCCCTACAAACTCATAACCACTTGTGTATTCTCTAGGCTATTATAATTGGAGGATTTTTTTCTATATTTAGAGGTTGAGCTATTTAGGCTATTCAAGCCATCCTCCATTGGAAATTTTGACGTTGAAGAACCAAGTTGAAGGGTCGGGCCCTCTTTGATGACCTCGTGCACCATCAAGGTGGGACATTGATGATTTGGCACCAAAGGAGACCCCTGAAATTGAGTCTCTCTACTATTCATTAGCCATAATATTTGAGTATAGACAACCCAGATCATAGATTCATGGCCAAGACATTTTTCGTGTTTGTGTTATCACATTAGGATGAGCTATTTGGAATAGCTAACAAAACTTGCACTTGCAATTACAAAGGGCGGTTAAATAGTAAATGCAAATCTCCACGTCTAAGCCTTTCCCCTCCATGATCGAGTATGAGCCCACCAAACCTACGACCAACATGCATACATCAAAAAAACTTGAAAACAAACAGTGACCCATGCTCCACGAGCTCCAAGTCTTGGCTACACCAATAAAAACAATAACCATCCTCCTCGAGCCATACACTGTGTGTAAACAAAGCAGAGGAAAAATATTCGAGAAAACAAATAAGAACAAGGAAATAAGACATAGTCACTTCAAGATCTATTTTTCATGTAAGAGGAACCCTAAATCGACTTCCTCTCATTTGCAGACATGTGGATCTCTCATGCCTAGTCATTGTTGCAAGAGGTTAGTCTTTTTTTTGAAGTTATATAAATTAAAAGTTACTTTAATTTATATGCATAGCGTATTGAGTGCCTCCATGGATAGACCAAGATATTTCAGTGTATGAGGTGTGGGGCTCAACTCCCACCCCCAACACGTGATTTTTTCAAACAATTTTGAAATTTAGAGGTAAAATTGGAAAAACGCCAAAGTTAGAGGATGATTTAGTGGAAAAACTATCTCTAAACAACATAGTTATAGTCAAACAGTCTCTAAATATTTTATTGAGAAAAACCCTAATTTAGGGTAATTTTTTTCTCCTATTAGACATGTTTTTTCATTCCGAGCAATATTTTACAAAGGGGGGATAGCTAAAAATTACATTTTCAGTTGATTTTTTGTAATTCTTTGAATTTTGGGTCGAATTGGTCTTCACAAGCCACCAGGCCCGCAAAACAATTTTTTTGCCTACCATTCAATTTTTTTCTAAATTTTTGAATGTAATTGCATGCTTCAATATATTGTACTAATTTGTAGGTTTTCATAGACAACTAAAAACTTTGTAACTGCTTAGAAACTGGTAGAAAGTTGTAATAAAAAATAGTAAAAAGATTAGTTTTGTAATACTCACAAGATCCTAGATCTCATTCACAACATTTGGTATATACAAAGGTGCCTGCAGGAAGTGCTTATAGGTAAATCCATCATGACTACTACTCGTACTTAATGCCTAATATAGTGTAACAACAACACGTCTAGGCATCAACCCTTTAAATCGACAGGGAGTAATAAGGTCACAGTGCACACACTATGAGCCATCCCATCAATCTATGAATGATTTCATAACATAAATTCATACTGAGAAATTATTCAAGCATATAGAGAAGTTACGCATGTGTATGAGGATATTTCTTTGAGCCAGTGTCATAATCACACAGACCCCTTTCAGTATTGTCTTGGTACCATGTATTGAATTATTTCACGTACGTTAACACCTCTTTCACGTACCATTGGGTATATAGAAAGGGTGAGCTTCTTCCATGTACCGTCAGGTATATTGAATGGAACATATATAGAAAGGTTTGGTATATCAAACTGATGGTATATAGATTGAGAAACCTTATACCTAGAGTGATAAGAGCCAAACCTTGTCAGTGTTTTCTACAAAATGGGCACCAATGCCCCCAAATGTTTTCTTCTAGATTCACAACTACTCAAAGGAAAAAACTTATGCTGCATGGAAGACAAAAATCAAGACACAACTTGAGTTTGAAGAGATTTGGCCTATTGTGAATGGTACTATGACTAGATCAGCTACTGATACAACACAACAATGATAGTTTGATAGAGCAGATCAGAAATCCAAACTCATCATCTTGTTTGGAGTGTCCGATGATGTGTAACCCCACATTCATGATGCCACAAAACCAAATAAGTGTGGGAGAATTTGAGCACAGTGTATGAGGCAAAAAAAAGGAATGTCATCCCGAATTTATAGAGTCAGTTACACACACTGAAGTTCAAACAAAATGAGAAAATTAAATCTTTCTTAAGAAGAGTTACAAAATTGAGGGCTTCACTTCTAGCCCTAGGAGAAGTGGTCAAAGATGATGCTCTTATTCCCATTGTTCTGAGAGAACTCCCTTCTTCATACCATATTTTTGTAACAACACTAAACTTGTTAGATACGATAGTTAGTTTTGACAAATTGGTAAACCTACTGCAACAAGAGGAAGTAATGCATAATAAGGATGATGAAGAGGAGAAGGAACTTTCTTCACATCAAAAATGGAAAGGAAAAGGTAAAGGAAAACCTAATTCCTATCAAAATTCCCAACATCAGAATCAATATCAAGGGTAAAAAAAAAAAACAGAAGAAGCAATGTCCAATTTTTAAAAGAGGACATGACTTATAAGATTATTAGTATAATACTTACAAGAAAGGTTCATCAAGCAAATATGGACCTCCTCAATAATCTGAAAAGGGACATTCTAACTACAATTAAGGGGAAAAAAGGGGAACTAGAAAATAATACCCCATCACAAAGGAAATATTTATGAGTTGGAAGAACATTTAGATAATGAAGACTTCTTGTACACTCTTGATCAAGAAAACCATCCATGTCATCTAGTGATGTCTGGTATGTAGATTTGGGAGCCACTCGACACATGACAGGCCACAGAGATTGGTTTAATTCAATGAGGGACACACCATAAAAAAATCATGTTTCATTGGGAGATGATTCTTCATATATAGTTCAGGGGATTGGGAACATCTCTCTATCCCTTGGTTCATGTAACTATAGACTATCTAATGTCTTATATGTCCTTAGGTTGAAAAATAATCTACTTTCAGTCAGTACAATCCTAGATCATAACTTGAAAATTGAATTTGAAAGTCATTCTGGAAAGAAAACATGTTTGATTCGAGACAAATCATGAGGCTCGAAAATAGTTGGAAAAGCATCCAATGTGGGACACATGTTCCAACTTGATTTTTTCCTCATAGATAATCAGGAACTTGTGGCTAAGAACTCTACCTCATCATAGTTATGGCATCTAAGACTTGGTCATGTTAGTTTAAAGTATCTCGAGACACTTTTCCTACATAATATGGTACATGGGATACCATATCTGCAGAAGGATACATACAAGTGTCCTCACTTCCTAGCAGGAAAACAACATAGAGTGTCATTCCAGAAGAGTGCATATCAAGCTCATGGTAATATTGATCTAGTTCATACCAATATTTGTCATCTGATGCAACCAAGTCATTCTGGATTTTAGTACTTCATGCTTTATGTTGATGACTATTCAAGGAAAATGTGGATTTTTTGTCTTCACAAGAAAAGTGAAGCTTTTGAAACTTTCAAAAAGTTCAAAGTAGCAGTCGAGAACAAAACTAGTCATCACACCAGAACTTTCCACTCAGATCGACGTTATGAGTTCAAAGAATACCTATAAACTCATGGGATTCATTGAAAAATTCTTCCTCCACACACACCACAACAAGAATGTTGTTCTTGAGAGAAGAAATCATACTATCATGGAAATGGTGTGATGCATGATCGATGACTCTGGACTTGCAAAGACATTCAGGCAGAAGTAACAAATACAATAGTGTATTTGTTGAATAGAGTGCCCATAGTTTCTCTTGAATGAGTAACACCACAAGAAGCATGGTCAAAGAGAAAACCATCTATTTCACACCTTAGAGTATTCAGGTGTAAAAAAAGTATGCACATACCCAAACAGAACAAAAATAAATTGGACATGAAGTCTCAAAAAATCATCTTCATTGGGTATAATGAAGAGACTCTTTGGTACATATTGATGGATCCAAAGACCAAAAAATTCTACACCATCGAGATGTCAAGTTTTTTTGAGAAGAAGGAAGCAATATCCTCCTCCAAACTCACCTGATGTAGATTATTCACTAGTTGTAAAAATTGAAGCTGATGTTCCCACAGATGATGAAAGTGACGATGGGGATGATGGTATTGATTAGATCGAGCCATGACCCATGGGAATAGTTCATCGTATGCCTAAGTGGTGTACTAGCACATTATGAGATGAAAGAATGGATGCTCCACTAGATACATACACCCCTAGAGCGCATACTCACAAAGAAATTAACAGATGAAGTTAACTTTTCTTTGATGAGTAGAGTAATTGAATCTGATGAGCCCTCTACAGTCCAGGAAGCCCTATAATCAAAAGCTTGGAAAGATTCCATGGATTTTGAATATCAATCAGTGATGAAAAATAACACTTGGCAACTTGTTGATCTTCCACCAGGGAAGAAACCCATTGGATGCGAGTGATGTATATTCAAAACAAAGTATAAAGTATATAGAACAATGGACAAGTATAAATAAATACTAGTAGTAAAGGGGTATGCACAAAAAAAAGGCATTTACTATGAGGATACATTTGCTCCCACAGCTAAGATCAAAATGATCAAGATGATCTTTGATCTAGCTACACAGTTTAGTTGGAAATTCCATCAGATGGACATAAAAAGTACCTTCCTAAATGGATATTTACAAGAATAATTTTACATGACTCAACATAAGGTATATGTTGTACCAGTCAAGAAGCAAAGGTATGCAAACTCAGGAAATCTCTATATGGCCTCAAATAGGCACCCCGAGCATGGTACATCAAGATTGATGAGCATCCCATACAACATGGATTTTTATAAATCCATACGATTCCAATCTTTACCTCAAAAATAAAGGAGGGGAGATTTTGATATTTGTTGTCTATGTCGATGATCTATTCATCACTCGACAGCTTTAGTGAGGATGATCAATGCAACAAAGAAAGATCTTAATTAATCGTTCAACATGACTAGTCTCGGGATGATGCATTATTGTCTTGGATTGGAAGTATGTATAAAATGATAATCACATTTTGTTTCTCTATTGAAATATACCAAGACAATGCTCAAGAAATTTAGGATGATGGATTGCACATCAATTGCTACACCTATGGAAAATAGATTGTAGTTATCTCATTCAAATCCATCTCCTAAGGTAAGTGCCACTCTCTATCAGCAGTTGATTGGGAGTCTCATTTACCTGACTTGCACTAGACTAGATATCAGCTTTGTAGTGAGCTATCTTTCCAAGTTCATGAAAAAACCCAAAGTTTGTCATTGGAAAGAATCAAGTTGCATATTAAGATATCTCAAAGGATCAGTGGATCTTGGTCTAGAATACAAGAAGAATGACAACTTCTTCTTGACTGGATATTTAGATTCAGATCATGCAGGCAATATTGATGATAGAAAATCCACTTTAGGATTTGTATTTTTTATGGGATCTGGACCAATATTGCGGGAAAGCAAGAAAAAACACTTTTTTTCTCATTCTTCCATAGAAGCCAACTATCATTTTACAAGAGAAGTTGTCTGTGAAGTGATTTGGCTACGTCGTATACTCGAAGGAATTGAAATACCACAGGAGAAACCGAACACCATGTATGTTGACAATGAAGGTGTTCTCAAACTTGTTCACAATCCAGTGTTTCATGAAAGAAAAAATCACATTAAGGTACAAGTTCATTTCATACGTGAGCATGTGTTGAAGCACAATATCTAACTTTAATTTTTTCCAACAGCTGAATAAAGAGCAGATATCTTCATGAAGTCACTTGCATGTGACAAGTTTGAGTTGTTCAGAGAATTCCTCTCCTCATCCCTTAAGACAATGCACAATTAAGGGGGGAATGTTAGGATAATTAATTATGCATTTTATAATTAATTATTGTTATTAATTAATTATTATTGTTATATGGTTTTTAAACCATATTTGTCTTATTCCATAGTCGTAGGATTATTTTTTGCATAGTTGCAACTTATCATTTGTTTGTATTAAATTAATTGTTGCTTCCCGGATGTATTTTGGAAGTTGTTGTAATTTCAGTTGTACATGTGCAACCTTTCTTTTGTCTACACATGACTGTATAATACCTATAAGTATTGCAGTCCATTCATTATAACTTGATTGATTTCACATTAATATAATTCATAGGCTACCATCCTGTTTTGTGAAATTACAATATCGAGCCATATGACCCCACCCCTATTCAAGAAAACTACCTAATCCAAGAAAATCAAGAACAAGATTCAGTTTTGATGAGCATCCTATCCCTCCTCCTATGCCTGATCTATTGTTAGATGAGTGGGTTGAGAGAGATAATAAATTTGATCCCTATGCTAAAGAACTTAAATCCTTTGAAACTAGTCTTGGTACTTACTGTGTTCTTAAAGAAGAAGCTATACTACCCAACATGCTTAAACAAAGAGAAGAAGATGCTTCAGGATTATGGAAAATATTTTTTGATGGTTCTAGGAGTAGGAATGGAGCTGGAGTAGGTGTTGTGTTGATTTCTCCTAAGGAGGAAAAGTTTTTATTTTCCCACAGATTACAGTTTGCATGTTCCAATAATGTGGCAAATTACAAATAATTGGTCCATGGCCTATTGATTGCTAAAAAGAAAAAGATTAAAATGCTACAGATTTTTGGGGACACGAAATTGGTAATTCATCAGGTCACAGGAAAGTGTGCTACAAAAAATAAGCTATTGAAAGCTTATAAGCATAGAGTTTTGGATTTTTGGAAGGATTTGATGCTCTTAATTTTCAGGTGATACCAAGAAAGATGAACAAAGAGGTAGATCAGATGGCAGCCCTTGGATCAAAATTTTCACCTGCTAAGGATTTGATTAAAGGAAATGTGCAACACATTAGAATGGTGGTAAGGCCATCCATTCTAGACAATGAAACTAGTTGGAAGTTTTTGATAGTGATGAAAAAATTATTCAGTTCATCCAAAATGAAGCTAAATTCTCATCATAAATACAATATGAATTGCATGATATCTATGGTGACTATATTATCTAGCTAAAAAGAAATAAAATTCCCAAGGGATGGTTACCTTATAAAAAAGTTTTAGCTCGGATGATGAGTTCAAGGGTGAAGAGAAGAACATGGAAGCACACATGAAGACTGCCAACTAGTTGTTATTGCATAAGGAGCTTCTATTAGGCAAGGTATGTGATGAAAATGAGAAGCAAGCCTTCATTTATTTGTGAAAAATTTTTAGTGATATATTTTCTTGGGATTACGAAGATCTAAAAGGGTTTAATCTAGAAATCATGTAACATTCCATAGATCTAGACCCCAATGTCAAACTGGTTAGGAAAAACAAAGGCTAGTCAACCCCAAAATAGAGCCCCTCATGAGGAAGGAATTATCTAAGCTCATTGAGGCCAAAATAATTTTTCCAATCAATTACTCTACTTGGGTGGCCAATTTGGTCTCGGTTAGAAAGAAAAATGGGGAAATTAGACTTTGTGTCGATTTTTGTGATTTGAACAAGGCTTCCCTCAAATACCACTACCCTTTACCTTATATGGAGAAGATTTTGCAAATTATTGCAGGGGCTAAAAGGTTTTCCATGTTGGATGGGTATTCAAGTTTTAATCAAATTAAGGTTAGGGAAGAAGATCAATTTAAAACTGCATTTACAACAAAGTGGGGTACATTTTCCTATCAGAAGATTCCTTTTGGGTTATTGAATGCAAGTGCCACATTTCATAGAGAAATGGATATTAATTTCAAAGGTAAATATCAATGAATTCATCCTTGTGTACTTGGATGATATTACTATCTTTTCAAAGTAGAGAAAGGATCACATCATCTATTTGGAGAAGGTTTTGAGAGATGTAGAGAATTTGGGGTGTCTCTTAACCCCAAAAAGTGTAATTTTGTTGTCCCTAGGGGTAATATTTTGGGGCACATTGTTTCAAAAGATGGAATTTCTATTGATCTGGATAAAATTTCAGCCATCCTCTCTCTCTCTCTCTCTCTCTCTCTCTCTCTCTCTCTCTCTCCCCCTACTCAAAAAATACTTATAATCATTTCTTGGAAAAATTAATTTTTTAGGAGATTTATTCCTAACTTTGTAGGATTAGTCAAACCTATCACTCTCATGTTGAAGAAGAATGCAAATTTCAAATGGAAAGATGAAGGGAAATAAAGCTTTGAAAAAATCAAGCAGGAGATTTCTTGGGCTCCTACACTAAATTATTAACTATGGTAAGGATTTTATTTTATATGCTTATGGAGTGATGCCAGTATTGCTTTGTTGTTTGAACACAACAAAATAATGAAGGAGATGAGCAATTAGTTGCCTTCTTTAGTCAAACACTGAAGGAGTATGAATTGAAATACAGTCACATTGAGAAGTAGGTATTTTCCATCATGAGGGATCTCAAGAAATTCAAAAGCATGTTATCCACTAATCATATCAAAGTTCTTGTCTCACATTCTAGTGTGAGAGACTTCATTATGGGGGTAGATATCAATGAGAAGAGAGTTGGATGGGTCACTAAGATTATGGATTTTTATGTGACCATCAAAGCCACTAAACTGGTAAGAGGGAGAGCACTTTGTGAGTAACTTGTTGTTGATGCTCGAGTATAAATCAGGACACCTCCTTCATCAATGAAGAATTACCACATGATGCAGCCAATATTAGTAACTAGATGAGTGACATGATCACTTTTTTATCTTCAGGTGCCTATCCTCTTGGTCTCAACAAGGAAAAAAGGATACATTTAAGTTGCAATCCATTCCTTATCTGCTGGTAGATGGTGTCTTGTTTAAAAGAAATATTGATGGTGTTTTTCTTAGGTGTATTGAAGGAGAGCAAGAAAAGAGGGTCCTAGCAGAATTTCATGATGGCTTATTTGGTGGTCATTTTTCAGCCAAAGCCATAGCCATGAAAATTCTGAAGGTAGGTTATTTTTGGCCCACATTATTCAATGATTGCTACAAATGGGTCAAAAAATGTAAAGAATGTGCTTTCTTTACCAGAAAGAAAAGGTTGGAAGCTCTTCCACTCCAGCCAATCCAAGAATATCAACCTTTTGCTTAGTGGGGCTTAGATTTTATTGGCATGATTAATCCTCCATCAAGTGTTGGCCAAAAATGGGTCCTAACAGCTACAAATTATTTTACTAGGTGGACTAAGGCCACGTGGCTGAAGGAAGTAACTGAATATATTATCCTTGACTTCCTTGAGGAGATTTTCACAAGGTTTAGTGTCCCACAAACCATAATCTCTGATAATGCAAAGGCTTTTCTAGGATCTAAAATTTCTAATTGGGCTCTTAGTCTTGGTGTTTATTTGAAAACTTCTTCTAATTATTACCCTCAAGGTAATGGATTGGTAGAATCTACTAATAAGAACTTGATTAGAATTATGAAGAGGACAATGGATGTCAATCAGAGACAATGACATACCAAGGTGAGGAATGATCTTTGGGATGATAGGATTACCATGAAAAAGGTAATTGGCACTTCACCATAGGGTAAGTGCAACAAGTTGGGGGACAAAAAGTGGACATCAAATCCTTAATTTTATATCAAAAACAATAAAACATCAAATTTTCTTTTGCACGGACTTGAACTATGCCGAAAAATAAAAAACATGTCACAAAAATGGTACCATCACATAGGGGAGACTGTTAGCTTTGTAGAAATATTTATTTAAAAGTAAATTGAATATGATAAATATCATTTTATAATTTTTTTCTAATAGTAGGTATTTAAGACACTTTTTCCTATGAATGTTCATGTCTACGTTTAAGATTGCAACTTTTGTTTTACTTTTCATAATGTGATAAAACATATACCATCCCATCCGTGGAAAATATATATACATGTTCAAAAAATATTTTGATATTTTTTGATGAAGTTACGGTGGGAAAATGGAAAGTGCTCCATTTTATTTATGTTTTCAAACCGCTTTCATGGAAAAAATCATAAAAAAAAATTGCTCAAAAAATACAAAATAAAATCTATCCCAAGATAGACAGTAGCATCTAAATTTTCACCAAAGGAAAAAAAATATTAAGTTTTTGTCATCCAAATCATGGGAAAATAGACTAAAATCTTATACTCTTTAAAAAAACCAAGTCATTGAATTTTGCGTGTTTAATATAGCTAAATTTATCCGTTCTTAAAAAATTTAGTAGTTTAGAAACTAGATTCTGGATACTATGATTCATATATCTATAAGTTTTTATAATTTTGAGTGCATTCATTGCTAATAATCCTTATAACCTAAATTGTTGCACTCACCCCATATAATTTGGTTTATGGCAAAGAAGCAAGGCTTCCTTTGTCACCGGAGTTCTTTGACTTGAAACTAGCTTAACAACTAGAATTTGAAGGTGTAAATAAGAGAGGAATCATAATTAAAAGTTGGTAGAGCTTGAAGAAATGAGGAACTCTGTAATGAGTAAATTAGAGAAGTAGCAAGAATCCATTAAGCAATGGTTTGATAAAAAGGCTAGATTTCAAAAATTCGTAGTCAATTATTTAGTATTGAAATGGGATGCTGACATATCCAAACAAGGAAGGCACTCCAAGTTTTAAGAACTTTGGAGTGGTCCATATACCATTACTTATTGCAAAGAATTAAATTCTTTTGAGCTTATCGATCTTGATGGTTATGCATTACCAATCCCAGTAGATGGGATTTATCTTAAGCATGCTCATTAAGGAAGCTTGTTGCATCATTGTAAATATTAGATTGGATTTCAATTCCTCCAAGTGCTTTGAACACATTATATTGTTCATATTATAGGTTTGATTTCATAATAAGTGATGGTGCACAATCTGCATATTCCATTTGGGATATGTATGGTCTTATTGTTTGCATAAATTTGGGTCTTTGGTTGTTGTTGCAATTTCCATTTTTAAGGCAGGATCTTATGATGGAACAATCAATAACTAGCTCAAGTAGTTTGAAAACATAGTCAGGTCTAGGTAGTGCTTCATATACATTCAAGGGTGAATTTTTCAAATTTTAGAATAGTTTTCAGAAAATCAGGTGACTCCATGCCCAATGGATGCTTCAAGGCCACTGATCTTTTGGAATCTAGCAGGAAGATTACCCCATGAGTCACCAAACTGTTATCCAATTTTTGCACCCCTTACAAATTGGATAACTTAGTAGATTTGGGAGTTGGTAGCTATTTGAGGGTGTATTATAATTTTCATAATGGCTCATAGGTTAATGCGATGGGGTTGGTCTCCATTCGTGGTGAAGTTCTAGGATTTTTGGTGAGGTTGACAAGTCGGGAAAATTGGCGATAGCATTTTATATGTTACCAGCTTGTAGTAGGTTTAGATGTTACCGGTCATTAGCATTATATACGCTCTTGGTTGGTAGCATATATGGATGCTATCAACCGGTAGCATTTTAGGAACTCTTGGCTAATAGCGAGAATGAAAATAGTGGTGGCATCAACAGGTGGTGAATGGTCATTGGTAGCATTTTAATTCTATTAGCCAATAGCAAAAAGGTGGAAAAAGGAATATTCGATTGAAAAAAAAAAAAGAGCCAGTAGCATTTGTATAGATGCTTACCCAGCCAATTAACAATGGATTTTTCACTACCGGCCGATAGCGAAAAAGTAAGAGTTTGCACCATATTGAAGCAAGACGCCGATTATAAGGGAAGTATACTACTAGCTAGTTGTATTTATGCAATCGATGATAATAGACAAAATTATGCAAGTGGCCATGAAAGGAAGAATATGCTACCATCCAGTAGCATAAAATGTATGCAACTGAAGGAATGCAAGAATGAACCAGGCATTAATAGAAGTAGTACAAGTTGTTCAACTACCGACTTAATGAGGTATGACACCGATGACTAGCCATGCAAGAAATGTACCAAATTTTATGGCCTACCATACCTTTTAATGAAATATTTCCATTGGTGAGGAAATTCCAAGGATTCTTCTATATATTTTAAAATTCACCTCATTTTGAGGAGAGACATTCTGAAAATGTAGGGAAACTCTTGCAAAATTGTTCTAGAATACTTTGTGAGTTGCAGGCCTCAAATTTTGGTGTTCCGTAAGGAGATTCTTGCCTTGTATCTATTTGTAATGGATTGTGCACACTTTTAAGAAATAAAATTCATGTTTTGTGGCTCTTTCTGCCCTAGCTTGTGTTTTCTTGTATTTCTTTCCTTTCATTGCATTCATAGGTACATTATGCATAATTTTTCCTTCTTGCAGGATTCAAAGTTGTAGTGCTCCATGAAATTGGAGGTTTGAATGTGATTTTGGATTGTGGCACATTTGTCTACCCTTTTTTACTCTATTCTCATCCCAATTTCACTCACTAGGAATATCTCCACTTTGTTCTTGGTGTTATCTTCTCCCTTAGTTTAGGATTTTATTTTTCACATTTCCCTCTCTCCTGTTCCCTTGGAATTTTAGGTTAATGTTAGGGTAGCTAAATTTCAATTCCTAGGAGTAGTTTTAGTATTAGGAATAGGTATAGAAAGTTGGCCTTCTCCAGAGGTCCTGTCTTTCTTCAAGTCCCATAACGTAGAGAGCAGTCCTATGTTATGTCAAATCCCTAGTTGTCTATGATTCGGGATGGGTGCAAGTTTGATCTCTAACAAGACACATTTGGCATGCCCAGATAGGACTCACACCAATTTCTCAAGAATTTTATTTCATGATTTATTGATTTAGTTTCAATTTTGGCTAACCTTTATTTTACATAAGTTAAATAACTTGAATTTCTTGATACATTTTTAAAACTTTGCATATGTTGAGTTTTCATTGTAAGAGAAAAGGAAATGGGTTGTTTTTGAATTTGGATTAAGATAAAAAAGTTTTACAATTTTTTATGTTATCCTTGGAAAAATAACATGTTTATGATGTCACACAAGAGACCTGCGTTAGTGTAATCCAGTCTATGTTAGTGTCAAAACCTGCACGCTACCATTTCTAGGCCCACACTACTATTGTTTTGCCAACGCTATTGTTGTTTGAGTTGCACTATTGTTACTCTGTCCTCACTACTATGAATCAATTTTCTACATGCCTCGTGTTTTATCTCGGACCCGCACTAGTGTGAAAAATACCCACACTATTGTCTCTCTGGCCACACTACTATCTCTCTGGATGTGCTACTATAACACTATTTCCTATCGGTTTGTGTTTTGTCTTAGACCCACACTAGTGGAATCCAGTCCCGCGCTACTTTAATTTGGCTGCGCTACTGTCATTTGGTCCACACTACTGTCAAAATGCCCACATTAGTTTACTGCATTAAAATTTGGGCTTTGTTTTTGAGGTTTTTAGGATTTGGTCTTTGATGTTTCTGTCCTTTTTCATGTTTTGGTGCTAACTTCTATTTGTAGGGTGTATTTTGAATCATTTTTTGTTAACTTGTTTAAAGGTTTATGATGAATTTTATGTCTTCATGTCTACTCGGGTTAGGCTAGGGTTGTGTATGCTCTTCTCTCGCACCTTCTAGGTGATCTTGAGAACCAGAAACAACTCTAAGTCTTCTTTCATTTATAACATTTCATCATTTCATTGTTAAGGGAATGAAAAATTTGCTAAACAAGTTTGGTAGTCCTTTGATTTAGAAGCTTTTCCATTCTTCAATTAGTTGGGTTACTTGTTGTGTATTCTCTTCTCTTGCATCTTAGGATGATCTTGAGAATAAAAAAAAACATTTAATCCTCTTTCATGATGTTTTAGATCTTATGGAAAACTATTAACCTTTACGTGCAGGACCAATATTCACTTGTCAAAGAAAAAGGATCTAAACCAATACTAATACAATTTTTTGTAGGTTTCCAATGGTGTACAAAACCACATTAAGATCAAAAGATTAAAAAAACAAATTTATTCAAAACATTGTATTTGCAGGTTTGGATAAGAGCTACGACTCATCTACTTTAACTATGGGAAGTATCTTGACCATAAAAATCATTGTGAGGATTACCCCATGAACCCCAAAGTAGTCCACACCTTGAGGAACTGGTGGATGAAATGGGAAGCACCCCACTTACCCACTTGACTAGTAAAAACCCTTGTGGGATAAGCCTCATGTTATCTATATGGGTCCTCGTTCGGGGTAATGGTCCACCTCTCTAGGAGAAATCCTAAAAGTGTGTACCTCCTTTAGATAATAATTGGTGAGTGTTGTGGATAAAATCTAGAAACCATTTTCCATAGGGGCCAACCTTGCCTTTATCTACATGTTTCAAAGAGATCTCAAGAAGAAGAAGAAAATTTCAGAGTCAAAACCTTGTTAGTTGAAAAAGGGGAGAGTCTGCTGAAGTTTGGGCCTAGTGTTATTTATCATGAAATTTGTAAAGTGTTAATTTGTCCTAGTTTTTCACTTGTCCTAAGACAAGGAAAAACTCTGCCCAAATCATGCCAAGTATTTTTCATCACCACTTGGTATACTCCTTTGTCTTCCTGTTTCCCTTTTGGGACAAATGAAAGCATACCTACATAAGTTTTACTCAAGATTGTGTCCACCACTTTTACACCCGCTTACATCCTTCCTTGTTGCGACTATGATAATAATAACCTTTGAAAGTATGTTGGTACATCCTCAAATATTGAGTAGCCTTGTCTTGATACCCACGTTAAGACATTTCATCATAGTTAGGATTTCTTCATCATCGATTTTCCCTTGAGGTGTTACTTTTATTGCATCACCTTGATACAATTTTGATACTTATATCTTGTTTCTTGTAAACTTGATTTAATTTTCTAGATTATAACATTATGTTGCACGCACCTTAATAACTTGTAGTTCCCACTTCCTATATGACACCTTTTGATGCTTATTTAGATATTGTTGATTACATTATAGACATTACTATGTTTTGATTTAGTATGTTTATCGGACATTGATCATGGATTATTTTTGATCTTGATTTGATTACGATGCATGATGGTTATTAGAGACACCTTATATGTGGATGATAATATACTATTTAACATGGAAATTTTATGGATGTTGTCGGACATGTGATTTTGGATATTATGAATAGATCTAGAAATGGATATTTATGATGATGATATAGTTGTTGATTAAAAATGAAAATTAGGTAGTTGTTACTTTGATGTTGTTATGATTCATTTATATAGTTGGTTTTGTGATTTCATTTATATCATAGTGGATGTTATGATATGGCCATGAGGCTGAAGGAGGTATTGCATTTTACAGGTTAAAAATATCACAACAAAACATCGGGGATCGGAGACCAACCAAAATGGAATTCTAGGTGAATTCAACAAGGTCACCATGGCAACATGTCTTGTGTTGTGTGTTGTTTTGGCTAGAGATTGCCATGGGGGGATCATCTTTACATGTGACCATGGGTTTGTGTATTTTATTAATGTGTTTCCTTTTATTGTTGTATGTATTCTATTAGTAATGTGTTCCTTCCTTTTAATTAATTAAAAGTGTGATAGATTAATGTGAGAAATCTTATGATTAAAATTTAAATAAATTAAATTTGGGATATGGGAAAGTAATAATGAAAGTTGTTGGCTATTTGTATTTAATTTTTAAGGGATGTGTAAGTTGTGTAAGAGCTTGTGTAATTCAAATTTTGGACTAAGAGATACTCCACCTCCTTGGAAATTCGAATTTGTCCTTGGGGGCTGTTTTTAGAGGCTTGTGGGACAAGTAAAACTTGTCCCATGCCTCTAAATTTAATTCACCAACCATACTAATGGTTGGAGATGTGATTTTTGACTTGTATATTGCATTTTATTATTCATGTTCATTTTTTTGGATTGCAATTTCTTGCATGTTATTGATTTTGCAGTCCCTTGAGGTGTGGGATTTTTGGAGTGTGCAAGTAACTTGTCATATTTTAACACACCTCTTTATTGTGCTTAGGGAATGGATTTTATCTCTTGTGTTTGAATTTGATGATGTGTGATGTGGCATCCTACATGGATCCACATCATCCTCTTCTCTTCCCTCTTCTATTTAATTCAAACTCTTTGCTTGTTTTGGGTTGTTGAATCATTTTGCAACTTCCTTGGGGTGCATTTTCTTGTGTTGGAGCTCTTGTTTTGGAGGAAGTTTGGAGAAAGCTTTACATGTTTGGGAGATTTATTTTTTGGATTTTGTTCTTGGCATTTGAAGCTTGTTGTTGGAAACAAAAGTAACCATGGAGAGGTAGGAACTTAACTCTCCTTTTATGCTGTCATTTTCTTGTTGTGTAGAATGAATGGTGCATGTTTTATTTTATTTATTGGCTAGTTGGGTAGAATACCATAGGAATGGTGTAGGAGAAGGCTATGGGGAATCCATGAGGGGGGCATAAGGGAATGTCATTGACATCAGATTTTGTGGAGGAGTTTAGGTTTGGGATCCACCATGAAAAAAATAGCTTACATTTCTTACTTTGTGGGGGGCATAAGGAGGGATTTGTGAGGGGCATAAGGATATGTGTGTGATGAATTATTTTGGTGGTTTGTTATTAGTGGATGCTTAATTCCTAATTGGGAGGCATAAGTAGCTTCCCTCATAGACCTTGCTCCTTTGGCGTACATGATAAAGCCCGAGTTTTGATTGGAATGTTTTAAGTTGTAGTTGTAAAAAGCTGTTGTTTTGTATTGTGCTATGTTTTATATTGAAATGTGTATGTTTGAAATAATGTTGTGTGTTATGGAAGCCAATTGTTGCCATGGTTGAATTAAAATTTTAATTGTATCTTGGTTAGGGCTCGGGGCCAATGATGAAGGAAGGATTCTCCTTTCATTAGATGTCTTGGTTGGGTGGAGAGTGTTTCCTTTCCCCTCTTTTGTTGTGATCAACTTAGAGAAAGAGAAAATGTGCATGTTGTTATCCTGGAGCAAAGGAAAAATGTAGTTTGACAGTCCCTTGTGAAAACACATTCATTTGTAATCCTTTCCCACTTGTTGTGGATGAAATTGTAATATGTATTTTGTGAAGAAAGATGTATGTAAATTGATTATGAAGTTATATATTTGAAATGTGAAAGACAATTACATTCTACTATGTACATTGGAAAGTAATAAATTGAATGTTGATATTGTTTTCCAAAATCAAACATGTAAAGTATATATTTGGAATTAATAAAGAATTGAAATACCTTCTCTTGTATGCATTGTTGAATTAAATGCATGGTTTCATTGTATGGAAAAGAGATAGTTAGATATCTTTTTGGAAAGAAGAAATGCATGTGGAAACAATATTGTATTTTTATTTTGGAGTTGTGTAAAAATGAAATTTGGTATTTACTTTTGATACGAGAATGGTTTGTTTAAAGTGGTTGAATTAAAATTTTAATTGTATCTTGGTTAGGGCTCGGGGCCAATGATGAAGGAAGGATTCTCCTTTCATTAGATGTCTTGGTTGGGTGGAGAGTGTTTCCTTTCCCCTCTTTTGTTGTGATCAACTTAGAGAAAGAGAAAATGTGCATGTTGTTGCCTTGGAGCAAAGGAAAAATGTAGTTTGACAGCCCCTTGTGAAAACACATTCATTTGTAATCCTTTCCCACTTGTTGTGGATGAAATTGTAATATGTATTTTGTGAAGAAAGATGTACGTAAATTGATTATGAAGTTATATATTTTAAATTTGAAAGGCACTTGCATTCTGCTCTGTACATTGGAAAGAAATAAATTGAATGTTGTTATTGTTTTCCAACATTGAAATATGTAAAGTATATATTTGGAATTAATAAGAATTGAAATACCTTCTCTTGTATGCATTGTTGAATTAAATGCATGGTTTCATTGTATGGAAAAGAGATAGTTAGATCTCTGTTTGGAAAGAAGAAATGCACGTGGAAACAAGACTGTATTTTATATTTTTGGAGTTGTGTAAAAATGAAATTTGGTATTTACTTTTGATACAGAATGGTTTGTTTAAAGTGGTTGAATTAAAATTTTAATTGTATCTTGGTTAGGGCTCGGGGCCAATGATGAAGGAAGGATTCTCCTTTCATTTGATGTCTTGGTTGGGTGGAGAGTGTTGCCTTTCCCCCTCTTTTTTTGTGATCAACTTCGAGAAAGAGAAAATGTGCATGTTGTTGCCTTGGAGCAAAGGAAAAATGTAGTTTGACAGCCCCTTGTGAAAACACATTCATTTGTAATCCTTTCCCACTTGTTGTGGATGAAATTGTAATATGTATTTTGTGAAGAAAGATGTATGTAATTTGATTATGAAGTTATATATTTGTAATGTGAAAGACAATTACATTCTACTATGTACATTGAAAGTAATAAATTGAATGTTGATATTGTTTTCCAACAATCAAACATGTAAAGTATATATTTGGAATTAATAAAGAATTGAAATACCTTCTCTTGTATGCATTGTTGAATTAAATGCATGGTTTCATTGTATGGAAAAGAGATAGTTAGATATCTTTTTGGAAAGAAGAAATGCATGTGGAAACAATATTGTATTTTTATTTTGGAGTTGTGTAAAAATGAAATTTGGTATTTACTTTTGATACAGAATGGTTTGTTTAAAGTGGTTGAATTAAAATTTTAATTGTATCTTGGTTAGGGCTCGGGGCCAATGATGAAGGAAGGATTCTCCTTTCATTAGATGTCTTGGTTGGGTGGAGAGTGTTTCCTTTCCCCTCTTTTGTTGTGATCAACTTAGAGAAAGAGAAAATGTGCATGTTGTTGCCTTGGAGCAAAGGAAAAATGTAGTTTGACAGCCCCTTGTGAAAGACACATTCATTTGTAATCCTTTCCCACTTGTTGTGGATGAAATTGTAATATGTATTTTGTGAAGAAAGATGTGTGTAAATTGATTATGAAGTTATATATTTGTAATGTGAAAGACAATTACATTCTACTATGTACATTGGAAAGTAATAAATTGAATGTTGATATTGTTTTCCAACAATCAAACATGTAAAGTATATATTTGGAATTAATAAAGAATTGAAATACCTTCTCTTGTATGCATTGTTGAATTAAATGCATGGTTTCATTGTATGGAAAAGAGATAGTTAGATATCTTTTTGGAAAGAAGAAATGCATGTGGAAACAATATTGTATTTTTATTTTGGAGTTGTGTAAAAATGAAATTTGGTATTTACTTTTGATACGAGAATGGTTTGTTTAAAGTGGTTGAATTAAAATTTTAATTGTATCTTGGTTGGGGCTCGGGGGCCAATGATGAAGGAAGGATTCTCCTTTCATTAGATGTCTTGGTTGGGTGGAGAGTGTTTCCTTTCCCCCTCTTTTGTTGTGATCAACTTGGAGAAAGAGAAAATGTGCATGTTGTTGTCTTGGAGCAAAGGAAAAATGTAGTTTGACAGTCCCTTGTGAAAACATATTCATTTGTAATCCTTTCCCACTTGTTGTGGATGAAATTGTAATATGTATTTTGTGAAGAAAGATGTATGTAATTTGATTATGAAGTTATATATTTGAATTGTGAAAGACATTTACATTCTGCTTTGTATATTGGAAAGAAATAAATTGAATGTTGATATTGTTTTCCAACAATCAAACATGTAAAGTATATATTTGGAATTAATAAAGAATTGAAATACCTTCTCTTGTATGCAGTATTGAATTAAATGCATGGTTTCATTGTATGGAAAAGAGATAGTTAGATATCTTTTTGGAAAGAAGAAATGCATGTGGAAACAATATTGTATTTTTATTTTGGAGTTGTGTAAAAATGAAATTTGGTATTTACTTTTGATACGAGAATGGTTTGTTTAAAGTGGTTGAATTAAAATTTTAATTGTATCTTGGTTAGGGCTCGGGGGCCAATGATGAAGGAAGGATTCTCCTTTCATTAGATGTCTTGGTTGGGTGGAGAGTGTTTCCTTTCCCCCCTTTTGTTGTGATCAACTTAGAGAAAGAGAAAATGTGCATGTTGTTGTCCTGGAGCAAAGGAAAAATGTAGTTTGACAGCCCTTGTGAAAGACACATTCATTTGTAATCCTTTCCCACTTGTTGTGGATGAAATTGTAATATGTATTTTGTGAAGAAAGATGTATGTAAATTGATTATGAAGTTATATATTTGTAATGTGAAAGACAATTACATTCTACTATGTACATTGGAAAGTAATAAATTGAATGTTGATATTGTTTTCCAACAATCAAACATGTAAAGTATATATTTGGAATTAATAAAGAATTGAAATACCTTCTCTTGTATGCATTGTTGAATTAGATGCATGGTTTCATTGTATGGAAAAGAGATAGTTAGATATCTTTTTGGAAAGAAGAAATGCATGTGGAAACAATATTGTATTTTGTATATTTTGGAGTTGTGTAAAAATGAAATTTGGTATTTGCTTTTGATACGAAATGGTTTGTTTAAAGTAACTGAATGTATTAGATTAGATTGGAAATGAAATGCCACACTTGAATGATAAAATTTGTTATACAGATTTAAAAGAAATGGATCTCTTGTAAATATTCAAAACTGACAATCAAACTTAATAAAAATGCACAATTCGGACCTGCACATTTTAATCAATTTGGAAACCTTAAAATTTAACATGATATATCAAAAAGGAACTCAATTTAACAAGGAAGACTTAAGAAAACAACTTATCCATTGCAAATTCGAATGGATCCCTTAGCCATTTTCTGTCATTTGTTGGAAAAATTTAAATTTAAATCAATTGAACAAATTTAACTTCCTAAACCTTTAAAAATACTTCCTAGAGCAATTCTCCATGTCTTTTTGCATGTTGAGTGAAGGAGGAGATCCAATTTAATCAAATTTGAAAGTTGGAAATTACCAGTTGGCTTTTTAAAATCCTATAAATCCTTTTTGAAAAATTGACCCCTTAAACCTTATCAAAATGTAAAATTTATGTTTCCTATACAAAGAGGGCATCAAGATATTTCCAAAAGTTCTCGTTTGCCCAAAACTGAGATTTCTAGCTCAAGTTATGGCACTTTGAAGTTTTTGGCCTTGGCGGGAAAATTTGGGAAAAATTTCTTGGCGGGCCCGTGGCCCAAAAAATTCCCATTAAAAATCCTTAGAAAAAATTTTGAAAAAATTTTGGTTTGGAATTTTTTTTGCTTTTTCCTCCACCAGCCCGTAGCCAATCTAGTCTGCCATGTGTCCTCACGGGGTAGCGATAGAGGCATGACACTTTTCTCCCTTAACGCTTTTTAAATATTTGGAAAAATGTTCTTAGCTATCCTCGCCGGTCCACAAACAATCACATGCTTTGCCACGTGGCATGGTAGAGGGGCGAAACTTTACGAACTTTATCTTTTGAAGTTTTTTTGGAAATTTTTCTTAAACTTCCCATGGCCCCATACCCCCACCCTCACCTTGGGATTTTCTCCTCCGCGGATGTGCAAACCCATGCACCTATTTTTTCCCTTTCTTCCTTTTAGCAAAGTTTCCCAAAAACCCCCTGCGCTCCACCCTTCCTTCTCTTCTTCCCCATTTTGGCCTGTTGGGTGACACATGTCCACCGAGAACTTGTTGAGGCACGAGATAAAATTTGAATTTACACCCGCACGGAGGGAAAATTGCTAAAGCAGCCCCACGACCCTCCAACCCGTAAAAGGGGTTTTCCTCTCCTCTTGACACGTGCCCCCTTGGGGAAAATTTGACCCCTAAGCTCCTCCAGTCTATATCTTGAGTTCTTGAAGGAGTTAGGAGGACTTCTTTATATCACCAAAAATGTGAGAAAATTTCCTGTCGAATGGGAATGATTTAGGGAACTTTTGGAAGCATTAAGTGTAAGAAAAATCAAGTTAAAACTCTGAGCCTGTTAGAGAATGGGTATGGGGATAAATTTCTCCTTGAACCTAACTGAAACCCCTAACCCTAAACCTTGAACCATGTGACCTTGATAATTGCTAGTAGATGTAAATTTTATTCTTGAAATTTTAGATTTGTTCTGGAACCTAATAGGGTCAACTATTGTCTTACAACTTGGTTGTGGACACTTCTAATAAAAAAAAATTATTCCATAATTTTCTAACTAACCCTAGTTGTTTCTTAGGTCTCAAGTGGGTTTTTTTAAACCGGACATCACATAAATCCTTAGTATACTTTGACCTTGTTTCCTTCCAAACATTTCCTTAACCTTGAAAAGTGTTTTTGTTACATTGTTTGTGTCGTATCAATATTATTTTGATACTAATATATTTCTTTCCACAAATTTGGATTAACATATCTAAGTGGTATTGTCACATTGCTCACATTTGTAACTTCAAATTTTGGGATTTAGGCCTTGTTTATATCTAGACTAGTTATAGTATACTTTGAATCGGAAGTCATTTAAGCCCCATTTTTAATACTTACACCTTGTTTATTTTAAACTTGACTTAAGTGTTGACATTTTGTTGATCATCTTGCATCAACCTACCATTGAGACACATTTTGAATAGGGAGTAGTTTCTTGTAGATTGGATTTGTTTTCTAAACTTATGTGATTGTTCCTTGTGATTTTTCATCTTGTAGACTTATTTTTCTAGGAAAATCCTTTTTTATCCTTTGGTCCTTTGGATCTTTATTTTTTTACCATTTTTGGACATTATTTTGTGACCTTTACAATCATCACACTATAGGTTTTTACCTAGGTTTGTTGTGTCCTTGATCACATTTGACAAAACCTTTGTAAACACTTCCCACTATGCCCCCTATCACAAGGATGGCATCTAAGAAATTAGGGTCTAATCCTTTCGTTGGTCATAATTTAGGACCCATTTTCTCCACAGAAAAGAATTAGAATACCTAGTTGATCATAGTGGTGATGAAGTAGGCTCACCTCGAGATGATTTTGACTTCAATCCCACTCACTTGGATGATTTAATTTACCTCAATAGGTATAGATTAATCACATGAGTTGTAAAATTAGGTTCCAAGGTGCCATAAAAAAATAAATTTGTTGCACCTACCAATAATGTCCATGAGGAAGAAGAAGTGCAACTTCCTCCTCTTATAAATGGATGAAAATTTAAACCCACGACATGCTTCTACTTTGGGTCCCCAAAAGAAAAACAATGAAAAAAGATACCTAAACACATGAGTGGTTATCAATTACCACATCTTGTAATACATCACAAAGTTAGCATGGAGCGTGAGCATAAAGAAAAAGCTCTTCCATGTGAAAACTAAGAAGGACCCCAAAATGATGAAGTTACTTTACAACAACTGTAAGTCCTTATTCAAAAAATAGTTAGCTTGGCTTCCCATGTGCATAAGGAAAGAGAAAAAGACACACATCAAGAAAAAACTAAACCTAGTGAACTTCATACTAAAAACCAAGAGGGTGAAACATCAAATTATAGCCGGGTATACATACCATTTCCCCTACCAAATATCACATATTCACGCAAGGGTTAAATTCCATAAAAAAATATACTCACAAGCCTTCAAGAAAACAATGTTGGGCATAGTAAAAAATACCAATTCGAAGAGCTATGTCCTTACCCCTTTGATAGAGCTATGTTATACACACCATTCCCTAAAAATTTTAACTTCTATAATTTGATAAGTATAAAGGTAAAGGTGACCCATGTGATCACATAAATGAACTATACATGGCATGCAAGTAAGTAGTCTGTAGTGACAACTACATTTTATGCTTATTCCCATGTAGTCTAGGGGTCAATCTTTGGAATGGTTTCTTCACATACCTAAAGGTTCTGTCATTATATGGAATGAATTAGTGGAAATATTTGTACACCATTTCTTGATCAATGTAGAAAGTGACATTACCATGTTGGACTTATGTAGTGCTAAATACTAACCTAATGAGAAATTTTACAGTTTCTTAAAATGCTGGTGAGGGTTTGCTACACACATCCCTTGTTTAATTTCAGAGAAAAAATTACTTAAAATTTTAGTACCTAATCTAAATCTAGACATTTCTTTCCATTTACAAATGCATTGTGTCAACAAATTTGAAGAATTTATAGAAAAAGGAAGCCAAATAAAAATGGCTTTATTACCTAAAGGGACATTGCAACCATTTTCAAAAGACCACCATGAATCCAAACCTATAGATAAACCAAAGAACTTAAAAATAAATAAAAATGTAATAGGAGATGGTATAATTGATTCTAAATGTATACAAGTGGTTCAAATTGGTCCTCCTTTGAAACTTACTAAAGGACCTATTCAACCCACAATCAAATGTTGAGTGTTCACTCCTCTCACAAAATATTTTTCCACAATTCTAAAACAATTAGACATAGTGAACATGTTCAAGTATCGTAACAAAAAAACCTATGAAGATAATGCATCTAAACTAGCATGGTATTAAAACCGTGAATACTGTGAGTATCATCACGTTAAAGGTCACAAAATAGATAAGTTTCTAAAGTTGAAACACTTTATCCAGGATCTTATTGATAGTGGAGAAATTGAGGTTGATTCACCTAAACCTAACCAAGAACCTAATCAAAATTTAGGAATCTATAAAGAACCTTTCCCTAAACATGAAAAATAGGGAGAGAAGAAGCCGGATCATGGTCAATCTTCCAAGAACTACAAAACTGCCAACTACGTTTACACCCAAACTAGTAATCCATTTGATTCACTTATTGGTTATGTTCTTTCCTCTAATGAGCATGTAAACACTATAAGAATCAAGAACTGAGATTGTGTCATGGCAACACGATGCACTCATCTTGTAATTCTAGAACCTCCTCTGCCTACCCCTTAGGATGGTCGATATGATCTCTTAGAACAACTTGAGAAGACCACTACTAAGATTTCAATCTTAGATATTCTTAAGATATCAAATGTTCATAAATACATCCTCTATAAAACACTTCAGGGGTCGAAGTGTCAATAGATATTGATCCTTTGCACCTCTAAGTGGTGGTCGCGTATCTTTCTCCTAGTAAACACCTTACTTTTAGCCAAAATGATATTTTTATGATGATCATACACACAATTTACCCCTATACATCAAGGTATTTGATACTTGCAAAAAGATAAAAATTGGTGCTTGTGGAAAATGGGTCTATTTTTAATATCTATACTTTGAAGCTATTTAGGCAACTGGGACGCAAAGAGGTAGACCTAGAATCTCATATCATTACTATCATAACCTATGAAAATGTAGAATGTGATTCAACTGGTATTGTAAAATTTCCTATGGAAGTGGGACATACATATGAAAATACCAAGTTCCATGTCCTAGACTTGGAACTTCCCTATAATATGCTCTTTTTCTGCCCATAGATTCATGCCATGCAAGTCATACAATTGACCTTCCATCAATGTATCAAGTTATACCATAAAGGAAAAAAAATTACTATTCAAGGAGATCCAGAGCCATTTGCACATTATAGATCCTTGAATAGATTCTCACACACATCCTATGAATGTCTCATACGATATTGTTGTGCTACTTTAGTCTAAATCTCTCAACTCTTGTATTGATCTAGACACACTAATTTCCTATCATAAAGACGTTTCAACATCTATTTCCATATTTTCTCCATGGGAGATAAAGGTCCTTAATAACAACTATAGAGAGTTTGACCTTCAACAGACCCTCCATGTTTCTAATCTCTCCCTATCACCCAAGACACATGGTAGGAAAATTTACCAATATAAACAATCTAGAGAAAATTGTACTATTAAGAAATTTCTTTCGACTGGACTTCTATAAGATGATAAAATGTTGGATTCTCCCACAACCTATTTCCTTGAAGACATAACAATTCCCTACTACCAAGCTCAAAATATACCATACCCAACAAAATGATGTACGCCATGGGATATGATGGATATAGGTGTGGTACATATGAACAATAAATAAGAGATCCTATTCCAACTCCACACTTCAAAACAAACAAATACAACATCGACATTAGACCTTATCGGGATCAACCCTCGGACATCGATGCTACTTCTTTTGAGTGTGAGGATAGATCTTCTAATTCAGATAATGACATAGATTCCTGTCATAGCCAATACAAGGATCTTTCCTCTACAAACCTTTTCCTTGATATAACCATCCTTACCTTATCACTTTTTTCCCCAATTTAACCTAGTCCATCCCACTCTTATTGAATGGGAGCAACAACTTCACGTATCTGATCGATGTCTTTGAAAATGATGAAGTAATCGCTTCAATTATTTGGTATCGATGATAAAATTACAATAAGTGATCACAAGAAAGGATTCTCCATCAACGTAGACAGATGTGTGCATTTCGGGAAGAGGCTAAGATGTGTGGTCAATTTTTTAAAAATAATGCAAGGGAAAAAGTTCTTCTAAAAAGCCTTGGCAAAAGAGAAAGTCCAAGATGCATAGTGAAAATCTCTTTGAGGCACTAGTGGATAAATAAGTAAAAATTAATAGACATACAAAGTCACCACACCAAGGGTAAAAATATCATTTAGAAGACCTTGGAAGAAGATATCAATCTTCCCTCGATCCTACGCACATGGAGGATACATCTAATATGCTTATGGAGGAGACCATTGATGTCAATATAGGAACAAAAGACAACCCTAAAATGGTCAAGTTGGGAGCTTCACTCTCAGCAAAAGTAACAAAATACCTTTTTCATGATTCTATGAGAATTTTTAGACATATTTTCTTGGTCCTATACAGATATATATGGGGCCTTGATCCATCCTTGGTAGTGTATAACCTTGTTGTGAACACGACACAAAGCCCATTAAACAAAATCTTAGAAAGATGCACCCACATGTTGCCCTCCTGGTTAAAGAAGAACTGGAGAAATTATTGGCAGTAGGTTTTATCAGACCTATTGATTACTCAGAGTGGATCTCCAACATAGTACTTGTGTAGAAAAATCTAATTGGTATCAGAATATGTACAGATTTCATAGATATAAATAAGGCATGCCCAAAAGATGATTTTACTCTTCCTAATATCGACATGATTGCCGATTTGAATACAGGATTAAAAATGTTATCCCTCATGGATGGATTTTCTAGCTACAACTAGATCAAAATTATAGAAGAAGATCAACACAAGACTTGCCTTTACAACCCCTTGGGGGACATTCTATTACCAAGTTATGCCCTTTGGTCTCAAAAAATTAGAAATGAATTATCAAAGGGATATGACCGTGATCTTCCATGATATGTTGAATGACATTATGGAGGACTATGTTGATGATATTCTAGGTAAGTCCAAAAAATAGAAAAACACCCGAAATATTGAATAAAATATTTTAACACCTCTGAGATTACAATGTCAGGATAAATCCAAAGAAAAGTGTCTTCCGTGCAATCGTCAAGAATTTTTTTTGGTTTCATTGTAACAAGAAGAAGAATTGAATTCGATCCAGCCAAATTTAAAACTATCACTGAAATTCCAACACCTAAGAACCTCAAGTAGATACATAGCTTGTAGGAAAAAATTTAAGCAATCCACCATTTCATCTCCCAACTCGTGGATATGTGTCACCCATTTAACCATTTTCTCAAAAAAGATGTTGAATTTCATTGGGGTCTCGAATGCTAGCAAGCCTTCAACCTACTCAATAAATATTTGGTTAATCTTCTTTCACTGGATTCTTAGAAAAATAGTGAAACATTTAAGGGTAGTGGTCAAGGAGGAATACCTATTTGTAATTTTGGTTGAAGGTTGTGTGCGCATTCTAATTTCCTAATCCAAGTTGATTGTGAGAGATTCCTTTTGGCTAGGAGGAACTACCTGTAAATGTAAAACAATACCACTAAATAGAGTTAAACAAAACAATGAGTGGACTACCTAGCGGAAGCTAGATCCGAGAAGCATGATACTTTACGAACAAGATGTAAATCCACTTTTCTATAAAAATATTAATGCTAGTTAAATCATACATGAAGTAAATATCCTATTAGAATTGAAATGATTTAGGTATCTCATACAAAACAATAATAAAGGTCATTTAAAAGGTTTTTGATGTCAAAATAGGAGGTTTTACTAGATGGTGTTGAGTTACAGTGTCCGGTACAAGCTTTGGGTAAGGTCCGGAAGGATTAGAAATGGTTTTGGGGTATTGGGAAGTGGGTATCAACTTGCTGGTCGACCTATATTAACAGAAATAGTAATTGCGTGTCACCGACCGAATGGTGTTGATTAGGCAAAGTGACCGAAGCTGTTTGGATAACTGACATCGGTAGTGGAAATTAGAAGAAAGTTGTTAAAATTTGTTTTTTAGACTCCCTGTGATTGCGTAGAGGTTGGAAATGGTGAGGGTGAGGTTGTAAAATTATTCTGAAGACCCGAGATGATGAGGAGAGGGTTAAAATAGGTGGAAATTTTGGGTATGATTAGGTGATGGGTTGATGGAATGGAGGAAGTATATGGGTATGTAGAGAAATAAACTACAAAGATGAATAAATAAATCAACACAAAAAAACTAGAGATGCAATGAAGATATGTTGAATACTTACCGGAAAATAAATTGGAGGACGTAGGTGGTGAAGATGGTACTAATAGAGATCCGAGAGAAGATCCATTGTATTCATGCCATAGTAGTTCAAAGCTTCATGCCTCTCTTTCTGAATCTATGATTGTGAAGAGAATGATAAATGGTGATCGATGTTGGTAGTTCTCTTGTGTGTCTTATTTTTATTGAGTGCTAAAGAAATTTGAGTGCTCCAAGTCTCTGGAAGAAATGAGATCCTAAATCAATTGAACAACTTGGGAAAAGGATTTTGGAAATGTATTTAACCTAACCAGAAATTATTAGGTGACTAGCGTTGGTTAAGATATAACTAGCATCAGTCAAGGAGGGAATATATAGGTTGGCCAAAAATAGCTAGATTGTTGCTATTTTTGGCATGATCTCCAACCTTTGCCAGTCTTGAGTGATAGATAATATCAATATAAATATGAGTCCTTTTAGGTTTATTAATAGAAGTTAAGTCTAGGTTTAGACTAAGTCCTAGTTAGTTAGGATAGGTTTAGACTCAGTATTAGATCATTAATGAGGTTTGAGTAGGTCATTGAGTGAGGTGGATAGGTGAGGTGGTTAAGTGAGGATATTAATTAATTTAATCAACATGTGCACTATGGGATATAGATAGGTAGGATATGGTTAATTTAATTAACGGGGTTTAAAGGGGAGTATGACCCAATTTTGGTGTCTACATTTTGCCCCTTTTTGTTGCATAGCTTGTATTTGTAAGTGACACTAACAAAAATAGGAAATTGGTGTTCCAGGTGTGAATGGAGGTTAGATTGCCCCAAATGTGGGTGGAAGTAATCTTCCTCAAACTAGGAACTGATGAGGTATTAAATGAAGTTGGTGAGTGGTTTGATAAATATGTAAGTGATGAAAGTGAAGGTAGGTGGGTTGTAGGTAAGGGTATGGGAACTTTGGGTAATGGGTAATGGTCAAATCAGGTAATAGGTAATGGAAATTGAATGCATGCACACATATAGACTGTGACACGGTACTAGGTAGAAGAGCATGCAAACTCTACATCGTCTAAGGTCGATAGGTTTATCTAAATGAGGGTGAAGTGATTCAGGTATCTAGGGTACATGATATGGTCTAGAAACACAACTTAGGTTAGGTGTAGGACCGTTTAGGTATGATCCGGTACACCAAAGGTTTGGTCGAGATAAACAACATGACAATAGGCAAGGTAAGGTCATTAGGCTAAACCACACGAGTAACAACATCACAAGGTATAGCAAGTACATGAGTTCAAAGGTCACAAAAGGTAGTTCTAGTCAGGGTATGTAGGTCATGGCATGGGTAAGGCCAAGGTATAGGTAAATAACAAGTCCCTAAATGCAATTAAGGAAATGTATAGGTAATTTAGGCTTATGGGTAAGGTGTAATAAGTGTTGGTAAGGCCAAAAGGTATTTGACAGTAATGAGTTTAGGTCAAAATGGGGAAAATGTAGGTGAAATGGTATTGGCAGGTGACCGATGCCAATTATAAGGTAACCTAATCGGTTTTGTATGATCGATTCCGATCATGTTGATTTAGGGTTAAAAAAGGAAAATTTATGTTTTACGATTCATTTTAACGTGTTGTGATTTTTTAAAAATGGGAAAGAATTTGTACCTCTATGGAAAGTGAAATTGTCAAGTGTTGAGTTGATTTGGTGAGCTACAAGTATGGGAGTTGGTGTTAGCAGGCGGGTCCACAAGGTCGAGTGGAGGGAGTTCGAAGTAGTTGAGAGATTTGAGGTAGATTCAGTATAGGCATGATGGAGTCTAGGTGAGTTAGGCATGATTGAGTTGAGATCATATAGGCATTATGGAATATAGGTGAGTTAATGATGACTGACTTTAGGTCATTTAGGCATGATTAAGTTAGGTCACTCAGGCATGGTGGAGTTTTAGGTCAATTAGGCATGATTGACTTAGGTAAGTTAGGCATGGTGGAGTTTTAGGGTAGTTAGGCATGATTTGGTCATATTGTTGGGTTTGATTTAATTTGATGATGTAAATTTATGTTATGATTTAAAATTCCAAATATTTAATATCATGGAATGGTGAACTGATTGATGTATGATGTGATGAAATGGTAGGTATGCATGTTTGTATTAATTTCCAAGTGTTTTAGAAAATGGAAACTAACTAAGGTAGTATGTGAATATGAAAAATTGAGGGGAAAAATTGGTTAGGGTAAAGAGTGGTTGAGCTAATCTTAAATGGCCCCATGCCCTTAGTGTTCTTCATACATAGCCCTTGGTGAAAAGGGGCCTTAGGCCGATGTAGTTCTCTTGTAAGCTAGGGAAGAATATGATGAGGATAAGTGAATGGGTTGAAAGGTTTTAGGCATGTTTTGAGTTTCTCAGGTCATTTAGTCATGGTTGAGTTTAGGTAATTTTAGGCATGGTTGAGTTTAGGTTAGTTAGGCATTATGATGTTTAGGTCGGTTAGGCATGGTGATTTTGGTGAAAAAGGAATTCTTAAAATGTAGGTGTCGATGGTTTAGTCTTGTATAGAGAATCAACAAGTAATGAAGAAGGTTAAGTGTTTCACCTTTTTCTTAGATCATTTATTTGAAGTGTTGACGAAATAGATAGGGTAACGGCCATAGGAGGAATACCTATTCAAATATTGGTTGATGGGTTGTTGCACGTGTATGGCTTCCAAATCCACAACCTGATCGTGAGAGCTTCCTTTTGGCTAAGAGGAAGTACTTGTAAGGAATTAAACAATATGGGTAGTGAACTACCTAGCGTATGCTAGATCTGGGAAGTATGATACTTCCTAAATGGTTGTCGACCCACCTTTTTTTAAACAATTTAATGTTGTAAACAAAGTAAATCCAATTGTTATTTAAAATGAATTAGGTATCTCACTTAAAAACACAATAAGAAATAGATCTAATCTAATAGGCTAAGCTAGAATAGAATCCAAAGGTCAAATGATTGGTTCTAAGTCTTTCCAGTGTCCGATAAAGGTCTCTGGGTAGATCACAGTGAATGAGGGTGAGGTGAAATCGTGGTGGGTAGGTATTTGTTCTAGGCTATGTGGGAAAACACAGAGATCGGTGTCGATCAAGGATGATTGATGGTGGTAAGGTGTAATCGGTGCCAGCTTTGTCACGATCTGGAAATGTCATAGAACAAGCTAGGGTCTCCTTTGTGATTCCATAAAGGACTTGGGTTAGTCGTGGATGAGGTATTGGGTGACTAGAGAAGGCTTTGGTGAGATTTTTAATGGGTATATGGAGGTGAAAATATTGGAGAAGGTCAATAGGGAGAAAAGTAAACCATAGGTGATAAAATGATGATGACATGAAATAAAACAGAAAGTATGATGTTATACTTACTTGGATTCTCGTCCCAATGCTTGTGTGTGAGGGATGGAGGTGCTTGATGAAGGGTTTGAAGGCTGCAAGTGATCACCAACTGAGAAAGGCTTCTGCATGGGATGCATGTACACTCCTCTTTCCTTGGATGGATCAAATCATGGTTGGGATGGCTGTGTAGGAGAAGATGCTTGATCTCCTTCCTTTCATGTAGGTTTTCGCTAGAATTTTTCTCTAAAGATGTGTTATCTCTCCGAGATGTGTTCTTACTCACAAATTTCTCCCAATGTTTTTTTCCAACTTTCACTTCCAACCTTGAGAATAAGGTAGTTTTGGGGTTAAAAGGGTAACCAACGGTGGTCCGGATTAATCAAGCGATGGTTAGGGTAACCGACATTGGTCAAGGCAAGATTTCATAGGTTTACTAAAATAAGGAGATCCTCCCGATTTCCTTAGATCTCGTGTCATTATCCCATGGATTAGATCGAGAGCTTCTTGCAAGCATGAAGGAATGTGGTTAGAGGGAATGTAGGCATTGATTTTTAGGGTTTGGGTAAGTCTTCATTAGTTATGACAACTTACTAAGAATAGGCCTTGGGTTGAGTTGGCTTGGTGAGGTGTCTAAGTGAGTTGTATGTGTGGATATTATTTAAATAAGATATATAAATAATAAATATAGTGAGTATAAAGAATTAATTTAATTAAATTAATTAAATTAATATTAGTGGGGTGAAAGGGGTTATGGCTAGGTAAATGTAATAAAGGGTGCTTATATGTCGAGGGATAAAATTGGAGTGTGACCTAATTTTAGTGTCTACATTTTGCCCCTTCTTGTTGTATAGCTTGTATTGGTAAGCGCGCTAACAATAATAAGATGTGGTTGCCCCATGTGTGGGTGAAGGTGATCCCCCTCAAACTAGGAACTGACGAGGCAGCAGGTTGAAGTGGTAAGTGGTTTGATAAAAGGTAAATGTGAGGAAAAGGCAAGTGGGTATAGGGAAAAGGGTGAAAGGTCTACTCGGGAAATCTAGGTAATGGGTCGTGATCATAGTAGGCAGTAATAAAACGCACGCACACGTATAAACTACAGCATGCTACTAGGTTAAAGAGTCGGAAAAATCTACATTATCTAAGGTCGATAGGTTTATCTAAACAAGGTTGAAGTGAATCCGGTATCCAAGGTATAGGATATGGTTAGGAAACACAATGTAGGTTAGGTGCAGGAATGTTTAGGTATGTTCCAGTACACCAAAGGCAAGGTTAGGATAAACAATCATGGCAATAGGCTAGGTAAGGTCATTAGGTCAATCAACATAGGTGACAATGCCGCAAGGTATAATGAACACATGAGGTCAAAGGTCACTAGCGATGGTCCAGGTCCAACTATCTAGGTCACGGCATGGGTAAGGCCAAGGTAGGGGTAAAAGAATAAGAAGTCCCCAAAGGAGGAAAAATGGAGGTAGGAAGTGACAAGGTCCGGAAAGGTAAGGTAATGGGTTGGGTAAAGGTTGGATGGGGTAAAGGAGCAAGGTAAAGGGTGGGGTAAAATTTGGAAAGCAAGGGAAATATGTAGGTGAGGTTGATGATGGTGGTCATGGATAATCGACATCGGTATTGGAAAACTAGAGACAAAGTGAGGTAGGGAATGCGCGATCGATGCCGGCCAAGGGGAACCGATGTCGGTTAGGTCAAGTTTGCTATAACAACAATTAATCCATGTTTTTATTATTCATTTGTTATTTTCAATGTGAAGAAATGACAAAAATAGAAAAAAGTGAGAAAAGTGTCTAGAGGAAACAAGATAGTGAGTGGGCAGTGTGATTTGATGAGGGTTGGGTTGGTGAGTAGCGGGTCCATGGGATCAGGGTGAGAGAGTTGATTGGGTGGAGGTTGTGAGTAGATATTCAGTGTTGGTAGAGGTAGGAGAGGGATCAGTAGACCACCAACACAATTGCTTCAAACGACGTGCCATCGAGATGGCGGTAGTAGCATGACGAGGTAAGTGCCCAACTCTATATTGTAGATTAAATAGATTATAGGTTGTGGTTATTTTTATTTGTAGGGTTTTTTGGGTGTTTTGTATTTTGTGGGTGGGAAAAAGTGAAATGTGGGTATGGGGGAATAACAGGAAAAAAAAAGGGGGGGAGGGTAGTAAAGTGTATAGGTGGGGTGGGTAGAGGTCCAGGGGTAGTTTAGGTCATTGTAGGGTGAGGTAGAAGGGGGTGGGGGAGGTTAATAGAAAAGGGGGTTTGGGAAGTCACATAATTTTCTACGATAGTGACCGGTGTCGATCCAAGCGTGATCGGAATTGGTTGGGTAGAACCAGTGATCGATCACCAAATAGGTGACTGATGCCAGTTTAAGGGTGACCATGGTCAGTAAAGATGAACCAAAGATTGGTCACCAAACAGGTGACCGATGTCGGTTTATGGGTGACCAAAGTTGGTTAGGATGAACCGACACCGGTCAGGATTTTAGGCACAAGGGTCCAAAAGTGATGTAGGTTAGGTGGTTGAGGTTGATAGGGTAAAAAATAGGGTAGTGGGTAATGATAATCAGTGAATATGGTCACGGTAAAGGTAGATTAATGTTGTGCTTGGATTAGATGTAGGGGAGATTGCAGTTACATATGCGGGACAAAGTTTCACCTCTCACTCGTCGACATTACATGGCTTAATGACCCCCTTTAGAGCTACAACACATGGAAGCAAAGTGGGCTTGAGTGGTATTCGATGCTACCAACATGGTGTTTGGTAGCCCAGCTTGATGGTCGCGCTCATTGATAGATGGGACTCCACAACCAACATGTTCCACCTTCCGACAGTGAGATGACTATCACCCTGGAGGACGTGTCTAAATTTTACGCTTACCCATATTGGGGCCTAGGTTTACTCTATCTCCCCAAGGCCTCGAGTATTTGATCGGGATAGTTTTTGCGAGGGCAGCAGAGAGCCGAGATTGCATAGTTCCAGTTTGAGCTATTAAGAGATGTACCTAGCCTGTCTGGATGAGACAAGGCTAGTGGTTCTATTGATGGAGGTAATGTGCTGCTATGCACTACTCAATGTAGAGGGTGGACACTTTCCCCACTCACTGATGGGTGTGCTCCACGATATTATGGTGCATGAGACATGCTTTTCTTAGGCACTAGTATTCTTGGTGCAACTATACAGAGAGTTGTGGGTGTATGGGCGGTTACGCAAGTTTAGCCTATGTTATACATTTATACTACACTGCTGGGCCTACAAGCACATAGTCTATGTTTGACCTATATGGATGCCTTGAGTAGATCCATTTCTAGTGAGATATGTGTGGGTGGGATACGGGAGGCGAGTGCCGGTTGCGGAGAGCAGAGATCAGATAGGCCGACATATGATGTGGCCCATTTTCAGCAGTTGTTGGAGGGGTTATCTAGAGTGGACATTATCTGGAGGCCATATGTGGGATTCCCCTCATATAGGCACATGCATGAGGAGCTAGCTGAGCTCTAGCTAGAGAGGTGGATACAGGGTCATCGTGGGGAGGATGAGATAATCTCGGTAGATAGGGTCCGACGGTAATTTAGGATTTTACAGGATATTCCTCTATCCTTCCCACAATATTGGAGAGATGACATGGAGAGGCCTCTACCTCTACCATAGCCTACAATTCCTACAGGGGAGGAGGAGAAGCCAATGGATTAGTGGATAGATGATGCCAGATGTACATACAGTACAAATAGTGGTGGTGGATCGGGCTCATTTCTGAGCCATACCACCTAGACAAGGGCAGCCTTTGACCTAGACTATTATTATTACAGTAGAGAGATTCCCTACGGGGTAGGTAATGATGCTGATCATGTAGATAGGTATTTTACGAGACACAGCTAGAGGGGTCAGAGGTGGAGGTATTAGACCTATGAGTACAGGTGGCTAGTCTACAAGTCTAGATGGCGGAGGGAGAGGGTAGAGGAGATGGTCAAGTGGAAGCCTTACTCGGCTCAAAGTGGCAGGTTTATAGGGATAGTTAGCCATAGCCCAGTATAGATTGGGGCCTTACAGCCCGATACAAGCATAGGGATAGGGGCACCACCACAAGTGCGGGGAGTTAGTCCCGAGTTCACAAGGAGGCACAGGGAAAATTACCGTAGGGCAGTGTATGTATGGGTCGAGACCTATGGGACCACCACAAACCATGCCTGTATCTAGGTTACAGGATTCCCTAGGTGAGGTGAGATATTATCAAGACCAGATCATGGCACTGGATAGACTTCCTCTCCTATGGAGACTACAGGGGCACATCAGTGTCCAATGAGAGGATTAGATCCTGCACACATAGTGTGAAAAGCATAGGAGGTCAGCGAGCTCGAGGCTCGATCGGGGAGAGGCCATCAACAAATAGTGACCGAGCTAGGTGATTTCTTTGGTAGGGACACAGAGGCCGAGGTGCAGGTGACACAAAGATGGAGGACATCCGGAAAGATGCCTGAGATGTGGTCACCAGATTTTTGATGTATACTAGTGATTTTTTTGATATATATGTCTGGCTTACCGAAGATGGTTATATTTTTTATCACATACTTTGGATTGCGTTCAAAGATAGTGAGGATGTATGAGTGATTTTTGTATATTTTGAGCATATACTAGCTCAAGGTGCGTCTTTGAAGATTTTTGTATTGATTCATTCATTCTTTTTGTATATATGAGACCGGCCTGCATGCCGATGACATTTTGTATTGTATATCGGCCTGCGTGCCAACATTTGGAGATGATGGTCATGATGAGATAGGCATGTATATTGAGATACACATTTATTGATTTATATGATGAGATACATGGTATTTTGTGATGTGTTAATGTGTTTATGAGATATTAGATTTATGGCTTGTGTTAGATGAGATATGGATTTGTTACTTTAATGTGGTTTGAAATTAGGTGAGTTAGGCATGATGGAGTTAGGTTGGTTTAGGCATGGTTGAGTTGAAAATAGGTTTAGTTATGAGTCATTATTTTGGAAATGAATGACACTATGGTTTATATGTGAAATGTTGTATAATCTATGCATAGTGATGATAGAGAGATGGTAGTTGTAATAAATGTATGTTGTGGTAAGCAACTTGTTATGTATGTGGCTTAATTTCTAATTGTGTTAGAAAAGGGGAACTAAGTGAAATGTGACGTAAATGGTGAGTTAGGCATGGTTGATGAATTTTTTTAGGGTAGATAATGGCCGACCTATCCTCCAAGGGCCCCATGCCCTCGAAGTGCTACCTACATAGTCCCGGCAAAAAGGGACCTCAAAGCTAATGTAGTTCTCCCATGAACTAGGGAAGAATATGAGAATGAGTTGGTAGGTTTTTGGGCATGTTGTGGGTTTAGGTGTAATAGGTGTGGGTAGATTATAGGTAAAAGGATGCAGGTGAAGGTGATTATGGTGAAAGGGGAGGACTACCCCAAAGGTAAGCATCGAGGACCAAGTCCTGTATAAGGTAATCAAAACGTAAACAAAGATGGTTAAAAGATAAGAGGGGGTAATAAAGCCACCTGATTGGGTAGGATCATATCGAGTAGATCATACCTTGGAGGGGGTGATGAACACAAGACCCAAAAGGAATTACACAATTAACTGTTCTATGATGAAGGTAGTCACAAGATCACCAAATGTCTAAATTCCAAGATGTCCCTTGAGGCAATTGAGGAAATGAGAGTGGAAATGGTAAGGAGGGTGAAAGGTAGTTAATTTTATATGTTTTGAGTGATAGGGATTTTGGGTAAGGGGTCTTAGGTCACAATGGGAAAGTCCATGACTAAAAGTTTTTTGTTTTGATAGATTAATCGATGTGGGAATTCTATATGGGATAAATAATATGGTACTCCTTGAGGTCTTCATGAAGCTGATTGATGCGGGAAGCTTCGGTTTCTCTCATTTTTTTTAAGCTTCACATAGCTGTCCTTCGAGGGAGCAGTCTATTTATAGTAGCAATTTTGTCGAGAGGAAGATGTCCTTTTGAGGGATTCATCTTTTATTAGAAGTTTGACTCAAGGAATTTTGTCCCATGTGAGGTCATTAAAGTCATGGAAAAGACCAAGGTGGAGGATAGTAATCTTGTTCAAAAGGAAAAGTGGAATGACCATGGGATCACATCTAAAGGTAGATGAAAAGTATCCATGAGAATCATGCTATGTGTAGTGCTATGGTACACATATTCAAGAGAAGATAAAAAGTGATGGGTACTCACATGATTCTTGTTTAATAGTTAGGGAGATGTATGGAGTGAATAGCACTCAAGGGATGAGCTTGTAAAGAGACAAAGGGTGAGGTAGGACAATGAGTCAAAAATATAATGGTCGAAGATGTAATGCGTTAAGGGGCTCAGATTTGGGTTTACCATCAAGTGAGGATAAATGATAGGCACCTGATCCATAGGTATGAGTTATGATGTATGGTCCAAGCCAATCAGGAGTAATTTTTCCCTATTTACTTTTTTCTGCTTTGGTTACGTGTTGATTTTCATTAAAGACAAGGTCATTGACTTGGAAGGTTTGTTCATGAACATGTTTTTCATAAGCACATTTGATACATTTTTGGTAAACTTGAAGGTGATCCAGAGTGTTAAGATGATGTTTGTCTAATAACTCTAGTTGTGTTAAGTGGTCCTAATGAAAGTCATCATCGAGAAAGCATGTCATGGAGAGAAATGTAGGGTGAGGGGATCTAGACTTTGAGAGGAAAAATATCCTCTATACCATAGACCAGCGAAAAGGGTGTGGCCGCAGTGGAAGTGAAAATACTAGTGCGGTATGCCTATAGGGAAAAAGGAATATGTGTATGCAAATCCTTCCCAGTATCATCAACCACTTTCATGAGAATTGTTTTGAGGGTTTTGTTAGTGGATTCGGCTTGGCCATTGGTTTGTGGGTAATAAGGTGATGAGAAACTAATCTTAATGCCAAAGGTGTCGCAAAGTTTTTTTAAAAATTGTTTTCCATTATCGTGATGAGGCGATGAGGAACACCAAAGTGACAAATGATGTAATGGTTAATGAACTCACATATCTTCTCGGCTTTCATGGAGATGAGTGGTATGGCTTCCACCCATTTTTGTAGTATTCGGTAGTAGTTATGATCCATTGATGGCATTGGGAATAATGAGGATTGATTTCTATGACAAGATCCAAACCCCATTGAGAGAAGGGCCAAAGGTCACGAGCGACCTGTAAGGCATGACTGGGTGTAAGATGAAGGTTGGAATGTTGTTGAAATTTCTCCAAATGTTTGACATAGTCACAACAATCATGGTTAAGGGTCGACCAGTAATAGCCTAGGAAAAGAATACACTTAGCAACAGCAAGGCCACTAAAGTGACCTCCACATATGCCATCATGAACCTCCTTAATGGTATAAAGAATTTAAGAACTTGTGAGGCATCGTAAAGAATACCATTAAATCTAAATTTATAGAGGAGTCCCCTAAAATGACGTAACAAGAGACCTTTTTAAGAAGGCGCATTGTCCATTACGAGTGAGATCAGGAGGTAAGATGGAGAGAGAAAGGTAGTCGAGTACTATTTATACCAAAGGTCACTTGGGTCAGGGGTTTTGGTTCCGATTAAGTAAACATCATGAGGTAAATAAGAAGGTGAATGGAGGCATTATACGGTGACAAATATTTTGGAATTGGCAGGGGAAGTGGGTATTTGGGAAGCTAAGCAAGCCATGGTTTTGAAAAATTGGTTGGTTGAATGTGGGATGGTTTGAAGGGTGTAATGATCAAAGGTGGTCAAAATTATGTCTACATGATGTTTATACTTTTGAAATATCTCATTACGACATTGGTACATACCATTGACTTGGTTGATGACCAATTGTGAATCACAAAAGATGTGGATTGATTTGACATCTAGGGCATATATGGGCTTGGAGACATAGTATGAGCGCTTCGTATTCAGAAATATTGTTGGTGCATTCAAAGTCAAGTTTGAAAGACAAAGGAACATGTTCTCCATCTAGAGGAATGAGGATAATACCAGCCCCAGCCCCACACTGACACTTGGAACCATCGAAGAATAGTTTCATTTGGTAAGGGGGTTCGTTGAGGGAAAGAGTAGTAATCAACTTATCGAAAAAATTCAAAATTAGAGGGTTGATCCCTAGAAATAGGTGTGCCACCGGTTGTTTGGCAATAGCTTGGCCTTGATGGAATTTTTATGAATGAATTCGAGGTCAAGATCAGCTAAAAGCACAAGCCATCATGCAACACGTTGATTTTGTTAAGGTTTGGCGTACATGAAGTGTAAGGGATTGGTGTTGGTCACAACATAGGTTTTGTAGTTGAGTAGGTAATGGCAGAGTTTAGTGGAAACAAAAACTAAGGCTAAGAAAAGTTTTTTTGGATGGTTGTATCAAGTTTCATAGTCCAAAACAATACAGCTTATTTAATAAACCACCTGCTCCCTGTGTTGTTCATCACGATGAGAAAGCATGGCTCCCAAGGAATGATCGATAGCTGATATGTATAGGTAAAAAGGTTGATCGTCTTTAGGTGGAATGAGTACGGGTGGTTGGAGAAGGTATTGTTTTAGGGCCTCAAAAGCTTTGTGATAGTCATCATCCCATTTAAAGGAGACATCTTTCCTAAGTAGATGATGAAATGGTTGACACCGATCAGATAATTATGAAATGAAATAGTGGATGGACTGCAATTTACCTTGCGAGGCTATAAAGTTGTTTAAGGTTAGTAGAATGGCCTTGAATTTATTAGAGTCAACTTCTATACTACGGAGGGAAACAATAAATCCCAGGAGCTTTCCTAAGAGAAACACGAAGACACACTTTTTAGGCTAAAGGCAAATGTAATATTTAATGAGGCGGTCAAAGATGGTGTTGAGGATGGCGAGGTGCTCAGAGCGATGTTTAGATTTTTCCAAGAGATCATCCACATAATATTCCAATATGCGATGCATGATATCATGGAAGATGTAAGTCATAACACGCTGATATGTGGCACCAACATTTTTAAGACCAAAAGGCATGACTCAATAGCAAAAGGTTCCCCAAGGGGTGATGAATGTGGTCTTGTCTGATCTTTTGGGGCAAGAAAAATTTGGTTATAACCTAAGAAACAATCCATGAGTGAGAGCATCTCATGACCAGTGGTGAGGTCAACCAGTTGATCAATATCGGGTAAGGGAAATTCATCTTTTGGGTAGGTTAGGTTGAGGTCACGGAAGTTCGTGAAAATGCAGAGTCCCCTGTTACTTTGGTAATAGGGACAATGCTAGAAATACAATGAGGATAATCAATGGGTAAGATGAAGGAAATGGAAAGAAGGTGTTAAAGTTCTTCTTTGATGAGAAGAGTAATGTGAGGGTGCATTTTCCTCATCTTTTGTTTGATAGGTTTGGCATTGGGAACAGTTACAATATTTTGGACCACTATGGTGGGTTCAATACTAGGCATGTTTGCGTAAGACCAAGAAAAAGTGTGGCTATGATATCGAGAAAAGAAGTGATGGCTTCCTGTTCAAGAAGCATCTAAAGATAGTCTAATTTTTAGGATGTGGGTTGTCCCGAGTATGAATGTTGATCTTGATAGTCAATCATTCAACATGGTTTGCATCTCGAGGGTAACAACCAATGAATATATGATTCTTCTCGCACCAATGTAGGTGAGTATGGATTCATCATCCTGACATTAAATGACATTAATGGTAGGTGTGTCATCATCGATCATCTCAAGATACATGAATGGAAGAGTGGAAGGGGCCTCACCTTCATGTTGATAAGTCAAAGGCCCCAAGGAAATGGTGTTTATGAAATGTTTTTTTAGGGGGGATAGATTCAGGATCCATCAATTTTTCGGTGAGGGTGGTGATGAAGCTAAAGGTGGAGAAGGGCTAGGGTCCTCAATGAGTTTAATGCAGGCCTGTTTGGTAGGAGGTTTGGGGAAGCCGATACCACTACGGTCATTATTTTTGTGGGTGGTACATGGAATAACAGTGTGGCGGCCTTGCTCATAAAATCCAAAACCAAAACCCTTCCATGCACAAGAGGAGGAAGGTATGGGTGAAACGGTGATTGGTAAGTGATTGGAAGTCAGTGGAAAATGGGTGGGGTTGTGATGGTGGTTCAGGTGTGTAAGTGGTAGTATCAAGTCCCCCATAGGTGATACTAGTACGAAGATGAGGAGGACCATAAAGGAGGCATTCTCCTATACAGTGATCATAGCGAGGGTGTTGGTGAAGGCTTCCATACTCATGCAGAGTAAGGAATGTGTTGACACTATATAAGCGGTACTCCCCCAGAGTGAGGCATTGAAAAACACCTTCCAAGGGATAAGTGGTTGGTATGTAGGTAGCTGGAATGGATGATGTGTCGAGGTCGATGTGGAGTTGGAGTTAACGGATTGGGAAGCTAATTGGTCAACCATGGAGGTTATAACAGTGGTAGGAATGGAGGAGGTATGTGTGGTGAAAGAAGTGGCTATACTAGTTGGTGGAAGTGTAGGTGAAGCGGTATTGGTTGTGGAGGTAGACAGCTTGATAGGTATGAGAACATCATTGGGTCAATAAAGCATGTTGCATGTTTTGAAAGGTGATGTGTCAGCTAGAATGGTATAAGTGTGTCCTTTGTGTTCAAACTTTACACAATGATGTAAAGTGGACGAAACATAACCCATGACATAGATCCAGGGTCTACCAGCAACAAGTTATATTGGAATTACCCTCCAAAACATAAAACAATTTTGGAATAGTGCGGGGCCCATGTGAACATGGAGGATGACACTTCCTAGTGTGGAGGTGATAAAGTCATTGAATGAATGCAACATGACCAGATGTTTATGCATGCAATTCTCAGGTATGAGCATTTAAGAAAATGCATGGGATTAAATGATGTTAATGCTAGTGCCTCCATCAATCATCACACGACATACCCATATGTCATTAATTTGGACATAGATGAAGAGGGTTTGGTCTAAGTCATCATTTTGGTGTGGCACGATCTCCTCCTCCGAAAGCTAAGGGAGGCCACTTGGTGAATAAGGTGAGGTGAGGATGAAGGTGGTAATTTTGTGAGAGAGGCTACGAGTGTAGGGTCATTGGTAAAACCTCAATATATTGAAGAACATCCATGAGAGGTTGATGATGGGATTCCGAGGTTTGGATGAGGTCGTATAAGGAAATTTTGAGGGAAGATTGGTGTAGTTGTTTGAGCATGGTGTGATGTGTGACGCCATTAGAAATGGGGTATGTGGGGCCATGGATAGTGATTTTAGGTATGGGTGCAGATGGTATGTTGGGTATAGGATTGGTTGGTGGGTCAGTTGCCTTTTCTTTGCCCTTCTGCACATGTGTAGTGATGTGTATCATGTTGATTTGAGGGGAGTTAGAAAATGGAGAAGGTGTAGGATGAGTGGTATAATGACATAAAGGAAAAAACCTACTAAAGGAGAAAAACCCTGTGAGGTCAGTTGGGTGCAACGAAATTTGGGTGGTGGTGTGGCAAGTTCTCTAATGCAAACCATGTTAATTTCAAATCTTGAGGGTGGCTCTAGGAGTGGTGAGGGTGGAGGTTGTGGTTGTTGAGTGGGAAGTGTGGGAATGGGTGTCAGTGAAGAAGGATCCTCGTCAAGAAGGTCATCGTCATCAAAGTTGGTTTCTGGTGGACATAATTGGATAAGGACAGCTTCTCAAAGCCTTAGCTTCTCCACATCATGCCATGGAACATGATGGTATGCACAAATTTTAGTATCATCAAACCATTTTGGCTTGGGTTTAAGGGGTCATAAGGTCAGAGTGGCGTAATGTGATAACAGAAGTCTCAAGGAGTTTGGTTAAAATTTTGGCATAGACCTCGCTAGTGGATCACAATGGGAAGTGAACATGGGTTTGGGTGTAGGTGTGGTTGATTGTTGAGGAACTATTTTTGGAAGAGTACGAATGGGTTGAGTTATGGTTTTAAGTGCCGGTGTTGTTTTAGGTGTCACCATGTTTGTTTTGGTAGGGGTACAGTAGATGGATGGGTAGGAGGGTGTGGGGTTGTTTTGACTACCTTATTGTGGGGTAGTGGGGTTTTTTTTTTGGGTTGCACCTTCTTGGGTAAAGGTGATGTGGGTGTACGAGTTCTAGAAGGAAAAGTAGATGGTGGAAGAGGGCGAGTTACCCATGGGGATAACGAGGGTGCTGTGAAGGTAGGTGATGCGGGTCGTACTTGGGGTATGAGGGACAATGATTGAAGTGTAGTGGGTAGTGAAGCAATTTTTGAAGGTATTGGAGGTATTGGTGGTAAAAAGACTACAGGTGTGGGTGTAAGTCATGTTGTGTTCCTGGGTAGGTTAGAGGTTTGTGAGGAAGGAATGGGTTGTTGTGTTATTGGTTTATGGATGGGTGAAGGTTGCTTGACCATGTTGGGTAGCTGAGGTCTAAAGACATACGAGACAAGTACGGTGTGATTGGTGTAATCGGGGTATGAGGTTGATGAGTTTATTTCTTTAGTTTAGGTGTCAAAATAAATGTGGTTTTGACGTTGGAGGATGTAGCTAAATCTAGTTTAATAGGTGGATGAGTAAGGTTGGTGGTCGGGTGACCCCTAAAGTGGTAATAGGTTTAGTTGAGGCAAATGTCTGTAGGTACGGGTTTAGGTTTAGAGGTAGGTTGGGTTATGGGTAAGGGTGTGGTGTGAGTGCTAATGGGTATCATGGAAGGGGTTCCGATAATGGTGGTTGTATTTGGTTTGATTGGTCAAGATGTGTTTGGGTAGATAGTGGAGGTATCAGCGAGGGATATCTACATCTGTGTTGAGATGGGAGTAAGAGGCACCCCCATAGTAAAGCCCTATCCACATAATCTAAGTGATTGGCCAAATGTGAGAATGACACGTCTATGGGTGGATTTGGTGAGGACCTAATGGGAATTCCTATAAAATGTGTCTTAGAGATGGGGAATTGGCTAGCTTCAGCTTCCGTGGGTAAGAGAGCCAAAAGTAGGTCTATTGGATTTTGGGTAGTAGATCGAGAATGCTTGCCAAGAGGCAAAGGTATCTTAACTAGGTCTATGATGGGTGGAGGAGATGATGGGAGATCCTCTATAAGTGGAGGAACATATGGGCATGCCTCTGTGGGTGGAGGAGGTAATGGTTTCTCCTCTGTGGGTGGAGGAGATAATGGGATCTCCTCTATGGGTGGAGGAGGTACTGTAAGTAAAGGTTCTCTAAGTGGTGAAGCTAGGGGTGAGATGGTCTCAATTTTAGCGAAGACCCCTCCGTTGGTGATGAAGGATATGCAAGGTGTTCCTCTATGGGTGAACGAATAGGGAGGTTGGTTCCAATGAGGAAGGAGGATTTTGGGCTAAGATCTCCTCTATGGAAGGAATGTGGGGTAATTGAGAGGTGACAGTACCTCGTTAAAGATAGCGTGAACTTTGCATGGGTATGGGTATCATGAGTTGATGTCTCACCGGTTTGATTGGATGAAGGGGCATGGTTGGGATTTTTTTTTTTTTGAAGATTTGTAGATTTTGGTTGGGGGTGGCATTGGGATTATCCATAGTTAACTCACCTTTCTCAAGCATTTCTTTGAAAATATTCTTAAAAGTGATGTAGTTTCCGTCACTATGACCCTTTACTCGATGATAGTTAATGAAATCATGTTCTTTATACCATGTGGACATGGGGCAAACAGGTCAAAACTAGTGTGTGGTTTTATAGGTGTAAGGGTAATGGCTCCAGCTTTAACAAGCTTTTCTAAGACAAAGAGTAAGGTTCCCAATTAGGGTATATTTTCACCGTTCTCATCTAAAGTGAAAAGTCCTGGAAGGTGAGAGATTAGATGATGGGGTAGCCTAATTTGATGGATGAGTCAGCTAGCCTTGAGTAATACTACATTAGGTGTGCCCTTGGCTTTTAAATAATTGGTTTGTGGTTTAGAAGAGGAAGAGGTATCATTTGACTTGAATCTCGAATTCTTATTTCGTAACTAGATTTTCTTCTCTTCGATGGCTCGAATCTCTAACTTTGTTGCCATAGTGAATTCCTCATCAAATGTTCTGAATTTTTGGACCTGTAAGTTTGGGGTGATATGTCTAGCACAAGCCCATGTGAAGAGATTGATGAGTTAAGTTTGTGGCAGTTGGAAGGTAAGTTGATTGATCAAAAGCGCGCAACAATGAAAAAATCTATGATAGATTCATCCTCATACGACGTGTAGAATATAGATCGGTCATGGTAACCTTATTGATGATATTGATAGATAAATGATCCAATAAGGTTTGGGCTACCTGATTGAATGAGAATATAGAGTGTTTAGGTAACCCACTATACCAATCTAATATAGGTCTAGTGAGGGACATGGGAAAGGTTCTCAAAAGCAAGGCATCATCATGAGTGATCAGATAACACCCATGTTTGAACAACTGAAAATGTTGCTATGGGTCTTCTTTGTTATTGAAATGATTGAATTTAGGCATTTCCCAATGCATAGGGTATGAACGGATAGGAATGGATGGGTGAATAGGCTCGTTGCAAATCTCGTCGTAGGTGAGAGTGTTGCAGGAGCTGGAAACCGATGCCTCCAATGTCTGCATCTTGTCCAACATCAATTTAATTAGGTCATTGGTGGGTTGTGATGATTGGATGCCTCCCGTAGCATGAGAAGGTTGGTTTTGGGCATATAATGGGGGTGGCACTCCGTGCAGTGTATGGGGCTGCCATGTAGGGTTGTGTAGAAGAAGGAAGTGAAATAGGGGCACGTACTCGGAAAGAATAATGGATGAAACAAGAGGTTGTTGGTAGTATGTATATGGGGATGGAAGGGTCATGGAAACCCTAGTGGTAATAGGGGTTAATGATTGTGGAATGGAAAGAACCACATTCTTAAATGGGGTAGGGGTAACCGACACTAGAGGTAGGAATGTAGCTATAGGTATGTATGAGACATTAGGGGTGGATGAGGTTGTGTTTGGGGTAGTCTTCGAGGCTACGATAGATGTAATGGGTGCCACAGAGGTAGCAGATGTGGCAGTCAGAGTGGGTATAGGACCTAACTATGAAATGATTGTGCATAAGGTGGATGCAGAAAAAACAAATCCAGATGGGGCCAATGTGGGAGTGGTTGCAAGATTTAGGGGGATAGATACGGGCATGTCGTATATCAACTGACCCGATGCGTCTCAAGTGGATGAGTGGGAAAGGTAAAACTGTAAGGCGGCAGGTTATGATCAAGGAGTTGTGTGAACTCCTCATCTCTAGTAGCAATAGTTGTAGGCTGGATGGGATCCATGGCTGGTGATAAAATAGAAGGTGGTGAAGGACTAGGTGGGAGTGGTTGATAACTGGTGTGGAATATGAGTGCGCTTGCTTGTCTTCGGTCAGCACCATGTGAACCAGTATTGATCAAGTAGGGCTGCTTCTCTGTAAATGACACAAAGAATAATAGGAATAGGTGAATCTAGTGATAAAAAGTGGATGAAGTAGTAAATGGTGGCTAGAATGTGAAACAAGATAACCGATGCCGGTTAGGGAAAAATGAAGCGGTCGGTGGTAACCACTGCCGGTCACTGTATAAAATGGATAGTTAGTAAAAACAAGGTAGAAGGTGAAATCTGATAGGTATGCCAAATCTGATGATGTTTACAACATTAATGGGAATAATGACAGTGACAGAGACTGTGAAAAGTGGAAGAAAATGAAGTAAAATGTCCTTTTGAGCAAGTTAGCAAAAGGACCTGGAACCGATGTTTGTTGGGTATAACCGATGGCGGTCAGGGGTAACCCATAATGGTTACTATGAAATTGAAATAGTGATGAAAGAAAGTGGTTGTGAATTAAAATCTGATGTAGAATCAAACCCAAAATTATGAGAATGATGATGATATGGCCCAGGCACACTCAGGTGAAGCTAGAATACACTAGCTATGATGAGGAGCATGCAAGGATGAACAAAAAAGTGATGAACGTGATCTCTCACCTCAAAATGCAAGCCAAGCAAAAACACTAAGAAAATGTGATCCTAGGAGTGCCCTTTATATTATGTTTCTTTAGCTTATGTCATTTAGGGACTGACATATGAATTGTGAAATAGAGTTTTTGGTAAGGATGGCTTCCTACAAAGAAGGATATCTAAAAGGTGAGGTTTCAAGTATGTTATGGTGGGGGCGGGCTTCGCTTTGAAGTATGACTCGACAGAGCAGCAAGTTAGGTGCCCACTGTGTCATGATCATGTGATCACCTATAACTTCTTCTAGGTAGGATGTTGTTTAAGAATGTATGTATTTTGAATTTTTGTGTGGTTTGGTAAGACTCAGGGAAAGAGAAAAGGATATAAGTGATTTTCTACTATTTGTTTTTCAACCATCAGCTGGTCATGACTTCCAGTGTATAGGTTGCCCTCAATTAATGTGAGCTAATGCAATAAATCAGAATGGAATGCACTTATTTTTAAACCCAAATTGAAAATGTGAAATTGGATGACACAATAAGATGAAGAGGAAGAGGGATGCTCTTTCACTACAATGCAGAAAACATGAAGCAATGGTTCTTTTTAATTACACCAAAAGAAGGGTTTCCTTTAGAGCAAATAGAAAGAAGAGGTGGATTACCAGGGAAGAAAATTAGTGTGTACGCTTTTCAGAAGGGAAAAAAAAACACAATTTTTTCCTAGGAATGAATGAAATGCAAGGAACCCCGATGGGTCCCACTAGGTGTGCCAAAATGTTTCACCTTTTTAATAGATCATTTCTTTGAAATGTTGATGAAACAGATAGGGTAATGGGCGTAGGAGGAATACCTATTCAAATGTTGGTTGATGGGTTATTGCGCGCGTATGACTTCTAAATCCATAGCTGATTGTGAGAGCTTCCTTTTGCTAGGAGGAACTACCTATAATGAAAAAAAGACCACCAGAAGGAATTAAACAATATGGGCAGTGAACTACCTAGCTTATGCTAGATCTGGGAAGTATGATACTTCCTAGATGGTCTGTCACATCCATTGTTTAAAAAAATTTAATGATGTAAAAAAGTAAATCATATTGTTATTTAAGATGATTTAGGTATCTTACTTAAAAAACAATAAGAAATAGATCTAATCTAACATGCTAAGCTAGAATAGAATACAAATGTCAAATGATTGGTTCTGGTCTTTGCAGTGTCCGATAAAGGTCTCGGGTAGATCACAGGTGAATGAGGGTGAGGTGAAATAAGGTGGGTAGGTCTCTATAATAGATTGTGGGAAAACACAGAGATCGATGTCGGTCAAGGATGACTGAAAATGGTTAGGTGTAACTGGTTCTGTTCTTGTTAGATCTTGAAATGTCATAGAATAAGTCGGGGTCTCCTTTGTGATTGCACAAAGCACTTGGGTTAGTCGGGATGAGGTATTGGGTGATTGGAGTAGGCTTTGGTGAGATTTTTAATGGGTATATGGAGGTGAAAATTTTGGAGAAGGTCAATAGGGAGAAAAGTAAACTATAGGTGATAAATCGATGATGAAATGAAACAAACCAGAAAGTATGATGTTATACTTACTTGGATTCTTCTCTCGAATGATTATGTGTGAGGGATGAAGGTGATGATGAAAGGTTTGAAGGATGCAAGTGATCACCAACTAAAAAAGGCTTCTACATGGGCTGCATGTACACTCCTCTTTGCTTGGATGGATCAAATCATGATTGGGATGGTTGTGCCGAGAGAAGATGCTCGATCTCCTTTGCAAGCGGGTTTTCACTAGAATTTTCTCTCTAAAGATGAGTTATCTCTCTGAGATGTGTTCTTGCTCGTCATTTTTTCCCAATTTTTTTTCCAACTTCCGACTTCCAACCTTGAGAATAAGGTAGTTTTGGGGTTAAAAGGGTAACTGACGGTGGTCTAGATTAACCGGCGACGGTTAGGGGAAACCGACGTTAGTCAAGGCGGGATTTCTTAGGTTTACTAAAATAGGGAGATCCTCCTAATTTCCTTGGATCTTGTGTCATTATCCCACGGATTAGACTGAGAGCTTCTTGTAAGCATGTGGGAATGTGGTTAGAGGGAATGTAGGCATTGATTTTTAGGGTTTGGGTAAGTCTTAGTTAGTTATGGAAACTTACTAAGAATAGGTATTAGGTTGAGTTGGCTTGGTGAGGTGTCTAAGTGAACTGTATGTGTGGATATTATTTAAATAATAAATATAGTGAGGATAAAGAATTAATTAAATTAAATTAATATTAGTGGGGTGAAAGGGGTTATGGCTAGGTAAATGTAATAAAGGGTGCTTATATGTCAAGGGATAAAAGGGTAGTGTGACCTAATTTTAGTGTCTATAGTTAAGGGTAAGAGGTGACCAAGATAACCACCTAATTGGTAAGAACCATAAATAATCTACCATACCAAAGGTGGGCTTATGAACATAAGACCCTAAAGGTGTTTCCTGATTGACTATTTGAAGGGTGAAGAAAGTCACATGATCACAAAATGTCACATTTAGAGCACGTCCCTTGAGCGGGTAGAAAATTAGGGGGAAAAAGGTGATGAGGTGAAATTAGGTTGGTTTTAGTGTTACCTAGTGTGAGATAACATGCCTATTTGACAAGAGACCCAAGATAAAAAAATTGGCAAGTCCATGACGAAAAAGTTAATATGTTCCTTTTTTATTTTGCTTTTTTGTTTTGATAGAATGATCAATGTGGGAAGTCTACGTGGGATGAGGTATATTTTCTCCTTGAGGTCTTTGTGAATTTGATCGATGTCGAAGCTTCAATATTTGATTTTATTATGATAGATTATGTATAATATGGATAACTTGGTATAGTTGTCCTTCTAGGGACCATCTATTTATAACATCGAAATAGAAAGTTTAGATGTCCATTTTGAGGGAGTCATATTTTCCCGGAAGTTTGAATCAAGGAGTTGAATCACATTTTACTTTTTAAATTATTTTTCTTTGGACTTTTAGGTCATGAAAAAGACTATAGAGATCGATAAGTGCTTGTGTTGTAGACAAAACTATAGCACACATAGGATAACTATGAAAGAGATGGTTTAAGTGATGAACGACCATGGGATTCCATCTTGAAAAAGATGAAAATTATCCATGAAAATCATGCCATGAGTAGAGTTGTGGTACTTGTTATCCAAAATCCACCCCTCAAAGTAAATTTTGGTAACTTATGTAATTTTTTCATGGGAAAGTAGGTTGAGATGGTTCGAGGGAAAAAATAAGCTTTTAAGGTTCCTCCTCTCTTTTCTCTAACTCCTTGGCCAAGAAAAATCCAAGAAGTTGAAAAAGTACAAAAGATGAAAAAATCATCTTATGCTAGTGTTGTGCGGAAAAATTAGGTTTTTGGAGACTAGGTCACACAAGTACGCACGGGATAGTTGGGACCCATATGGACGAAATGGCCAATTTGCAAAGAAATTGGAAAAATCAGGTTTTTGGAGCCCAAGATGCACAGGTACGCGTGGGGCATCTAGGACCTGAAATCTTGAAATCACCACAGGTAGTTCAAATTGGAAAAGTTAGGTATATTTGGTCCACGCGGTCCATGGGACATTGGGACACGTGGGACCCATAGAGTCAAAATGGCTGCATTCCTTTGTTGTGTGGAAAATTTGGGTCGAAGTAGTCCAAGAAGCACAAGTACGCATGGAAGAGTTGGGACTCAAAACCCAGTTTGTCGATTTTGCAAGGTGGGTCAAAAACTTGCAGTGAAGCAATGGTCAATGGTCCCAACGACCTGGTCAAAGGCGATGCGCTGGACCTGATTTTGCCAAAAAAATTGATAGGAAAGAGACTTACGGGTGGAGCGGATATTTTTTCCCAGCCACCAGGACACCAGGACCCGAAATGGCTGATATGCCCGCATTCAAAGGAAAATTCAATGTCTGACCCTCCCAAACTTCAAACGGCCATAACTTTTGACCTCGAGCTCCGATTTTCACAAAATTTGACTTTCTGAATGAACATGATGTCATCTATGCCAAAAAAATATTGATGAGGTTATATATATGAAAATTAAAGAAACATATCTAGCTTCAATCAATTAAATACCTAGTCCTGTCAAATGACAGAAATTCCTGGCAAATCCAAAATAGCTGCCTCCACTTAGAAGGCCATAACTTTTGCATTTCTAAAAAAACCGCACAAAATTGGGTACTGTTGAAACATTTTCTAAGCCCAATACAAAAAAAATCAAAAAATTAATAATTTGGCAAGGAATCGATGGTGATTTTGACAAAAACGTGCCCAAATTCAAAACATTTTTTAATTTGGTAGTTGGGATGCATTTAATGGAGCATGGGCTGACATTTCTCAACATTGCAAGTAATGGGATAGTATGGGGAGCCTTTTTCAAGCAAAAGAACACCATTTCACTTGATTTACTACCTTTTTCAAGTGGTTGAAGGACATATTTTGAGATTTTTCATTTTCCTCTCTCTCTCTTCTCAAATTTCTATAAATTGGAGTGTTGGGCTCATTGTAAAGGGGGATAGTTTTGAGTAGCAATAATCATCAATTTTTTTTTGTGAAACTAATGTGATACAAGCCCTTGTAGTGTACTCCTTGCATGGTGATCCAGACCTTATCTCGTAATAGATTGAACGTGTATAATTATGAAGCAATAGATGCAAGTTTGTGGAAGTTACATCCCCTACTGTGTTTTTTCTTTCCTCTTTCACTTTTAATCTCAATGCATATATATTTTGTCTATCTTACACTATTGTAGGGACCCATTATCATTATGTGTTCATGAAATATTGTTGTGAATGTATTTTCTAGATTGTGGATAACTATTATCACCCCTTCTAGTTTGTATTTTGCTTCTACTTTCCACACATAGGAAGAATATTCTCACTCTCCTTTTCTCGGTGTATCACCTCTTTAGTGTAGGATTTATTTTCATGCACTCTCTCTCTCCTTGGTCCCTTGGAAATTTAGATTAGGATAGATAGTTTTTCCTACATTAGAGTAGATTATGGCAGGTAGTTTAGGAGCAAGAACCAACTTTCTTTGGAGGTCTATCTCAAGAAGAAAGTCCCACAACTTGGAGATAGTACCCATGTTATCCAATCACACTGTGAGCTCAAGAAAAAAAACTTGTGAAAATCATAGGGTGTTTTGATTCGGTGATAACAATACTCATATTGAAGATAAGGCTTAAAAGGTGATGGGTAATCACATGATTATTGTTTAGTCATTGCTCCATTAAATAAGTAAGCGGAAGGTGAATGGTACTCAAGGGATAAGAACTTAATGGACAAAAGGTGATATAGGACTTGATTCAACAATAAAATGATTGAAGATGCAAAGCATTGAGGGGATCGGAGTTTGGGTTTACCTTCAAGTGAAGAAAATGATAAGCACCTAATCCATATGTATCATTAATAATTTATTGTCCAATCCAATTAGGAGAAAATTTTTCCGTTTACTTTTTTCCTCTTTTGTTACATGTTGATTTTCCTTCAAAACCAGTCACCGAATGAAAGGTTCATTCATGGACACATTTTTCGTAGAGCACGCTTGATATGTTTTTGATATATATTTAGAGGTGATTTAGGTGATGTTCATCTAATAACTCAAGTTCTCGCAAACATTCCCGATGAAACTCATCATCGTTGAACATCTCTTTTAGTGAGATACAAAGAGACAAAATCGAGACTTCAAGAGGCAGAACAACCTCTATACCATAGACCAAAGAGAAAGGCATGGTAGAAGTTGAAGTATGAATACTAGTACGATAATCCCATAAGGCAAAAGGAATGTGCATATGCCAATCCTTTCCAATATCATCAAAAAATTTCATAAGAATTTTTTTAAGGTTTTGTTGGTTGATTCTACTTGGCCATTTTTTTGAGGGTAGTAAGGTGAAGAAAAATTGATTTGAATGCCAAAGGAATCACAAAGTTTCCATAGGGTTTTGTTTTTGAATTGTTTTCTGTTATCAGTGATGAGATGATGAGGAACACCAAAGTGAAAAATGATGTGATGGTTGATGAATTCACATATTTTCTCATCTTTTATAGAAATAAGAGGTATGGATTTTACCCATTTAGTGTAGTATTCAGTAGCGGTAATAATCCATTGATGACATTGGGAAGAATGAGGATTAATCTCTCTAAAAATATCCAAACCCCATTGAGAGAAAGGCAAAAAGTTTCGTGCAACTTGTAAGGCATGATGAGGGGTGTGATGAAGATTAACATGTTGTTGGAACTTCACACAATGCTTGACATAGTAAAAAAAAATGGTTTAAGGTTAGCCAATAATATCCCAGGCATAGGATGCATTTAGTGACAGCTAAACCACTAAAATGAACTCCACAAATTCCGTTGTGAACTTGCTTAATGGTGTAGGTAACTTCAAAACTTGTAAGGTATCATAAGAGGATACCATCAAAGACACATTTATAAATAAGACCACCCATGATGACATAGTGAGAGATACTTTTGAGAAAGGCTCATTGTCTATTGTGAGTAGGGTTTAGAGGTAGAATTGAAAGGAAAGGTAGTAAGAAAATTTCTCATACCAAAGGTCACATTGGTCAATTTAAATGGTTGCGACAAAGGTTGACGTCCAGAAATAGATAGGAAGGTGATTGTAACCTTTTTACTATGACAAATGTTTTTGAGTCGAGGGCGAAGCGGGTATTTAAGAAGCAAGAAAGGCCATGGTATCCACAAATTTATTAGTGGAACATGGGGTGGTTTGAATTTTATAACGCTCAAAGGTAGTAAAAGGTATGTCTACATGATTCTTTTACTTTTGAAGTATTTCATTACGACACCTGGTATATACCATTAACTTGGTTTACAACCAGCTAAGATTCAACAAATATTTTAATTGACTTAATGTCCAAAGAAATGGCGGTTTGAAGGCCTAATACGAGTGTTTCATATTTGGTGATATTGTTAGTATAATTAAAATATAGTTTTAAAGATAATGGCATAGGCTCACCGTCAAGAGGAATGAGGATAACTCCGGTACCACCCCCATGCTGACATTTGGAACCGTTAAAGAATAAGGTCATCTCGGTAAATGGTATCATTCAAAAAGAGGGTAATAATGCATTTGTCTCGAGAAATAAAAGTTAGAGGATTGATTACCGAGAGATAGGTGCCTCTACAAGTTGGTCGATGATGATTTGTCCTTTGAAATATTTCTTATGAGTGAATTTGAGTTCTAGGTCTATAAGAAGCATAAGAAAATGTGTAGCTCATTGATGTTGGTAAGGCTTGGCATACATGTAATGTAAGGGGTTCGTATTGGTGATAAAAATGTTTTGTGGTTAAGTAGGTAATGGCACAATTAAGTGGTGACAAAACTAAGGTTCAAAAGAGTTTTTGGCATGAGTGTATCTAGTTTCATAGTCAAAAAGTGTATGAATTATATAATTAATCATTTGCTCCTTGTGTTTCTCATCGCGATGAGTGAGCATGGAACCCAAGGAATGATCAGTAGCAGAAATGTAAAGGTAAAATGGTTGGTCATCCTTAGGGGGAATGAGCACATGCATTTGGAGGAGATACTGTTTCAAGGCTTCAAAGGATTTGTGGCATTCATCACCCCATGATGTGAATCCAGCTGCAAGAGGTTGAAATACCTCCAAAAACACACATAAACAGCTTTGCAAATAAAACTAGGAGTTTCAAAATAGCTTACTTCTCATTCTGGAATTCACACTGATCTATTACATCATTACAATTCTCCTTTTATTTCAAGACTACTCTAAAACCCTAAAATGCCAAAAACCCTAAAATGCCAAAAAACCCTAAAATGTAGAACAACTCGGATTGACCCAAAATTTGCGTGCCAAATATGAATTCATAAATTAGGGCTCACGCGAAATTTGGACTTATTCTGACAAGCACAACAAAAGTTATTAAAGTTCTAAGACCTATTCAAAAGCGGAAAAAACATTCGAGCCAATTTTAGGCCACTAGATGACGGAATCCGAGCCTGAAAACGTGCCAAAATGAGCACAACCTTGCAAGAAATGTTGACCCCAGCATAGTACTAATGTATATCTACCACCCTGTAAATTTTCAGAGACGATCCAACGGTCGGATCAAAAGTTATGGCCTCTGCAAGTTATGCTCCCGCATCATTCTCCCCTGGTTGAAAAGAATTCAGCTCCTACAAATTCTGTTGATGGAACTCATCTAATTTTGCACTGTCAATTTTCCTCAACTCCCACTCAGGAATCCAAGTGTTTTCTTCTTGCTGCAAACCTTCCCACTATACCAAATATCTGTTGTAGCTCCCATGTCTAGTAGTGATTGTCTTTTGGTCCAAGACACGCATTACCCTCTCCTTTTTCTCCTTCGGCATCTATTTCTTCCAATTTATTTCTTCCTCCTCTACAACATTTTCATCATGACCTGAAACTTATATAAGTCAAAAACATTAAAAACTGGTGAGATAGCAAAGTTTTCAGGTAGCTCCACCTTGTAGGCATTATCACTCATTTTCTTCAGAATCCTACATGGCCCAATCTTCTTATACTTGAGTTTATTATATGTCCCCTTTGGAAACCTCTCTTTTCTAAGATGAACCATCACCATATCTCCTTCTTCAAATACACTTACTCTCCTACCGCATCTCGTAATGTTTTATATCATGCATTACTCACTTTTAGCTTTTCCCTCACTTCATCTTGTAGTCAGAGAATTTGTTCTGCAAATGCTTCTGCATCATCACTAGTTTCATCTTCACCTGGTAGAACAATTAGATCAAGGACCCCCTTCGGATTCCTACCATATACAATCTGGAAAGGAGACCTCCCTGTTGACCTATTTATCGAGCTATTATATGCAAACTCAGCTTGAGGTAAAGCTAAGTCCCATTGTTTTGGCTTTTCTCCAACTATACAACGTAGGAGATTTCCCAAGCTTCTGTTCACTACTTCAGTCTGCCCATCAGTCTGGGGGTGATATGCACTACTGAACTGTAGTTGTGTCCCCAATTTCTTCCACAGAGTCCTCCAAAAGTGACTCAAAAACTTCGTGTCCCGATCTGAAGTGATCGTTTTTGGAATTCCATGCAATCTAACCACTTCTAAAAAACAAATCTATAATTCTGGAAGCAATATTAGTTTTTTTACAAGAAATAAAATGTGCCATCTTAGAGAATATATCAACCACAACAAAGATAGAATCATTCCCTTGCTATGTGTTAGGAAGCCCTAACACAAAATCCATACTCAGATCAACCCATGGCCCTGTAGGGATAGGCAATGGCATATACAACCCAGTATTTTGTGCATGACCCTTAGCCATTTGACACACTCTACATCTTGCTACAACCCTACTGATGTCCCTCTTTACCTTTGGCCAATAATACTTTTCTATGACAAGAGAAATTGTCTTACTTATACCAAAGTGTCCAGCCAACCCTCCACTATGCAATTCTCTTATAATATTTTCTCTCATTGAACCAGCAGGGATGCACAATTGTTTCCCCCTAAACAAATAACCATCTTGTATCAAATAATCAAAAGAATCACTACCTACTGTAGGCTCCTTAAGCTTTCTGACAACATCACCAAAATCAGGATCACCTTCATACAATTCCTTAACTGCCTCAAACCCTAGGACTTTATTTTCCATTGTTGTCAAAAGGGCTACACGCCTACTCAAGGCATCAACAACTTGATTCTGCTTACTGACTTATGCTTTAAAACAAAATTATATTCTTGCAAAAATGAAACCCATTTTGCATGCCTACTATTTAGTTTCTTCTGTGTGTTTACATACCTCAAGGCTTCATGGTCAATGAAGAGTACAAATTCCTTTGCTACCAAGTAATGTCTCCAGTTCCTTAATGCCTGAACAATAGCGTAAAATTCCACATCATAAGTAGAATATTTCCTCCTGAATTCATTTAGATTTTCACTGAAGAATGCCACAGGTCATCCTTCTTGACTCAACACAACTCCAATCCCAACATGTGAGGCATCACAATCAACCTCAAAGACCTTGCTAAAATCTGCAATACCAAAACAGGTGCTTCTGACACTTTCTTCTTCAACAATTCAAAACTATCTGTTGCTTGCCTTGGTCCATACAAACTCCCTCCCTTTTGTACACTCTGTTATGGGTGTAACAATGCTACTGAAATTCCTGATGAACTTCCTATAAAAAGTTGCCAATCCATGAAAACTACGAACCTCTGTCACATTCCTTGAATAGGCCATTCCAAAATTTCCTTCACTTTTTCCTCATCCATCCTCACTCCATCCCCTGATATGACAAATCCCAAAAAAACAAGACTCTTCTGAAGGAATCTACACTTCTTTAAGTTTGCATATAGACTCTCTTTACGTAACAAGTCTAGCACCAATTTCAGATGTAACAAGTGTTCTTCCACTGTCTTATTGAATATCAAAATATCATCAAAATAGACAACAAAAACTTACCATTGTATTCTCGAGTACTCTGTTCATCAACCTCACCTCATGAATGTACTGGGTGCATTAGATAGCCCAAATGGCATCACCATCCACTCGTATAATCCATCTTTTGTTTTAAAAGTAGTTTTCCATTCATCCCCTTCACGGATTCAAATCTGGTAGTAACCACTCCGTAGGTCAATCTTGCTAAAATATCGGGCTCCCGCTAGCACATCCATCATATCATCCAATCGTGGAATTGGAAACCGATACTTAATTGTGATCTTGTTTATGGCTCTACTGTCTACACACATTCTCCAGTCTCCATCTTTTTGGGAGTCAATAATGCTGGAGTTGCACATGGACTCATGCTTTCTCTCACTAACCCTTTCTGTATTAGATCTGTCACTTGTCTGTTCAACTCTTCACTCTGTGTCGACTCATCCGATAGGCTACCTGGTTTGGAAGGGCCGATCCTGGGATCAAATCAATATGGTGTTGAATATCTCGCTTTGGGGTAACCCATCTGGTAGCTCATCTGGTATGACATCTTTGTATTCTTTTAGTATCTTTTCTACTGCAATAGGTATATTAAAGCCTTCTTTCTCCAGCTTCTTTGACATTAGTGCATAACAACATCCAGCTTCTTCCATTTCTGTAACAAACTCTTTTGTAGCCAATAAGCCCTCACTCTTTTCTTCTTCCTTAAGGGTAATAAGACCACCTTTACACCATCCTTCCAAAAGATATATGTATTTTTCCCTCCATCATGTGTAACCTTTCTATCGTATTGCCAAGGCCTACCCAGTGATATATGACATGCATCCATTGGGATAACATCACACCACACCTCATCCCTGTAGGTATTCCCAATTGAAAACTTTATAAGGCATCTTTTATCTATGGTTACTTCATTTCCTTTCTTGAACCATGATATATGATAGGGATATGGGTGCTTGTCACATCTCAAATTCAGTTTATCAACCATTACAATTGAAACCATATTTTCACAACTACCACCATCAATAATAATTTTACATACCTTTCCTCCAGAGGTGCATCTTGTTCGAAATATATTTTTTCAAAGCCACGAATCAGCTCCAAAAACATCACGTTCTTTCTCCTTCCTTGGGACAATCATCATCCTCCTTATCATGAGGGTTTCACCCAAGTCTGCAGCAACCTCCATTTCTTCTTCCTCTTTAGCCTCAACCAGATTTACTCGTGGTTTTTCTCCTTGCCATCTATCTTGTGTAGGATAGTGCGGACACTCAAAAGCTCTGTGCCCCTCTTCACCACATCTGTAACATGTATATTGCCTTTGGGGGCTATTCCAGCCCCGTCCTCCATTATAACCTCTTCCCCTCTGAAATCCCCTACCTCTTTGGTAGTTACCATGGCTTTGACCAGAATCTTCATGCCCTTTTGTATTAGAGGATTCACCTTTTGTAGATTCAAATCTATCCCTGCCCTCATTGGAGATGATGATGGACCTCTCTTCACACCTCTTCTAAAATTACTCCTCTTGTTCTTTTCCTCTGCCTTTAATGCAAGTTGATAAGCATCATCTAGGCTATGGATCCGGAGCATACTCAGCTCATCTTGTATGGTGTAACTCAACCCATTTATGTACCATGTAGCCTTTTGTTCTTCAGACTCTCCCTGTTCCACCCTGATTGATAACTTGTAAAATTCATTAGTATACTCCTCAATGTTGAGATCCTTCTGCCTTAGGTTTTGGAACCTTCGAAAGAGTGTCTGAGCATAATCTACAGGAAGAAACTTTTCTTTCAACTTCTTTACCATTTTATTCCAGTTTTGGATCTTGCCCTTTCCATTCCTTTGTCTTTCATTTTGTAGGTGATCCCACCAGATCAATGCATGTCCGGCTAACTTAGTGCATGCAAACTTAACCTTCTTCTCCTCTGAAAGGGTTTTCCACTCAAAGAATTTTTCCATGCGATTTAACTAGTCAATCAACTCCTCTGGTCGTAACCCTCCACCATAATCAGGAACATTAATCTTGATGTCATCATTCTTTCCCTCTAAATCCTTGATCAATCTCTCCTCAAATGGTCTCTCATTCAAGGTTTCTTCGTCTCTCTCATTTTCTTCTTCATCTCCTCCTTCATTCATTAATGGAGGCTCTTCTTCAATATCACTATCTGGGTTTGCATCCCCATTTGCATGTCTCCTTCTAAGGTGGGTAACTTCCCCGTGAGCTCAGTAACTTGTCTCTGTAGCTCCTACATATGCCTATTCATCTAGGCATAACCTCCCTCTCGCATCTAGCCATGGTTATATAAAACAGAGGTAAAAACTACACATAAAAATGTAATATGTTACCTTAACTATTTCCGCAAGATCAAAATCTAGCTCTGATACCAATTGATGTGAATCCAGCTGCAAGAGGTTGAAATACCTCCAAAAACACACATAAACAGCTTTGCAAATAAAACTAGGAGTTTCAAAATAGCTTACTTCTCATTCTGGAATTCACACTGATCTATTACATCATTACAATTCTCCTTTTATTTCAAGACTACTCTAAAACCCTAAAATGCCAAAAACCCTAAAATGTAAAACAACTCGGATTGACCCCAAAATTTGTGTGCCAAATATGCATTCATAAATTAGGGCTCACGCAAAATTTGGACTTATTCTGACAAGCACAACAAAAGTTATTAAAGTTCTAAGACCTAGTCAAAAGCGGAAAAAACATTCGAGCCAATTTTAGGCCACTAGATGACGGAATCCAAGCCCGAAAACGTGCCAAAATGAGCACAACCTTACAGGTAATGTTGACTCTAGCAAATTACTAATATATATCTACCACCCTCAAAATTTCAGGACGATCCAACGGTCAGATCAAAAGTTATGGCCTCTGCAAGTTATGCTCCCGCATCACCCCATTTGAAGGAGACATCCTCTTTGAGGAGATGATGAAATGGATGGAATCGGTTGGAAAGATGCAAAATAAATTAAAGAATAAATTGCAACTTACATTCAAACTAAAAATTTAACGAGGGTTAATAGATGGAGGCATTTCAAGAATAGCCTTGATTTTAGTAGGATCAACTTCTATGCCACACAAAGAAATGATAAAACCAAGGAGATTTCCAGAGAGAATAGTGAAGACACACTTCTTAGGTTGAAGGAAAACATAGTACTTGATGAGATGGTTAAAGATGACCTTAAGGACTATAATGTGTTTGGCCTAATGTTAATATTTGGTAAGGAGATCGTTAATGTATGTTGATTAGAGAATACTTTTATAGATCACACAAGAAGGCCAGGATCAAGGGCACAGAGGGACAGGAAGAACCTACGTGTAGAGGGAAAGTTCAACATTCAAGACTTAGCTGATTTTGAGCATGAAGACCTATTTTTAGAAGATGGCATGCAGAACACACCAACGATGCAGAGACGTGTGTGCCATGAATTTTCTATCTTTAGAGGATCGGATCAAGTGTTTTTCATGGAGACGAGCTAAGAATATGATTTTCACTTCAATTAACTATAAGAGGTCTATAGATAGCACACTTGCATGTGTGGCTATGCCTATAAATGGTGTGTGGCTATTAATAGCATGTGGCCTATTTCTAGAATAGATAAGCGGTGAAGGGAAAGTCCCCACCCTATATATATGATATGAAGAACATAGTAGAATATACATAGAGAGAGATGGATGTATGAAGGTATAGAGGTATGCACATATGATTGGATTACTATATCGGATCCATGTGCACATCGGTATAGATTTCCATTATTGTAAGGAGATTTTGTGTTATTAATAGATGGAAGATATTGGCCGAACCTAAGTGTCATTCCTATGTGTAATTGAGTAGTGCATGTTCTTGATTCAATCATGATTACTATTTAAACTTGTTCTTTCATAGATCTGAATGTAGCATGCATTGTAGAATGATGGATTAGTTATGGATCTATATGTTTCTTCCTTCATCACACTAACATCCTACTACAACAACCCTAAAGAGGAACCTGGTACCTTTGCGCGCTTCGGTGAGCGCTTAGTCTAGGCTGAGTGATGTGCCAGCGTGACTAGGGTGTTATCTAGTAAATTCTAGGTTACATCATTGGATCTATTACTTGGACCTCTTTTTCAGTTTTTTTAGGATGGTTCACGATGAAGATGTACCAGTTAACTCTACCAAGTATTGAGGAATGGATACATGATCTAGAGGAAGAATATGCACAATGGTTCAACAATGGATCTGAGTTTAATGCACACACTTGGGTAGAACAAAATCTTTATGACAGCCTATACGAGATATTTTTTGCTATCTTTCCAAAGTAGAACTATATGAGTGGCATACTACTTATACATCTCAATGGACTTGGTGGTATTGTGCACTTGTTTAGACACAGAAGAATTTCAGGCCCTTTATGAAGCTGATTTGATCTAGACTCACACTGCGGATATGTGGTTTCATGGTGTTCTAAACAATTATATTCTAGAATATTCAATTTCAACATATTCTTTCCCGAGAGGTAGCTGAATTCCAGTTTTTATGGTATCCAAGAGGAGTATATCTACAAGGTATTCCACTGGCAATCAAGATCTTGATGGTAACTTTGAACCTAGAGAGTAAACTAATGGCTAACTAAACTTCACCATGCGTAAGGGCAGGAACAGGTTTGGTGAAAGATGGTAGACCTAGCGGTAGAGAGGCAGAGAGAGGAGAGGTGGCTTAAGTATAATGAGGCACATGAGAGGGAGATAGAGAAGTAGTGTTTCGTTGCAGAAAGTATGGTGTTGAGGAGAGATATGGCTTTTGAAGGATTTAAAGTTCACGTAGAAGACGTGGAGCCAGCATCGGAAATCCCCATCTTGGAAAACATGATAGAGATCCCCCTTGGCCTCCCACGAAGTGTGCCAACAGATACTACCCGGGTCGTGGGCATGCATCTTAATCCACTTGGTGACCTAGCCCTTGTGCTTAGTTTTTTAGTATCTAGTATGACAAGTAACCAACAAGCTAACTTGGGAAGAAGGAGAGAATGAGTAAGTAAGGGAGCAAGTATATCAATGGTAGGATAGATGAATTCAATGATATTTGGAGGAACATTCTTAGGCACATCATCCGCACAAAAACATGGGTTCGTAAAATGTTGGATTCACCTTTGGAAGTGGAACTACCTCACAGACTGTAGGGGTTCGAGATAGTAGTATTGTCGAGCACACATGGGAGTACATATACAAGTCTTATTCCAGCTATAGGTAGAGAATCAAGAGGTATAGGTGGTTCTAGTTCCAGTGGATCTAGGGGTTCTAGAGGCGAGGGAACACAAGAGGTTTTGGATCGTGTGGTCAAGGTCCGCAAAGAACCACAAAATATCTATATGGAGATGTCTCTTCGTCTCCTAGAATATATAGGTATAGAGGATGCTTCCAAACATGTGCATATTTGTGAAATATTGTGGCACGCTAAAGGGATCATTGCTTCTGAGTGAAAGGAAAGTCAATTTTCTACTACATTACAAGGACGTGCACACAACTGGTATAGGAAGTTTGACCCTGATCAAACTTGTGTGGATTATGCAGCATTGAAGGATGTTTTCTTGAAAGAGTTCCATATCCCTGAATTTGAGAAGAAAAGTATCAATGCGCTTAAAGATATCAAGAAAAGCACTACTGAGAGTGTATGTGAGTATGATGCCCATTTTAAGACACTTCTATCTAAGCTATCTTATGATATTCATGCAAGCCAGCATGCACAATGGTTTGTTGGAGGATTGATTACACCATTTAGAAGGGCGCTATCACATAAGACATACACTGATCTCGCGTGAAACACCGGAAGTAGATTTCCATTACTGAGGCAGTTGTGAGTATTTACACTAGCATTATTCCATTCTTAGAGGCACAAATTATAGCTATGGAAAAGAAATTAAAGAATCTATCAGCAAATTTAGCCCATGAAACATGCTTAGGAATTTGGTGTACAGATTGTGAAGTGGAAGGTCACACCAAGGATAGTTTCCTCATAGATTTGTACACTCATTACTTGTTGGATTATGAGATCTATCATTTGAATCATGATGCTAGTCACTTTCCATTGTTATAGCGCGTGATAAGGAAGAATGTATCCTACTTTTGCAAAATTTTCTGGTCCATGACCTATGATACTTAAGATTTTCGGTTGATTAGTCAGATCTAGGATGCTATAGACATTGGGGCATGACAGACAAGTGTAATAGATAATTCTAAGGGTAATAATGAGCGCCGGATTAGGATCATAATCAAATGTGCTATGACAAGAAAGATGGGTGTTTTGAAGAAGGTCGTGGAAGGGGACGTGGATATCATAGTGGATATGGAGGATGAGGCCATGGTGGAGGAAGAGGTGAGTTCTCTCATGGAACATGTTATACGTGTGGATATCCCGACCACTATAGGTGTGAAATTCCTTTGAATATTACATGTTATTTATGTGGAAATAACCATAACTATGAAGAGTGCTCATACTTATATGAGCATCTGAGTAAGCAACATAAGCAAGAAAAAATGCATCGGGATGGTTAGAATCCAACACATGGTAGAAGATCAATGGATGCCCAAGATAGTAGAAGGACTTGAGGCATTGATAGTGAAGTTTACTACATGAGTTGAAGCGGCACGCAAGAGAGGCATTACACCGAAGGTTACGATCACCAAGGAGGAGGTTATGCATGCAAGGTACCCAGATCCTATTTATCAGAAGGAAGTCTACCAGGATACCATGGAAGTGCTACGAAATCTTTGGGGTGAGATACAATACTTAAAGGAGCAGAAGAAAACATCATGTAATCCAAATGGATATAAATGATCTAAGAGAAGTGTGCAAAATGTTGCGCCAGGAGAACATCATTACACTATTAGGAAGTTGGTTAAAAGGGAACACTCTACGCGTGCAAGTATTGAGATCAGATGAAAAAATTTTCATGCAAATCTCCGCCCTAATAACATTGACTATGACAAGGAAATTACTCTTAATGTTGTTGAGCAACATATTGATTAATATAGGTGTGGGAGTAAATGTGCCTACATTATATGCATGGGTACAAATGGGAAGGCATCCAATTCAGCCATCATCTAATGTTTTGTTTATGGAAAACCAAAATAAGGCCATTCCCATAGGAGTTTTGAAGGATTCATCTATAACCATATAAGGGGCCAAGTTCTCTGGGGATTTTGAAGTATTAGCACTTGCAGTAAGTAAACAATTTTCCATCCTTGCTTGGATTCCTTGGTGTTATGAGAATAATTATAACTTGAGATTCAATGAGGGGTATATCAGCTTCAAGAACAAGGAGGAAAGAGTTATGATACCTCTAACAGATGGGAAGCCTACACCATATGTTGAGCCTCTAAGTGAGGAGGACTTAAACATAAATTATGTACGTGCTCTTCAAGACCCAGAGGTCAATGAGCCATCAAATGAAGGCATATTACAATGGGAGGATTCTCATTCTATTAGTGATAATATGAGTATTTATTATGACACTTGGGCTCATGGTACATATGAACTAGTAGGGCGCAAGGTGAAAAGTCTAGTTGCGTGCAAGAATGGAATTTGTTCAGTATGATGGATAGGTAGAACAGTACTTGGTATATAGGGGTAGAAGATCTTCCTACTTTTTTGAAAGCCATGGAAACACAAAGTGGAAAAATCAAATTAAGAGAAGATATATGTTAGTATATACCTTGTGTGGGACAACAATGCGCTGGTGGGTAGTCCACATAAATAATCTTATAAAATGGGAAGAGATTGGAGTTTCCTTATTTATTAGGTTTGTAAGGAACAATGCAACTATGCGAGATATAATCTTATCATGGTGATCAACCTATTCAACATGACATTCAAGTAGTGTGAGAGACTATGGACACCAGGATAGGAAGCATTACCACCTTCACTCTGGGTGCATAGATTATACTATATGCTATAAGGATGCGCACATACCTAGTATGTATACGTAGAAAAATTTCAAGAGACTGGGAACTAGAAAAATTTGACCGTAGGAATGATCCAGACCTTTGACTACTTTTCTTCCCAACCTTCAATAGAAGAGGATTTAAAATATTTCAAGCGCTTAACTATGAGAGATAGTGCAAAATCCAAAGAGCATATTCAGGAATTATTTGGTGAGGCAGAGTCCAGAGCATGTTTTGAAAGGGAAGAAGAAATGGACTCCATACTACTTGAATGCACTTGCCTTGAGAAAGAGAAAGGAAAGATGGTTTACATCATGGATGATGAGGAAGTTGAGAACCTAGATATTGAGCATTCATAAGGGGTTCTGGAGAGGAGGCACATATAGTTGAAGAAACCATGTCGATGAATAGTTATATAGGTTACAATGCATGCAATCATAATTAGAAGACATTGTTGTCTTTCTACAGACTGGTGTGGCACCAGAAGGAATGAAGGCATTAGAAAAGAAACAACTTGCTATATGTGTGACACTGTTTATGTTAATAAGTGGTGACCTCTACAAGTTAGGAAGAGATGAAGTATTACGATGTTGTGTATTAGAGCATGAGCATCAAGATATTGTGGAAGAAGCCCATGGTGGTATTATAGGAGGCTATTATGCAGGTGATGCAACTACCCAAAAGATCCTACTTGTTGGATTATGGTGGGAGACATTGTATAAAGACTGTAAAGAATATTGTAAGGCATGTGATCATTGTTAGCACCTAGGAAAACCAGGGTAAAGAGATGAGATGCCTTTGAGACCAATTACTAGTGCTGAACTATTTGAGAAATGGGCCATTGACTTTGTAGGACCTATTTCACTAGCTGCACATAGGACTAGGTCACACTATATCATTACTTGCATAGATTATCTCACATGGTGGGAAAAAGCAACACCTACGAAGGAATGTATAGAAGCTACAACAACTAGGTTTATATGGGAGAATGTTCTTACAAGATATAGATGTCCTTTAAGCTTGAAAAGTGATAGGGGAATGCACTTTTGAATGAGACAATCGGGATCCTATTGGATGAGTTTATGTAACACCCTCAACAATTGTTATATTCCTCCTTTGAATTTTAAGTGTTGACATGTGATTTTCTTCTAAAGATGTGTTCTTTTGATTTTTGGATATCATGCTTGATATGGATAAATATTTTTGTTCTTAAGATAATTATAATGGAATGGAATGGCTTCCTTGAATCCATTTTTCACTTCGTGTAGGTGAGTTGCAATCTAGTTTAAGAGTTCCAAAATTACCTCTTTATTCGACTCATCCTTGGATCAATTTCAATGATCCAAGGAATGTTTTAAACCTTCTCAGCTTAATGAATGGTAAATTTACATTCCATAATTGAGGGACATGGTGGACTGAATTTTTTATTACAAGTTATTTAATCTTGTGTGAACATGTTTCTATTCAATTGTATGTTTTACTTAGGTCCTTGGAGATTGATCTTGACAATACATTGCGACGTAAATGAAATACACAACTATTCATGACATAGGAAGGATTCGAAATCCTAAAACTAAAGGATTATCTTACAAAATCCTAAGTTGGGTAAGAATATTTACTACCTAGCTATGTTACTTAATTGAATTTATTTTTCTAACCTAAGCCTTGTGCTAAGGGAATATGGAAAGGTTGCTAGGCTATCTAAATTAACCTAAAACCTAATGCTATAAGGTTATGAGATGATCTAACCTAATGTTGGAATTACCTAATGTAATGTGTTAAGGCCTAAGGTAATTATTCCTAAACTAACCTAAGTTTTAAGGGATCTATCCGAAGCTATTTAAATGGAAACCTAAATGGGTCCCATTCCTCTAAGGTGACGGTTCCAATGGTATTGAATTGTTGATAAGGTTCTTAAAGGCATTAAGTACTGCCAAGTTTTGGTAGGGGCTAGTTGATTTGATGTAGGCTTATGTGGAAGCTCCACTAAAGATGGAATCACATGTTAAATGGGAATTGGCATTCGCCAGATTTGGGAGGCAGTGGAAAGGAGAGTTGAGTAGGAAAATTGGAATTAATGAAATTAATTGGCCTCGGGTTTTTTTCACAAACCATCTAGGAAACTTGGAAGGAAGGTTTAGGGGAGGTTGTTGGTTTTTGCATGCTTTTCAGATTTTTCTCTACATGAAGCAAACTGGTTCTTCAAACCAGCAGTTCGACTTGCACTTCATTACTATTTTTAACTCACCTAGTCTATTTTTGATCATGGGAAGATATATGAGGCATGATGAGGAAAGTGTTTGGTTAGTTGATCTTTCATGGAGGATAAAAGGAGTTGGAAGCTTGTCTGAAGTCTCCTTCGATTTGGCAGAAGTGCTATCAGGCATGATAGGCTCTAACCATTAAGATCTCTTGCTTTCTTCTAAATGTTTCATTAAAATGACTTTGCTCTTATGAGATTCTTGGCTTGCATGTTTTATCTGGTTATTTGCTTGCTAGGTTTTGTAATCTCTAGAAATTTGGGTATGAATCCATGGAAAATTAATGATAAGTGTTGGAAACTTTCTTGGTATGTGTTAATTAGTGAGACATGCATGAGAAACTTGTTATTGTAGCTCTGCTTGTCATTTCTTGAACCAGTATTTGAAGAGTTGTGTTTTTAACTGACCTTCATCACTTGTTTATTTGGTTATGAGTTTTTGGGAACCTTGAATCCCATCTAATCTTACATTTGAGCTCGTGTTTTGGTTTGAGCTAGAGCTTTTATTTGAGCTCGTGTTTTGTTTGAGCTAGAGCTTGTATTCGGTTCGTGTTTTGCTTGAGCTTGAGCTTGTATTTGAATGGGTGTTTTGTTTGAGCCTGTATTCAAGTTCGTGTGTAGTTTAAGCTTGATTCAGGGTTAGTGTTTTGTTAAGAATTTGGGTTGGAGGTTCTTGTTACTCTAAAACCGTGTTTGGATTCTTGAGTAATCTTGGACTATTGTTTGAAGTCCATATGTACCTCATACTCATGTTTATTCTTGTGTTATTTTGGACTATTAATGGAAGTTCATAATTTACACAGTAATCATATTTTATGAGTAGTTCTAACTCTGGTTAGGAGCTCATGTTTCATTTTGAGATGGTATGAGTTTTCTTGTTTTGAAATACAAACTAGAATGGGAATTTGTGGTTTCCCTGAACCTACGAATATCTACTTGAATGGTTCTGAACTCTTGTGAGAAACTTGTGTTTCATTTTGAGTTGGAAATAGGTTTCTTATTTATGTTATAAACTGGTTAAGGTTGTTCATATTATATTTTGACTTGTATCATGATATTTGTATATATTTGTGCTCACGTTTGAGACTTTGTGATTCGACACTTTGTACATGTAATTTGATACATAATGTTTGGAATTTTTAGTTGAACGATGTGTTAGCTCTGTTCTGGTATTTTGAGTTGGTTTTAAATTATATTCTAGTTGAAAGCTTATAACTCCTTTAATGCAAACTACGCTTACTCTAGGTAATTCTAGGTAAGTAGTATGACTGAGCTGTTTGAATATCTCTTGAGATTTAACTAGAAATGCTTTCGTTTGATATTGGATTAGAACTTATTTTATAAATGAGTTTTGTACCAGTGCTTAGAGATTGTAGTGGAAGGATTACTTAACTCTGTTCAGTTTGATTATTAGTTCTAAAGGAATTATGACCCACTTACTCTTAAGTACAAAGTTGTGGGGGCATTTTAAAGGAACTTCAGTTTTGAGTTCGAGTATACTCCCAAACTGGTTTAGTTTAAGGTATTAGGTTTTCTATTCTTGTTGGGATCAATAAGTGAATACTTGAGTCTCTTAAAAGAAAAATAAAATTGAGAATCCTTAGGGACAAAGTGTTGTTTTTGAACTTTACTGTTTATGTTGATCTTAACTGAAATTGGAACTCATGCTTTTTATTGATAAGGACTATAAGGGAGACTTGCAATACATTTTCCTTACAATGTGTTGGTTTGTTCTCTCTTCTGGGAACTAGTATATGAGCTTATCGTTTGGATTAGAAACGGGAATTTGTTGTTAAGTTAAGAGAAATAAATTAAGGATTGAATCAAATTTTGATAAGATTCCTTTTCTAACCTGTAGGGATTAGTTCATTTGATTGAACCCTTCTGTTATTAGTTCTCTTGTGAAATGGAGATTTATTATAATTGTTTAATCTTCCTTGTTCATATCATTTTTGAAGTGATGTAGGAAGAGATTTGATGTTTCATTTTTTGAACAGAAAATATAATCTTGTTGGTAGACTATTTAAATTCTATATTCCTTCTTAGATTGATATGGGATTATGTTCTGATTAAAATCTTAAATGTTGAATTTAAAGGTAGTTGTCCTTTAAACGAAACAATTAAATTCATGTTATGAACCTTTTCTATTTTTAGATGTTTTTGAGTTGAGCATAGTTTGGAATGAATATTCTTCTTCCATGCTTAGGAGCTAGATGAATCATCCTAATGAGAACTATGTTGTAAACCCTTTCTTTGTCTTATAGTAAAGTTAAATGTTGTATTCCATTATGATAGAATTGGGAACAATATGATGTTATGATCTATTGTTTGTTTAAAGGTAATTGATAGGATCAATTAAACTTTAATTTTGTGAGGTATATGTTGTGGATTAAATTTTGTTCTTCTCTTAGAAGTGAATTTAGATGGGTTAATGTACTTCTTTTCTGATTGTTACTACTTATTGATATGTATGATATATTAATTGTTTCATTAAAGTAGAGTTGTTTTAATGGAACAATTAGTGGAATGCACTTTGTTTTAAGGCTTAGTGCTTATCATGCTCAATTCATGGAACTGACCCGTGCTAGCAATTTTTGCAGATGGACTTCGTAAGTGATAAAAGAAGGAAAAACTTATATGATGCATTGGCTGATTTAAGTCTGATTCTTTGTGAAGAATTCTGATTCATTCTTAAGATTGTATTGAAAAAGAAAAGTTGTATTCTTTTTAGAATGAAGGCGGTTGTTATGCAGTATGCCTAAAATGCATAAGTCTTGTAAATGTATAAGTTATAAAGATGAATTGAAAGTTGAGAATTTACTTGTATTGGTTGTGTAAATTATCTTGTACTTGTATGAAAGAGATGGATTTCTATCTTGTTGATATTCTTCATATTATTTATATGCTTAATTGGTTATCCTTTGATAAGTTGGATAAAGGGATTTAGTTCAATTTCCTAATTAAGATGTAGCTTGTTAAGTTGTAGAATATGATGTTCTTTATCTAAACTATTTAACATAGTAATGTAATGTGTGATGAACATACATTAAGAAATATGGATATTGGGTAGGATATACCCTAACACTTAAACATGTAGATAAAGACTCTTTCTCTTTCTTAATTGAATATAAACCAAAAGGTTTGGAAATATGATTACAATTTATTAGACTTCATTTTGTATGAAGTCTACTTTAAATTGGATATATTCGGACGTTGAACCTTCTAAAAGTTATTGTACTTTTTAAATGAAACTTATGATAATGTTATTGTATTCTGGTTAATTGGTAGTTTAACTGAGAAATCAAACATTAAAAACAACCATAAGTATAACGAATTTCTTCATGGACTAAATGAAGAAAATTAGGAAATAACTTATTGAGTGTTGGATTAGGGTTTGACAGGGTTGTTGTAATCAAGAAATAATCCAAACTAACAATGTATTAACAATCTCCTTGGGGGTATGTACATCTTGATGAGGTAGTTTCTATAGGATGTTGGCACACACCAACTGTAGGGCTATAATTTTGAGAAGGCTTGGGTCTTCTCAAGAATACAACATTGTAGTTGACATGTGGCATCACCCTTCCACATTGATCATCTAGATCTACACACAATAGGAACTCGGACTTGAACTTAGTTTCTCTCTAGGTCGGATAGGAGCATATTTAGGATATGAATTAGCTTCCAATGGCTTAGGGTATGTTGGCACATCCAGTCACTTAGGTCAACCGAGTATGCCCATTTACCCTAAGCCATTGTGAGTGTCTTCCTATAATAGGTTATGTTTCTATCTAGGGCTAGGGTTAAACCTAGAACAAGTGGACTGACGGTAGTCAGTAAAGACCAATCATGATAATAGAGGAGTGAGGTGAAGGACGTATTCCAATATGATGAGTATGTCATCTAGGAATAGTGACATACACAGTATGTTGTAAATCTTTGGCCAAAGTATCACAAGCTGCTTGGTTGCGTTGTCCTATGTCACCTAGTTTAAAGTAATGTGATGTCAGATGAATATTGGTAACAAATATTTAGATAGGTTCTTTAAATAGATCACTCAGTACCTGGAATAGGGTAAGAAAACCAAGTATACGTAGTATACGACAAGTATTTAATACTAAAGTTAAACATGAATAGATCGGTAGGTAACCAAGTCATGGAATGAATAGATCGGTGTATCACCGAGTCATTCACAACTGCATATGGTTATCTGTTATGAGATTGATTGAATTGAATGTGTGTTCTAAATAATGTTTTATTTAGAACCGTGAACATTATAAAAAAATTCCCTTGTTTCTAAAGTCTTAAAATGGGAATGTTACATCTTGGTATCAGAGCTAAAGGTTGCAGCTCTTGGACCTATTGTGTCCATAATCTGATGAAACTTAAATTTTCTTGTAACAAAAATGGTGAGAACAAGAGGAAATGTTACAAATAACCCTCCACCTGAGGAAGGAGTAGCAACTTCCCAGAAACTCAATGAGATCCTTGTTGCCATGTTGGACACAAGAGATCATTTGGTTGTGCTTGAACAACAAGTAATGGGTAATGAGGAGGAAGAAGAAGCTGATAACAATAATCAGCCACCTCCAGGGGACAATACCAATGTGGGTGTTGATAATAACAATGTTAACATACATGTTCAGTTTGAGAACAAAAAGGCTAGGCTAGTAGCAGAACTCACTAATGACATAAAAATGATAAGTCCACCCAAGTTTGATGGCACCACATTAGAGATGGGGCTGAGAACTAGCTCAGTGAAATGGAGAAATACTTTGCAATAAGAAATTTCTCATAAGAAACAAAGGTGATATGGGGAGCATATCAAATTTCTCACGAAGCATCTTCATGGTGGGACAACCGCAAGGATGAGTTGAACATTGATGAATCTAATATCACATGGGACCAATTTAAATGTTACTTTAGGCAACGATGGCTGCCACAACTCTACTATGATTAGAAAATGACTGAATTTAAGAACTTAGCTCAAGGAAAGCTAACCAGAATCGAGTATTGGGAGTGATTTACAAAACTCCTTAAGTATGTGCCTCAGTACAAAACTGACGAGAAGTTTAGGATATGGAAATTCATCATGGGATTGAATCCCATTATAGGGGAGAGGTGGATGTTCACAGCCCAACCATGATGGAAGGGGTTGTTGAAAAATCCATAAGGCAGGAACATAAATTAAAGACAATTTATACTCACAAGGAGGAAGTAAGGAAGAAGAATCCCAACTCCTCTTCATCATCTCTTGCACCCAAGAAAGGACCATGGAAGAAATTTGGAATGAAAAGTAAGTTTTCATCTGATACAAATAAGAAATCAGCAACAAACAAGTTTGTTGGTAATGCATGGAACAACTTTTCCAAGAACAATAATAATGGACATAAGTCCTATGGGGGTCAGAATGATAACTCTAAGGCTAGAAATAAACCCGAGCCTAGGAAGGGACCTATAGGAGGCTATTATAACTATGGAAAATATCATTATGCAAATCAATTTCCTTTGAAGAAGGATGATCATAATCAACAACACAAGATACACGCTGCAGTAGCTGACAAGTAGGTTAAGAAACAGCCACACCCATAGAAGTTCTAGGTAAGTTATTTGGCTTACCAATAACTATTCTTTTTTATACCGAGCTACTAAATGTTTTATTTCTAGTAAATTAGCATCAAAATTAAAAATAAAAGATGGAAACATGGATAAAACATGGACTGTATAGTATGGGAATAATGTTGTTCATACGGTTAGTATGTGTCTTTTTGGAGCAATCCTTGACTTACCTAACTTTTCCACTGAGGTTGATCTTTATGTTGCACCCTTGGGGTCTTATGATGTAATCATAGGTGTTAATTGGTTAGCAAGAACATAAGGCTAAAGTGGACTATTTTGAAAAACACATTAGTTGTTTAGATGACCTATAGAAAACAACAGAGATTTAGGGTGTGAAATGTGAGATTTCTATTAGAAAAATGTTAGCTATGCAACTTAAAAAGGCCAAAATTAAAGGATGTACCTTATATGTAGTAAAAATTACTAAATCAACAAAGAGAGTAGTGATATTATGGAATGATATCCATTGTTACGAGACTTCAGTGATGTATTTCGGAAGAATTGCTAGGTCTTCCACCCAAAAGGGAATTTGATTTCATGATTGAGATCAAGCCTGAACTAAACCTATTTCTAAAGCACCGTATCAAATGACTACTAAATAATTAGTAGAGCTTAAGGCTCAGTTGCATGAAATTTTGTCTCAAGGTTTGATTAGACCAAGTGTTTCACCTTGGGGAGCACCCATAATTTTTGTGAAAAAGAAAGATGGAACACTTAGATTGTGCATTGATTACAAAATGTTAAACAAGGAAACAATCAAGAATAGATATCCACTCCCTAGGATTGATGATTTATTTGATTATGCATGGAGCATCGGTATATTCCAAGATAGATCTTCAATCTGGATATCATCAATTGAATTAAGGATGAGGATATTCATAAAACAACTTTCAGAACAAGGTATGGACATTATGAGTTCACGGTTTTACCTTTTGGATTGATGAATGCACCTGCAACTTTTATGAACTTAATGAATAATATCTTTCAAGAATACTTGGACAAGTTTGTGCTTGTATTCTTGGACAACATTCTCATATATTCTAAAATCATTGAGGAGCATCATGAGCATTTGAAAATAGTTTTGGAAATTCTGAGAAAGAGACAATTGTTTGGTAAGCTGTCCAAATGTTCTTTCTATGACACAGAAGTCCACTATTTGGGTCATGTTATAAGTAAAGATGGGATTGTTGTAGATCCTTCAAAAATTACAACTATAACAGAATGGCCTACCAAAAGAATGTACATGAAGTTAGAAGCTTCATGGGACTTGCTGGATACTATAGGAAATTTGTAAAAGATTTTTCTAAGATAGTTGCACCAATAACTTCCTTACAGAAGAAAGATAAAAAGTTTGTTTGGAGTGAGAAATGTGAAATTACATTTAAAACCTTGAAGGAACAGTTAACTTCAACACCTATTCTTGCAGTACCAGATCCTAATGGATATTTTATGGTGGTAACTGATGCATCCGGTGAAGGTCTAGGAGGTATTTTTTTACAAAGTGGTCATGTCATAGCATATGAAAGTAGGAAACTTAAGTTACATGAGTTGAATTATGCTCCACATGATTTAGAGCTTGTTTCCATTATTCATGCACTACAAGTTTGGAGGCATTACCTTCTCGGTAAGCCTTTTGAATTGAAAACCGATCACCTTGGACTAAAGTATATCTTCACTCAGCCAAATCTTAATGCAAGACAACGAAGGTGGTTGGAGTTTTTGTCTCAATATGATTTTGACATCAGTTATATAAAGGGTAAAGAAAATAGAGTGGCTGATGCTCTAAGTCATAGGAAGCACATTTCTGCTCTTATAACGTTAAGAACTCAGTTTAAGGATGAAGTAAAAAGTGTTATGGAATCTGATTCTTACTCTCAACAAGTAAAAGCAACACTTACTACAGATTCAAATGATTCGAGGTATAAAGGTTTTCACTTTGATAAAGAAGGAATCTTACGATTTGAAAATAGAGTCTATGTACCTTTGCTAAATAATTTGAGAAAGAAATTGTTAGTATAATTTCATAATTCACCTTTTTCTGACACCCTGGCATTACAAAAATGCTTGCTGATATAAAACAACAATATTTCTAGAAAGGAATGAAAAAGGATGTTCTAAACTTTGTGACACATTGTCTTGAGTGCCAACGTGTTAAGGTGGAACATATGCACCCAGCCGGTTTGTTGTATCCTCATAGCATACCGTAGTACAAATGGCAAGGTAATAAGCATGGATTTTGTACAAGGGTTACCTATGTCGAGAAATAAGCATGATGTTATATTAGTAGTTGTGGATAAACTAACAAAGGTAGCACATTTTATTGTTGGAAATATGAAGGATGATTCTCCTATTTTGGCAAGAAGATTTGTACACAAAATTTTCAGATTACATGGAGTACCTAAGTTAATCATTTCAGATAGAGATCCTAGAATGACATCAAGATTTTGGAAAATGCTTAATGCAGCTCTAGGAACTAAGCTAAATTTCAGTTCTGCGTATCATCCGAAATGATGGGTAGACTAAAAGAGTAAATCAAGTTTGGAAGATATGTTACGAATGTATTGCATGGATCAATAGTATAAGTGGGAAGAGTATCTTCCATTAGTTGAATTCGCATACAATAATACATATCATGCTTCTCTTAAGATGGCACCTTTCGAGGCATTATACAGAAGAAAATGTAGAACCCCTATTAGTTGGGATAACATAGAGGATAGAGAGGTAATTGGACCTGAAATTCTTACTGAAATGGAACAAGTTAAATTGATTCATGAATGCTTGAAAGAAGCAACAAATAGGAAAAAGAGTTATGCTGACTTAAAGAGGGTTGATAGGAAATTTGAACTTGGTGAGAAAGTCTTTCTTTGGGTTAAACCGAAAAAGAGTTCTATAACTTTTGGAAAGGTTGCTAAAGTTATCACCTCATTATGTGGGACCTTTTGAGATAGTTGAAGTAATCAACCCTGTAGCTTATCATTTAGCATTACCTCCTACTTTGTCACAAATGCATGATGTTTTCCATATTTCTTTACTTAAGAAATACATTTTAGATTTATCACACGTGTTAAATTGGAATTCCTTGTAGGTCTAGGACCCAGGAATAATCATGGTTAAACCCATACGAGTGCTTGAAACTTGCCATTTTCATTTGAGAAATCAAGAAATAAGTCAATGTAAAGTCCAGTGGGATCAGTTTAACAAAGATAGTGCAACTTGGGAAAACCTAGAGGATATGAAAACTTCTTTTCCATATCTATTTGAACAGAATTGATTCTATGTAGACTGTTAAAAAAATTTTTGTGATTTTTCTTTTGTATATGACTATAAGTATGCCAGTTTTGGGTAGATATTTATATGAATTGAATAAATAGCTATTTAATGTTGATTTCTGAACTATAAGTTTTGATATATTTGACTTATGGTAAGAGAAGTGAATGAATTGATTGTCATTGATATAAATTGTTAAAATGAGGTAATCATCATGATGATTCTTTTTAGGAGGGAAGCATGTAACACCCTCGACAATTGTTATATTCCTCCTTTGCATTTCAAGTGTTGACATGTGATTTTCTTCTAAAGATGTGTTCTTTTGATTGTTGGAGATCATGCTTGATATGGATAAATATTTTTATTCTTAAGATCATTAGATTGGAATGGAATGGCTTCCTTGAATCCATTTTTCACTTCTTGTAGGTGAGTTGCAATCTAGTTTAAGAGTTGCAAACTTACCTCTTTATCTGACTCATCCTTGGATCAATTTCAGTGATCCAAGGAATGTTTTAAACCTTCTCAGTTGAATGAATGGTAAATTGACATTCCATAATTGAGGGACATGGTGGACTGAAATTTTTATTACAAGTTCTTTAATCTTGTGTGAACATGTTTCTATTCAGTTGTATGTTGTGCTTAGGTCCTTGGAGATTGATCTTGGCAGTACATTGCTGACGTAAATGAAATACAACCTATTCATGACATAGGAAGGATTCAAAATCCTAAAACTAAAGGATTATCCTACGGAATCCTAAGTTGGGTAAGAATATTTACTACCTAGCTATGTTACTTAATTGAATTTTTTTCTAACCTAAGCCTTGTGCTAAGGGAATATGGAAAGGTTGCTAGGCTATCTAAATTAACCTAAAACCTAATGCTATAAGGTTATGAGATGATCTAACCTAATGTTGGAATTACCTAAGGTAATGTGTTAAGGCCTAAGGTAATTATTCCTAAACTAACCTAAGTTTTAAGGGATCTATCCTAAGCTATTTAAATGGGAACCTAAATGGGTCGCATACCTCTAAGGTGATGGTTCCAATGGCATTGAATTGTTGATAAGGTTCTTAAAGGCATTAAGTACTACCAGTTTTGGTAGGGGCTAGTTGATTTGGCGGAGGCTTATGTGGAAGCTCCACTAAAGATGGAATTGCATGTTAAATGGGAATTGGCATTCACCAGATTTGGGAGGCGGTGGTAAGGAGAGTTAGAGGGAAATATTGGAATTAATGAAATTAATTGGCCTCGGGTTTTGTTCACAAACCATCTAGGAAACTTAGAAGGTGGGTTTGTGGGAGGTTGTTGGTTTTTGCATGCTTTTCAGATTTTTCTCTGCATGAAGCAAACTGGTTCTTCAAACCAGTAGTTTGACTTGCACTTCATTGCTATTTTTAACTCACCTAGTCTATTTTCGATCATGGGAAGGTATATGAGGCATGCTGAGGAAATTTGTTGGTTGGTTGATCTTTCGTGGAGGAGAAAAGGAGTTGGAAGCTCATCTGAAGTCTCCTTTGATTTGGTAGAAGCACTATCAGCATGATAGGCTCTAACCATTAAGATCTCTTGCTTTCTTCTAAATGTTTCATTAAAATGACTCTACTCTTATGAGATTCTTGGCTTGCATGTTTTATCTGGTTATTTTCTTGCTTGGGTTTTGTAATCTCTAGAAATTTGGGTATGAATCCATGGAAAATTAATGATAAGTGTTGGAAACTTTCTTGGTATGTGTTAATTAGCAAGACATGCATGAGAAACTTGTTATTGTAGCTCTGCTTGTCATTTCTTGAACCGTTATTCGAAGAGTTGTGTTTTTAACTGACCTTCATCATTGTTTATTTGGTTTTGAGTTTTTGGGAACCTTGAATCCCATCTGATCTTACATTTGAGCTCATGTTTTGTTTGAGCTTGAGATTGTATTTGAGCTCATGTTTTGTTTGAGCTAGAGCTTGTATTTGAGCTCATGTTTTGTTTGAGCTAGAGCCTATATTCGGGTTCATGTTTTGCTTGAGCTTGAGCTTGTATTTGAATGGGTGTTTTGTTTGAGCCTATATTCAAGTTCGTGTGTAGTTTAAGCTTGATTCGGGGTTAGTGTTTTGTTAAGAATTTGGGTTGGAGGTTCTTGTTACTCTGAAACCATGTTTGGATTCTCGAGTAATCTTGGACTATTGTTTGAAGTCCATATGTACCTCTGTACTCATGTTTATTCTTGTGTTATTCTATTATTAATGGAAGTTCATAATTTACACAGTAATCATATTTTATGAGTAGTTCTAAACTCTGGTTAGGAGCTCATGTTTTGTTTTGAGCTGGTATGAGTTTTCTTTGTTTGAAATACAAACTGGAATGGGAATTTGTGGTTGCCCTGAACTTGTGAATATCTACTTGAATGGTTTTGAACTCTTCTGTGAGAAACTTGTGTTTCATTTTGAGTTGGAAATAGGGTTTCTTGTTTACGCTATAAACTAGTTAAGGTTGTTCGTATTATATTCTAACTTGTATCATGATATTTGTATATATCTATGCTCACATTTGAGACTTTGTGATTTGGCACTGTACATGTAATTTGATACATAGTGTTTGGAATTTTTAGTTGAATGACGTGTTAGCTCTGTATTACGTATTTGTGAGTTGGTTTTAAATTGTATTCTAGTTGAAAGCTTATAACTCCTTTAATGCAAACTGCTTACTCTAGGTAATTTTGGGTAAGTAGTATGACTGAGCATTTGAATATCTCTTGGAGATTTAACTGAAATGCTTTCATTTGATATTGGATTAGAACTTCTTTTATAAACGAGTTTTGTACCAGTGCTTAGAGATTGTAGTGGAAGGATTACTTAACTCTGTTTAGTTTGATTATTAGTTCTAAAGGAATTATGACCCACTTACTCTTAAGTACAAAGTTGTGGGGGCATTTTAAAGGAACTTCAGTTTTGAGTTCGAGTATACTCTCGAACTGTTTAGTTTAAGGTATTAGGTCTTCTATTCTTGTTGGGATCAATAAGTGAATACTTGAGTCTCTTAAAAGAAAAAGGAAATTGAGAATCCTTAGGGACAAAGTGTTGTTTTTGAACTTTACTGTTTATGTTGATCTTAACTGAAATTGGAACTCATGCTTTTTATTGATAAGGACTGTAAGGGAGACTTGTAGTACATTTTCCTTACAATGTGTTGGTTTGTTCTCTCTTCTGGGAACTAGTATATGAGCTTATCGTTTGGATTAGAAAAGGGAATTTTGTTGTTAAGTGTAGAGAAATGATTAAGGATTGAATCAAATGCTGATAAGATTCCTTTTCTAACCTGTAGGGATTAGTTCATTTGATTGAACCCTTCTATTATTAGTTCTCTTGTGAAATGGAGATTTATTATAATTGTTTAATCTTCCTTGTTCATATCATTTGTTGAAGTGATGTAGGAAGAGATTTGATGTTTCAGTTTTGTTGAATAGAAAATATAATCTTGTTGGCAGACTGTTTAAATTCTATATTCCTTCTTAGATTGATATGGGATTTTGTTCTGATTAAAATCTTAAATGTTGAATTTAAAGGTAGTTGTCCTTTAAACAAAACAATTAAATTCATGTTATGAACCTGTTTCTATTTTCAGATGTTTTTGAGTTGAGCATAGTTTGGAATGAATATTTTTCTTCCTGCTTAGGAGCTAGATGAATCATCCTAATGAGAACTATGTTGTAAACCCTTTCTTTGTCTTATAGTAAAGTTAAATGTTGTATTCCATTATGATAGAATTGGGAACAATATGATGTTATGATCTATTGTTTGTTTAAAGGTAATTGATAGGATCAATTAAACTTTAATTTTTGAGGTAGATGTTGTGGATTATATTTTGTTCTTCTCTTAGAAGTGAATTTAGATGGGTTAATGTACTTCTTTTCTTATTGTTATTACTTATTGATATGTATGATATATTAATTGTTTCATTAAAGTAGAGTTGTTTTAATGGAACAATTAGTGGAATGCACTTCATTTTAAGGCTTAGTGCTTATCATGCTCAGTTCATGGAACTGACCCGTGCTAGCAATTTTTGCAGATGGACTTTGTAAGTGATAAAAGAAGGAAAAACTTATATGATGCATTGGCTGATTTAAGTCTAATTCTTTGTGAAGAATTCTAATTCATTCTTGAGATTGTATTGAAAAAGAAAAGTTGTATTCTTTTTAGAATGAAGGTGGTTGTTATGCAGTATGCCTAAAATGCATAAGTCTTGTAAATGTATAAGTTATAAAGATGAATTGAAAGTTGAGAATTTACTTGTATTGGTTGTGTAAATTATCTTGTACTTGTATGAAAGAGATGGATTTATATCTTGTTGATATTCTTCATATTATTTATATGCTTAATTGGTTATCCTTTGATAAGTTGGATAAAGGGATTTAGTTCAATTTCCCTAATTAAGATGTAGCTTGTTAAGTTGTAGAATATGATGTTCTTTATCTAAACTATTTAACATAGTAATGTAATGTGTGATGAACATACATTAAGAAATATGGATATTGGGTAGGATATACCCTAACACTTAAACATGTAGATAAAGACTCTTTCTCTTTCTTAATTGAATATAAACCAAAAAGGTTTGGAAATATGATTACAATTTATTAGACTTCATTTTGTATGAATTCTACTTTAAATTGGATATATTCAGATGTTGAACCTTTCTAAAAGTTATTGTACTTTTTAAATGAAACTTATGATAACGTTGTTTTGTTGCGTTAATTGGTAGTTTAACTGAGAAATCAAACATTAAAAACAACCATAAGTATAACGAAGTTCTTCATGGACTAAATGAAGAAAATTTAGGAAATAACTTATTGAGTGTTGGATTAGGGTTTGGTAGGGTTGCTATAATCAAGAAATAATTCAAACTAACAATGTATTAACAATCTCCTTGGGGGTATGTACATCTCGATGAGGTAGTTTTTGTAGGATGTTGCACACATGCCAACTACAGGGCTGTACTTTTAAGAAGGCTTGGGTCTTCTCGAGAATACAACATGTTGTAGTTGACATGTGGCATCACCCTTCCGCATTGATCATCTAGATCTACACACAATAGGAACTCGGACTTGAACTTAGTTTCTCTCTAGGTTAGGATAGGAGCATATTTAGGATATGAATTAGCTTCCAATGGCTCAGGGTATGTTGGCACATCCAGTCGACTTAGGTCAACCGAGTATGCCCATTTACCCTAAGCCATTGTGAGCATCTTCCTATAATAGGTTATGTTTCTATCTAGGGCTAGGGTTAAACCTGGAACAAGTGGACTGATGGTAGTCAGTAAAGACCAATCATGATAATAGAGGAGTGAGGTGAAGGATGTATTCCAATATGATGAGTATGCCATCTAGGAATAGTGACATACACAATATATTGATAAATATTTGGCCAAAGTATCCCAAGCTATTGGGTTATTGTGTCTATGTCACCTAGTTTAAAGTAATGTGATGTCAGATGAATATTGGTAACAAATATTTAGATAGGTTCTTTAAACAGATCACTCAGTACCTAGAATAGGGTAAGAAAACCAAGTATACGTATTATATGACAAGTCTTTAATAGTGAAGTTAAACATGAATAAATCGGTAGGTAACCAAGTCATGGAATGAATAGATTGGTGTATCACCGAGTCATTCATAACTGCATATAGTTATCTGTTATGAGATTGATTGGCATTGAATGTGTGTTCTAAATAATTTTTTTTAGAACTATGAACATTATAAAAATATTCCCTTCTTTCTAAAGTCTTAAAATGGGAATGTTACATTTTATGGTTGCACACCTTAAAACTAAACCCTATCATCCTCAAGAAAATGAATTGATGAGACTTTCAACAATATTTCGAGCACTTTGAAAAAAATTTGTGATGTTGGCGAAAAGGATTGGGATGACAAAGTGTCAACTATTCTTTGGGCATATAAAACAACTTATAAGAGGTTGAACAAATCCACACCATTTTAGTTGGTGTTTGGTGTAGAATTTGTTCTCCCTATAGAATTTATGTTACCTTCTTTGTGCATTGCACATGCTAGAGGTCTAGCTGATGAGAAGGATTTAGAAGAGTGTATCAAGAAGATGATTCAACTAGATGAGCAATGAGCCATAGCATGATGGAGTCAAAAGCAGGAAAATTTAGGCAGAAAGCATGGCATGACAGAAACATAAGGGATAAGAAGTTTGAGATTGAATAAATGGTAATTCTTTATGACTCAAAGTTCTTGCGCATCTAGGAAAGATAAAATTACATTTGTTGGGGCCATATGTTATCAATTACATACCTGAATCAGTTCTTTCCGGTAGAAACACTTGATGGAACATGACTACCCAGTTACTTTAATAGGAGTAGGCTAAAACCCTACTATAAATAAGTCTTCTTGGTGTTTTTAATAAGGCGATTTCCATTTAGATTAGGTTTTCAATTCTATATTTCCTTAATCTATTTCCTTCATTTTTGCTATGCTTTTTCAATTTAGTTGTTGTTTTTGTGTAATAAGCGCACTTGTGACATTTAGATAATTAATATATGAAGAATGTTTATGCGTAGATGACTACACATAAATTTAGTGTGGGGTGGTTGTAGTTATCCAAGTAAAAGAATGTGAGAATTGAAAGGTGAAAGGAATAATCAGCTACGGTGTGCTTTAAGTAAAAAAAGATTACTTCTCAAAAGTGACCAAGGATGGATATGAATGAAAGGACAGTATAACATGAGGTAAGAAGAGGCCATGATAACTACTAGGAGAAGGTACAATGACAAGGTACTCAAGCACAAGGGTACGTCTTTGAGAAAATTCTGTGACCGGAGGGTAGGAAGGCACGCTAGAAGGTTATAGGCAGGGAGAAAAGATGTTGCACGTGGAATGAAAAAAAAATTTAATGAATGAAAGAATATTTGGTAGGTGAAGGAGCAATAAATGCATCAAAATTTGAAAAATATATATAAGGATGGGATGCGAATTCATTTTTACCATTGTGATTAAGAGTATTTGAAAGAAGCTAAGTGCGAAGAGCTGAGTGATCATTTTTAAGGTGTGAGAGGTGTGTAACTAGTCATGACAAAGAGATCATGTGCACAAAAGAAGCTTGTGTCCCTAGTGGTGAAGGGTTTGAGCAAAGAAAGCTGACAAATATTAGTTAGGGGCATGTAATTTCACCTAGGACACTGCTTGAATCGAACCATTTTTGCTTCGTATATTACAAAATTTGAACAACAAGGATCTATAAGGGATTGCAAGGTAAAAATGGCACCCAAGAAGGTAATTGTAGTAACAGTGAAAGGAAAGAACAAGATGGATCTTCTAGAAGGAAGAATGACCTCAATGTCTAGCATTGTGTTGGTTCTGCAGAATGAAAAAGGAGAGATTACGAGGGATGATTTGGAATCCATTGTTGTGGACATTCCAGAGAAATCATAACAAGCACTCGCTAAATGGCAGGCCTTGGAGGCCGAAATAAAGGAGGAGTATCCAGAGTTGATACTTCAAACTGATGTAGAGGAGGCTACCTCATAGCCTCATAAAAATTCTTTATATATCTAAATTTGTTTATTCTTATTCTTTCCATTCTTCTATTCTTTACTACAATTTTTGGAGATACTCATTGTCAGGACAACAACGAGATTATTTTGGGGTAATGTTGATTAGAGAATACTTGTTAGAGATCACACAAGAATTCCACATGGTAGATAAGGCTAGGATCAAGGGTGTGAAGGGACATGAAGAACCCACACATGGAGGTAAAGTTTAGCATTCAGTACTTAGCTGATTTTGAGCATGAAGACTTATTTTTAGAAGATGGCGTGCGAGAACACACCAATAGTGCAGAGATGTGGCGCCACGCATTGTCTATCTTTAGAGGATAAAATCAAGCATTTTTCATGGAGATGAGATAAGAATAGGATTATCACTTGATTGATTGTAAGAGGTCTATAGGTAGCACACTCTCATGTGTGGTTATTTCTATAAACGACACATGGATATTAATAGCATGTAACCTATTTCTAGAATAGATAAGCGGTGAAGGAAAGTCCCCACCCTATATATGATATGAAGAACATAGTAGAATATACACATAGAGAGAGATGGATGTATGAAGGTATAGAGGTATGCGCATATGATTGGATTATTATATCAAATCCATGCACGCATTGGTATATATTGTCAATATTGTAAGTATATTCTGTGTTATTAATAGATGGAAGATATTGGCCAAACCTAAGTGTCATTCCTATGTGTAATTGAGTAGTGCATGTTCTTGATTCAATCATGATTACTATTTCAACTTGTTCTTTCATATATTTGAATGTAGCATGCATTATAGAATGATGGATTAGTTATGGATCTATATGTTTCTTCCTTCATCACACTAACATCCTGCTACAACAACCCTAAAGAGGGACCTGGTACCTTTGTGTGCTTTAGGTGAGTGCTCAGTCTAGGCTAAGTGATGTGCCAGTGTGACTAGGGTGTTATCTGGTAAATTCTAGGTTGCATCAATGTAATCTTCCAATATGCGATGTATGATGTTATGAAAGATATAATTCATATCCCATTGATATGTAGCATCAACATTCTTAAGGCCAAATGTCATGAATTGATAGTACAAGGTCCCCTAAGGAGTAATGAAAGTGGTTTTGTGTTGATCTTCGGGGTGAGTAATATTTGGTTATAACCTAAGAAACCATCCATGAGTGATAGCATCTCATGGCCGGTGGTAAGATCAACTAGTTGGTCAATACTAGGTAGAGGAAAGTTGTCTTTAGGAAAGCTAAGTTAAGGTCATGCAAATATATACAAATGCAGAGTCCCCCTATCATTTTTTTGACAGGAATGATGTGAGAGATCCATTGGGGATAATCAATGGGTAGGATGAAGGAAACCAAAAGAAGGCACTAGAGTTCTTCTTTGACAAGAAGGGAAATGTGAGGATGCATTTTCCACAACTTCTATTTTATGGGTTTGGCTTTAGGAATAGTTACAATATTGTGGACCACAATGTTTGGATCAATATCAAGCATATCAATGTAGGACCAAGTAAAAGCATTTCTATGATCCTGGAGGAAAGAAGTAAAAGCTTCATGTTTAGTAGCATCTAAATATTGGCCTATTTTTAGAATGTGTGGGTAGTCCGAGTGTTAATATTGATTTTGATGGTAAGTTTATTTAACATAGTTTTTTTTTCGAAGGAAACAATTGGTGAATATAAGAATATTCCGCACTAAGGTAGGTGAGAATAGACTCATCGTCCCGAAATTGAATGACGCGTTAATATAAGGTGTATCATCATCGATCATGTTAGGATACAAGAAGGGAAGAGAAGAGGGAGCCTCTCCATCATGTTGATAAGTCGAGGTCCCAAGGAAATGGTGTTCATGAAAAAAAAATAGGAGGAATGGATTCTAGATCTATAGACTTTGTAGGTGAAGGTGGTGAAGTTGGTAGATGGGTGAAGAATTTTGGTCGTCCTCAATGAGTTCGACATGGGCCTTCTTGGAAGATGGTTTGGCAAAGCCAATACCACTACGGTCTTTATGTTTACGAGTGGTACATGGGATGATAGTATGATGGCCCTATTCATAGAACCCAAATCCAAATCCTTTCCATGCACAACAATGGAGGAAATTTTGGGTGAAGTGGTGGTTGGTGAGAGATTGGAGGTCAGATGAAAATGGTCACATTTGGGAAGGTGGCTTGGGTAAGTAGGTAGAAGTATCAAGTCCCCCATATGTTAAGTTGGTACAAAGGTGGGGAGGACCATAAGGGAAAACCTCACCTATGTGGTGATCATAGCGAGGATGTTGGTGAAGGTTACCATACTCTTGAGGAGTAAGGAATGTGTTGATATTGTATAGGTAGTACTCCCCTAGAGTGAGATGTTGAAAAACACCTTATAAGGGATCAAAGATTGATATGTGGGTAGAAGGAATATATGATTCACTAGGTGATTTGGATGAAGAAGAATTGGTTAGTTGAAAAGTAGATGGGTTAGTGGATGGGTTAGATGCAGAGGCTATGAAGGCGGTGGGAATATAGGAATAAGGTTTAGGAGAGGTAGTGGCAACATTGGTGGATGGGGCTGCACGTAAAGGAGAAGTGGCAGCGGTGATAGATGCCTTAACTGGTACAAGGACATCATTAGGTTAATATAACATGTTACAAGTTTTGAATGGTGAAGGGTCAAATGGAATGGTATAGTTATGTCCTTCATGCTCAAATTTTACACAATGATGTAAGGTTGAAGGGACACAACCCATGATATAGATCCAAGGTCAACTAATAAACATGTTATACTATAATCCCCCTCTAAAACATAGAACAATTCCGAAATAGTACAGGGGACCATACGAACATGGAGAATGATTGTGTCAAGGGTGGAAGTGATGGCATCATTGAATGAATGCAACATAATGGGGTTATTATGCATGTAATTGGAAGTCTTTGCACATTTTTCTGTACACATAGGAAGAGATAATGTTGATGTTGGCACCACCATCAATCATAATGCATCAAATACGTATATTATCAATATAGATAGAAATAAAAAGGGAGGGATAAGATTATCTTATTGGAGAGGTACAATCTCATCATCAAAGAAACTAAAGGCAGCTACTTGGTGAGTAGTGGCAGGTGTAGAGGAAGGGGATGAATTAGAGAGGAGGCCACATGGTGAGGGGTGATAATGAAGGCCCCAAGTGTCGGGTTGTTAGGAAAACCTCGATGGATTGTAGAAACACCATGAGGGCATATTGATGGGATTCAAAAGTTTGGACAAGGTTGTATAAATACATTTTTAGAGGGGATTGGTGTAATTGTTTTATCATTGTACAACGGGTAGACTTGTCAGAAATAAGGTATGTGGGTCCCCAAATGGTAATTCTTGGTGTGGGTGCAGATGGTATATTGGGCACAAGATTGGAGGATGGGCTAGTTGCTTTCTCCTTTCCTTTTTCATTTTGGGCGTGAGTGACAATGTTATCCGTATTGATATGGGGTGAAGGAGCAGGTGAATTGTGATATGTGTAGCAATAGGATGGACAATAAAATGAAGAAAAATATTTTTGTGAAAGAATTTGGATGCACTTACATTTTGGTGGGGTTTTGGCTAGCTCTCTTATGTGGACCATGTTGATATCAAATGTTGGAGGCAAATAAAAAGGTTGTGGAGGTGGAGATGCAAATCACTTAATAGGTAAAGGATGAGGACATGTGGTGATAGGTGAAGGTGGAACAAGGTCCTTGTCTAGAAGATCATCATCATCAAAATTTTCTTCAGGAGGACATAGTTGGAGGAGAGAAATTTTAAGATCCTTATAATTATCTAAATCATGCCTTGGCACATGATGGTAGGCACAAATTTTAGTCTCGTCAAACCCTTTTTGTTTGGGTTTAAGTGGGTCATAAGGTCTAAGCGGACGCAACGTGATGATACAAAGGTCACTAAAAGGTTAGCTAGAATGTTGGCATAATAATCTGCTAATGGATTGCAATGTGAGGTGAGTGTGGGTCTGGATTAAAGTGTGGGTGATTTTGGTGGGAGAGGCATCACAGGGAGGTGGAATTGATGTGAAATAGGTTTGACCATTGTTTTGGTAGGTTTTATTGTTTTAGGTTTTGATTATACCTACTTGGGTAAAGGTGTAGTAGATTAACAAGTGATAGAAGGTATTGTAGGCTTAACTACATCTTTGGAGGGTGGTGGGTTTTAAATTTTGGTTGCACCTTCCTAGGTAAAGGTGAGGAAGGAGTACGTGATGTGGAAGGGAAGGCAAATGGTGGAAGAGGATGAGTTATCCAAGGTGATAAAGGAGGCACGGTGAAGGTTGCTAGTAGAGGCATTGTGGAAGGTATGGGTTGAAGAGAAAGAAATCTCACAGTACTTATGGGGTTACCGTAGGTGGTAGGGGTATAGGCGGTAAGAAATATGTGGGTAACGAAGAATGTGTGCCCTTTGTGTAGGTATGTTAGGTGTGATAAAAGGTCATGATGAAGAGGCAGGGCTATTGTGCTTTTGGTTTTTCTTGGATAGGAGGTTGCTTGGCCAAGGTTGATGGGTGAGGTTCTAGGATGGAGGGTAGTGGTGAAGGTTAAAGAGGAGTAGTGGGCGAAACCGGTGTATGTGACCTAGATAGTTGGGTCTTCCTTTTAAGTGGAGGAATAGTTTTTGCTTGGGTTTGTGAAGATATGGCTAAGTCTAATTTGACAGGAGGGTGTACTAAGCTTGATGTTGGCATGAAAACCAATGTGATGATGGATCTGGATGTACAGTAAGGTGTAAATACATGTAGGTTCTTAGGTATAGGAACCATTTTGGTTGTTGGTAAAGGTTTGGATATATGCGAGGGTGATGAAGAAGATGCCATTTCAATAGGCATGGTCATGGTTGATTTGGTCATCTGAAATACCTTTGGATAAATCATGGAGGTATCAGCTAGAGATATTTGCATTTGGATTGAAAAGGGTAGCCAAGACGTCCCCAAAACATGGAATTATCAAAGAATCTAAGCGATCAACTAGGCATGAAAAAAAAACTATTGTAAGATGATATAACATTGGTTTAGTATTAATCCCTATAAAATATTTCTATGAGATAGAGAACTGGTTAGCCTCATACTCTATAGGTAAGAGAGATGAGAGAAAATCAACTGGATCTTGGAAGGCTAATGGGGAATTGTCACCAAAAAGTAGTGGAAATATAAAAAGGATCCTCTATTGGTAGGGGATATGACAGGTGGGATGAGGTAGGTTCCTCTTTTGGTGGAGAGGGAGGTGAGCATGAATCTCTGGTGGGTAGGATAGTTAACACCACAAAGGTTGTTCATTAGGTCATGAGGGGAGTGATGAAAATAAATCCGCATATATTGTGGTCTCCTTTGTGGTTGAAGGAAGAGATGAAGGGGACTCCTTTGTGGGTGAAGGAGTAGATGAAATAGGCTCCTCTGTGGGTAAAGGAGCTTGTGCTAGAATCTCCTCAATGGAGGGAATAGGAGGAAATTATGGAAGGGCTGGTATGATGTCAAACACAACATGGACCTCACGGAAATTACTGTCATTAGTTGAAGGTTCACCGGTTTGGTTAGATGACGGGGTATGGTTAGGGAATGACTTCTTGAAGATATGCAATTTCTGATTAGCTAGTGCGCATTTGGGTTGTCCAAGACAAGATCTTCATTGTCTAACATTTCCTAGATGATGTTTTTGAAGGTTATACAATTACCATCGCTATGGCCTTTAACATGATGATAGTTGTAATAGTCATGTTCCTTGTACCATGCAGGCATAGGATGAGTGGGGTCAAAACTAGTATTTGGTTTGATGGGTGGTAGAGAAATTTCTCCGAATTTAAGAATTTATTCTAATACTGAAGAATAAGGCTCCCCGATTGGATTTTACTTTCATTTCTATTGCATGAATTGGAAAGCTTGAATGAGAAAAAGGTTGGAATAAGGTTTCGATTGATTGGATGGGTGAGATGGGATATATTTTAAAACTACTATGTTGGCATATCCTTTTGTGTTAGAATATTTATTTTGGAGTTTTGAAGAGGAAGAAGCATCATTAGATTTGATTACAAGGTTTTGTTACACAATTGAATTTTATTCTCTTCTATGGCATGAATTTCAAGCTTTCTAGCCATGGTGAATGCTTCATCAAAGGTATGGAAGGTTTGGAATTGGAGAGTTGGTGAGATGTGCTTGACAAAATCCTAAGTGAAAAAATCTATAAGCTCGGTTTGAGGTAGCTAGAATGTAAGCTAGTTGATGAGGCTCTACCAACGAGTGACAAAATATGTGATAGAATCGTCGTCGTATTGTCGTGTTGAGTACAAGTTAGTCATGGTGACCTTCTTGACGATATTGATTGAAAAATGGTCTAGGAAGGCTTGATCCACTTGGTTGAATGAATAAATGGAATGTCAAGGTAAACCACTATACCAATCTAACATGGGTCTCGTTAAGGACATAGGGAATGTCCATAAGAGGAGAGTGTCATCATGAGCAAATAGATAGCACCCAAATTTGAAAGACCAAAATTGTTTTTGTGGGTCCTCTTTGCTATTGACCAGTTGAATTTGGGAATTTCCCAATGTGTAGGGTATGGATGAATGGGAATAGATAGATGAATGGGCTCATTGCAGATTTCATCATATGTTAAAGAGTTGTGAGAGCCAAAAATTGATGCTTCCAATGTTTACATATTTTCCATCATCATTTTAATAAGTTTTTTGGTAGGTTATGATGAATGGGAACCCCCTGTAGTATAAGGGGGTTGATGATGAATGTATGATGTGGATGACATTCCAATATATGGTGGTGCCGAGTATGAGAACTATGAGGGGGAATAGATGTAGGTGGAAAATATCCTGAATAGGTGATAGATGAGATAGGTGTTTTTGGTGATATGTGTAAGTAGGTGGGGTGGATGTAGTGATCCTTATAGTGATTGGAGGTAAAGATTGTGGGATGGAGAGGATGATGTTTTGGAATGGGGTATGGGTTTCCGACACCATGGGTGGTGTTAGGAAATAAGGGATAAAATATGTGGAATAATCCCTCACAAAACACAACAAAGAGAAACTAATATGTAGAAAATATTATAGATCTCAAATAAAAGTGCGAATAAAATAACAGAACACAAAGAGATAGTATTTAATGTGGTTCATCTAATTTGAGCTACGTTCACCAGAATCACTTGCTCAAATTTTATTACAAGCCACCACTCTCTCAATACAATACCCAGATCTATTTGGAGCTATGCTCAACAAACTCTACAGAATTCACATCCGAATTGAAAACACATCTACAATGTTACATAATGCCTGCCATATGCACAAAACCATATAAATAGACAAATTCTTAAGTAGTTTTACAAAACTATGGGTATCAAAACCATGGGCCAAAACCATCCCATAAACCTATGGGTCAAAAATACCGCCCATATGAGAAAAGTACATTTCCTAGTATATCGGGCACATTTTAAGGCCAATAAAAAAAAATTTCCATGGCTCTGCCCCTAGATCCCCACTTGAGGACCAGCCCGGCCCTGAACCCCAATGAGAAAACTTTGGAAAGTGTATAATATTATCAATAAACAGTCTTCAACACTTTCTCACATGAAAACAAGCTCCACAACCTAACAGTGGTTACAATGCAATAGGTATATACGAGGTGGCAGGTGCAGATGGGGCTATGCTTAAGGTGGTTGATGAAGGAATGGTTGAAAACATGAGAGAAATTGATGTCCAAAGTGTGACCGATGTTGTAGGTGTCACAGATATTGATGATGTGGGGTCAAGTTGTTATACTAGGGGTGGTAAGGTGGATGAAGGTAACACCGAGCTAGGTAGATGATGCTGAAATAGGGGTGAGGGTAGGAGGAATGGACATAGGAATTTTGTATACCAACTTTCCTGATGAATTACAAGTGGATGAATGGGTGAGATAATGTTGTAAGGTAGTAGGGTTGTGGTCAAGGAGTCTTGTGAACTCCTTATCATTGGTACTAATGATAATGGGCTGAGTAGGATCCATAGGTGATAGGATGGAAGGTGATAATGGACTAGGTGGGAGTGGATAAAGGATTAAGTGGAATATAAGGGTGTTGGCTTAACTATGAGTCAAAACCATGTGATTTGGTGTAGGCTTGGAAATATGTTCTCTGTAAATGACATAGAAAAATAGAAGAAATGGAGAAAAACCATCTCGGGAGGTAAAACAGTCATTTTTTAATTAAAAATATAAACACGAGAACTAATGGTGGTTGGGTTAACCGAAGATGGTGATAAGGTGACCAATGTTGGTTAGTTAACTAATGCTAGTTATCAGTAGGAAATCAATTTTTTTGCAAATGGGGCAATAAATGATGAAAATGAGACAAAACTAGATCTGACAGTGATTTTAAAGATCCAATGGTATGATGATATTTCGATGAACATTAGAAAGAAAATAAAATGTGGTGAGTGTTATTTTTGATAAAAAAGAATAAAGCGTAGATAATCGATAATGGTCGGTAAATAGATGATGGTCATAGTAAACGATTCCGGTCATTGGACCGATACTCCACCGTGAACTTTGAAAATATGGAGAAATCTGATTTTTGTGACTTAGATTAGGAAAAATATCAACCCGAAACTTGAGTATGATAGTGATGGATCCTAACACACCAAAAAAATTTTAGAATACACCAACTATAATTGTGGAGTGTGAAATGAAGAAATAAAAAATGGAGAACACGTCCTCACAACTCAAAACATAAATCAAGAAAGAGTTAAGAAACATGAAATCCTATGGGTGAATTTTATGTTTTAGCTTATGCTATTTAATACTTGACTCATGAATAGAATTTTTTTGGTTCAATAGAAAGTGTCTTATGAAAAGCCAAGATCTAAGGGTGGTTTTAGGTAAAGTTTTAGCGGGGTGATCATTTCTCTAAGATAATTACTGGATAGAGAAACCAATTGGGAATCCACTATCAATCCTTTGATCATGTGATCATTGAAAATTTATTCCAAGTATGAGGATGTTGAAAAATATGTATAAATTATGTAAATGGTTTGGTATAGAGAGAGTGTGTACAAGCGAACTATGATTAAATTAGTCAACCATCATTGGGCATGACTTTTAGCGTATAGGTTGCCCTCAAATTAATGTGAGCTATAATGCAACAAACCAGAATGAAATGAAAGTGTTTTAAGACCAAATCCATAATTACGTTCGATGTAACAAATGGATAACAAGAAGAGGGATGCTCTTTCACTAATGTAATGTAGTAAAAGGAAGACGTTTTCTTTTTAAAGAACTAAAAGTATGATTTATTTTAGACAATAAAAAGAAGGAGAATATTCCAAAGATGAAAATTGATATGAATACTTTTTGGAAGGGAAATAAACAAACAATTTTTCCTAGGAATGAAAAAATGCAAAGGAACCCCTAATGGGTCCCACCGGATGTGCCAAAATATTTCACCAGATTCTTAGAAAATTAATGAAACAAATAAGGACAAAGTGGTCAAGGAGGAATACTTGTTTATAATGTTGGTTGAAGGTTATGTGGGTGTTTTGATTTCTTGATCCAAGTTGATTACGAGAGCTCCATTTTCTCTAGGAGGAACTACCTATAAATGTAAAATAATACCACCAAATAGAGTTAAACAAAACAATGAGTGGAATGCCTAGCGAAGCTAGATCCACGAAGTGTGATACTTATTGAACAAGATGTCAATCCACTTTTATATAAAATATTAATACTAGTTAAATCATACATGAAGTAAAGATCCTATTGTAATTGAAACAATTTAGGTATCTCATACAAAACAATAAGAAATATCGTTCAAAAGGTTGTTTGAAGTAAAAATTGGAGGGTTGATGGCTGGTGTTGAGTTGCATGTCCGGTAAGGATTAGAAATGGTTTTAGGATATTCAAAAGTGGGTATCAGCTCGGTGGTATGAGTTATATTTACTGAACACAACATCCGGTGTTGAATGAGTGATCGATGCCGATTAGGTGGAGTGACCGATGTTGGTTGGATAACCGGTGTTGGTAGGGGAAATTATCGAAAGTTGTTCAAATTATTTTTCTAGACTCCCTGTGATTGCACAGAGGTTGGAAATGGTGAGGGTGAGGTCATAAAATGATTTTGAAGACTCAAAGATGATTAGGAGAGGGTGAAAATAGGTGGAAATTTTGGGTATGATCAAGTGATGAGTTAATGGAAGGGAGGAAGTATATGGGCATGGAGAGAAATAAACTACAAAGATGAATAAATAAATCCACATAAATAAACTAGATATCAAATGAAGAAATATTGAATCCTTACTGGAAAATATATTGGAGGATGTAGGTGGTGAAGACGGTAATAATAGAGATCTAGAGAGAAGAGCTGATGTATTCATATCACGTAATTTAGACATTTGTTCCTCTTTCTTGTGAATCTGTGATTATGAAAAGAATGATGAATGGTGATTGATGTTGGTAGTGCTCCCATGTGTCTTATTTTTCCTTAGTGCTAAAGAAATTTGAGTGCTCTAAGTCTCTAGAGGAAATGAAATCTTGAATCAATTGACAAACCTAGGAAAAGGATTTTGGAAATGTATTTAACCTAACTAGAAATGGTTAGGTGACTGGTGACAGATTTATACATAACCAACATCACCAAGGTTTGAATATCTAGGTTGGCCAAAAATAGCTAGATTGTTGCTATTTTTGGTGTGATCTCCAACCTTTTTCTAAGTCTCGAGTGATAGATCATAGAAATATAAGTAGGATTCCTTTTAGGTTTGTTAATAGGAGTTAATTCTAGGTTTAGACTAAGTCCTAGTTAGTTAGGATATGTTTAGACTCTGTCTTAGGTCATTGAATGAGGTGTCTAGGTGAGGTGGTTAAGTTAGGATATTAATTAATTTAATTAAGATAATTAATTTAATTAACATGTGTACTTATGGGATATGGATAGGTAGGATATGGTTAATTTAAGTTACGGGGTTTAAAGGGGAGTATGACCCAATTTTGATGTCTACAAATCCCCGTCTTTATGCTGCCTACACTAGGTGAACCCTTGTTATTGTATATCTTAGCCACTTAATTTGTTGTTGGTGCACTGCTAGCTCAATATGACCTAAACCAAAAATAAAAAGTGGTCTATTATCTTAGTCACACTTTGATTGCATATGAGATTAATTATCCGCATATCAAAAAATATTATCTAGTTGTTGTCTTTACCTTCTAAAATCTTCACCATTACCTACTAGAAAACAAGACCATACTTGTTGGTGCAAATCAGCAGCACCCCTGGATGTTGATCAGATTTCTAGTTTGAAACTTTGGACATCCAAAGGTGATTGCACAACATTGAATCTTTTCCCCAAGTGTGGGACTTGTAAAAATGGGAAAAGAATCTCCAGATTAGAGGTTGGTTCCTCAAATCCTCTGATTAGGTGTATTACTTGCAAGTTGCAAAGGTTTTGAATTCAAGATCCTACTCTAAATTCCAAGGGGACAGAGATAGAGAATGCAAAAACTGAAACTAATGCTAATAAGGTGATGCACCAAAGGAATGGTGAACATTCTTTACTTCAGAAATAGACACAGGTCATAGAAATGCAACAAACATCATGCAAAAACTGATAAAATGTAATGAAAGGTCAGAAATGAAGCAAAACAACACAAACAGAGGATTGAAAACTCATTCACAAAGCTTGCATTGTCATTTCCAATATCAAAAACACATGCATTACAACATCTGAGAGGTAGAAAATAGGTTATAGTCTTTGAAGAGGTCTGATATTCCACAAAATCACTTTCCAAGGTGAAAAGGGAGCCTGTAATGCATGAAAAATGTCCAACCACTCAAAAATGAGCCAAATCTGGCTTTTACAATGCAAAAAAACTGAGCCCAGGAGAGAGAAACATGGGAAAACATGAGAGAGCTTCAACCACCGACAAAAAATGCAATAAAATAGCATCGGCATCCTTACAGGTCTATTCCTAGACATTTTTCACCACGTTGGGAGAGAATACGAGCCATTCTTCATTAAAAATGGTGGTTGAAATGTCATTTCTGTTCATTACCACATGCTCGAGGTGTTTTTCAATTTTCTCTCTCCAAACTCCATAAAAATACAAAATTTATCCCAAAATCTTATAGATAATTTCACCATCTTTCCATTTATATAAAGAATGCAAAAAACCGAGCTTTGGATCGAAATTTATGGCCATTTGAAAATTTAGTGCAAAATAGGGCCAAAACAGGTTGGTGGGCCAAAAATTTGAAATTTTCCCACTTTTTGCATTTGGGAAAATTTCCCAAAAATCCCCATGCCCAAAGCTTTGGTGCCACGTGGCATGTTCGATTGACGAGGGCCTTCGTGCTTCATTTTCCATCATTTTGGCCATTAAAAATTTTCCAAAAATCTCCGCCGGGCCGATGACCTGAGGACACGTGGCAAGATGTGATTCACCGTGGGCATTTCCTCTTAAATTTTCCATCACTTTGACCATTTTCCCTTGTTGGAAACATGGCAAAACCCTATTGGATGTGGACTTTTCCCTTTGAATTTTTCCCACGGGCCTGTCTTGCAGTTTTTTGCCGCCACTGGACATGTGGCAAGATCCCATTGGCTCACGTTTAGGGGGCGGACTTTCCCTTTCAAATTTTCTCACGTTTTGCTTTGGGAAAATTTCCAACTTTTCCCCATGTTTCTTTGGTCCTGGGACACGTGGCGGGCTCCCATTGGATGTGGGCCCTAGGGGCTAACCTCTCTTTACGCTTACCTTTGGGAAAATTTCCCAATCTCCCCACGTTTCACCGCTTTGATCCCCGGGGACATGTGGTGAGCTCGGCCCAGTCGGAGGGGTGGTGGGCCAAATATTTCTCCTTTCCTCTCACCAAAACACTTTGCCAAATTTTTAAATCTTCCTCTACGGTCCACCGAGTCTGGGACACGTGGCATCATTTGATTCGCCTGGGCCTTTTTGGAGATTTTTTACGGTGCCAACACTTAGTCAAATTTTCCATTTTAACTCTGCCCTCCGCCACTCCTTTCCTCTAGAGACACGTGGCACAATGTGACTGGATGTGGGCCTGGCATCGAAAAATTTTACTTGTATCGACCCTTAGGAAATTTTTCTAATTTCTCCCCGCCTGGACATGTGGTAGCATCCAATTCATCGGTGGGCCTTCGGGTGAAATATTCCTTTTGAAAACTTGTTGAATCACTTGGTAAAAATTCCAAGTTTACCTCCACCCTCCACCCTTCCAAGGACACATGGCCTCATCTTATTGGGTGGGCCTTTTAGGGGAAAATTTCCCACAAAATCTCCACCGAGCCATAACTTCAAAAATACATGGAGTTAGGAGGAAAACTTTACCTTTCTGGAAAGCTGAGAAAAACTCTATCCAATGGTGCCATTTCCAGAAGTTTTGAGTGCCTGAAAAGAAAAAAATTATGACTGAGGCACAAGAGAGGGAAGAATGAAGGGAGTTAGCCACAAAATGAGTAAGGGGCACATTTTGGATAACAATTTTGGTGACTCAGAGGGGTCATATGCCTGCTAGATGAAGTTACCAGTTGCTTGAAACAATCCATTGGGTATGGAGTCATCAAATTCTCTGCTTGGTATGCCAACTGATTAGAACACTGTGAGGAGGAAAATGGAAGGTAGGATGCCATCTAATTGGAGCAAGGCCTATAAAAATCATTTCCTGGGATAGCAAGCTTGTTCCAAAGAACTAAGGGAAACCAAAGCTAATCTACAACAAAACAATGTGCATAAGCACTTGGAGGAATGAAAACCTAAGCTAATATGTACAAGGTGGAGAATTCCGTTCGGTAGTAATGCTTTGGATGGATTCCATTGACTAGAATTTGTAATTCTTTTCCATCCAATGAAGACAATTGGAAAGCATTTTTATCCTTACACTTCATGACCATGTATGGGCCACTCCAAATGGCATCAAATTTTGAATGCCTCCTTCGTTTTCTCTGTCTCGCATCCCATTTTAACACTAGATCTCCAACTTGGAAAGATATATCCTTGGCCTTCCTATCAAAGGTCTTCTTGATCGAATCTTGATCCTTCTCCATTGCTTGGGATGACTGATTTTTGATTTCTTAGAGATCCATCAATTCTCGCATATCTAACCTCCATGGGCCCAAACTTCAACAACTCCAACTGTTTCATGAGTTCCAATGTTGGAAACTCAAGTGATATGGGAAAAATTTCCTCTCTTCCATAAATAATCCTAAATGGAGAATTACCTATAGATCTCTTGGGAGTTATCCTATCATCCCATAAGGCTGATTTCAATTTGGTATGCCAAGACCTCTGATTTTCATCAAGAGTCCTCCTAATGATCCTTAACAAGTTCTTGTTTGTAGATTCAGCTTGGCCATTACCCTGAGGGTAATAATTTGATGAAGTGCTTAGGTATATCCCATTCTTGACAGCCCATTCAGTTACCTTGGACCCAATGAATGCCAATGCATTATCTGATATTATTGTAGTAGGTATGCCAAATCTAGTTGTTATTCCCTCATAGAAGTCCAGGATGTTAGATTCATTTACTTCTTTGAGTGCTACTACTTTAGTCTGCTTGATGAAGTAATCTGTTACTGTTAGAATCCATTTGTGTCCTTGGCTTGAATTTGGATTAATGACTCCAATGAAGTCCAAACCCCATTGCATGAATGGCTGTTCAACTAAAATTGGATGCAATGGAAGGGCAGCTAGCCTCTCTCTTACCTGTGAAGAATGCACAATTCTTGCACCTCTTGATCCATGCATAACAATCACTGAAAATCTTGGGCCAATAATAGCCAACCCTCATGATCTTTAGAGCTATCACTCTTGGTGTGAAATGACCACTAGATGACCTACCATGGAACTCTTCCAACACCCTCGTGAATCTGATTTGTACCAATGCATCTCAACAACACTCCATTCACATCCCTCTTGAACAAAACACCATCAACAAGGGCATATGGGATAGCCTACAATCTGAAGTGTCTTCTTTTGGTCTTGTTCATCTTTGGAGGGCATAGACCTGTGCTTAGGAAGTGCATTATGTCTTGGGTCTAGAAAGGAGTGAGGACACCATCATTTTCCTTTTGAGTGCTTCCTTGCTCATGGTTATCTTGCAATGCCAAAACAACCTCCTTCTCATTGCATGCTTCCTTGTGTTTGTTCAAGACTAGCTGCTCACACAATCCTTTTCCTCTGACCAACTTGGTGACTTTGATCTCTATGTCATACTCCATGACACGAGTAATCCAACCTTCTCTCTTTTCATTCAGTCTTTGTTGAGGATGAAGTCTTTAACTCCCACATGAGAAACCAGCAATTGAACCTTGTTGTTTGAAACTAGATGCTTGAATTTCTTCAAGCTCCTGATTACTACAAGAACATGCTTCTCAATGAAATAATATCTCACCTCATAGTCCTCCAAGCTTTGGCTGAAGAAAGCAATTGGCTGCTCATCATTGTCTTCGTTCTACTATACTAAAATTGTAGAAATAGTATCATCACCCCCAAATGCATAGAGGATGAAATCCTTGGAGAAATCTAGGTTAATGAGAGTTGGGGCTTGAGAGATGGCTTATTTGATTGCTTCAAAACTTTCCTTGCCTTCTACTATCCATTTGAAAGCCATGCTTTTCTTTAACATCTTGGTGATAGGCTTGACTAGGGCTACAAATTTTGGGACAAACCTTAGAAAAAAATTTATTCTCCCCAAGAAACTTTCAAGGGCCTTCTTATGTCTTGGAAATGGTAGTGCTCTTATGGCTTCAAATCTTTCTAGATCAATTGCTAATCCTTCTTTGGACACAATTTGGCCAAGGAGTTTTCCTTCATGGGCTAGAAAAATACACTTTTTAGGATTCAAGGATACTCCAAATCTTTTGCACCTTTGGAACACTTGTCTCAAATGAAAGAGATGGTCTGCTACATTTTTGAAAAATAGTGATATCATCAAGATATATCAGCACCATGTTATTAATCAAATCCTTGAACACCATGTCCATTTCTCTTTGGAAAGTAGCTCCAACATTGGACAACCCAAATGGCATTTTCCTGTATGCATAAGTTCCCCATTTGGTTGTAAAGGCTGTCTTGAACTGATCCTCTTCTTTCACCATAATTTGATTGTACCCTGAATAGCCATCAAGTAATGAAAACCTCTCAGAGCTGGCAACAACTTGTAAAATCTTCTCCATAGAAGGAAGTGGATAATGATCCTTGAGAGATGCTCTATTCAAATCTCTAAAGTCAACACACAATCTGATTTCCCCACTCTTCTTTCTAATTGGAACCAAGTTGACCACCCAACTAGAATGCTTGATAGGGAATACGTGTGGATTGACTGGCCTTTGTTTTTGCCTGATGGGTTTAGTACTTGGATCCAATTCAATGGTGTGTTGAGCTAACTCGGGATTGAAACCTTTCAAATATTCATAGCTCTTAGCAAACACATTAGGGAATTCTTGAAAAATTTGTATGAACTCATACCTTTCTTGCTCATTTGTCACTTTACCAACTTGGAGTGATTTTCCTTCTCCCACCAAGATGGACACTGAGTCTTCTCCCTTAACTTGGATGTTTTCTTTCTCCTTCCTAAACTGATCATTAGGATTGAAAATGGACTCCAAAGTAATAAGTCCCTTTGGTAATTTGTTGGTTCTCTGCTGTACCACTTGGTCACCATACTGCTGCTCTAAATTTTCCTGATTTTTAGCTGAGAACTCAGCCTCTTCTTGCAAGAAATAGATGATTTGTTGATCATTTTCAAACACTTGCCAACTTACATTGTTGTCTAGAACTAAAGGCCTTACAATCACATGGATGTTTGGTTATACCTTATCCTTTTGGATACTTTCAAAATGTCAAAGGCTGCTCCAACTATTGTAAGCCTATCAGCAGCTTGGTTCTCTTTTCTAGGAATGGATTTGATGCCAAATCCCTCATAATATTCAATGAGGTCCCACACCCTATTTTTATAGCACTTGACTATATCATTCTTGACAGCATGCTTCCCCTTAACTTGGTTGACAATCAACTCACTGTCACCAAAGACTTGCAAGTTCTTTATTCCTCTCTTGATTGACCAATGCAATCCTTGTATCAAAGCTTCATATTCAGTAGTGTTATTAGAGCATGCAAACTGAAATCTAAAATCTGAATAATACTTAACTCCTTGAGGTGAAACAAGCATAGCTCCCCCTCCTGCACCTTGTCTACTCCTTGATCCATCAAAAACAACTACCATACCTCATTGTCATCCTTGTGGTTTGGCTTGGTGATGCTAGGAATAGGCTGATTTTCTTCATGCATGCAATAGACTCCTAGCTCAGATTCTTCTATTTCTTGATAAGGATCAAAAGCATGCACCTTATTTTCCCATTCATCAAGATTCAGATCTAGGATACTTCCAACCTTGGTGTCGCTTTATTAGTGCTTAGATAATCCTCTTGATCAAACACTTGAACAATTGGTATTGATTTGGCTTGGAGTGTGAGGCTCAATGTGAAAGTTTCTAATAGGCTCATATCTGATTGTAGCTTTAGTTCCATATATTTTTCTGAACAACATGTGTGACCAATCAACAGATAAGTAACCTCCAATCTTAGCTGTGAAATCCCTTGACAAACATAGGGCAAAGAGTGGTGGAAGGTCTATTACCGAGACATCTTGTAAAACAACAACATTGGGGCATGCATGCAAAGTAAGATTCAAGTTTTTTATCACTCCAACTATTGTTACTGCTGTCCCATCCAATTGCACTACCCCTTTGGATATGAATTCATACTGAAGCCCCAACTAATCAGCTATTTTCTTGGGCATTACTAAACTACTTGCCCCGGAATCAATCATGCAATTGTGCACTAATTGGTTTCCAATGATCAATGAAACATAGAATTGAGGGGGATTTAAAATTTTACCTTGTTGTCCTCCATGATTCCCCTTAGGATGGGCAGCATTTGTGAGTACCTTCTCCTGCATTTGGACTTGCTGATTTGAAGTTAACTAGTCCTTCATGGCAGCTTGTAGCAAATCTCTTTGGCCTGGGATGGATAGTGATTCCCACATTGATATGTTTACATTTGTCTTCTTCATCTGATCAATGATGTTGAATGGAGATGAAGCATCTCTCTACTATCCCTTGGCTTGCACATTCATTCCTTGGACATGGGTAGCAACAAATGGCATCTGATTTGGCCTAGGAGCTGTTTTAGGTAGTCGTTGCGTGTTTGGAACTACATTTTGTTTGCCAATAATTTGTGGAGTGATAGAAGATTGTGGATTACTTGGATCCAATGGATTTTCTTCACCCAAATTTCTCCTTTTTGACCTTTTGTTGGCTGCAACACTTTGGGAAGTTGTTTGATTCATGCCACAAAAATCTTCTACCTGCCACTACTAGTGTGGTATCATTTGGAGCTGATTGTTGCTGGAATGTTTCTTGTTGTTGGTTATTTCCTTGACTCCCTTCACCCTCCACACTAGTTGTAGTCACCATTAATGCTTGATTTAAGGCACCGTTTGAAGCACATAGACTAGTTGTGAGGTTCATTACATGGGAAACACCAATCATACTCTTGAGCTATGTTGTTTTGTATTGGAACTATTGCTTTGGAGGCAGATTTAACATTGGGATTATAGGGCTGAAATGGTCTGTTGGTAGGAGGTCTTGTTTGATTTTGATTTGCAACTAGATTAGGTGGTCTTTGAGGCTGGTATGGCTACCTGTTAGGCTGAGCTTGAGGCTAGAAAGAAGGTCTAAAACCTTGGGCTTGTTGCCTCTTAAGTGTAACCAACTCATTACCTAAATTTTGCAATTGCTTCATGACTTCTTGAAGTTCATTTGAGGCACTAGAAGATGAAGTAGAAGCTTCACTTGAATTCTGATTTCTAGGAGTGGGAATAGGAACTAAAATAGGCACTTGATTAGTACTTGGGCCTTCTAAACTTGGATATAATGGCATTGGGGGCCTAGGAGCTAGCTTTCCAACTTGAATCAAACAATTTTCAGCTCTAATGGCAATGCTATAAGCAACAGGGATAGTTGTGCCTCCCATGGATTGAATCAACATAGAAATATTAGAATTTAAAGCTTTAAGGTAATATAGAAAAGAACCTTCTGTTGTTGGCCTTACTACCACTAGAATTCTCTCCCAAGTCATTTGAAACCTGAAGTTGAAGTTAGTCAGCTACTCATTGGGAGCTCTCTTGATGGTTGTCAACTGTTCCAAAAGGGACAAGTTATCTCCCTTTTCTCCAAACTACTCATGGAGGGCTATACATAGCTGGTTCCAATTTTGAATAGAACCTGAGGCAAGAATCCTGAACCATTGCAAAGCTTTCCCTTTGAATGAAGATGCTAGTAGTTTGATAGTAACTTGCATCTCATTAATCTCATGGATTGCACAAATATTAGCAATATCCTTAACATGATCACCAGGAGTGGTCTGATTCTCTCCAGTAAAGTATGGAATGTTCTTCATTGCTAAAACTGGGATTAGATTTTGTGCATTGAGAGCAAGTGGGCTATTGCCCATAAAGTTGACATAGGGGTTGTGTTGTGCCATTCTGATTGGCCTTAGAACCCTTGTTGATTGAATGAAAGGCCTACTAGGTGGAGGAGTTGATAGAGTTTTGTTTGGTGGAGATGGAGACCTTTGAATTCTCCTCCCTCTTTTCCTTCTTCTTGGAGATAACTACAGATACTCAAACAACACCTCTTCTTCTCCAACTCTTGACCTTGTGGTGATTCTTCTCATGAGTTTTCAGGTCTGCACTGCTAAAACCAGCTGATTCTTCTTCCTTGGAGTCGCCAGATGTGTAATTTAGGGATCTTTTAAGCAAGAAAATTTGTTGCAATGAAGATGAAGACCTCTAAGGTCCCACCAGGCATGCCAAAACTATTGGTGCAAATCAGCAGCACCCCTGGATGTTGATCAGATTTCTAGTTTGACACTTTGGACATCTAGTGTGATTGCACAACATTGAATCTTTTCCCCAAGTGTGGGACTTGTAAAAATGGGAAAATAATCTCCAAGTTAGAGGTTGGTTCCTCAACTCCTCTGATCAGGTGTATTACTTGTAAGTTGCAAAGGTTTTGAATTCAAGATCCTACTCTAAATTCCAAGGGGACAGAGATAGAGAATGCAAAAATTGAAACTAATGCTAATAAGGTGATGCACCAAAGGAATGGTGAACATTCTTTACTTCTGCAAATAGACACAAGTCATAGAAATGCAACAAACATCATGCAAAAACTGATAAAATGTAATGAAAGGTCAGAAATGAAGCAAAACAACACAAACAGAGGATTGAAAACTCATTCACAGAGCTTGCATTGTCATTTCCAATATAAAAACACATGCATTACAACATTTGAGAGGTAGAAAACAGGTTATAGTCTTTAAAGAGGTATGATATTCCACAAAATCACTTTCCAAGGTGAAAAGGGAGCCTGCAATGCATGAAAAATGTCCAACCACTCAAAAATGAGCCAAATCTGGCTTTTACAATGCAAAAAAATTGAGCCCAGGAGAGAGAAACATGGGAAAACATGAGAGAGCTTCAACCACTAACCAAAAATGCAATAAAATAGCATGGGCATCCTTACAGGTCCATTCCCTGACATTTTTCACCATGCTAGGAGAGAATGCGAGCCATTCTTCATTAAAAATGGTGGTTGAAATGTCATTTCTGTTCATTACCATGTTCTGAGGTGTTTTTCAAATTTCTCTCTCCAAACTCCATCAAAATACAAAATTGACCCCAAAATATTATATAATTTTACCAACTTTCCATCGATATAAAGAACATGAAAAACTAAGCTCTGGATCGAAAGTTATGGCCATTTGAAAATTTAGGGCAAAACGGGTTGGCGGGCAAAAATTTGAAATTTTCCCACTTTTTACATTTGGGAAAATTTCCCAAAAATTCTCCACGTCCCAAAGCTTTGGTGCCACATGGCACATTTTGATTGGACACGGGCCTTCTGCGCTTCATTTTCCACCATTTTTGCCATTGGAAAATTTTCAAAAAATTCTCCGCCGGCCGATGACTTGAGGACATGTGACAAGATGTGATTCATCGTGGGTATTTCCTCTTAAATTTTCCATCACTGTTGACCATTTTACCTCATTGGACACGTGGCAGAACCCTATTGGATGCGGTCTTTTCCCTTCAAATTTTTCTCGCGGGCCTATCTTGTAGTTTTTGCTACCGCTGGACATGTGGTAAGATCCCATTGGCTCACATTTAGGGGGTGGAATTTCCCTTTCAAAATTTCTTGCATTTTTCTTGGGAAAATTTCCAACTTTTCCCTGCATTCCACTAGTCCTGGGACATGTGACAGGCTCCCATTGGACACGGGCCCTGGGGGCTAACCTCTCTTTTTACGCTTACCTTTGGGAAAATTTTCCAATCTCCCCCGCGTTCCACCGATCCCGACCCCCGGGGACATGTGGCACGCTCGACCGGTCGGCGGGCCAAATATTTCTCCTTTCCTCTCACCAAAACACTTCACCAAATTTTTAAATCTTCCTCTGTAGTCCGCCGGTCCTGGGACACGTGGCATCATTTGTTCACGGGCCTTTTTGGAGATTTTTTATGGCACCAACACTTAGTCAAATTTTCCATTTTAACTCCACCCTCCGCCACTCCTTTCCTCTAGAGACACGTGGCACAATGTGACTGGATGCGGGCCTGGCATCAAAAAATTTTGCTTGTATCGACCCTTAGGAAATTTTTCTAATTTCTCCCCCTTTGGACATGTGGCAACATCCAATTCGTTAGCGGGCCTTCGGTCAAATATTCCTTTTGAAAACTTGCTGAATCACTTGGTAAAAATTCCAAGTTTACCTCCACCCTCCGCCCTTCCAAGGACACGTGGCCTCATCTTATTAGGTCATGGGCCTTTTAGGGAAAATTTCCCACAAAATCTCCGCTGAGAGCCATAACTTCAAAAATACGTGGAGTCGGAGGAAAAATTTACCTTTCGGAAAGATGAGAAAATCTCTATCCAATGGTGCCATTTCCGTAATTTTTAGTGCCTAAAAAGCAAAAAAATATGATTGAGGCACAAGAGAGGGAAGAATAAAGGAGTTAGCCACAAAATGAGCAAGGGGCACATTTTGGATAACAAAACTTATATCCAAATTTGACCCGCTGAAATACCTCTTGTCTAAAATAACACTTACATGAAGGATGGATAATTAGATCATCCTATTAAGTGAGTTTGATATCAAATATGTCAATCAAAATTCAATAAAATGACAAGTTCTTGTAGACTAGCTAGCTAGATCCCCTCTACCTTAAACAAAGCTGTTGATTCTACATCTGCCAAAATCCTCTATGATGTATATTGAATAATCAATCACTTGGTAGGTAGATTTTGATGGATCATTAAATTTTCTTGGTTCGGGATCTAGTGTTGTGCTTGTCACCCCTTCTGGGGACTTCATTCCTCAAAATTTTTGTCTGGGTTTTCCATGTACAAATAACATAGTGGAATATGAGGCACTCATTGTAGAGATGAATCTCACTATCAAGTGGAATATTAGAAAACTCAAAGTCTTCAGATATTCATAATTAATCATAAAGCAAGTCAATAACAAGTACAAGGTTAATGTTGAAAAGATCATCCCATATAAGAAAATGGTGGAAACTCTCAAAGAGTACTTTACACACATTACTTTTGAGAAAATTCCAAGAGCAAAAAATTGGTCTACAAACGTTATGGATATAGTAGGATCCTTCCTTCATATTCCACCAAGGAACAATGATTTTTTATTCTTCATTAAAAATATAGGGATGCATGCATATAAAATGTCGAATTTGTGTCTAATTTATGAAGTTATTAGTCCTTTCCCCAGTATGAACCCATTTTAAATTACCTCCAAGATGGTACCTTCCCCCTAACATTTCCCATTATGATAAGTGAAACCTAATCTAAATAATAGCTCATTACACCCTCTTAGAGGCACCCTCTATCATTGTGGCTATTATGGGAACTTTTTGCATTCTCTTAATTCAACCGAGTCCATCCAAACAATCAAAGAGGTGCACAAAGATGTCTATGGAGCTCATATAAGTGGAATGGTTCTAGTAAAGAATTTTTTAAGAGTAGGTTACTATTGGCATAACATGGAATGATAATGCTACAAATATGTTAAGAAATGTTCATTGTGTCAAAAATATGGAAATCTCATCCATGTACCAACGATAATCCTTGCAACCGATTACAACACCATGGCCATTATCCAAGTGGGTATTAGATCTCATAGTGAATCTCACTTTGATTTACTCAGATGGCCACACCCACATCATTATTGCTCATGAGTACTTTAAAAAATGGGTAAATCCAATTCCTCTTACATATGTTAATGGTGCCTAGATCTCCAAGTTCATCATGAATCATCTCATTTTCCATTATGACATCCATTTCACCATTGTAACTAACAATGATAAGTCCTTCAAAGAACAATACCATGAAATAATTATGCCAATTCTTTGAAATATGCCTAAATTGGTCTACTCCCTATTACCCCTAAGGTAATGGACAATAAGAGGCCTCTAATAAAACCCTTGTTCTCTCATAGAGAAAATTTTAAGAAAAATTTGTTGTAACTAGCATCTACAAATCCATCCCACCCTCTGGGCTTACAGGACCTCCATTCGCACCCCTACTAGTGCTACACCCTATTCCCTAGTATTTGGAATTGAATCCATGATTCTTTTGAAAATTGAGCTTCATTCCCGAAAATATCTCTTAGAGATTATCTAGACAAAGATGAAGAATACCATGTAGCCATATTGGCATAGCTAGAGTTGTTAGATAAAATATGCCTTCTTGCACTCAACTATTTGAAATTGTATCAAAATTGAGTGTCTCGGGGCTATAAAGAAACATATCATACCTCACTAATTTGAGGTAGGGGATCTCGTCCTTAAAGAAAACCAGTTCAATACTACTAAAGAAAGAGAAAAGAAAGGTAAGTTCAAACCAAACTGGTTGGGACCCTATGTTGTGGTAGAAAAATATGGATCAAGAGCTTAAAAACTTTCCTATCCTGATGGAGATGAGCTACATGAACCTATGAATGCCATGCATCTCAAGAGGTTCTACACTTAAGCATGGGGCACTATAAAAAAACCAAAAAAATACAAAATATCAAAATATAAAAAAATCAAGAAAAAGTAAAGAGAAATTAGTTCATCCAAGTGTGAAAACCACACAATTATGGCACTTTGGACATGTCCTTTGGTGAAAAATGGTTTCCATCACCATTAGAGGATTCATTGTTTATAATATTTTTTTTTATAAGAGGTAAAAAAGGTTTGAGGGGACCCTACCCCATACATAGTATGAAAGATCCAAAAAAAGGGCCAAGGGAGTATCCATTGAAGCCCCACCAAAACCAAAAACACAACTACAAACCCATGATCAAGAAAAAAAACCTAAAATTCCAAAGTAAAATAACTAAAAAGATGCATGAAACTAAGAGCAAGACCAAAACAAGAAAACTAGACAACTAGATAGGCATAGAACCAATCATTCTTTAATCAGGTCTCCCACCATGTGCATGCACCCATTCCATTCCTTGACCAAATTGGCAATAGTAGATTTCCAGACACGGTAATCTAGTTCAACTATCTCCACTTTAGGCCCAGAACCATCCTTTTCTTTATTCTTCACAACTTCCATGGAGTGAATCATCTCAGCCAGTAGTTTAAGATGGTGAATGGTGCTCTTGACATTGAGGATGTGTATGTCCATGATCTACAAATAATCTCCTTCATTTTCAACATATCATTCTCCATGGCCAAACATCTCTCATTTGTGTTCTTAAGTTGTTCACTAAGAACAATAGACATGATTTTCCAAACATTTTCCTAAAGTTCCCTCAGATTAATGGACACCATGTTAATCTTATGTCTATTGATATCTGTATCCAACCTGCAATTTTCAAACTCTCTCAGAAAGACATTAGATTTGACAGCCGTATCCTGAGCTTTGAACAAATTCTTCTGAGAAATTTTGAGAGCATGTAGACTCTCAATAGCTTCTTCTGTATTTTGGGATCTTTTCCCCTAGAGTTCTCCTGACCTTTCCCAACCTCCATCTCCTCACTACTGTCAGACTGGTTGGCTTTCTCTTCCTTTTGTTCCCCAGAATCAGAGATAACTTCAAAATTCTCCTAAGGTTTCGAATCCACACTCTCCCTCCTCTTCTTCTTGACACTTTCTTTGGCCGATTAGACCTGGTCCTTTTAGCCACCGATTTCCCCATTTCCTCCATACTAGGAACAGCCACATTGGCTTCCAAGATCTTTTTTTTCTCTAAACTTTCTTGATTCAGATTCCCATAAATAGCCCCAAATTTTTTGTTTTTACCAATGAGAGGATTTCCCATCTTTAGCAATGCTTTAATGAGCCCTTGATGCAATAGAAGGGTGAAAGTTCCTTTCCCAACCCGAGCAATAGATTTGGCTAGAGAAATATACAGAAAATTGGGGAAATTGTAGAGTCTGTTATTCCTAACATGATTGAGCATAGGGAAATGATACCCATAGATCACTTTATATCTCCCTTCAAGAGTTATATATGACATGATTAACTAAGATATTTATTTGAAAGGTTGGGGAAAATCCTCTTGAGCGTAACTGTTATGAAGAATTTTAGGTGCACCCTTACCTTTCATGAAGCTATCAATCTACAGATTATAATCAGACTTGGGTTTGAAGGTACATCTTCCTTCTAGAGACATGTCTTTCAATTTTGCAATAAACTTTGGTAAGATAGTAAAAGAGAAATTTCCTACCAAAACATGGCCTTCATTCCAATTTTTAGCCACAACTTCACTCAACTTTTCATCAAACCCATCAAAAATTTGAATTTTTTTATAAGGCCAACCTTTTCTAACAACTCCTTCTCCTCCTTAGACATTGCCAGGATCATGCTTGGTTCATTTCACACTAAGTCTCCTCCTATTTTACTCATGTATCTCTTCTTCCTGCAATGGATAAGAAAAACTTGTCTATTACGGTAGCTACATTTACCACACTTGTTCGAATGATTCAAATAAATGAGGATATTCTCCTTTTCAGTCCAATCCTTGGGATGATTGGAAATAATGTTTGGCATGAGTCTAGGGATCATAATATCTAGATGCATCACCCAGGAGGCATTATCACCTTTATCCATCATCATTAATAAGATATGTTATTGGGGACATATTCCCTTCAAGAATGTGTATGAATTTAGCTTCCAAATTGGTTAGTTCCTCAACCACATTTAAATCCATAACATCCACCCCCTTGTTTGCAAATAAATCTACTAGTCTATTTCCTTCATGGTAGATGTGTTGGAAATATATTTCATTAAAAGAGGAAATTTTATTTTTGGTGTTTTTAAAGAAGTCTTCAATAGATATAGAAGCATTATTTTTTCCTTTCATACACGAGATTATATTTAGAGAGTCACCTTCCACAATTAGGTACTTGAAACCGAAGGAGTGTAGGATGAAGACTTGGAAGGAATTCACGTGCATTAAATAGTTTCACTTCACCAAAGTGTAGGAGTTGCGAGATTAAATCAAGAAAGCTTTGTAAAGCAATGTGCATGCATGTGAGAGCTCAAGATTCAAAAAGTAGAGTGGAATGGAAGCCTTAGCTTAGCTTGTATTGGCTTGTCATAGATCAAAAGAGGTGGTGTACATATAGGGGAGTGAATGTGTAACTCCCATGTAAGAGAATATTCCTCCATAATGGAGAAGAGGAGTTACTTTCCCAAATGGGAATGTAACTCCTATGACACACTTACACATATGAAAAATTCTGTAAGAGAATTTGTCATAACTAAGATGACACCTAGATCCATGTCCACCTAAGTGAGATGACTCACCTGGTGAGGTGGCAATACACCTAATAAATAAATAAGAGGTGAAGGAAATGCCACACACACCAACACCCCCCCTTCATTGTAACTTAGGATGAGGTGGCAAGTCAGAGAGGAGAAGTGGGTCCCTGTGACAAGGCCTGATGAGGTACCCACGCACAAGAAAAAGGTCCCAAGCAGTGAAGGAAAACCCAGTGGGAAAAAATCCACCACAAGAGAACAAAACACTCTCTAATATATAAAAGATGCCAAAAATGGGTCCCGACCATAGATGAGCCTGAAAAGGTACCCATGTACAAAGAGGCAATCTCTCGGAAAGAAGAAGAAGAGAGAAGAAGAGGGAGATGAGAGGAATGCAGAAGATGCCAAGGACGGATCTGAACTCTATAGCTCTGTGGAGGTCTCGTAGAAGAATTTTGATGACAATATCCTCTACCGCTAGACTAAAGAAGAGTCACCCACAAAAATAGTGTACCTATCCTTAGGAAGGACATAATTGACGTGCTGTAGAATTCTCCCCACTCTACAAAGGAAACTGAAGGCAGCAACATGAAGAACTCTGAGTCTAATGCATAAAAGTGTGACATAGGTCTAGCGAGTGAGTGTCAAGCAACCGAAGGTAATGCCACTTGTGTAGAACTCGTCGAGTGAAGAGAAACACCCACGTAAAGGATGTCCAAGTGATGTGAAGGGAACAAAACATCCTCCACAATAGAAAAGGGATCCACAGCAACAAGGTGGATCAATGAAGGTCTCCGAAAAGTTGAAGTGGAAAGAGTCCCGGAAGGGGCACTCCCAACAATAGAGATGATGAACTCCTATGAAAAATTGGTAGATGGATGAGGGACCTGTAGTGCATCGCAAGTAGACTTTGTGAAAATACGACTAAGGTAAGGCATATACTCATCCCAAATGAGGGGGCTCAACAAACAGAAGAGTGATGTCAGATAGGTATGAGTCATCCAATGAAGGTAGAGGAGTGAAAGGGGCCTCACACACTAGAAGTGAAAAGAGGTGGGTGTGATGACGATATGAGGTTGAGTAGAAGACTGCTCGATATCTGATGAGATGTGGTGGGTGACAACAATGTCTAGAATAGTGAGAGAAAGAGGAGAAGAGTCCTCTGTAGTACTCTCAACATCAGAACTAGGTGCACAATCCTCGTCATCAGAAGTAGAATCAAGCGAGTCTATGTAAGAAAAATTTTTATCACATAAACAAATGGAGGAGACAACTAAATCGATACAAGAAAAATGGTGGCGTATGTGAAGGGTATCCATAGAGGGACTAAAGAATGCTCCAGACACGGTGAGGTGGATTTGAGTGTGCCACGTGAAACCAGAGAGATCAAGAGACATGCATCATCATGTGACCATAGATGTGGTCACAAGTGTCGAGAAAATACTCTAGATGATGATGATCAATAGGTGCAGGAACTGGCCCAAGTAAGAAGGGTGAAAGACCCTTATGAGTGAAGTAACGTTCCATGGAAGCACGCCAAGCTGAATAGTTCCCTCTCCCGGTGAGAAGTGGTAGAGGTTGTAAGGTGATCCTACAATGCTCAAGTCTAGAAAGAGCACTCTCTATGATGCGGAATCAAAAAGTGCAAGGTGCACAAAAGCAAGACGTCGGACTTGGCCGATAATGTGTCTCATGTGTGAAGGCCCAAGAGTACAATCAACCCCCGTAATGTGGAACTTTATAAAGTAGTGCATTTACAAAACTGACAATTTCATCATGTAAAGTGTGAGAAATTATGCAACTTTGACCAAAGAAGCGATAAAAATGAGAAGTGAGTCAAAAGTTATGGTGTAAATACGATTCCCGCAATCGATGGAAAAAGTCTATAAACACTACAAATGGATTAAAAAGTGCATGAAACAAGTTCAAAGGGTATCATGTGGCTACTCATTGGAAACAACATCAAAATTTAGGCATAGTTTGTTTAGATTGTAAGGGGGATTAGCCTCCTGCCAACCCCGACCTCGCCCTCCATCTTCGACACGCGAATGAAGGACATAATACAAGAAAAATGCAGCCCAAAATTTTTTACAATGCCATGAATGAATGTTTTTAACCTTAAAACATTAAAAGGGATTATTTTAACCTGTAAATAATTCTAAAAGGGATGGGGCCCACATTGTCAAGTCATGGAGATGCACCGAGCTGTTGGGTGGTTGCAGGTTGCCACGTGTTTGAATTACAATTTTATAGTTGTTCACCAACAAAAGAAGATGTTAAATAGCTAGGGATACGTTAAACCTACTATTATAATAGTCCTATGTGCCGAGACCTCTTGTTAACCCCACTACACCACCCAGACCCTACTGCACAACTTTGATGAAATGGCAGAATGATGCTGAAGCCAAAAAAATGGGTCTGTTTTGAGCAGAAGCTAAAAAATGGGTCTGTTTTGAGTTGAGCCACGGTAAAAATGCTCAATCCAAGCCTGTGCAAATGGTAACCTACTACAAGAAGAGGCACACATTAATGGTGGCCAAGACAGTGAGCAGGGGTGTAAGGGAATGATTAAGAGTTGTGGAGGTGCTGGGTCGCTGGAATGGAGCATGTACAAACAACAAGTAAGAAGAGCCTGTAACAAACACTATAGTCTAGAAAAACACAGTGGAATAGGCACTGAAAAGGATAGTTGGAGATCAAGTCTGAGGCACCAAAAAGAGCATGAGCACACACAACCAATAGCCAGACCGATGAACCAATGTTGGCCAGTCCAAAAACATGAGCGGAGGAGTTAATCCTTGCAGCCCTTCACTATTGAATGAAGACTCAAACCGCACCCCCTTCTTTTGAACTGCAAATGTTGAATCCACAACCAACAAGAAGCACACTAACAAACCACTAAAAAATAACCACAAGAATCTGAAATATGTAGGTAAAGCACATGCAAGAAGTAAAACTTGCACAAGCAACTACACGGTGGAGCAACAATGGTGAGCAATGTGATTCTAGTCCCCAAGCTCTGATACCATGAAGGAGTGTAGGATGAAGACCTGGAAGGAATTCACGTGCATCGAATAGTTGCACTTCACCAAAGTGTAGGAGTTGTGAGATTAAAGCAAGAAAGCTTTGTAAAGCAATGTGCATGCATATGAGAGCTCAAGATTTAAAAAGTGGAGTGGAATGGAAGCCTTAGCTTAGCTTGTATTGGCTTGTCATAGATCAAAAGAGGTGGTGTACATATAGGGGAGTGAATGTGTAACTCCCATGTAAGAAAATATTCCTCCATAATGGAGAAGAGGAGTTACTTTCCCAAATGGGAATGTAACTCCTATGACACACTTACACATATGATAGATTCTGTAAGAGAATCTATCATAACTAAGATGACACCTAGATCCATGTCCACCTAAGTGAGATGACTCACCCGGTGAGGTGGAAATACACCTAATAAATAAATAAGAGGTGAAGGAAATGCCACACACACCAATAGAAACCTCTCTCTTCCGTCATCTTAACTCCCCAAAACATCGCCACTGCCTCTGCAACATGATTAGATTGAATGCCCAAATTAAATAAGTATGTAAGGAGAAACATACCTTTAGCATCTTGAAAAACACCTCCTCCTCTAACCTTACCAGGGTTCCTTTAGCAACACCATCAAAATTGAGTTTGATAAAACCTTCTCTAGGAGAATTCCATCTTACCCCTTCTCTAGGATTACTCTTCTTGGGGTGGGGGTCATAGATTAAGTTCCATTTCTTTATGATATGTTGTTCTCTATCCATAACTTCCACTTATTTTTTCTTTAGGATAGAGAAATTATTTCTAATATCTTGTAAACATTTGTTAAAAATCAACTTGTTGGGAAGTTTCTTACCATTGAAGATCCTCTTGTTCCTCTCTTTCCATATTTCCCACCACAAATGTCCAAGGCTCATTATCCACATATTTTTCAGACCTTGACTTATGAATGGACATTTCCATTGATTCCAGGCAGATTGGACCTCCTTAGGACTAACCCAGTTAACCAAGAACATACCTAGAATAGAAGAGAGAATTTTAAAAGAAAATATCATTCCAAGAACAAATGGTTTACCGTTTCCAAGTTATCTTCACATAGAGCACATATATTTACCACATTGAAACGCTCTTTTAGTGAGGTTTTCAACTATAATAATATTGTTTATCACCGTAAGCCAACTGAAAACATTGACCTTGGGGCTGATATTCTTGTTCTATATCTTACTAGCTAAAATATCTTCCTCACTAGTCTCCTCCTCGAAGAATAAAGCATAAGCTGATTTGACTAAGAAAATAACATTTTGTTCTTTATGCCACACAATTCTATCTTGTTCCTTGTTGTTATAAGACACATAGTTTTTTAAGAATTCATTGAGAGTAACTGTGTGTTCTCTAAATTCCTTCCTATCCAATTCTATGTACTTACAAGTTTGAAATCTCCTAGGATCATCTATAGAATTATTTACTTTTTCCACATATTTATCTTATAGTAACTTAGAAATTTGGGGGAATTTGTCTTCAAGTGTAAAGTTACCAACCCATTTATCTCTGTCTAGAAGCAAAATTTCATTTCCTCTACAAATTTTCCACCGCTACCATTTTCCATAATTTCCTTCACCCAATTAATATCTTGCCATATACTTGACCCATTGAAGGATGCTTGTTTGTATATCCACCGTTAATAATTTACATCCATCTAATAGTTTTTCCTTAAAATTCTTGTCCAAGCCCCATATTATTTAGTTATCCTCCATCCAATTTTATCTAGAAGGGATTTGTTCATTTTAGTCCAATCTATAAGACCAATTCCCCTATCTTCTTATTTTTACATAACCTATTCTAATCCACTATCGGAATTCTTTCTATACATACAATTCCACTCCATAAGAAACATTTTTGAATATTTTCCAATTTTTCTGCTATTCTCCTAGAGAGTTGATAGGGGGACATTACATACACCAGGAGGATTTGGAGACAACTTTTAAGTAAAGTAATTTTACCTGCCTGAGATAACAGGTTTTTTCCATCCCGCAAGATTCTTTTATAATATTTCAATAAGAAAATTCCATTCTCCACTAAGAGGTATTTTATCCCCAAGAGGTATGCCAAAATAAATGGTTGGAAAGTAATTTTGGTCACATTCTAGAATTTCAGCTATCTTCTTACATCAACTTTCCAGTGTTAAGGAAAAAATAAATCTTTTCCTATAATTCACCAAACTATCTCAAAATGTCCATGTAATTATCTATTCATTGTTTATAATAATATCACTCCTAGGGGTACATTTACTCTATCCGATCTAGTTTTTTCTTGTATATGAGATTCTTTTGTATCCTTCATAGCCTTGATCCGGATGATCCTCCTCTTGTATATATGTGAAGATTTTTCTTTGTACATTCCCATCTAATGCTAGGGGAATCTTCATCTATTCTCTATCTTGCACATATGCATCGAATTTTCCTTGTACATTCCCATCTAATGCTGAGAGAATCCACATTTCTCTGTCTTCGACATAGCCTCAAAATATTTTCTAGAAAACTCCAAAAAACATTAAAATATGTTTAGAAAAATACAAAATAAATTAAATATGTTTAGAAAACTCCAAAAACATTCAAATATGTTTAGAAAATCCCAAAACAATTTGAAAAAATGTTTCGTAGAAAACTCAAAAATAGTAAAACATGGTCTTACAAAACTCCTAAAACAACACAAAATGTCTCAAAATTGTCCCACAAAAATAAAGTAGTGCTTTCCTTGTTTGTTTTTTTCTTGTTTTGTTTGATTTCTTGTACATTCTATATAGTGTTTTTCCTAACATACTTCTTAGATTGGTCTATTCTTTCATTGATTAGATTCATTATTGCTTGTTTATATTTATACATAGTTGTGTTGTCTTTTTGTTTCATGCATGCGTATATGTTAGTTTTGTTAACTTTTTTGTGCTTGTTTGTTACTTGTACATTGTTTGTTATCACATCATCATCTATATCATCACATCTAACATCACATATATCATATATCATCAATAACTACTAAGCTACATCATCGTGAAAATACAAAATCACACATTGGATGTTAATATAACATCATATGTTATCATCAACGGGGCAATAAGGATCATCTTCTATCCCCCCTCACCAATATAAAAATAATTAAAACATGCAATAATCAAATTATCTCATCAAATAAAATTTTATATCATCAAATGTTATCTCATAAATCAAAACATGCGATACAATCATAAATCATCATAAATTACATCATCATCATGTAAATGTGTCAAATATATCAATGTCCATATATAATGTGTCTCAGTACATAATCATCAGATACAAAGTATACCATCATGGGTGTGGATAAAAAATGTTCCTTCATATCAAGGTATGATAAAAAATAATACATATACATCATCTCAAAGTCATGCCTTCATCACGAGGCATACATAAAAAAGATTACATCATAATAATAAGAGTCAACCATGACTATCACCCATAACTGGAATTCCTATCCTGACGTACCGATTGAGGCATCTGTTGTGCTAAATGTAGTTGTACTAAACAACCATGGTGAGGTGATGGCTACTACACTAATCTCAATGATTGAGATGGCCTATATGATCTCAATCTCGACTGGTCGCTAGATAACCGAATGAATTATATGGGGCACTCTATCCCTTTGAAAAAAACCCATGATATAATGTCCTATAATAGGTAGCCTCACCGGTGATTTTGGAAAAATAAAAAACTATATCCCGAGCACTGCTTTATGACCACATGCTTGAGTGCTTTGCACTCTCCTATAATCCAAGCTACATCCTCCCTCAACTAATCCCTCAACCGATCCCATGTGGCTATGTATTGGTCCCTCTCTATCCGGGCATGGTCTCACTCTATATTCACCTTCTCTAGTTTTCTGTAATAATACTACACCATGATACATGCTATCTCACCTTGCCTCATGGCCATGTCCCTATGTATTTGTAATGTAGCCAAGGATGACCTACCCGCTCCTAGAATAGAACTAAACCTAAGCACTTGCATCTATGGAGCTCTCTGAGGTGACCTCTGTGGTGACCTAGGGGTGATCCCCATACTCATACTACATTCATATGAGGTGGTGAACACCACTATCTCCACTCCTTGCGAAACCCCATCCATCTCTCTGGGAGATTATGTAACCTATACGACTACCTTTTGCATAACCTTTTTACTAGTGGAATCAATATTTTTGGTCGTTACGACCGTGTCTCGTGTCTATAAAGGTTGTTATGGGGAGGGACCCTATGGTGGTAAATGTTCCTTAGGAGACCCTATTGTGGAACTTGTATATGTGTACCCTATGTACCCTTACTTGTGCCTAAAGATCTACCTCGCCCCGTTGTCCCACTGGACCTATCCCCGAGAGCTCGACCGTGTAATCCCTATGCTATGACAAAAGACCTTGCATCTATGGTAGCTTGTGGTATGGTAAGCCATCGTGGTAACACTTTATCATACTTTAATCCATAATCTAGGGTAATACCAGGATCTACCACCTATGGTAGTGCAACCTAAGGATGTGGGATAATGTGTCCGAATCATTGTGAGATCACCAATATATAATCCATGGCCCAATGTTAAAAGTATCATGGGTCCTACGTACATACCACATATCATCTCCAAGAATCTCCCGATATGGCCCAACCGATCTTGTACTCTATCTACCTAGTACCACTCTGTAATCTGAATCTAGCTACCAATGATAAAGTGTTCAACCTCTTCTCGTGTTGAGATATACAATATCCTATAGCCACTAGTATAGTCTATAGGGGTTCCATGTCACCATGCATAGCTGTAAATAATCAAAATTCCATCTATAAAATTTTGGTTCTCCAATATGTGAGCAAATTTCATTACCAATCGACACCTAACCCATCACAGATGGCTCATCGAGAGCCCTAAATTACTGCACTCCTAGTGGATACACTATCACAATATGGTCCCATGCCTATATCTATAACAAAGTGGCTAGACCCATGGTCTTCAGACCATGATACACTATCAAATGAAGGTCCCAGTACAAGTGGGCTAATAAGCATTGGCCCCAATAGTATACCTCTCCACTCACAAGACCATGCACTACTCCCATAAGACCTAGTGGAAAATGTGTGCTAATCTTATTAGGAAAAAAATGCAACTCGACAAGAGCCATCAAGTATATCTCAGTATCCATGATATACGGGGATTAGAAAATCATCTTTACAATGGAATTTCCATGCCTGATAAGGTATTATGGGTAGGTAACACATATCCTAAATGCATCCCAAGATTTGGGAATGATCGTCATTGTATGTCACCAACCTGCCCTGGATGGGAACTTTGAGTATCCTCCAGACATCCTCCGAGGTTACACTCATCTTTCCCGTAGGAAGTCTAAAAGTTTGACTCTCATTATGCCACCTCTTTGCTAAGGTAGTGAGGAGGATATTATTTAAGGTAATCCATGGCATTTGGGCCACATAGGTGAGGTTCTTAACATCTAGGGTAGTGGTAAGATAAATCTTCTCTCGACGTGAGAAAGTATTTGGATAGGCTCGACACCGAGTGTGCCACTTGTGAGTCTACAAGTTTCCTAATCTAACATATAAGATCACACAAACCACTAATTAACATCATTTCTTCTTAAACACATCATATACTTTCTTCTATTCATCTCTAAATTCTTCTACACATATTCTATTTTTCTCTAAAATTTGTCTAAACCTAAAATTCTATGCTAGCGCCTATGTTTTTTACACTAGCATGCCCAGTTCGACATTAGTGCAAGACTACACTAATGCCTAGTTTTTACACTAGCATTTGTGTTTTCATGCTAGCACACCCCTAGAAACTCAATATTTTAGTTTAACATTAGCGCACCTAGTTTTACACTAGCACACTCCCTTCACGCTAGCGTACCTTAAGATTCGTGCTAGCATCATTCCACACATTTTCCCTAGCCTTAAAAATCATTTAATTGCACTCAAAAATCATTTTTTTATTTTGCATACCTATGCACTATCCCCATGAAGCATCATGTACTATTGAACCTTGTCTACATGGTTTCTATGGTTCTGAAATTGCACCATTTGTCTCACAAATAAGAGAAAATCCTCTCAAAAGTTAATAAGGGATAATAACAATAACTCATCATGATGGTTTTTCACCCTCGCGACCAGCCTATACATATCTGTTTTCCCCTAATTCTTCATTTTTCTCACCCCTCAAGGATAGGTAACTAACAAAATTATTCTATATTCTTCTCACACTCGTCATGATGATTTTTTATATTAAATAGTCATTTTCATTCATTTTCGCTACGATGGGAATATTTTTGCTTCCTAACGACCTTTTCTTCTCCCCGGGTATATTTTTGATTCTAGGTGATCTTTCTTGACATACTTTGCCATGTTGTCATTCTTTTATACCATTTTCTTCTAAAATTGTAAAAAAATTGTAAGAAAATTGGTAAAATTCAAAAATCCTAAAATTTGGTAAAAACTAAAAAAATCCTAAAAATCGCTTAAAATTTCAAAAATCCTAAAAATTCACAAAATTGGTAAACACCACATTTACCTAACAAAATTTTTACTAGACACAACGTCCTCAAACATCAAAAATCATCCTAAAAATCAATATTTCTTTGGTTCTCACATGTTCTTGTGCATGACTTGCAGATCATTTTTGTCTACCTCCATTAACAAAAGTTGATTTGCCTGCTATGTCTGTACTTCCTTGCATAAATGAGTTGCATGGTACTATTTCATAGGGCACATCTAATTTTTCATGGGACTTCCCTGTCCTCCATTTATTCACCTTGCAATGTATTGTTGCTTGGGGTGTCATCTTTAACCCTTTTTGTATAACTCAAACAGTGGAATCTAAATCTAGATAACAAAAAAATTGGTACAACTATCTTGAACGTTGTTTTTTTGAGTGTATTTGTCTATACTTGTTCGAAGGTTGTTTTTTTGAGTTTATTTGTATATACTTTTTGGTTTCTTATCTTCTTGTTTACATTATCATAAAGCATTACATTATTTATGTTGCTTTGAGTTAGTCCTTGCATGTATATATATAATAAAGAGCCGATGACGTAGATCATTAAGAAAAATGATGAAATAAAGTTGTTTTTACATCAGTTGGATGCAAGCTATTTCCATTCTCTTCAACTTCATTTTTCTTCCTTATCATTTTCTTCTATCACACTTTTTCTTCAATAACACTTGGGGAAAGGGATCACCTTCTATGCCCCCTCCCCCTTCATTTATTTTATTCATTTCCTTTCTCTTTTTTAATCGTCTATTGAACTCTTCCATCACCCCGTCGACACTTGAGGGGGCATCCTTCAATGTACTAAATTTTCTTCCTCTCCTTCAATTTTTTTGTACTTGTCTACTATCTTTGAAGTGGCATCACTTACACCACCCGAAAGAGGGGCACATGTAGACACCTAAGATCCTGTTATGCAGATTTAATACTAAAATTGCACTTGATTATCCTCTTTCCCATCATTTCAATAATAATTAGCACTTTTCCACTAATTAGCTAACATTCCCCTTCTTATTCATTAATTAACAACCTTTCATTAATTAATTAACCCTTCCCCATTCTAGATGTTAGTTAACGACCTTTTGTTAGTTATAATCCACTTCTAAGTGATTAATTAAACATTATTAGTTAATTATACCTTCTATTTTAATCAATAAACCTCTTTTATTGGTCAAATCCCCCTCTTACATCCCCCAAATTAGGATAATTTTCCTCTAAATCCCCTCTAAATAGCTTCTACAAGCTTATCCCTACCTATTAATTAATCACATTTGATTAATTAGACCCCTCTCAATTCCCATAAAGTGCACATCCTTTATTAATTCTTCTAAACATGTATATCCTTTGCATTTATTCTTTGGGATTTGTCCCACATCCACCAAATCGGAAGCCTTTCCCAAACAAGAAAGATATATAAGGAACCCTTTTCCTTCCCTTTCTTCTTACACCTCATTTTGATTAGTGAAAACTATAGGCATTTTGATTTGATCCATTCTCCATTGTTGGAAATAGCTTCTCCATCTTGCATCCATTCTCTCAAATTGAGGAGCATGGGAAGATCCAAAGATGGCCTTGTAGCCATTTCTTGGTGAGATCTCATCCTCAATTCTTGAGGCAAACAACACCAATTTGATTGTTAGGTGATCTAATTAGGTTCATATTTTAAGTAGCAATAAAAAAGAGTAGGAATGGCTTAGCATTTAGTTGTTTTATCATGTTTATGCATTGAAGAAATTATTTTCCCTTAAGCTCTTATCATGTTGTTATTTTTAATTAACTTTTCTTTGAAGCTACTAGGTGTTAGTTTCATTTCATTTAACATAGTTATTTTTACATGTGAACACTATTGACCTTTAGTTTGTAAAAATACATGTTTGTGAACTAATTGGGTAATCTATGATCTTTTCCACTTAGATTTCAACTTACTTAGGTTGCATATTTTTCTTTTATTTTCCCTTTTATTTACTTTTTGTTTTTTAATAGGTATTTCTTGTTGTGTTGCAGGTTGTGTCATGATTTTTTTCTTGTGTAGGTGTTGTGGGTAGCTTTAGTTATAGGTTATACTATTTTTCTAGTTCATAATGGTTACAAATATGTGGAATCATCCCATGTTTTATACTTAGATTAGTCTTGGCTTTGTATATATCAATAAAATGGTAGTTTATTAAGGTTTTTATTCTTATCACCTTCTGAGAAAAGTGTGACACCATCATCCAAAATGTCAAATTACCCCATCACATTATGTAAGTGCACACTTATTTTGGGATTCATGGATTTTCGTTAAGTGTTTATTTTATTTTTCCCAACCATAGTCAAATCTTCTAGTCATCCTTGTATGTTGTATATGCCTTTTTGGAATGTACTATGTAAAACTCTCATGTTGGTAGTGTGTATCATCCACTTTCATGATTCCTTTTGGGGCTCTCTAATGAGTAAAACAAAACTAGATTACTAACATTTTGTATAGGAATGTTTACCCAATAACTTCAACAAAATTTTATGGATTAATATTTACTTCATGGGATAAGAATTCATTCCATTTAAATTCTTCATCTTACTCCCAAATTATTTTTACTATGTTGAATGTGTTGAGTGATAGTTGTTTGTGTAGTCACTCAAATTTTGAAATCTATTCTTTGAAACTATTGATCTTTACATTGCATTCTTGTATACACAAATACACTCTCATCACTCTCGCTAGAACACCCCAATATATATTTGAGTATGATTTTATCTTTACACTTATATATGTCATCAATTTCTGAGATTTTATATCATAGAATGCATCTACAAATAGTTATCCTCGACCTAGAAAGCTAGACTATGTTTATTCCCTTTGGGTCAAAACTACCAGTTTGGGTCGGTTTGTACAAAAATCTACAACCCAACCCTATTGTATGGTTTTAGACCGACACATTGTGTACTCAAAATTTCAATTTCATCATCTTCATATGGTCTAATATCCCCTTTATTCATCCTTTCATGATATAAAAATCATTAGAAGCCTCTATAAGCAACTCATTTATACCTCATTTAATGTCCTAAAACTTTATGCTCTCCTCAGAAGTTAAATGAAGAAAAAAGGAAATATATGCTCCTAAACAACAAAGTAACTGATGAAAATAAATTAGGGCAATACCCTCTATAGGTATGAAGTCTCCTTCCAAGTCCAAGAGTATCCATGTTCTCTCTACATGAATGCAAAGTAACCCTTCCCAAGTATTTAAGAAAGCGTAAAACTCGGGTTGAAGCATTTTCAAAGGACGATTGTCAAAAGTCTAATTATACTATTGAAGATATCACATGATAGGAGAAAAACATTTAGTTTGAGCCCTCTTAAGAGTATTGGTGATGTTGGAAGTGCACAAGGGTTCCCAAAACTCACATAAATTGGTTTTGTAGGAACTCTATCTTACATTATGAAGGTTTGAGTAGAATTACGAGTCATTTTGAAGATGAACAAAGAAGACCAATATAGATTGAATATCATTTATAGGAAAGTGAAGTACATATAATGTTATAGGAGAAAGATATAAATACATCCAAGAATTTACATAAGGGTTAGAACTATACAAATGTTTTGACCAAGTGTAGTTTCAGGTGTTAGTATTAGTAACAAAGCACTTCTAGTTCGGATCAACCTATTCCCGCATTCGGACCACTCACAATCTCTTAGATCCTCATAAAATCAAATAAGTGCAATTTATCCTTTTTGTTTTGATATTTTATAGATTAATAGTCACTTTATAAAGAGTTTTTCTGATTTGGGAAATTAATGTTGGAAGTTAATTAAATCAAAATAGCCTCCTGATGCAATATTTCATCCTTTTATGTATGTTAGGAAGACACTAAATCTTAAAGGGAATGAAATAAGATGATCAATATTGAAGTGAAATAATTTAGTGAAATCGACTCCCTAATTGATCATTGTAGCCCTAGCCCTAGTGGCTTTAGGGTTTCATTTTAAATTCAAATATGTTTTGTTTGCAACAATGGTATCCTCTAATGTTTCATTTATCTCATTCGTTGAGTACCTTAGGCATAACCTCATATGTAAGGATGCATACCAAGGCATGTTACATATGATAATGGTCATGTATGATGGAAAAGTGATTAGTGAGCATGGGAATCTACAAGTAACTCTTCCTCACACCTGACCTCCTAAGGTCGTGCTCGAGACATCCGGTGGGGATGGAATATATGTGGGGTGTAGACAAACTAGTTAGGCAATCTTATGTCTTCAACGCGCACTAATGGAATATGCGAATCTAAAGCAAAGAAGGCCCTCCTAACCTAAACTAGCGTGATAGATCATTCGGTGAGGATGACTGCTCAAAGGCTCCAATCAATATTGAGCTCTGGCATGATCCAATCTATAGGTTGTGGAATACGTGGAAAATGACTTGTGGGTGCTTCATAGATATCCCCCGACAGGGTCATGAAAAATGGATGATGGATATATGGTGGATTCTATGGGTGATTCTCTGGTATAGTCCAGAAATTCTTAGCTTGATTAGCTACTACATCTAGTGAGGATAGTTGTGTGATAATGATTGGTGGAAGTGGAGAGGACCTAAATACTAATGTGCGTAAACTAGCATCAACGTATGATTGACTTGTGGGCCCTGTTGGGTTGTGGGACCTATGGATCACAACCGTAAGTTCATGGTCATTTTGGACCTCCTATGGTCATGTGCAAATTCAATCCCTAATCCCTAATATCCAGTAGTCGTATGCCTTTTCAGCCTCTATGTTTAGAACTAAAAGTTGTGCAATCTTCTCAAAGTACCTTACAGGTGTTATGGCAACTTGAATTCTTAAGCTAGTGTCTATGTCAATGAGGATGTCTCTTGAATTTGGTTTGGGGTGTAGACACCAAATTCGTGTCTTACGACCCCTTGTGACCCGCATCCCATTTCGCAACCTAACCTCATTACCTAAACCTTACACAATTATTTATTAATTACCTTGTAATTGATAAATCCCCATCACCTCACCTACCACCTCATTTTGCCACCTCATCATGACCTAGCCCTAATCCTAAACTAACCTAATTAAGACCTAAAACTTGGTCTACACCTACACCCATGACTAATGACCCCTTTCTCGCACCCAAAACCGACCTTCTAGTCACTTGACCAAGCCCGCAACTAATCTCTCGGGAGAAAAGTAGGGAAGGTGGGCTATTTTACTAAAAATAGCCTACTTTTTCCTTACCGATGCCGGTTCCTACTCGACCGCCGTCGGTTACGTAACCGCCATCGGTTCCCTGTAAATGGCCTCCCCAAACCAAAAATCAAGGATCGGAATTTCATTTTTTGGGATCAGAGTGGAAGGATTTTAGGAATCAAGAGAGATCATTTGGGAGCGATAAAGAGAGTCCAGATCTTCACTTGACCGGCGAGAGACGCAGTGGAAAAAACTAGAAGAGTTTGCAAAGAAAGGAGATCAACTTGCATCTTCGTCAAAAACCAAGAAGTCACATCTTGCATGTCCTCTGTTATAACATTTCTTATGCTTTTTGAATCACAGTCCTCATAAATCCATTCCTGAATCCACTACCCAGCGTGCCATTGCATCTAACTATCATTCTTTTACCTCTCATCACCTCATTTCCTAATATCACCCATAAAACCAGCCTTACAAACAACATAGTTACCCTCTACAAACAACCACCCCACAAAACAACCAACCTAAAGATCCTAAACCCTACGACATCGCATCGGATACCGGAGTAGCAGTATCGGTTATCCCAGCTTCTGACCAGAAATCAGCCTTTCCACTACCCGTTTCAACAAAATAATTTAATTGATATTTTGAGTCTTTTGTGTTGATTCATATTAGCAGGAATCGACCACCTTCGAAAGGAAGTTTAATATTTCACAGGCCCAAGGCATTTCCTCATTTATTGTCTAATCAAAATCGTGTGGTCTTGTGTTCTTATTTGCAGGTAGTCCTTCCAAGACAAAAGGAGTTCTTCGCAGTCAACCTGATCTTTCTCTACGATGCGCGCACACCATCTCGACGTTCGGTCAGGGTATTCCTCCTAGCCCTAACCTTATCCTGCTTCTAAAAGGAATGAAACATTTGAGTGAAACATTTTGTACGCCATATTTTAGAAATGTTTCACTCGAAATGTTTCATTCCTTTAGAAACAGATAAGGTTAGGGCTAGGAGGAATACATGTTAAACGTCGAGATGGTGTGCGCGCATGTAGAGAAAGATCAGTGATCTGAAGAACTCCTTTTTGTCTTGGAAGGACTACCTGCAAATAAGAACACAAGACCACACGATTTTGATTAGACAATAAATGAGGGAACTGCCTTGGGCCCAGGAAATATAAAACTTCCTTTCGAAGGTGGTCAGTTCCCCTGCTAATATGAATCAACACAAAAGACTGTAAAATATCAATTAAATTATTTTGTTGAAACGGGTAGGGAAAGGCTGATTTCTGGTTGTAGTCAGGATAACCGATACCGGCTACTGGTAGCCGATGTCGGTAGGGTTTAGGATCTATAGGTTGGTTGTTTTGTGGGGTGGTTGTGCTGTAGGGTAACTATGTTGTTTGTAAGGCTGGTTTTATGGGTGATATTAGGAAATGAGGTGATGAGAGGTAAAAGAATGATAGTTAGATGCAATGGCACGCTGGGTAGTGGATTCAGGAATGGATTTATGAGGACTGTGATTCAAAAAGCATAAGAAATGTTATAACAGAGGACATGCAAGATGTGACTTACTGGTTTTTGACGAAGATGCAAGTTGATCTCCTTTGTTGCAAACTCTTCTGGTTTTTCCACTCGTCTCTGCTCGGTCAAGTGAAGATCTAGACTCTCTTGATCACTCCCAAATGATCTCTGTTGATTCAAAATCGCTTCGACCCGATCCCAAAAAAATGAAATTCGATCCTGATTTTTGGTTTGGGAGGCCATTTACGAGGGAACCGATGGCGGTTACATAACCACGGTGGTGGTAGTAGAACCGACATCATCGAAGGAAAAAAGTAGGCTATTTTTAGTAAAATAGCCCACCTTCCCTGCTTTTCTCCCGAGAGATTAGTTGTGGGCTTGGTCAAGTGACTAGAAGGTCGGTTTTGGGTGCGAGAAAGGGGTCATTAGTCATGGGTGTAGGTGTAGACCAAGTTTTAGGTCTTAATTAGGTTAGTTTAGGATTAGGGCTAGGTCATGATGAGGTGGCAAAATGAGGTGGTAGGTGAGGTGATGGGGATTTATCAATTACAAGGTAATTAATAAATAATTGTGTAAGGTTTAGGTAATGAGGTTAGGTTGCGAAATGGGATGCGGGTCAAGGGGTCGTAAGACATGAATTTGGTGTCTACATTAGCCCTTATTATTGTCGTGTAGCTTGTGTTGTAAAGCTGCGCGGACAATAATATGAAGTGGTTTCTCCTGTTAAGGATATAGGTAATCCCCCTCAAATCTATCACAGATTGAGTGAACGGGAAATTAGGGATAGGGTTGATAAAGGGTACATGTTGTAGAGAGGATGGTAAGGTGGTGGGGTAGGTCCAAGGCAGCAGACGCATGTTGAAATGCAATAGTGCGACTAGGGTACATGATTTGACGAGCAAACCAGCAATGTATAGGCAAAGGTCGATAGTTTATCCAAACAAGGGTGATATAATCCTGGTATCCAAGGCATAGGAAGTAGCTCCAGGGTATATAACAGGTAAGGTACAGGAATGTTTAGGCATGTTCGGCAGTACCAAATGGTTGGTTTGGTTGAGATAAACGTCACGGTCTAGGTCTAGGCAAAGTTGGTCGACAGATCAAGTCAAGGACCCTAATTATGCTAAAACACGAACAGGTGAGCTCGATTGGACAAAAAACTACAGGATGGGTGGATAAGAGTGTATGTTGGTGATGTTGGGTAAGGTATGGAAGTGGTACGGCCTTGGGTCGGGCCAAATGGTTGGGGTGCGGCCTTGGGTCGGGCCGGATGGGTAGGGTGAGGCCTTGGGTCGGGCTAAATGGGTAGGGTGAGGCCTTGGGTCGGGCCGGATGGTTAGGGTTGCGGCGTTGGGTCGGGCCAAATGGGTAAGGTTGCGGCCTTGGGTCGGGCCGGATTAGTTGGTTGAGGCCTTGGGTCGGGCCGGATGGGTAGGGTGAGGCCTTGGGTCGGGCCAAGTTGTTGGGTGGCGGCCTTGGGTCGGGCCAAATGGTTAGGGTGAGGCCTTGGGTCGGGCCGGATAGGTAGGTTGAGGCCTTGGGTCGGTTAGCCGAGGCCTTGGGTCGGGCCAAGTTGTTGGGTGGCGGCCTTGGGTCGGGCCAAATGGTTAGGGTGAGGCCTTGGGTCGGGCCGGATAGGTAGGTTGAGGCCTTGGGTCGGGCCGGATAGGTGAACAAATGGTGTTCAGCAAAGGTGGATATAGGCGATATTGGGAGAAAGGGCGATTAGTAAATAGGGGCAGAAAGTTGGGTGAATAAAGACAAAACCGATATCGGTTAGCTATGACCGGTACCGGTTAGGTAACCGATGCCGGTTCCTTAGGGCACGATGTGACCGGTGTCGGTTCTATGTTAAAAACCTATAAAAAGAAAAATACGGCCTGTCATTGTCACATTTCTAATTTGAAAACCGATTTGGGGTGTCTGAGGTGGAATAGTGATATTGGTGCATTTGTTCGCTGAGGTGGCACTATTGGACTGGAGGAGTGAGTTGGTAGCGGGCCCGAGTGAGGAGGAGGCAGTAGTTGATTGGTTGAGGACCCAGAAGAGGACAGTTGGAGCCATGGCACAGCCAGGAGGAGCAGGAGGAGCTGGACTACCACCACCCATCCCACCACGACGACGTGTCATCGTACGGGTAGGTTCGAAACCCCTCATTGTGTTTATTTGATGTTATTAAGCTAGATTGGGGGTTTGGGTAGGAATTTACATGTTTTAGGAAATAATTAGAAAAATGGAAATAATTCGAAAAAGGGAGAGGGTAGATAGGTGAAATAAGCCAAGGCGGCTGGGTGGGTAGATTTTTAGGGTGTTTGGGTGGGTATGTAGGTAAAAAGATGAAAAAATGGAGGTGGGGGCCGCGCGGTTCGGCTCAGAAAATTACAGCCGGCCGATGTCGGTCATTAAGCGCTAAACATCAGTCGAAAAATCTAGGGAGGGGATGTTTTTGTTTGGCGGTGTTGGTCGGTAGTTGACCGGCGTCGGTGGGAAGAGGGCCGCGGTCGGTTATTGGGGACCGGTACCGGTCCGTAGTGGTTGTTAGGTTTTTTTTTTTTTTTTTTTTTTTTTTTTTAAAGTTATTGTGTTGTGTTGAATTTGTGGGGGTGGGTTAGGTGTTGTTTGGGTTGGGATGGGGTGTTTTGGGGTGGGTTGTTTTGGGTAGAAGAGGGAGGCGAATAGCATAGAGAATAGGTGGGTAAAGGGGTGTGTTAGAGAGTCGTGGTGTGGCTAGGTGGAGAAGAAAAGTGGGTGTAGAGGGTTGTGGTGTTATTGTTGTAAAGAGTAGAGCTAATGTTGTGGGTTGGTTTTGCAGGCACGTCAGCAGTTGACGATGCGGGACAGGATGCCCCAGTGTTGGTGCGGATGCGACCACATGTGTCCGCAGCGCATTGGGCTATCATGCGCGAGGTGGGACTCGGCGGAGTCCAGCGATATAGAGCGATCGATAGAGATCATAGCTTGATGGTTGCCCTCATCGAGAGATGGGATCCGGCAACCAATGTGTTCCATCTCCCGACTGGGGAGATGACTATCACATTGGAGGATGTGTATCGCATCCTTCGACTGCCGATCGAGGGAGAGGCAGTCTTCCAGGTAGATTCTGAGACGGCCATGGACAGCATCCTACAGGTTTTTGGAGATGCAGCCGCGCTACTTACCTATCACAGCGCGAGTATCGGGTATGGTGATATGTACCGTGCGCACCGACATGAGACACGGCTTGCCGTGCTGATGATGATCGGGATCACCTGCTTCGCCCTCCCGGACTCAGAGGGAGGCCGCTTTCCACGTGCATTGATGGGGGTGCTGCTTGAGATGGTGGAGGAGCACACCTGTTACGCTTGGGCACCAGTATACCTGGTGCAGTTATACAAGGAGCTATGGGGCTATCGCCGGATGAGGCGATTTGGGATTTTCTCTACATTTTTACTTCACTGTTGGGCATATGAGCACATCATATGCATCAGACCAGTAGGGTTACCTCAGCAGCCAGGGCCACAGGTCATATACAGATACGGCTTTCAGAGGTGGTTGGGGGTCGTGGGGCAGCCACGAGCAGTGCTTGCAGGGCGGGATGTCGCCTATTATAGACATTTGTTAGAGGGCCTGACAGCGGTAGATATCATATGGAGACCTTACAGAGGTCATCACCCACACAGAGGAGGCCGAGTACAGTTACGCTGGATCCAGTACACTTTCTGGATAGCAGGACGGAGGCCGGGAGAGTACGAGAGGATACCCCTAGAGAGGGTACGCAGGCAGATGGGGCTGCGACAGGACGAGCCACCTCCCTTCCCTCAGTACAGGAGGGATGATGTAGAGGCCCCACTGCCTGCACCACAGCCCGTGGATCCAGATTGGGCTGCTGAGAGGCCGGCAGATGATGGTGTAGATGATGCTGGTTGTACGGGAGCATACATGGTTTGGTGGGCTGGTCAGAGAGCAGCTAGGATAGCACCGCCGCACGGACCGAGTGGGCATGCGGTGATAGCAGTGAGATCAGCTTATGGGCCAGTGCGGTTATTATAGGGCGGTTGGGCTGCTGCACGAGCACGAATAGGTGTCCTACGAGGGCAGCTAGCCTGAGCACGAGCACGAGCACGAGCACCAGCACCACCACCACAGACATCCATAGCCCCGGGCATAGTACGAGATACCACCACCGGCCCAGCAGACACCCACACGGCCCGAGCATAGTATAGATACCACCACACAGCGGCTTGGCACAGCTACGATCCCGAGCACGAAGTGCGCGGTAGGAGTCCGGGGACCAGCCCCAGTACCTACGGTGGCACGGGACAGATATATGGAGGTGAGAGCGGAGGCCCGGTACTATCAGGATGTTCTTGATAGTCTTGAAGCTGAGTATCACCATATGTGGCACACCGAGCAAAGACCTCACATAGTCGAGATCGCGGGGAGGTGCGGCCACGGCCGGTGTGTCATTACGGGTAGGAGGCGGGAGGCGGGATGCGAGGGACCAGCGAGCAGACAGGCGGAGGAGGTGTAGAGAGCCGAGGGTCCCCGCACATTTGTATATTAGACATGGGCACCATTCTGCGAACCGGTTGTGTTGATAGAGGCCTGCGTGCCTACATTGATTCATTGATTCATTGATTCATTGATTCATTCATTTATTATAGACGGCTGCGAGCGAGTACGGGTTATCAGATTGATACCACTGCGAGCGAGTATATTTTTGATATGAGGGACCGGCCTGCGATGAGTCGAGGTTATTGACATTTATTGCGGCCTGCGTGCTGGCTTTGTTGTTGTATTATGAGATCACAGAGGCCCCGATGCAGGCACGTTGTATATTTGAAACCTTGTAGATATATATAGATATGATGCTTTGTGTTCAAAATGTTTTTAAGTATTTTGTCGATGGTTTGTGATATTTGATGTATGATAAGTTTAATTGACATGTTGATATATTGATGATGTTGATGTTTGTTGTTAATGGGATGCAGTCATGTTATATTATGAAATGTGGCATGTTTTGTTGCTGGTTTGGTGACATTGTTATATATGTATCTGATGAGTTGGATCCAAATGGTGTATAGATTGATAGTTTTTTGATATCCTTAGATGATGGCATGTTTGTTTTGGTAATGTAGATAGATGATATGGATGAAATCGTAATGAGAAGTGGATTGGATGGACAAATATGGATAATGGTGTTGTTATGCAGGAAAAGAGGCGGGCGCGATAAAAAATTAGGTAGAAAATGAAGAAAAGAACTATGTTTCAAAAAGGCAGGTGTGTAACCGATATCGGTTAGGTAACCGACGCCGGTAGTTAGTAGACCGATATCGGTTATGTAACCGATACCGGTTATTTAGGTATGAGCTTTTCTAAAAATAGAAAAGCTAGGGTGGCAACTTAAGTTCTAATTTTGAGAGCCATGCAAGAAGTTAAATACGCGAACGCGACGCTTTTTGACGACTGAGACAGGTAATTGCATGAGAGATTTGAGTGATAAGGAGAAAAGAGACAGGGAAAGTGAATGTGATCTGAGATTCAGAAGGCAGAAAGGTAAATTTGAAAAGGGTGGTGATCATGGCAGAATGAGGAGAAGCATCCAGCAGGCAGGGACGAGAGGGAAGACAAGTGCCACCTCAAGCTGCTGCAACTCAAGAGGTAAACGTTTTGGTTGTGATTTGATTATTGCATGTTTTGTGAATAAGATGGGGGAGAGTAGGTGGGTAGATATGAGAAAGAAAACATGATAACAAGGGTTATAAATGAGGTGAGTGTTACGTGGTAGGTAATCAAGGGTTTTGGGTATGTCTGTGTATACAGAGAGGAATAAACGAGCAATTTATTGTCGTAGGTGGTTGTTTAGGCAAGGTGTATGTAATTGACAGTGACCGATAGCGGTTAGGGATAACGGTATCGATTCTTGGCCGTCTGATTATTTATAAGCGATACCGATTCTTTGGAGGAATTTCCAGAATGTGAGAAAAACCCTTAGGGATTTGATGGATTGAATGGTTGTTTGTTGTTTTGATGTATGCAGGCAGAGGCAGGGTTGAGGATGAATGATAGTGTGCCAGCGCTGTTGTCACGAATCCGAGCGGATGTAACACCAGTGGAATGGACATTGATAAATCGTTTGGGGTTAAGTGGAATCCGCTATTATTCACGAATCGCACGTAACCATGCTATGTTGCAGGTGTTGATTGAAAGATGGAATCCAGAGAAGAATACGTTCTATCTGCCAACAGGGGAGATGACAGTAACATTGGAAGATGTGTTCCGTATTTTGAGGCTCCCTATTACAGGAAAACCAGTATATCAGGCATTACCTAGCGCGGCGCGGGGAGCGATAACAGCAGTATTTGGTCCATACGCATGAGATTTGACACAACGAGGTTTGTCATTCACATATGGGATAATGTATGCAGCACACCCTGAGGAGACAAGGTTAGCAGTGATATTAATGATAGCGGTAGGGTATTATGCATTACCGAGGGCGGAAGGGGGAAGATTTCCAAAGGCATTGATGTGTGTTATTTGGGAGATGATAGAAAGGAACGTGACTTTTGCATGGGCACCTGCATATTTGGCGGAACTATACAGGGGTTTATGGGCTTGTAGGCGAAATCACAGGACGACACTGGATTGTTCATACTTATTACACTGTTGGGCCTATGAGCACATTGTTTGTGTGTGACCAATAGGCCGACCCATCCAGTCAGGAGAGACCGGAGTACAGAGGTTGGGGTTCAGACGATGGGTCCAGACAGAACAAGAGGCAAGATCCCAGGCTGTGACGGGTGACATTGAGTATTACAGGCAGGTATGGGAGAGGGTGACGATTGCGGATATCTGTTGGAGGCCTTACGGGAACTATATGGTAATAGAGAACATAGCTGAGGAGTTGAGGGGTGTAGAGCGATTGAGGTGGATCGCGGGGCACAGGCCAGGTGAGTATGAGAGGATTCCTATAGATCACGTGCGGCGACAATTTGGATTTGTGCAGGATATACCCCTGGCTTATAGACCATATATGAGGATCGACGCCGAGGCAGCATTCTCACCTCCCGGCCAACACCTCTAGAAGGCCTAGAGAGATAGCGGCCGATCGCGAGTGTAATGGATGCGAGAGCAGCGAGAGGCCTATAGATTATGGTGGGTAGCGAAGCTGAGGAGGTGTACGTGATCATCCTGACATAGCTATGATTACAGCAGAGAGAGATCGTCTGCAAAGTTTAGTTCAGCAGCTCCAAACGCAGGTGAATGAGGCAAGAGGATCGTTAGCGGTTACGGAGTCACGGGCGAGAGAGACTAGAGGTTGAATTCCTCCATGCGAGGGAGTGTATTCATATGTTACAGGAGAGATTGGCAGATCAGTGGGCGGTACCAATAGCCGTGGTACCGTTGAGGACGAGAGGGCGGGTGAGAGGCGTCGACGATCACGGTCATCACCTGGTGCGGGATGAGGCGTGAGGGTCTGAATAAATGTTAGCAAGGTATAAGAATAAATAAGGATGCCGACCTGCGTGTCGATGATAGAGAAGATGTATTTGTTTAACATCTCAATAAAACTGAATATGTATGTTGATTTGAGTTATGATAATAATAAGAATGTTTTCGTTTTGACTGTTGGTGTTTTGAAAAAGGATAAAAGAGGAATGTGATTAAATAGAAATACACAAAAATATTTATATTTACCACACATGATAGGTTATGGTAGGGGATGGTCGAGCTAACCTTGGGAGACCCCATGTCTCCTAAGTGCTGCCTACATAGCCCATTGCACAAAGCAAGGAAGGGCCTCAGACCGATGTAGTTCTCCCTTAGGATCAGGGAGAGGCGAATTCAGGCAATTTAGGTATGGTTAGGCGATTGGTTGGTTGGTAAAAGTATTGATAGTAATATTGGTAAGGTAAGGTTGATGGTGTTGGTAATGAATTGGTGATGTTGTAAAAGGTATAAGGAAGCGAAAGTTAGCCTACCCAAGTGGTAGGGAATCATGTCCTGATTAAGATCAACACACAATCCTAGATGCAAGGCAAAGAGGAAAGAGTGCTCCGCAGGTGAACAGAGCAAAACAAACCACACAACATAGAACGAACTTGAAGCCCTAGGTACCGGTGCATAGACGAGAAGTCAATAGGTGAAAAGAGTTGTATGATCACAACATATCAGGTGTACATCACGTCCCTTGAGTTGAAACAAATGGTGAGGTGAGGTGAATGGTATAGTTGAGGTACGGAGAACTTATTACAAAGTGAGTGTTCTGACGAAAGAGAACCTACCCTAAATAGACAAGTCCATGACCCAAAAAGTTCTTTTGAATGAGGCTTTTATTTTACTGAATATAGACTGATCGATGCGGGAAGTCTACAAGGGATATTGATTGTGCTATTCTTGAGGTCTTCACAAAGCTGATCCATGAGAGAAGCTTCGATAAAGGCTGGCCGTGTATAGCTGTCCTTCGAGGAGCGATCTATTTATAGTAGCAGAGATATGATTTTAGTGCATAGCATGTCCTTCGGGGAGTAGTCTATATATAATAGCAGCAATAATTTGGCATATAGCTGTCCTTCAAGGGAGCAGTCTATATATAATTTAGATAGCTAGATGTTCTTTTGGCATGAAGCATCTAGTTTGGTAGGAAGTTTGACTCAAGAAAATCCCATAAGAAGGTGTTATTTTAAGACTTTAAAGTCATGGACTAGACTAAAAAGGGGAAGGCATCATTGAGGGGAGGTGAGAAGTGAGCTTGATTTTATTTGGAGATGTAGGAAACAAAGTGTATGTAGCGGTAAATGAGCTCAAGGGACGAGCAGTAGGTAGATAAGAAGTGATATAACACCAAATTCAACAGTAGAATGATCGAAGATGCAAGGCATTAAGGGGTTCAGGCTCAGGTTTACCATTAAGCGAAGCTAAACGATAAGTGCCTGATCCATAAGTGTGAGTGATTATATAAGGCCCGATCCAATTAGGAGCAAATTTTCCACGTTTGCTCTTTTCTAGTTTGGTTACATGTTGATTCTCTTTGAGGACAAGATCACCAACCTTAAAGGTATGCTCATGAAGTCGCTTATCATAAGCACGCTTGATACGTTTTTGGTAGATTTGAAGGTGATCGAGAGCTGTAAGATGACGTTCGTCAAGAAGCTCCAATTGGGCTAACCGCTCTTGGTGAAAATCATCGTTGGTGAGAATATCCTGAAGAGATATTCTGAGGGAGGGTATTTGTATTTCAAGAGGCAAGACAGCCTCGGTACCATATACCAAAGAAAAAGGTGTAGCATTAGTAGAGGTACGAATGCTAGTACGATAAGCCCAAAGGGCAAAGGGGATGTGATCGTGCCAATTTCTTCCGGATTCATTGACAACTTTCATGAGGATTTTGGTTAGGGTTTTATTAGAAGATTCAGCCTGACCATTGGCCTGCGGATAGTAAGGCGATGAGAAACTAAGTTTGATACCAAAGTTGTCACAAAGGTCTTGTAACAACTTGTTTTTAAAAGATTTACCATTATCTGTTATTAGGCGATGAGGAATACCAAAACGACAGATAATGTGATGGTTAATGAATTCGACAATTTTTTCTTTTTTGATTGAAACGAGTGGAATGGCCTCCACCCATTTTGTGTAATATTCGGTCGCTGTGATTATCCATCGGTGACGTTGTGAAGAGGTCGGGTGAATCTCACCAATAAGGTCTAAACCCCATTGTGAGAAAGGCCCAAGATCTCGTGCGACTGCGCGGATGGCTAGGAGTATGTTGAAGGTTGGCATGTTGTTGACACATAACACAACGCTTAACATATTAAGTAGCGATCCTTATTGAGAGTAGGCCAATAATAACCTAGGCGAAGGATTCGTTTGGCCACGCAAGGCCGCTAAAATGTCCGCCACAGATACCGTCATGGACCTGTTGGATGGTATGGGTGACCTCCACGCCGGTGAGACATCGAAGGAGGATGCCATCAAAGCCACGTTTATAAAGGAGTCCCCCCATAACTACATAACGAGAAACGTGTTTAAGAAAAGCGCGTTTGCCAGTACTAGTAAGGTCAGAAGGGAGAACAGAGGTTGTAAGGTAGTCGTGAAATTGGTGGTACCAGGTATCCTGCGAGTTAGCAGACACAGTATTTATCATACAAACTACCGGGGTTGAGTAGGATGGGGCAAAAATTTGTTGGACCAAGACGAATAATTCAGAGTCAGTTGATGAAGCTAGAATTTGTGAGGCTAAGCAAGCCATAGTATCCGCAAATTTGTTAGTGGAGCGGGGAATGGTTTGGATAGAATAGTGAGTAAATAAGGCTAGAAGTGAATCCACGTAGTGTTTGTACTTTTGAAGTTCCTCATTTTTACATTGGTAGATGCCCATAACTTGATTGACTACCAATTGAGAGTCACCAAAAATATTGATAGATTTGATACCTAAGTGTAACGCAACTTGGAGACCCAGAACAAGGGCCTCGTATTCCGCTGTATTATTAGTGCAAGGGAAATCGAGTCGGAATGAAAGAGGCATGGGCTCAGCGTCGAGAGGAATGAGAACAACGCCGGCTCCTCCACCACGGTGGCATTTGGATCCATCGAAGAAGAGGGTCATTGGATACGACTCCTCCTTGAGGGAAAGAGTAGCGATGAGTTCGTCTGGGAATGTAAAATTGGTAAATTGTTCCCCAGGTAAAGGGGCCTCCGCAAGTTGGTCTGCAAGAGTTTGTCCTTTGATTGATTTCTGGTGGACAAACTCAAGGTCGAGGTCGGCGAGGAGCATGAGCCATCTGGCGATGCGTTGGTTTAGATGAGGTTTGGCATACATGTAATGGATGGGGTCCGTGTTGGTGATGACAAAAGTTTTGTGATTCAAAAGGTAGTGTCAGAGTTTGGTAGCCACGAATGATAGGGCTAGGCATAACTTTTCTACATGTGTATACCTAGTCTCATAGTCCACCAAAGTATGACTTATATAATAAATGGCTTGTTCTCGATTCTCGGAGTCACGATGTGCAAGCATGGCCCCTACAGCGTGGTCAGTGGCGGAAAGGTAAAGGTAGAAAGGGCGGTCGTCCTGAGGTGGGATAAACACGGGTGGCTGTAAGAGATAAGTTTTGAGAGCTTCAAAGGCTAGGTGGCACTTTTCGCTCCATTGAAAATCAATGTCCTTTTTAAGAAGGTGATGAAAAGGTTGACATCGATCCGAGAGTTGGGAGATGAAACGTCGATAGATTGGAGCTTACCTTGTAAACTACGCAATTGTTTGAGATTGGTAGGTGGGGGCATTTCTAGGATAGCTTTGACTTTAGATGGGTCGACCTCGATGCCACGCAAAGAGACGATAAAGCCAAGAAGTTTCCCCGAAAGGACACCAAAGACACATTTCTTTGGTTGAAGGCGGACAGAATATTGTAACAGGTGATCAAAAATAATGGTTAAAACATCGAGATGTTCACTACGATGTTTAGACTTGCCAAGAAGATCGTCGACGTAATCTTCAAGGATAGTGTGCATAATGTCATGAAAAATGTAGGTCATAGCCCGCTGATAGGTTGCACCAGCATTCTTAAGGCCAAATGGCATTACACGGTAACAGAAGGTTCCCCAAGGAGTTATGAAGGCAGTTTTATGTTGATCGGCGGGGGCAACCAAAATTTGGTTATATCCCGAGAAACCATCCATGAGAGAGAGCATCTCATGGCCTGCAGTGAGATCTACAAGTTGGTCAATGCTAGGCAGGGGGAAGTCATCCTTAGGGCAAGCGAGGTTAAGATCCCGGAAATCCGTGCATATCTGAAGTCCCCCCGTCACTTTAGTGACAGGTACGATGTTAGAAATCCATTGAGGATAGTCAATAGGTAGAATGAAAGAAACAGAAAGGAGTCGTTGAAGCTCCTCTTTGACCAAGAGAGCAATGCGTGGATGCATTTTTCTCAATTTCTGTTTAATTGGTTTGGAATCAGGGTTTAGAGTGATGTTATGGATGGCAATGGTAGGATCAATTCCTGGCATGTCCGCGTAGGACCAAGCGAAAGCTTGGTTGCGGGTACGGAGAAAGGTAGTAAAGGCGGCTTGTTCTGATGTGTTAAGGGATTGTCCGATCTTCACAATGTGAGGATCCTCCTCCGTGTGGATGTTGATTTCTATAGTCGATTCATTCAACATGGTTTGAGTTTCAGACGGTAAGGTGCGTTGAATATAGGAGTCGTCCGCCCCAAGGTAAGTGAGGATGGAGTCGTCATCCTGGCACTCAACAACATTAATCGAAGGTGAATCCTCTTCGATCATGTCTGGATACAGAAGGGGGATAGAAGAGGGGTCCTCATTATCGCGTTGATAATTGAGAGGACCTAGGAAGATAGCATTTATGAAAAAAAAAAGTTAGGAGGGATAGATTCGGGATCTATTGACTCTGTGGGTGACGAAGGCAAAATGGGTGATGATGGTTCGGTAGGGGTGACGTCGTTGTCTTCTAGAAGACAACTGACACGAGGTTCCTCCTGTGTAGGTGTTTCAGGAAAACCGAGACCACTGCGATCATTGTGTTTGCGTGTAGTCATGGGAATGAGTGTATGTCGGCCTTGTTCATAAAGACCAAAACCAAAGCCTTTCCAAGCGCAGCGAGTCAAGAAGGTGAGGGCGAAACGACGATTTGTCAAGTATTGAAAATCAGATTGGAAGGGAACCACACCAAGAGAGGGTTCAGGGGTAATGGAGGATGCGTCAACACCCCCATACGTTAGGTTGGTGCGGCAATGGGGTGGTCCGTAAGAGATTACTTCCCCCACACGACGGTCATAGGTAGGATGTGCATGTACCTGTCCGTATTCCTATGGGGTATGGAAAGAACTAACGTTATATAGGTGATACTCCCCCAGCGTAAGGCGTTGAAAAACATCTACTAAGGGGTCTGCGGTTGGGATGTTAGCTGCGGGAAGGGAAGTGGTTTTTGCGATGGTGGTTTCATCAGTTGAAGGCGTAGGTGCGGTTGAGGTGGATGGTTGAGGTACATTTGAAGAGGATGGTTGGGTTGAATGTATGGGTGTCTTGATTGGTATAAGCACATCGTTAGGGTGGTATAACATATTACAAGTTTTAAAGGGGGGAGGATCAGCTTTTACTGTGTAGGACTTCCCCTCGTACTCAAATTTTATGCATCTATGTAATGTTGAGGGAACGCATCCCATAGCCCGGATCCAAGGGCGACCTAGCAATATGTTATATTGGAACTCTCCTTCAAGGACATAGAAGAGTTCGGGTAAAGTACGTGGTCCTACCCGAATGTTGAGGATCACGGTGCCTAAGGTAGAGGTAATAGCGTCATTGAATGACCGCAACATGATGGGATTGGCACACATGTAGCTAGAGGGGATATTCATTTGTTGGAAGGCTTTTGAAGAGATGATGTTTAGGCTAGCGCCCCCGTCAATCATAACATGACGTACCCGAATGTCCCGGACGTAAGCTGAGATGAAAAGGGCAGGGTCAGGATCTTCTGTACCAAAGTCAACAATTTCATCTTGAGAAACCGATCGCCACACTTGTTGTTGTATAGAGAGCAGAAGTGGTTGGGGCAGTGGGTTGTTTGGTGAGAGAAGCAACGTGATTGGGTGTTAGAATGGAGGCAACAGGCAGGGTTTTATTAGGTAAAACCTCTATCCCTTGAAGGATCTCAACGAGAGCTTGTCGATGAGATTCAGAAGTCTGAATGAGATCATACAGTGTCATTTTTACGGGTGATTGGTGAAGCTGTTTGATCATAGTTCGGTGGGAAACTCCATTAGAGACGGGGTAAGTGGGTCCACGAATAACCACTTTAGGTGGTGGTGTAATCGGATCTTTGGACGGAGAAAGAGATGCCGCAGGTGTGTTTTCTTTTGCTTTCCCATTGTTTTTCTGCCCTCGAGTAGCAACACTAATCATATTGATTTCATGAATACGAGAGGAGGAAGATGGTAGGGATAGGTCATGGTCTTCGAGAGGTGGGGCTGTAATGATGATAGATCTTGGTGAGGTGGGGACAGGTGATATAGGAGAGGGAATTGAAGCTAAAGGTCTCTCTCTTCGTAAGTTGTCTTTCTTAGCTTTTCTGTCTGAGAGAGGTGACGGACGAAGTATGGCTTTCAACGCTTTGCATCCCTCTACGTCATGTCCTGGTGTGCGGTGGTAAGCGTAGATTTTAGACTCATCATAACCTATAGGTCGAGGTTTAGACGGGTCATAAGGTCTAAGTGGGGGTAGGGAAATGGTCGCATTCTCCACCAACATAGCAAGGATTTTGGCGTAAGATCCTTTGAGTGGGTCAAAATCGGAGGAGGATGAGGGTATTGGTTGTGCGGGTTTTGGTAATGTTTGGGCATGGTTGGTTCGTACGGGTGGTGGTTTAGCCGAGGGGTGTTGACACGTGGTTTTCACTAAACGTGGTTTCTTTGGCGCAGAAGCTATATTGGATGATGAGGTCACAGATGATGTGGTATCAGAAAACAACCACGGGGAAATAGGAGTGACCGAAAACAAATCTTTTGATGATGGAATTTGTTTAGGGTTGATAGGTGAACAGGATACGCGGGCGACGGTGTTCTTTATACCACAGGATTGCTGTCTGCGGTGCGTAAGGCGTAGGTTGCTTTAAAGAAAACGCAGGAGGTATGATATATTGATGCAAGGTGGAGGGATGAGGTCCCAATATGGAAGGTAGGTGTGACGATGATGGTTTTGATTGTGATAGAGGTACGGATTGAGTTTGTCTCCTAGGTGGCGGGGCGGCTTTATTTTTGGATAAATCGAGTCGCTTAGGCGGGTGCGTTAGACTAGGCATTGGTGAGGTCCCAAGTGTAGGGGAAGATTTGGTTAAGTTAATAGAAGTGGACGGGGCATTTGGTAGAGGTGAGGGGGGTGAAGGTGAGAACATGGGTATTTTAAGCTTCTGTAAACACTTCGGGTATATGGTGGAGGCCTCAGGATTGGTCATTTGCATTTGAGTAGAATACGGCGTACTCAAACGTTCCCATAGGACCTGTCTATCTTCTGTGGAATGACAGTCCTCACGTGTGAATATGAACTTTTGTACGGAAGAAAGACGGGTTGTGATTCCAGTCCACTGTGGGTGTGATATAGGGGGTAGATGAGGCACTGTATCAATAGATGTTAAGAGGTCGACTGGTTGTTGAAAAGATTTAGGTGATGAAGGACTAATAGGTAGGAGGGCGTGTTTGAGGGGATCTGTCATGTTTAAAGAATGTGGTGATGTCGGTTCAAGAGGTTGCTCATCTAAGGATGAGAAAAGAAGTGGCGAGCCTTCCTCTTGTACAGCAAGAATGGTAGAAGGAGACATTTGGGAAATAGATAAATTAGATAACATCCGCTCACAGTCTTGCAAGGATGTGGTGTAAGCAGACTCATTGATGAGAAGAGAAGTCTGGGCAGTTAACTCTTTTATGGGTAAAGGAATGATTTCGCTTTGGCTTGATGGTGGTGAAGGAGGTTCGGACTCCTGTGTTAGTGGAGAGGCTTGATTCAAAATTTTCTCGATAGAGGCTTTTGGCTGGGAGTCGAAGACTGCATGGATCTCATGAACACTCTCCTCGGCTAAGATATCTTGATTTAGATTACTGTTAGAAGAATGATTCGGGAATGGTTTGTTGAATATTTTCAAATTTCGGTTAGCAGGGGCGTTAGGATTATCGAGGGCTATATCCCCGCATTAACCATTTCTGCACTATGTTTTTCAACATCTTGCGCTTCTCATGATTGTGTCCCTTCACGCGGTGGAAGTACGAAGTCATTTTCTTTGTACCGAGGAAGGTATGGCGCGAGTGGAATCAAACCGGAATGAGGTTTAACGGGAGTAAGGTAATGGCTCCTGCTTTGAGCAATTTTTCCAATATCACACCATATGTTTCTCCCAAGGGAGTGTAGTTGATGGGTTCTGCTTTATACTTATAAGTGGTTTTTGGCGGGGTATTAGACGGTGGTTGGGATTTGACCATCACCGCGTGCACGGCCCCTTTTGATTTCGAAGCGGTCGATGGGTGAGGATTGGTGGTGTTAGGTTTGTTGGTGGAATCTGAAGTTCGGAAATGGGGTTTTTGTTACGCAACCGCAATTTCTCTTCCTCTAAGGCTCGAATCTCTAGTTTTCGAGCCATAGTAAAGGCCTCGTCGAATGTACGGAAAGTTTGAATTTGAAGGGTAGGGGAGATGTGCTTAGCGCAGGCCCACGTAAACAGTTCGATAAGTTCGGTTTGAGGCAAGGCATACGTAAGTTGGTTGATAAGGCCCCGCCATCATCCAACGAAATCTGCGATAGATTCGTCCTCAAATTGTCGGATGGCATAGAGGTCGGTGATAGATACTTTCTTGGCAATGTTAATGGAGAAATGATCCAAGAAAGATTGGGCTAGTTGGTTAAAAGAGAAGATCGAGTGCTGGGTTAAAGCACTGTACCACTCCAAGGCGGGTCCTGATAAGGACATGGGAAAGGTGCGGAGTAACAAGGCATCATCATGAGCAATCAAATAACAAGCATGTCTAAATGATCGCAAGTGTTGTTGAGGGTCCTCTTTACTGTTAAAATGGGTAAATTTTGGTAACTCCCATTGAGGAGGATATGAATGAAGGGGACACGAGAAGGGTGAATGGGCTCTCGACAAACTTGCTCGTATGTTAAGGCGCTACGACTTCCTAAAACGAAGCCTCCGTGTTTTGCATTTTGTCCATCATTTGTTTAATTAGATCAGTAGTTGGATGAGATGATGGTGTGGTTGTGGTAAACGAGGCAAATTGGACCAAGGACCACCGCTGACACCTTGGAGGGGTTAAGTGTTGATAAGGTGTGGAGGATGAATATGTTGAGGCAACCGAATAGGGATGTCCCATATAGGATGTTGAGGTCACTGGATACGTGTATGGGAATGAAAAGGTAGGCGGAGCTTGAGAAGGAAAGCTCGTGTGGATAGGTGGTAGAGAGCAAGTCATGAACGGAGCAGTCTGCAAGAGAGATGAGGTAGGGGCATTGGCGGTAATGATATGTGGGGTCCGAGATTAACCAAAGGAAAGCTAATCTGAGCCGTATGAACCTCTGAAGCCGTCGGATTGGGAGACGGGGCTAGAGATGCAGGAAGCAAGGCGGTGTTATCAGGCGGAGTGGGAGCTAAATGAGCAGCTATACTAATAGGCATACCAACAAGGAGCTGACCATCAGGCGTACGGTCAGGGGTATGAGACAAATAGTATTGTACAGTGATAGAATTAGCATCCAGAAACTTGGCAAAGTCCTTATCTCCCACAGGAATTTTAGGAACCTTGCTGGTATCCGTAGGATTCCCCATAGAATGTGAAGGGGGTGATTCAGGAAAAGAAACAGAGCAAGCATGTGAAACCATGGCAGCGGCTTGCTTTCGAGTGATAACAACCATGGACAGGAGTTCACAGTAGGGTTTTAATCTGTCAGGAACAGAAACAAACTCGAGATCGTAAAATTGGTAGGTTCTTTGGTTTGTCGGGGGTGGGAAAGACGATGAACGATATCGGTCTAGTAACCGATGTCGGTTATACTATAGCCGACGCCGGTCAGGTAACCGATGTCGGTGTAAGAAGTCTGGGCCAACAAGATATAAAAGGCTGCTAATTTGATTTTTAACAACGTTTAGTATACTTGTCCAATTATTGATCACAGAAGACAGGGTATGAGAAAGAAAACAGAACTAAAAACAAGCAAGATGCACACGCAAATCCAGAGACTAACCCTAGGGTTAATTTTAATTATTGTGGGCTTATGCCTTTAGACGTGGAACGATGTCAATCCTAAACAAAAGACTTAGGGGAAATGTCAAGTTGTTTTGGCTTATAAGGTTACCTCAATCGGGCGGAGGAATACCGCGGAAAAGGGGGATGTTTGAGCTGTTGTGTTAATTGTGAAGTGATTCGGTATGTGTTGTGTAGTGAAAGTAAGATTAATTTCTTGTCAATACCATGGATATCACCCCCACATGTACGACCTATTACTTAATCTATGTTCACTAGAATTGAAAACAATGAAGCGAATGCAATGCACGTGTTTTAAACCCAAATCGAAAATGATATTCGATGAAGCAAAAGAGATGACTTTCACTAATGCGAGATGTAAAAGCAAAGCAAGTTCTTTTATCAAAATAATATAAAACCTTGTGAATATCTTTTAGAAGAAGAAAACAACAAGTATACTCCCTATATGAAAGCAAGCAAGAAAGAAAGAAACCCAAAATGGGTCCCACCGGGCGTGCCAAAATGTTTCACTCGAAATGTTTCATTCCTTTTAGAAACAGATAAGGTTAGGGCTAGGAGGAATACCTGTTGAACGTCGAGATGGTGTGTGCGTACCGTAGAGAAAGATCAGGTTGACTGCGAAGAACTCCTTTTTGTCTTGGAAGGACTACCTGCAAATAAGAACACAAGACCACACGATTTTGATTAGACAATAAATGAGGGAACTGCCTTGGGCCCAGGAAATATAAAACTTCCTTTCAAAGGTGGTCAGTTCCCCTGCTAATATGAATCAACACAAAAGACTGTAAAATATCAATTAAATTATTTTGTTGAAACGGGTAGGGAAAGGCTGATTTCTGGTTGTAGTCAGGATAACCGATACCGGCTACTGGTAGCCGATGTCGGTAGGGTTTAGGATCTGTAGGTTGGTTGTTTTGTGGGGTGGTTGTGCTGTAGGGTAACTATGTTGTTTGTAAGGCTAGTTTTATGGGTGATATTAGGAAATGAGGTGATGAGAGGTAAAAGAATGATAGTTAGATGCAATGGCACGCTGGGTAGTGGATTCAGGAATGGATTTATGAGGACTGTGATTCAAAAAGCATAAGAAATGTTATAACAGAGGACATGCAAGATGTGACTTACTGGTTTTTGATGAAGATGCAAGTTGATCTCCTTTGCTGCAAACTCTTCTGGTTTTTCCACTCATCTCTGCTCGGTCAAGTGAAGATCTGGACTCTCTTGATCACTCCCAAATGATCTCTGTTGATTCAAAAATCCTTCGACCCTGATCCAAAATGAAATTCCGATCCATCATTTTTGGTTTGGGAGGCCATTTGAGGAATCGATGGCGGTTACATGGCAAACCGACGGCGGTCGAGTAGGAACCGACATCGGTAAGGAAAAAGTAGGCTATTTTTAGTAAAATAGCCCACCTTCCCTGCTTTTCTCCCGAGAGATTAGTTGCGGGCTTGGTCAAGTGACTAGAAGGTCGGTTTTGGGTGCGAGAAAGGGGTCATTAGTCATGGGTGTAGGTGTAGACCAAGTTTTAGGTCTTAATTAGGTTAGTTTAGGATTAGGGCTAGGTCATGATGAGGTGGCAAAATGAGGTGGTAGGTGAGGTGATGGGGATTTATCAATTACAAGGTAATTAATAAATAATTGTGTAAGGTTTAGGTAATGAGGTTAGGTTGCGAAATGGGATGCGGGTCACAAGGGGTCGTAAGACACGAATTTGGTGTCTACAAAGTGGGACAAAAGGATCACAACTGAATATTTTCTCTCTTTCAAGCCCTTCTACATCAATGCGAGATATCTATTAGGGAAATCAGTAGTTTGGCTAGTTTGTCCAAAACGTGTGTGCTTTGTCATCTTCTATGTTTAATCCTTTTAACTGTCACTGATTTCTTGTAGGTCTGTTTTTGTTCGAAGACCAATTCGATATTTTGGTCTATGTCGCTTATTACGCACAAGATTGGGTTGAGGCACGATTGGCTCGAATACATATTCTCTGGGCTCCTAGGTCCCATGATTTTCATACAAAAGAAATAATATAAATCTAACTAAAGTAAAGTAAACTAATTATGCAAAGTATATCCACAACATATATAAATTCTCTATTTTTGTATTTTTGTGTAATATTTAACAATTAAGATAAAAAATATTTAATATATCTAGAAAACGACAATTAACCTAATAAAAATTAAAAAGAAACAAGGTAGCCGAGTATAGCTACTTGTCTATGTAGTTGTGAATCTATTCTAAATAACTAAATAACTAATCTAATTTAATTGAAAGATTTTCGATCCTACCTTAGAAGTGAGGAAAAAATCATAGTTTCTTAGAAACTTTTGATCCCTATGACTTCCCGAAAATATCGAAAATGAACATAACCAAAATGAAGTAATTCAATACTCTATTTGGTATATTTTAACTTTAACTTTGAAAGTTTGAACTGGATTTCTACGAATGGTGGCGAATCCAAAGTAGTGTGTGGCTTTTTCCCCTCGGTGTGGTCTCCTTGTTTTTGTGCTCACATGAATCTAGAAAAGTGTGTAATGCTAGCATCAACAGAAGTAGGTATTGGAACAATGGAAGCTTTGGATGTAGACTGAATACAATGTGAGTAGGAGAGGGATAGCGTAAGAGAACAAAGCTTGGCTTATTGGATTCCTAGCAGGATTTATTGTGAGTCATACAACACAAAACATCTAGAACCTAAAACTATCCTTCTTGATGAACAAAACCTGCAACTCTAATGGCTTCATACTGAAAATGAAACTATCCTACCTTAATTGATTGTATGAAACAGTAATAACACTAGAACAAGAAGATCACGTGGCTTCTAAACAACAAAATAAGACTAACTATGCATGCAACAAATGAAAACTATTGAATTCCTAAACAAGAACTGAAAGACTAAACTATTGAAATGAGAGGATGAGGGGCCATTTGCTTGTAATCAAACCAACTATTTATAGAATTCCCATTCACCCAAAGGTAACTCCAACTAGGACTCTTTTACCATTAAACAATGGAGAAACACTATTCTAGGGGACATAAAACATAAATACTAGCCAAAGCGGGTGAGAAAGCTAGTAAAATTTGAAAATTTATGCGATTCACATTCAAAGAAACGTGCTTTAGAGAATGCGTGAAAGACCGCCACCTTGAGTAAGGGGGTGGTTACGGACCACCACCTGCGCATGGGTGGTGGTCACAAGACCGCCACCCGTGCAAGATATCGGTTTTGTCACTTTGAAGATAAAAATGCAAAGGAAAAGAGGGGAAAAGAGCAAAACAAAGCACGTAGAGGCTAAGCGGGGCATGCAGGATGTTAATGTACACTTGGAGAGCTTTTCCAGATCTCGAACACCTTGTGAGGAGACCTGTATCATCATTAGGGCATGTGTAACATCATTCTAGTAGTGCAATACCCTTACAATTTTGGGTACGTACATATTGCCCCCTCAGAGAAGCGTTTTAGCCATGAAGAGGCATAAAATAGCGGGTTCAAGTATGGAGGTCCCAAAATTGGAAGCTAGAAATTATACTTGAAATGTCCGTGTGTCAAAATGTCGTCATGCAAGTTCCTGTTACTGCAAAATGGAAAGAAGACTCAAGAGCGAGATATACAAAATAAATTGAAAAATAAATACTAAAATAATATGAAGTGAGGACTTACCATTTGCACGGGATAAGAACTTACCTCCATTGGTGCTCCAAACTGTGAAAAGGGCATTCAAAAATGCATCAAAGTAATATATATATATATATATATATATATATATATATAATGACCATTTTCCTATTCATTTGCATGTTTTGTTTTGATTGATTTTGAGCTTTGGGACCCATGGTGACAGCTTTTGATGAGAGTATAGTCGAAAACGCGTTCATGACGAAAAGTGATCATACCTCTGTGAGCGGAGCATTGACCCACAAGATCTCGGTTAGTTCTTCTCGATTTACCATTTTATACCCAAAATGTAAACATGATGAAATCTTCACCATGGGGGTAATTTTTGAAATTTCTAGTTTTAAATGTGTCCTTAAGGGGGACACCTAATAGAGTAGGCTCGTTTTGTTCAAAATGGTGTTTTTATCCATTTTTGAGCATTTTTAGGTACGTGACTGTTTGGAAATGCGGGACACAAGCGCCACCTGAAAGCGGGCGGTGGTTACAAGATCACCTCTAAAAGTGGCGGTTACGGAACCGCCACCCTGCTTAGGGTAGCGGTCCTTTCTAGAATGATAAAATAACCTTGTTTTTAACTTTTTTTGCATTTTCTATTTTCCTGTATGCTTTAATGATTTTTCCAATGTGATTCAAATAATAACTTACTCCTTTTTGCATGTTTTTGGGTGTATGCAGAAGGAGGAGGAATATATCAGATGGAGCCGAGAGAGAGAGAGTGTGGCTGCTTCCAAAGAATGTTGGATTCACTTTCTCAGTGAGTAGGATAATCTTTAGAGGGTTGGCATATTATGTATATCACGGGTTCCTCATGTCTCACCTTCTATTCACATTCTATGTGACCTGTTTTCATATTGGGATGCTGATCGGAACACTTTCCAATTTCCAGGAGTCAAGGGTGAGTGGACTATCACCCTGGAGGATGTCTACCACATCTTGGGAGTCCCGATCATTGGGAGACGGCTTACACTTAAGACAGCGGGGTTGTGGGCTTAGATAGCTCGGTGGGATACATATATGATAGATGTAGTTTTCTCACTTTGGTTCGAAGAATGGGGTTAGGGTCTATTCCATTCCTAGCTCGCCTATCCCTTTGATTCGTTGGGCCATTATGGGGATCCTTGCCTCAAGATTGATCAGGGACAAGGGAGGGGACACCTTACTCTACTATTGGTCCCCTATTATTGCACAAATTGAGGCACATGGCTGGATTTATGCTTGGCGAGTTGATATACTTGGGACCACCTACTACGACCTATACAAGGTGGTACTCTTACGAGGACAGCCTTTGAGCCATCCGACCTTGGTTATGAGCTGTGTCTATGAGCGTATCATCCCTTATAGGAGAGGCATATAGGTGGTGCATCCCAGAGCCGTGAGGGAAGCTATATGGACAGAGATGTCGGTGCTTAGAGCACCCCACCAGCCGGTTGCTTCCCTGACTACTGATGATATGGATGCCACACCTTATCAAGCCATGGCGGGGTTATGGGGTGAGAAACCTTCACTTTGATTTCCTACTCTACTACAAGGTAGCTTGTGCATAGGACGGGAAGGTAGAGACACATCCCTTTGATCGAGTGCCTCAGTAGTTCGGCCTTGCTTACGTTGATATGCTTCCCCAGTGGCACTAGTGTTTAGATAGGTTTGAGAGTCTAGGGGAGGTCCTAGAGGCCGAGGTTGGACTGTTGTTACTCCTGGCATCCCTTTTGCAGCTAGGCGGGTGGTATGTGCCTGAGAGAGAGTCGGTGCTCCTTAGGCACCTTTACTTTGGATTGCCACCGGTCCTGCCCATAGCAGTGATGACCCTATTGATATAAATTCCAAGTCTAAGGATTTCATAGGGGGAGACAGAGGAGGAGACCAAGGAAATGGAGCTCAGTGAGTCGGGTGGAGAGGAGGATAGTGATCCTGAGTGGTATGACACTTAGGAGATCTTACAGGCCGAGAGGGTAGAGTAGAGTGTGAAGAGGGTAACTCTAGTCTCGAGGAGTTTCTCTCTCATGACCTAGGTAGAGAGGATGAGTCCAGTAGTAGGATGCTATGTTGCCCTAGACACGGGAGGAGGAATTAGTTAGCGGTGGAATCTATGGTAGGTGCTGATCCTAGGGATCCCTCTTGGAGGCCCGTGAGATTCAAGTGAGTTGTCACTTTTCTTTTAATATTTAATTTTAGCTAGGATTGCCTTAGTTTCTATCTCTACTTTTGTTCATCTTTGCTTTTATCTTTTAATTATTTTCTAATTTGTTTTCTCCTTTTCTTGTAGAGACTGGCTAGATGAGTGGCGAGAATTGATTCGCTGGGTATGTACTGATACCTTGATGCTCCTCATGGAGAAGATTCACGCTGAGCTGTCTGTGGATGCAGGGGAGCCTTGAGTAGCTAGTAGGCATAGAGATGTATTTTCCCCTGTCTGGCATGTGGCCAAGATGGTGACTTCCCTCCGTCTTGAGTTAGCTAAGTATAGGATTGCAGGCGCTGATGAGGATCAATTCTCATAGTGAGGCTACACCTACTATTTGGGACCAAGAGCCCTTAGTGCACTCGAGCACCGGCATGCTTGCCGAGTCCTAGATGTGGTCATGTGCCTTTTGAGGGATCTCATAGGGGTTGAGAGGCCACTTGGCTCTTTTTGTAGTGACTCTTGCTAGATTGTTTATATGATCATTTTGTATTTTCCAGGCTCATTGAGCGTTTTGACCATTCCTAGCACATGATGGCATTGTACATAAAACTTGATTATATATATATATATACTTCTTTTTGGATCAAACTCTTGGTGTCTAGGATTTTGTGATTCATTTCCACATGTATATTAGATGCTTATTAGAATTCTTGTTTTTATATGCTTTTCAGAATGTATGCAATGGAGAAAAGATGACACACATGCTTTCTTTCTTTTTGTATTTCATGATGCTTGATGCAAATGAACTTGTTATCTTGAACTTTAGCTTTTATAAGTAATTTTCCAAAGACTTCATATTGTTTTGAAAAAATGTAATGATGAACTGTTATGATGAATGATGCACTTGCCCCACTCCTAACTCCATGCAACTAGTAAGATGTGAGGGCTCACCATCGAGAGCTGGAAAGGGCACAAACTATGAGGTGTGTTGAAATGGTAATTATGGGAGATAGAAAAGACTTGGTGGAACCAAATTAGGATCTACAAACCTACCCTACTCAAATGAATCCATAGTTTAGAATGTGACTTGCTTTGTAGTTTATCTAGACTTAGATCCGTAGATGACCACTTGGTTGAAAAAATCTAGTTTTTAGGGTTTTGAATTCTCTTGGAATTTTGGACATCTGATTCATTTGTTTTTGACTCAAGATTTCAAAGGTTTATTTGAACTATTTGCTTATGACCTTCAACGTTTACTATCAAGAGGACCCCCTACACCTTGCCCCATGCTACTAGTAGGAAGCATGGGCTTATCACCATGGACAAGGCATAAGTGAGTAAGGGAATTCCCATCCTTTCCCAACCATACGTCACTAGTAAGAGATGCAAGCTCATCACCAAAGGTTGGTAGGGCAAGGAAATGTGTAAAAGTAAAATTTTCTGTTTGATCTATATTCGAATTATTTATTTGAGAAAAATGTCAGTATGTTCTTATTTCCAAAGAGATCTATGTATGAGATAGATGTGACACCATAAAGCTTCTAGAACATACCATAGGCAAGACACCTATCCTAGGAAGAAACAAAAAGTGAGAACAAGCATGCAGGCCTTGGTATGGCTACTGTTAAGACTTTTTCATATCTAGCTTTAATTGATGAAATGATTCTAAAACAGTTGATGATGTTATGAAAATGAAGAAGTATGATTTGAATGCTTATGCCAATACCATCAAAAGTTTGTAATGAATTGCTTAAGAGCAAGTCCCTTGATCACCAAGTTTTACGAAATGAGTGAACAAAATGAACCTATCTAAATGAATATGTAATGTAGATATAATTATATAAATAGTGTCGATGCTTCATGCATAAAACCATTTAAGGTGGAAGGAATTGACAGTTTCACCAAATTCCTCACCTTCTAGTGTGTACAAGAGATATGCACCATTTCCATAGTCCTTCATGACTTGATATGGGCCCAACCACTTGGGCCGGAAATTTCTTCCTTTTCTTATTTTCTTATCGATCTAGTCATGTCTAGTCCTAGAACTAGATCTCCTTCATATATTTCTCACTCATAGACTGTTTTGTTATCTTTGCCAGGCACATCCGGGCCAAGATAGACTCTATGCCATTGCTCAAAGCATTTAACTTGGCCTCATCTAGGATTTCTTGTTAGGAGAGGCATGCCTCTCTATAAGCTTCCTTATCCGTAATCCCTTGTAGTGAGATGCGGAGAATTGGTATTTCAACCTCAAGTGGAAGAACCTGCTTCTACTCCGAATACTAATGAGAAAGGATTTTCTCTGTTGGTGTTCTTATTGAGGTTTGGTGGGCCCACAAGGCCGGATATAACTTTAAATGCAAATATCGTTTGTTTTCTTTTACTATTTTGAGGAGAATAGCTTTCAACGTCTTGTTTGTTGCTTGATCTGCCTTGGCTGGCTTGAGGAGTATCTGAGGAGGTGTATGATGGTTTATTTTAAATTTACTGCATAGCTCATGGACATCATCATTCTTAAAGGATGTGCCATTATCTGAGATAATGACTTGTGGGACACCATACCTATAAATGATCTGGTTCAAAATGAACTTGGCGATCATGGTACTTGGTACAGCGGTAAGAGGCATAGCCTCTACCCATTTGGTAAAATATTCGGTGGCCGTGATTATGAAGTTATGGCCATCCATTGATGAGGGAGAGAATTTCCCTATCAAATCTAGGCCCCATGTAGAAAAGATCCATGGAGTCGCGATTGGTTATAGGGATTGTGTGGGCATGTGAATCTTGTGAGAGAATTATTGACATTTGTGGCACTTACATACAAATTCCACTACATCATGTTTGAGAGTGGGCCAAAAATAGCCCATTCGATGTATTTTTTGAGTAGTGGTGTGACCACCGAAGTGGCATCCACATATTCCACTGTGGGATTCATAGAGAATCTTCTTGGATTCTTCTGTCTCAACACACCTTAGAAGCATTCCATCAAAGCCTTATGATAGAGCAATTTCTCTATAATAACATATTTAGCTATGATAATGCGTAACCGCCTTCTTTGTTGTGGTGTAGCACCTTTTGGATACGTATGGTCTATGATAAAATTTATAGTATATATATACCAAGGACATTTAGAGATGGGAGGTCTGGTTTTGATGTAATATATGCATTCATCGGGAAAATCTAGATCTACTAGATTGCCTCCATCTAACGGGTTGTCGGCTAACCAATCTGTAATGATTTGTCCCTTAACGAACTTCTGGTTTACAAAAGTTAATTCAAATTCACCCATTAAGGTTATAAAGCATCCAACCTTTTTAGACAAGGACCCTTGCATGAGGAAAGTTTGTAAATGGTCTATTTTTACAATGACCCTTGTTTCTTGATTTAGCATGTAATGTCTTAAGCGTTTGGTTGCAAATACTATGGCAAGGCATTCTCGTTCTACTTGCATATAACGTGTTTCATAATTGAGAAATATTCAGCTAATAAAATAGACCACACGTTCTCATTTATCATCGTCTTCTTGAGCCAACATGTAGGCTAGTGAGACATCCGTAGCTCGTGAATATAAGATCAAAGGATGATCTAGTCTAGGTGGCATTAACGTGGGAGGAGACAATAAGAAGCGTTTAACTACTTTGAAGGCCTCATGGCATTCCTTTGTCCAAATAATGCAGCAATCCTTTTTCAACAAATTGTTGATCGGATGAATAGCAAAAATTAAGTCCGAATGAATCTCTGGATTACACCGAGCTTTCCAAGAAATGATCTAATGCCAGAGTCATCTGATGGTGGGATCATCTCAAGAACAACCCGGATTTTGATTGGGTATACATTAATCCCTCATGATGATATAATGTAACATAGGAGTTTCCCTCCCGTCACACCAAATACGCATTTTTTTGGGTTTAGTGTGACTCCGTATTCAATCAAATGTGAAAGAATGATGTGGAGCACTTCCGGTGATCACAAGTGCTTCCTAGCCTTGGCCAACAAGTCGTCTACATAGGATTCCATGATTTTATGAATAAGATCATGAAATATGTATGTCATTACCCACTGGTATGTAGCACCAGCGTTCTTGAGACCGAATGACATAACAACATAGCAATAAGTTCCCCAAGGAGTTATAAACATGGTTTTGGCTTGGTCTTGTTCAGATATTTTGATTTGATTGTATCCCGAGAACCCATCCATGAGAGACAAAATCTCAAATCCAAGCTGTTATGTCAATGATGATGTCAATGGATGGTAACGGGAAGTCATCCTTGGGGCACGCCTTGTTAATGTCTTGGAAGTCTATGTAGATGCGTATCTTCCCATTATTTTTGAGAATGGGGATGATATTAGATACCCACTGAGAATAATCGACCAGTTTAATGAACCCTACCTTGAGAAGTTTCATTACTTCTTCCTTCACCATGAGAGCTACCTTGGGTTTCATTGGTCTCAATTTTTTTTAATTGGCTTTGCATCTGATTTGGTGATGAGGTTATGTACTGTGATGTGTGGTGTAATTCCCATCATTTCTTTATAATTAAATGCAAAATCCTTCTGATGTTCTTTGAGGATTTGAGTGTGTATTTATATCTCTTCTGGAGTTAACGAAGATCCTAGTTTCAATATCTTTGGTTCTTCCTCCATTACGATGTTAATATCAATCGTTCCTTTGATTAAAGAAGTGTTACCTTCTTCAAACTCAGGTGGGGATGGAGGTGGTTCCAAATATTCTCCATTCTCTACCATGTATATGTCAAGTTCCTTTTGTGGGGGAAGCTCTACCATGGGATTTCCAAAGTAAGAAGACAAATGTGGGATTAAGGACAAATCTACCATGTGATGGGTGAGATGTAACTCTACATAGACGTTTAGATAATCAAGAGTGGCTCTATCATTGTCAACATGACCTAAGATAGTATAGTTATTCTTAGCTATGTGCGTTAGAAGAGGGTTTGTTGACGTTTTCTTTACTAACGGTTCAATACGAAGGGATACCATGAAACAGGTGTCTTCCAACTCACTGTTTGGAGTGAAACATGAACCTGAGGTTTCTATTGAATCTACAAGAAGGTTACTTCTTGTGTGGGATTGTTTCAATTGATATGAAGTTAAATCCTTTTCTCAAATCTAATACTGTTGTTTTGTAGAGCTGTAAGTGTTCAACTCTAGTCTCATACACCTCAGAGACTTGGTTTGCTACTAATTATGAGTCTCCTAACACTCTAATGTCATTAACACCGATCCTTTTAGCTATGATGAGACCAAGGAGGAGGGCTTTGTACTCAGTGCCATTGTTTGTACATTTGAAATTTAATTTAAAGGTGAATGGTAGGATCTTTCCCTTGGGAAAAGTAAAGATCACACCTGCCCTAACCCCATAATGACATCTAGCTTCATCAAAGTGGAGAGTCCAATGTTTATTTGGGAAGGTGGATGTTGAGACATTATTCACATCTATTTCTTCTATTTCGGTTACTTCTACCATGCGAGTTCCTCTGTGGAAGATTACCAACTCCTAGGGTACATCCCATACCTGCAGAATCAAATGGTAGGAAAATTGGTAGATCTTGTTCCAGTAATTGTACAATTTTTGCAGTAGTTCCTAATGATATTGTTTCTACAACGTTAGCTTCATCCTTGAGGGCTGGGATGCTCTTGACTAGGTTCATAATTTCTAGTTTTGTTGTAGGTATTAATTTTTCTTCTGGTTTTGAGTTGATTGGTTTGTTAAGTTGGTTTTTAGGAGTTAAAACTCAGAGTGATCACTGGTCTTTTCTTCAGATCTGCTAGGTGTATGTCAAATGGTTTTGGGTCACCTTTTGCTACAAATATCTTTCCTAAGTGCAAGAATCTTATTTCTTGAAATAACGTAGAAGGGATTGCCTTCATACGGTGTATCCATGGTCACCGAGGATCATATTATAGTTGGTTTCCTGATCTATAATATAAAACTCAGTGAGGATTGTTTTGGGTCCTAAGGTGACTGGTAGTATTATAGTCCTAATCAAAGTGGCTTTAAGGCTATCATAGCCTCTTAGTGTATTCCGAGTCATGGAACAATTTGTTTCTCCATACCCTAGCTTTTGAAGGAAAGAGAAGGGGACTATGTTAACTGCTACCCCATCATCAACCATTGCACATTTAACATAATTGTTATAAACCCACACTTGTAAATGTAAGGCTGGATCACCTCTATGTGCAATCTCAACATCTGTTGGCATTTTGTTTACGTCAAATATAAACTCAACATCCCTATCCGCCTAGCCCCGGAGGGTAGATATCAAATTATATATGGTTTACTTTTGTTTCGGGAGGTGGAATGATGTTAATTAAATGACCTAAACCTAATGCTTCTAAAAGAGCAGCCCTATGGGAAGGAGAGTTCTTTAACAAGTTCAGAAAGGAGATGTGAGAGAAGGTCTTTGTTGGGTCATTAATTAAATCATAGGCACCTACAAGTTTTACTAATGTTTGTTGAATGTTATCTAGCTCTAGTGGGTAACTTGGATTTGGCTGAGAGGAATACTCTTGTGTCCATGTTATGGCTTCCACATGTAGCTCAGTGTCTAACTCCACTAAACCAACTATCTTGGTTTGCGGCTGATTTCCTAATTTCAGTGTGATAGGTGGATTTATTGAATTCAAGGCTTTATGATCATTGCTTCCTATCATTACACCCTTGTTCATCCCATTTGGATTTAATTTGTTTTTATTGTGATTTGGGAGAAGATCATTGAAGATCTTGAGGGTGCATTTTGAGGGGAGACTGCTCCCGTGAAAGTGTTTGGTGCAGGTGATACAGGATCTGCTAACAACATATCTATAAAAAGTTTTCTTTGTTCCTCTCGGAAAATGTTTCATGAATTTACTATAGTCACGGAAAGTCCTAGTGTCATGGCCTTGAATTTTTGGAAACCAAAATACGAGTTGGGATTGTAACTCCTAGGTTGTTGGTTTGGCACATGTTGTGGTCCAAAACTCTAATTAAACCGTTGACTATTAGGATTAAAGTTTTGTGTTTGTTGCCTTTATTTTTGATATCCAGCTAAGTTTTGACTTGGACCCCGTGTTTGGATCTACTATTTTTGTTGTTGTTGTGGACGATTAAAATCCACCGCGTTGATTGTTGGGGTAAATTTGTTGTTTCGTTCATTGTTAACCGATGGTGGAGCATTTACAACATTTTCCTTTTTAGTTTGGTCAGTTACTCCATCTGTTGTCGCTCCATGGTTCTTGTTAAGGATTTTAGGTCCTTGATTGGCATTTGTGGTAGTAGGATAAGTCGTAGTATTTTAGTTGGGGATGATTAACCTCCCATTTGGTCCATATGTCTTGCAACTACTATCTATTGCAGCTTGATCTATTTGAGAGTGCTCTCGAGCACCTCATCATAAGTTCTTAGTGGGAACTTCTGGACTTCTTCCTTTATCTCTCTGCTGAGAGAATGAAGGAATAAATCACATAGTTCCATCTGATCCATGTTTGGAGCACTCATAGAGGATCTATCTCTTTGGATGAAAAGAGCAAAAGATTCATTTTGTTCTTGCTTAATATGCAAGAATTCCTAATTCCTATTCTCAATAATTTGTTCATGTCGAATGCCTTGATGAACTATGAAATGAGTTGTTTAAATGAAGGTATTGAGGCTTCAGGTATTCTATAATACCAATCGAGGGCGATACCCTCTAAATTTTTGGGGAATATTTTAGCAACAACTCCATCCCAAGTGAGTAGTTCTCGAATTGTTGTGGTATAGGCCTTAATATGTGCATTTAGGTCTCCTTCTCCTTTTTACTTGGGTAGATCGGGAGAGGTCTTGGAAGCATGACGCTTCGTATAGTGAAGTCTAAAGGTTCTTAAAAATATTCTAAATAAGTTTCTATTGCCTAGGTTTCGACCATTGATGGTGTTTCTTTGAGGGGAGGTGGGATGGTTTTTTGATATGGTGTAGCATATGTATTTGCGGGAGCATAAGGAAATCCCTATGGTTGATCAAAAATCCTGGGAGAAGAGAACATATCTCCCTATGGTGACTTGGAATACATGTTTAAGTATGGAGGAGCATTGTTCAGAAATGGATTGTTTTGTACTAAACCGGGAGGTATCATATTTTCCACTAGAGTGGCATTAGAGAACGCGGTTCTAGTTGGTGTTTGTTGTAAATATTGAAGAGGCATGCCTAATGTGCCTATTCCTGTGAGGAGGTCTACTTGGCTGGGATGATGTGGAGGATTGGAAGTTCCTACTTGCATGAACTGAGAATTTTGATTTTCTTGAGCAAGTTCTAACCCTCTAACTTTTTCTACTAAAGTTGAGATGACTTCATTTGGTGAAGTCACAGTATTTTGCCTTAGTGGCATTTGTTGTATATTTTGAGGTTGTATAGGCATATGGTACCCTACTATGAACTGATCATTACCCTACCAAGTATCACCGAAGGCATTTCCTACAGGTGGAGGAATGGGGGTATTTTCTTGGAATGAGACCTCGGGTTGTATTTGTAAACCTCCTATAGGTGGGTACATACTTTGAGAGTGTTGTTCACTCCTAGCATAACATCTTTGAGTATTCATCATCTAAAAATAGATATGGATCTGATTGTCTACATTGATTTATAGTCTAAGTAACACCCGAGGAGATGAACCAGTTATCCAAAGGTGAGCGTCATGTTGTTCGAGCACAGAGGCTCTGGTTGTTGTGTTTGAGTGAGCTGATCCAACTCCTCTATTTGGAAAGAAGAACTATATCTAGTCCTTTGAGGTGGAGTTTGTGTTGAAAACTGGTTAGTTGAATAGTTGTCACCCTATACCGACAAGTGAGGGTGATGGTTGTCTATTCAGTTGATCATAGTATGCTTCAAGACCTAGGAGAGGTCTACCATATGCATCGAATCCTAACATATTTTGGGGGTATATGAGTACCCGCAGAATAGTGGGAAAAGGCGAAGATGGATAAAACTAAAAGAAGAGTGTGAAAGTGAGAAAATTGTTCCATCAATATCAGGTTCACTAATCTTGGGGGTGAAGCTGATGTGAAGGCTAGTGAGGTGGAAAAGATGAAAAGTATACTAATTGGAAGAACAAGTAGAAATAAGACTTTGAACCAGAAGGTAGGAAGTTTCACGTTGGGTTCACCAATTTTGTACGATGGAAAAGTGACAAGCGAGCATGGGAATCTACAAGTAACTCTTCCTTGCACCCGACCTCCTAAGGTCATGCCGAGACAGCCGGTGGGGATGGAATATACATGGGGTGCGAAAAAACTAGTTAGGCAATCTTATGTCTTTGACACGCACTAATGGAATCTGTGAATCTAAAGAAAAGAAGGTCCTCCTAACCTAAACTGGCATGATAGATCATTTGGCGAGGATGACTACTCGAAGGCTCCAATCAATATTGAGCTCTGGTGTGATCTAATCTATAGGTTGTGGAATACATGGAAAATGACCTGTGGGTGCTTCATAGATATCCCCCGATAGGGTCATGAAAAATGGATGATGGATATATGGTGGATTCTATGGGTGATTCTTTGGTCTAGTCCAGAAATCCTTAGCTTGATTAGCTGCTACGTCTAGTGAGGATATTTGTGTGATAATGATTGGTGGAAGTGGAGAGGACCTAAATACTAATGTGCATAAACCAGCATCAACGTTTGATTGACCTGTGGGCCTGTTGGGTTGTGGGACTTGTGGATCACAACTATAAGTTCATAGTCGTTGTGGACCTCCTATGGTCATGTGCAAAATCAATCCCTAATCCCTAATATCTAGTAGTTGTATGCCTTTTCATCGTCTTGTTTAGAACTAAAAGTTGCACAATCTTCTTAGAGTACCTTACAGAATTCGACAACTTGAATTCTTAAGCTAGTGTCTATGTCAATGAGGATGTCTCCTGCGTCTAGTTTGTGGGACTAAAGGATCACAAAAAAACATTTTCTCATGCGGATATCTATTAGGGAAATATGTAGTTTGGCTGGTTTGTCAAAAACGTGTGTTCTTTGTCATCTTCTATGTTTAATCCTCTTAACTATGAGCTGATTTCTTGTAGGTCTGTTGTTGTTCGGAAGACTTGAATTCTAAGATTTTGGTCTATGTCAGTTATTGTTGCAACAAGATTGGGTTGAGGCATGATTGGCTTGAATACGTATTCTCTAGGCTCCCTAGGTCCCGTGATTGTCATACAAAAGAAACAATATAAATCTAACTAAAGCAAAGTAAACTAATTATGCAAAGTATATCCACAAAGATATATACATTCTCTATTTTTGTATTTCGATAAAATATTTGATAGGATTAAGATAGAAACTATTTAATATATCTAGAAAATGACAATTAACGTAATAAAAGAATTAAAAACAAACAAGGTAGCCAAGTATAGCTACTTGTCTATGCAGTTGTGAATCTATTCTAAATAACTAAATAACTGATCTAATTTAATTGAAAGATTTTTGATCCTACCTTAGAAGTGAGGAATGAATCATAGTTTCTTAGAAACTATCGATCCCTATGACTTCCCCGGTAATATCGAAAATGAACGTAACCAAAATGAAGTAATTCACTACTCTATTTGGTATATTTTAACTAGAACTTTGAAAGTTTGAACCTAGATTTTGTAGAACAGTGGCGAATCTAGTAGTGTGTGGCTTTGTCCGCTCAATGTGGTCTCCTTGTTCTTTCATGCTCATGTCAATCCAGAAAAGCGTGTAATGCTAGCATCAACAGAAGTAGGTATTGGAACAATGGCAACTTTGGATGTAGACCGAATATAATGTGAGTAATAGAGGCTAGCACAAGAGAACAGAGCTTGGCTTATGCGATTCCTAGTGGGATTTATTACGAGTAATACAACACAAAAATCTAGAACCTAAAACTATCCTTCTTGACAAACAAAACCTATAACTCTAATGGCTTCAGAATAAAAATGAAACTATCCTACCTTAATTGATTGTATGAAACAGTAATAACACTAGAACAAGAAGATCATGTGGCTTCTAAACAACAAAATAAGACTAACTATGCATGCACCAAATGAAAACTATTGAATTCCTAAACAAGAACTAAAAGACTAAACTATTGAATTGAGAAGATGAGGGCCATTTGCTTGTAATCAAACCAACTATTTATAGAATTCCCATTCACCCAAAGGTAACTCCAACTAGGACTCTTTTACCATTAAACAATGGAGAAACACTATTCCAGGGGACATAAAACATAAATACTAGCCAAAGCAGGTGAGAAAGCTGGTAAAATTTGAAAATTTATGCGAGTCACATTCAAAGAAACATGCTCGACAATGCATGAAGGACCACCACCTTGAGCAGGGGGTGGTTACAAGATCATATCACCTGCCTGGGCAGTGGTCACGAGACCACTTCCCCGGCGATGGTGGTTTCATCATTGAAGACAAAAATGCAAAGGAAAAGAGGGGAAAAGAGAAAAACAAAGCACATAGAGGCTAAGCGGGGCATGCGGGATGTTAACGTACACTTGGAGAGATTTTCTAGATCCCGAACACCTTGCGAGGAGACCTATATCATCATTGGGGCATGTGTAACATCGTTCTAGCAGTGCAGTACCCTTACAATTTTGGGTACATACGGTCCCCCAGTAATGCATTTAGGGAGGATATAGAGGATCTTATTCACAAGTATATTTATCACTTCCTTAAGGATTTTCCTCTACATCCCCTCTTTAATGATGAAATTCCCCTCTATATTCAAGTTATGGTGCATAGAACTTTAGTTAAACATGTTCTTCTTGACAAAGCATCTGACATCAATGTGTCTACTATCTCTTTTGTGCATGGATTAGGTATTCCTATTATACCTTTGGCTCCTTTTAATAATAGCATTCGTTCATACAATAATTTCCCTTATAAGGTTTTAGGTTATATTAATATCCCCATCACTCTTGGTCATAAAACCTTTGATGCACTTTGTTATGTTGTTCCTGATCATCCCACTTACAACATTGTTCTAGGACTCCCTTGGGTGCATGCCACACACATTACTTTAGAACCTATGTGATTGCAATTTTCTCATTAGGACTCTACATACTTATACAAATGGGATCCTTCTCCTTTCAAATATCACTCTTCTCAATCCCAAGGTTCTCCTAGTCCCTCTACATCTATCTTTCCTACTCTTCGTAAGAAATAATTCATGCATTTACATTTTCCATCACATTGTATATTAAAACAAATTCTCAAGGGTGATCTTATATCTCTCCTTCCACCATCCGAGGTTCACATGAGCCGCCATCATGGTAAATTTTTAATGCTAATCTATATTATAATTTTCATCACTACATTAGACACTTTACTTGATCGATGTAACTCATAGTGACATCTTATTCAAGATGTAATTGATTCACATAAAATTGATTGTAAATTATATTCATCACCTATGGTGCACACATCTCTCATGTCATCACAATATCTTTCACTAACTATGGATTTTAGCTCTATTATATGGCATGACACTCGTTATATGTCTACCCATAATGATACTACTCTCAATAATCATCCTTCAATTTCCCTATATTCTTTGACAACACTCATTTACAATGCTTAGACACAAATTGATACTATTGATACATATATTCACCATTCTCTTGATCCTACTTGTGACATAGATACACCTTTCACAAATTTTGGGCATGACCTTCTTCATCATCATGTTATATATAACACTTTCATTGTAATTTGGGTTGTTTCTTCATGGTTTCATATGTTACCACCATTTCCAATTTTTGTGATATGATTTTATAGTATAGGCCTTTATACCTTCATAAGTCACTCCCATTTGTGTACGATTGGTAGATCTCATGCTATCCTCCACTCATTACCCAATGACACACTCAATATAAAGGTTTAACTTAACTATTGAGAAAGTAGTTTCTACACTTAAACCTAAATTTACACACACACGCACGCACACACACACACACACACACACACACACACACACACACACACACACACACACACACACACACACACACACACACACACACACACACACACACATTGGGACAATATTGCCTCCCACCATTTAGTTACATAATTTTTTTCTATTCCCTCCATGGGGGAATTATTGGATCACCCTTCCTTCTCTTCAGAGAATAGGTTTTCATCCATGCCCTTATGAAGGGCCTAAAATAACAAAAAAATAAATTATTTTCTTAAATTAAAAATTAAGACATGTTTTTATAACATCCATTATTTTCACTTCATAATATATATGTTTTTATTCCTTTGGTTTCATTGATATAATGTATTCCTTACACACACGAGTTCACATGGTATATTGAGCATGATGCAGGGACATACATAGAACACTACATGATGATTGTTATTGACCTACACTTTACCCAAACTTCTAACCTTTAGGGGCATCTCCCTTTTTAAATACTACATCTAGGTGATATATTTCCATTATTATTCCTTTCTTTCCTCATTATACTAGATTACACATCTATCTTGTCAATTTTTTTATCTTTCACACTAACAAGACTAAAACACGTGTCTTGTGCAACATTTACAGTTACCACTAGATCTTTCATATATGATATATCATATGTTGATTTTTTCATGATTTATTTCCATGCAAGTTTGATGGCTTCATATTTTTGTTATTTACTCTAATTGTTTCCAAAGGTATTTGATTATCATGTGATACCGCGGGTGTTCCATGTTTACGATGCAATCATCAATGCCTTGTGTGTGGTTGTGCATCTCTTGTTTATAGGATCACAAGCCTTTATTTTCTTGTTATACCATGGGTGTCCCATGTTTGTATTAATTCTCCTTTTTGTGACATTAATTTCAATTGTATTCACTTATATTCTACTAGAACATTGTTTTCTATTGTTATTATTGTTGTTTTGTTGCATTGACACTATTCATGTTATCTTGATTCTTGTTCTTATTGCTATTGTTTTCTAGCATGGTTTCTACCATGTGCATCTCTTATTTTAGATGAATTTTATTCTTGATGGTTACCACATTAACTCTTTATAGATTATCTATATGTTATCAATATCTCAGCTATGATTATATATATATATATATATATATATATATCCTTTTGAGTTGCACATTCAAATTCTTCATCGTACACACCGAAAATTAGGAGCAATAATAAAAGGATTTATTCTATATTTCTAGAAAATGCAAGCATATTTCTGGGCACAAAAATATGCAAGGGTAGGAAAAATTCCTCAAAATTAGGTTTAGATGTAGAAAATCAACAATATCTACGAAGAATCAAGAATATATATAATGGTCAGGACCATACATACGATTCACGACCCTACCATACATTTTTATCGAGAGAAATTTCTTCTAGTTTTATCAACATTTTCAGATTTTTTATCTTTATTACAACATTTTCATATGGATTCACGTTCATATTGACTCATTTTGGCATAGTTTCAGGGTGCACAAAGTGTTTCACCTCTCTTTCTCAATAGTTGTAAAATTGGGATTATATCTATCTATAGTGGTATAGTCTATGGGGTTATGGAAGATAATGAAACATATACGTTATTTATGGGTAGTATTTCCTATTCTCTTTGTAATTTATGGGAATAAATTAGAGCCACTAAATGGATTTGATACATGGTCTTCCTCATTGGTAGGGCATCTCCAGCTTCCTCTTTTTGGTTCTTATTTTCAGCATTCGTGTGTTATGTTAGTAAACCTAGCACATCATCCTCTCCTTGGCATATTTGGGGAATTATCACCCCTTAATACTTCATCCTCATTCATAATCACTAAATCATAAGAATGGGAGCACATTACCTTCACAAGAGAAAAAAATGTATTCCTTATTTTTTTGCAATTATTTTAGAATTTCTTGTTACACATTTCATGATAGTACTTTCATTACATTTTAAGTTAATATTATATTTCTTATTTTGGGAATTGAATAAAATTTGTGTTATAGGTTACATTTTGAGCATGCCAACACCAACACAATGGGATATTCCAAAATAAATTTATTTCAAGAAAAGAAAAAGTGTGACTACACACTCAAGTATCTTTTCCTTTTAGCATACAATTTTCATTTCATACTTAAAGGGGGAAAATGTAGTGACTTAGATTTATAAATCTATCCTTTGACATTGTCGATCTTGACATTACATGATTGTATGCACTAATACACTCTCCTAAATCTTGCTTAACACACTCTGATAGCTCTTCAGTATATTTATATCTTTGCACTCATCTTTGTTATCAATTTATGAGATTTTATAGTATAATATGCATCTAAAAATAATTATCCTCTGACCCAAAAAGATAAACTATGGTTTTTCCCCGTGGTCAAAACTACCAATTTGGGTCGGTTTGTATAAATCTACAACCTGACCCTATTATATGGTTTTGGACCGACACATTGTGCACTCAAAATTTCAATTGCATCATCTTCATATGGTATAATATTCCCCCTTGGTTGGCCTTTCATGACATAACAATCATCAAAATCCTATATAAGCAAGTCAATTATACCTCATTTAGGGTCTTGGCACTTTATGTTCTCCTCAAGTTAAAACAAGCACAAAATATACTCATTTCTCCTAAACAATGAAGTAACTAATGTAAATCCATTAGGTAATTACCCTCTATAGGTCTAAAGTCTCCTTCCAACTCCATGAGTCTCCATGTTCTCTCTACATGCATGTAAGGTGACCCTTCCCAAGTATTCAAGCAAGTGTGAAACTCAAGTTGAAGCTTTGTAAAAGTAAAATTTTCAAAGTATAATTGTACTATGTTAGATATAACATGATAGGAGAATGAAATATAATTTGATCCCTCTTATTAATAGTGGAAAATCCGGTGGTGCACAGGGGTTCCCAAAACCCACCTAAATTTGTTTTATAGAAAATCTATCTTGTATTATGAAGGTTTGAGGGTTTGAGAATAATTATAGAGCCATTCTGAAATAGAGAGAAGAATACGATAGAGATTCACACTTATTTATAAAAGGTGAAACACACATAAAGTTACAATATCCAGATCTAAGCAGTTCCAACACCATGCATAAGGGTAAAGATTGTACAAATAGTATTCACCTAGTTGTATGGTTTTGACTAGGTACGGTTGTATGGTTTTGACCAGGGGTAAAGATCATACAAATAGTATTCACCTAGTTGTATGGTTTTGACCAGGTGCATGCTTTTAGGTGCCAGTCTTAGCAACAAAGAACTTCTAGTTCCATATCAACCTATTCTTACATTCAGACCATTCAAAATCTCCCATATCATCACAAATCAACTAAGTGAAATTTCTACTTTGTGTTTTTAAAGTTACTAGATCAATAGTCACTTTGTAAAGCATTATTCTAATTTGGGAAATTAATGTTGGAAGTTAATTAAATTATAATAGCCTTTTGTTACAATATTTCATCCTTTTATGTATGTTAGGAACATAATAAATATGAAAGGGAATGAAATACTATATACACTATTAAAGTGAAATCAATTTTCTTCCCCATTTGGCTTGCCAAAATATTTGTAACACTATTTCAGGTAGAGATTTGACTTGATGGTTCATGATAAATCTTAAAGTGATATCCCTCATTTATGTAGATGCCTGTATGTACTCATTATTTCTTACTAGAGAAGAGGTTTAGTGGATTCGTATACAAGCATGGATGTTCCCATGTTAGGAAACCCAGTGTCTCAAGATAATATAGCAATGTTGATGAGAATAACATAGTGTGTGCTGAAACATATCACACTATTGTTGTAATGAATCATTATGGTTAGCATAAACTACAGGTGGTCCCTCATATATGTTAAATTTTTGAGTATCTCCATGTCAGTTCCTCATAAGGGGTATTTAACAAAACGTTTCCCTCCCAATACCTCATCATTTTCTATGGGCCTTTTTACTCCCCAATATTTCTCATCCCTCTTCAAGAGCTCATGGTGTGGTAGACCAATCCTTTTGGTCTATCAAAGCATTGAATTAATGCCCATATCTTCCTTTTCTACATTAATAAATTCTAAGAAAGTGATCTCCTACTCATGCATCCTATCCTAAACTTTTGGGATGGTTGGGTGAGTGAATGGATCTATCATTTTTCTTTACACTATTTGATTATCTCTCAATCTAAATCTAACAATCAAACTCTGAAAAATTAGAATTATGAACTCAACTTTTCCTTCTATGAATTCTCACTTCACACAATGCAATTTTTTTCCATGTGTCTCCTCTTTATATATTCAAGTGGCGAGATATGTCAATTTTATACCCATTTTTTTGCTTGATCTATCATCTTAATAATACTTATCTATTAGGATTTTTTTGATTTGATGGCTTGTCTCTTCATTTCATTTACCTCTAAATATGCTTTATTTAATGGTCCATCCATACATAATATTTTAGTCGGTAAGTTATCCCCTTTTGAATTCTTTTATTATTCTTTTCTCCTCACTTTTTCTTGTCATTTATTTTATAATTTTCATGGACTTATTCAATTTGTTTGTTTTCTTCAAGTTTATTTCACACATTTTTGAACTTAGCCATTTTATTTTGAATTCAGAGGTTGATTTCTTGATATTCATACTCCTACACATACTTATACAAGAAATTATCAAATGTAAAAATTCTCCTAATTACCATACACTTCCTGAATTTGAAAATAATATTATAACTCTATGTCAAAGGAACTTATTTATTTTTGTTACTACATAATTATGTATTGTAGGCCTTGAGACTACTATGATTTATCCTTTCTAGTAGCACATTACCATGTAGATCTTGCAATCATATTATGTCATATTTCATTATATCATGTATTACATAGGGTCATTTCCATCAAATTAATAATTTACATTAATACACCTTGGACCTAGTTTCATATACTAATACCAATTTCTCTATTTGGAATTAATTAGTACACATATTTGTATTATTCCAAACTTTTAACTTTGCTTACGTATTTTGTGACTCCATTACACAACCATCCTATTTTCCTCCATTTTGTTAAGTCAAGTAACCTCCACTCTATAGATTACTTATTTCATGGCCTTGTTATTATAAAGCAATGCATAGACTTGGTACAATTCCATCAACATAGCTACTTATATTTCATACACTAGTTGAAATGGTGTTTTCCTTGTAATACATTTATAGTTCTTCTTGTAGGTCCATAATACTGCTATTATCTATATTCCCATTTATCTCTTTGCACATTGTATATTTTAATAAGTATCCTTTCCAAGAAATTTTTGGTCACATCTACTTTCCTATTTTCTTATGGATGATATGTTATGCTTTGGTGGTGTGAAATCATACATTCCTATGTAAGGATCTTGATTGTATTATTGATAAATTGGGTACCTTGATCACTTACAAATTTATGTGGGCATCCATATCTTATTACGATGTTTTCATTTTTAAATTTGGATGTATCTCTTACTACACAAAAATTGGATGTATCCCTTACTATATAATTATGTGTCGTAATGGCTTCTACCCATTTAGTAAGATAATATTTCACGATAATTATGCATCTATTTTAGACCTCTTAAAGGGTGGGTGAATTGTTCTTGCAAATTATACGCCCCATTTTTAAATGGTTGTGTAGATAATATAGTGTTAAGTGGAATATCATCCCTTTAGTTAGGTTTTTCAATCCTTTAGAAAACATTACAATGCTTCACAATGCGGTGTGCATCCTAAAATAAATCCACCCACCAAATTCCACTTTGTAGTATCATTTTCATAGAAAATTCACCCACAAAGTTTCCACTTACTATTCTTACATGTGCTTCCCTAAGCATGACATCCATTTTGTGTTACAAAGTTTTTTTATGTAATAATTCATCCTTTCCCACTTTGTATAAGAATCCATTAATGATTGTCATGGTATTGCTTTAGTGAAAAGCTATTTTTCTCTTTTTCATATAGTGGTCTTGTAAAACCCCATATTGTAGGGAATTGTATAATCTCTAATTGTTATGGAACTATAAGAACTTAAACAAGTGCACATCCAGTAAATATTTGTTTAATTATGGTTATTCTCTTGTATTAATTATTATTAAGTGCTCTTTCCCAACATGATATCTTCCTAGTTTCACATTGATTTAAAACTCTATTCTTAAAACATCATCAAAAATCTAAATAAACCACCTCATAACAATGGATTTTTCATAAGATATCACAATGCTTGATGATCCATACAAAACTTAAAAGGTGTCATCAATAAATATTACCTTTATTTTAGAAGTGTGAAAACCATTTCTAACCCTTCTCTTCCTATGGTTATATTGTTTTTTTATGTAGGTGATAACTTATGACTTACAAAATGTATCAGGTTATCAATACCCCCTTCCCCTAGTTGTATAAGGATTTCCTTGATGGTGCTTCTTGATGCATCTACATGTACATGAAATATTTTACTCTAGTCTAGAAATACTAGTACTGACATAGTAACTAGATTTTCTTGAGTCATGTGAACACAATTTGATATTATGAAAACCATTTAAACTTAGCCCCTTTTAATAACAATTGTTCCATTGGCTACACAATATAGGCATATCCCCTATGAATTTCTTGTAGTTCCTCGTATGTCCTAAGAATACCCATACTTATGATGGATTTGTGTAAGGTTTGAGCTCAATTATTGCCACAATATTTTCCTACTCTACAAGAATTCCATATTTGTAAATAGCATATCTAAAAATACTCCAAAGGGCACAAAAAGAAACAATTCATTAAATTTAAAGCAACATGCAATGTTCTAAATATTTATAACATCAGGCATACCTTGGAATTATGTTCCTTGAATAGAAATAAAACCACCCAATCATCAATATACACTTCGAGAAAATCATGGATGAAGTATTTGACCGTAGTCACTACTGACTTGAGAAAAGGCCGTGGGTCCATTATTTAATCAAAATGACATTACTATATAAGTAAATATTCCCCATTTTAAAAAATTTGGACTGATCTTCTTGCATAATTGGATTATGATTATAACCACTAAATCCATCTACAAATGAATACACTTCATGTTTTACTACTACCTCTAGATTTTCATCTTTGAATGGAGTAAAATTAGAGCATTCACACAAGTGTCATAGAGGTCCATATAGTATTTGAAAATCCTTATTTATTATATTTTCTTTAGTTAAGTAACTACTAGACTCACCCAATCTTTCTCTATACGGTATATAAATGTTGCTTCTATTATGTGATCTAACTTGGCTTTAAAATTCACCTTCATATTGGGGTTAAACCTATATGGCCTCATTTTTATGGGATTTGTGTATTATTTTAACTTAATACAAATTTCTTCCAAAAATAAGTCTACCCCTTTTATTTCAAAAAACTTAGTCAAGAAAATATCCTTATAGTCATGCAATATTTGTAGAATTTTAAGCATCTCCTTCTCTATTTAATAATATACAATAGTGGATAGCTTAACTAGTTATGAGGATCCAATGTATTCTATCATTTTGTACACTAGTTCAAAATATAATTTTTCTGTTTCCTTTATCCCCAGAGTCTCTTTAGTTGACCTTGATCCTTCTTTTTCATCTATATTTTAATTGCAAAATCTTCTTCTTCTTCATTGTGTAATTATTTTCTTATAAGAAGGGCCTCAATATGCTCTAGCTCAAACATGTATTTAAGTTCCATATCCTCTTCATTATTTAAATCATCTCCCTCTTATTTATTAACCTCAACATGTGGCATACTTCTATTTTATGATTAGTGATTTTTCCAATTCTTTCACTTTATTCTTTGGTTGTGGTCATTGTGTAATTACCCCGCTTCGTTCCTTACAAGTCTCTGAACTCAACTCCTCATTCAACATCTATAGTTCCATAATAGAGGAATGTTTTGATCTTTTGCAAATCCAATTTCACCATAGGTTTTTTTATCTCTGAATGTGAATGTATAGATAAAGTGTTATTGAATATGTATCCAAGTGCATGTTTCTCTTCTCCATTCCTGGTGAAAATACCATGTCTTAAGAAATGAAGTGAGTTTTTTTGATAAGATATAGAAAACTATTTTAGTTCATTTTGGTGTGTCTTTCCTAGATTAATGCATCCTTGAATGTGTATATATGGATACTATTTTTGCAATATATTGGACATGCTTTGGTTAGTCTAGATGGTAACACAAATATTTTGCACATCATGCATAATATTTCATTCAATCTAAGGTTATTTATTTTGTGCACTACCTACAATGATGCTACTATTAATTTTTAAATGAATAATACAATATGGTAAATGTTATCCAAATAACTCTCCTAGTTATTTGGAAAACTTACATTCATATTCTGGCTTAGAGATATTCATTGCAAATGGTATGCACCTCAATTGTCTCCTTGGCACATTCACTTGGTCATTATTTCCTCGTACACCCTTGTGTGCTTCCCCTTCTCCCCTTTACATTTTCCTTTACCTCTTTGTTCCACTCTTCCCTTTCAAGCATATTTTTGCATTCACCTTATTCCCGTAGTTATTCATCCTATATGCACGCCTTGCACTTGCTTCAATCAACTAAGTACTTGATCCTCTCACGCACCCCACACATGAATTTGTAATAGTTGTACCTTGACCATATGTTTTCTGATCACCATTTTTCCTCATTTCCACCACGTGCATTGCAATTACATGCACCTTCCTTATGTCATCCTCCCCTACCTCATTCTTTCACACACATACCTTTGCACCCTCCTCTATGTCATTCTATGACACATAATTATCAAACACACTTTAGTGTGTGATATACAACCAATCAAAGCACACAAATAGGATGCTGAATCTTGAAAAAAAACAATGAGTGACACATGGTGGAAATGACAAAACACTTTTGTATAGTTGGCCAATTTTTCACTCAATTAGTGTGTTCCATGTGTTTTGTGTTTCTAGGCAGCTCGATAAATTTCTAATAGCCATATTTTTCACTACAAAGCTCGATTGTTGTGTGCCTAGTCTCAATTGATAACTCATGATGTAGGCGATAATGCTAGATATTCAAATTCAAATTCTTGGTAGATCTGGCAAGTGAGAAATGGTAAAACATCTTTCTAGGCATTAATGAGTAGATCTGATCACTCTAACCACCCAATTTTATCTGATCTACCTTCCTTCCTTTTATAACATGCCAGAAAGACTTAGGAAAATGCATTTGAAATATTTACAAGTGGATTTACATGTATTGAATGATTCTTGTTGATGGTTGTATTTCAAATTAGGGTTTTCCCTCCTTCTCTTCTTCTTCCATGGATTCATCTATAAATGTAAGAGATGTGATCATTGTTAATGTTGTACACTTTGGACATTTAATAATTTTTAGAAGGACTTCATATATCTATATTCGAGTCACATACCTCTATATCTAGCTCATGCGTGTGGATATCGACCTCTTTCACCATTGTAATAGTTATGTGCATTTCTGGAAGTAATGGAAGAATCATTTTTGTGACTATTCTCTAGCCTAAGTGTGTTTTTGTTCTTTCTTCTTCCCTTTATTTTACATTATGTTCTTGTTGTGTCACTCTACGTCCATTAAAGCTCCATTTGTAGTTGTGTTCCATGAAACTAATATGGTAAATGCATTTTAGTTGTGTTACATGTGCCTAGACTTCATTCACACATTTTCCTTTCATTTTTTTCAAAACAAATGGTGTTCATCCCACTTTTCTCATGCTATCACCTTCTTTAGATCAATTTTCCTTTTTTATCCTTATATCCATGTTCCCTTAGCATTGTTAGCTTACCTTTCCCTTTTAACATTAGGAGTAGCGATATGAATGAGAAATAGATATACGAACCGTCCTTCTCCTAAGATCCATCTCAAGTGTGCAAGGTTCCACAAATTGGATATGATTCAATTGTTGTCTCAAAAACCTTGACTCTTCCAAATTAGAGACATGGATGTGGGTTTGAATGACCAACCCTTTTTGGCACTCACGGTGGGACAAACAATGAAATCTTAAATTTCATATTGCTAAATTATGGTGTGTGAACTTAGTATTTCCATCCTTTGGAGGCTTATTTCAACATATCTAGTGACTCCCAACATTTTCAGATCTCATGTTTTATAGTCTTGAGTTCCTTTTATGAGAATATTACATACCGGATAGAGTGTTGCGAGAAAATGGATCCTTCGAGTACCTTCAAATTTCTTTAAGAAACACATGTGGTAGATATCATGTGCACACATCCCCATCTATAGCACATTACGATCACTCTAATCCTCCTCAAAATAGACAAGATTTCCCTACCATGGTGCTTCAACCTCCTCCTCCTCCTAGGAACTTTTCTAATTTTAATGGCGGAAGTCTGGTTTAATCTCAATGCATAACATGATATGCTAATGACCACAATCAAAAGTATTCCATACTTCATGGGAAAGAATTAAGTCACCCATATCAAACACATTCAAGATGTGGCCAATGTGTGCTTTATTTACCTGATCACTCATGATGATGTTGTTGTCAGGCTACTTGTAGCCTCTTTCAAATGAAAAATGCTCTATTGGTACCAAGGCTTGAGACCTGCATCTATTGCTACTTGGGATGACCTTGGAAGAACTCTATGAAACTAATTTGAAGAAACATTAGATCATATATCAGTGGTGTAGTAGCTAACTACAACAAATTGCATGCCCAACAAGTAGATGACTGATTTCAACATCATATTTCAAAAGACTTGGGATAAATATCCTCAAGTGGTAAGGCCCACATCCCAACATGCTTTCTTGTATTATCTAAGGGCTTTGAATAGTGAAATTTCAGTCATGATTCAATCCATGAGAGCTAGAACCTTACATGCTGCATACAACATTGCAATAAGGGAAGAAAACTATCTTATTTGGGTTGGTAAGTTGGTGCCTAAGCCCCTTGTGCCCTTGTTCCCATAATTGTCTCCAGCACTCAAACCTTCTATTTCTCCTATTCCATTGCAAAGCATGCAACCAGTTACATCCATGTCCTATTCTCCTACATAATAGAAAGAAGATGATGAATTAAAGGCCCTGATTAGAAAATTTTCCAACAAGGTCATATCATTGGAGAAGCCACGAAGCAATCCTACAAAGATAATTTTAATCGGGCACAAAACTAAAATAATCAATCTTGCACAATCAATATCAAAATTAGAGATACGGGCATAACCAGTAGAATGATAGATGACATGCTAATTTGCACTTTACTTTTTAATTTATTCCTCTTACAAAACCCATTTTAGTGCCTAGTACAAGTCAAGCACTTGTCTCTGTTCAAAACAACATGGCACAAGAATTAGAATTGTACTTTCCTTACAATATTCCTCATACTTAATATCATTGCACCAATGTTGCACATGAGTAGGCCTACATGATCACAAATGTTTCTAACTATGAGCCTTATATTAGCATACACAATCATGAGAGCCAAGAAAATCCAGAGGCACCTCCCGAAGCCAACTTTATATTCTTTGGTGCTGAGTATTTTTGTAGAATCAATCAAATTATAGATGATGTAAGTAGACCATGTGCTCAGGGTCACACACAACACAATGTATAAAAGGAGAATGCTTGAATATAGCATGCAAGTTTTAATTCCAACAACATAGGTTGGTCCTCAAAACCAAAAGGAGGCATCCAAGGCATCCAACGGTAAAAGTGCTCAAGTTCCTACATGCGATGCTCCACACAAAGTTTTTACTAATGTGGAATGAATCCCTTCTTCAGTAGGTCAAGCCTTTGTGCTAGCTAAGGTTCCTACCTCTACATCTGAATAATCAAGAAAATATGCTCTTGTACCTTAAATGCACAAATCATTGGGTCTTCCATTTAGAATTGTTGACCAGATGAAGAAAACAAACATAAATGTCACAATGTTGGATTCCTTGACCATCCCATCTCAACGTGAATTTTTGCATGAAGCTCGACTCAACTTCAATGTATCGACTCAACCACCCAAAAGCCACGTGATTTTGTCAATATCTTCTAAGAAGAGGAGAAGAAAGTAAGTAAAATTATTAAAACCCCACCCTTCTATATGTCCTTAATCATAGGAAAACATCTTGTCCATAACTACATGATTGAATCGGTGCTAGTACTTCTATCATGCCTAAGAAGATTGTTGATGTCTTAGGTCTTAAGTATAGCCCCCTAAAAAAGGGGTCTTGCAACTTGATGGTTCAACTGTCACTACCTAGGAATCATCAAGGATCTTGAGTTAACTCTCCATGCATGTCCAAGTCTGACAATAACTCAAGATGTGTCAATCATTGATATTCCCCCTTTTTTTCCTTATGTTTTTCAAGAGATTTTACCGCTAAAGTGGGTGGTTACTTGTCTTCTTATTGGACCCATATGTTACTCAAGACAAGGTATGGTACCCAATTTACCATACAAGCTCAAACAATATTTCCTATCATGTAGAGTCATATGTCTGTTGGTGCTCAATTTAATCTCACCATGTTCATTCAAATATGTCTCATTCCATAAAGTTTGAAGTTTTCTCTGTCTCCCTATATGGATTCATGAAATCTTTCTCCTTCATTTGGTTTCCATAATCATTCCTTTCCTTTGGTTGAGGATCACATAAAGTCCAGGATATTGTTTACCATTTCTCTTTCCATGAGAAAGGATCTGTAATTTAGGCATGATTTCGGGTTTTCCCCTTCCTTTTTTTTCAAAGTCATGTTTCCTATCGATTTGTTTCCCAACATCCGTGGAGATGTGGTCCTTTCTTATTGGATGCAGCCAGACGGGTCTTTTTGGTGAAATTTTCCACATTTATCTTATTTGTAAAAATATCAAATTGGCCTCGTTTTAATAGCATCTAATTAGTTAATCAACAAATATAAAGCGGTAGGGAAAAAATTCTTAATTTGACCCCGAAGATGGACATGTGCCAATTTTTCAAGTTACAAGCGGGAAGGTGGGTCACCGGGGCATTTTGAAGATTTTTGCCTTTTTGTGAAAAAGGAGAAAAGTTATAAATTAATTGTAGAAAGTGATGTAACAAATAAAGTATACATTGAAAATTCAAGGTCAAAGTGGGTCACCAGAGGAAAATTAGAATTTTTGCCTTTTTGTTAAAACGGGCAAAATTGTAGAAATGAGCACGACTCCATCAAAGGTCTAGATTAAGCCACGTGTCGAGCCCGTATTTCAAAGGTGAAGGGGCGGAAAATGTGAAAATTGCACATTTTCTCCAAAAGTCATAAAATGCAAAAGGAACCCCCATGCCCATTTTGGCTCTAATATTCCATGTGGATGACTCTAATTTAAAGTTGTGAAAGGGAATAATCAATGGTTATGGTGCAATGCATCTGGTTTTTCGCCATTAACGCTCCATGACGTTCATGACTTGAGGATGTAAATACACATCATTTTTCATGCTGAATCTAAATAATTTCTTGTCATTTCTATCAGCAAAGTGCAATTTAAGTGTTGTGGAGCTTGAATTTGTGAATATGAGGAAATGCAAGAGTTGATATTTTTAAATAGAGTTACTTGAACACATGTAGAAAATGAATTGCTAGATCCAATAGAGAAAATTGCAGAGGAAAGAATGAGGAGAAGGAATCTATAGGTGCAAAGGATGAAAAACGTGTTGTTAGAGGAGATGACTGGATGCCCCAGTTAAAATAATGATGGAAATATCTGAAATGATTCACCTTTTGAACACTTGACAACTTTTTGTTGTAAATCTATTAAATTTCATTTTCTTGAAATCATGATCAAACATGTAAAAAAACAATGTTCCTCGAATATTATTTTCTTAGGGGAAAGCTTGGATGTAAATTGAGTGTTATAAAAAGCATGCTTTAGTCATGCAAATGGTCGAGGGTTTGAATTCTTATGAGAAAATATGAGAAATCCCATCTTCCTGAGAGACCATCTGAGAAACATGTTAATCTCTTATGTTTTAGATTTGATCATGTCAAGTTGGTTGCAAGTGTACAGGAATTGACAAGCTCGAGACTATTCAAGAAACTTTCCCTCTTTGATAAATCTAATAGATCTCGAATTAATGTGTTGATCTTGGGAAAAATTGTGTCTACTTTTATTTCAGAATGTTTTCAAATGGTTTTGATGTTTCTGTTGTAATATTGTGTTAAAATCCCTCCAAATCACACATGATCTCATCCCTATGATATTTTAGTGGCATTTTCAATTTCATTACAAGAAGATCCTTCATCCTATAATGAGATAAACAATTTAAAATCACTTTACTATCATTTTGTTGATAAATATTGTCTGTAATCCTTTGAGTGTATCTTAGGCATGAGGAACTAGGGGTCTTTAATGTTTTATTGAGTCTTTAGCTCAAGCCTTCGTGTTTGAATTCTCAAATATTATGTGTGAAACCATTCAGATATGAGGATCCATTAATGCACACCTTCTGGTTAAAGGAATATTTTGGCTATTCTGAAGCATTTTGTTTGTTAGTCTTCCAATTGTTGTAAAGGTTCTCAAAGATCTGGTGAAATCAACTTCATCTTTCTTAATCCCCACAAAAATTTTCAAATAACCATCAATCCTACCCGAAGTACCCCTGTTTGTGTTGTGTATCCACAAATGAAAAATTCTACTGCAAAATATACAGAAGCAAGTAGGTTTTAAGTGTCTTTAGTAACCCAAACTTTGCTTAGAAAATATCCCCATTCTTTAGAAGTGATAACTTGTGAGAGTTAAATTGTGGTGTATTTATCATATTTTCTCAAGGCTTCCTTGCAAATTGTACAAAGAAGGATTTCTTGATGTCCTTCACCGATAAAGGTTACAAAATGGGTCCTCTCACCTTGGTCGAAAGGCACGACCTAAAGTAGTGAGGATAGATCAAATCCTCTTATATGGTGCTATCCATTTCTCCACCACCCAAGTGACAAAGAGCCAATTGAATCCCTTCCTAGCTACAAAACAACTTATGATTTTTGTCTCTGAGTATCTTATTAAATCTATGATGTTGCTTGGCCTCCAAGGGAGAATCAATTTGGATGCCAACAATAGATTCACACCATTCCCATGGATTTATTAGCGTTGTCGTGCATTATTTGAGCTCTAGGACTTATTTTTGTGGCAATAACACTAGATTGGTGTCATTACCAGGGATATTTGAACTCTGGGACCTATTTGTGTGGCAACAACACCAGATTGGCACCTTGTTGTGGGGATTATTTGGACTCAAGACCCTTTTGCGTGTCAAAAACACCATATTGGTGCCGTTTTTGGGGACATGAAGGTATGTGCCAAGTTTGAACACCATCAACAATGCATAAAGACCCTGGTAAATGCTTCTTACAAATTTTAAAGTGCAAATATGTTGTTGAAATGTCATCCTGTGTCAAGATTTGTAAGAATCGAGAAAATTTACAAGTTTTGTATGCAATATTTACAGTTTCTGTTGGTTTTTACACTAAGTTCACATCATCAATGTTAAATACGGGTAAAGTAAGGTTAGATCTGTGAATATTTGCATGAATTTAGTGTTGATAGACATTTGATAGATCAATTTTAGTGCATTTACACAACTAAGGAGAAAATCCTTAGTGGCGACTCTGTGTTGCATTAATTTTTATAAATGTCGAGTATGTCTTAACCTCTGTCAATTAAAAATTATCACTAATCTTTGCAAAGTTGGAAGGAAGAAGATATTTCTTTGTTAAAGACCCTACTTAGAAGATTATTTCTAGAATTGGCAAAGATAAATTCGAAGGACGAAGAATCTGAAAGTTATTGGAGATTAGAAATCAAGAAAGAGTTATCAATTGTGGAAACTGATCTACTTGTCATTGAAGATTACCATACTTCTTCAATTTCTTCAAAATCGGTAGTCTTTTTGTAGATCATAATTCTCCATCTGGAGAGGGGCCTTAATTTGTATTTGAAAATTTTACGTCTCATTCTATCCCCGTGTTTGCCATAATTGATAGGATCTTCCAAGAAACAATTTTTTAGAGAACATTCATTTTGAAAATTATACTCCTATGTTACAAAGACCTCTTATCCCTCATCATTTTATTTCTCTTGTAAGATCACCCCCTCAAGGAAATATGGCCCAACCTCCACCTAGACCTCTATTTTTTTCAACACTTTTGGACCTATAGATTTTAGAGGTAAGGTTGTATATCCAAATGTAGTGCCACAAGATGTTGTAAATAGACTTCCTAAATTTCAAGGGAATAATACTATCACCGCGATCAAAGATTTGAAACTATTTGTCAATATGATGGAAGAATTTGAGATTGAATTTGAGGATGTGTATATAAAACTATTTATTCATACTCTTGAGGAGGATGCACGTGACTGGTATAAATCTTTACCAGACAACTCAATAGACTCATGGAAAGAAATGAAAAATTCTTTTAGATTGTAATATGGGGATAAGACAAATCCTAGGTTTCTTTTGTCTGAATTTGAAAATATTAAGAAGAATCCTAATGAATCTGTTCATGACTTCAATACTCGGTTCAATAAGACCACGAATAGATGCCTATAAACTTAAGGCCATGTGATGAATCTTGTCTGATAAAGTATTCTGATGCATTTGACAAAAAGGTAGCATACTATTTAAGGGACAAAAATCCAGGAACTTTGAGGCAGGCCTTTACCATGGCTTTGCAGATTGAAAACAACATTAAAGCAATTGGTAAGCCTCCTAAGAGGGAAGGTATCAAGCTGATCAATCCAAAGAAGCCTCAGTCAAGTAAAGTTGTGGATCTAGAGGAGGTTGTAAGAACTTTGGCCGGAGCTGTTAATGAAATATCCTATAAACTAGCCAGAGCAAAGAAGGGGATTGGAAAAGGTTCCCAAGGTTAGCACAAGCCACAAGGTTAAGAAATATTTGCAAATCATCCCATAGGTGATCATAGATCAGATGACGGGGTAAAGGGCCCATGGGATCAGGAAATAGACAACCTTAATCCTAGGAAAATAGATTTGTGCCTAATCCTTTAGCTGCCAAACTTGCTTCTATTGAAGAAGCTCATGAAATTGAGTGGTGTGATAGTTGTTTCTTACCACATTCTCCATGTGATGTTGAAAAGGGAGTTGAGGAAGAAGTTGAAGTTGATGAATATTCATGCATAATGGATTACACCACAAGTTTATAGCAAGGAGTAGCCTCAACTCACCGATGATTACCAAAACTATTGAAAAATTCTCGGATTCCATTCACCGGGTATTACCTCTTCCTCCCCAGTTAATGCCTAATAATGATTTTGAGTAATTAAGGGAATTAATGATTAAAAATTATGATGGAGGAATTCCTTTAAAAGAGGAAAGACAATTGTTAATAAATGCATGAGTTACCCAAGGAAAGGAAAACAATACCAAGAGTAAGGTTGTCAAAGGGTTAGGGCCTCAAGACAAACCAAAAATTCCAGTACTTACTAGTATCCCTAAGGAAACCCCTAAAAAAATGCATCTGGAAAAGGATTTGCCACCCCAAATAAAACTTATGTTCCTCCCCATGCTTAGACTATGAAGACTCCCATATTATCAGATGAAGTTGTGAACCCTCCTCCTAATACTGCCTTACCCAAATATGTTCCTTGTGACATAGCCCAAATATTGAGTCAAATCAAGATTTCTATTCCTATTTTTGAATTTCTTAGAATCCCTGAGCATATGAACAAAGCATTTGAATATTTGAGGCTTGAAGAAGAAAAGGTCACCCAGGGTAAAAATGTAAACAAAGTAGAGGTTCCTCTTGTCATTGCAGAATTAGAAAAACACAAGCATTGGAGGAATTGGGTGAACCACCTAGGGTTTATTTGGGAACTTCTCTGGTTGAGTCTCAGCTCAATGTGGATCCATTTTTTACTACTTTGATTATTAAGGATAGACTGTTACATAAGTGTATGTTTGATTCAGGATCCTCATGTAATATAATTCCTCTTGAGGTCATGAATGAGTTAAATATCAAAGTAACAGCAGCTTATGGGAAATGTACTTCCATGGATTTAAGAGAGGTGCCGGTAGTTGGGTGTTTCAAGGGTTTAGTAGTGCAGGGGCAGCTTATATAGGCAAGTACTTAACTTTGAATGTAGTAATTATGGATTGTCCTACTAAGTGGGGAATGTTATTATCTAGAAAGTGGATAGCTAGTATGGGTGGAAGTGTGCAAATGGACATGTCTTAAACCACCATACCAATTAAGGACAGCCTTGTGAAGTTACTTGGTGAAAAGTAAATGTTATATCTCATTGAGGACCCCAACAATGCTTCTTATGAAGTATTACACACAGACACTGATGTTGATAACTCTATGAGCTATTTTGTTTTTAAGGACTATGAAATTGATCAATGTAGATATCCTAAGAAGATTGATTTTCCTGGTAATTTGATGTTTGATGCAGCCTTGAGAGATGTTGAAAAAATTAACATAGGCACAAAGTATAAGCCTAAAAAATGTGGTCAGATAGCAACTTAGATGGAAAAGACAAACAATCATATGACTAGTTGTTAAAGACGTATCAGAACTGCTTAACATGTTCATATCAAGAATCAAAGGAACTTGAAATTTTTCCTTGATTATTTTCTCTGAATTCGAGTGCATACCATTGTACAGTGTATAGTCTTTTGGTTTCATTCTACTTTTGTGTTTTTCTATTTCGGTTCATCCTGGTCCCCGAGACCAATTTTTATTGGTTTCTCAATTGTCTTGGGGAATTTAGTTATTGTTGTTATTATCTACAAGCTTTTTCTTTGAATCCATTTCCCAATGTATTTTTGGCACATGGTCTTTTGTTCTCATGGCACTCGTAGGGAGTGCCCATCCCAGAGTCAGAGTCGATGTTGGTGCTTAATTTAATCTCACCTTTTCATTCAAATATATCTCAGTCCACATGGTTTGAAGTTTTCTCTATGTCCCTATATGGATTCGTGAAATATTTCTCCTTCATTTGGTTTCCATGATCAGTCCTTTCCTTTGGTCAAGGATCACATTAAGTCTAGATATTGTTTACTATTTCTCTATCCATGAGAAAGAATATGTAATTTAGACGTGACTTCGGGTTTTCCCCTTCCATCTGTTTTTTCACAGTCATGTTTCCCTATCAATTTTTATCCCAACATCCATGGAGATGTGGTCATTTCTGATTGGATGCGGCTCAGTGAGTCTTTTTGGTGAAATTTGCCACTTTTTCTCATTTGTAAAAAATACCAAATTGGCCTCACAGCCTCGATAACATCTAATTGGTTAATCAACAAATATAAAGCGGCATGGAAAAAGTCTCACTTTGACCTCGAAGATGGACATGTGGCAGTTTTTCAAGTCACAAGTGGAAAGGTGGGTCGCCGGGGCATTTTGAATATTTTTGTCTTTTGGTGAAAAAGGAGAAAAGTTATAAATTGATCCACATCCCCACAGGGGACATAGTGATGTAACAAATAAAGTCTGCATTGAAAATTAAAAGGCGAGGAAGCGGGTTGCCGGAGGAAAATTGGAAATTTTTCCTTTTTGTTAAAAAGGGTAAAATTGTAGAAATGAGACGCGACTCCATCAAAGGACCAGATTAAGCCACGTGTCGAGCCCATATTTCAAAGGCAGAGGGGTGAGGGAAAATGTGAAAATTACACATTTTCTCCAAAATTCATAAAATGTAAAAGGTACACCTAGGCCCATTTCGGATCTAATCTTCCACATGGACAGCTCTAATTTAAAGTTGTGAAAGGGTAGAATAAAAAGTTATGGTAGGATGCATCTGGTTTTGTCACCATTAACATTCTAGGACTTCAGGGGATGCAAATGCACATCATTTTTCATGGTGAATCTGAATTATTTCTTGTCGTTTCTATCAAAAAAGTGCAATTGAAGTGTTATGGAGCTCGAATTTGTGAATCTGAGGAAGTACAAGAGTTGATATTTTGAAACAGAGTTACTCGGGCACCTGTAGAAAATGAATTTCCAGATCCAGCAGAGAAAATTGTAGAGGAAAGAATGAGGAGAAGGAATCTATAGGTGCAAAGGATGAAAAATGTGTTTCCAGAGGAGATGACTGGATGCCCCAGATTAAAACAATGATGGAAATATCTGAAATGATTCACCTTTTGAACACCGACAAATTTTTTGTAAATCATTAAACGTCATTTTCTAGAAATCATGATCAAACATGTAACAAACAAAGGTTCCTTGAATATTATTTTCTTGGGGGGAAATCTTGGATGTAAATTGAGTGTTATAAAAAGCATGCTTTAGTCATATAAATGGTCGGGGGTGGAATTCTTACAAGAAAATTTGAGAAATCCCATCTTCCTGAGAGACCATATAAGAAACCTATTAATCTCTTATGTTTTAGATTTGATCATGTCAAGTTGGTTACAAGTGTACAACCATTGACAAGCTCGATTTTGTTCAAGAAACTTTCCCCTATTGATAAATCTAATAGATCTCGAATTAATATGTGTTGATCTTAGGTAAAATTGTGTCTACTTTTATTTCATAATGTTTTCAAATGGTTTTGATGTTTCCTATTGCAATCTTGTGTTAAAATCCCTCCGAATCACACAGGATCTCATCCCTATGATAGTTTAGTGGCATTTTCAATTTCATTACGAGAAGATCCTTCATTCTATAATGAGATAAACAATTTAAAATCCCTTTACTGTCATTTTGTTGGTAAAGATTGTTTGTAAGCCTTTGAGTGTATCTTAGGTGTGAGGAACCAGGGGTCTTTAATGTTTAATTGAGTCTTTAGCTCAAGCCTTCGTGTTGAATTCTCAAATATTGTGTGAAACCATGTAGATATGGGGCTCCATTGAATTCTGGTTGAAGGAATATTTTGGCTATTCTAAGGCATTTTGTCTATTATTCTTCCAATTTTTGTAAAGGTTCTCAAAGATCCAGTGAAATCAACTTCATCTTACTTAATCTCCATAGAATTTTTCAAATAACCAACAATCCTACCCAAGGTACCCATGTTTATGTTGTGTATCCACAAATGAACAAATCCTACCGCAAAAGTATACAGAAGCAACCAAGTTTTAATTTTCTTTAGTAACCCAAACTTTTCTCAAAAATATCCCCATTCTTTAGAAGTGACAAATCATGAGAGTTAAATTGTGGTGTATTGATCATATTTTCTCAAGGTTCCCCTGTAAATTGTGCAAAGAAGGATCTCTTCATGTCCTTCATCGACAGAGGTTAGAAAATGGGTCCTCTCACCCTAGTCGAAAGGCACGACCTAAAGCAGTGAGGATAGAGAAAATCATCTTATATGGTGCTATCCATTTCTCCACTGCCCGAGTGACAAAGAGCCAGCTGAATCCCTTCCCCGGCTACAAAATGACTTATGATTTTTCTGTCTTTGAGTATATTGTTAAATCTGTGATGCTTCTTGGCTTCCAAGGGAGAATAAATTTGGATACCAACATGTCCCACCCTCCCTCCAAGCCAACTATTTAATCCAAGAAGAACAAGCTTTAGTTTCGAAGAACAACCTCTTCCACCTTTTATTCGTGATCTAGTTCTTGATGAGTGGGTGGAGAGACACCTTAAATTAGACCCATATGCTAAAGAGATGGAAGATTATGAAACTAGGATTTGTACTTACTACATTCTTAAAGAAGAAGTCATGTTGCCACGCACACTCAAGCAAAGTGAAGAGAAACACAGTGCATGGAAGTTTTACTTTAATGGATCTAGAAGTAGAAACAATGTGGGAGCAGGAGTTGTTCTCATTTAACCTAAGGATGAGAAATTTTTCTTCACGCAGAGGGATATGTTGTCATGTTCTAATAATGTGGTAGAGTATGAAGTGCTAGTGCATGGTCTTCTTATTGCTAAAAATAAGAATATTAAGGAACTACATATCTTGGGGAAACAGAATTGGTTATCTATTAGTCACAAAAAATATACAACAAGCAATAAGATTCTCAAAACTTATATAAAAAAAGTTTGGGATATCCTTGAGAGATTTGATGCTCTAAATCAGTAATTGGTGCCATGTAAAATGAATAAGGAAGTTGATCAAATGAACGTGATTGGTTCGTAGTTCTCTTTTCTTGAGAAATTTGTCAAAGGAAAACTCAACACATTAATATAGAGATTAGACCATCCATGCTAGATAACAAAAATAGCTCAAAAGTGTTTGACAGTGATGTGCAGATTGTCTAATTCATCTAGAATTAAGTTGAGTTCTCATCAAGCATGCAAGATGACTTGCATGATAGTTATAGTGACCAAGTGATAAAATGTAAGATGAACAATTTTCCTAAAGGGATAGTCACCTTATAACAAATGTTTAGAACCGATGATGAGTTCAAGGGTGAAGAAAATTATATGTGTGCCATGCAAGAAGACTACTCCCTAATCACTATTGCATGTGGAAAGGAGTTGTTACTCAATAAAGCTTGCACACATGATGAAAAATAAACCTTCATCTCTCTCTATAAAATATGCAGTGATATATTCTTATGGGAGTCTCAAGACCTCAAAGGTTTTGATCCATGTGTTACTCAACAATCCATTGACCTTGATACCGGTATTAATCCCATCAAGAAAAAGTAGTGGTCGGTTAATCCAAAGATAGACCATCATAAGAAAGGAGTTATCCAAACTCATTGAGGTGAAGATTATTCTTCCCATCAAGTAATGTACTTAGATGATGAATCTAGTTATGGTGCGTAAGAAGAATGGTGAAATTAGACTCTGTATTGATTTCAGATATTTGAATAAGGCATCTCTAAAGGATCATTATCCTTTGCCTTCTATGGAGAAGATTCTGCATCCGTGATCAATGCAAAAATATTCTCAATGCGGGGTGGGTATTCAAGCTTCAATCAGATCCTGGTCAAGGAAGATGATCAATTCAAAATGATGTTTACAACCAAGTGGGGGACATATGCATATCAAAAGATGTAGTTTGGTTTTTCAAACGTAGGCACAACATTTCAAAATGCCATGGATATTTCATTTAAAGGCTATATCATTTAGTTCATCCTATTTTACCTTGATGACATCATAGTCTTCTCAAATCAGAGGATAGATCACATGGTGCACCTAGAGAAATTATTTGAGAGATGCGAAAATATGGGGTATCTCTCAACCCTAAAAAATTCAATTTTGCAGTGGCACTGGGTAATCTTCAGGGCCATGTAGTTTCAAAGGATGGCATAACAATAGATCTTGAGCACTTATCAACCATCATGGCCCTCTCTCTGTTAGTGTACAAGAAATATTTATAGTCCTTCCTTGGAAAAATTAACTTTTAGGTGCTTTATTCCTAAATTTGCAAGACTTGTACAACCAATCACCCTCATACTCAAAAAGGACATAGCATTCAGATGGATATCATAAGGAAAGGAAAGCTTCAACAAAATCAAGCGAGAGATTTCTTTTACACCAACACTCATCAACCTATATTAATCAAAGGAGTTTATCATTTATGATTATGACAATGATGGAAGTGTTATTGCTATCCTTACATAAGAAAATGAACAAGGGTTAGAAAAACTAGTAGATTTCTTCAATCGGACACTAAAGGATTATGATTTGAAATACAATCACATAGAAAATAAGGTCTACACCATCATTTGCATGCTCAAGAAATTTGAGAGTATGCTAAAAAAAAATCACATCAATGTGTTATTCTCCCACTCCTCTGTTAGAAATGTCATCATGGGAGCAAAAATCAGTGAGAAGAGAGAACAATGGGGTGGCTAGAATCATGGATTATGAGGTGACTATCAAGGCCACAAATATGGTAAGAGGTGGCATGCTATACAAGAAGCTTGTTGAGGAAACAAAAATTAACCTGGGACTTCATTGCTTCGGATGAGGACCTCATGCATGCGAAGTCAAGTAGAATAAAGATCCTAGTGCACACGATTGGATGAAAGAAATGATCACATTCCTTTTTGAGGGTGCACACCCTCTTGGTTTAAAAAATGAAAAGATAAGACATCTGAGGTTATAATCTATCCCTTATGTTTTGATTGATGGAATTATCTTCAAAAAGAATCTTGATGGTGTGTTGTTAAGGTGTATCAATGGTGCACAGACTGAAAAAGTGTTAGAAATTTTTATGATGGATTCTCTAGTGGAAAATTCTATGCCAAAACTACATCAATGAAGATCATAATGGCAGGTATATTTTGGCCTACTGTATTTGTTGATGCACACAAATGGGTCAAAAAATACAAAGAATGCACTTTCTTTGCAAGAAAAAGAAATTGAAAATGCTTCCTCTCCGACCAATCCAAGCAGATGAATTTTTGCATAATGGGGTCTTGACTTCTTAGAAATGATCAATCCACCTTCAAGCACTAGAAACAAGTGGGTGTTGATAGCTACAGACTACTTCACTAGATGGATAGAAGTTTTCATGCTCAAGTAATCAATCGGTTCAGTCATCCTTGACTTTATCAAAGGTATCATGATAGGTTAGGAATTCCTCAAACCATTATATCTGATAATGAAAAATCCTTCCATGGCACTAAAATAACTAATTGAGCTCTAAATTTGGGCATCTATCTAAAGACTTATTCCAACTATTACCCTCAAGGAAATGGTTTTGTAGAGTAAATAATTAAGTGGACAATGAACATCAACCAAATAAAAAGGCATAAAAAGGTCACATGTGCACTCTGGGAAGATAGAATCATAACTAAAAATCAATAAGAACTTCTCCTTATAAGCTTGTTTATGGAAAGGAGGCTACTCTTCCTTTGATGCTTGAGTTAAACTCATTAGCACTTGCCCAACAGCTAGAGTTTGAAGGTGTAGACCAGAGAGAAATCAGAATGACAGAGCTAGTTAGTATTGAAGAATCAAGGAACTCTACCATGATTAAGCTAGAACAACATCAACAAGCAATAAAGAAATGGTTTGACAAAAATGCTAGACCTCAAGCTTTCAAATTTGGGGACTTGGTCTTGAATTGGGATGCTGAAAGAGCTAAAATATAGCACCATTCAAAGTTTTATGCACTTTGGAGTGGCCCATACCTCATTAGTTCATGCAAGGAGGATAAATCTTTTGATTTAACTCATCTTGATGGAGGAAAATTGAAAATCCTAGTAAATGGGATCTATCTAAAACCCTTCCATTGATTTTGTTACATCATTTTGTATATATTAGAGTAGTTTCAATTCCTCCAAGTGTGCTATGTGCACATTGTTTATTTATACATAGTTCTTTCTTCTCATGTTCCTCTTGCACATACTCATATTTTAGTTCTAGGATGTCGGTCTTCTTTCAACAAATTTGTAGGGTTCAACATAAAGTCAAGAAATTATCCTTCAAGTGAATTTGGGGAAATTCTTCAAAGCTAAAGGTCAAAATTTCATGATTACATAGTAGACTCCATGCCCAATGGATGCTCCAGGCTACTAATCTCCTTCATCTCGAATAAAAATGGCCCCAAAAGTCACCAAAACTATTATCCAAATAACTCTCCTAGTTATTTGGACAACTCATATACATATTCTGGCTCAGAGATATTAGTTACAAGTGGCATGCACATCAGTTGTCTTCTTGGAAAATTCACTTGGTAGTTGTTTCCTCATGTGCCCTTGCACACTTCCCCTTATCCCATTTCCATTTTCCTTTTCCTCTTTGTTTCACTCTTCCCTTGTAATCATATTCTATGCATTCACCTTCTTCCCAAAAATTATTCATCCTGCGCACGCACCTTGCACTTGCTTCAATCAGCTAAGTCCTTGGCCCTCTCACACACCTTGCACATGACTTTGTAATAGTTGCACCTTGACCATATGTTTTTCACTCACCATTTTTCCTCATTCCTTCTATCATCCTCTCGTACCTCATTCTTCCACACACATACCATTGCACCATCCTTTATACCATTCACCGCCACATCAATCTTTGAAAAAATTTAGTGTGTCATACATAACAAATCAAAGCGTGCCAATAGGGCACTGAATCTTACAAAAAATCAATGAGTGACATGTGGTAGAAATAAAAAAACACTTTTACACGCTTAGTCATATTTTCGGTCAATAAGTGTGTGCCACGTGCTTTGCATGCCTAAGTGGCTCGATAAATTTTTGATAGCCATATATTTCACTATAGATCTCTGATTGTCATGCACCTAGTCTCAATCGATAGTTGCATATGTAGGCTACAATGCTAGATATTCAAATTCAAATTCTTGGTTGATCTGGTAGGTGAGAAATGGGAAAACTTCTTTATGGGAATTAATGAGTAGATCTGATCACTCCAACCACCTGATTTTATCTAATCCACCTTCCTTCCTTCTCCAAAATGCTATAAAAACTTAGTAAAATGTATTTAATAGATTTTTGGTGGATTTACATGCATTAAATGCTTCTTGTTGGTGGTTGTATTTCAAATTTGGGTTTTCCCTCCTCCTTATCTTCTTCTTCCATGGATTCATCTATAAATGTAAGACCTGAGATCATTGTTAATGTTGGAAACTTTGGACCCTTATGCATTTTTCTAAGGACTTTATATTTTTGTATTCTAAGTCTCATACCTCTATATATGGCTCATGCATGTGGATATCGACCTCTTTCTCCATTGTGCTTTGTGCATTTCTAGAAGTAATGGAAGCATCATTTTTGTGACCATTCTCTGTCCTAAGTTTGTTCTTTTTCTTTCTTCTTGCCTTTATTTTACGTTGTGTGCTTGTTGTGTCACTCTACGTCCCTTGTAGCTCCATTTTTAGTTGTGTTCCATGAAATCGATATAGTAAATGCATTTTAGTTGTGCTACATTTTCCCATCCTTCTTTCACACCTTTTCCTTTCATTTTCTATCGAAATAGATGGTGTTCATCCCTCTTTTTCTAGTGTTATCACCATCCTTAGATTATTTTTTATTTCTAGTATCCCCTTATCCATGGTCCCTTGGTATTGTTAGCTTAGCTTTCCCTTTCAACATTAGTAGTAGTAGTATTAGTAGTAGTAGTAGTAGAAATAGATAGAGGAACCGGCCTTATCCAAAGATCCGTCTCAAGTGCACAAGGTCACACAACTTGGATATGGTTTCATTGTTGTCTCAAACACCTCATATTTTCTAGATATGAGATGTGGGTGCAATTTTAAAAGACCAAAAATAAATATCATATTTTCTTGGGGCACATGTTCCTTAAATTTAATCAATAATATATCCATATTAAAAGTACAAAAATATTGTAGAATTTACATTTATTCAACATGAACCACCGTCATTGGCCTAATTTCATGTTCTCTTTGCATCTAATGATTCAAATATGCATTTTCATACCCATTGATTGACAAGGCTACTTCCCACATCATATAAATTTCTCCACTTGGCTATGTATAATCTTGATCTATTTTTGCAAATGTATATACTTTTACTATATTTGATTTTGTTGGAGATCTGATTGTATATTGCATATCTTCATCCAATAATGGATTCTTTATGTGCACATTTTTAGGAATATACTAGTTTCTATAATATCATTTTTATTTCACTTCTCGAGATTCTAAGGCCTCTTCGTTTTCTCGATTATCCACTTTAATCTATTTTTAAATGTCCTATGCATAGGAGATAATGGATAATTGGGAATTGTGTAGGTATTTTTTTCAACACTTCTTATGGGTATGAAAATAATAGAATCCTCCATTTGATTAGTGACTATATTGATTATCATGTTCCCATCATAGGTCCATTTATTTTCAATCAAAACATGGTAGTTTTTTTCATTTATTTTCATATCAATAACCTCAAAATATCCTTTCAAGATTAAGTCTTCTACCTGAATTTCCATGTCTTCTAATCATCTAATTGGATTCATCCTTCCATGGTTTTCTAGAATTAGAGTGAGAGGGATATAATCTAAGGATGGAACACCTATGTAGACCTCAAAATCATGTTCACAATACTTCCAAAGTCAAAACTACATATCTTATTTTGTATCCTCCCATAATTATATTCACCATATTATCTACACCCAAAGTTTTTTAATTTTTACGTACCATAAGGGTTTTCTTAGATTGAACAACTCCATTGGTTGTGATTTCCAACAAAGTATTCAAAAAATTGGATATATTCATTACACCATATATTTACTATTTTTAACATATAATGTAGTGCAAAATCACTCATTGTTTTAAAATACTCATCATTTTCCTATATACACATGCTTCAACTTCTCCTATGTTATGACTATTGGCTTCTTTATTCTGAATGAAATTATATAATACTTTGGCTTATTCTAATATTTATTTATCCCTTTTTGTATCTAGATACATTCCATTATAAATAGCCACATATAGGGATTAGTAGGCATCTTTATAGGTCACAAGGCTTGTTCCTTCTTTTATGATCTAATAACAACTTGGAGACACAATTTCTTTCGACACTACATTTATCATTTTAAGATTATGCAATTATTTTATTTTTTTCTTTTCTAAGGTGGGAAAATATTTAGTGGGATGTTGTGCATGTAATTTATAAGGTGCATATTATGTTTCCCTCTCTATATTTGAAGGACAATTTCATGCAATACGATTTGGTTCTATACAAATATAACATATAAATCCTTGCTTATATGGTCAAAGTACCATCATTTTTCTAGTAACATCCATGATATCATCCTTTCTACACATTATATGGCCTTTGTGTAACACTCTACCTTATTTTATGGCTATGGTATCCCCATAAGGACCTTTTTCTGAAGGGGCATTCCACATGGATGATAGTGGGGTGAAGGAGGTGCCCAACCCATAAAATTTTATGGATAAGGTGGATACCACTCAAAATTTATTATGGATACTATGGATTCCATTGTGTATTAGTTTGAGGTGACATAGGGGCCAATTGTACATTTGGTTTAAGAGATTCATCCAATTCTACATCTAGAAAAATTGTCAATGTATTTGTAGCTAATTGTGAATGGACTATACATACATTCCTTATTATTTTTCTTTAAAATCCATTAGCACCCAAAGTCTTTAAATTCATTCATAATAGATTTGTAGAAATTGTACACTACATTTTTGAGGTTGGAACACATAATAATGCATTAAATGACATTTGTTGATAGGATGTTCCCATGCCCTAAAATTTTTATTATGTTGTTATCCCATTTGATTGAAATAGTGGTTTATTTGTCCAAGATTTTGTATAATCATTCTCATTATGTTATTCATCTCTACATTATACACATTATATGCTTAGTCTTAGTTTTTTTCCTTCTTGTAATTCTTATAGTCTTTACATTACAACACCCAACTTAACTTCTATTTTTGATTCACTCCCACACTATTTCCATAGTATTTAATCTTCTAAACCCTTATGGTGGACTTGATTACTTTTTCTTTGGTGGAAAATTTGGCTTACGTAATTGTAAAATGTATCTTACCACAAAATCCATCCACAAACCAATAAGTTTTACTAGATTCATAAAATTAAAACTTGTTTTGTTCATCACATCAGAAAACATCATATCATAATCCATTAAATGTTTTGTGGAATTCAATTTGATTTATTTTAAGTCTTAAATAGTCTATCCTATAAAAATTTTCCTTTAAAATTTATGGGTAAGATCGCCGTGTACTTCATTTAATGTCTTTCCACTCAAGTTCATAGATTTTATGAATTCCAAATCTCTACCATGTAGTGCTCCTATAATATCACACTTCTTATTGTTCTCATCAGTTACTCCATTCACATCACATCAAATTTCATAAATTATTCATGTATGTTTTAGATTAATGGACCCATCATATGGTGGCAACCTTGTGTATAAATTAGGAATATGGGACATGTTTCTTCATGTACACTGACAGATCTATTAGATTATTTTTTATCATGGTTTACATTAAACCACTATGCGAGTGTTTCACCAATAAGTTGTGTATGTATGAGAAAAAATAGATAAGGTAAGGGTGAGGAGGAATACTTGTGAATGAAGGTGGAAGGTAGAGTGCAAATGTTTTGATTTCCGATCCAAAGTCTGATTGTGAGAAATTCCTTTTTCTAGGAGGAACTACCTATGAATGCAAAACAAGAGCACAAGAGGAATATTAAACAATATATGTCAATGGACTGCCTAGCATGTGCTAGATCCGGGAAGTGTGATACTTCCTAGATGGTTATCAATCCACTGTTTAATACAATTTAATGCAAGAAATAACGTAAATAAATAACATCCTACTGTAGTTGATATGATTTAGGTATCTCATTCAAATAAAATAAGAAAATATAATCTAACGGGTAAGGTTATGATCAGATCTGGAGGTTGGGAAGGTAGCCAAGGTGACTAGGACAAGTCAGGATCAAGTTTTGGGTGGTTTGGTTTATTTGGGTGAAGGTTATGAGGTTACTGTTACATGAAATATTACTAGATACAAAGATTGACATCGGTTTGATATGAATGATGTCGGTTGAGAGGAAACCAACGACAATTTGGGTTAACCGACATCGGTAGGGGCGGACTGATAGAAACTCAATAAAACTTAGTTTTAAAGATTCTCTATGATTACATAGAGAATGGGAGAATGAGGGTTAGGTTTCCAAAGACATTGATAATTCTCATAGACGTATTATTGTCATGTATAGAGGGATACGAGGTTGTAAGTGGTTAGGTATAGGGGTTGATAAGAAGGTGGGAGGTGATGAGATGCAAACGAGACTAGGACTCTCGAACAGAGATAAAGAAACCAGATCTAAATAAGTATGGAAAGATGTATATCAAAATGCACTTACTTGTATTTGTAGATTGGTGGTTGGATGAGGGTGATGGTTGATCTATGAAACTCGTATTCGATGTCATGGCAAGCGTGCTTCCTGGAATGTTACCATGAATTCTTAACCTTTATATTAGTCTTGGTTTTGATTTAGGATTTTTGAATGTTCAAGAGGGCTCTGGTTCCCGAGCTTGCATGCAAATATCTCTCTCCTCATCCTCAAATAATTCTTCCAACCTCTGGAACAAGGTTACCAAAATGAATATATGGTAACCAACGACGGTTTAGGTTAACCAATGTCAATTATGGTGGGAAATCCTAGGTTACCAAAACAACAGATCTTAGCTATCTTTTTACCAGTTTTTCCCATTGGTTCGGGTCTAAAATGGTATTTTCCACATAAGTAAATGGGAATATTGTTAGATAAATAATATGCATCTAGTGTTATGGTTAGACTAAGTCTTAGTTAGTTATGGTAAGTAGAGATTGAGTCCTAGTTAAAAGGAAACATGCTAAGAATAGGTCTATGATGAGGTGTTTAGGTGATGTGGTGGGGTGAGGTGTCTAGGTGAGGTGGAAATTAATTTAATTAAGGTAATTATATTAATGAATATTGTGAGAATGGACATTAATTTAATTGTAGGTAATTAAATTTATGTGTGTGTGTGTGTGTGTGTGTGTGTGTGTGTGTGTGTGTGTGTGTGTGGTAAAAGGGAAGTGTGACCCAAATTTGGTATCTACATTTTCCCCTTTTTGTCACATAGCTTGTATTGATAAGTGACACCAAAAAAATAAGAAGTGGTTTCCCAAGAGGGGTAAAAGTGGGGTTTCCCTAGCTTTGTGGGTGAAGGTGATCCCCTCAAACTAGAAACTAATGAGGTGTAATACGAAATCGGTGAGTGGTTTGATAAATGTGTAGTTGGTGGAAGTGAAGGAAGGTGAGGAAGGGTAATGTTTGAATCGGGTAATAAGTAATAGGCGGGGGTCAAATTGGGTAATAGGTAATGACAATCGAACACACACACACACACACATATAGATCGCAACATGATACGAGGCTGAAGAGATAGCAAAATCTACATCGTCCAAGGTCCATAGGTTTATCCAAACAAGGGTGAAGTGATTCAGGTATCCAGGGTACAAAATATGGTCTAGAAACATGACATAGGTCAGGTGTAGGAATGTTTAGGTATGTTCCGGTACACCAAAGGTTTAGTCAAGATAAACAACACGACAATAGGCAATGTATGGTTATTAGGATAAAATAACATGGGTAGAAACATCGCAAGGTATAACAAGTAAACAAGTTCAAAGGTCCAAAAAGGGGTTGAGGTTAAGTTAAATAGGTCATGACATAGGTAAGGCCAAGTTATAGGTAAAATAACAAATCCCAAGACACAACTAAGGAAATGTAGGGGTAGTTTGGGTTTGTAGGTAGGTTTCCATAAGTGTGGGTGAGGTCAAAGGGTATCGGTTAATGAGGAGTTGAGGTCAAAATGGGAAAAATGGGGTAAAAATGATAGTAGTAGGTAACTGATCTTTGGTTATAAAGTAACTGACATCGGTCATGTTGGGTAGGGTTAATAAAAATAAAAATCCATATTTTATGGATTCATTTTAACGTGTTACTATTTGGGAAAATAACAAAGTAGTGGGGTAAGAGGAGAAAGCAATGGTACGAGGTGTTTAAGCTAAGCTACCGAGTGACTAGTGCGTGATTGGTGTTTAGTAGGTGGGTCCATGAGATCGATTAGATCAATTTGATTGGTTACAAGGTGAGGAGTGGATTTGGTGATGGTGGAGGTAGGAGAGGGTTTAGGTGGACCACCGACGCAAAGTAGCAAGATGTACCACCACACCAATAACACCGAGATGAGGTAGGATTCAATCTCTACTGCTATCTTTGGGTTAAAAAGAATGTTTTAAATTGGTTTGGGTAAAAGGGGTTTAGGGGAAAATGAATTTTGCATTTGTAGGTAAAAATGAATGAAATGAGGGGGGTCCAATATAGTGTAAATAGGGGTGGGAATGAAGTTAGGGTAGGTTTGGGTAGGGTAGATTAGGTTTTTAAGGTGTTTTTGAGAAAATTTTGATAGGAAGGTAGGAGAGATTTAAGTTTTTATTGCGCGACGAGACCGATGTTGGTAAATGGCTGGCCAACATCGGTTGGCCTTGGCCAATATAGGTCAAGTTTGAGATGACCAATACTAGTGAAATGTAACTAACATTGGTAGAGGAAAACCAATGATGGTTAAGATGACTAGCGCCAGTTAGGGATGATGAGAAATGGGGAAGGAAAGGGTAGGGGGAAGGAAATTAGTCAAGGAAGGGCTAAGGGAAGGTGTATGTAGGGAAAAGATGGGAAAATGGGTATTTGGGTGATGGTGGGGGTGGCAAGTAGAATAAGGGAGAATAGGTGTAACAGTACACTAGGAAAAATGGGTAGTCGGTAGGGTTGTGGTTTGGGTAGGGTGTGGTGGGAAATAATTATGTCATGTAATAGGTGTGTTGGGTAAAAGGTATGTTGGGTATGGTCAAGGCTGAAAAATGTTGTGGTTTGTTAGATGCAAGCTAGGGACCAATTATGGATGAGGGATAGAGTACCACCTCTGTTGCTAGTGGTACGGTCGAGCATGACCATAAATGAGTGGAGGCATGTGACAGACGTTGGCCTAATTGAGATCGACACTATATACACATAGCTTGAGATCCAAGTTTGATTATCAAAGTCATTGATAGATGGGATTCACTAACTATACATTCAACCTACCGACGGGTGAGATCACTATCACCCTGGAGGATGTATACAACATCATTACCTATTGTGGGAGAGCATGTTTATTCTATTTCATCAGAGGCATCAAAGGAGATGATAGTGTTGGTGTTTGGAGAGGTGATGACAGAGTTGAGATACCATAGTGCAAGCCTGAGCTATGGGGACATGTACGTGGCCCATCCTCAGGAGATGAGGTTGGTTGTCCTGATTATGGAGGTAGTGTGTTGTTTTGCATTACCAAAAGTAGAGTGTGGGAGATTCCTACAAATACTAATGGGAGTTATCTAGGACATGATGGAAGATATGACCTATTTTTCTTGGCCACCAATATTCTTAGTACAATTATACAGAGAGATATGGGCCTATGGGAGGCTACAGAGATTTATTTTTGTTGTAAATTTCTTCTTCATTGTTGGGCATACGAGCACATCATATGTGTGCATCCAGTCAATTTTCCCTGACCTTATGCATTTGATGCAAGCTTGGTCCTATTTGGTTATAGACGTTAGGTACCTGTTATGGGAGAGAATAGGGCTACTAGGGTTGCACATGATGTGGAATATTACAGGAACATGCTAGAGGTATTGTCAGGGGTTGACATCATTTGGAGGCCATATGTTTGCTTCCCTTCCTACAGACACATGGCAGTGGAGTTGGATGAGCTATAGCTACTCAAGTGGATAGATGGACATTGTGCCGGTGAGCATGAGATGATACCCATTTACAAGGTCAGATGATAGTTTGGGCTACCCAAGGACGTGCCTCCGTCATTCCCACAGTACATGAGAGATGATGTGGAGAGGCCTATGCCTCTACCACAACCGATTGTGCCGAAAGGGCATAACGAGTAGGTAGTGGACAGGTGGATTAATGATGCTAAGGTTACTAATAGATACATGAAGTGGTGAGAGGTGTAACTACGGGCATCACCACCGAGGCTACTGAAGCTTTGACTTAGCCACTATTATAGTTCAGAGGGACATATTGTAAGGGTAGATGGCCACCCTTTTGACACAACTTGGAGTATTATAGGGGTAGCTCACGGGATCATGGGCACATTTTTTCACTTTACGAGGGACACGTGGTAGCCCAGTAGGCCTAAGTTGCAATGGGATAGGTACCCACACAGGGTGGTGAGTGTGATGGGGACGGTAGCTACCTTACAATCATAGATAACAATTTTTAGGGTTATTTAGCCAATGTACATTCTTTGATTATATCCCTACAAGCATAGGTCACAACATAGGAACCCTCATAGGCCTAGGGAAAGGGTCCCATATTATAGGCAGTAGTGGGACATGGTCCCATGGTATAGGTGATGAGGCCATAAATTGGCCATAAATTACCATTATTTGTCCTTCCAAGTTACCTTTGAAAGTGGATTTAAATGTAATCTAGGAACTTATAGTTTTCTTAAGATAGAATATAGGATATATATCTTTTTCATTCTTTAGAAATATTTTTTATCTATTTTTTTGACTAATCCTATTGATTATTTGGGAAAAGATGCAAAGTCTTGTGTATGTAGGCCATAAAGGAAAGATAATGCTAGTATTGAGAAAAGTGGAATTGATCATGAATAGTAAATTTAAAATTAGATATGATTTCATATTTAGATTCCTCTCAAAAAATTATGCAAGTTCAAAAAATAATCATCTCAATCCGAGGTTGCATGCAAAAGTTATAGTTGTTTTAAGTTAGTTTGTGGACTCACAGAGATAGTTCAAACTCACGAGTTAGTTCTCAAACTTACGGTTTTTGTTACAAACTCACAGATTTAGTTCCAAAACTTATATCAATTGAATGAAAATTAGTTCTGAAACTTTCAATTCATGGACAAATCAGATTTAGTTTCGAACTTGTAGATTTAGTTCCGAACTTGCATAAAAGGAATGACAACTTTAGTTCTAGAACTTGCATCAACGAATGATAGTTTTTGAGGGATTGTGAAAACTTAGAGATTCCAATGGGAAATCTGAGAGATTTTTTTGTTCATAGCAATGTGTTTAACAAAAACCTCATTCATATTTGCTATAGGTTTTACCAATGAAGAGAGATCTAACTTTTAGTGAGTTGCAGTCCGAGGAAAAGTGTATTAGACGAGCACTAAAAGTTCCATAAACAGAAATAGAAAATTCAAATGAAAAATATGAGAGATTTTTTTTTCATAGAAATGTTTTTAACAAAAACCTCATTCATATTTTTACATGTTTTACCAATGAAGAGAGATCTAACTTTTAGTAAGTTGTACAGTCAGGAAAAGTGTATCAGACGAGCACTAAAAGTTCCATAAACAGAAATAGAAAAGTCAAATGGAAAATATGAGAGAGGTTTTTATTCATAGAAATGTGTTTAACAAAAACCTCATTCATATTTTCTACATGTTTTACCAATGAATATAAATATAACTTTTAGTAAACTGCATATGAGGAAAAGAGTATTTGACAAGCGTCAAAAGTTCCACAATAAAAAACAACAAAGTCAAATAGAAAATCTAAGAAAGATATTTGGTCAAAATCATATTTTGAGGAAAATATTTCTTCCAATAATGTAGAGGAATAAAATCATTATGATTCTTGTTACCGAAAAGCAAGGAGAAGATTTGGGAGCAAATCTTCCTAAAATAAGTGAGATAAGATTTGACTTCAATAATATCTCTCTCTCCATATTTTGTGGAGATGAAGATCTTAGTTGTTAGGATTGGAATAAAGATAATATCAGATTATATTTCCTAAAATAAGGAGTTGGTTGGATGCATAAATTATAAATGCAACCTTCCACACTTAGATATGTAATACTTTTCTCCAAAGAAATAAAGATTTATTCTTTCCTCTCAAATATTATGTAGTTTTAAGATCTCAGAAGTATGATTTAAATCCTCTTCCAAGGAATGAGCTGGCCACTCATTCCAAGGAAGATGGATCTGTGTTTTTATGTTTATGTTTATTCATTTGTCTTTAATTCATTTTGTTGTATTGTTTTTATCTTTGTATTGTGAAAATTTAGTCTGTTGTAAACCTGCAGGTGTTTCATTCAATTATGTTTATTTTTAATTCAACAATTTCAATTTATGCAAGTGTGATTTCCTTTATGCAAGCATGCCTTTATATTCCTACAAGTGTGATTTCCTTTATGCAAGTGTGTTTACATTTCTGCAAGTGTGCTTTTAAATTTTTGCATGTGTGATTTATTTTATGCAAGTTTGGATTGTGTTTAAAGGATTTGTTTTCCAAGATCTTCTTCTCTTAATGCATACAACCTTTGGACACCAACCTGGATTGACATTTTTAATGGTGAGGATTGACGACCCTCATCATTTTGGCACCATTTCCGGGAACACGGTGTTATTAGGAGATTCAGAGTTCTCTAAAAGAATATTCTAGTGACAATAGAATACCTTTTAGCAATTATGTGACAGAAGAATTTGGTAAGTAGTTTCTTTAGAATTTTATTTCCTACAAGTAGATTAAAATTTCATTTCTGCAATTAGGAATATTAGATTGTAAATATATCCCCACAAACTAACTCTGTGTATAAGAAAAATGAATGTGATGTTTGATCAAGAGGTATAATGGTATGAACAAATAATTCAGATCTGGAAATGGTATAATATGATATTGAATTTAGAAGTAGATCTAGTTGATGAAATATCATATGTCATTTTTGATAACCACCACCATTTCCCCTTGTATCAACTAATAGCTCAGTGATCTTATTACACATAACCTTAGTAAAAAACTGGCTTATCCAGTTTGTAATAATGAATTGGTAGCATTTCTAATTAACTTCATCCATATTCAAGGATTTCATTAGAGCCAAAATAAAAACCCACTCATAAATCCACCCATCCAAATTATTTTTCATCCCATAATAAAATTCAATCCCTAAACCATATCCATTAGAAAAAAAAATTCATGTCTTTCAATTTCTTCATTTTTGTATATGCTTGTATAATGTTAAGAAGCAATTATGGTGAATATCAAGGAAAGAAATTTTTGCATACTAACATCTGAGGACTAGATCTATAGGAATTTCTAGAGTTGTTCTTGATACCAACGATACAGATTTTGGAGCACCAACAGTATCAACCAAGGAGCATGCAGATTTTGAAGGGACACACGATACCTTCACTCTCTCTTTTAACAACTATCCATCTCCTGAGATCACTAGTCCAGGATTTGAAGATTACTATGGTGATTCCAATAATGCACAATTCAAGATGGGATTTGAAGACCTAGAAATTGTCTACATAATTTTTAGAAATCTTCTTGGAGTTACCAAGTATGCAAATTTTTTTATGAGATCTCAGACATTGCTTCCTATTTTACACAAGTTGTACTTTGATGAATATATTCTAATGATGGATAAAAATTTTCTCTAATCCTTCTCATGCTATCATTTCAGCAAAAAAGAAGAAGCTATGATTGGAAAACCAGCTTGTTGGCCAATCAAAGGTAAAAAAAAACAACTTTGATTGGAAAAATAGCTTGCTAGCTAGCTAATCAAAGGCAAAAAAAAACTTTGATAAGAAAACCAGCTTGCTGACCAATCAAAGGAAAAAGGAGGCATATATTCTTAAAAGGAAATCAACTGTTACCTGGTGGCTTTCTTCTTGGCACTATTTGATCATGTTAACAATAGGATGACAAAGATAACTAGAGGTATGATCAAGTTATTTTGTTCTACTATTTTATTTTTAAGCTTTCTTGTAAGTTTTTTTATTACAGCTAGATCCACTTTTAAAGATTTCCAAGGAAGGCAAGATAAAATTCATCTCCCTACTTATATGAAAAATATGTGCACCTCTTTGCAATCAAAATTTTTGAGTCTAATTTATGGGCAGCCATAAATAAACATGCATGAGGACATGCATGAGCTTAGGTGTGGGAGAGAAGGAGAAGCACAAGCTATGCATTTTGATTTTAAATATGAGACACAGTAGAAGGAGATCCACACAAGAACCTACTATAAAATAAAAGAGATCAAAAGCAGCAGAAGGAGATCCACACAAGAACCTGTTGTAAAATAAAAGAGATAAAAAGCAACAGAAGGAGATCCACACAAGAAACTCACAAAAATAAAAGAGATAAAAAGTAGTACAAGGAGATCCACACAAGAACTTGCTGTAAAATAAAAGAGATCAAAAGTAGCAGAAGGAGATCCACACAAGAACCATTGTAAAAAAAAGAATATCAAAAGCAACAGAAGGAGATCCACACAAGAACCTATTGTAAAAGAAAGAAATCAAAAGTAGCAGAAGGAGATCCACACAAGAACTTGTTGTGAAAGAAAATAATATCAAAAGCAACAAAAGGATATCCACACAAGAACCTATTGTAAAAGAAAGAAATCAAAAGCAGAGAAGGAGATTCATACAAGAACTTGTAAAATAAAGAAATAAAAAGCATCGAAGGAGATCCATAAGAATGTGTCCTCAATAAAGATAATAATATAATAATAGGAGATAATAATGTAATTCATAAGGACATGAATAAGATTAAGTGTGGGGAAATGATGAGGCCATAAATTGGCCATAAATTACCATTATTTGTCCTTCCAAATTACCTTTGAAAGTGGATTTAAATGTAATCTAGGAACTTATAGTTTTCTTAAGATATAATATAGGATATATATCTTTTTCATTCTTTAGAAATATTTTTTTATCTATTTTTTTGACTAATCCTATTGATTATTTTGGAAAAGATGCAAAGTCTTGTGTATGTAGGCCATAAAGGAAAGATAATGCTAGTATTGAGAAAAGTGGAATTGATCATGAATAGTAAATTTAAAATTAGATATGATTTCATATTCAGATTCCTCTCAAAAAATTATGCAAGTTCAAAAAAATAATCATCTCAATCTGAGGTCATATGTAAAAGTTATAGCTATTTTAAGTTAGTTGCGGAACTCATAGAGTTAGTTCCGGAACGCATAGAGTTAGTTCTAGAACTCACAGAGTTAGTTCAGAACTTGCAGGTTTAGTTCTGAAACTCATAGATTTAGTTCCAAAACTTGTATCAATTGAATGAAAGTTAGTTCTAGAACTTTCAATTCATGGAAAAATTATATTTAGTTTCGAACTTGCAGATTTAGTTCTGGAACTTGCATAAAAGGAATGACAGCTTTAGTTCTAGAACTTGCATCAACGAAATGACAGTTTTGAGGGATTGTGAAAACTCAGAGATTCCAATGGGAAATATGAGAGAGGTTTTTGTTCATAGAATTTTTTTAATAAAAAACTCATTCATATTTGCTACAAGTTTTACCAATGAAGAGAGATCTAACTTTTAGTGAGCTGCAGTCCGAGGAAAAGTGTATCAGACGAGCACTAAAAGTTCCATAAACAGAAATAGAAAATTCAAATAGAAAATATGAGAGAGGTTTTTGTTCATAGAAATGTTTTTAACAAAAACCTCATTCATATTTGTTACAATTTTACCAATAAAGAGAGATCTAACTTTTAGTAAGCTGTAGTCCGAGGAAAGTGTATTAGACGAGCACTAAAAGTTCCATAAACAGAAATAGAAAATTCAAATGGAAAATATGAGAGAGGTTTTTGTTCATAGAAATATTTTTAACAAAACCTCATTAAGATTTTCTATAGGTTTTACCAATCAAGAGAAATATAACTTTTAGTGAACTGTAGTCCGAGGAAAAAGTATATTTGACAAGCGTCAAAAGTTCCACAATCAAAAACAACAAAGTCAAATGGAAAATCTGAGAAAGGTATTTGGTAAAAATCATATTTTGAGGAAAATCCTTCTTCCAATAATGTAGAGTAATAAAAGCATTATGATTTTTGTTACCGAAAATCAAGGAGAAGATTTGGGAGCAAATCTTTCTAAAATAAGTGAGATAAGATTTGACTTCAATAATATATCTCTCTCCATATTTGGTGGAGATTATGATCTGAATTGGTAGGATTGGAATAAAGATAAGATTAGATTGTATTTCTTAAAATAATGAGTTGGTTGGATGCATAAATTATAAATGCAACCTTCCACACTTAGATATGTAATGCTTTTTGTAACGTCCTCATTTTATACATTAGAACAAGTAATTTTTTTTTTTTTTTTTTTAAATGCTTCCTGGTTCTAAATACATAATTTAGAACTCACAAATCAAAGCAACCATTCTTATAATAGATAACCATATGTAGCTGTAATGACTCGGAGTACCTCCGATCTATTCATTCCATGACTCGGTAATCTACCAATCTATTCATGTGTATTAAGAGTTAGCATTTTTATTTAACACATCCCTCTTGCGGCTCTCTTCCCTAATCTGGGATTTAGAATGCTCTGTCTAAGGAACCTATCTAAATAATTGTTACCATTATTCATCGGCATCTCATCCCTTAGACTAGGTGACTTAGGACAACGCAATCAACAGCTTGCGATACTTTGGCCAAAGATTTGAAACATAATGCTTATGTCTCGTATTCCTTGACGGCATACTCGTCAATCTGAATACGTCCTTCACCCCATTCCTATGTTATGTAGAATGTCTTATACTGACTTCTGTCAGTCTCTCCTATCCCAAGTTATTCACTTGGAAACGGATTAGTAAGGTGACAACGTTATATGGATGCTCCCGAGGACTAGGGATACGCTGACATACTGGGTCAACCCTAGTTAAACCAGTGTGTCAAGATACCTCGAGTCTCCTAGGTAGCCTTATAACATGACCACATTCCTAATCAGTCCCAGAGTAACTTGTTCGAGTTTAAGGTGTAAATCTTAACGATCAATGCAAAGGGTGTCATCATAAGTCACCTGCATTGTTGTATCTTTGAGAAGATCCTAATCTTCTCGAAGGTACAACCTCAGATTGAATTATTCCGTCAACCTTTAAATCCGCCTCAAAAAGATCTACTTATTAATAATTGTTACACATGTTGAGTTTACATTATACTAAAAGACGTTCCCCTAAGGTTAGCCTTTCCCGATTCCTTGGTTCCTCACCTTAGAATGACCTTTCTTAATAAAACCCAATACATAAGAGAAGTTAATAAGACTAGAGGTCCCATCAAGGAGTTCATAGAATATACATAATTCTATATCAACGAAATTGGACAATTACTCTCATCCTTCACATGAGATTGCTAACCAAACCCTTTTTAGGTTTATATTAGTTCTCATAACTGAATTTATATCTTACTTATTAATATCGAGATATAGTGATTAAGAATTCAATTAAACGTTGTCTTGACTTAGGTCAAGACTAGGAAGTAATAATTTATTCATCTTGTTTAACTTCCTGCTCAGGTTTATTTTAACCCTAGCTTCCAGAAAGACAGTGATCTAAATTCCAATTTTAGCTTTAGATAGAACATACTAGAACTACTAAACAATCATAAGTATTCAGTCACTTATTCTTGCAAGCTTACATTGATAATCACAAAAGTCTCCAAATTATACAATAATAACAATGCTCTCAAGATCTTTGAACCGAAGAAGGTCAAACTATCAAGATAAGAATACAAACACATAAGTAACAAATATCTCTCTTTATTCCCTTCAGGCTAATCAAATACATTTTATGCATTCAGCATACTTGATACAATATTTCAACAGAAAAAGAACATCTTTCCTCATATAGTACATTTAGAGAATCAAGCTGTAATTCATCATAAAACCAAATTAAACAATCAACGAGCGACCTATCAAATCTACGTGCTTTTACCACTTACGGCAACCATCTGCAAAAATTGTCAACATGGGTTAGTTTGATGAACCGAGCATGATAAGCACTAACTCTTAAAACAATTGCAATCCACCAATCAAGCTTTCATTAAACAACCTGTTTAAATGAGATCATTTCACCAAACAAGTAAACCTATTTCAGACTATGCTTTTGTAATACAAACATGACTATAAACGCATAACTCATATTATCGTTACTGAATAGGCCTAAATACTTTTCCAATATTTCATCAAAATATTAGAAATCAAGAAGAACAAAAGTATCCCAAACAACTATCCATCCGAATTCCAAGGACAGTAAACATCAGACAGATCATTACATTCAACATAGTAAAATGAATATCATAACAAATCATGATTCCATCAAGATGTTAAAACAGTTCCAATGGTTAGTTAAAAAAATATAACAACATATACTTTACAACAGAAGAGAAAGAAAATGAGTCATTCCTATTTCCCTTCCAATAAGCTCATGACTGTACCGTCCCCTCGAAAGTAAAGCATTCACCTTATACACACACGAATAAGTCAGACGATCCACAAGAAGAACCACAGTTTTGTTAAAGTTTAAATATAACAAACTCCTGTAGCTTACTAGCAGTACAGTAGCTCTCACGCCAAAACAGTGATGAATAATCTATCAAATAGACTCCACATAACCTTCCATACAAAGCGACAAACAAGAAGATATTCAATGCCATCGCTTGTCGAGGTGTAGTCAACAGCTCCTTAGTTCAGTCAAGGTCAAGACTAGATATTCATGCTAACAAAAGACATAATCATGTTCAAACACAAGAACAATCCCACTGAGTCGAAAATCACATCAACATTCAGTTCAATTTAATCCCTACTAAAACACAGCAAGGACAAAAATCGAGAATTGAACCAACATACAACATAACATGGGCTCGAACAGTGCCAAATTCAACCAATACTTAAATTAAAGGTTTCATTTGAAGTTGAATTCGTATGTCAACAAATCAAGAATACCAAAAGTACTCACAGCAAGAACTCCTACAGATGTTACAACATAAATTACTTTTCAGTGTCTCCACCAAAGTTGATAACATTTAGTATTCATAATAACAACAACATTCATAACCCAGCTTTGAATGAAATTAAAAATACTAGATACCTGTCAAGGACTCTCACTGAGTCAGTATCGACCGAAATCATAACAGGACTAACACAGAAGTAGAAACACCAGTCACATATCAAGGATTCCAACCATGGGGTACTCTTCAAATAACTTCTACAGAAGTAGAAAGATACATGATACATATCAATCCAAAAATTCCAATCAAACAATATCATACCATGTTCACATCTGAACTCCTTCAGAAGTAGAAATGTATGGCATTCATGACTAACTTCTACAGAATCCCAAATACAAGATATATATATATAAATATTAAGGTTTCCAACAGAGCGAATAGCAATAAGTGTTCATATCCAGGCTTATACGAAGCGAAACACCGGTTTCTTATCAAGGACTTCAACCGAATCCAAACAACAAAGATTCGTTTTAAGCTTAAGCAGAAGAAAAAATATAAAAAGTACACCAACTGAGTCTGTACCAAGAAATTTCTTGCTAAACAAAGGTATTCATAACAAGACAATTGAAGTCGTATTACCAATTACCCCTCCAGGACTCCGACTGAATCAAACTACCAGTATTCACATATATGACTTCTACAGAAGACCATAATATACAAACCATTCCAAGAACTCCATAGAGTCATTTTGTGTATAAACAAATATATTGCAAACTATCAACGGGTTATATCCCATAATTGCAACACAAGGGGGAAATAACTTCTACAAAGTCACATTCGATTACAATAACACAAATGAGTTATCCAACCAGAAGTAACTTAAGTATTATAGCAAGATCCAACAAGATTCAGCAACCATAACACATATTACTCACGACAAAACTTTTAGAGAAGTCGTATATACTGTACACTCAAGAAATCCAAACAACAGTATTCGTTTTAACAAGAGAAAAACAGCGAGGTAAAGACCTAAGTCCGAATCGACAAGAAAATAATTCTTAAACTCCTACAGAGCCAAATTCATAAATTTTCCTTGAAACATTTCTTCAAAAATCCAACCGGAATGCAAAACACGGCAAGGTAATACATCCGTTCGAAACAAAATGCACACCCATCAAGGGTTTACTCGAAAAATCAAGCCGGTTAAGAAAATACAACAACTAAATCACACAAGGCTATCATAAAAACCAACTGAACCTGAAAATCATTTGAACAGAGTTGTTCTAATGAAATCATTTGAAAGAAAGCAAGATCTTTAAAAGTTAGAGCCTAACATGCCTGGTTATTTGCTTAAAAAATCCGAAGAAGACCACTGAAAGAGCTCATGCCTTCTCCTCTTTTTCCACGTTAGATTCAACAACAATAACTTGTTATTTCCATGCCTTATAAACTTTCCTTGCAGAGAAAAGAGTGAGTTACACTCATTTTTGCCATGCAACACCAAGTAGACTGGTGCGAAGAACCATGATCGATTGCAGAGGAAAACTGGAGCGCATGAAAAACCAAACAAACTACCAGTTTTCCATTTTGCATGCCTTCCCGTGAAACCCGAGCTCGAAGACCGAGTTCATTAATTACATTTACTCCAAATTTCCCACTCAATCTCCATTGCCACCGACCGCCATAGTTGGCGATGGATAAATGAAATTCAAAGACCATATCTAACTTTGGCGACTCTGCCACGTCGGCTCTTGCTAGCCATTTAAACTTCTACCAAATTACATGTCCTTCATGCTTATCCATCTATTTAATGCCATAGAAACTGCCGCCCATGGCTCGCACCCTTTCATAGGTCCCCTTTCTTCCTTGTTCATTAGTTAGGTTAGTAACATAGGTTAGGATTTAAGATGCAACTTAGTCTAACCTCCATAGCACAAAGTTACTAACTTAGAACATTTAGCTTATAGCTTAGGCCTAGGTTAGATTAACACTAATCTAACCCATAGATCATAGTATAGTTTTAGGTTAGTAACCTTAATAAATCTAGTTTAGGTCTAACATTTCAAATGCTCAGAAAAAGAACCTACAAACATACATTCACAAACAGATTCACTCCTGCACTGCCAATAGGCTAGTGGAATAAATGTATCTGAATTTATTACCTGGCCCACGATCAAGACCTTCCTGATATTACGATATCGGGAACCAATTCATTTAACATGATCAGCCTGAGTTAGACTCCGGAATAGCTTATTCAACACATTCAGACCTTGCAACCTGCGTAAGGTCTATAATTTTAGTTCATCCCGAATAAACTTAAAGCATCACTTGGATCAATGCCACTGATCCAAGGCTGGGTCTTATAGATGGATAACTCCATAATTCATTCCGAGATCAGATTAAACTCAGGTGTAAAATGAAATAAATAAAAGAGTCAATCATATTCGACTCGAGTCAAGATCTGCAATTTCAAAGAAGATACGGTTCATATCAAGCATGACTTCCCAATCAAAGGAACACATCCTTTTACAAAAGAAATCACATATCAACACTTGAATTCTCGGGAGGAAGTAACAACAGATTCGGTGTTACACTTTTCTCCAAAGAAATAAAGATCTATTCTTTCCTCTTAAATATTCTCGTAGTTTTGAGATCTCGGAGGGTATGATTTAAATCCTCTTTCAAGGAATGAGCTGGCCACTCATTCCAAGGAAGATGGATATGTGTTTTTATGTTTATATTTATTCATTTGTTTTTAATTCATTATGTTGTATTGTTTTTATCTTTGTATTGTGAAAATTCGATCATTGTTGTAAAGCTGCAGTGTTTCATTCAATTATGTTTATTTTTAATTCAAAAATTTCAATTTATGTAAGTGTTCCTTTATATTCTTGCAAGTGTGATTTCCTTTATGCAAGTGTGTTTACATTTCTGCAAGTGTACTTTTAAATTTTTGCATGTGTGATTTATTTTATGCAAGTTTGGATTGTGTTTAAAAGATTTGTCTTCTAAGATCTTCTTCTCTTAATGTATACTGACCTTTAGAAACCAACCTTTGGATTGACATTTTTAATGGTGAGGATTGAATACCCTCATCAATAGGGAGGAGGAAATATTCACGGGTATAGGGGATGAGGCCATCATTAGCAAGACAAAGCTCACGGTTGTGAGACCTATGGTAAGATTCAAGGATGTCGTCAATGAGGCAAGATATTACAAGGATCAACTAATGAATGCGAGATAGATGTCCTCTTGTATGCATAGTACATAGCACAATAGGCCTTTAGTGAGAGGATGAAATCCCACACACATAGTACAAATAATATAGGGTCCAACAAGCCCCGAGACAAGGTCAGGGTGAGGCTACTAGTTCACAGAGGCCTGACCTAGCTACATGCTAGTAGGAGGCTAGATCGAGACACATGGAGGGTGGAGATATGTTGGCAAGGCACTCGATAGGAAGAGAGGAGAATACAGATGAGACTTACCTTGAGGGTCTCAGGTGGGGTGACGATTAGTCACCTAGTATGGTTATTTATCTTTTGAGATTTTGATATATATACTGCTGCATCCCGATGATAGTGAAGCTATACATGAGAGTTTTGTGATTTGATTATTATACAAGCTTGTGTGCCAAAGATTTTGAGGTTGTACTTGAGAGATACTTATATTATTTTGTATCAGTGTATATTGGATGGATACACAAACTTTCATAGTGATATAGATGATGATATTTATGGTATGAGTGATGTACTTATGTTGTAATTTCATTTTTTGTTTGTATGTGATGGAAATTAGGTGGATTAGGCATGGTGGAGTCATGTGGTTTTAGGTATAGTGAAGCTAGGTTAGTTAGTCATGGTTGAGTTAGGTTGGTTAGGCATGGTCGAGTTAAGCTAGTTAGGCATGGTTGAGTTATGTTAGTTATGCATGGTTAAGTTAGGTTGGTTAGGCACATTGAGTTTTGTTTTTAGTTTTGATTTAATTTCCAAGTTATTAGTAACATGGGAAATAAATGATGAGTTATATGTATGTTATGGAAAAAAATGGGTTAGGTTAAAGAGTGGTCGAGCTAACCTCCAAGGGCTCCATGCCCTCGAAGTGTTTCCTACATAGCCCGGTGAAAAGGGGCATCAGTGATGTAGTTTTCCCATAAGCTAAGGAAGAATATGATGAGGTATAGGATTAGGTTGGTAGGTTTCGGACATGATTGATTCTAGGTCATAGGCATGGTTGAGTCTTAGGTGAGAGTGGAAATATTTAAAATGTAGATATCAATGGTCTCGGTCCTATATAGGGTAAGCAATAAGTAATGAAGAAGGTGAATGGTAAGAGGTGACAAAAAGAGACACCTAATTGATAAGAACAATAATGATTCTTCCATACCAAAGATTTCTTTATGAAAATAAGACCCTAAAGGCATTACATGATTGACTATGCTAAGGGTGAAGAAAATCACATGATCATGAAATGTCGTGTTTGCAGAAAGTCCCTTGAGGAGATAGGAAATTAGGGTGAAAATGAGTGGTTTTAGTGTAACTTAGTGTACAATGGCATGTTTTCCTAGAAAGAAACCCATGATCATAAATAAGCAAGTCCATGACAAAAAATTTATCATTTTTCACTTTTTGTTTTTGTTTTTAATAGACTCGTGATGTGAGAAGTCTATGTGGGATGAGTATATTATCTCCTTGAGGTCTTCGTGAAGCTGATCAATGCAGGAAGCTTGTGAGTATTTTATTTTATTTTATAGTTTTTGTAAGGATAGTCCCTTTTTATGATGGACTATGTGCAGTATGGTAAGCTTTGTATAGTTGTCCTTCAAGGGAACAATCTATTTATAGTGACAAGATAGAGAGAAGAGATGTCCAGTTTGATGGAGTCATCTTTTTGCTAGAAGTTTGACTCAAGGAGTTGAATCCCATTTTTATTTTGGATGTTTAAGTCATGGAAAAGACTATAGAGGAATATTAGGTTCTTGCTTAGAAGACGAAACCATAACACACAGAAGTTAACTATGAAAGAGATGGTTTCAAGTGATGAATGACCATGGGATTCCATCTTGAAAAAGATGAAAAGTATGCATGAAAATCATGTCATGAGTAGAGTCGTGGTACTTATATTGAAAAAAGGCTTAAAGGTGATGGGTAATCACATGATTCTTTTTAGTCTTTGATCCTCAAAACAGGTAACCTGGAAGGTGAATAGTGCTCAAGGGATGAGTGATCAATAGGTAGAAGATGATATAGGACTTGATTTCAAAATAAAATGGTCAAAGATGTAAGGCATTGAGGGTCTCAAGTTTAGTTTTACCTTTGAGTGAAGACAAACTATAAGCACACTGATCCATAGGTATGAGTAAAGATATAGGGTGTAAGCTAATAAGGAGCAAATTTACCCCATTTTTTTTTTCTTCTTTGGTTACATGTTGATTTTCCTTCAAGATGAGGTCACCAACCTAAAAGTTTCATTTTTGGACATGTTTATCATAGGCACATTTGACACATTTTGGTAGATTTGGAGATGATCAAGAGCATTGAGATGATGTTCATCTAACAACTCAAGTTGTGCTAAATAGTCCTAGCGAAAGTCATCATCATTGAGAATGTCTTATAGTGAGATGCAGAGAGATGGAATCGAACATCGAGAGGAAAGACAGTCTCGATACCATAGACCGAGAGAGAAAGGTGTGGCGAAGTCGAAGTGCAAATATTGATGCGATAATCCCACAAGGTAAAAGGAATGTGCGTATGCCAATCCTTCCCAGTATCATCAACTACTTTCATAAGAATTTTATTCAAGGTTTTATTGGTTGATTCTACTTGGCCATTTGTTTATGGGTAGTAAGGTGAAGAGAAACTAAGTTGAATACCAAATTCATCGCAAAGATTTCATAGGGTTTTGTTTTTGAATTTCTTGCCGTTATCAGTGATGGGGTGATGAGGGACACCAAAGTGAAAAATAATGTGATGGTTGATGAAATCACAATTTTTCACAGATTTTGTAGAAACGAGGGGAATGGCTTCTACCCATTTAGTGTAGTATTTAGTTTCTATTATAATCCATTGGTGGCATTATGAAGAATGAGGATTAGTATCTCCAACAAGATCCAAACCCCATTGAGAAAAAGGCCAACGGTCTCATGTGACTTGTAAGGCATGATTAGGTGTGTGATGAAGATTAACATGTTGTTGGCATTTCATACATCATTTGACATAGTCAAAACAATCATGGTTTAGGGTTGGCTAATAATATCCTAGGTGACGAATGCGTTTAGGGACGATTAAGAAACTAAAGTGACCTCTACAAATTCCGTTGTGAACTTCCTTGATAGTTTTAGAACTTATAAGGCATTGTAAGAGAATACCATCAAAGCCACGTTTATAAATAAGACCACCCATGATGACATAGTGAGAGACACCTTTAAGAAAGGTGTGTTTTCCATTACGAGTAAGATCGGGAGGCAGAATGGAAAGGGAAAGGTAGTTTACAAACTACTTATACCAAAGGTCACGTGGGTCAGGTGCAACGGTTCCAATGGAGTTGACATCTCAAGATAAATAAGAAGGTGATTGCAACCTTTGTATTGTGATAAATATTTTGGAGTCGAAGATGAAGCGGGTATCTGAGAAGCCAGATAGGCCATGGTATCCACAAATTTATTAGTAGAACATGGGGTGGTTTGAAGTTCGTAATGGTCAAAGGTAGTCAAAAGTATGTTGACATGATGTTTGTACTTTTGATTATTTTTATGACACTAGTATATACCATTGACTTGGTTTACAACTAGTTAGGAATCACCAAAGATATTAATTGATTTAACATCTAGGGTGATGGCGGTTTGAAGGCCTAATATGAGTGCTTCATATTCGACAATGTTGTTAGTACAATCAAAATCTAGTTTGAAAGATAAAGGAATAAGTTCTTTCTCATCATAGGAATGAGGATAATACCTTCACTTTCTCCATGCTGACATTTGGAACCATCAAAGAATAAGGTCATCTGGTAAGTGGTATCATCCAAAGAGAGGGCAATAATGGATTCACTCAAAAAATCAAAGTTAGAGGGTTGATCTCTAGAAAAAGGTGTGTTTGCTAGTTGGTCGAGAGATGGTTTGGCCCTTGATATATTTTTGTGGATGAATTCTAGGTCAAGGTATATAAGTAGCATGAGCCAACGTGAAACATGTTGATGCTGGTAGGTTTTGGTGTACTTGTAATGTAAGGGATCAGTCTTAGTGACAAAAAGGTTTTTGGTTGAGTATTTAATGATGAAGTTTAATGGGGATAAAAACTAAGGATAAGAAAAGTTTTTTAGCATGGGTGTACCTAGTTTTGTAGTCCAAAATGGTACATATTATGTAATAAACTATTTTCTCGTTATGTTACATGTCGCGATGAACAGTATAGCACCTAAGGAATGATCAGTAGCAGAAATTTATAGGTAAAAGGGTTAGTCATCTTTAGGGGGAATGAGCATTAGTGGTTGAAGAAGGTATTATTTTAGGGAGTCAAAGGATTTTTGGCATTCATCATCCCATTTGAAAGAGACGTCCTTTTTGAGGAGATGATGAAATGGTTGATAGCGGTCTGAAAGTTGTGAAATAAAATGATGAATAGATTGCAAATTACCTTGCAAACTTCAAAGTTGATGGAGATTAGTAGGCGAAGGCATTTTGAGAATAACCTTTACTTTATCAGGATTGACTTCTATGCCATGCAAAGAAATGATGAAACCAAGGAGCTTTCCTGAAAGCACTGTGAAGACACACTTTTTAGGTTGAAGGTGAACACAATACTTGATGAGGTCATCAAGAATGACTTTAAGGTGTCCGGCCTGATGTTTGGATTTGGAAAGAAAGTCATCTACGTAATCTTCTAATATGTGATGCATTATTTCTGGAAGATATAAGTCATGGCTCGATGATATGTAGCACCATAATATTTAAGGCCAAAAGGCATGACTCGATAGCGAAGGTCCCCAAGGAGTGATGAAGGTAGTTTTGCGTTGATCATTTTGAGCAAGTAATATTTTATTATAACCCGAGAAACCATTCATGAGTAATAGAATCTCATGGTCGATGGTGAGATCAACCAGTTGGTCAATGCCTAGTAAAGGAAATATGTCTTTTGGGAAAGCTATGTTGAGGTCACAAAAATCCATGTAAATGCGAAGTCCCCATGTCACTTTTGTGATAGGAACGATATTAGAAATCCATTAGGGATAGTAAATGGGTAGGATGAAGGAAACTGAGAGAAGGCACTAAATTTATTCTTTGACAAGAAGGGAAATGCGAGGATGCATTTTTGCAGCTTCTATTTTACGGGTTTGGCTTTAGGAATGGTTACGATATTGTGGACCACAATGTTTGGGTCAATACTGGGCATATCAACATAGGACCAAGAAAAAGTGTTTCTATGGTCCCAGAGGAAAGAAGTAAAAGCTTCTTGTTTAATAGCATCTAAATATTGGCCTATCTTTAGAATTTGTGGGTCATCCTGAGTGTTAATGTTGATTTCGATAGTCGATTCATTCAACATGGTTTGTGTCTTAGAAGGAAACGATTTGGTGAATATAAGAATATTCCGCACCAAGGTAGGTGAGGATAGACTCATCATCCTAACATTGAATGATGTTAATAGAAGATGTATCATCATCGATCATGTCAGGATATAGGAAGGGAAAAGAAGAAGTATCCTTTCCATCATATTTATAAGTAATAGGTCCTAGGGAAATTGTGTCCATGAAAAAAAAGTTAGGAGGAATAGATTCGGATATATGGAATCTATGGGTGAAGGTGGTGACATTGGTGAATGGGGTGGAGAAGGTTTTTCATCCTCAATGAGGTCGATGTAGGCCTTCTTGGAAGATGGTGTGGAAAATCCAATGCCATTGTGATCTTTGTGTTTACAGGTGGTACATGGGATGACAGTATGATGGCCTTGTTCATAAAAACTGAAGCCAAAGCCTTTCCATATGTAGTAGTGAAGGAAAGTGTGGGTGAAGTGATAGTTAGTGAGAGATTAGAGGTCAGATGAAAATGTTCATGTTTGGGATGGTGGTTTGGGTGAATAGGTGGCAGTATCAAGTCCCCCATACATTAAGTTAGTGCGAAGGTAGGGATGGCGATAAGGAAAACCTCTACTATGCGATAGTCATAACGAGGATGTTGGCATAGGTTTTCATACTATATCAGAGTGAGGAATATGTTGATATTTTAGAGGTGGTACTCCCCTAGAGTGAGGCGTTGAAAAAAACCTTCTAAGGGATTAGTAGTAGATATGTGGGTAGTGGGCACGAGATGAATTACTAGGTGATTAGGCAAGAGGGGTATCGGTTGATTGCGAAGTAGATGGGCTAGTTGTAGAGGATGTAGGAGTAGTAGGAATAAAATATTTAAGTGTGGGAGAGATAGTGGCAACATTTGTGGATGATACCATGGGTGAAGGAGAAGTGGGGGTAGTGGTAGATTCCTTAACTATTACAATGACATCGTTAGGTTGGTATAACATGTTACAAGTTTTAAATGGTGACAATTAGACTAGGATAGTATAATTATGCCCTTCATGTTCAAATTTTACACATTGGTGTAAATTTTAAGGAACATAACCCATGATGCAAATCAACAAACAATTTATACTAAAACTCTCCCTCTAAGACATAGAACAATTTCAAGACAGACGAGGGCCTACACGAACATGAATAATAATGGTTCCAAGGGTGGAGGTGATGTCATCATTAAAGGAGCGCAACATAATTGGGTTATTATGAAAACTATTTGAATGGATCCACATTTTATTGTACATGTGGTAGGATATTATGTTGATGCTAGCACCACCATCGATCATAACACGTCATATGTGTATGTTATCAATATAGACGAAGATGAAAAGGATGGGATCATGGTCATATGACTAGAGTGGTACAATCTCCTCATCGAGAGAAACTAAGGGAAATGACTTGATGAGTAGGCATGGGGGTATAAGAAGGATTTTATTTGGTATGCGAGGCCACGTGGTGATGGGTGATAATGGATACCACTTTGGTGTGGGGTCATTAGGTAAAACCTTGATAGATTATAAAACCTCCATAAGGGCTTGTCTATGAGATTCAAAAGTTTGTATGCGAGATCATACAAAGAAATTTTTAGAGGGGATTAATCTAATTATTTTATCATTTTACGATGGGTGACCCCGTCGAAATAGGGTATGTAGATCCTTGAATGGTGATTTTGGGCATGGAGGTGCGAGATGGTATATTGGGCATGGGATAGGATGATGGGATAGTTTCTTTTTTTTTATTTTTCCTTTTGCATGTGGGTGGCAACTTAGACCATGTTTATTTAAGGAAAGAAGGTATGTCATGAGTAGTGTAACGACATGATGGGGAAAAACCTAATGCGGGGTAAGAACCCTACAAAATGAGTAGGGTACATTGGCATTTGGATGGTGGTTTTTCCAACTCCCTAATACTGAGAACATGTTGATCTTGAATTTTGGAGGTGAAAAAAGGGTTGTTGGGGGTGGAGATGCGGGTCATTGAAGAAACAAGGGATGATGATGTGTGGTGATAGGTGAAGGTGGAACATGTTCCTCATCTAAGATCATATTCATCAAAATTTTATTTAGGAGGACATAATTTTAAGAGAACAGTTTTGAGAGTCTTACACCTTCTACATCATGTCTTGGTACATGATGATAGGAACAAATTTTAGTTTCATCAAACCCTTTTGGTTTGGGTTTGAGGGTTTGTAAGGTTGAAGCGGTGGTAATGTAATGACGAAGTCTCTAAGAGGTTGTCTAGAATGTTGGCGTAGGATTCTACCAATGGATCACAATGGGAAATGAGTATGGGTTTGGGTAAAGGTGTGGGTGATTATAAGGGAAGAGGTGTTATATGAGGGGGAATGGGTTAAACCATGGTTTGGTAGGTGGTACTATTTTAGGATTTGATGGCATCCACTTAGGTAAAGGTGTGATAGAAGAGCTAGCAATGGAAGGTTTTGTTGGTTTAACTACCTTGTTGGAGGGTAGTGGGTTCTTGTCTTTAGATTGCACCTTCTTGGGTAAAGGTGAGATTGGAGTACATGATGTAGAAGGGAAAGAAGATGGTGGAAGAGGATGGGTTACCCATGGGGATAATAGAGTTGTGGTGGAAGTGGTTGGTAGAGGCTAGGTGGATGGTATGGGTTGAAGTCGTATAGGAAAAGTTGGGGTTATAGTAACTGGCGAGGTATAGGTGGTAAGAAATGTATAGGTGGGGGTGAGGGTGTTTGTTGTGTAAGTAAATGAGGTGTAATAAAGGAATGTGATGAAGCCATAGGTTTCTAAGCTTTTGATCGGCCTTGGGTAGGAGGCTACTTAGATAGGGTTGATGGGTGAGGTCCTAGGATGGATGGAAGGGGTAAAGGTGACAAAAGTGTGGTAGGTGAGACTGGTGTATGAGGTATAGAGGGTTGGGTCTTCCTTCTAGGTGGAGGAATAATTTTAGTGCAGGTTTGGGAAGATGTGACTAAATCCAATTTGACATGTGGATACGTAAGGCTTGACATCGCATGACACCCAAGGTAGTGATGGGTCTAGATACGGACAAAGATATAGGTGTGGGTAGGTTCTTAGGTATTGGAATGGTTTTAGTCATGGGTAAAGGTTCGGATGTAGGTATAGGTGATGAAGAAGAATCCATTTTGACAGGAATGGTCAGGTTCGATCTATTCATTGGGAATACCTATGGATAGATCATGGAGGTATATTCAAGAAACGTTTACATTTGAGTTGAAAAGAGGAGCCAAAGACATCCCCAAAGCATGGAATTATCCATGTAATCCAAGTGATTGACCATTCACAAAAAGGGGACTGCTGTAAGAGGATATGTAATTGGTTTGGTGGCAATCCTTGTAAAATATGTTTGTGAGAAAGGGAATTGGCTAGTCTCGAACTCTGTGGGTAAAAGAGTTGAGATCAAGTCAACATGATCCTAGGACGCCGAGGGAGAATTGCCCCAAATAGGTTGTGGTGTGTCTCGAAGAGCATCCCATGGGTAAGAGAGATGGTAGGTGGGGTGAGGTAGACTTCTCTTTTGGTGGAGGAGAAGGTGATGATGATTCTCCTATGGATGGGAGAGTTAATACTATTGATTGTTCGGTAGGTTGCGAGGTAGATGATGAAATGGCATAAAAAAAATCATGGAATACTTTATGATTGAAGGGGGAGATGAAGGGAACTCCTCTAAGGGAAAAGGAGTGGAATAAGTATGCTCCTCCATGGGTAGAGGAGATTGTGCCAAAATTTCCTTGATAGATGAAATAGGTGGAAATTCTAGAACAACCAATATGATATCAAAAATAACGTGGACTTCATAGACATTGTTGTCATTAGTTGAAGGTTCACTATTTTTATTAGATGATGGTGTATGGTTAAAGAATGACTTATTAAAGATGTGAACATTTTGGTTTCTTTGACGTGTTCGGGTTTTTTTACAAAGAGATCTCCTTTATCTATCATCTCTTGTAAAATGTTCTTAAAATTTATGTAATTACCATCACTATGGCCTTTGACATGATGATAATTACAATAGTCATGTTCCTTATACCATGAAGGCATAGGACAAGTGGGATCAAAACCAATATGTGTTTTTATGGGGGAAGTAAAATGGCTCCAGTTTAAGAATATTTTCTAAGACGATGAATAGGGCTGTCTAATTGAGTGTACTTTCATTATTCCCACTGGAACTAAAAATTCTAAACAAGGGAAATATTGGAGGAAGGATTGGCTTGATTAGAGAGATGATATGGACTAGCTTTTAGAACTACTACATTGATAGATCCTTTAGATTTTGAATATCTATTTTGGGGTTTTGAATAATAAGAAGAATCATTTGATTTGAAAGGGGTGTTCTTGTTTTGCAATTGGATTTTATTTTCTTGAATGGCATGAAATTCCATCTTTTGTGCAATGGTGAATGCTTCGTCAAAGGTATAGAAGGTTTTTACCCGCAAAGTTTGTGAGATGTGTCTAGCAAAAGCTCTAGTGAACAACTCTACAAGTTCAACTTGAGGTAAATGGAAAATTAATTGGTTGATAATACTTTTCCAATGAGCAATGAAATATGCGATAGATTTGTCGTCATACTATCATGTCGAATATAGGTTAGTCATGGTGACATTTTTGACTACATTGATTAAGAAATAGTCTAGGAATTCTTAAGCCACTTGGTTAAAGGACTAGATGGAATGTCTAGGTAAACTGTTGTACCAATCTAAGGTAGTTCCTATTAGGGACATGAGGAATGTTTGTAGGAGTAAAGCATCGTCATGGGAAATTAGATAGCACCCATGTTTGAATGACTGCAAGTTCTATTTTAGGTCTTCTTTCTTTTGAAGTGGTTGAACTTGAAAATTTCACAATGCGCGGGGTATGGGAGAATAATAATAGACGGATGAATAGGCTCATTATAGATTTTTTCATAGGTTAAGGAGTTATGAGAGTCAAAAATTGATGCTTCTAATGTCTGCATCTTTTCCATCATCATCCTAATGAGGTCATTGGTGGGTTGTGAGGAATGGGAGCCTCCTGTAGTAAAGGGAGGTTGATGATGGGTGTATGATGTGGATGGCATCCCAATACATGGGGTTTCAAATATGAAAGATACGAAGGGGGGATAGATATAGGCAGAAGATATGCCAAATAAGTGATAGATGAGATTGGGGGTTGCTGGTGGTACATGTAAATAGGAGGGGTGGTCATAACGACTTAGGTGGTAATGGGTGGTAGAGACTGAGGGATGGAAAGAATTAGGTTTTGGAATGTGGTGTGGGTTTCTAACACTAGAGATGGTTGTGATGCAACTGCTATATACAAGGAAAAGGGGGTAGATGGGGCCATGTTTAAGGTGGTTAGTTATGGAATGGTTGACACCATTGGTGCAATATATGTCATTGGGGAAATAGTTATAACGGAGGTGGGACCTAACTAAGAGACCATAGGGGGTAATGTGGATGAGGGTAGCACCGAGCTAGTGGTAGCTGATGTGGAAGTGGGGGTGAGGGTAGGAGGAATAGATATAGGCATGCCATATACTAGCTATCCTGAGGAGTCTTGAGTAGATGAGTGGGAAAGATAGTATTGTAAGGCCGTGAGATTCTAATCAAGGAGTATTACAAACTCCTCGTCACTTTGGTAGAAATGGTGATAGGTTGAGTTGGATCCATAGGTGACAAGATGGAAGACGGTGATGGGCTAGGTGGGAGTGGTTGAAGACTAACATGAAATATAAGGGCATTAGCTTGATACAAGTCAACACCATGTGAATTAGCATGTATCAGGTTAATTGTATTCTACAAATGACATAGAAAACAACATGAATGGAAAAGAACAGATACTGGTAGGTGGATTTGGTCAATGTTTCAATTAAAACTCAACATAGGGAAACCAATGTTGATTAATTTGACCGATGTTGGTTTAAGGGGAATGATGATGGTTATAGTAATCGATACCAGTTACTATAGAAAACACCAGTTTGAGAAAATGAAGCAAAACTGATGAAAGATGAAATGGGAAACTGTATTTGACAGTGATATTAGAATGTTGTGAATATGATGATGTCTAGATGACTTCAAATAGAAAAGAGAAGGTGATGAAAGTTTTTTTGGGTAAAATAACCAAAAGAGCTAGTAACCAACACAGTCAGGTAAACCGACGATGGTCAGATGGGAACCGATGATAGTTTCGGAATGACACTTTAGTTTCTTGTGAAATCTAAAGAAGTGAAGAAAATTAGATTTTGTGAATTAAATCAGATGAATAAACAACTCAAAATACTTGAGAATGATAATATGAGGCCCTGACACACTCAAAAATAGTTGGAATACTCCAACTATGATGGGGAGTGTGAAAGGAAGAAGAAAATGAAGAAATGTAATCCTCACAACTCAAAATGCAATTTAGGAAGAAAGCTAAGAAAAACATGTAATCCTACGAGTGGATTTTATGTTACTTTAGCTTATGCTATTTGAGACTGACTTGTGAATTTAGAACATATTTTTTTGGTTGGGAAGGTGTCTTATGAAGAGGCAATCTAAAGGGGAGGTTTCATTTTATGTTTTGGTAGGGGCAGTCATTTCTCTGAGATAATGATGAGACAGAGAAACTAGTTTGTGCACCCACTATCAATCCTCTGATTGTGTGATCATTGACAACTTCTTCTAGGTAAGGTGTTGTTTAAGAAGATGTGTAAATTCAGATTTGTGTAGTTTGGAAAGAGAGAGAAGAGAGAAAGTGATTTCTACGATTCAATAATGCCAACCCTCGATTGGGCATGAATTCAAGTGTATAGGTTGCCCTCGGTTTTAAATGTGAGCTAATAATGCATCATACAAGGATGAAATTAAAAAAAAATAACCCAAATCGACAGTTATATTTGATGTAGAAAATGATGAATAGGAGAGAGGATGATTTTCACTAATGCAAAAAGAAAGAAGAATGATTCTTTTTAAATGCACCAAAATAAATGTTTCATTTAGAGAAATTAGAAAGAAGGAATAGATTACCAAAGAAGAAGATTTAGTGAATAACAATTTATAAAGGAAACACACAATATGCAACCTATATGAATAGAAAGAAACCCACAAATGAGGGTCCCACCAGGTGATGCCAAAATGTTTCACCAATAAGTTGTGTACGTATGAGAAAAACAAATAGGGTAAGGGTGAGGAGGAATACTTGTGAATGAAGGTGGATAGTAGAGAGTGCGTGATCTGATTTCCAAATCTAGTGCTGATTGCGAGAACTTCCTTTTTGCTAGGAGGAACTACCTGTGAATGCAAAACAAGACCACAATAGGAATATTAACCAATATATGTCAGTGGAATACCTAGCGTGTGCTAGATCTAGGAATTTTTATACTTCCAAGATGGTTTTCAATCCATTATTTAATACAATTTAATGTAATAAAACGTAAATAAATAACATCCTACTATATTTGATATGATTTAGGTATCTCATTCAAATAAAATAAGTAAATCTAATCTAATGGGTAAGGGTATGATAAGATGTGGAGGTTGGGTAGGTAGCTAAGGTGACTAGGAAAGGTCAGGATTATGTTTTACGTGGTTTGGTTTATTTGGGTGAAGGTAATGAGGTTGTTGTTACAGGAAGTATTACCAGTTAAAGAGACCAACGTTAGTCTAATATGTCCAATTCCGGTTGAGAGGAAACCAACGATGGTTTGGGTTAACCAACATTGGTAGGGGAAGACTAATAGAAACTCAATAAAACTTGGTTCTGAAGACTCTCTGTGATTGCACAGAGAATGGGAGAATGAGGGTTAGGTTTCCAAAGACACTGAGAATTATCAGAGACATCTGGTAGTTAGGTATAGAGGATTAGGAGGTTTTAAGTGGTTAGGTGGAGGGATTGATAGGAAGGTGGGAGGTGATGAGATGTAAAAGATACTAGGACTCTCAAATAGAGATAAATAAACTGATCTAAATAAGTATGGAAAGATGCAGATCCAAATGCACTTACTTGTATTTGCAGACTTGTGGTTGGATGAGGGTGATGGTTGATCTATGAAACTGGTGGTCATTATCATGGAAGTGCTTCCCGAGAATGTTACCGTGAATGCTTAACCTTCAGATCAATCTTGGTGTTAATTTAGGATGTCTGGATGTTCGAGAGGGCTCTAGTTTGTAATTGCATGAAAATATCTCTCTCCTCAAACTCGAATAATTCTTCCAACCTCTGGAACAAGGTTACTAAAATGAATATATGGTAACCGATGATGGTTTAGGTTAACCCGCATCAGCTACAATGGGAAATCCTAGGTTGCAAAAGCAATAGATCTCGGGCTATCATTTTACCAGTTTTCCCATTGGTTCGGGTCTAAAATGGTATTTTCTACGTAAGTAAATGGGCATACTATTAGAGAAATAATAGGCATCTAGTGTTAGGGTTATACTAAGTCTCAGTTAGTTATGGTAAGTATAGATTGAGTCCTAGTTAAAAGGAAACATGCTAAGAATAGGTCTATGATGAGGTGTCTAGGTGAAGTGGAAATTAATTTAATCAAGGAAATTAACTTAATGAATATTGTGAGAATAGGCATTAATTTTATTGTAGGTAATTAAATTAATATATATGTGGAGTAAAAGAGGAGTGTGACCCAAATTTGGTATCTATAGCGAGCTTGGATTTAGATCCCCATATGTTTTTGCTTATACTGTACTCACACTTGCACTATTAGAATTTAGCTTCACTTATTTCAAATACGAAGATTCATTACTATATTTTGGAAAAATTATCCTATACTTAAGAATCATGTAGCTGCTTATTAATAACCTCTCCACTCCTTTCTTTACTCCCACATAGACAGAGAGAGAGAGAGAGAGAGAGAGAGAGTATGTGAAAAATATGTCTTCTTAAGGAATAGTCTATTTCCCTTGCAATTACTTCCATTCCTAATTCCATAGAAACTATATGTAACACTATTTATCTTGCATACGATTGATTCAACTTCTCCCACAATTATTACAAAATTCCTATCTACTCCTAATCATTAAAAAAATGTAAAGTTACCAATTCTCTATCTATATCAAGGGACATATATCATAGAAGAGGGGTATTATCATCTTCTACTGACCTATGTAGATCATATCATTTCTTCATTACACATTATTTCTCCTCGATATACATAATGCCATGTTCTACAAGATGGATTCTCTGGGTAAAGTTCCAAATGCCTCATATGTCTAATCCTAACTGTTGTCACTTTGAAATGCACCCTTAGAGAATGGTGTGATAAATATCCTTTCAATTTAAAAATGGAAACACTCCTAGGTTGTGGGTGACATATATGTTGGAGTGAGTCTCTAGAGAGGGATGGTTCCCCTATTACAATCACCTAAATTATTTCTATCTCTGATGGATAATTCTATTATACCAAAATTGACGAGGAAAAGGGGTAAGGAAGGAAAGGAAAAGAATTGAAAAATATGGTGATGGACAAGAATGTTTAAGGATATTAGGATTATTTGGGTCACACAAATGAAGAACGGAGCCACACACACCATACTTTAACCAAAATTGATTGTATCAAAGAAAAAGTGATTCACATAAAGTTTTGAAATAATGTGTCACACAAAAAGAATAGGAAACATATTTCTTCACAACAAAATCCTGCAAAAAAACTTGTAAAACACAAACCATGAACTATAAATTGATAAAAAATTGCATAAAGGCATGAAAAATTAAATTGATAAAATAAGGATAAACATGTATCACAAGATAAAATAATTCTAAAACAAAGTATGCAAAAAAATAGAGAGTGGAAATGTTAAAACAACTCCTTTATTGCTCAAAGAGATGGAATAAGCACAAAATATCACTCATGACACTTAATTTCTCACATAGAATGTCTAAATTTATCTAGAAATGTGAATGAAGAGGCTAAAGATTAGGTATTTTTTACGATGTGTTCTATATTTTTAATGGAAATATAAGAGAGAGAGGAAAAAGGAGAGCTCATAAATTCAAGTATAGCTTCTAATCATTCTCCTTTCTTTCCGCACCAAAAATATCTCTTTTGCGTGAAAATCACATATCCTTTTTTCTCCCTCTCTTAAAATAGGTTTTATGCTTTATTTTTGTCAATTATGTGCTAAAAATAGAAATGAGTTATCCCAAAATAGAAAAAATAGCTTCTCCTTTGTTCGGCATGATTTTTTATATTATTAAAACTTCTAGATGAGGAAATAAACTGATTCTTCATACTTTCATATATTTTCATCTTGTCATGCATTGTTTATTAACAATTGTGTTAAGAATAGGATTATGTTTTTGAAAAAGAAAACGCATCTCGTGATTTGATTTAAGGCCACACAAAAGTTTCTTCCTTCTGATTTCTTTATTTCACAAATTTTTGTGCAGCCTCGCACATGGATCATGCTCTTTCATTTTGTACATTTGAATTTATTACCTATGCTTTTTTCCACATGGACTATATTTGTATCCTATCTCTTAGTCCCGTTGACATTCTCCTTTCCATGTAGGACTTGGTTCTTCATCTTCTACCTCCATGTAGTATTATGTCATTATCCATTATCTTACCATATAATTGAGTTCCTTTTTCACCTTTGTTATGCAAAGTATAAGGTGCAACCCTCACGTGAATCTTTTCACAGTGTTTTTGGCTATCATCCTTTGTCATGCAAATCATTTCTTATGTTGCGCATCATGTAGTGGTACCAATATTTTTTTTGGATTCTTCCTTTAGCGCATGGAATTCCTTAACTCATTAAAATGTTCTAAACACTGATAATTCTTGAGTGTCTATCATTTTTCCTTCAATCAAAATACTCAAGTGTGCGGCTTGAACAAGTGATTTGAGTAAACATGGAAGATTATTTGGATAACACTAACTATCTCCAATCCTCTATCCTCTAGTTCATATTTACTGTCCTTGGTCACTTCTATAATCTTTTGGGCTCCACAATCAAGTTCCACACTTCTTTATGCACCCTCTCGATCATTACTATTAAGTTCAACACCTTCTTGTGTACCCTCTTGATAAATTCAATTTTCTTCTTCTCTCTTATTATATCTATTCAAGAGTTTCATTTATTCCTTCCTTAATTAATCTTCCTACTCTACTTCTACTTATAGTTGGTTTCACCTTCCTCACTTTATCACATGAACTTCCTCATCTATGACAATGTATCTCTTCTCTTTGCAATCATCATGTTCTTATCTTTTCTTATTTCTGATATTTTGTAGTCCCTTTAAGGAATCAATTTGATTGTGGACCTTTCTTCTTCACCCCATTATTCTAGGAATACATCCCCTTGTTTCCTACTTATATAATCCATGTCATGTGGAATTGACACCATGGAATGTTCCAAAACTATAATTGTTAACAAGAAAGGGACTTTAAAAATTTTACCTCACAATCTAGAAATAAAACGTGTATTTGCAGAATTAAATGAACAAAAAAATTATACCAAAATTTTAGTTATGTACTAATCAATAGTAGTTTACATCTATTGATCTATAGATCAAGTCCATTTAGCATCTAGTTTTCATAATATTTATATCTTCTCATCTATCCATTTGTACAATTCTTTGTCTTTGTACCTAAAATAGTAATATTCCACTTGAGATAACTATTTGGGTAGTTGTTTTAGGATATTATACCAAAATATATGTTGAATGTCTCCATATATGTGTTCCAACCTAATTATTTTTTTATAATTTTTGTCACGGCATATTCATCTTGTAAAAAAATTCAACTTCTTTTGTAGCCATATTTCCAAATCCTTTTTTTTTTTGGTAGCCATATTAACATTTTTAGTTTCCAACAAAAGAACCATTATAGGATAAGTCCTAGAATCAGTCATTAGAACATGCCCGAGGTTTTACTCTAGGAGAAACACAACATACTATTTATTATTTACAAAACATGTGTAATCAATAAATACATATGTTAAAACATATAAGTATAGTAGCTACATAGAAGAAACAACTTAAGGAAAGATGTTAAAAAGTGATAAAAATATGCAATAATAGACTAAAATTATCTTACTAAATCAATCCTTAGACATAAATTTAGAGTGGAATTAAGATCATTATTCGTGTAGTAAAATTACATGGTTTGATATAATTTGAAGTGATATTTGGATTACAATCCATTTTTCTTCCATTTATTGTTAAAAGAGGATTTTTATATTATTTTATTATGCTTAGAGAGTGTTACATATCATATAATTTGTATTCTCTATGTCATGCATATACATTAGGAATCTCCCAATATACAACAATATATAAAATACATTCATATTTTTAAACCCTATATACTTCCAACAACACCACAATTTTCACCCTATGTGAAAAATACCCTCACACTAACATATCACAAAAAGTCACTCATGTTCTCACCGAGGCTCACGAGAAGACCTATTCCTATCAATTTTAGTTGTGTTGTAATGATTTTGAGATATTTACATATAAATTTATGAGTGCATGAGAACACATTTTTAGTCATTTTTAAGCCCTTAGAACAATAGTCTAATCCCATGAGTGTCGACCCTATAAACCAACGAGCGTTGGGTGCTCACCTAAGGCACACATGGGCACCAAGCCCCTCCTTTATGTGAGTCTTGTGAGAATACATTACTTATGATAGAGACTTAGATGCAAAGAGGAAAATAACCATGCATTCATTCTAAGAGCTTAGGATGGGTTATTATTTTAATGCATCCATTCAGGTAACAAGAGAAATATCAAACAGATAATAGATCTGATTCATAATATAAAGAATATGCACTAGGTTTTACACCCATGAATAATGTATATTTAGAATAGAACCATATATTCCTCATTAGAACTTAGTTTAGTAACCACATTACATTCCTTAAGGCCATAACAGACCAATGTATCAATGCAGATAAGACTCATGCATCGAAATCCTAACTATGCTTCCCATGTTACAAAAATGATCATAGACCCATCCCTCTAGATATGCCATCTCTCCTACAATCCTCCTAATGAGAATCCATAGAACCCATTACTATTTTTGTAGAGCTTTACCTCTTCAATCACTATATGATGCTAGTGACCACACACTTTTCTCAAAAATCAGTCCCTTCCTTCTACCCAAGCATCTCTATATATAGCTTTAGCATCCACCGCCATGCCTTCTTGAAGTAATAGATTGGTTTCCAAGTGTCCATGTGGTCCTTTAATGGAGCATGATTCTTCCCATCCAAGATCTCCACTCTCTGTAATGATGTCTTTTTGGATCCTTCCATCACATGGAATATTCCTTCCTTGACCACCAAGTTACCAGGGATGGCACCTTATCCACTCCGCATGCTCAGTTGGTCACGCTTTTCTTGTGTGCTACTAGGAATGCCAAATATGGCTAAGTCCCAAAACCCTTTGCTTTGCATAGCACGCATGGTGTTGGTTTTACTAAACCCTCCTAAAACCTCTAACCTGTGCACCTTCACCCCATATGACCTTCATTGTATATGTCCCACGTGCTCATGCACCTTCTTTTACTTAACCAATATTCTGAGGCCCAACATTGCCCCACACTAAGCTTGTTCTCTATCCTCGGGAAAAATTCCCTTCAAATAATACAGAATGATGGACTCTAAATAGTTTGGAATAAATAATGAAGGAATGAGGAATCAGGAATGAAGAATTAAAGAATGGGGAAATTGTTTATTGTTGAAGGAGGAGAGGGAAATCCTTCCCAATATATTCTTCGATATTTTCCCACGCGTCTACCTCACTCTGCGCCTACTGATAGAGGTCACCTACTAGGGCACTTACCTCCTCAAAACTTAGCTCCTCCCCCTTGGAACTCATCATATAAAAATACCCTCTATTTGGTTTCCAAGGTCATCGAGTGTGTCCATTCTGTAGGTGATCTGGGGATATAACTCCTTCACCAGTTTTTTGATCGAGCCCCACAAGGTCTCGATAGCTTCTAATTTATTCTCCACTTCAGCCGGATCTTATACTTCTCTGATCTATTACCCTTATTCTTCTCTTGAAATTCCTTGAGTTCTAATTCATGTGTAGCAACTAAAATGCTTTCTACCCTATCCCTATCAATGCAATTATCATAAGCGGCCTTAGTAACTTACGTGATGGCCTTTACATCAGCGAGGAGTTTGGTATACCGAGAAATGATTTCTACCACCTTCAGCTTCTCCTCCCTTTCTTGGTGTGCTAGTGCCTCTTCTATAGATTCTAAGGTGAGTGGCTTCCTCTCCATTATGAGGATGTGAGTCAGATCCTCTAGGCATTACAAGGTTGATTCATATTTTTCTCAGGTGGCGCTAGGTCAAGATGCTTTAAAACAATAACATCTGTAATCATTTCAATTTTCTTGTATACTTCACACACCCTTTCCTTTTCCTCTTTTAATTCATGCCTTATTTGTGTGCTAATTAGATATTCTTGCTTTAGGTCCTTTCTTTTGTCGAGAATGTCCTCCTCCAATATTTCCTCTAGGAATCTCACCCTATCATTCCTTCCAAAAAGTCTAGCCTCAACCTCAACTGAAAATTTGTTGAGTGCATTACAGACTTGCTCATCTAACAACTGTTGAGCTTTCATGAAGGGTTTACCCATTTTTTCTCTCGACATTTTCATCAATTCCCATTGGCTCACCTTGAATTCGGGCTCATCAATTTGGGACTTGAACGCCCATGATAACATCTTCCTGGTTCGTGGATATGTGCCTTCTACATCAAATGAGGGCATGGCCAGAGTTGTTCTATTGGAATTGTGCTCTAGGAGCGTGTGTGTAGCACCTTCCTTGAATCATTGATGTAACCCACAACCTTTGGAAATCTTATTGCTAGGTGGGGTCTCCACCCATGCTGCCATACTCTTTTCCAATGCTCTCCTCTTCTATATCCTTGAGGATTTCATCTACGCTACGCTCTACCTCCTACTCTACTAAATCTTTGATAATTTCTGCCACTTATCTCTCTGCAGCCTCTTCTATTTGTTCCTTGGTGAGGCTTGGGGTCCTCTTATCTCTTGTGCTTACTTCTTTTCTCACCCCTTTTCCTTGAGCATCTTCTTCCTCCTTTCCATCCTTCTCTTTGCTTCCTTCTTCTTCTGAATCATGTATATCATACATGGGATGATTTTAACTTCTTCATCCTCATCCTCATCCTTCTTACCCCTGTAGGCCTCCAATTCCTCTATTTCATCTGAGTCTACCCTCCATGCCACCTTTATTTCTTCCTAACTAGTGATTCTAGTATAGGAGACTCTTCCTTATATTTCTCTTTAGTAGCCAACTCCCTCCTTGACAACTCTTCTCTTGTGGGAAGCTCCTATTACTCTGGTGCCTCCTCTTCGGGGTCTTCTCTCTAGATGGAGACTTATTTCTATGTAAGTGCTTGGCTTAGCACTTGCTTCTCAGTATGCCCACAAATTGTGTTGTCTACACACTAGGTGCATTCTCTTGCATTTCTCTCTCACTTTTCTTCAGCAGTAACCATCTTCCTCCCTGTGGGGTCCTCAAGAATGGAGACATCATTCTCTAGGTATGCTCCCCCTTTTCAAAATTCGGCCTAATGCACAAGTAAACCCTCACTACAAGATTCTCAATGATTGGTAGCATCAATGGATTCATCATTTGCACTTCATGGGAGACATACTTCTCCACATATGCATGCTTCTTCGGATATAAGAGATTTTAGTAAAACTCACGGTGGTCCTCATTTACCTCACTAAGGTCAAACCTTAGTATTTTGGCCTCCTTAAAATAGTTGACCCCCACTTGGAAGTATTACATGGTGAAGGAAAATGGCAACTTGCACCATGGACTCTTAGTCCCATCTGTCAAAGTGAATCTTCCGATGTATAAGTGTTGATATATAGAAAACACAACCTCTTCATCTATGAGTGTGGGAAGTTATTTAGGTATCCTCCACTCTTCCTTGAATGTGTTATGCATTCACTTGTACCATTTCTCCAAGTGCACCTTGTGAGTGGCCATCATGGTGTCACGGTATATTTCTCAAATATCTTCGCGGGTGAGGGATCCTTTTACTGGATACCCCATACAAACTTCTCTCGACCCATCGGGATCTCCAATATACAAGAATACAATGATGAGGAGAATGTTTCCAAACATTATATTTTCTCCTTCTTGTGCATTGCTAATGATCTCATCAAAAATTTAGGCTAACAAGTTATAGATGGTTCCTACTGAGATCTTTTGGCATATGTTTAACCATGCCTTATTCACTTGGGTCCACCTTTCTTTACCATTCATATTTGTAACCAAACATGTGGCCATCCTCAATACAAGGTCAAGAATGTCTGTGATATCAAAGTAAAGCAAACATTTCTTATAGTCGTAGGCCTCCATAGTCTCCTTGATGGCCTCCTTATCATCCAAGTCATCATCTATGGAGTCTCCTTCACAAACTAGGCTAGTAAACTTTGATATGAGCTGAGGGGTTATGTGCATTTTGTGGCCTACAAAATAGAAGTGGTCTTCATGCACGCATGACATCAACCACTGGTATAACCACTTGGGCTTGCCAAAATAGGGAAACTCATATAGTTGCAGCAACCTAGCCTTACCCAAATTTACCTTCACCTCATCATTATAGATAGGCATCCCTTCTGGTGTCCTTGTATTAGTTGGATGAACCAGTTCCAATGCCATCTCCTTCTCTGTGGTACTCATGTGATGGTTGTAGTCATTCACAAACATCTTCCTGATGTGCAATACCCATTCTTTCCCCAATAATACTCCATCTAGGTATTGCATCTTTGCATACCACTCCTCATTAAAAATTTTTGTGGTAGTTTTCTTTCCTTTCCCTTCTTCTTTGGTGAAATGGTCACCTTCTTTGGTGTCATTTTTACTTGTTAGCCAAACCCTAAACTTGTCTTCCTTGCTCGCTTCCTAACTCTTCTCAATCCTATGGCTCAACTCTGCAAAAGAATCCTTTTATCTTTTTGCCCTAGCTGCAGAACCCTAACTTGGAAAAAATCTTCCACAAGACAATGTATTCCACTAAAAATTATCTCCTACAACCATGTACTCCTTCCACTCTGGTTTGCAGATCAACCTTAGTCATGCACTCAGATCTCTATGATTATTTCTTCACACAAATCTATCTTTACAGATGCCCTAGTTCACAAGAGCTCTTCAATTTTGTAATAGAAAGGTAAATAATAACATGCTCGACTTCATACTTATAGATTTTTCCTCCTTTACAACAATAAATGCTACACTACCTACCAAAGTACTTAACATTAAACATAGATTTTTCAACTAAAAATGGCCTTAAGAGCCCTTACCCATGTGCCCAAACCTACGTAAAAATATTTTATAACCTTCTAGCGTAAAGAAATCCTAACCGACCCAAGGCTCTTATACACACGCCTACTGAGATCCAAAGGAACTTCTTCTATCCTTGACCTAATTTTTACCCTTTCCTACCTCTTTTTGTTCTCTGCACTTCTTATCCTTTCTACATGGTTTAAGCTATATTGACACAAAAATTCTTAGTCGTTGTTTCCACGCATGTTCTTCTATCTTTCACGCATTTAATATGTTCATCTGGACCATACAAATTTTACTACCATCTTGTATCACACTTCACACTACTCCATATTACTCCACCTCACACTAAATCAGATGCCTAGCCCTCTGCACATACAAAACCTTTTGAAAGTAATAAGTGGTTACCGATGCACAAGGTGCAAAATAGAAAAAAGGAAAGGAACAAGCAATGAGAAAGGGAAACACAAGGAAAGAATATTCATAAAGGGAAATCCTAAGCTAATTGACAATACTGCCTTATTTACAAACATAAGGAAGACTTATTTATAGTAGGGTTTCAACCTAATTCCATTAAAATATCCAGGTAACCTCGACCCATCTAGCACTTGTAACTAACATGTGCTTAAATCAAGGATGTATGAGATGATGTAAGGGCCTAACAAATGGACTTTCAACTTCCCAGGATGGTGCAAAAACTTGGAATCATTCAACAGAACCATATTCCCAACCTCGAATTGCTTGTTCTTAATATGACGATCATGCCATGCCTTTTTCTCGGTCTTTTCAGTCTTCTGACTCCATCTAAAAAGTCATTGTCTCTCATCTAAGTGCATAAAATTATCGATCCTTTCCTTGAGAGCTTGTTCATCAGCCAATCCCCTTACACATGATATATGTAGTGATGGTAAAATGAATTCATCTAGAAAAAAAATCTATACCAAACACCAATTAAAATGGTGTGGCCTTGTTCAACCTTTTGTAGGTTGTCCTGTATGCCCATAAAACAAATGATACTTTATCATCCTAGTCTTTTCTTCCAACATCACAAATCTTGGTCAACATGTGAATTAATATATTTTTGAATGCCTTAGTAGTTCCATTTTCCTATGGATGATAGGGGTAGTCTTGTGATGGGCCACCATAAACTCTGCTAATAAAATCTTGATTGTTTCATTTAGAAAATGTGTACCCCTATCACTAGTCAAGCTCAAAGGACATCCATACCTGCTGATTATGTTTTCCCATAAAAATCTAGTAGCTTTCACTGTAGTGTAATCTCTTGTAGGTGTTACCTCTACCCATATTGTCAAGTAATTAGTGCAAGTGATGATGTAACGTGAGCCAGTCCTTCGCATGGTAGGTGAAATTGGTCCTATATTGTTGATTTCCCATTTTTCAAATGGCTCTACGATGGCTATAGGTCTCAAGGGCATTTCATCCCTCCTTCCAGGTTTGCCAAGGCACTGATAGTGGTCATAGGCCTTGCGAAACTCAATACAATCCTGTAAATACTTTCCCACCAAATTCCTACGAGTATAATTTTTCACACAGTTTTGTTTCCTACACGGTGTCCTCTTGTAATCCCACCATGTGCTTCTTCCATAATTACCACTTGCTCATGTTCTAGTATGTATCGATGCGAACCTCATCATGACCTAACTTCTATAGATCTCCACTGATCAACATGTAGGGCGTGACACAAATTGTTAACTATTTTCTCTCCAATGTCTTCATCTCATCATCGACGTTATGCATGTTTTGAGGAACAAAACAATATCTTATAAGTTTGAGGGCATGTGCCACAACCTAAATAGTTGCACATCTAGCATGGTATCCTCAATACTCTATGCATCCTCTCCCAAGTCAATCCTTGATAAGTGGTCAAGTCCTCAATTAATTTTTCCTAGTTTTACCACAACTAAAAACTAAAATTATTGAAACAACAGGACCCAATGATATATGCGCCCCTACAAAATGGGCTTATTTACTAAATACTTCAATGACATGTGATCTGTGTATAATATAAAAGGTGTTGCTATCGGATACTACCTAAACTTATGGAACACGTATATTGTTGATAGTGCCTCCCACTCAGTAGTTGTGTAATTATGTTCTACTAGTGTCAACTTATGACTTGCAAAATAAAGGGGGTGATCAAAAATCCTCTCACTAGGTTGTGTTAGTATCTTTGCTCCAATGTTTATTCCTAAGGAATCAACATGCACATGGAAAGACTTATCCCAAGAAGGGAAACATAGTATGGGTGCAGTAATAAGTTTATCCTTCAAAGTGTCAAACACCTTATGTTGTGCTTCCCCACAGTGAAAGGAACTCTTGTGCTTAAGTAATTATTCCAAGGGCATGAAGATCTTGGCATATCCTTTGATGAACTTCCTGTAGTACCCCATATGCCCAAGAAATCCACACACTGTGCTCTAACTAGTAGGCTCTTCCAATCCCAAAATAGTAGCAACTTTGTTGAGATCCACTAACAAGCCTTCCTTACATATAATATGTCCTTAAAGGGTTCCAAATGGAGTAGAAAAGAAACATTTCTTAATTCTGAGGGATATCCTCAACTACCAACATCACTTGAACATTAGTCTAAAATTTTCACAATGGTTTTTCACTAGCCCATACACCGTCCGGTCATCTAGGTAGACTTGAAGAAAATTATAGATGAAGTCCTAAAATGATTGTACCATGATGTGCGAGAACACAGCAGGAACATTCTTCAATCGAAAAGGCATGACCATGTAGGAAAATATTCACCACTCAATGGTGAAAATTTTCTTTCTCTAATATTCCTTTGCAATTATTACTTGGTGATATCCTAAGAACCCATCTGTGTAGGAATAAACCTCACACCTAGCTACTCCTTCCAGAATCTCTTCAGTGAAAGGGGTTGGAAAAGGTTCAATGACACACACTACTTTCAAGCCCTTTTAATCCATATATATCCTTATCCTTCCATCCTTCTTAATGCTTATCACCATTAGGCTTACCCATTTTGATTCTTCCACAACCTCAATGATACCGATGATATCATCTTGTCTATCTCCTCCTTGACTCTTACGAGCAACTTGATTCATCCAATAGGGTCTCTTCCAAATCAAGAATGCACATTACTTCAACTTGATCCTCATCTCCCCCAAGGAATGGTGAACACCTTTGAGCTCATGGTACCCATGTGGGAATAGATCCTAAAACTCGTGCAACAGATCAATGATTTTTGAAACCTCTTCCTCCGACCAATAATCCCCAATGATAGATTCCTTAGGTTCTATCTCTATCCCAATGTTAACCTTATTTGTTTTCAAGGGCTCATGGTAGGCACGTGCTCTCTCATCAACGTTATCTATGACTTCACGTGTACCTTCAGAATGGTTAACATCCATAATTTCCATTTATTCACCATCTACTATGTAAAACATCTTTCCTTTTTCCTTTTCAATATATGAATGCTCAAGTTTTACCTATTCTAATTATTTTTCATTGAAACGCATCTCCAAATTAGGTTCACCCAACATCTCCAATAACCTATCTTCTGACATAACACTATCTCCCATTGTAAGGTGCTTGACAACTTGTAACACCTTATCCACTCGATGACTTGAGTACTGGTAATCAAAATCTTGAATAAGATCAGCCATTAACTCCTACCAATTACCTATCTAAAGACGTGTCTTTGAGTGAATATACCATGTGCATGTAAAACCTTGTAAGTTGGAATATAACTTATGCACCCATAACAAAGGTGGTAAATCTTCTATGCCTTCCATCTAGGCCTTCTCACATGCTTGGATATGGGAAGAGGCGGGTTTTTTTCCATGGTAGTCTTGGATAATAGTGGGCACATTACTTCTACGAGAACCTTATAGAAAATGTGACTCTTACCTCACACAACTCTAGGAGACTCTCATGATGTGTTTCCCACTAATGCACTATAGTCCTAAGCAAGTTATAATTGAGCATACTTCTCCTTTCATCCTCATTTTTCAATGGATCCTACATTTCTCATAAGAAATCATCAGGGCTTGCTCCTCCAGAGTAACTTGGTAGCTTCTTCCTTCCCAGGTACTTGACTAAGTGTGCCTTCATCACCCTTGTTACAAATCCTCTCAATTGTCACCCAATTAACTCATAAGTCCCATGCACCCAATTATCACTTTTTATGCTAGTGGTATCACTCAATGAATGAGCATCCTCGAATTGGATAAATACTTCTATAGGATGAATTATCTCAGGGTCTCTTATAGAGTGCACATAGATTTTGTCTAGGAATTCCTCTTCTAAGGGCTCAATATAGGGCACTGAATTCCCATATATTAAAGGGATCGTCACCATTTATTCCTTGTTCTCAACATTTATATACCCCTTATTAAACCATAGGTAGGAATTATTTTTATAACACCAAGGGTGCTAAAGTAGTGTTGGAAAGTTATCTACCTCGGTGAGTGCCAAGACTTCAAAGTCCCCAGTGAACTTGGCCCCTTGAATAGTGATAACCACATCCTTCAAGACACCAATGGGCATTGTTTTTTTTTTTCCATATACAAAACATTTGAAGATGGCTATAATGTGGGCCTTCCCATTTGATGCCAAACATCTAGTGTGAGAACATTGACCTCGATCTTATGTCAATGAGGATATTTCTCAGAAGCCACCCATCAAAAACTGCATTCAATGTGATCTCTTTATCATAGTCAAGGTTGTGAGGAGGAAGGTTGGCATGTAGAACCTTCCTTTCACGCTCTCTCTCGGCACATGTTACCTTCTCCCATAACCATTCTCCTAGCAAGGGAATGATATTCTCCTTCCTTAACATTTTACACACTTCCCTGACCTCATCCAGATCCTTTTGTGGAGCCTCAACATTCTTCCTTTGCTCTAACTTCCTTGACTACTCCTTTAGACACTAGGATCTCTCCTTGTAATCCCCAAATCACATCCATAGTCTCTTTATATACCTCTTTCTAATGAGCAGGGTTCAGATACTTCCCATATACCACTTCTTTCCCAACAACCTCTTTATGTCTTGGCATATCCCTTGGGCAAACAACCTCTTCTTGCATCGTCACCAGCATAAGTTCTAATCCTAACTCATGTGCCACTCTTGGCATCCACTGTGGGTCGGCCTTATTTATGCTCACCATCCCAACACCTTTTTATTTTTGGTGTTGTTGGATCATGTGCTCAAACAACTCGTAACTCCTCATACTTATGTTTCTTTCTGTACCATGAGAACTATAACGAGATCATGAAACTCACACTTATAATGCTCTGTAGACCCACAATTATAACATGTTCCTTATGGGAACTCACTTCTTCCTCTACACATGATTCTTACTATGACCATAAAATCCTCTGCAAAACCTCTTCCATGAACTCCTCCTTCCACGTGCCCTTCATAGTGGTGATCATCATCTTTGGAACTACTTGCAAGGCTAGTCTGGTACACACCAAGATCAATAAATCATGAATTTTTCAATTAGCCTGAAATCCTTGGTATCATGGGTCGTAGAGGTATAAATATTTTAATAGAAAGAAATATTCTTATGGATTGCATGTTTTAGTAGAGGACATCTAATTGCATCATAATCCCCATGTAAAATCTCACAGTCAACTTTTATGGCACATACTGAACTTTGAGGGAAACTATCCTTTATATGCCCCTCCACTTCACATTATATGCACCAAAGACTACTACGAACCTCATGCGCCGAATTTGAAAAACTTCTCCAACTGCTTGGCCATTGCAAACATTTGAACCTCTAGAGAAGCGCTAACACTAGTATAAATTCTCCCAATATCCTAAGTGCACAAGGAAGATTCTAAGGCCTCTCGTGGGTCTGTGAAAGTCTTGTGCCATAGTTCCCTTATAAACAGTGTTATCAATCCCCCAAAAACCATTGAGCATGCTGAGAGGGGTGTATGTCATAGGATAGTTTTGATAAGAGATTTTTGAACCATGCGTCGTACTCTCACACACTCTTTGTCATTCCTTGTTGGATCTCCTTCAGAGTGTTGATGCTCTTTTCTCAAACTCAGGGATATGGAACTCTACTAGGAAGGAATTTTTCAATGTAGTGTAATCCATGACCATTTGATGGGGGTCATACTTGTGATACTATCTATGCACGCACCCCTCGTAAAGTTATTGCAAACTAACTTTCTTTTCACTTTGGGATAGTGATCCCCTTCGCATGCCATAGCAATTCACACTTGTGCACATTCTCTACAGCATCCTCAATGCCTCTGTAGTCTGGTAGGTGTAAATACATCTCAAAAATACTTGCGGGGTGGCTGAGGTCCTTTTCCACTCGACTAAGAACCTTGGTTTCCTCCTATGTTTCCTCTGCCACTAGATCTACTAGACCCACTAGGTCCTGTCCCTCCTGACCCACTAGATCCTCCATATCCACTAGGTCCACTAGGTCCTCTAGCCCCTACACCACCAGATCCACCTCTTGTAGCCAGAAAATGGCCTAAAGTGGTCACACATAGTGTCCCAATGTCCCACTGAACTACACACCGATGGTTTGTGATATTACCCCACTTTGTAAGTCATGTGTCCCATGCCACTTCAAGACATGATCTTAAATTTTTGTATTTACACCTTGTCCAAAACTTCCTACAAATACGAGGATGGTTTTTATAGTCATAAATGTCCCAAATGAGAAATTATATATCTTAGGCACGGATCGATTCTCCCTCGATAACAACTAGATTAACAATACTTACCTTTTGATATGGAAAACTAAGTGCTAGGGGTTGGTCACTAGGTGGGTTTAGATGCGTGCCGATGGCTCTCCTTTCTCCATGTGAAAAAATCTCATCGAGGCTAAAGGGTATTCTCTCCCGTGCTTTCCAAGGTGGGTTAGCACAAAATTCTCGGTTCCACATCCTTTGCATGAACCTCAACTCCTTCTCAATGTTTTCCTCCATAGATCCATCACACCTACAACCTTGCATTGTCTAGCTATCTACCTTTCACTAGCTTCACTATACTTGAGTAGTCTCTCTTCCCTCTATTTTTCAACTATAATGTCCGCCATCTTCCTCCCCAGCTTCCTCACCCAATGCTCGAGAGAGCTTGGTCAACCATAGGAAATTCCTCCTAACTTAATGTAATGATCAAGATCTCCATATCCAATGGGATATCTTGTAAGAATGATCCTCCTGGTTCTCTTAGGAACTCAAACTTGACAACCTCTAGACAAGAATATGTAGAAATAACGTATTCTAGAGTATACCTAGTAAACACTCCTTTCCACCAGTGATCGACAACATGCCTCCAAGTCATATCTACATCTTGAATCCTCTGGTAATCATTTTGGGTCTACATGCACAATCTATAGTACCATCTCGATCTGGATGCATATACTAAAATCCATTCATATAATTCTACTAAAGAAAGTTTCATATAGCTCAGTGTGGTACATGTGTTCTTCTACACATCTACGTGCATTAAACACATGTCAAGTATCTTGAATCTTTAATAAAAATCATCCTCCATGCTCTTAAACCATGCTTCAACACTCTCCAAGGTCAAGTGCTCAGTCATCGCACATCAATGGAACCAAGATGTAGATCTATCCATTTCTCACAAAAACTTCGAAAAGAGGTTGCAAAAATGGAACCAAGATGTAGTCATTTTTAAGCCCTTATAATAATAGTCAAATCCCATGCATGTTGGCCTATCACCCAACAGTGTTGGGCACTCACCAAAGGTGCACACAGATTTTGATCCCCTACTTTATGTGAGTCTTGTGAGAATACATTAATTATGACAGAGACTTATATACAACGAGGAAAATAACCCCGCATTCATTCTAAGAAATTAGGACGGGTTATTATTTTAATGCATACATTCAGTAATAAGAGAAATATCAAACAAATAACAGATCTGATTCATAATATAAACAAGATGCACTATGGTTTACACCCATGAACAATGTACATTTAGAACAGAACCATATATTCCTCATTAAACCTTAGTTCAATAACCACATTACATTCCTTAAGGCCATAATAGACCAATGTATCAATGTAGATAAGACTCATACATCAAAAATCCTAACTATGCTTCCCATGTTACAAAAATGATCACAGATCCATCCCTATAGATATGCCATATCTCCTACAGTCCTCCTAATGAGAATCCATAGAACCCATTACTATTTCTGCAGAGCTTCACCTCTTTAATCGCTATATGATGCCAATGACCACACACTTTTCTCAAAAGCAGTCCCCTTCCTTCTACCCAAGCATCTCTATATATAGCTTTAGCATCCACCACCATGCCTTCCTGAAGTAATAGATCGGTTGCCAAGTGTCCATGTGGTCCTTCAATGGAGCATGCTTCTTCCCATCTAAGCTCTCCACTTTCTATAATGATGTCTTTCTGGATCCTTCCATCACATGGAATATTCCTTCCTTGACCACCAAGTTTCCAGTGGCACCTTATCCACTCTGCATGCTTAGTCGGGTCACACTTTTCTCATGTGTTTGTTAGGAATGCCAAATATGGCTAAGTCCCAAAACCCTTTTCTTTGCCTAACATGCATGTCATGGGTTTTACTAAACCCTCCTAAACCACCGTCCCTACACACCTTCACCCCACACGCCTTCTTCATATAGGTCCCACATGGCCATGTGCCTTCTTTTACTTAGCCAATATTCTGAGGCCCAATAACATTTATCATAAAATATAACACGAACATAAAATTAATTAAAAACCATTCAACACAAGTGCTATATAAATATTAATTATTATGTTTTCATCATTTCTCCATATACACATAACTTTCCAACTAACTAACTTGATAACTATACAAGTTTTTACACCCAAAATTAAATTAATGTTATGTCAAAGATAAAAACTAAAGAGGATGTAAGGTTTGTAATAGGTAGATTATTATGATCTAATTAAATTTCAACATCAATCATTCATAATCAAAATAGTGCATTCATATATATATATGATAAAACAATAAGTAGTTTCTTAAATACATAAGAGGAGAGATATAATTGGCTGTAAAATATGATTGAGGGATGATATTGATGCCACTACAACATTTTTATGAAATAAGTCGCAATTTAAGTCACTATTAATTCACCTTTAAGTCACTTTTAAGTCGCAAAATATGGTTTTTTGAATTCCAACTAGGTACCCTAAAGTTGAATTTAGCATTGTAAAAATGGCTTGATGATGCCTTAAAATGTGACTTTAAATGATATAAATTATAAAGTCACGCTAAAAAACCCTAATGTATTAGTTTAAGTCACCTAACACCCCCTAAAATCAACCTTAATGTCACCCTTAGGACATTAGGGTGACTTAAACTAAGACATTGTAGATACAAAAATATGCAATTATTACTATTACATCATACCTCTAGTATGTTATTATATGTATGATTTCCAAGTATGAATATTAAACATTGGTAACACCTTTTCTTAGTCCTCTTTACTAGTTTTGACTGACTTTGATTGTGACTTTTCCTCTTACTACTTACATGTATATATTTTGGTCATGTCACAAGGATCCCTATCTCTATTCATGTTGTTGTTTCCTTCTACTTGGCTTTAGGAAATTACTTCCTAGTTAGGAAACTACCACCAAGGTGTTAGTGTCCCTTTTGAGAAATATTTATCTATCTTACTTTAGTTTCCAACTTGTCTATTTCTTAGGTCTTTTATTATCTTTATTTCATGATCTATGTTGGATTTTTGGTGTCAAAATTTTCAAATTTCAAAAATGAAGTCATATATATATACACAACCTACCAATTATTATTAGGGGAGGACATTTTAGGCTATAACTCTCTATCTACTATCTAAAATATAACAATCAATTATTATCTTTTGGGTTTCATTATTCATTGCATAAGAGGCTTTATTTTGAATTCCATTTCACACATTCATCTTAGGGAAAAAAGTAGTTATAGCTCGTTATCTTGGTGTGAATAACACAAGGTAAACCTATCTTCAAGTGAAACAATTAAAATCACGTACTCATAAGAACTACATAGAGTTTGAAATGTAGTGCATCAATTGGTGATAATCACATTGGGGTGACTGTCGAGGTCAGTTTGACTCAAGAATATTATTATTTATTCCATCTAATGTTTTCTTAAGCTTTGTGTAGATAACTAGGGTTTGTTTTGTAGTTACATGTGTGGTAAAATAACCCACAGTGAATTAATTAGTGAGAAACAATGAAAATAAGAAGCTAAATTCAAACCCTAAAAATACCAAAATCGAGCTATTATAGGGACACTAGCTCCCAGATTAGACACTAGCACCAAGGGAAGTATTTTCCTATTATGGGAGCTCCTATCTCGATGAAGTATTAGGTATCAATTGTCAAGATAGAGCTCACACAATCTAGATCCAACATTTTTCAATCATCTTCTAACCTATAATCAGCTAAGATCTCTCGATACAAGATAAATCACTCTCATATCCTATATTGTATACTTTTTGCACTTTGCATGTTAGATATTGTTTGTTATTTCTATATTCATTTGATCTCAGTCCTCTAATAAAGATTTAAATTTATTTAAATCAAATGTTAAGGTGAATTAAATGGAAAATATATCAATGAATTAATGAATGAAATTAATATAACTTAATTCCCAACTTAATAATGGTATTTAATATCGTCTTTACATTAAATCTAAGCGTGATTTACAAAATGACACTACATGTGACTTAAAATATTACTTTAATTGTTATTATAATCTTGAATTAAATTGTGACACTACATCTAACTATAATTATGAGAATAGTTACACCTTAAATTGTGACATTACATCAAACTTAAATTCCAACACTATTGTGAATTTAGATGGTCTACAAAATGTGAATTAATTCCATCATTATTTACAAGTTTAGTGTCACATAAATTGTGACTAATGCATGAATTCAATTGCAAATTAGGTCCAACTTGTTTTATGACTTTAGTCATTACCACAATACATAAATATATAATGTTTTTGATTTTTTAAATTATATTATTATATTATAAAAATTAATTACAAAATGTTGATGGTAATATTAATTTTAATGATATGCATAAAAATGAAATAAATTTAAGTAAAAATCAAATATAAATAGATTTTTGGTAAAGAAACAATAATAGTTGACCAGTAATCAAACCACTCAATAATTAATCAAAATTCATAATAATATTATAATAAATAGGGATTGTTCTCCAAAATAGAGTTTTGAAAATTAATAACTTGGTTAAGAGGGGAAGCAATTTCCCATTAGATGTATCTTCTATAGGAAAAATGAGGAATCCTTCAACCATCTCTTCCTTCATTTCTCCTTTGTTGCCTCAATTTGGAACCTTTTCTTTAAATTTCTTGGTGTCAAATGGATATTCCTTGACTCTATTTCTTCTTCTTGGGTTCATTTTTGTCCCCATTTAATTACCCTTTTATCAAGAAACTATGGTCTCTCTCTTTCCCTCACATTCTTTAGAACATATGGAAATATTGTCATTCAAGTATCTTTGATGATAAGAAGGCATCCTAGACCATACTTTTCAACCAATTATTTGAGGACATTAGAGAAAATGTGTTGAACTTCAGACCCCAAAAAAAGATTTGTCAAAATATGGATGGCATAAAGATGATGGAATAATGGAATATTTCTCTTTTCAATAATAATGTCTACCCCATAACCTTCATTATCAAATCTCATATCAATTGGATACCTCCCCCTCTAGGCCGGTTCAAGTTCAATTTCGATGGAGCCTCTAAGAGGAATCCTAATAAGGATGGGGGTGGAGGCTGTATTCGTAATAATAAATGCCTCATCATTTCTTCTTATGTTGGCCCTATGGGGGGTGAATACTAATCAATAATAAGAGGATTTTTCCTCCCTTTGGGGTTTAAGGCTTGCTAAGTCCCTTAATATTGATAAATTTATAATCGAAGGGGAAGACATGAATATTATTAATTTTCTTGATAATATTTCACCGTCCATCTAGAAAATCAACATTATGATGGTTGAAGCATCTCAAATTTTTAATTCCTTCCATAATTATACTTTCATCTACACCTATAAAGAGGGTAACAAGCTTGATGATATGATGGCTAACATGTGTGTGATAGATAATGATTATAAACAACTACATCAAGGGGAGATGATACCATAAAATCTCACTATCATTCTAAATAATGAGAAAAGGAAATAACATGTTCCACATGAAAAGGATCTCCCAATATTTCAAAAGGGTGAATATCTCTATAAAATCCCACAAGGAATTGATGTCCATCCAAAATTGCTTGCATAATTTTCATTATTTTTTCTATCTAATAGTATCCCATCTTCCTTGGGATCCAATTTTAAAATAGGAGGAGATCTATGTAGTGTAGAGCCCATTTGTAGTGATGAATGCAAGCATGATCAAGATATTTGGGTGATCATGATTCATGGAAATTTTTTCATCTTCATCGAAATAGTTTGTAGTCACAACCCCCATTTGTCACAAGATTTTTCCAAGATTTGGAAGGACATGAAAGTTTCATACAAGGACAGAGAATTTGAGATTATAGAGGATGTCATTGTAATTTTTACTAGGCTCCATATGAAAGGGCTGAAATTATACAAGAATAAGTTTTATATATAAACAAAGGAAAAATAAATTTCTTGGTAACGATGAAGAGCTTATCCACACCAAAGGTGGATTTCTTATAGATTATTTGTCACAACCTTATAAAAATCGGGCCTTCTTCGATGAAATTTATTACGCTAGAAGGTAGGTTCAAGGTAATGAATTATTTTAACTTGGTCTTTCTAATCATTTTTAGATGCGAGGCTCCTATTAGCTTTCCTTTTTCATCTTGAAATCTTTAGTGCACTCTAATAACCTTGTAAAATGGGGTAAAAGGGTTCAATATCTACATTATGCTATTATCTTGATGTTATATAAGAACTTTAACCAATTATTGTCCATCCTAATCTCATCCCTCATTCCCCTTGCTCACAACCCTCTCGATATTCCCCACCCCTATGACCTGTTCCCACTCCCGTGAAAACCCCACAGGCCGGGATGTATACTCATCCCCCAATCAAGGTGAGGGGTAAGTTGTGATGAGACTTATTTCCATTGGAAAGAACAATGTGGAACCTCTCAAATCCCCTAATATTAATGTGATGCCCAGTTAAAAATGCACTTGAGACCCAAGAAACAACCTAGGGTTAGTTAGGAAAATTATGGAATAATTTTTTTCGATTAGAAGTGTCTAAAACTAGGTTGTAAGATGACAGATTGACACTATTAGGTTCCATAAAAGGTCTAAAATTACTAGAAAATAACTTTCATTAATTAACAATTTCCAGATGTCACATGACCCAAATTTTAAGGTTAGAAGTTTCAGCTTAGGTTCGAGAGGGTAAAATATCACCATACCCACTCTCTAATAGGATAAGAGTTTCAACTTGATTTTTCTCATACCTAACACATTCAAAATTTCCCTAAATAATTCCCATTGGATAGGAAATTTTCTCACCTTTCCGGTGATATAAATAAGTCCTCCTAACTCCTCGTAGAACTCTAGATATGGGCAGATGGACTTTAGGGATCAAATTTTGCCCCAAGGGGTGGATGTGTGGGCCTAGGGAAGAAAAATTGCCTAAAGGGGTGGGTTGGTGGAGCACGGGGAGGTTTAGATAATTTTTCCCTTTGCATGGGGGAAAATTCTCATTTGTTCCTACACCTTCACTGTGCCACCATGGACACGTGGTGCTCTATGAGCCATGTGGGGAAAGGATGAGGGAAGGGCGGGGTGGCAGAGTTTTTGGAGCAACTTTTCCAAAGGGGAAAAGGGTAAATGGTGCATGCGGGTCCGCACGCCCGTGGAAGAGTCTCACCAAGCACAAGAGTGGGAGTGCGGGGCCACAGGGTAAAAAGAAATTTTTTTCCAAATAAAAATTGCATAGGATAAAGTTGTAAGGATTTTCCCCACCCTGCTTTCACCCCATAATGCCACATGGCAGCCTCTGGTTGGCTACGGGCCGACAGGGAGAAAGATGAAAATTTTCCAAATTTTTTAAAAATCCCAAAGGTAAAAATGAAGCCGCACATCTGCCGTTGCCCCGTGAGGACACGTGGTAGCCTCTGATTAGCTGTGGGCTGAAGGAGAAAAGTTCAAAAATTTTCCCAAGAAAAATTTTCAAAAATTTTCCCAAGAAAAATTTTCAAAATTTTTCTAAGGATTTTTAACCAGAAATTTTTGGGCCGCAGTTCCATGCCAAGGAAAATTTTCCCAAATTTTCTTGCCAAGCTAGAAAAAATTCATAGGGCCATAACATGATCTAGAAAGCTTGGTTTTGGGAAAATGAGGACTTTCTGGAAAGCTCTCGATGGCCTCTTTGCATAGGGGTCATAAATTTTACATTTTGACAAAGTTTAAAGGGTCAATTTCAAGAAAATTATATGCGGGATTTTAAATACCAAACTGGTAATTTCCAACTTAAAAATTTGATTAAATTTAATCTCCTCCTTCACTCAACATGCCAAAAAGTCAAGGATATTTACTCTAGAAAGGATTTATAATGTTATAGGAAGGTAAATTTTCTCAATTTATTCCAATTTGAATTTTGTCCAACAATTGACAGAAAATGGCTGTGAAAGGGATTGGCTTGATTTTGTAATGTTCTAAATAGTTTTATTAAGTTTTCTTTGTCAATTTGAGTTCATTGATGTCTTAGCATGCTAAATTATATCATTTTCAAGTTGATTATAATGTGTAGACCTGAAATGTACATTTTGATTAAATTTATTTGCGAGATTTATATTTACAACAGATATATATTTCTTTCAAAACTATACATCAATTTTATCATTCAAGTGTGGAATTTCATTTCTAAAACTAATCCAATACATTTATTTGTTTACAACAAATAATTTCAAATCTAAATTACAAATTCTGATTTCCAATTTAATATATTTCCAAAAGAAACAAAGCAATATACTTCCTTCATACGTATTTTCTTTCCTTTACAATTAAACAGAGATTCCAATCACAATTTGATATTCCAACTCAACACAACAATGCAAATGAGAGATGAACTTGAAATTCTTTATTAATTCAAAAGAGATACATCTTTACATTCTTTCATTCCTTGAATGTAATAACACATTTCTATTTCTTTCCAATAAATAGAACAGAATATAAATGTCTTTCACATTTCGAATATACACTTCCATAATCAATTTACATACATCTTTTCTTCACAAAATAAATATTACAATTTCATCCACATCAAGTGGGAAAGGATTACAATTGAAAAAATTTCACAAGGGATCACAAACTACATTTTCCTTTGCTCCGAATAGCAACATGCAAATTTTCTTTTTCTTCAAGTAGATCATAGAAAAAGTGGGGGAAAGGAAATGCTATCCACCCAACCAAGACATCCGATGAAATGATAAGACTTCCTTCATCATTGGCCCCAAGCCCCAACCAAAACACAATAAGAGGTGTGATTCACCCATAGTAACAATCAAGCTTCCACAACAAATAGCATTATTTCAACATGCATAATACATATAAAATACAGTCCAAACAAACACAATAGTTTACAAATCGTAATTGAAAATAATCAAAACAAAACTCAGGCTTGAACATGCAAGCCAAAGGAGAAAGAAATATGGGGGAAGATACTTACGCCTCCTAATGGGAATTTGGCATCCACCTATAACAAACCACAAAAATAATTCATCACACACATATCATTATGCCCCCACAAATCCTCATTATGCCCCCTATAGGTTTCCTTATGTGCCCACACAAAGTAAGAAATGCATGTTATTTCTTTTCCATGGTGGATCCAAAACCTAAACTCCTCAAAATTTTTTTGATGCCAATGGCATTACCTTATGCCCCCACATGGATTCCCAATAACCTTCTCCTACACCATTCATATGGAATTCTACCCAACCAGACAACAAATAAATCAACACACACCATTCACAAAAACACAACAAGTAAATAACAACATAAAATAAAGATCAAACTCATACCTCTCCATGGTAACTTTTTGTTTCCAAATAGCAAGCTTCAAATTCCAAAAACATAGTCCAAAACAACATTCTCCAAGCATGCAAGGTTTCTCCAAACTCCTTCCAAAAGCAAGAGCTTTCAACACAAGAAAAATGTGCCCCCAAAGAAGTATGCAAAAAGATTCAACAACCCAAAACAAGGAAAGAGTTTGAATATTATAGAAGAGGGAAGAGAAGAGGATGATGTGGATCCATGCAGGATGACACATCACACATCCTCCAATTCAAACATAAAAGACAAAATTTCATTCTCCCAAGCACAATAAAGATGTGGGTGAAAATATGACAAGTTACTTGCACACTCCAAAAACCCACACCCCAAAGGACTGAAAAATAAATAAAATGTAAGAGAGTGCAATCAAAACTTGCAACATGATAAATAAAATGCATTATAAAAGTCTAAAATCACCTCTCTAACCATAAGTATGGTTGGTAAATTAAATTTAGAGGTATGGGAAAAATTTTACTTGTCCCACAAGCCTCCAAAAACAGCCCCTAAGGACAAATTCGAATTTTTCATGGAGGTGGAGTATTTCATACTCCAAAATATGACTTATACAACTCTTACATACACTTACACATCACTTACATATTAAATACAAAGAGCCAACAACTTCCATTATTACTTTCCCATATCCCAATTTGACTTATTTAAATTTTAATCATATGATTTCCCACATTAATCTATTAAAATTTTAATTAAATAAAAGAAAGGAACACATCACTAATAAAATACATACCACGATAAATAAAATTTAACCACATAAATAAAATACACAAACCCATGGTCACATATAAAGGCAATCCCTAACAAAATATAACACACACAACAATTTTCCATGGTGAACTTGTCAAATTCAGCTAGAATTCCATTGTGGTTGGTCTCCAATCCCCCGATGTTTGTTGTGATTTTTAACCCACAAAACACAAATATACCTCCTTCGGCCTCATGGCCATATCAGAACATCCAACTTGATATAAGTGAAATCACAAAACCAACTATATAAATGAATCACAATAACATCAAAGTAACAACTACATCATCATCATATAATATCTATTTTCTAGATCTACTCATAATATCCAAAATCACATGTCCGAACAACATCCATAAAACATCCATGTCAATTAGTATATCATCATCCACATATGAGTGTCTATAATAATCATCATGTATCATATCCAAATCAAGATCAGCAATAATTCATGATCAAATGTATAACATCATACTAAATCAAAACATAATAATGTCCATAATGAAATCAACCGTATCAAAATAAGTATCAACAAGTGTCAAAGGGAAGTGGGCACTACATCCCCCTCCCCTTAGACTTGACTTCCTCCTAGAAGTCACTAGAACAAATGTGGAAATTGAACTCGTAATGATGTAGCATCCTCCCATGTAGTTGTAATCTCATCATATCTATCCCACTGCACTCAAATCTGATCAACATCTCTACCTCGAAGGCCTAGGGTCCTGCGATCTAGGATGAAAATGGGCTCCACCATCACTTTCCCTTGATCTTGCACTTGCAATGATGTCTAATCTAACACATGATATGGACCTCGCAATATATCTCCTAAGGACTAAAACATGAAAAACATCATGTATGCGAGACAAGTCGGTGGCAATGCTAGATAGTAGGCCAAAGGTCGATACACTCCAAGATCTAAAATGGACCAAAAATCTAGGAGCTAACTTAGAACCTTTTCCATAATGGATAGGGCTCTTGTGTGGCTCGACACGAAGGAACACCTTCATGCCCAAATCAAAACTACGATTGATCCAATACTGATCTGATCATGTACTTCTTCCGTCTATCCTATGCCTCCTACAATCTCTCGCCCGATCAACACCACCTTTGCTATATGTCCCGCAAAAGAGCTGGTCAAAGAGATACTCTATCCTCTAGCCTATCCTAGCTAAGAGGTGTCCTATACTTTCTACCATACAATGCCTAAAAAGGAGCCATGCCTATAGAACTCTGAAAACTATTATTGTAGGAAAACTCCACTAGGTACAAGTACTCCTCCCATTTAGACTACTTGATCCATCACATACATCCTTGAGCATGTCTTCTATAATCTTATTCACCCACTTAGTCTATCTATCTATCTTAGGGTGATATGTTGTGCTGAAGTTGATTCTCGTCCCCCAATGACATACTGTATGGTAGTAAAAAAATGTGAAGTGTAAAAATATGCGGTCACAAATGATCTTCTACGAATCCCGTACATAACCCGACAATCTCATCCAAATATACCCGTGCCACTTCTCTAGTTGTATAAGTGGTATTCACTGGATAAATGTGAGCCACTTTTGTCAATTTATCAACCATGACCATAATGGCATCATGGTGATATCTCAACATCGGTAGCCCAACTATGAAATCCATGGAAATGGTGTCCCACTTCCATTCCGGTATAACATGAGGATAAAGAAGGCCTGCTAGATGCTGATGCTTGGCCTTAACTCTCTGGCACTCTAAACATCATGACACAAACTAGACCACATCTCTACAAAGTTCTCTTCAATGATACAACTATCGCAAGGTGGCATGCATCTTCTTCACCCCAGGATGGGCTGAATAGGGTGCACGATGTGCCTCTACCAAGATTTCTTGCCTCAAGCCTCCATCTCTGGGAACATATATCCGGCCTCTGTGCCTAAGAAGACCATCTACCTCTAAGGAAAAACCATCAAAATTCCCCTCAAGGGGTCTCTATGACTCGATCTCTACTCGAACTGTAATGTAGAAGTTGTCAAGAGGAAGCTGCTGAAGAATCCTGCTCCGTAAATTTGTGGTCACTGAGGTGGCCATAGCCACATGTATCAATCTGATAAGATCATCTTCTACCACATTCTCCTTCACCTTGACATGCTCAATCTCCATATCATAATCACAAAAAAAATCCATCCAACGCCGCTAACGAGGGTTGATATTGGGTCTGCATGAAGAGGTGATGAAGACTCAAATGATATGTCCTGAGTGTGAATCTCCATCCAAGAAGAAAGTGCCTCCATCAAATTAGGCATATATGACTGCCATAAGCTCAAGATCATGGGTTAAATAATTAAGCTCGTAATATTTGAGTTTGCAAGACTCAAAAGCCACTACTCTACCTTCCTGCATCAATGCACCTCCAATCCTTGTTAAAGAAGCATCCGTGCAAACAAATAACTCACCTTGTGGATCCAGCACTGTAAGAATATGTGTTATAGTGAGGCACTCCTTCGTGTCTCAAGGCTTTCTCACATTTGTCCAACCAAACAAACTTCTTCCCTTTCCTCCAAAGGGAAGTGATAGGGTGCACAATCTGAGAGAAGTCCTGAACAAATCTCCGGTAGTATCCTACTAATCCCATGAAGCTACGCACCTCGGTCACTATAATTGGTGCTGACCATTCCATAATGGCTTTAATCTTGGAAAGATCGACTACGATACCTTCCCCAGAAATGATATGACCCAAATACTATACCTTTATCTAAAAGAAAGCACACTTCTCCAAGTTCCCATAAATTTGTTTCTCATAAAGACACTAAAGAACCTAGTGAAGGTGCCCTCGTGCTCTTCATCATGTGTACGTGAGTATATCAAGATGTCATCTAGGAAGATGAGCATGAAGTGATCTAATAAGGTCTTGAATACCCCATTCATCAAACTCATGAACATTGCGGGGGCATTAGTCAAACCAAAAGGCACCACTTTGTGAACTCATAGTGCCCATATCTCATACGAAGGTTGTCTTATGAATGTTTTCCTCTAAAATCCTCAGCTATTGGTAGCCCGACTTAAGCTCAATCTTAGAGAAAATTATGGATCCCCTCATCTAATAAAACAAGTTTTCAATACGAGGAAGAGGATAACAATTCTTGATCGTTACCTTGTTCAACTGGTGGTAATCAATACACAACCACAAGGATCTATCCTTCTTCTTTACAAAGATCACTGGTGCACCCCAAGGGGATACACTAGGATGGATAAGGCCCTTTTCCAAAAGGCCCTCAAGCTGTAACTTGAGCTCACAGAGCTTCGTGGTGGTCATCCGATAAGGTGCCCGTGAGATAGGCTCTGCTCCAGGAACTAGATCTATATGAAAATCAATCTCACATGGGGGTGGTAACCCCGATAGCTCCCCTGAAATTATGTCAAAAAAATCTCTCAAAATGGGATGATCATCTAACGATGGTCCACTAGACCCATCCTATGATCTATCACTAATTATAACAGCATACATCTAAAAACCCCATCACGCACATTGCTTAAGCTACATAGCAAAGATGGTGCAAATAGAAATGGGTCTCTTGACCCCGAAATCACCGACTCAACTCCCAAATCATCTACACAAGATATAGTCTTGTGGTAACAATCCATCTTGGACCTATGTGCCAGATAACCAATCCATACCCAAAATGAATCCATACGAGCCCAAATGAAGGATATAGAGATCCGAGGTAGTGGTGAAAGTCCCAAATCAACTATACAATCCTTTACTAAGGATTCTATAGATCTCTTGGCTCCGAAGCCATCTCGACATCCCAACTATAACCCTTCCTTACTACCACCATCTTGCATCACTCTACTAAAGATGGTGCAATGAAAGAATCAGAAGAACCAGAATCAAACAATACAGAGGTAGGGATACCACCAATGCTACCTATGGTCTCAATGACTATGCTCTGATACTCTGCCTGGTGGTTCTCAACCAATGCATAGATCCTATGGATGCATCCCATGTCACCAATAGTAGGTTCAAAGATCTGTGTCTTACCCTTGTTATTAGGGTTCTGTGGGCAGTCTCTCCAAAATTTCCTAGTAACTCCACAGCCAAAACATCCTCCTGATCCTCCCTAATGAGTAGCACCTCTCATAGGTTCCCTAAAAGTATGTGGTATGGATCTTAACGATCCAATTACAGTCTACTAAGGTCTCTTTTGGTGAGCTCCCACTGAATGAGCTCTAGGTCCACCTTGTGTCTTGATGGGACCCCTAGGAGGAGGCCCCATACTCCAACCTCTCTGTGCATCAGCTCTCTGTGGAGGTCTATGAGGTGGGTGGGATTGTTGTTGTTGTTACTACTATTGATGTGGCCTAAAGGATGATTGTGTTGAACCCTATCCACCACGAGGAAGGGGTACTAACCCCCTCGATCTACCATCCTACATCTGCTGTATGTGGCTCCGGACTCGGTCTCTAGCCTGTTGGGTCTTTCCCCGAGTCTCCTCTGCAATATAGGCCTTCTCGACGGCCTCAACTAATGTCTGTGGGTAGTGGATCTGCACTGCACCTCCAATATCTAAATTTAGGCCCCAGATGAACCTGTGAATCCACACCTACTCATCCTACATATACTTAACATACTAGAGTAGATCTAAAAATCTACTCTCATACTCTGCTACTAAATCAGAGGTCATGGAACTTGTCGATCCTCTACTGGATGAACCTTTGTGACAAATACCTTCTCCTAAATCTCTCCTCAAATATCTCCCAAGTCACTGTCTCTAAATCTACATGGAGCTTCTACTCCTCTGTCCTCCCCCATAGTCCTATTCCATCCCTCAGTAGATGGATCACAACATGAGCTATTGTGTTGCTAGAACAAGGAAAAAGATTGAAGCAACCACTCAAGCTCACTAGGTAGGCTTCGCCTAAAATCCACCCATGTCACGAGTAATGTGAGGGAAAGCATCAAGATTTCCCCGATGTGATCTCAGAATCGTGATCTCGATGGCCTCTAGGTCTCTCTGCATGCTCATCCCTAAGCCTAGGGCTCTGAGACCTCTCTCTATGCTCGGAACTCGTCACCTTGTCCCTAGGTGGTGACTTTTCTCTGCTTGACTCCACATGGGAGTTCTCTCCTCTATGCTCCTCACTGGGTCGAGGAGATACCTGACCCTCAATGGAAGGGGCTCTGTCATGACTAGCTGCATGTCCTCCTCCTAATCCTCCACATAGAGCGGCATTAACATCCTAAAGAGTCTGCAAAATCTGGGGTAGGATGGCTGCTACACCCTGATCTGGTGGTGGTAAGTCTGAGTCTCTGTGAAGGTTTCTCTCACTCTATCTGAGCCTCCTGCAAAGACCAAAGTGAGAGTTAGTTCATTTTTCTAAGTTTTACACAACTTCCATGTTGACTAAAATATACAAATTCTAACTAAGTTGTTTTCTAGATTTAAAAGTGTGCTAGGTTTAAGTTTCATGTCTCAAGTTTTCTAGTGTGCCCAATGGTCCAAGATTTTAACCACTTGTCTGATACCAAGTGTGATGCTCAGTTAAAACAACCCACTTGAGACCCAAGAAACAACCTAGGGTTAGTTAGGAAAATTATGGAATAATTTTTTTATTAGAAGTGTCTACAACCAAGTTGCAAGACAACAAATAGTTGACACTATCAGGTTTTGGAACAAGTCTAAAATTACTAGAACATACTTTTCATTTATTAACAATTTCCAAAGGTCACATGGTCCAAATTTTAGGGTTAGAAGTTTCAGTTAGGTTCAGGGGGTAAAATATCACCATACCCACTCTCTAACAGGCTCAGAGTTTCAACTTTATTTTTCTCATAGATAACACATTCAAAATTTCCCTAAATTATTCCTATTGGATATAAAATTTTCTCACCTTTACGGTGATATAAAGAAGTCTTCCTAACTCCTCGTAGAACTCTAGATATAGGAAGGTGCACTTTAGGGATCAAATTTTCCCCAAGGGGTGGATGTGCGGGGCAGGAAGAAAAATTGCCTAAAGGGGTGGGTTGGTAGAGCATGTGGAGGTTTAGATACTTTTTCCCTTTCTACGGGGAAAATTCTCATTTGTTCCAACACCTCTGCTATGCTTCCAGGGACATGTGACACTCCACGAGCCACACAAGGAAAGGATAAGGGAAGGGCGGAGTGGTGAAGTTTTTGGAGCAACTTTGCCAAACGGGAAAAAGGGGTAAATAACACGCACGGGTCCGCATGCCCGTGGAAGAGTCTCACCAGGCGTGAGGGTGGGAGTACAAGGCCGTAGGGGAAAAAGTGAATTTTTTCCAAATAAAAATTTCATAGGATAAAGTTGTGAGGGTTTCCCCACCCCACTTTCACCCCTATATTGCCACGTGGTAGCCTCTCGGTTGGTCATGGGCCGGTGGGGAGAAAGATGAAAATATTTTAAAAAATTTAAAAAACCAAAGGTAAAAATGAAGTCACTGCCTCCGCTGCCCGTGTGAGGACATGTGGCAGCCTTTGATTGGCTGTGGGCTGGTGGAGAAAAGTTCAAAAATTTTCCCAAGAATATTTTTCAAAAAAATTCCTAGGATTTTTAACGGGAAATTTTTGGGCCGTGAGCCCGTCAGTCGAAATTTTTCCCAAATTAGGCAAGAAAACTTCGTAGAGGGCCATAACTTGAGCTAGAAATCTTGGTTTTGGGAAAACAAGGACTTTCTAGAAATCTCTCAATGACCTCTTTACACATGGATCATAAAGTGTACATTTTGATAAATTTTAAATGGTCAATTTCAAGAAAATGATCTCAGGATTTTAAATAGCAAACCGGCAATTTCCAGCTTAAAAATTTGATTCAATTTAATCTCCTCCTTCACTTAACATGCCAAATAGTCATGGAGAATTACTCTAGGAAGGATTTATAATGTTTTAGGAAGGGAAATTTTCTCAATTTATTCCAATTTGAATTTTTTCCAACAATTGACAGAAAATGACTGTGGAAGGGATTGGCTCAATTTTGCAATGTTCTAAATAGGTTTCTTAAGTTTTCTTTGTCAATTTGAGTTCATTGATGTCTTAGCATGCTAAATTATATCATTTTCAAGTTGATTATAATGTGCAGACCTGAACTATACATTTTGATTAAATTTATTGGCGATTTATATTTACAATAGATATATATTTCTTTTTTAAAATCGTACATCAATTTTATCATTCAAGTGTGGCATTTCATTTCTAAACTAATCCAATACATTTAGTTGTTTATAACAAATCATTTCAAAGCTAAATTACAAAGTCTGATTTCCAATTTAATATATTTCAAAAGAAACAAAGCAATATACTTCCTTCATACGTATTTTCTTTCCTTTAAATTAAACAGAGATTCCAATCACAATTTGATATTCCAACTCAACACAATAATGCAAATGAGAGATGAACTTGCAATTCTTTATTAATTCAAAAAGAGATACATCTTTACATTCTTTCATTCCTTGAATGCAATAACACATTTCTATTTCTTTCCAATAAAAGAAAAAAATATAAATGTCTTTCACATTTCAAATATACACTTCCATAATAAATTACATACATCTTTTCTTCACAAAATACATATTACAATTTCATCCACATCAAGTGGGAAAGGATTACAAGTGAACAGATTTCATAAGGGAGTGTCAAACTACATTTTCCTTTTCTCTAGAACAACATGCAAATTTTCTTTTTCTCTAAGTAAATCACAAAAAAAAGTGGGGAAAGGCAACACTCTCCACCCAACCAAGACATCCATGAAAGGAGAAGCCTTCCTTCATCATTGGCCCCGAGCCCCAACCAAATCAAAATAAGAGGTGTGACTTGACCCATGGAAACAACTAGCTTCCACAACACACAACATTCTTTCAACATGCATAATTCATATAAAATATAGTCCAAACAAACACAATAGTTTACAACTACAATTGAAAATAATCAAAACAAAACTCGGGCTTGAACATGCAAGCCAAAGTAGTAAGAACTATGGGGAAGATACTTATGCGTCCCAATGGGAATTGGGCATCCACCTATAACAAACCACAAAAATAATTCATCACACACATATTGTTATGCCCGAAAAAATCCCTCATTATGCCTCCCATAGATTTCCTTACGCCCCCCCCAAAAAGTAAGAAATGCAAGCTATTTCTTTTCCATGGTGGATCCCAAACCCAAACTCCTCCACAAAATTCTGATGCCAATAGCATTTCCTTATGCCCCCACATGGATTCCCCATAGTGTTCTCCTACACCATTCATATGGAAGTCTACCCAACCAGACAACAAATAAATCAAAACATACACCATTCACACAAACACAATAAGGAAATAACAACATAAAATAAGGATTAAACTCCTACCTCTCCATGATAACTTTTGTTTCCAAATAAAAGCTTCAAATGCCAAAAACATAGTCTAAAAAAATCTCCAATCATACAAAGTTTTTCCAAAATCCTTCCAAAAGCAAGAGCTTTCAACACAAGAAAAATGTTCCCCAAAGAAGTATGCAAAAAGATTCAACAACCCAAAACAAGAAAAGAGTTTGAATATTATAGAAGAGGGAAGAGAAGAGGATGATGTGGATCCATGTAGGATGCCACATCACACATCCTCCAATTCAAAAATAAAATAAAAACTTTCATTCTCCCAAGCACAATAAAGAGGTGGGTGAAAATATGACAAGTTACTTGCACACTCCAAAAGCCCACACCCCAAAGGATTGAAAAATAAATAAAATGTAAGAGAGTGTAATCAAAAATTGCAACATGATAAATAAAATGCATTATAAAAGTCTAAAATCACCTCTCCAACCATAAATATGGTTGGTAAATTAAATTTAGAGGTATGAAAAAGTTTTACTTGTCCCATAAGCTTCCAAAAACAGCCCCCAAGGACAAATTCAATTTTTTTCATGGAGGTGGAGTATTTCATACTCCAAAATATGACTTATACAACTCTTACACACACTTACACATCACTTACATATTAAATACAAAGAGCGAACAACTTCCATTATTACTTTCCCATATCCCAATTTGACTTATTTAAATTTTAATGATATGATTTCCCACATTAATCTATCAAAATTTTAATTAAATAAAAGAAAGGAACACTTCACTAATAAAATACATACCATGATAAATAAAATTTAACCACATAAATAAAATACAAAAACCCATGGTCACATATAAAGGAATCCCCCATGGGAATCCTAACAAAATACAACACACACACACACACAAAACAAGTTGCCATGGTGACCTTGTTAAATTCACCTAGAATTCTATTGTGGTTGGTCTCCAATCCCCCAATGTTTGTTTTGATTTTTAACCTGTAAAACAAAAATACCTCTTTCAGCCTCGTGGCCATATCAGAACATCCAATGATATAAATGAAATCACAAAACCAACTATATAAATGAATCACAACAACATCAAAGTAACAACTACATCATCATCATATAATATCCATTTTCTAGATCTACTCATAATATCCAAAATCACATGTCCGAACAACATCCATAAAACATCCATGTCAAATAGTATATCATCATCCACATATGAGTGTCTCTAATAATCATCATGTATCATATCCAAATCAAGATCAGCAATAATCCATGATCAAATGTCTAACAACATACTAAATCAAAACATAATAATGTCCATAATGAAATCAAATGTATTAAAATAAGTATCAACAGGTTTCAAAGGGAAATGGGCACTATAATTACTCTTAAAACGAGGTGGAACTACATAAATATATTCTTAATTGGAATCATAAAGAAATTCGAGGCCTCAAGGACAATGAAAAGGCTACAAGTTCGTTGTTGATGTAGGTAAATGGATGCTAAATTTTTGTAGGAAATCAATAAAAGAGTCTCAAAGATAGAGAAGGATTATGACTCCATGATGACCAAACATTGTGATATCTTATCCATCATCAAGAACACCATTGACCTTTTTTTATATCTTCAATCACCATTTGGAGGAGGGCAGAGGAAAATAAATAACAAATAATGATGTAAGTCTCACGAAATAAAAATGGGTTAGAGAACACCATATAAACCTTTATCAAAATCATAAAATAGTGTTGGTTGGTGTTTCTCCTTCACCGTGCCTTTGCATGGGGTTTTGAATGCGTTATTGTTGTGGTTTGGTTGAGTCTTTCATGTAGCCTATTATATTTATTATGATATGTATATTTTAGTCCTCAATTCTCTATTATGTCTTTTTCCTTGTTGTATCTAGGTAGGGTCCCAACCAAAAAAATTATCCTTAAAAAAAAAAATTGTAGAGTCATGATTGAACCCATATAATATCGGGTATACATCCACAATAAAAATTCATAATATTCAATGTCAACCCTAAAAATTAGGGTCATCAACTTCATTTCCCTAGATATCATCTCTTCCATGCTACTAAGTAACATCACCCTCAGATATAGTATCATTAAAACCTCCCATTTACATGCAAAATATTAGTAGTCATTTTAGTTAATAACCCCTAAAAACTTGTCTTTCCTTTTACCATTTTGTAAGTGTCAACTTTTGGGAAATCTTGGGTGGTTTCAAGAATATTCAATGTATACATTAAAAAGGGATCTGAGTCTACTTATACTTTGTATATTTAGAGTTAGATTATGGGAGCATTGGATATGTTTAGGGAGTAAAACCTTTCGGTACTTTTTTTTGAGATGAGATGTTTTGGACCTCAGAGGAGGGTGAACTTTAGCAAATGATTGCAAGAGATGTATATTGATTTTTAAGTATTGAAAGTAGTAAAATTAAAAATATTAGAGTCCCCACATGATACCATCATGTGTTTTGACCTTGGTCCTTTCAATCTTTCTAGGTAGTGAAAAAACCATTTCAACCTTCTCATGGCCATCTTAGTCATTTTTGGGTTTTTGAATTAAAAAAATGCAAGAAATTTTAGATCTTGGGAATGGTTCAAATAAATTTTTTTAGTGTTTTTCATTCAAAATCATAAATTATACCACCTCAAAAGTACCATTTTTGGTCTAGTAATTAGAGATTAACTATTTATATTTTGTAGAGAACTAAGAATGAACTTTTATAACTTCTAGTTCTTAAAACAAACTTAAAATGCACATTTGTACCTTGTTTGGTTATAATATGATGTTGGATGTGTGATTTAGTGATTAAGTGATGCTTAAAACATGCTTTTAGAACCCACATAACCTCTCATGGTTTATTTTTATATTGACCTTGCACTTTTGTATATGCTATTTCCTTATGACCTCCAAAAGTGAGTTTTGGTTCCTAAGTGAAGGTGAAAGTGCACTTTTGGAACCTTTTTAGTTCCTATAACCTCCCTCATGTGAATTTTATAATTCAATTCATTCCTCCTACATGCAAAAAGTCTTATTTTTCACCCTAACTTCCCACTTCCACTCAAAAGTGCGCTTTGAACTTCAAGTCATGATTTGTAAAAAAATTTCCCTCTAAAAGGTGAGTTTTAAATCATTTAAATATTTCCAAATATGTTTTAAAACATACATTGATAAATTTATGCACGTTTTATTTTCAAGATATAAATAGAATCTAACAGCATGAAAACTAGCTTCATGCCCTAACTTGTTAGGAACTCATTTTGCTCACCCCCATTGATGCCATGGACAAAACCCCATCAAAATTTACAAAAGTTATCCTCTCCGAACTCATTTAAGATGATAAAAACCACATGGGATGTCATTTAATGATTTATTTTTAATCACCAAAAGTATTTTACAGCCATGGAAACTAGATGGTGCTCTATATTTCCTAAAATCCTTTTCTTTTTCTTGGTGACTCAATAAACCGATGACTTGAAATTTTGAGCAAAACCCCTCTTAAAAACACCTTTCATTTTATCCATCTCTTGCAAGGTGAGGTGGAGTACTATAGTAGGTATGGATGACTATGTTTTTTTTCATGCTCTATCATCTCCTTTGAAATTTTTTAAATAACTTCAATTTTTCTCCCTCTCAAGTGCAATTGTATCTCACAAGCATCCCCATGAAAATTCCCCAACAATGAAGGAAAAAACATGAATTGACTTCCTCATTTAATTCCAATGAAATTTTTGTGTTCTTAAAGCTCTAAACCTGCACTTTCATGGATTGCACACGTTCTAAGGAATAAAATTATCATAACTTCCATTTGGTAAGGAGGATTACCACCAAATTTCACTGGGAGACTCTGATTGAAAATTTTTACATATTGCTCCCATTTTCTCTTGAAATAATTTATTGGAGGATTAATTCAGATAAAGATGATAATTTATAGTTTTTTTAATAGTGAAACACATTTATAAACTTCCTCTCCTTGAAAATGTTCTCTTTTAGAGAGGGTATGATCAGATTTAACCACAAAATAGTCACTTGTGTGACCAGGACCATAACTTCGCACACTTTCGGATCAATTTTAACACCATTGGATTTGATGGAAATATATTGGAACCAAGGTCATTTTTTCATAGGTTTTAGAGCTCTAAGATCACTTTTGTTCACATTTGAGAAATTATTTTCAAACTATTATTTTGACCACATAGAGGAAAATTTATTTTAGTTACAACTCAATTTCCATAAATCAAACCTTTGTAAAATTTTGTCCACACATTTATTATTAAGAATGGATCCTTATAGTATGATATGGAAATGTTTTAAATATAATTTGTGGTAAGATTGAGATATGAACTCGTTCTTCCCTCCATTGAAGGAAACAATGATATTCCATTTTCTAACAATAAAAGGGAGGATTCGTACCATAAGTTGATCTAAAATGGACAAGGATATGTTGAATATCAAATTGAGTTACATGATTTGGTGGAATAAATTCTTAGTGCTAACAAGTGACTAGATCGATCAAAAAAAGAGCATCTCTTCTTTCTTTCCCCATATTCTATTTTCTCTTGGGAATGTACTTTTTGTAAATTAAATCAAATTACTTAGAGTTTTTATTTCTTCATTGGGATTACACTTTAAGTTGAAAAGTAACCTAGAATGAAAAGATTAATTTAAATGGATATAAATGGTTTGAGCTCAATTTTGAAAAGGATTCTCTTTTTCCTCTCTCTTATATATGAAGAGAGTTGCTACAAATTTGTGTGTACAATTTATTTTCATAATTTATGAATAAAGGATATGCATATTATAAAAATAATTCATCTTATGGTGTGGATTATTTCTAATATTGGAAACATATTTAGCTATTTTTGATTAAATATTAGCCACCTTTCCATTTATTTGTATTACAAGCGATGATAGTATTTGTAGGCTTTGTATTACATATCTATACATGTGTACTTTTTGAGATACATTAGTAATCCACGAATGGTGAAGACTTTATGCTTCTGGGTGTTTCTTCTTCTCTCTTTAGCTGTTGTTGATGTTCTTTTCCTCGGTGATAAATAGGTTTTCCCATATTTTTAATCATCCTCAAGTTGTGCTAACAACCCTCCATGTTTATACTATTGTGGAATCCTCCCTTCCATATCCTCGCCTATCTATTTTCTCAATTCTCTTCTTTTCCTTCCCTGTAGATACTTTATAGTTAAAAGTATCAAAAACCCAAAAAAAATCACATCACATGAAGTAGATGCCCATTTCAACTGAAAAGAACACTCTATCAATAGGTGATAGGTGATCTCTCTATGTTTAGGGAATTTTATGCCACTTCCACTGTCTAGGTCATTAAAATCAATACAATAAACAAAGTGACATAATATATCACTAACACTTTCATAACTCTTTCTAATGTCTGAATTCCCACTGGATCCACTATGTGAAGAATTTTTTGAATGAGAATCACAATAGTGATGTGGCTTCCATTCATTTCTCGAGGTATTTTTCCACTTACTCCTAGGGATGATATTATATGTCCCTACATTAAAATAAAAAAACCAATGTTAAAAATCTCATAAAAATTAATAAAACACAAAAATAATTTCAAAATCTATTATATAATGAATTTAAATAGAGTACTAGTTACAAATAAGTTGCATGCTATGATGAAGTTTGGGTAGGTATACTCCTACTTCCTCAAAAGGAGATGATGTCAATAATTCTTATGATCATAATCAATAATGTCATAAAATCATGTACAAATTTACCATTATATGAGACAAATATGTTTTCCAATAAAACTATACCACATTCTTCATAGAATTCTGAAAAATATTAACAAAATATTGTTCCCAAAGTAAAAGGATTGTAAAAATCACTATCACAAGGTAATAAATGAATATTATGAGGATATACAAATATATTCCATAGATATATATAACACACCCATGATATATTTAGCTATAATGTACATACTATGCATACATCTCAATTTTAAAGGTAGATGACACTCAAGAGAACTACAAATATGGAGACAAACAACAATTATTTGTTACAATTATATTAGTAAATAATTTTCCAAAATTTCATACAAAAATGTAATAAAATATAAATGACAGATCTAAATTATGTGAATCTTAAACATGCCTCAATGTAAGGCTATATTTCAAGAGGAATGATAATAGAGAATGAATTCAACCCTTTATTTATAACCAAGTTAAAATCAACAAGAAACCTATTATAAAGGATGAATTTAAATTATTCAATAAAGTTAAACCCAAAAGGTGGGGCATAAAAAAATGCCACAAATATACTATAAACACCCTCTTTATGAAACTATAGATGACTATACAATTATTAGCCCATTATAAGACTATAATCGAATAATAAATCTACTTATATATTGTAATTAACAATTATGCTAAAGGATTGAATGTCAATTAAGGTCTACAACATGTCTAAGATAATTCATACAATCAATTACAGAAGAAAATCAAACAATTTGATATATAGTTATAATCACAAAAAGTGATAGTCATATTAGTATTGGTTAACCACATTTAGTGCAATGAAGGAAGACAAGATCCATATGATTTGGTTATGTGTTATTTGGGAAAAATTAAATTTCTCAAGATTTCCCTTCACCTTATGTATTTAATCCCACCATATAATCATCTTATGGTAATGCAATTATCTAATCAAACAATAAAATGGACATTTACTAATATCATTCCCAACCATCCAATAGTTTTAAACATCTATAATACTCCTTTCCCACCTAGATTTTGTATGCCCAAATTTATCTTATTCACAAGAAGAGAGAGTTCTTATCAACACATCTCTCATTTTACAACATCCCTACAAGCATATGCACATAATGATCAAATTTTACTTAAAGCATTCCCATATAGTCTTACAAGCCTTTCTTTAGTTTGGTTGTGTGGTTTACCTAGTGGATCAATTGATATATTTCCTATGTTACAAGAGAATTTTTATATTAATATTTGATCACATGGTATTACCTATGATGTTTTTAATTATTTGGAGGTGATATGAAAACAAACCAATGAATTTATTGATAAGGCCAAAATATGTCTCATTAATGTGCACTAAATGATCTTATTTTACTCTCCTTTTTATCAAGTTTGACTACATTTTGTGAATTTTGTTTGATCTAGTATAAATTAGGATGTAATTGTCCATCTTTTGTTGGATTTATTTATAACGTCTAAAAACTCTATAATTCCTAACAAAGTGTGTGGAAATTCAGTTTTTGTAATAAAACAGGTCACAATTAGTCAAGAGAACAAAGTATGAAGCAATCAACATGTTTTTGGGAGCATTGGCTTCAATATGGCTTAGTTTCGAAACCTCCAGACTTAGTTCCAACTCCATCACACAGATAAGGATCTTTATCACTTAGTTTTGGAACCTTCAGACTTAGTTCGGAACTCTATCACTTGGTTCTAGAACTCCAAAGCACTTAGTTCTAGAACTATTGCGCATAGCTCTGGAACTTCCACAGTAGTTCTCGAATAGTTCCTTTGATTATGAAGATTCTCCAAAGTTTCATAATCGGTGGGGATCTATTTATTTTTGACAAAATCTGATCTTAGAGAAATCAATGAGCCTTCTAATTAGGAGAAGATCAACATATTACCAATTCTTCATACTCCATATGCGAGAGATAAATTATCGACATCTATATGTCCAAAGAAGGTTTCTAAAGTACACATCTATATTGGGCACTATTCAATTCCATTTGAATCAGTAGAACAACTATGGTTTTAAATGCATCTTTGGATGATGAAATATACATAAAGACACTGTAGATAGATTTAATACATATATATAGAGATAGACAGAAAGAGATAGATATATGTGAGAGAGATATAATGAAGTTTTGTAAGACAAAACATTTCAGTAATAAAATAGCCACTTCATTTTGAGAGAATCATACTTTGTCAAATCCTTATTCAAGGTGGAGCAAGGGCCCACTCCTCCAAGAACCAGGATCCTTGTTTTATTGGTATTTATATTTCTAAGAAAATCATGTAGATCTGTTAATTCTGTAAATGCTTTTGATTCTTTAGTTGAATTATATTATGTACTTGTCACTTGTAGGTGTTAGAGAATAGACTCTTATTTCCTTGCAAGAATTTTCACAACATTTTCAAATGTGTTTTTATTTCAAACAAAGTGTGTTTATTTCTATAACATGTGTTTATTTCCAGCAATTTATTCCAGCAATCAGTGTTTATTTCAGCAAGTTTCTTACAACATAGATATAATAAGGATTTGGCCATAGAATTCTAAGGAAATTGCAAAAAACCATAGAAAATAAAATAACAAATACCTACAGTCAATTACTAGATCACTAGGATTCTTCTTGTTACATATAGCTTCAGACACACCCCTGGTTTGAATATGACATCAACTAAGAGTTGATTAAATAAAGGGAATAATGACACCCATCATTTTTGACACCATTTTGGGGACCCACTAGTTATAATTATCTAATTAGTTGTCAACAAGACCAATAATCATACATCTAGTAATTGAAAAATCTTCCCTATGTTATCATAAAATATATGAGTAGACCAAGAGACTTAAAGGGTAGATTTCTCCAAAAATATCTCGGTAAGAATTATCAAAGCATCCCATCATTCAAATAAGGAAGTTGACCAAGAATTAGAAGCACCATTGTCTCCTGTTAGACAAGAAGCATAATTGCCACCTTTGGAATTCTTGGATCAGTCACCAAAAGGAAGTGGAACTTTTAGAAGAAGGATTATCTCCCAAGACCCTGTTTAGAGCAAGTTTTGATTCTCAGTTGAGTAGTCAACCTCCTACTCCTGACTTCTCACCTTCCCCAAAGCATATCACATACCACATTGATTGGGAGAAAAGTATAGAAAGTACTACAAAAATGGCACGAGAAGATGAAAGAGAACCTGATAGGACCTTTACTTATCCAATTCAGTTGGATGATGATGATACACCTATGAAGAATATTTCACCTACACATTTACCCACATTTAGAGGGATGTCATCTGAAGATCCTGACCAATTTCTATTTGAATTTAAAGTATTGTGTCAGACTTATGATTACAAAATAGATAATCAAAATCTCAAGTTGTTTCCATCTACTCTAAAGGAGGCAACAATGAGGTGGTTTATGGGATTAACATCTAATTCTATTACCACTTGGGCACAAATGGAAACTTCCTTCCTAGACAAGTATCAAGACTACTATAGAGGGAGAAACATGAAGGAAGAATTTTTCAAAATCAAGGAGGAGGATGAGAATATGGAAGATTATTTAGATAGATTCCTCTTTGTAAGTAAAAGGTGTGGATTTGTACTTCAAGAAGAGTTGAGCAAAACCATTTTTCTTAAAGGTCTAGATGATGAATCTAGGGAAGCCCTTAATTTAATAGGAGGTGGAAACATTGATCAATTGAGAATGAATGATATTAAAGACATTTGTAGAAGTTATTCAAGAATAAGGGGTGGACCTAGGAAAGGAAAAATAGTGAAAATTTTGAATCCAGATATGAAAAAAATTGATGAATGAACTAGAAAAATTTAAAATAGACATTTTAGTTCAATTAAACTCCACCATGGATGGATTACAAGCTAAAGAGAATGCAAAAACTAAACCATTAGCTATATATTATCCTAGAGATTTTCCCATGGATAAAACAGAAATGTGTCTTATCTATGAATCTAGGGACCATGAGAGTAATGCTTGTTCTCTTCTTCCATTTATAAAAAATTAGCTTAAACAAACCAAAGCACTCCATCCATATCAGAAGAAGTAAACTTTGTCTAGAGATAACCTAGCCAAGGGAAGTTCATGCCAAGGTCAGTTCCTAACCCCTGGATGATGCCATGGGTGGCTCAAATAATACCAAAAAATTGGGGACAACCACCTTGGGCCCCTCAACTAGCATGGAATCCCTAGGATTAGGCAGGAAAAGCTTGGTATGCTCAAGGACACCAACAACCATGGTCTAGTCAAGGTAACTCGAATGTTTGGTCACAACCTAGGTAGAGCCCTAATAACTATGCTTAAGGGAGGACATATCCCAGTCAGAATCAACAAGCCATAATGGGTTCCCCAAAACAAAATTCACAGACTGAAAATGTGGTTCAAACACAAATACCAACACAACTAGTGGCTAATCCTAGAAACAAACAAACAACTCCTGTCTATGGGGCAGAACAAGAAAAACCAATTGATCTTAATGCCATGGATTGTAAATATATTCAAACCAGATATGGAAAAATAATTAGTAGTCCACCTGTTATAATTACTAAAATGACAGAAGAAACTGAAACCCCTAGTTCGGTTGTTCCTAAGAAGGATGAAAAAGAAAAAGATAAGGAGCTAGATAACAACTCTACTGAAACTCCATTTCCAAAGAGATTTAAAGAAGTCATAGAGACCAAGGAATCTGATTTGGTGCAGGAATTGAGGAAATTGAATATTGAAATACCATTGTTGCAAGCAATCAAGGACATTCTTGAGTTAAACAAGTTAATCAAAATGTTATGTTTAAAAATACCTAGAAGAAAGAAGTAGTACCCTAGGACTATTAAGGTAGATGGGAAACTTGTTGATTTATTAGCGGAAAAATATTACTTCCCAAATATGGAAATCTTGGCGGCCCTGTTATTTCTGTCTCTATAGGGAATAAAGATATACATAACTTTTTTGGTTGATTTTGAAGTAGCTATAAATGTGATGACAATGAACACTTTGAAAACATTATCATTAATAGGTATATAACCTACTAGCACCATATTGCAGATGGCGATCGATCGGTTGTAGCAAAACCAGAAGGAGTTATTGAAGATGTGGTAGTTATGGTGGAGTCATGGGAATATCCAATGGACTTCCTTATATTACAGCCAAAAGGTAAAACACTTGGTTATCCCATTATTTTGGGTAGACCATAGTTAGCTACAGTTGTTACCTTAATTGATTACAGATTAGGTGATATGACTATCTCAAATGGTAAGAATTCTAAGCAAATTTCCTTATATCCTTCTACATGACCTTTTATTGATAATCAAGAACAATTATGGGTAGATGATCCTGATACTAATAAGAAAAACCTATCTTCTTTGGCTATGATAATGTTGCAGGATCACATATGGGAGGTGGAACATATGATTGATCAACCATTGAATGAACACCAATTGTCGTTGGAGAAATCTAGGATAGTTCCGGAACCTACAAACTTAGTTCCAGAACCTATGGACTTAGTTCCAGAACCATTAGATTTAGTTCCGAGACTTTCACACTTGTCTCCGGAACCACACCAACAATAATTCCCTGAGAATTCAAATAATTTCACTTCAGAGGAATGATATTTATCTTGGGGAGGGAAATAAATAGATATGGAATTATTAGCTTCAGTCTCAAAGATATTAGGAAATGTTGAGGAATTTTTGGAAAGTAACAGTGACAAGGAGTTTGACCGACAATGAGATAAGTATCATAACTTGACCTACTGTCCTTTTTCTAGTATTCTTTCTCAAGGAAAATTTTGAAAAATTGATACATATCATATGTTATTACCAAATTCATGTCCACTAAAACCCTAATGGAACCCTTTCAACAAATCAGTTCATCACAAATTGGAACCAAACATGTTGATATTCAATCGAGTAAACTTTTGAACATTAATAGCTGGTGTAAGAATGATGAAGAAGCTAAATTGTTTGATGTTTTGAAATATCATACTAGAGATTTTTATTGGGACTATAAATACATGAAAGGAATCCATCTAAGTATTTGTACCCATCACATCTATACTGAAAACATTAAACCATTTAGACAACCTCAGATAAGGATTTATCCAGCCTTAAGGGACATAGTCAAGCAAGAAATTGAAAAACTATTACAAGTAGGTTTTATTTACCCTATCTCAGATAGTTAGTGGGTGTCTCCTCTTTTAATTGTGTCAAAAAAGAATGGAAAATGGAAAAAAAAAATTGATTACAGGGAACTAAATAAAGCCATAATGAGAGATTATTTTCACTTACCATTCATAGATCAAGTGTTGGACAACCTTGCAGGTAAGCAATATTTTTCATTCCTGGATGGATTTAGTGGATATAATCAAATCATAGTTGATGTTGAGGATCATGACAAAACTACCTTTAATTTTCCATGGGGTACCTTTTCCTATAGGGTATTTCTATTTGGAATATGTAATGCTCTAACAACCTTATAAAGAGTTATATTAGCAATTTATGTAGACCTAACAAATGATTGTGTAGAGGTATACATGGATGAATTTACTTGTGCATGGAGACACATTTGATGATGCTTTGAAGAATTTGGACAAAGTACTAACAAGATGTGAGAAACACCATTTATCTCTTATTCATGAGAAATGTTTGATGATGGTTGATGAGGGGATTGTATTAGGAAACCACATTTCAAAAAGAGGAATTCAAGTTGACCAAAACAAAATCAAGATTATTTCAGACTTATCTGTTCCTTAAACCCCCACAAATATCAATTCATTCTTAGGGCATGCTAGATACTATAGGCATTTTATCAAGGATTTTAGTAAAATTTCTACCCCCATGTTTAGTTTACTTACCAAGGATTGTGAATTTTGTTGGGATGAAAAGTGTCAACATGCTTTTGAAGAAATTAAAGAAAAATTAATCACTTCCCCAATATTGAGAGGACCTAATTGGGAGAAACCTTTTCACATCCAAACAAATGCCTCAAATAACTCAATTGGTGCAGTTTTGGGATAGAAAGATGAAGAAGGGAAAATGTATGCTATTTACTACCTTAGTAAAAATATTACTCCCACTAAAATAAATTACACCACCACTAAAAAATAATTTCTTGTTGTGATTTATGTAATTAATAAGTTCAAACATTATATTATAGGGTACAAAATATTTGTACATACAAATCACTCAAGTAATTAGATACTTAATGAACAAACTAGTGGTTAGAGGTAGGATAATTAGATGGTTATTACTTTTACAAGAATTTGATATCACCATTGTGGATAATCTAGGAAAATATAATGTTGTAGATAATTTATTAGCAAGATTAACCATTAAAAGGGAGCAAGATCTAGTTAAGGACAACTTTCTAGATGAACAATTATTTGCTATTTCAGCTAATACACCATGTTTTCTTGATATGGAAAATTATCTTACAACATGGAAGTTTCCTCCTTTTACTAAGAAAAAAATGAAGAAGTTAATCAAAATCAGTGCCCAATTTAAATGGTTAAATGGAATGTTATTTAAATGTGGTCCTGATTTGGTTTTACTGTAGGTGTGTGAGAGAAGATGAAATCTTTGACATACTCAGGGCATTTCATTGTGAACCAAGTGGAGGACACTTTTCAGTGAAAAGAACAACACACAAAATACTTGGCACTTGCTATTATTTTCCATATCTATATAAAGATGTGAATAAATACATCAAGCAGTCTGATCCTTGTCAAAGGATGGGATAACCAACTTTCACCAATGAAATGCCTCTGCAAACTCAAGTAGTAATTGAACCATTTAAATGGTGGGGGCTAGATTTTTTTTTTCCCTTTAGTCCTCCTTCACAAAGAAAGGAGCACATTCATGTGTTACTAATTATGTGACAAAGTGGGAAGAGGTGCAGGATTTAACAAATGCTACTAAAGAAGTAGTTGTTGATTTCCTTTGACACATAATTATGATGAAGTTTGGTGCACCAAGGAGTATAGTTTCAGATCAAGGGCCATATTTCATGTCTAATATGATCTAGGCCTTAAAAATGTACTATCGATCAATCATAGGAATTCATCTCCTTTCACCCATGATAAAATGGACAAGAAAAACTAAAAAATAGAGAATTGGAAAACATCCTTACCAAAACAGGTGGAAGCAGGTAGAAGAGATTGGGTAAAAACACTACATGAGGCTATCTGGGATTATAATACAACTTGGAAGAATACAACAGGGTTCTCACTAGATGAGTTAGTCTATGGGAAAAATCCCTTGTTACCTATTGAATTTGAGCTACAAACATTGAGAACAACAACTAAAATGGGTACTGAATTGGATGCAACACAAAAGGAAAGAATTCTACAACTCAATGAATTAGATGAGCTGAGATTGGAAGAATTTCATCAGACAGAGATAATCCAAGACCAAAAGAAGTAATGGCATGTTACACATATCAAGGAAAATCAATTTAAGATAGGAGATTGGGCATTATTGTTTGATTCCAAGTACCAACAATTCAAAGGAAAGTTGAGAACCATATGGTTAGGACCCTATTAGATTGAGAAGATATTTGACAATGGCTCTATTCAACTACTTCCCATTGATGGTAGTAGAAGAATACTTTTGGTCAATGGACATAGGTTAAAAATTTATAGGAAGCCTCCTACTAGGGATGAATTCTTGAAGCAGATTGAAGTAGACAAAGAATTTGATCATATGGAAGAACCCAGTTCTTCCAAAATGATCAAATAATCAGATGCATGAATCCAAAATAAAGGGAAGAGAATGAAAACTAGCAAATGGAGTTTTCTTCCCCTCTCAAAAAAATAAAAATAAAAGGGAAGGAATGAAAACCAATAAATGGCATTCTCTTCCCCAAAAATTAAAAAAATATCTCAAAAGACCAATTGAAAACCAGAAATGGCGGTTGGTCTCTTCAATAAATGGCTAATGCAAAATAAAAGGAATTTCTTTAGAATTCCAACTGTCTTTTCTAACCATTTTTCCTTTTTCAATTTTAGGAATGATGAGTCATCAAGGTGGAGGGATTACATCAGCAAGGATGGTAATTATGTCTTAATATTATTAAAGGTTAAATTAAAAGTTCACATGTGTGATTATACTTGATTTAAAAAGTCGGTATGATGAGTAATTTATCATGCATTATGATTAAAATAAAGTAATCATGAGGGTGATGGCGATGGAATAAGATAGTGGTGGTGTATTTGTAATGAGATATCATTTGGGTGGAATAAACGAAGTTAAGGAGTAGTTGCAGAAGAAATTCAAGGAAGAAGTATAAGAATTTTATTTGAATTCTACATGACTAAACCTAGGAATTTCACATCTAAACACAATAGTTCCGTAGCTAAACCCAATAGTTCTCGCAGCTAAATCCAGTAGTTACTGGCTAATTCTGAATTTGAAGAAAAAGGAATTTGAATCGTCCTCTTTGAACATAGAGATTAAAAATAAGTTAGAACTAGAAGATGATACACAAATTCTTGCAGATGGAGAAGTGGCAGCCATTTTTGGATGAGCAGGGTGGTTGGAGTTCCTGAAAATTTTCTTGAGGTATAATGAAGAATTGGTAAGGGAATTCATTGTAAATTTAGAAGAATCTAGAACTAAAGTTAAAAGCATTGTAATTCCTTTTACTGTCAATACAATGAGTAATGTATTAGGTGTACCAATTGTACATGTTCCTAATCCTGTAAAAGGGACCCTCAAAGAACTAGTGGAAACCTTGATACAAGAGGGGGAATCTGAACCCCAATACATTTATAACACTAAGAAAATCATAAAGGGGGTCAAAAGAGCAAGATTTTGCAAACCATTTGACAGGGTAGCATTTTGGGTAGTTAAGTACCTAACCTATGATGGCCAATTTGGGATTGTGGGAAGAGAAGTCCTTAAGATGTTAATATATCTTAGGTATGGGGCTGTAAAACTAGAATATATAGTAAACATTCTAGGGTTCCTTTTTTAATCCATCCAAACAATGGATCAAAGGTATTATTGGGGATTTGGAACAATTAGACATCATGGATTAGTCCATTTGGTTTGTCAGCACCATTTTCTTTCAAAGAAAAATGGAGAAGAAGCATAGGAAAAATTCCTTAACAAATTCAAATAAAGACCTGATATTATCGGAGAGGGAATACCAACCCATTTCTCCCTAAAATTAATTTGGAGATTGATCCCCCTCAAGAAAAAAAGAAGGAAATAGGAGGGGTTAATGTACCAAAGAAGAGGCGATATGAAAGAATGATTAATACTACAAAACCTATTGTGCCTTCAAAAGAAACCCCTTCCTCTACAAAAATAATAGAAGAAATAATATTTATCTCTGACAATGACAATTCACCTAAGATAGATCATGAAGTGAAAATCAGAAGAATCTCTAGGAGGAAACCCACTTCAGACATTTTGAATCTCCTTAAAGAAGAAGAGTTCATAAGAGGTCTAGAGAAACTCTAAAGGATATTGAAGAACATGATGGTTTGGAGAAAGAAGATGCTGATATTTTAGGTAGAATGACAATGAATCCTCCTCAACCAAGTCAAAATGAGGTGAAAAAACAAGAGGAGAGATTTTAAGAATAGGATTTTCAAGAGATGAGTGAATCAACGATACAATCACATGAAGATGAGGAATTAACATCTTGGAAATGAAAAGGGAAATCCCCTTTGGTAGAAAATGAATTCTCATTTCCCAAGGAACTTTTAGAAAAGGAGGAAAAAAAACACTTAAAACATACTCTGTTCTTATCTAGAGCAGAACTTATCATCAAGGAGAAAGATGAGGAATTAAATTTCCTCAAACTCAAATTGGAATAGAGGGAAATGCTCATTGAGCAACTAAAAACTTAGCTCACAGATAGGACTAAATAATTGACATTGGTCAAACAACAAGTGGTAGAAAAAGAGGAAGAATGTCAATTGGCTAGTAAACAAAATGATATGTCAAAACATCTTCTATGAATTAGGTTGTGCAAACTGAATTGACTTATTGGCCACTTAAGTAGTTATGGGATGATACCTACAGGGAACTTAATGAATTTAAAACATCAAATGAGGAATTAAGAAGCAAGATGGAAGAGGAGAATAAGGCAAGGAAGGAATGGGAAGAAAAATTTTACAAAGAGGAAGAAAACAAATTTAAATGTCTAGTAAAGATACAAATGGTTTGCATAATGAGTGAGAAATTACTCACATGCAAGAGACCTTCTCCTGCATACAATGTCTTTCTGGAGGAACAATTTATTCATTGGCAGCTGTCAAGAATTACATGTGGCCTTCCACATGAAATAAAATATGAATTTGAGTTCATGACAACATATTCCTCAGCCAGTGCAAAATAGAAAAATCTTCTCTATGAATTCTATCTCTACAATTTTATGCTTTATAAAATAATACATGCTTCATGATCAATTTGTATGTAGGGGAAAGCCAACTGAATGCATTTGTTTCTATACTTAAAAATTAGATTGCATGGAAAGAGAGGGATTTTGAGCATCTATTAAAAGCTAGTTCATCTGGCATTTGCATGAGGGCTCACTATGGAAAACCATCTTCCTTTGTTATACATTTCAGATCCCATGCCTTTGATAGTTGGTTCAAGGCACATTATCTGGCTAGTTTACAGAAAATTATTGATGCCTTCACCTCTTATGAGGAGGAAAAATTTGAAGAAATTTATGATGGATGTTTGAAAATATGGGATTTTCTCATAGTTGCATTGAGAATAAGAGAAGTGATATCTCCCACAAACTTAATATGGAGCCTAGAAAGAGCTAAATCCTTGTGTACACTAATCCCTTGGGTCAATGAAAAACATAGGGGCATATGGATGGGAATGAGAACAATTCCTCTCCTTCTCACCCCCATGTCTCCATGGAAAAACAGAGAGCCTCAATATCCCACTCACTTTGAGGAGTGGCAAAGGAAGATAGAAGCATGATCAAGGTATAGTACTTCTAATCTAATGCATTGAGATATTCAGTTTTAGCCATTTGACTTGAGTAGTCAATTGGAATGTAAAATCCACAACCCAATATTTGAAGAGTAAAGTTTGTAAGGGGAATTACAAACAAGTAAGTATGGGGGAGATGATAAGGCCAAAATATGTCTCGTTAATGTGCAATAAATGATCTTATTTTACTCTCCTTTTTATCAAGTTTGACTGCATTTTGTGACTTTTTTTTGATCTAGTATAAGTTAGGATGTAATTGTCCATATTTTGTTGGATTTATTTCTAACATATAAAAACTCTGTAATTCCTAACAAAGTGTGTGGAAATTCAGTTTTTGTAATAAAATAGGTCACAATCAATCAAGAGAATGAAGTATGAAGCAATCAACATGTTTTTGGGAGCATTGGCTTCAATACGGCTTAGTTTCGAGCCTCTAGAATTAGTTTTGAAACTCCATCACACATCTAAGGAGCTCTATTGCTTAGTTCCAAAACATTCGGAATTATTTTTGGAACTCTAGCACTTAGTTCCATAACTACAACACTTAGTTATGGAACTATTGCACATAGATTCGAAAATTTCACAGGTAGTTCTAGAATAGTTCCCTTTGGTTCTCGGAACTTCTCCAAAGTTCTAGAATCAATGGGGATCTATTTATTTTTGAAAAAATCTGATCTTAGAGAAATCAATGGGCCTTCCAATTAGGAGCATATCAAAAGATTATCGATTCTTCATACTCCAGATCTAAAGATAACTTATTAGATAGTTGTATATCCAGCAAGTTTTCTAAATTCCACATCTATTTTGGGCACTATTTAGTTCCATTTGAATCGGTAGAACAACTATGGTTGTAAATGCATCTTTGGATGATGAAATATACATAAATACCTATAGATAGATTTAATACATATATATAGATATAGACATAAATAGATAGATATATGTGAGAGAGATACAATGAAGTTTTGTAAGACAACATTTTAGTAATAAAATAGCCACTTTGTTTTGAGAGAATCATACTTTGTCAAATCTTGATTCAAGGTGGAGCAAGGGCCCACTCCTCCAAGAACTAGGATCCTTGTTTTATTGGTATTTATATTTCTAAGCAAATCATGTAGATCTGTTAATTTTGTAAATGCTTTTGATTCTTTAGTTGAATTTTGTTATGTACTTGTCATTGTAGGTGTTAGAGACTAGAATCCCATTTCCTTGCAAGAATTTTCACAGCATTTTCAAATGTGTGTTTATTTCCAAGAAAGTGTGTTTATTTCTATAACATGTGTTTATTTCCAGAAATTTATTTCATTCTGCAATGTGTGTTTATTTCCAACAATTTATTCCAGCAATGAGTGTTTATTTCAGCAAGTTTCTTGTAGCATAGATATAATAAGGATTTGGCCATGGAATCCTAAGGACATTGCAAAAACCCTAGAAAATAAAATAAAATTACCTATAATAAATTACTAGATCACCAGGATTCTTCTTGTTGCATATAGCTCTGACACACCTTGGTTTGAATATGACATCAAATATGAGTTGATTAAATGAAGGGAATAATGATACCCATCATTTATCCAAGCTAGTGTAGCATGTTTCAAAATCTAAGTACATTAGTCAATGTTTAGCCCTAGTCTCAAAGAACAACAACACATATTTTGTAAAGGACTATTGACTCCATTTATTGCTTCAATGATTGGTAAAATCAATGAACCCATTTCTCAATTAGTAGATAAGATATTATATCATAAATAGGGTGCATCATATGAAAATCCCAAACTAGATGAGACCCTTACTTCCAAGTCCATTAAGGATTTGTCATATGCATGTACTTACATGCTAGGGACCCCTACCTCAAACACCTATTATAATGATTCTACATCAACAAGTGTAATTCATTCAACTTACAATAAGGATCAATATTCACACAATAAAATGCATGACACCCATCCAAGGATTTCTCAAGTCAATAACAATATCATTATACAACAACATGGATACACCTATCATTACCTTATGAAAATTACTCAACAAGAAGCTAGTTAAATTATCAATGACTTAGTATAGACCACAACATTGTTTAATATTGCATAAAGGAAGGGAATTTTATAAATACAATGCATTAATGAGCATGGAAAAAATAAGTGTTATACCTTACATGATCACATCAACTATCTAACCTACAAGCACATTATACTCACAGAAGAAGGGAAAATATAAGAACAAAAATCACCACACAAATATAAACAAGTGTGTAATAGTACCAAAAAGGAGGAATCACATAAACTATAATCTCTATTAAAGTAATAACTAATAATTAAAGTCATAAAAATAATAAATGAGATAATACTTTATCATAGTATGCAAGATCCGTGGGACATCTTTATATTCTTATTACAATAGGCCCAAAGGTTATAAATAAATCATTTCGTGTTATGGATACGATGAAAATTCAAAGGTGCAATATTGCAACAAAATTGGGTCACCAAAATGGAATCCATTGTAGATAACAAAAAATGAGCATATTAGTTTTATACATGACAACTACATGATAACAATAATATGAGATTGATCAAAGAATATAATACCATTCATATCAATGAGGTAAATTCCATAATGATCATTCCATTAGATCAAGTTCAAGTCTCCACCTAGTGAGTAACAAGTGGTTTCAAGTACATTATATAAAGTTCAAGCGTCCACAATTAGTGAAGAGAAATCGATTTTGTCTCTACACCTAGTGAGGATAAATTAGTTTCTATTATAGTAGGTAAAGTAAAAATATCCATGCATAGTGAGGAAAAAGTAACACATATCTTATTTGCATAGGTGGAAGTCTTCACTCCTAGCGAGGATAAAGTAGCATCCATTTCATCATAACAAGAAATATTTATCTATCCAATTCAAGAGAAAAAAATCAAACCATGTGAAACATTACCAACACAAGTTTCTCAAGCACCAAATAAAAATTGTTAAATGAGATAATTGGTTTGATGATTTACCTCTATATAAAAGTGTATCTCATTGGGATTATATATATATATACATATAAACCTCAAATGGAAATAAATACAATAATAAATAATACATATTCAAGCTACTTTGACATATGTAATGATGTAGATGTTGAAAAAATCATTGAATGATTAATTAATTATATAAAAACTTTAGAATGGAAAAGTATATAATATAATAAACCAATATCCATTATATTTCATTCATCAGTTAATCAACTAAAAATTATGAATTACATCATGTGAGCACAATCATCTACGATATCACCCTACACGTTCTCGGATGCGCCATGTACTAGTTATCCATGTGTGACACATAGAAATTAGGCATGAATCATATGGGTGTGACCCTCATGGGACATTTATGCACTTCATTTACATCAAGAGCCTATGGTTACTATGACTACTTGTGACCCATGACATATATTCACACACTACCAAGGATAATAACATGAAATATGATATTGCACATTACTTTATCTTAGATTCAGAAGTTATTATCTATTGGCAAGAACGAGTACTTTAGATTGTCTTCATATTAGTAAATGATATCCCCTTGATATGATACTAAATTTTACCCTAGGATTTTTTCACATTCACTTGTACATAGCTTCATGCACACACATACTCTTATAATGATTACTAATCATTGACATCTACTCCCCAAGTCCATGACTAGTTAATTACTAAAAGATGCATAATATTTTATGTGTTTGATGTAATTTTTGAGGTATTTTTTATTATTAAGTACCTCACCCCATATATTCTACAATCTACATAATATTCCCTAAGGATACTAATAATGATTCCAATTATTATTTTTATCCTCTAATTCTCCTATATAAAAAATAAAAAGTAAATATATTATGCACAACTAAGACTTATATGTGGTGTATTTAGTCATTGCATAAAATTGAGTCTTATAATCATTAGGTTTGAGAACTCTACATACTACCCCTTTAAACATGAGATTTAAAATACAAATCAAGTAGTTATAAACACCTCTCTCATTCCATATGATGGTGGTTCTAAGTAAGCATATTTTCTTCATACAACATTTTAAATAGGTTTTACCTTGTGCCACGATTCCTAAAAATGTATAATACATAGTTTTTCATGACATTATGTAATTTAATATAAATTTTTGGGATGAATCTCAAAGAGCAATAATGCCCTTTCACTTATGCCAAGATCTTGTTATTATTACATGAGTATATATGATTCACAACTAAGTGACATAGATATTAGTGATTCTAGATACTATAACACATGATATTACTTCTCTAATTTTGAATATAACATATACTAATTTATCTCTCATAACACACTCCCTACACCTATAAACACCGATCCTCAACATGATAGAAACATATAATAGTACACTCAAGTTCTTATACATAGCTTGTGTAAGTCATTAATATTATTTGACATTTCTTGACTTGATTCCATGCATTTTCATTTTCATGACTTATTTATATTCTTACATGTTGTGTGACACTGATTGAATTGACTACTCTATGCATTTGTGTGTTGTATGCCACTTATTTTGTGCTAGATTATAATTTTTTACTATGCTACTACTTGCATGTTCTTGACCATATTATATGTCTCTTAAATTATTTGTTTCATGATTTTTATAACACATATTTGATAATTTATTAAAGAAGTGTGGTCTCATGGGTTGAAATATTTGTAGTTTTCTCAAGTGGGTGTGTTGAAAGAGTCATATAGACCTAGATTTCCCTCTCATTGATTTCGGGATGAATTTTATTATCCTTTAAAGGAAAATTCATTGAAATTATTTCTTGAAAGAGTTGAATATTTTTAATCATAAGTATTTTTTGTGGATGGGTGGGAGGAGGGTTGAGTGTAGTGTAAAAATATGTAGCACTAATGTAAGGTTTGAATGGTTATTTGAGAAAAAAATCATGGTTCATATTTTAATGTTTTCAAAAATATATGCTAATCATAGGAAAAATAAGAGTAACGAATATAATTAAAGTGCTAAGAACTAAAAATAATAATATTGAAGGAAACAAAACATATGATAAATCTAAGCATAATATTTACCTAGTCATCATTTCAATGGATTTCCTCTACCAAAACTCGTACTACAAATCCCATATAAAATCTCCAAAAATAACCCAATTTTTTTCAACAATCCCTTACAAAAATGGCTAAAATTATATAACAAACTCTTACATAAATGCCCCATGAATCTACAACAAACCCCTATAAAAAGGCTCTCTGAATATATAATAAAACCCTACAAAATGATGCACAAATTTCCAATAAATCCATGCAATGATGTCCCAAAATCATGTAACAAACCCTTAAAAAATTCCCCAAAAATATGCAATAAACCCCTACACAAATGACCCCCAAATCTACAACAAACCTAGTAAGGCCAAAAATTTCCTTTTCGATAAGTTCTACCGACCAAAAAATTCTGAAAAAATCTTCTACATTGCCCCATAGAGCATAATAACAATGAAAAATAATTAAATGATTTTTTCTAGGCCCACAATACGTTTACATAAAACTCGACATGGATAATTCTATTCATTTTGTCATTTAGGGTTTATTTTTAATGGTTCTTTAATTATTTTTGTTATATGTTGACTTGGGATGTTAATGGTGACATTAGTAAAGCTACCCTAATGCCAAACTTGTAAATATGGTCTAAAATTTTCTCCAATGTCCCCTATAAAGTTGTTATAACATATCAAGAGAATTTAGGGTGTTAACTAGTGTTTATGGTGTCATATTTGTTGTTTATGGTGCCTCATTAGTGTTTAAGATGTCATGCTAATGTTTAGGATGTCACAGTTGTTGTACATGGTATCACACTAGTGTTTAGGGTGTCATATTAGTTGTTCATGGTGTCTCACTAGTGTTTAGGGTGTCATACTAGTGTTTACAGTGTCACATTGGGGTTTAAGGTGTCACATTTGTTTTTAGAGCATCATTCTAGTGTATAGGGTGTTAGATTTGTTGTTCAAGGTGATACATTAACATTTAGAGTGTTATACTATTATTTAGGGTGTCACATTCATGCTTAGGTTATCACCCTAGTGTTTATGGTTTCATATTAGGTTTGAGGTGCCATATTTGTTGTTTAGGGTGTTTCCTAGTTGTTAACGTGTCACAATTGTTGTTTAAAATTTTGCACTATTGTTATGGGTGTCACATTAGTTTTCAACATGTTACACTAGTGTTTAGGATGTCACACTTGTGTTCAAGGTGTCACACTATTATTTAGGGTATCACATTAGTGTTTAAGATATTGTACTCACATTTAAAGTGTTACATATATTGTTTAGGTTGTTAAATTAGTGTTTAGGGTGTCAAATTTGTTGTTTATGGTGTTGTACTAGTTTTTCTTGTGTCACATTATGGTTTAGGGTATCATATTTATTATTTTGGTACCACACTAGTGTATATAGTGTCACATTTATTATTTAGGGGTTCACACTAGTGTTTATGGTGTCATAATAGTGTATAAGGTGTCATAGTTTTTGTATAGGGTATCAAACTAGTTATTAGGATGTTTCAATAGTTTAGAGTGTCACATTAGGATTTGGGGTGTCATATATTTTGTTTAGGGTGTTACACTAGTGTTTATGGTGTTGTGCTAGTGTTTACCTTGTCACATTTTTGTTTAAGGTGTCACATTTATTTTTTATGGTGTCACATTATTGATTATTATGTCACATTGAGGTTTAGGGTGTCATATTTATTTTTATAGTGTCACACTAATGTTTATATTGTCATATTTTTTAAAGAGTATTGCATTAGGGTTTAGGGTGTCATATGTGTTGTGTAGGGTGTTGCACTAGTGTTTAGGGTATCGTGTTTATTATTTAGTGTGCCACACTAGGATTTAGGGTGTTATATGTGTTGTTTAAGGTGTTGCACTAGTTTTTAGGATGTTGTACTAGTTTTTATGGTGCCACATTTGGGTTTAGGGTGTCATATTTTTTTGTCTAAGGTTATATATTAGTGTTTAGGGTGTCATGTTAGTGATTAGGGTTTCACATTTATTATTGAGGGTGTAAAATTTTATTTTTAGGGTTTTATACTAGTGTTTATGGTTTCATACTAGTATTTAGCGTGTCACATTAATGTATATGGTGTCAAATTTGATGTGTGGCATGTTGTACTAGTGTTTAGGGTATTATACTAATGTTTGACATGTCACATTAGTGTTTATAGTGTCACATATATTATTTAGGGTATCACACTAGTGTTTACTATGTCACATTGGGGTTTAACATGTCACATTAGTGCTTAAGATGTCACATTCATTATTTAGGGGTCACACTAGTGTTTAGCATATCAAACTTATTTTTATTGTGTCACATTTGGGTTTAGGGTATAATACTTTTTTATGGTGTCGAACTAGTGTTTATGGTGTCACATTTAATTTTTAGGGTGTCACACTAATGTTTTAGAGTATTACATTTTTTTAGGGTATTGCAATAGTGTTTACGGTGTCACATTAGGGTCATATTTTTGTTTAGGTATTGCACTATTTTTTACGGTTTCATACTAATGTTTAAGATGCCACATTTGTGTTTAAGGTGTTACATTTTTTTTAGAGTGTCACACTAGTGTTTATGGTGTCATATTAAATGTTTAGGGTATCACACTAGTGTTTAGGGTATCACATCAGTTTTAGGGTGTCACTTTTTTTGTTTAGGGTATTGAACTAGTGTTTAAAGTACCACAATAGGGTTTATAGTTTCAAATTAAGGTTCAAGGTGTCATGTGTTGTTTAGGGAACTAGTATTTAGGGTGTCATATTTTTCATTTAGAGTGTCACACTAGGGTTTACGGTGTCATAATTGTTGTTTAGGGTGTTACATTAGTTTTTAGATTCTCACACTAGTTATTGTGGTGTCACGTTGATTTTTAGGGTGTCATATTTGTTTTTAGGGTTCCATAATATTGTGTATGGTGTCACAATTATTTTTTAAGGTGTTACACTAGTGTTTAGGATTTTATATTTATTTTTTAGGTTATCATAGTGGTGTTTACGGGGTCATATTTATCTACTCGATTGTTTAATTAGTGTATAGGGTGTTGTACTAGTGTTTAACTTATCACATTGGTGTTTACGAATCACATTTAATGTTTAGGGTGTCACACTAGTGATTATGATATCACACTAGAGTTTATTCTGTCACATTTGGGTTTATTGTGTCATATTTGTTTAGGGTGCCACACTAGTAATTAGTGTATCACATTAGTATTTTGGGTTTCACACTAATGTTTAGAGTGCTACATTTATTATTTATGGTGTCATATTATTGTTTAGGTTTTCACATTTGTTGTTTAGGGTGTTTCACTAGTGTTTAGGGTGGCATACTACCGTTTAGGGTGTCAAATTGATGTTTAGGGTATCACATTCATTATTTAGGGTGTCATAATAATGTTTAGGTTGTTGCACTAGTTTCTATGTTGTTGCACTATTTTTAAGTTATCACATTAGTGTGTGTGGTGTTGCATTGGAATTTATGATGTCATATTGTTGTTTTAGAGTATCGCATTAGCGTTTAGCATGTCAATTTGTTTTAGGGTGTCACACTAATGTTTAAAATGTCACATTGGTTTTTAGGGTGCCAATTTTTTATTTAGGGTGTCGATTAGTATTTAAGGTGTCACAATAGTGTTTAGGTTGTTACACTAGTGTTTATGATATCATATTAGGGTTTTGGGTGTCATATGTGTTCTATGGATTCATGCTAGTGTTTTTGGTGTTGTATTGTGATTGAGGGTGTCATATTTATTGTTTAGGGTGTCACAATAGTGTTTAGGGTGTCACATTATTTGTTTAGGGTGTCACATTGGGGTTTAAAGTGCATAATTTATTATTTAGAGTGTTACACTAGAGTTTAGGGTGTTAAGTAAGTGTTTAGGGTAAGATATTTTATTGTTTAGGTGTTACTCTTGTGTTTACGGTGTCATATTGAGATTTATGGGGCCATATTTGTTATTTAGGGTATTAAACTAATGTTTAGGGTGTCATATTTATTAGTGAAGGTGTCACACTTGTAGTCATATTTTATACCCTCATAACAATAGTCTAATCCCATGTGCATTGGCTTATCACCCAACAGTGTTGGGCACTAACTCCGAGGCATGCGTTGGAACCAAGTCTCTCCTTTATGTGAGTATAATGAGAATGCATCATCTTATAAAAAATATTAAAATTTAAATGGGTAGAACATAACCATGCAACATTATAAGAACCTAGAATGAGTTGTCATCTCATTTCATCCAAAAAAGGGAAATAACAAGAAGAATATGGAAATGGTACATACAAAAAGGAAATGCATAAGTATTATACTTCTGAACACATATATGATTTATAACATAGCCTTATATTTATATTAACAGATCCAATAATCCACTTTACATCCCTTGAGGTCATAATAGACCTTCATATAACCATATACGACCAAGTCGTTCATCAGAACTACACTATGTTCACCACATTACAAAAATTAATGTAGACCCATCCCTCTAAACATGCCATGATTACTATATTCTCCTAATCCCTAGCCCTTATAATCCTTCATCCTTTTTCTCTAGAGCTTTACCTCTCTTCAAATTTGTGTGTCTTTTTTCTATCGGACGCTTGTATTTATAACCTTAGCAACCACTGCCATTCTTTTTTTGAAGTTATAGATCGGTTGCTAAGTGTCAAATTGGTCCTCTATGGAATCATGCCTTCTCGGATAAGATATCTCCACTCTTTGCAATTATTTCTTCTAGAAAATTCCATCGCATGTCTAGAATATTCCCTTTTTGAACCCAAATTTGCCAAGATAGCACCTTATCCACAAGAGTAATGCTTTTCTCTTGTGCTACCTAGGATGCCGAATAGGGCTAAGTACAAAACCTATCTATCCTTGCATGCACACACCATATGTTTTGTAGAACATTGCTAGAACCTTTCCCTACATGTCTTCAACTTGCACTCCATTCTCTAGCTAGGTCCCACACCCCCACGAACCTTCTCATTCTTAGGCAATATTCCAGGGCCCAACATCACCCCACACTACACTTGTTCTCCATCTTCTTAAAAATTCTTCAAAGAATAAAGAATGGTGGATACTTATAGTGGTTGGAAATAATGAATAAGGGAATGAAGAAATGGGGAAAATAATTAAAGAATGGGGAAATTTTTTATTTCTAGAGGAGAGGGAAATCCTTCCCTAATTCCACTTCTAACTTCCCCAAACGTCAACCTCGTTCTAAGCTTACCGATAGATGTCACCCACAAGGGTGCTCACTTTTTCAAAACTCAGTTCCTCTCATTTAGTGCTCATTATCTCCATGATCTCATCTAGTTGTTTGCCTAAATCCTCAAGTGCGTCCATCCTCTCGAAGAGTTATTTGGGGTACAAATCTTTCATTCATTTCTTGATTGAGCCCCATAAGGTCTCAATGGCCTCTGATTTCTTTTCCACTTCAGCTAGGATCCTATCACTCACCATGTTCCCCTTGTTCTTTTCTTGGAAATACTTGAGTTCCACTTCATGGGTGGAAACCAAGATACTTTCCACTCTATCCCTATCCACACAGCTTATCATAATAAGCCTTGGAACCTTGGGTGATGAATTTCACATCAACGAGGATCATGTTGTCTTGAGCAACAATTTCCATAGCCTTCATCTTATTTTCTTTTTATTAGTGTGATGATGCCTCTTCTTCGATTCTAATGTAATTAGCTACTTCTCCATAGTAAGTATACGGGTCAAGTCCCGTAGGCACTTTGTAAGGTTGATCCATATTTTATGTGAGAAGTTTTAAGTCTAGATGGTTCAAGAAAATGACATCTCGTGATAATCTCTATCTTCTTATATGCCTCACGCACCCTTTCCTTCTCATCTTTTAACTCGTGCCTCAACTTAGCATTTATTATGTCCTCCTCGTTCAGGTCCTTTCTTTTCTTAAGGATATCCTCCTCCTTTTTCTCAAGCTCTACCTCTAGGAACTTCACCCTGTCATTTCTTCTAAAGAGCCTAGCTTCAACCTCAACTAAAACTTTGTTGAGCATGTTGCAGATTTCCTCGTCTCGATAATTGTTAAGTGTTCACCAAGGGGTTTATTCCTTTTGTCTCAATCACCTTCAACAATTCTCCTTGGCTTATTTCAAATTCGGTTTCATAAATGTGGGACTCAAATTCCTATGAAAGCATTTTCCTCATCTGAGGGTATGCACCTTCCTCATCAAATGAAGCAATGGCCAAGAGTTCTTCATTAGCACAATACTTTGAAAGTGTGCACGCAACACCTTATTTGGATCATTGATGTAGCCCATTCCTTAGCCTTTTGTTTCTTCTATTCTCTTCCTCCCCATGCATATGGATTTTTTAAAGCTTACATCCAAATGGGGATCTCCCCCCATGCTACCATACTCTTTTGCTATGCTTTCCTCCTTAACTTCAACACCTCATCCATATTATATTTTACCTCTTGTTGCACTAGCTTCTTGATAATTCCCACTTCTCTCTCCATGAACTCTTCTATTTGTTCCTTTTTGAGGCTTGGGGTCACTTGATCCTTCGTATTTACCTCTCTACTCATCCCCTTTCCTTGAGCCTCATATTATTCTTCGTCATTCTTCTCCTCATTCTCTTTGTTATACTCCTCATCTCCTTTATCTTAAAAATCATGCACCTCATAAAATATATGGCCTTCTCCTCCTTGAAGCTTGTCATCATCATCCTTATTGCCAATGTATCCATCTAGACTCTTTGTCTCTTCTAAATGTTCCTCATTAGTCACATTCGCTTCTTCCTTATCGGGGATTCTAGCACAGGAGATTCTTCTTTTTCTTTGTCTTTGACAGGTGATCTCTTCATTGGTGATTCCTTATGGGTGAGGGGATCTTCGTGTTCTGGTGCCTCTTCTTCGGGGTATTTGCGTTGACATTATACTTTTTCTCTCGCATGTAAGTACTAGGCTTAGCGCTTTCTTCCGCATGCTCACCCTTTGTGCGCTTAAACACATGGTGCCTTATTCTCTTGCACTTCTTCTCTTTCTCTCTTCCTTGGTGTGGCCTTATTCCTTCCTTTAGGTTCTTCAGAATGGATACATCTTTCTCCAAGTAAGCACCCTTTTCAAATTTTGGCCTTATGCATAGATACACCCTTGCTTTGCGGTCCTCCCTACAATCGGCAACGTTAAAGGCTTCATCATTTGTACTTCATGGGAGACATATTTCTCCATGTACGTGCACTTCTTTGGGTAGAGAAGATTTCGGCTAAGCTCACAGTGGTCTATATCTACCTCACTAATGTTGAACCTTAGTCTCTTGGCCTCCTTGAACCAATTGACTCCGGCTTGGAAGTATTACACGGTGAAGGAGAAGGGTAGCTGCGGCAAGATGGACTCATATTCCCATCTCACAATGCAGAAATGTTGATACACTACGAATTCTTCCTCTCCACTCATGAGGATGGGAAACTACTCGGGATCCTCCACTTTTCCCCAAATGCATCACATATTAATTTATACCACTTCTCCGGCATGCCTTGTGAGCGTCTGTGATGGTTTCACAAGTGTACTTTACAAACCTTTTTACGTGCGAGGGATCCTCTTCTGGATACTCCCAAATAATTATTTTTGGCCCATCGTGCACTTTGAAATATTTGAAAATTAAATGGTGAGGAGGAGGTTACCAAAGAGTATCTTCTCTCCCTCCTATGTGCTACTTCTGATTTCATCTCCGATGAAAGTGGAAAAGTTATAGATTGTTCCTTTTGATATCTTCTGGCATACATTTAGCCATTCCTTGTTCACTTGTGTCCATCATTCTTGATCATTGAGGTTGGTCACCAAGTGCATGGCCATCCTCATAACAGGTCTAGAATCTTAGAAACATCAAAGTATCATGACCCTTTCTTGTAGTCATACATGGCTACGATCCTTGATAGCCTCCTTATTTATCGATCATCATCTATGGTATATCCTTCACGAATGAGGCCTGTGAACTTAGATATCAGTTACGGTGTTATGTGCATCTTTCACCCTGTGAAATAAAAATGATCCTCATGCATACACGACATCAACCACTGGTAAAGGTTCTCAGGCTTTCCAAAGTAATGAAACTCATATAGTTGTAATAATCTAGCCTTCTCCAATTTGACCTTTACCTTGTTGTTGTAACAGGAATTCCGTCGACATCCTCTTGTCGGTGGGTGATCCAACTCTAGCACCATTTCTTTCTTAGTTGTTCTCATGTGATGGTTATAATCACTCATGGCCATCCTTCACAAGTGTGACTCCCAATATTTTCATAGCAATACCCCATTTGGGTACTACATTTCTATGTACCATTCTTCATTTGAGCTCACGATGGAAGCTATTTACTTTCCCTTGCCCTTACCCTTTTTTTTCTTCAGTGAAATGGTTGGTTTCTTGGGTGCCATTCTTCTAGTCGAGATGAGCTTAAAAATCCTTCCTCTTACTCTTCTCTACTACTCTACTCAATCCCAAAGCTCACTCCAATGATTCAACTCCTAGAATTAATCCTTCTTTCTCCATGCCCTAGCTACCAAACCCTAATGAGGAAAGCCATCCACAAGATGGCACTCTTCACACAACCTTTCCTCATAGCCGTGAACTCCTTCCTTCTGGTTTGTAGATACACTCTAGTCACCCAATAAAATTTCTCAGATTCTTCTTCCTTCGCATGAATTTCTATCTGGATTCCCTAGTTTGTAAGACCTTCTTTTAATTTGTAATCACAAGATAGAAAATGACTTGTCCAACCTTGATTTTTTAGTTTTTACTTCCTTCCAAAGAATAATATTATGCCACCAACCACTATACTTTAACATTAAATGTTACCTTTTCCACCAAGCTTACTTTAAGTGCCCTTACCCATGTGTTGTATCTAGCGTGAAAAATATTTTACAAACTTATGGTACATAAAAATCCAAACAAATTGAAGACTCTTACGTGCGCATCAACAACGCCAAGGAACTTCTTCCGTCCTCTTTCCTTATTCTTCCTCTTTCCTACCTCATGTTATTCCTACACTTTTACCTCTTTGTACATGGTCTCTGCAAGCCTTATCCTGAAACCAACCATTCTCATCCACCACTCTTCTACGTGCTTTCTTAACCTTACGTGATTCCTTCTACTAGGCCACTTCAACTAGTATTGCAGGCCTATACTTCACATCAATCCACCCCACACTAAAATATATGCATGGTCCTCTATTCATTCACAAGCTTGGAAAAATAATGTGGTTATCGGTGCACAAGGTGAAAAAAAAAACAAAAAGATAGGAACAAATAATGAGAAAGGGAAACACAAGAAAAGAAAATCCTAAAGGAAAATTCTAAGATAACTGACAATATTACCTTATTACAAACACCAAGAAGATTTATTTATATTAGGGCTTCAGCCTAATCCCATTGAAATGACCTGGTAATCTCCTCCCATCCAGCTTGTAATTAGAAAGTTCCCGAATCAAGAAAGTAAAAGATAATATAAGGTCCCAACCAATGGAATTTCAACTTCCCAAGATGGCGCAGATACTTAGAATCATACAACAATACCATCTACCTAACCTCAAACTTCTTGTTCTTGATATGATGATCATGTCATTCCTTTTGTCTTACTTTTTATTTCTTTTGACTCCATCTAGCAAGTGATCACCTTTTGTCCAATTGCATCAACTTATCAATTCTTTCTTCCAGCACTTGTTCATTAGCTAACCCTCCTACACACACTATACACAATGATGGTAACATGAATTCAACGGGTAAAATATGCTCTGCACCAAACATCAATTGAAATGGTGTGGCCTTGTCTAACCTTGTATAGGTTGTCTTGTATGCCCGTAGAACGACTGATAAATTTTCATCCAAATTTTTTCTTCCATCATCACGAGATCTTAGTAAACATGTGACTTGGTATCTTTTTGAATGCCTCATCAGTCCCATTTTATTAAGGGTGATAGGGGTAGTCTTGTGATGGGCCACCATAAATTCTCGCTAATAGAATCCTGACTGTTTCATTGAGAAAGTCTCATACCTATCACTTGTTAAAATTAAAGGACAACCAAACATGCTAATTATATTTTCCCATAAAAACATAGAAATTGTTGTTGTGGTGAAATCCTTTATAGGCACTACCTCTGTCCACCATGTCAAGTAATCGGTGCAAGTGATGATATACCACAAACTAGTCCTTCACATGGCTAGCGCAATTATCCCTACAAAGTTGATTACCCATTTTTCAAAGAGTTCGGTCTTGAGTATTGGTTTCAAGGGCATTTCATCTCTCTTTCTAGGTTTTCCAAGGCATTGGAAATGGTCATAGGCATTACAAAACTCAATAAAATTCTTGTAGATGGTTTCCCACCAAAGCCCTGCTAATAAGATATTCCGCGCAGAAAGCATTTCATACATAGTTTCCTTATGCAATTCCACTATGCACTTCTTCCATAATTTCCATGTGTTGATGTTCTAATACACATTACCATAGAATATCATCATGACCCAACTTATATAGGTATCCACTAATCAACATGTAGCATGCAGCTCATATTGTTAACTACTTTCTCTCTAGATGCTTCATTCCTTCTAGTGCCACTCCTATTTTTAAGAACAACTGCGATATCTTCCAAGTCCGAGGGTGCATGACATAACCTAAATAGTTGTGCATCCGTCATGGTATCTTTAATGCTCTTTGTGTCATCCCTTGTGTTAATCCTTGACAAATGGTTAGGCACTTAATTTCTCTTCTATGGTTTTACAACCACTTTGTGAACTCAAATTCTTGAAACAATAGGACCCAACGACATATGTGCCCTTGCATGCAAGCTTGTTGACTAAGTATTTCAATGCCATGTGGTTTGTGTAGAATATAAATGGTGTTGCCAATAGATACTGCCTAAAATTATGCAGCGCATAGATCATAGACAATGCTTCATGCTCAGTAGTTGTGTAATTTTGTTCTGCTGGTGTCAAATTTCTACTTGTAAAACACAAGGGATGATCAACAATTCCCTCACCAGTTTTGCTAGTACTACTCCCATAGCTTTCCCTGAGGCATCAACATACACATGGAAAGGCTTATCCCAAGAAGGAAAACATAGTATGGGCATTGTGACAAGCCTATCCTTCAAAGTGTCAAATGCATTCTTGCACCTCTCACCAATGAAAGGAACTCTTATGTTTTAGTAATTTCTCCAAGGGCACGATGATCTTGGCATACCCCTTGATGAATTTCCTATAATATCCCATATGCCCAAGGAATCCACACACTATAATTTGATTAGTAGGCTCCCTAATCCCACAATAACTATAACTTTAGCGGGATCTACTAGCAAACCTTCTTTACATATAATGTGTCCTAGCAGGGTTCCAAATGGAGTAGCAAAGACACATTTCTTAATGTTGAGGGATATCCTTAATTGTTGACATCTCTCAAACATCAGCCTTAAATTGTCACAATGGTATTTTACAAATCCATACACAGTCCATTCATCTAGGTAAACTTAAAGAAACTTATGGCTAAAGTCCAGAAATGCTTGTACCATGATGTGTGAGAAGACATCAGATACATTCTTCAATCCAAAAGGCATAACCGCATAGGAAAAACTTCCCCATTAAATGGTGAAATTTTTCTTTCTCTGGTTTTCCTTAGCAATTCTAAATTGGTGATACCCTAAGAACCCATCCATGAAAGAGTAGACTTCGCGCTCGGCCACTCCCTCTAAAATTTCTTCAATAAAGGGGGTTAGAAAAGGATCGATGACACATAACGCATTCGGATCCCCGTAGTCAATCTGATTCTTATCATACCATCCTTCTTGATACCGATAACCATTGGGCTTATCCATTCTAATTATTCCACTTCTTCAATGATACCGAGATGCTTGCTATCATTTTTTCTATTTCTTCCTTGAACCATACGCATAAATTTACATTCATCCAATAAGGCCTCTTCCAAATTGCAAATGCACCTTCTTTCAACTTGATCTTCATATCCCCCAAGGAATGGTAAATTCCTTTGAGCTCATGGTACCCATGAAGGAACAAATCCTAGAACTCGTGCAATAGATCAATGACCTTTGAAACCTTTTTTTCCAACCAATAGTCCCTAATGATAACTTCCTTAGGTTTTGTTTTTATTCCAATGTTAACCTTCTTTGTTTTCAAGGGCTCATGGTAGGCATGTGCTCACTCATCAGCGCTATCTTTGACTACACGCATACCTTTAGAATGGTTAACATCCAAAGTTTCCATCTCTTCACCATATACTACATAGACCATCTTTCCTTTTTCTTTTTCCATGCACATGCACTCAAGTTGTACTTCCTTTGATTCTTCTTCATTGAGGTGCATCTCCAAATAAGGCTCACCCAATAACTCTAATAGCCTATCCTCTGCCATAGCACTATCTCCCATTGTAAGGTGTTTGATCACCTATAACACCTTATCTATTGATGGCTTGGTACTCCTATACTCAAAATCTTGAATGAGATCATCCACCAACTCCTGTCAATTACTTATTTGACGATGCATCTCTGAATGAATATACCATATGTGTGCATAACCTTGTAAGATGGACTACAACTTATACACCCATAACAATGGTGGTAAAAATTCTTCACTTCTCATCCGGGCCTTCTCAAATGCTTATATATGAAATGAGGTGGTCTCTTTACCATGGTAGTCTTGGATGATCGTGTGCGTGTTGCTTCGGAGAAACTTACATAAAATGTGATTCTTACCTAGTACCACTCTAGGAGGTTATCTTGATGTGTAGCCCACTAGCATGCTACAGCTCTTACGAATAGGTTGTGACTAAGCATTACTCTTCTCTCATCCTCATTCTTCCACTGAGATTCCATTTCTTGTAAGAAAATTTTAGGGTATGCTTCTCCAGAGTAACTTGGCAACTTCTTTCATCCTACACGCTTGACTGAGCACTCCTTTTTTACCCTTATTACAAATCCTCTCAATTATCATCCAATCAACTCATAGGTCCCATGCACGTAATTTTCATATGGTATCACTCAAGGACTAAGCATCTTCAAAATGGATGACTCCCTCTGTGGGATGAATTATCTTAGGATCTCTAATGGAGCACACATAGATTCTGTCAAGGTCTTCTTCTCCTAAGGGCTTAGTATAGGCCATTGACTTCCCATCTCATTAAGGGAACAATCAACCTTTCTTCCTTGTTTTCAAATCTGATATATCCTTTATTAAACCACAAGTCAAAGATTGTTTTTGTAACATCATGGGTGCCCAAGCAACATTGGAAAGTTATCTTCCTCGATGAGCACCAAGACTTTGAAGTCTCTAGTGAACTTTGTCCCATGAATGGTGATAACTGCATCCTTCAAGACTCCAATGGGCATTGTCATAATCTTGTTTACCATATATAGCACATTCAAAGATGGATATAACATGGACCTTCCAATATGATGCCAGTAATCTAAGGTAAGAACATTGACCTCTACTCCCATGTTGATGAGGATATTACTCAGAAGTCATCCATCAACAACCGCATTCAAAGTAATCTCCTTATCATAGTCAAGGATGTGAGGAGGAAGGTTTGAATACAAAACCTTCCTTTGGAACTCTTCTCCCGCATGTAGTACCTTCTCTCTCAGCCATTCTCCTAGAAAGGGAATAATATTCTCTTTCCTTAACATTTTACATACTTCCTTGAACTCATCCAGGTCATTCTTTAGAACCTCAAGCATTCTTCCTTTACTCCAACTACCTCGATTTCTCCTTTAGACATTGGATCTCCCCTTGTAAACTCCAAATCACACCCATAGTCTCTTGATACACCTATTTATGATGAGCAGGGTCTAGATACTTTCCATGTACCACTTCTTCTCTTGAAACTAGTTTCCTTTGTCTTGGCATCTCCCAGTGCGCGTAGACTCTACTCATGTCATCACCAATACAAGGTTTATCCCTCACTCACGTGCCACTCTTGGCATCCATTATGAATCATCCTTATTGATTCTCACCATTCCAACACCTTTTTCCTTCCAGTGTTGTTGGTTCATATCCTCATAGATCTCTGGATATTATTCATACTTATGTTTCTTTCCTCACTATGAGCGTTGCAATGATCAAGACACTCACGTTTGTAATTATCTATAGATCCATACTTGTAATAGGTTCCTCAGGGGAAATCACTTTATCCTCCACCCTAATTATTGTGAGCATGAAATCCTCCACAAAAAAACCCTTCCACGCACTTCTCCATATGTGCACCCTTCATAACGACAATCATCATCCTTTAAACTGCTTGCAAAGGCTAGTCTAGTGCACACCAAGATTAATGGCATCATGAATATGATCAATCAGTATGCAATCCTTAGTATCATGGGTCATAGAGGTATAAATTATGTAATAGAAAGAAACATTCTTGTGAGTTATGTGTTGTAGTAGAGAGCATCTACTTGCATCATGATCCCCATGGTAGATCTCGAGTTTACTGTCATAGCGCGTACCAAATTTTGAGGGAAAATATCCTTTGCATGTCCTTCCACTTCACATTATGTACACCAAATCCCACTACAAACCTTATATTCTTCAAGTTTGCAGAAAAATTCTCCAACTAATTGGCCATTACAGTAATTTGAGTCTCCAGAAAAGGACTAACACCAGTATCAATGCTCCTAATAGCTTCAACGTGCGGTGAAAATTCCAATTCCTTGCGCTTGCAGTTTATGAAATTCTTGTGCAACAAATCCCTTTTAAATGGTGTTATCAATCCTCTGAAAAACCATTAAGCATGTTGAGAAGGATGAATGTCATAGGATATATTTGATAAGAGAATATTGAAACATGCATTATACTCCTGTACACTCTCTACCATTCCCTGTTAGATCTCCTTCAGAGCGCTGATGGTATTCTACTCAAAATTAGGGATATGGAACTTTACTAGGAATGAATTATTTAATGTGGTGTGTTCTAACACTATCTGATTGGGGTCATACTTCCTATAATAACTATGTGTGCATCCTTGCAATGTTGTTGCAAAAAGACTTGCCTTTCTCTCTGGGGTAGTGATCCTTTTCACGCGCCATAGTAATTCACACTTGTGCACATGCTCTGCAACATCTTCAATACCCCTATAGTCTGGTAAGTGTAAAGATATATTAAAAAACACTTGGGGAGGTGGCTAGGGTTCTTATCCTCCTGATCTAGAGACTTGGTTCCCTCTGGTGTTTCCTCCTCCACTAGATCCACTGGGATCCACTACGCCCCGGGTTCCTCCCGACCCACCGATCCACCTCCTATAGTCGAAAATTATCTCAAGTGGTCACACCTAGTGTTCTCAACATTGCACTTTGAAATACGCATCAATGGTTTGTGATATTGTCCCACTAACAGTTCTATGTCCCGTGCCACTCCCAGACATGATACCCAAACCTTGCATAGTTTCACCTTGTCGAAAAATTCCTCCAAATACGAATGGATGGATCAGTGCACCATGAATGTTTGAAATGAGAAATTATATCTCTTGGGAACATATCGGTTACTCCCACCAATACCAACTAGGTTAAAAATAATTCTCCCTTGATATGGGAAACCAAATGCCAGGGTTTGGTCATCAGGTGGGTTTAGATGTGTGCCGAAGGATCTCCTTTCTCCATGTGACAAAATATCATCAGAAGCTGAAGGGGCTTCTCTCCTATGCTTTCCAAGATGGGGTAGCACACATTTCTCAAGTTCCATGTCCTCTGCATGAACCTCAACTCCTTCCCACAACATATTCCTCCATAGATCCATCACACTTGTAACCTTGCATTGTCTAGTCATCTCCCTTTCATGAGCTTCACTATACTTGAGTCATATTTCTTCCCTTTCCTTTTCAACCATAATTTTTGTCATCTTCCTCCACCCTAGCTTCCTCTCCCAACACTAAAAAAATTATCCAGGATATGGGAAATGCTTATAAACTGAAAGTAATGACCAAGATATTCATAGCTAAAGGAATAACATGCAAAAATGATCCTCTGGGCTCCCTCAGAAACTTGAACTCAGAAACTACTGGGTAATAATACGCAAAAATGGCATATTCAAGAGTATAACTGGTCAACACTCCTTTCCACTAGTGATCAACATCATGCATCCAAGTTAGATCTGCATCTTTTAACCTCTAAAAGTCATCTTGGTTCCACATGTATGGTTTGTAATACAACCTTGTTCTGGATGCATATGTTGAAATTCATTCATATAGTTCTACTGGAAAACAATATAATAATGTATCAGACAACTCATGGTATAGGTTCTCTTCTACCCATCTAGGCACATCCAAATCAGGTCTAGTGGTGAATCTTTGAGAAAACTCATCCTTCGTGATCTTTAACCATGTTTCAATACTTTCTAAGGTCAAACACTCAGTCATCACACATCACAGGGGACAAGGATGCATTTTGTTTCTCACAAGAACTTAGAAAAGAGGTCCCAAAAAGAACTAGGATGTAGTCATATTTTATACCCTTAGACCAATAGTCTAGTCCCATGTGCATCAGCCTATCACCCAATGGGCATTGGGCACTCACCCGAGGCATGTGCGAGTGTTGAGTCTCTCCTTTATGTGAGTATTGTGAGAATGCATCATCTTATAATAGATATTCAAATGGAAATGAGTAGAAAAGAACCATGCAACATTCTAAGAACCTAGAACAAGTTGTCATCTCATTGCATCCAAAAAGGGAAATAACAAGCAACATATGGAAATGGTTCATACAGAAAGGAAATGCATAAGTATTATACTTCTGAACACATATATGAGTTATAACAGAGCCTTATATTCATATTAATAGATCTAGTAATCCACATTACATCCCTTGAGGTCATAACAGACCTTCATATAACCATGTAGAGCCAAGTCATGCATCGAACTACACTATGTTCATCACATTACAAAAATGAATACAGACCCATCCCTTTAAATGTGCCATGATTCCTATATTCTCCTAATCCCTAACCCTTAGAATCCTTCATCCTTTTTCTGCAGAGATTCTCCTTTCTTCAATTCTTTGTGTCTTTCTTCTATCGACGCTTGTATTTATAACCTTAATAACCACCACCATGCCTTTCTAAAGTTATAGATCAGTTTCCAAGTGTCGAGGTGGTCCTCCATGGAAGAATTCCTTCTTAGATCTGATCTCTCCACTCTTTGCAATGATGTCTTTTGGAACCTTCCATCGTATGCCTGGAATATTCCCTTTTAAATTGACAGTCACTAGGTTGGCACCTTATCCACAAGGGTCATTCTTTTCTCGTGTGCTACCTGGGATGCCTAATATGGATAAGTACAAAACCTATCTTGTCTTGTGCATGTGCATTGTATGTTTTGTAAAACACTACTAGAAACTTTCCTGTGTGCCTTCAACCCACACGCCCGTCTTCAACTAGGTCCTACACACCCACGCACCTTCTCATCCTATATTTTGGGGCCTAACAAGACTCTTGTTTAAGGTATCATATTTTTGTTTAGGTTATTGAATTAGTGTTTAAGGTGACACATTTCTTGTTTATTATGTCACATTATTTTTTACGGTGTTGCATTAGTGTTTAGGGTATCACATTTGTTGTTTAGGGTGTTCCACTTATGTTAGTTATTCTCATTAGGGTGTCTAGTTATAAGGGTGTTGCATTAGGGTGTCATGTTAGGGTGTCACATTATAGTGTCACATTATGGTGTCACATAATTATGGTTTCACATTAGGGTTTCATTCTAAGTTGTTAAATTTAAGAGTCACTTAAGGTTTCATTAGGTAAAATTTCAATAAATCAGGTTAAAATTGAGGAAATTAGGTCAAAATTGGGGAAATTAGGCCAAAAGTGGGGAAATCGGATCAAATTTGGGAGTTTAGGTCAATTTTGTCAAATTAGGGAAATAAGTCAAAATTAGGGGAAAGGGTGTTGTAGATGAGTGTGTCATTCTATGTTAGCAAATTTGGATGTTGATTTAGGTTTTATTAGGTCACAAGTTAAATATTTCTTATTAAATTACTCAAATATAGTCTACTTTGAGGGGGATACTTCCATAAATTAGGATAAATGATTAAATATATTGAATGATATGATATGTGATGCCTTTGGCAAAATCACACCCCTATATTTATATACATAATTATGAAGGGTGACACCCTTTCATCTTAATTAGTTTGGCATAACTTATTTATTACTTAACAAATAAATTGAAGATTAAGGTTAGGTACTCCACTACATAACCTTAGTAATCATATGAATATATAATGTTAAGGACATAACATGCAATTTCCCTTTAGAGAAGTGTTTCCCTCAATACTTAGCAACCTAAAATGTTGTATCATAAATTTTTCATCTTCTAATGTTAAATAATCAAGTGGTAGCTTCTTCCAATTAATGAAATTTTTGTAATTTATCAATTTCTTTGTTTCCTCACTCTTTTCTCAATGAATTTGTTAGGTTACATAATGAAATTTCCTTCTTCATCTACTTTGGGTAAATTTGAATCAACTTGGAGCTTGGTGCTGATTAGTTTCCAAGTGACTCTTATTTGACTAGATGGAATAACCATAAATTTTTATCGACCCTTATGTGTTTGAATTGTAATCTTACGATTTTCACCCTTCTTGAGTTTTTTTAGGTTTTACACCCTAATCAAATAAGGAGTGAAACAAGAGCTACAAGGAGTGAAATTAGCTTCCAACATTAACTATTTAATATCATAATAACACATTAATAATTGTAAAAATGTACAAAATGCAATAAAAACTCACAAATACATGGGATTGAGAGCACTTAGCAGATTATAGGTGAGTTTGGGAAAATATGGATGATTTGGATGATGATATAGGGGTATCTTGACCTAATAATGCTTTGTAGAATGAAACTATAACCTAAGGATATACTTGGGTAGGACCATACAATAAGGGTATGAATGTATGTATGGTATTGACCTATTTTAATAATTTTACACCTATTCAAAATTGTGTTTTGTGACTTTCTAGGTTTGTTTATTGTTTGATTATCTTTGTCACTCTCTATTGGTAACTTTTGATCACACTACAAGGGTATCTAAATACTCTTATCAATCTTTCAAACCATAACCATGGATCAAGTTATACAAAAAAAATTAGTTGGGTTGTAAGAACCCCCTGCACCACCGATGTTCGAACTAATTCGAAGTGGCCTTAAACCACATGTCATTCTCTACCTAGTATGTGATATCTAGTTGGAATGCATTCATATTTGACATCCTTCCTTTGACAATTCTTGACTTGAGTTTCTCTCTTACATATATAGTTAAGTGAGTAACTCAGGGATAATTTTAGTGGCGAATATTCATAATATGGTGAATATTCCATTTTTGAAAAATTTGAAAAGGTAAATTTTCTGGCATGGGTCAATGACCTATTTGCCTAAAAATTACAGTTTAATTTTTTTAGGGGTCGGCTTCACCTACCCTTGAAACTATCCCCTATATAATCCTAGATTATTCGCTAGGTAGAACACTATTAGCTCACTCATACCACTTGGGGGCATATGTATTATCAAGTATAGTAAACACATGATAAGAGGGTAGAGGCTACAAACAAACGATAGGAGGGCAGAGGTCAGTAGATGTGTGACAAATATTTTTTGATGTGTGATAGGGAGAGCTTTTTAACACGTGACATGGATAGTTTGTTGATGCGCGAAAAATGTGCAAAGGAAGTAGACATGCAATAGAGAGTTTTGTGAAGTGCAAAATAGAGATTTTATTGTCACGCGACCAAAGGGAGGAGGCTGCAGATGTGTGATAGAAGATTTTTATCGCGTGTCAACAAGGTTGTTATCGCGCTCTTATAAACCTCACCGACCCGCATCAACAACCTTGTTAATGTGTGTCATTGAGGTTCGTTGATGTGCAACAATAACCTTTTAACACGTGACATGGAAATTTTGTTATCACGTGACCAGAGGGAAGAGGCTGCAGATGTGTGATCGAAGATTTTTTGTCGTGCGTCAACAAGGTTGTTGTCATGTGTCAACAAACCTCATTGATGAGCATCAAGAAGGTTGTTAACATGTGACAATAAACCTTGTTGACATGTGACAACAAATATCTTGTCGCGCATCTCGCAACCTTTTTATCACACCACTTAAAAATTAAGTGAAATTATTTTTTCGGGCCCCCAAAAATTCACCTTCCCACGAAACCGGTTTCGAGGATATTTGCTAGGTATTTTCCACCTCTGATTTCCAAGAGGTCTCTTAAAATGAACCCTGGAGTAACTTTGAATTTATGAAAATGTGGGAAGTTGTCCCTAGACATAGATGTAAGATTCAAACCTAAATATGGTGATGTTATAATTAATGTGCGGTGTATTTTTGGAGTGTAGGGAGCTTTCAGTACATTTTGTGCTAGCTTTTGTAATATGAGTCTATAAGAGTGCTAACTCCTAAAGGAGGTGAGTTTCACTTTTTATATATGATTTTGAAGGTATTTCATGTTAAAATGGTTGAATGAGGAGTATTAAGTGATCCAGAGAATAATGTGCAACAAAAATTTTGGGACCAAAGTGAGCAAGGTCAAGACCATACATTAGGTCGACTATAAAGACGTTCACTCCCAGTTTGTGCGTTTTTGAGCTATGATTAATAATTTGTAATATGAAGTTTGGAAGATAACAATTGGATTTTATTTTTTTCATGTATTCAATTATCTAAAATCGTTGACATATGAGTTTATAAAAGAAAGCAAGCTAGACAAGAGACCTAGGGATGTACTAGATGAGAATGTGTAAAGTTCACTTGTTTAAGAGAGAGAAAATGTTAAGAACAACAATTTCAAAGAGTAGAATTACCAAATTTGAGTGTCTACATTTTCACCCCTTAAGAATGAAATGAAATTACATGCTTAAAGGAAAAGATACATGAGTGTGTAGACAAACTTTATATTCACGCAATGTTTATTTTGTAAGATCTCTCTATATTGCTGTTGGCACGATCCATGATGAAACTCGCAACACAAAATGTATTCAATTTCCATGATAAAATATTCAACTTTAACTCAATGTAAGGATGTAATGTAAATGAAATCTAAAATTGTAAACTATCATTGAGCAGTTGTAACTACAACTTTTTAGGTTGATTAATAACATTGAAAATGTATTTTTGAGGAGCCTTAACATCATTGGTCTTTCCCTTAAATGTAAATTTTCTTTAAGATTTAGCATGAGATGGATTAAGAGTGCTAGCAACATACTTGAGATTATTCATATGTAATAACTTATCTTCACGTTCTTTTAGTGTATGAAATAGATGGTCAAATGATTTGAATTTTTCAAACATGATTGATTTTTGTAAAGGAAGAAGAAATATATGTGTAAAGATATCTTTTAAGTCACTATCAACGAGGATATTATTCATCTTGGTAAGCATGGTTTGATAATGTAAGACATAATCATTGATATGTTCATCAAATCCTTGGTGTAGCTTAGAAATTTGTGCATAAGAAACCTTATCTCCAATGTTGATAGCAAAGTGGGCTAAAAATTGATTTTCCAATGTAGTGAAATAATGTGTGGAGAGATCATAGAAACAATGTAAATTTCTTAAGGATCCTATGGAATAAATTGGTAAGAAGATGTTATAAGATGCATAATCAATGCAAGCCACATGAAATAATTTAAGATGTTCTATAGGATCACCTTTGCCATCATAGATAGGAAGTTTAGGTGTACAAAACCAAGAGGAAAATAGTAAGAGGCCACATCGGGAGCTAGTTGATTGTATAAGAATTTTGGAGAGTCCATGACATGAAGAGAAGTGGAAAACCCTTGTTGAGATTGTAGGATTTGAACTTATAACGTGTGAACAAGGGTTTTAAGAGTTTGTGTACTAGATCAAGAAGCATGTGCACCATTGGAGATGGGAATTGTATTAGCAATAATGGTTGTAGGAATAGACATGGAAACATTGTGTATTGACATGCTAGGTTACCCTTAGAATGTGGGGAACATTCATGTAGGAATAATATATGTTTATAAGTTATATTGTGGAGCATTATTAGTTTTATATCATGCATAATATAGTAAGATATCAATGTCGAGGGATACTCTTGTAAAAATTATTTAAATTGTTGGGTGTCATCATCGATAAGGTCCTAGGTATGATCTTTAGATTTTGTATTGGAAGCATCACCTCGAGAATGATCAAGATTTATAGTTATGATAAAATTAACAAATAGATCATCATGGACTTGGGGACAAGATTGAATAAGGGCGGGATGTGATCATAAGATGTGAGAAAGATACATAAATATTAATAATGTTCCCAAAGAATTGACATGATAAAACATAATATCCACACACAATAAAACATAATATAAACCCTATGGAAACAAAGGCACAATGTTTAATTCTCGAGTCGGGTTCACCAAATGTTTTTAACCTTTTTGAGTTTGATTAGGATTTTTACATGATAATCAAACAAGGAATGAAATAATAGCTATAGGGGATTATAATGACTAGTTAACTTGTAAAATTAATCATTAAATATAATAATATTGCATTAATACTTGCAAAAATATACGTAATGAAATATAAACTCACAAATACATCAGATTGAGTGCACTTAGCTGATTACAAGTGATTCTGGGAAATTTTGGGTGATCTGGATGTTGAAATAGGGGTATATGGACTGAGAATTCTCTATAATTGAAACCGAAACCTAAGGATCTACTAGGGTAGGATTATACAATAGGGGCATGAACACATGTATAATATTGACTTATTTATATCATTTTTCAACTACTTAAAATTTTGGTCTGTGAATTTTAGGTTTATTTCTTGTTTGACTCTCTTTTTCCCTCTATCATCATCATTGTGAGGGTATCTCGAATAGTATACTCAATATTTTAAACACTAGCCATGGATGAAGTCTAAAAAATAGAAATTAGTTGGGTTGTGGGAACCCATGTACCACTGATATTGGCTCTAATCCAAATAGGCCTCAAACTACACACAATTATCCACCTAGCATGTAATATCTAGTAATAGTGCAATTATATTTGACATATTTCCTTTGAAAATACTTGAATTGAGTTTCTATCTTGCAAATCTAGTTGAGTGAGTGAAGTTATGAGATTGTAAATGTGGGAAGCTGTCCCTAGACCTATTGGGAAGATTTAGACATGTAGATGGTGCTTCCCGATGAATGTGCAAAGGTATTTTCAGATTTTTGGGAGCTTTGGGTGCCTTTTCCACTATATTTTGTAATATAATTCCATAAGAGTGCTTGAGAGTGCTAGGTCTTAAATGAGGCAAGTTTTACTTGTTTATATGTATGCTTCCGAAGGTGTTTCAAGTTACAAAGGCTTCTTGAGAAGTAAGTTTCCCAAAGAATAATGTGTACCAAGAATTTTGGGACCAAAGTGAGCAAGGTCAAGATCATACATTAGGGTTAGGACCATACAAGTGTTCCCGACCCTACTATATGTTTTTGTCCTAGGAGTGATAATTATGTAATGTGAATTTTGAAGTTGACTAGTGAAGTTTTTGAATATTTTTCATGCATTCAATTCTAAAAAACCTACTGATAGATGAGTGTGTAAGAATAAGAAAGATAGATGAGATATCTGGGGATGTACTCAATAAGAATGGGTAAAGTGCATTTGTTTGAGAAAGAGAAAATCGTCAAGAATAACAACATCGAAGAGTAAAATACCCAAATTTGAGTTTCTAAACTTATGTAAATCCTCATTCTAACTATAATATGATGGTGTCTTGAACATAAATATAACTTAGTAAAGAAAACAACACATTTCACTTCATCAAATAATGCATAAATGACATAAAAAAAAAACTTATCTTTGAGAGTGATCTTATTGAGGATCCTCTAGTTATTCTAATTCCTTGTGCACCTTATCTCTAATTCCTCCATTTTTCTAACAATAATCATTAGAGATGAATACACATTTTTATTGGGAAAACAATGCATGATTCAACCATTTCCATGACTGATTTAACAAAAATATAATTTATGTTAAACCCTAATTACAGAGTCACGTATGATAAATAAATGATAAAGTACAAATTTGACACAAACAATAATCTAGATAAATATGAAACCCTAAGTGCAAGAGAGGGAAAGAATGAATTAGATAATTTACACTGATGCTATAACTGATCTAGATTGGAAAAATGATGAGCAGAAGGGTAGATCATTGAAACTATACTCAATAAATTCTAGAGTTGTCAGATGAGCCTGGACTAGGGCACTTGGACTGGGTTAGGGGTGCCTAGGCACTAGATTCTTCTTCTGGGCCTCTGTGACTGCACAAGAGCTTAGAACTTGATTTTTTTAGTGTCACAAGATGGTCATTGATAGTTGTTGTTGGTCACTTATATGTCACACTATGATCACAAAATTTTCCTGTAACTTGCAAATAGATGTTGACCTACAAAATCCTCAAACTACATCAAATCCCAAAAAGAAAATATGCAATATGGGGAGTTGGAATGACCCCAATGGTCACCTGACTTAGTGAACTTATGATTGAGTGTTGAACTTCATCTCATAATACATGAAGTTATTTTACGTGTGTGATAGAATCGTGCCCTAGGAATCCCTTGTGTAAGAGCACGTGATAGCGGGCGATAGCTAGATTTACCAATATAAATAGATATGTAGATGTAAAAATGAACTTCCCCTTCCTATGAAGTGTATGCAGAAAATGTAGTCACTTTTCCCTTATATGAGTTCTAAATGAATGCCTTTGATGTTATTAAATGCCTTTGGATGCAACCTTATGTGATGATAGTATATGCTTAGAGCTTGGGATTTTATTATGGTTATATATATTTATATTTATATTATTCCCTTGGTTAAATTTCATAATTGAAAATTGGAAGGCTGACCCATAAGAAAATAAGATGCCTAAATGATAAAAGAAGCCCAAAAAGCACAAGTAAAGTAGGAAGAGGTTGGGGGTACCCAAAAGGATGAGAGCGCCCGAGAGCCGGTATCTTGTCTGGGTGTTGGTGTCTAGATTCATGAAAGATAAATAAATAAAGTTTAAATCAGGATGTAGGATGTGTAAAACCAAAGAGAAATAAATAAATATATAAAAGAGACCCAAAAATAGTAGTCAATTACTAGTTTTCTCACTTAGGAATCATATGAATGTAAGTATGCTTTTAGGACCTAGAAATGTACCAAAGTTCATGATTTTATGTCTACATTTACCCAAAAAAAAATTTATTCCTTGAATACTCCATAACATAAAGTAGATAAGATATTCATACCTGATAACCATGTAGAGTGTGATGATAGCGTGCCGAGGAGACAAGTGAAACCGTGGAAGCTAAGAAAAAGGAATTGATGCTAGGGGTAAAGCGTATTATGTTGTACCATTTTTTAGCTATTGTTTTTCTTGATGTGGGGATGCTTCTTGTTGCATATTAAGGATGGAACTACAAAAGAAGAGTGAAAGAGTAGTCAAAGTCATGTATAATGAAAAAATCTTGAAAAGGTATATAAAAGCATGTAAATGTGTGTAAAAATAAGTAAAAGGAAAGTGTGTGCATGATCTCAGTAAAGAGTGAAAAGGATAGAAAAATGTCATGAAATAATGTAGGAGAGTGAGTTTTTTGGGTGATCTCACATCAATTGCAATATTTTTGGGTGATCTCATGCCATGGTAAAAGAGTATTGGGGAGAGAGGTCTAGTGTTACTCTCCTACCGTGAATGCTTCCTAGATTTATTGTAATGCCCCAATCTCTTACACCTTACCAGTAAGGGTGTGGGTTACTTTGCAAAGTAACTTGTCTTTCCAAACACCCCAATTTGGTGTTGTCAGAATGTACTCACATTTATAAGTTAGTTGAATTGAGACCAAATTCCACGGGAACCTAAAAATGGGCTAAGTCTAAAATTAGGGAACCTAAAATTGGTTGAGTTTGAAATTTGGGAGAGCCATCCAAAATCTAGATTTTGCATTTGATCTCCTTGATGTCTGAAACCACTCTCAAACATCCTAGAAGTATATACATAAAATATAACTTAAAGTATAAGAAAAATAAAAGGATATATATATATATATATATATGTAATTAATCTTATACTTAAATATATACTTCCTTCTACGAAATATTAAATAATTTTCTTTAAAAAAAGGAATAATAATAGTATTTGATGATTAAAATAAAATAAAATAATGTTTATAAATGATTATATATGGAGGGTAGCTATGATAAATGAAATATGTGTAATAAAATAATGAGCCGTAATATAATAAAATAGATCGATCACAAAAAAATTAAATTTCCTTGATGGATATTGGTGAAGGAGTGGTTGGAGGGTGTGGTTGTCATTTTATTTAATATTTTTCCCCTACCTCAACACATTCTTAGACAACCATTTAAAAGGTTACAAGAATAGGAGTCCGTTAATGCAATATTAATTGTTTTCGTGGTGTAGGATGGATTTCCCACAAGCATTTTAGGAGGTAGTTTATTCCTTATTTTCTTGTTGTTCAGTCGATTAAGTTCCAAAATTTATGACACCTCCTAGGATGTGCCAATTCCAAAACAAGAGATATTCTAGCATCTTTCCAAATCCTGCACAAAAATTGAATCTCTTGTGAGATGTTGTAGTGCAGAGTGCCTCTATACATGTGTATGTAAACGTGGGTGCTTGTAAATTGTTCAAAAACATGATTGGAATGTTTTAAGGACCACTTCTTGCTTGATACATGTTGGGGAATTTTTGGAAATAGTTTACATCCATATTACTTTCCCTTATATTACAGGATGAATCAAATGCTCCAATTTGAATTTGGCTACCTATGGTAAATAAATTGTGTAGTGGATTATTGTATGGTTACTTTGTTTACTTTCATGTTGAGTTTTCCCGTTAGCCATATCCTCCCAACCGTTCCTATAGGAGATTTGAAACTAGTTTTGATTAAACCTCCCCAACAATAATGACAAAGGGATGGGTGTAGTAAGTAATCTTTGTAGCACCTCCTCCAAATTACATCTCTCTATTTAATGTTGTGATTTTGAAAGTAGCAAGGAAGGAATTGAAATTTCATGAGTTTTTATTATTGTATATGAGGTTTTGAGAGGAAAAAGAATATGTATTTGTTAGTTCTTCTTCCTAGAGCATTAGAAATATGGGAGCATATGAAAGGGCCTGTGAGCTATTTATGAAAATGTATTTATAAAATGTAGCAAAGTGTTGATAATAGTGAATCATTTATAAAAAATGGAAATAAGACAAGGGACTTGAGATAGTTGTCAAAATGTTTTAATAAAACGTGGTTTGGGATTGACAATGATAGAAGGATTTTAAAAAATGCCCTAAGAGTCTTGGAATGGAGTATGGACATTCACAAAACCATATTAGAGTAGGAAATGGTTATGTAGGCGTCATCATGCAAGTGATGGAGGACATGAATGCAAAATGTGGAAGCTTAGAAAAAGCATGGGAACTACTTGATGAAATACCTTAGTGTGGAGCTTTAACGAGTCAAGAATAAAATTTCTTGGAGAACCTTGTGCAACATTTCACCACTCAAATTTAGAAGCATGGTTTTATAACCCTCATCTGGAGTATTTTTTATTTCTATTTTTCCTTTTTGCAATGATATCAAAATTTAATAAAAGGCTAAGCCTTCAGTTTAATTAAATAAAGTGTAGTACAAACCATAGAAAAATTATTTTTTTCCATTCAACCTGTTCGATTAATCCGATTAAAACCTCGTAGTTTCAAACCATGCCCTAATACATTTGGTAATACATGGTAACAATATTGGATAACTATACTCACTTGAATTGGTGACTTTAGAGTGAGTTTGCAGTTAAACACACCAATAGTTTACTTGCAAAAGTTAATAAAACACATATTTTAGAGATTCAAAAAAACATCTTTCCGCACTCGAAATGGGAAGATTACATTTTGAATAGGTACCTTTTCATGTGGGATATTGGTTTGAACCTTGGGATGACCTCATAGGTTTGTTCGAGAACATTTCATAGCCCCTCTACGAGCCCTATTAGCCATTTTTCCAATCTTGGGAAGATGCTCAAACTTAAAAGTTGAGTTTAGTTTTGGCTTGCCATTTATGCCTCATGTGATGAAATGGATATTTGTTTATGTAAACCTATAATATTTCTACACGAAAAATGTTTACAGCTATTACTCTTGAGAAAAACACCTTGCTGTTTAGTTTTACAAAGGGGTGTTATAGGCCTCTGATCAATGAATGACTAGACCAAACTATTCCAACTACGACCGGTGACCCCAAAAAAGTAGCCACCGTTTGTACCTAGTTCACCAATTCATAGTTCCTTTAACTCCAATGAATTCCCTATATATATGTGAATGTATATGATTGGTATTGTGGTGCTTTGACCATCAAAAATTTGTTTTCAAACATACTTTTATATCCACTTGGGCTAAATTTGGACGTTTTGCAAACTAGCAACAAAATTAGAAAACACTGTCGTGGACCAATATTAAGTTAATTCTTTAGCATTCAAAGATGTAGGAACTAATATATGATGTCATGAATCTCAAATTGGTTTTTTTTTATAAAAATTGTTTTTGGGAAAATGTGATGTTTCTCTCTCCTCTCTACCACTTTTTAGATTTGAAAATGAAAATGTATCTCTTACCTCTCCTATTATGTAAAGTGGTTCTTTCTTTACAAATGGAAAAGTAGTAATCATGAGTTCTATTAGATCGTGGTAGAATTCCATGCTAGCGTTATCACTGACCCATGCTCTAATGGATGTTGCAGGTTGGAAATAGCATGAAAAGGAAGATAAATGAAGGAATTTGACTATATTCTTGTCTTTAAATTGCAAAATGTATAAAATGATGTGACATATTTTATATTTGGATAATTAAAATTATTTACTATCTTTGAAAGGAGAAAATTAAAATAAATAAAATTTAGTTATTCCATGTGTACATTGAAGGTTAAATGTCATTGTTATTTAATGTTGTTATGTGAGATTGAGTTATTAAAACAATCATTACATTAATAATTGGAGTTTTTCCATCATAAAAATTAAATCATTGGTTCAAGATTACCTTGCATTGGCCACATAAATGAAATTTTTTATGACCATATTATTACATCTTCACTCCTAGTTAAATCTTGTTGAGTACGAAAAACCTTATCATGTTCAAACAAAGTTTAAACCTATTGCCAGTTGTTTCCTGATTTTATACTTGGAACAAGCCTTGCTTTACCACTTCCAAGGCTTAGGTAGATTTTTTGAAGGACTTGAATACAATATTTGTATCCTATCTCTTTGAGTGGGAATATTATCATTACTCCTAGGTGTCATAGTGCTAGATTTACCCTTGAGAAAACTAATCCTTATCTATTTGTATGGTTCTTAATACTCTTTGCGTATCCAAATCTACACGAATATATTTTGGGTGTTTCACTCCTAAATAATATAATTAAAGAAATTTAAATGACACAATTGAAGAATAGGTCCTAGTATCCTACACTTGGAACTAAGAAATTAAAACCCCTTAAGCTCCTTGCTAATAGAAGTGTCCCCATCATAAGATGTATTGAAGTACCTTACTTTCTGAGAAAGTTTATGAGGCATGGGTAATTGGTTACCATAATTTTTGCCTCATGGTAGAGATTAAACCCCTTAAACACTAACAAATTTAATACTTCATGGATATCTTAGGATGATTTTTAGTTAAGGACCCCTAATGCATATTTCCCAATAAGAGGAATAGTGTCGTAGAAGGCATTTAAATTCATATTATTATATTGAATGTCCCACATGTAAAACATATACCTTAAATTCTTAAGTTGTCAAAGTGCAATAAAAAGATGTATGTTGTATGAGATAATACCCCTCAAAAGCTTATTTTCACCAAGGGAAGAAGTAATATTATATGTTTCGTAGTGTTTCTAAAATGATGCAAACCTAAGAAAAATTAAATAATGTAAATGAATTACGAACAAAATTAAATGAAATGAATTTTGGTGCAATTGTTTTGGATATCTCACACACCTTGAATGAGGTCAAGTGGTTAAAAATGTTTAATATGATCTTGAGAAAATGAAAATAATGGTACGTATCCTAAGTGATCAACATTATAACAATGGAAAATTGTAATATTCAAGGAAGGATCCTTGTTCACATTCATGACCAAGTTTAAAAACAAATGTGGTAATTGATCAAGTAATCTAAAAAGGAAAAGAAAATTATTTTATTTTATGTATCTTGTGGGTTATCCATATCTCTTATTCATCTATTGGTCCCTCTTTATTTTTGGTACTATTCTTGTTGAAACCAATGTGTTGTGAGTTATTGTTACTCCATTCATGTGTTTATGAGTTTGAAGGAGTACTAATTTCCTTAAACCATGTTTAACACCCATGATTTATATGACTATAAAACAAGCCATGTGATGTGCTTGGTGATGGTCAAAGACCTCTCTCTCTCTCTCTCTCTCTCTTCATCCTCCTTGTAAATTCCTATTTTATTTTGCCATCATTTGATGGGATGTATGTTATTTAATGCTCATTTGAGTAGTATGTGGTATCTATATGTTGTGTACTTGTTTAGTACTCATTGTGAGACTAACAAGTGTTTTGTGTGTATGGGGGAAGGTAGGGTCATTATGGAGGGATAAGTAAAGATAAAAATTGAAGTAAAACTTGTGTTACATTAAGGAGGAACCAAAGGTATGTGGGATTTGTTCTAGTGGAGTGATAAGTGGGTTTTATAATAAACTAGGTGGAGGGATAAGTGGCATGCATTTTATTTTACTAGAGGAACTAAGAACTTATGCCCCATACCTTAGTGGAGCGATAAGTGGCATGGATTGACCCTAGTTCCCTTTGTAAGAAATTAAGGGATTGGTAGTGCATGTTAATGTTGTGAATGTTCCCAATAATCTCTCCTTCAAGTCTCTTACAAATGATTGAGATGGTGATACATATTTGATTGAATGTATTTTATCCTTCTCCTTTTTTTTAATATGGTGAACACTTTTTACTGGAGCTATGAATCAGAGAGTTTAGGGACCCCACCCTTACAACAACCAGGATATATCAATTAAGATCAATACTAAGTGAACCATGAGTTGCCACCAAGAACACACATCTAGGTAATCATGAGCCACCATACATGATCACACCACAGGTGAACCACAAGTCGCCATAGTTGAACCTCTAAAAATCACAAGATGCCACACAAGCACACACACCACAGAAAACCACATGGTGCCACACACTTCCGAACAGTCTTCTTGATCTATAAAATCCTCTCGTGTAAAATAGCTTGCCAGCTATACCACCTTAGACATTACCACCTTGAATGAGGATTGTGCCTTAGTGGGATTTGAGCTTGGGTGGAGGTGAAAACAACCATCCGACTTAACCGCTCCACCTGCACTCCAATTTTCTTATTTTCTCCTTCTCTTAATGATTAACCTTGGTGGATTTAATTAATTTCTATTTAGAATACATGTGCATTTATAGATGTGTTTTATTTTCCTTATATGCATGAGTATGTGTTGTATGTGTGTATGTTGGGGACTTTCATTGCCAAATGTGGATGGATGAGTGTTGTTATGGTGTATGGGATTTTCTTGTTTATTTTTGTGAGAAAAAAAGGTTGGTGAGACTAGTCTTAGTGGATCAATAAGCAAGGATGAATAAGTGCATTTAATGCTAGTTTGCATGAATTCTTGGAGGAAACCAAGGCTAGTCACCCTTACTTAGTGGAGGGATAAGTTGAAGTATTGGCACCATTTCCCTTGACAAGCCATGTTATGATTTGCGTATTGTTTTTCTCATTTCTAATGTTTTGTTAGTATTATCATCTCCTTGTTTTGGACATACATGTGAAGTGACACATGTTGTGATTTTGGTTTAGGAATTGTGTTATTGGTATGCGTGCCCAAGTGATAATGTAAGTGTTTTTATAAGTGTTATAAGCTTTTAAGTTTAAAAGAAAAAAATTATTTATATTGTGTTTGTGTTGCTAGTGTGGGTGTTACATTTATAAACCACTATAAATGGTGTGATCCATGTTTAGTTTCATGTAGAAAATAGAGAAAGAATGCATTATGGTTATTAGGGGACTATGCATGTATTGTGAAAACTACTCTGTGAATTGTGCTTATATGAGAAAGTAAATGTAAATGCCCCTTGTCATAGGTGCCTAGGAAAGGTTAGGAATGCATAGGTGGTAATATCTATATCCTGGGAACTTTTTTCTATGTTGAATCGAGGATCCATGTTAAAATTTGGCCATTTTTGTAATCGTATTCTATTTTGTTTATGTACCAAGTGTGTTGTAATGTTGTATGTGGTGACTAATTCACCCAATGTATACCCCCCTCATTTGGGGTATATGCAACATTATTAGGATAATGTGGCCCAAAGGAGAGGAACAAATACTAATCTAAAATTGTATCCCTCGAGGGGGAGGGAATGTGCATGGTAGAAACCAAGGAACATGCAAAGAAAGTGTGTAAAAACATGTGTTACTAGAAAAATAAGCAAGCATGACATATAAAAGTAGTGAAAAAGTGAATGTACATACAAAAGAAACCACAAAAATTGGGTTTCGTACATGGGACATCACTCACAATATCACAAGATAATCAGGGATGAAGCAACCAAAAATAGATAGTGTGCACTCAATATAAATGACATAGCCCACAAACAATGAAAAACAATAAAAATCAATGGAAACTAGTAGTAAGAAAAAAGTATCGACAACCATGGTGGAAAATAGTTCCTACAAGACCAATGCTACACATGAAGCACCTGTTAGCATTTTAGAAAGATAAGAAGTATGTCAAAGTATGTATAGATCAATGTAAAATAGTGTGCTAGTAAGAATAGGAAGTAGTAAAAATGAAACAATATCACATGTAGTGTGTAAGAGTAGGAATGTAGATGCTCCCAGGAGCCTTGGTGGGACTAGTAAGAGGTACAATGCCAAACATCATTGCTACGTGTAAATATTTGTAGAAATTTTTCATCCAAAATAAAAGAACAAGTGAATGTGCATGTGTATATAAAAAATATAATGACATACTAGATATCCATCTAACATAGTAAACAAAGTGTAACATGTGAGTATAAGCAACCAAGAATAATTGCAACCAAGATATGCAACATGTTGTGAGTGTGAATGGAATGGAATGCAAATTGAATGTGATAGAGCAATGTGTACCACAAGAGAATGTGGATGAGTATGAGATGATATTATTTTATAAAAGACCCTCAAAAATCAAGAATATACCATAAAATGAGAGTACATCATCGGAAATGGTTTGATAAAGTGTGCTAAAAAGATAGATCAATGAAGCATAAAGCGTAGAGTATAGAAGAGGATAATATGATGTGTGAAAATAGAATTATAGAAATATGTATCATGAAGTGTGTAGCGTGAAATGTGTAGTGTGTGAGGTTCATTTTAGATTTATACCCTCAGCAGTTAAGTATGAACCTTGGAACTAGAGTGGGTCATATGGTAATGATGATACAATATGTGTATCAAGTTATGTAATGATGATTATAAATATGTAGTATGAATCGTAGAGTGTAATAATAGAAATGATAGACACTTGATGATGTTAGGATGGGGAAGATTAATTAGGGTTCACCAAATAATTTAAAAAATATAATTAATGCTAAACCCTAATTTTAAAGTCATGTATGATAAATAAATGCTAAAGTACATATTTGACACAAACAATAAGATACATAAATATGAAACCCTAAATGCAAGAGAAGATAAGATTGACTTTGTTGATTTACACCTTATGGTGAAACTAATATGGACTAGAAAACTGATGAATAGAAAGGGTAGACCATCGCAACTATGCTCGATAAATTATGGAGTTTTCAAATGATCCTGGACTAGGGTACTTGGACTAGGTCAAGGGCTCCTAAATGGTAGAGTATACTTCGGGTGCCTATGAATGCTCAAGAACTCAAAACCTAATTTTTTTGGTGTCACAAGTTGGTCAATGATAGTAGTTGTTGGTCACATGTATTTTGCACTATGATTTCAAAATGCACCTGTAACCTAAAAAGAGATGTTGACCTATAAAACCCTCAAACTACATTAAATCCAAAAAAAAAGATGTAATATGGGGAGTCAGATTGACCCAGAAGTCACCCGACCGAGTGAACTTAAACTCTGAGCATTGCACTACATATCATACTCTATGTAGTTCTTTTGTGTGTGTGATAGAATTGTTCCCTAGGAATCCCTTGAGTAAGATCATATGATATCGGACGATAGCTAGATGTAACAAATTAAATATATGTGTGGATGGAAAAATGAACATCTCATTCTTATAAAGTATGTGTAGAAAATTTATTCCCTTGTCCCTTGTATAAGTGCTAGATGGATGCCTTTGATTCTCTTAAAAGCCTTTGGATGCAACCTTAGGTGATGATAGTATATGCTTAACGATTGGTATTTTATTATGGTAACATAGCTTTGTATTTATATGATTCCCTTGGTTGAATTTTTTTAATTGACAACCGGAATTCTCAACCATAAGAAAATAAGATACCCAAAATATGAAGAAGCCCAAAAAGAGCGAGTAAACTAGGAAGAGGTCAGGGGCACCCAGAAGGACAAGGGTTCCTAGGCACTAGCGTCCTATCTTGAAACTATTGTCCAGAGTCATGAAAGATGAATAAATAAAGTTTAGATTGGGCTGTAGGGCATGTAAGACCAAAGAGAAAGAAAGAAAGACAAAAAAGAGGCCCAAGACTAGTTTTCTTGCTTAGGAATCATATGAATGCAAGTATGATTTTTAGGACCTAGAAATGTAGCCAAGTGCATGATTTTGTGTCTACAATGACCCATTTTTCTATTTCTAACATTTTTGAAAGGAAATATCAGTAATATATAATATTAAGGGGGATTCTTTCTAGAATCAACTAAATTGAATGATCATGATCTCATATCAAGGTAGTTCTTTGGTTCTTGAAATACATGTTGATGGTTTTGAATAATTTCTTAAGGAGTTGATGGAGCCTATTTTTCTACATCACATGTTTATAATAAATGTATTTATGCCACCAAAACATAAGCTACCTTCTTCAGGATTTTATCCATCCTATGAGAGATAATAATTTGGCTTGGTGGTGACTACATCCCGTGAAGTTTGTGATTTTTTCCATTCATACTGAAATTCATGAACAAGTCTTGAAATCGAAAGACACCATTCCCAATTTTTAAGCCATTACTCTCCAAAACTACATTGGCTCCCCGATTGGGATGGAATTTTTTTACAATTGAGAAGATAGTCCCCTATCGATAGTATAATATGATGAGATTTACCACCATAAGATATTTGTTTCCCATCAACAATCATAACTTAAAATTTGAGATAAGAAACACAAATTAGTTAAGTGCATTAGCTAATTTTATATTGATGAAGTTATAGGAACTTCATGTATTAATGAAAATTTTCACCTTTTTCTTTTTAATATAACCAAGAACTTTAAGGGTTTTGGTGTTCTTATCCCATTTAATGCATGTAGTGAGATAGTATGATTATCTTCCTCCTCCAAGTTAGCATGCTCATGTTCTATTGTTGGTTCTACATTATCAATTTATTCCTCATCTAATCCCTCATTTTCAATAACCATGAGTCTTTTCTCTCCACCAACACACTTATGACCTTTATACCATTTACTATCATAATTCCAACATAGGAATTTTTATCTTTTTCTTCCTCATGCTTGAGGAAGAGATTTTGTAATTTGAATTTGGTGACAATATTTTACCACATTTATATTAATTTATTAGTCATAGTTTTATCTCTCAATTCCATAGTTTATCCTTGTATGAATCTCTTAGTAGTTGAGTTTCATTTCTAAATGTGCGCTTCTTGTTACATAGCCTTCCTAACTATACATGGTTTCAAAAATGAAATTCATGCTTAAATTGATCATTTAGTCCATTTATGTAAAGTTTTAATCTCTGTTAAGGTGTCACTTATTGATTTTAGATCACCAATATCATATGTTTATCCTTATATTCAACTTTAGATTTTTTGTTTAAGATTATTTAATTAGGTGAAGTAACTTCCATTTCATGTATTATCTTAATGGGCTTCTAAGTCATTAACAAATTCCTCCCAACTAATAATCTTCCTTTTTTATCACTCACCATCCATTGGTACCATTGATATGGTTCATATTCTAAATGTAGTGAAGATATGTCAACCATTACATCATATGGTATATTATGCAACTTAAAGTACCATTTCATGATACTTATCCATAAATTCAAATATGTATCATTGAAATTATGAATGTCCATCTTTGGAAACGTTAATTTTTACCCTCGAGAATGATTTCCCTATATTTTTCTATTTTTTCCTCCTATATGGTTCAATTGTGTGTGAGTGGTCAGATGAGGTGGATTAATTAAGGCTTTAAATTCAGAAACCATATATATTTTAAAACCTATCTAAACCCTCTTTTAAATATATTACAAATTGGGAAAAAAATTATCTTGTATAAAAGTTACCAATATTTCACATCCTATAGGAATATCACCCTCAATTTTAGGTGACAAATAATAAAGAGTGTTATTGAGATCAATGGTTGAAGAAAAACATCTATTTCAAAATGCATGGCTACTAATGTGACTTTTTTCTAGTTCTTGATTTATTATCAATCCAAGGAAAGTATCCCGAGTGATTAGTAACCTTAAACTGTCAAAATTTGTGTTATATATGAATCAAATGTTCCACTGTTGAGTAAATTTGACCTGATAATTTCTAAGTATAGAGTACCTTAAATCTAAAAAGTCAAAGAATGTACCAAACCTTAAATATTATGATGTTTCTAAAAATGTAAATAATTTAGAATATTTTTGAATTTTGTGGCATATATAGTAGATTTGTTAAAAACATTGAAATTGCAATAACTTGAGAAAATAAATTAAAATAGGTTAAAATTTAGTGTGAATACATTTTATCATGTATAAAAGAAACTTAAAAATATCTAAAAATCATAGATCTATGTGAGATATGGTGGGAAAAAATTGTTGCCAAAAATCGATGCTCTGATACCACTTGTTAAGATCTTTATTATCAAATTACTTGAATATAGTCAAATTTGATGGGGATAGTTCCATAAATTAGAATAAATGATTATATATATTGAATGATATAATATGTGATGTCTTTTGGAGAATCACACCCACCCATATTTATATACATAAATATGAAGGGTCACACTCGTTCATGCTAATTAGGACACACCCTTTCATCTTAATTAGGTCAGCCTAACTTATTTATTATAAAATAATAAATCAAAAATTAAGGTTATGGAATCCACTGCATAACCTTAGTAATCATATGGATATATAATATTAAGGACATAACATCAAATTCAGGGAAATCAATTCAATTTTGGGGAAATTGTGTCAAATTAGGGGAAATGAAGGAAAATTTGTTAAAGTTAGTGGAAATGAGTCAAAATTAGGGAAACGGTGTCATGTTAGTGTTTAATTCTATGCTATCAAATTTAGGTGTTAATTCAGGTTTTATTAGGCCAAATTTAGAGAAATATGTGCGTGCGCGCGCAGTATGTGTGTGTGTGTGTGTGTGTGTGTGTGTGTGTGTGTGTGTGTGTGTGTGTGTGTGTGTGTGTCAACTGTTTCATATTTAGGTGTTATGTTATGGTGTTGTGTGAGTGTTTCATGCTAAGGTGTCAAGTTAGTGTGTCACATTAGAGTATCATGTAAGGTCATGTTAGTGTACTTGAAATTAGGTTAAATTTGGGGAAACTACATCAATTTTTGATAAATTAGTTCAATTTTGGGGAAATTACGTGATTTTTTTAGAAATTAAGTCACACTAGGAAAAATGAGTCAAAATTACGTGACAAGGTGTTGTGTTAGTGTGTCATTATAAGTTGTCAAATTTGCGTGTTGATTCGGTTTCATTAGGTCAATTTAGGGGCATTAGGGTAATTTAAGTAAAACTAGGAGAATTTTTGATAAATTATGTTGAGTTAAGAGAATTTAGGTCAATTTCTGGAAATTAGTTCAAATTAGCCAAAATAAGTCAAAATTAGGAGAATGTGTGTTGTGTTAGGGAGTTGTGTCGTGTGTCATATAAAGGTTTCATCCTAGTGTGTCATACTAGGGTTTTGTATTAGTGTGTTGAATAGGGTGTTGTGTTAGTGTGTCATGTTGGTATGTTGTATTAGAGGGTCATGTTAGGGTCTTATGCTAGTGTGTCATGTTAATGTTTCATGTCGTGGTGTTGTGTTAGGATGTCATGTTAGTGTGTTGAAATAAGGTCAAATTTGGGGAAACGAGTCAAAATTAGGGGAAATGGTGTCGTTCTAAGTTTTCAAATTTAGGTGTTGAATCAAGTTTCATTAGGTCAAATTAGGGGACATTATGGTAACTTATGTCAAACTAGGAGAAATTTGGGTAAATTATGTCGAATTAAGATAAATTAGGTCAATTTTAGTGAAATTAGGTCAATTTTGTGGAAATTAGATCAAATTATGGGAAATGAGTCATAATTAGGTTACAATGTTATTCTAAGTTTTTCAAAATTGGGTGTTGATTTAAGTTTCATTAGGTCACATTTGGGGAAATCGGTGAAATTAGGTCAATTTTTGGGAAATCAGTCAAACTAGGGGAAATGAGTCAAAATTATGGGAAAGGGTGTTGTGTTAGTGTGTTATTCTATGTTTTTAAATTTAGGTGTCAATTCAAGTTTCATTAGGTCAAATATGGGGAAATTAGGTCAAATTAGGGGAACGAGTTGAAATTATGGGAAAGGATGTCGTGTTAGTGAGTTATTCTAAATTTTCAAACTTGGGTGTCAATTTAAGTTTCATTAAATCAAATTTGGGTAAATTAGTGTGTGTGAGTTACTATGTCATATTTGGTGTCGTGTTAGGGTGTTTCATTAATGTGTCATGTTAAGGTATTGTGTTAGTGTGTCTTATTAGGGTGTTGTGTTAGGGTGTCATGTTAGGGTATAATGTTAGGGTGTTATATTAGTGTATCACGTACAAGTGTTATGTTAGTGTGATGAAATTAAGTCAATTTTTGGGAAATTAGGTCAACTTAAGGGAAATGAGTAAAAATTAGGTAGAAGGATGTCATGTTAGTGTGTTGTTGTAAGTTGTTAAATTTAGGTGTCAAATAAGGTTTCATTAGGTCATATCAAGGGATATTTAGGTAAATTATTTCAAATTAGGATAAATTTGGGTAAATTATGTCAAATTAAGAAAATCAAGTCAATTTTGGGGAAATTAGTTCAAAATAGGGGAAATAAGTCAAAAATAGGGGAATGTGTGTCACGTTAGAATATCATTCTAAGTTGAAATATTTGGGTGTTGATTCAAGTTTTATTAGGTCAAATTTGAGGAAATGAGGAAAATTAGGTTAGATTTAGGGAAATTAGGTCAAACTAGGGAAAATAAGTCAAAATTATGGGAAAGGTTATCAGTGTTAGTGTATCATTCTAAGTTGTCAAATTCAAGGGTTGATTCAAGTTTCATTAGGTCATATTTTGGGAAATTTGGGAAATTAGGTCAAATTTGGGAAAATTAGTTAAATATTAAGGAAATTAGGAGAAATTTGGTCAAATTAGGGGAAAGAAGTCAAAAATACGGGAAAGGGTGTCATGTTAATGTGTTTGTTCTATGTCATGTCGGGTTGGGTATCATGTTAGTGCATTGTTATTTCAAATTTGGGGAAATTACAAAAAATAAAGTGCATCATTGTGTAATATTTAGGTGTCATATTAGGCATTTGTATTTGTAGACACTAAAATTTGGTAATTTACTCTTTCACACTATTGGTTTTGACAATGCACTCTTGCTAAGATAAACACATGCTTTTTATCCCCTCTTAGTACATATTGAGGTATAATTTTTAGATTTCTTATTCATACACACTGATATAGTAATAGATTCTAAGATTCAAATGCATATATTACATAGAAAAACTCTAGTTGACAAGATATAAACTCTAGCTTTCCTATTTCTCATCCTTGGAAAAACCATACAATTTGGTCTAGAATTACTATCCTTTCCTAACTAACTTGTATAGTTTTGAGCTGACATATGCTCCATCTTTGTTTTCAATTTCATATTATTTTTTGGGTCCTTTACTCCACATGGGTCAACATTTCTTTTTTAATTTACCTTCATAACCCCACATATGTAAACTAATATCTCATTTATATCACCTAGGAATCATATGGAAATACATTGATATACTCACTTCCTACACTTGTAAAAGTCACCCAAGGCTCCCTAAATCTTTCCAAATATTATGCAAACTCATTAGGGTATAAATAAACACATGTATGAACCAACATACTAGGTCAAGTCAAGTTATTTTATTTTCAATAACTTAAACATCCCTTCTCTAGGTAGTTTAGCAAGATCCAAACCCAAGTCAAGTATTGCAAAATAAGTTTAAATTTCAAACCATAGTTTCATTAATTAAGATATCATATATTAGGTGGAGAATGAAATGTGTTTTGAGGCCTATTTAAAATAGTCCGAACATCCACGATGCATGAGGTTACCCAAAACCTAACTAATGTTTTTCAGTAGGGTCTCCTACACGTGAATAGGGTTTTAGATCTTATTTAGAATGTTCAAGGATGCATGACATGAATAAAAATTAGGTGTAACAATGAAGGAAATTTATAGGAAAAAACAATCCTAGAAAATTACCAAACCTGATTTAGATTAGGTATTAAATAATACAAGAGGGTCATACCATATAAACAATCCCGATGGAGTTGTATGGTCATGCCCCATGTCATTTTCTAGTCCCATTCCCAGAAATGAAGCATCATCAAGTCTAAATTTATTAGTTCTAGATATGTTTACATCTCAAACTTCCCAAAACCATATGTAATTAACTAAGTACACTCATCCTCTTTTATTTTAAACTTGTAGCATATCTTTTAAGAATGAATTCATTGTTATTGTTGGTGGCCATTTTGATTCCATTATTTCTTAGAACCATATTTACAAAAATCATCAAAAGGCATGTTGATTTGAACCTTGCATTTACCCTCCTTTTTTCCTTGATGCTTTGAAATTACTATTTATATTCATTTAAAGAGGCTTAAAGGTGCTTAAAATATCTCACTTATAGGTTTGAGGAGTTTTAATATGAGAAATTTCAAGGTTGGAGGTTTCATGGTGATTTCCGAGCTTCACATTTCCATTGCAATCCCAACACAAAAATACCCATTTAGAAAACCTTAAGTATTTATTTAATGGGGAGTGTTTTTCATTTTTTGTAGCTGCATGTTTGTAAACTACATGCCCAAGCCCAACTCCCGTGAAAAGGGAATATTTTAGGTATCGGGAAAGTGGGTCATTAGAGAAATCTTGCACTTTACTGAAAAATAAATGTGGGTCAGTAAATACATGTATAAACCCCGCGAAAGTAATATTTCCTCACCCACTCATTTTAACAAAAATTCAAAATTGATGCAAAAATTCAAGTTGTAATTCCATCACCGATGCATGAGAACAAATATTCATCGAATCTAGAAAATATGGTGAAAAAAATACATATTTCTAGCATCGTAGTTGGAAGCTTTTTAGTTTATTTTTTAAACTACACTTTGATCCTCAAGTCCAAGGTAGGATGGACACATGGCATAATACTAGAACTATATTAAAGAAATGTATATTTGTAGTCTTGATCTCAGAAGCTTCATAGTTTCGCAAAACCATGAATTACAATTTTATCTCCGTAGCATGTAAGGGTGAACATGTGTCATGATTTGGCAAAGAGTAGGTAGATATAGAAGATCTAAAAGTTTGTGGTTCGCAATTTGCATTTGCTATAATTTCAAAAAAATGTGTACCCACTCCCACAACCCGAAAAATTGGACACGTGTTAATGTCTTGGGAATTTTCAAAGGAAAGTAACCTTATAGCTTGTAGTTTTATAGTTATTTCAAAACTAAAAATTGTCTACATAATTTTTATCGTGAATTTCGGTTCATTAATTATATATCAAAACATAATAAACTCATAAAACAATAGGGTTTAACAATACCTCGTGGCAGATAATGAAATTTTAGAATGAGTGGATGTAAAAGACATGAGAGACCCTCCTTCCAAAGGGATGCGAGAACTTAAATGCAAAGATAGCTAAACAAGATAGATGTTAGATAGATATTTTATGTGTTTATCAAAGAAAGGCTGATCCTAAGAAATAATGGGATTCCTTGAAGGGTGTAAAATAATTTTCTTAATCAAGTGATATAATATGAAATTAATTGACAATACAAGGATGATTGAAATCCAAAGGGATAGAAATATCTTGCTCCACATGATAGGTGGTTGTACGCACCTGATTTGGCATGATACAATATTGTTGGAATATTTCAAATCCTCATTGATGAAAAAAAAAAATCCAATGATGTCTAAGTCCAATTTCTCGCTTGTAGTATGTCCTTATAGCTTACTTGTTCATTTTCTAGCATTTCCTTCTTTCCTTAGCATTTTGTAGAACTTTTCTAGATTTCTTTCCTTAAGTTACACAACTTCCCTAGTGGTTGCGTAACCGTTGGTCTGCATGGACCGAAAGTTCCCAGTGCTTCTACCTGATACTTTTCCAATTTGTTTTGAATGTGTGTCACCTTTTCAAACTTAGACCGATAGTTCTTAGCGCTTCTACCCAAGAATTTTCCAATCTGTTTTGAATGCATGTCACCTTTTCAAACTCACATTTTACCATGTTTCTTGAATAAATCAGTTGTTCTTGATCTTTTTAGATGTGTATAAGCTTCTCCTTCCCTACTTATTATTATTAGTAAGTTAATTTCCCCTTCTTTGAGTGATGTGGCACTTCTTGGATGCCAAGTGGGTTGGACCACTTCCCTACCAAATTTCTATAAAAACCAAGATTTTTCCCAAAGAATTGGTTGGATTATCTTGATTTTGAATTACATTGTTATGTTACCAGCATCCTACCAAGAAGTACACAAGAAAACTAGTTCATTTTTCTTATTTCTCTCTTTCTCGCACTGGTACCAGAATACCTACAAATTAGATAGCTCCACCACTCTCCCATTCTTTCAACACAGTTTCTAGCATTGATTCGTAGACACGTTTGGATACTCATGGGAAAATAAGCTAAACATATATCAAAAATTATTTCCAGTGTTGGATTTGTCTTTATACAACATTTCCAAGTTGGGAATGTCTTTAAATTCCTAGAGGTTTCTTTTTTTTATTTAGATATATTTAAAGTTATAATATGTTAGAATATATTCATTTAGAAAGGAAAAATTAAAATAGTTTCTATAGTAGTTTCCATTTGCAAATATTCCATTGAATATTTATTCTTAGCTCATCCGTGTGGATTTTCTTTGGAAGAATTCGGAGGAGGTTCTTTCCATAGTGTGTTGTCATTTCTTCATTGTTAAATCATTTAGAAATTTCACCGTATTCAATATTTATATTTATTTTGCACATGAAAAAATATTATGTTCAAATTTGCTTCATTTCCTATCCCCGTGGATTTTCATGAGGAGTTAATTTTTATAAGCTTCTATGTCAATGCGTTAATTTTATATTTATTCATTTAGAAAGCTTTTGTTTTATTAGGGAAGCTTCAGAGAGAATAATTTATTTCGGGAATCTTTTCATTCTTCATGTGATTATGAGGTAGATCCGTAAGAGCGTATTCAAAAATACAAATTAGGAAAACATTTTTTTATTAGGTTATATTAAATCCTCTCGCAATAGGGAAATAGACATATCTAACTTTTTCACCGATTAGATTCATTTGTTTTAGAGTAGAAGAAATTTTATTTAATAAGAGGAAGTTGTATTATCTATGCATATCTCTTATATTTTCTAGAAACACAAAATCCCAAAAATATTAGATTAGATTAGTTAGTTATTTTATTTGTTTTATTCCCTTTTGTTTAAAAATCATTGAAAAATCACAAAAATAAATAGATTAGATTTACTTTATTTGTTTAATTAATTAGCTTTCATTTGTTAGATTAACTAGTTGCACATAAATTTAATTAGATTCAAGGAGAGTAATCAAATTGATTTAATTTAAATATACTTTCTTTTATTTGTTAATTTAGGAACATAGAGTTAATTAGACAGAAATTAACACAACTCCCTACATTTCCTTAGTTGGCGTAGGTTACATGAAATTTTATCTTTCCTCTTTCGGATTCATTGCATGTTTGTTTACTTACTTATATTGTATTTTTATACATCCACATGACCATCCAAGACCCTTGATAACCTAGAGAACTAGTGTGTGATCCAAGAGTGCCATAACCAAACATAGTTTCACAATTGAAAGACATTGATCAAGGCCTCAGACACCTCATTTTTCAAACAACTCCAATTTCACAATCATTATCTCAAAGTTGAAAAATTTGAATGTTGAATTAGATAACACTTGTGTGTTATGGAATAATATTTCTGGTCGATATTATATTCCGTAATCCATAGATTTTTCCCTTCCATACGCCTCGCTTCACACCTCCGTGAACTTATCCAGAGATTTTTACACAACAGACACATGATTATTCCCATGTATCCCACAACCCATTAAAGTAATATTTTGAAATTATGATATTGATTGAAACCTTCATGCAACCAATCTCCTTGATTTTTCCATTTCACTCACATAGGTTAGAGAGGCTTTCATTGCCTTGGATGACCACATTCCTGTAGTGCCCGTAGCAGACATTATTCTTCCTTGATCTACCATTTATCCATTTTCACCTATTTTTGCATATTACGCCTATTATCCCTATTTATCCATTTCATATCCATATTTCCATATCATATTTTCTATCCCAAAATGATCTCGGAGGTCGAGTGCGTACTATCATCGTGTGTTGATTCTTAAATGTACAAAATTGGTGAACCAGACGTTAAGGACTAGTTCATTTTTGTTTCCTCTTTTCTTTCCTTTATTTCATCTATCCTTATCCTCTCCCATAATTCTATGAGTTTTTTAATACCCCCTAAATATGTCAAGTCGTGGTTATGACAAGCCCATTATGGTTCTTTAAGTCTTACTACACTCAAATGAGTATGCAACAATCACCTTCTCTATCGTGGTAGGTTGATAACTACTTGAAAAACCTCTTATCTCCTCACATGACCCATCCTCAGGGTATAACATTGGTCCATCATTTAGAATTGATGAGATTGACTAAACCAACTTCAATGTGTAACCCAAGTTTCTAGTATAAATACCATGACATTTATGGGAGAAAAAAAGATCCATAATCGAGTCTTATCTAAGCCTCAAATCAAGCATGAAAACTCGGTTCCCTTCCTTCCTACCTGTTACCAAATGATGAGTTCCTAACTTGACTCAACTAAAGAGATGATTTTCGCAATGCCATAGAGAAATCCTTGGATAGGATGCATGGGTATACTGATATTCTTCTTTAGAAAAACACTCGCTACCCCTCCTCCTATAGTAGAAAATCCACCTAAAGATGGGTGGCCTACTACAGATCAATTCATATTAGGTCATCATGTGCCTTTACCCCCTAACAAGGCTCAAAACATGCCTAAGAAATATGCAACACCTTCACTCGAGTGATATTATTTCAATGTTGGTGGATAGAATTAGAGAATTAGATCTTTCCCAACATTCACATTATACACCATTCATGGGGCAAGGAAAATTCCCCACCATGTTCGTAAATACAATTAAGTTCCCTCTATACCATCACCCTCTCAAGTCCACATGGGCATTCTTAGCCCAAGACCTTCTCACTAGATCGGTCGTATTAGGTATTCCCCTTATTCTCCATATGGATACCCACCATAGAATCAATCGGAAGGGAATTCTTAAATTCCATATAACCAGAAATGCAACGCTTCCCTGGTTTTTCCCCTACCAATCCATATAAAAATGCTCCCCATATGTTCATATGTACTCAAAATCACCACAAGGGGATATTCTTTATTATCCTAGTTTGTACACTCAACAATAAGGGTTTCCTTATGCCCCCAATGCCTATGATGTGCCTTACCAAGCTCCTATCCCACCTCCACCTCTAGGTATCTTTAAAACCCCTTAACTTTACCATATGGTGTGTAATGTTCCCACGATATTTCCTGCATCTTACAAAATTCAAAGGGGAGGGGGATCCGAATGCTCACATCAAATCATATGTAACTACCATTAGAGAGATACTTCCATGTGGATATTTTTATAGCAAAAATATTCCCCAATACCCTCGAGGGTATTGCTCTCAATTAGTAGTATAGGATCTCGAAAGCCTCGATTCAATCTTTCAAGCATCTCGTATCTGAGTTCATAGAGGATTTCGACATGAACAAGTTCTTAAGAACATGAATAAGATAATTCCTTCACATTAAACAATAACATAATGAATCCATCGCCCATTTTATCTAGATATGGTAGAAAGTCCTCTACTCCTTTTTTAATGCTCCCAACATGGATCAAATGGATATTTGTGATCTATTCCTCCACTTCCTCAATCAAGAAACCAAGGAGGAGGTACAAAAGTTTCCTCTTAGAAGATATGAGGAGGTTTTAGAGGGTGCTCTCTACATTGACCAAGTGGTGATTGACAGTGGATGAAAGAATTATGGTCCGAATGGTAAATTGGTCACTCCCTCTCAAGGTAATTCAAATTACCCCAATATTTCAAATAATAACAACCAAGGACCCAAGGTCCTCAACAAGAATGAAAATTCTATAACAAATGATGTAACTAATAAATTTAAGAAGTCGACGTTGTTAGCACCAACAATTTATATAATGGCAACAACAATACAAATGTGAACAACCAAAGGAGTAACAATTTCATTCCTTATATCAACACAGCTTTATTTTAGTCTCCTCCCATTCCTTCTTAGCATGTTCAAAGCCCAAGGCCCGGTTCAATACCCAAACCAATATTTGAATCAACTTCCAAACCATTATCAAAACCAAGATTAGAGGCCTCTAAAATTCAACTATAATAACTAAAAGTAAAACAAAAACAAGAACTATGGGCCAAAAAAGAACCACAATAAGATACCTCATGACTATGATCCCAAATTATACTGTGATTTCCATAGGGTTATAGGAAACAATTCTCAAACGTGTTGTGATTTCAATAAATTTATACAATGGATTCTGAAGACCAAAAACAACTTTTCATTGAGATTTTCTTGGCTAATCCCACAACGCTTATGCAAAACACTCACATTGGGCCCGTTGCTCCAAAAAATTCTACTCTCGATCTATAAAGACCCATTTCCAATGTGTCCTACAAATGAGAAGTTTAACTCTCATGGTAATAACAAAGGGGTTATTGTGGGAAACAATGACCATGAATCATCTATGCCTACGATCCTCGAATAACTCATACTTTGGAAAACTAAAATCATCCAAGATTATAGGCCTTTTTAAGTTAGAAACTAAGTTGGAAGCTCTTGCATGAAAATCACAAGCCTAATTATTCTTCACAACCTCTTCATGTTTATCCCTCAATTTCAAATGATGTGCCTATATCTCGTAAGCCAAGAAGAGCCTATGATTTGATCATAGATCTCGCTAAGACCTTCTCCCATATTTCCTTTTAGATCTCATAAAGAATTCCTTGCTCATCGATCCAATTTATTATAGTCACTAGGTCTTATCCATCTAATCCATAACACCCTTTCTTTGGAGGCCTAGATCAATCATATAGACTTTGATGTCTATCCCTTAGGTAATCCTGAGAGAGATGTTGGATTTATATTCAATATTATTAAGATGCCTACTAACATCGAGCTAGCATGGAGAGCTGATCCCGAAATATATCTGCAAGTCTATATTTACAATAACTACGTCAAACGAGATATGAATGAGGATGGGGTTGCTTTTAATATATACCCCATGTTGTTTCTACAAAATTTAGGCTATGGAGAAATGAATTCTTCCTCCACTTGAAACACACTAAGAGGCTATGATAGTCTCAAAAAAACTCTATCAGAACTATAGTTCTTCCATTCACTCTTGGATCCAAGACTGTGTTGAATGAATTTTATATTATATATTGGGAAACTAACTATGATATGATTATTAGTAGACCCTAAATTCATAGGATGAAGGAAATCCCTTCTATGTTATTCCAAGAATTCATATTATTACATCTGGGGAAGGTTTTGTGGCTTAGGTGGTGACCTCGAACTGCTCGATATTCATTTTTCCAAGTTAAAGAAGAAACTAGGGGTTCATTCTCAATTCGAGCTCCCAACCAACCAATTAATAAATCCATAGAAATCAATACCTTCATCTAATTTTATTCCTAAAAATAATTGGAATCCCCTAAGGAAATCAAAGGGGTTGATGTTAATGAAAACAAATTCATTGTGGTAGAAGTTGTATCAACGAAAACCACAAATGAAATTGTTAATATTTTGGAGAATGATCTTCCTATTGTTCTCCCATTTGATTCCTTGGGAATAGGTCATGCTCTTGGAATCACCTCTCTTCCGACCGAGGGATTTAAAGAGATTTTTATGGTTAAGGTCTTAGAAGTTAAGGAAGAATAATCCAAGAATAATCAAGATTTTATCTTCCCTAATGACTATTGGAATCTCAACTATGATGGTGTAAAGTGTGGATTTGCAATCGGGGCAGGGTTTATCCTCACTTATCTTGATGGGAGGGTCCTTCCTTTTTCCTTTAAACTGAATTTGAGTGTACTAATAACAAATCTTAATAAGAATCTCTACTTCTTAGTCTTATCATGGCCAAGAGGATGGGTGTGAACAATGCCATAGTCTTGGGTGACTCTCAACTTGTTACTAATCAAGTCTTGAAAGTCTATGAGATGAGAGAAAAGAACCTCTTACTCCATAAGTTTTTCTTTCTTGACAAATCCAAGGTTTTGATTTTATTTCCATAGAAGCCATTCCATGAGAAAAAAACTTATTTGATGATTCTATGGATACTTCCTCTTCACATTTTTATCTGAGTGAGGACTTGAGAGAAATTGAATTCACCTTTTCAGTTTTATATGTACCATTGGTTTAAAGGCTTCCAACCAATGAAATTTTGGCATACATCAAGGCAAAGAACAATCTGGCCACATTATATTTCATTGAAAATTATGAGGCAATCATAGGATACCTCAATTCTTACACCAAACTCTATCCCACACACCAAAAGAATGGTTTTTCCCTCATACCTCACCCTTCCTCCTACTTTGGGGATCACATGATGAACTCTTCCTCATCAAAGGATTTTGAGATTTATGAAGTTGAGGAAGAAGAGTTGGAATTACCCCCATCCCTATCTAAATTTTAAGAGGGTAATGCCTATTTGATTGAAGGGACCATAGACATAAACACATGGATGGAAAAAGAACACAAATCATAAAAGAAACATGGTGACCACCTTGAGGTACTTGATGTCATTCTCTTGTGCCTAATTGGATATGGAGTCACGCTAAATCCTCGAGAAATGCATGTTTGGAGTAACATAAGGCAAGATGTTGGGATACATCATTTCATTGTGAGGCATTGATGTTGATCTAGAAAATATCTAGGTAGTTTTGGAGATGTTACTTCCCACATAAGAATCAAAGATCAAGTCATTTCTTAGGTAAATTTGGGGCAATTCGTAATATTATCCCTAAATTAACATACACTATTCACCTTATTAATGGTTTTCTTAAAACGAATTATTGCAACATTTGGAAAATGAATTATCATGAAGAGTTTGAGTAAGTGAAGCACTTCCTTATGTCACCGCCTATAGTCATTCCACTAAAAGCTAACCATTCTCTAATTTTATATTCTTAAGCAACTTATATCTCGATTACATGCATGTCAAGATAAGAGGATGACTCTAGTTGTGAGCGGGCCATTTACTTCATTATTTTTACCCTTCTCGTTTATGAGATGTGATACACGTAAGTGGAGAAGGATTTATTGGCTATTGTTTTGCAATGAAGATCAGTTAAGGAATTACATGCTTAACCAAGAGATGTGATTGATAGATAAATCTGACAAGTTGTGAACGTTCTTGACCCATGCTACCTTATCTAAGAAGGATGGATGTTTCATTACATTGATGGGTGAGTTTGAACTCACCTTTGTTAACCAAAAGTCCATGAAGGGAAAAATTATTGTTGATTGGTTAGCAGATAACCCTATAGACTACAAAGATCTAGTAGATTTAGATTTACTCCGATGAATATATGTTTTACGTAGATTCAAATCCTCCTATCACCCCGTGTCCATGGTATGATGATATTATCAACCATATTATGGACCAAATGTATCTTAAGGGTGAAACCTTGTAGAAAATATGATGACTACATGTCATAGCCACCAAATACGTAATTGTGGAAGAAGTGCTCTATCATAGAGCCTTTAATGGTATGTTGTTAAGATGTGTTGATGAAGAAGTGTCGATAAAATCTACTTCAAATCCCACAATGGAGTATGTAGTGGTCACTTCAGGGGCATGAAACCACTTTAAATATTCATCGCATGGGCTATTTATGACCTACTCTAGAGCATGATGCCATAGAATATGTGCGTAGGTGTAAAAAATGTATAGAGTTTTCACATGAGATAAACATCCTTGCACGCACCGTATGACCCATAGTAACACCTTATCTTTTCTCTACTTGGGGACTTGATTTGATAGGGAATTTCTCTCCTCGTAATCAAACAACCATAACTTCATCATGGCCACCGGGTACTTTCCAAGTGGGTTGAGGAAATGCCTCTTACTACCGTACCTAGATCTATAATTTTGAATATTATTTTAAACCATATCATTTGTAGGTATGGTGTCCCACAATTCATTATCTTAGATAATGGGAAACCATTTAAGAATTAAGAGGTGCAAGAATTTTGTGTGTAATTTAAGATATCCCATCACATAGTCTCTTTTACTATCCTCGGCTAATGGACAATTTGATGCTACAAACAAAACTATAAGTCTATTCTCCTTAAGAATGTTAAGGAGAACAAAGATATTAGCAACTAAAGTTATTTCCAGCCTTGTGGGCCTATAGGACTTCGGTTAGAAATCCTAATGGAGGAAACCCTTATTCTTTAGTCTTTTGATCTGAAGTGGTTTTACCATTAGAAATTGAGTTACATAGTATTCGCATATATTTTCAAGAAATTTTAGATGAATACTCATAGAGAGAAGTGCGATTGGCTGAATTGGAAATCCATGATGAAGATCTAATTAGAGAAGAACAACGTAATAACCTTTATACTTCCAGGATGTGTCATTAGTATGAGAAGATAGTATACAAGTGTGAAATATGTGTAGGAGATTTAGTGTTGAGAATCGATAGATGGATTGACAAAAAGACCAGTGAAGGAATAAAGTTTAGACCTAAATGGTTAGGCCCGTACCAAGAAGTAGAGGACTTAAAAATGGTGCTTATCACCTATGTACTATAGAAGATGATGAATTCAGCGAATCAGATAATTTTATTCACCTTAAATGTTTCTATGCATAATTACTATGCATCTCTACTTGTACATTATTGCATTCATACTGCATTTTTATATTGTGAAATTGTAAATGAAAACTTACTTTTCAAGAAAACATTAAGAAAATTTCAAAAATTCACAAAAAAATTCAATCATACCTCTTCAATTATCCATCATATCATCACAAAATTATTCTAATCTCTTCATCCATTCATCTATTAGACGGAATTTTGACGTTGTTCCTACCAAGATTTTCACACTTGGTTCTATTCATAATTTATTCTAGCTTATGTGTATTTTCCCATAGTCCATAGTAGAAGCTTCTTGATGTCACATTTTTCCCTAAAAACCTCTTTTATGATAGAAACTATCTAAAAATTTCACTTAGGCCTCTTGTTTGCCTATCTCAACCCTCGTCGGTGAGCCCTTGCATCTTACTAGTTTTATGGGATTGAGGCTAGGGGGAAGCATTACTTCCAAAAAGTATGTGTATAGAGTCAATATATATATATATATATATAAATCAACAATAAATGCAAAAATGATTTCTTTCAAAATAATACTACATTTCCTTACCCTACCAATCTTTGGTAGTGAGCCCACACTTTCTATTAGTGGTGTGAGGTTGGTAAATGACGGAAGTGCCCTTACTCACCTATGTCTTGTCCTTGGTGATGAACTCATGCTTCTTACTAGTAGCATGGGGAAAGATGTAGGGGGTCTCATCAAACAAGTCAATAAGTTGTAAATAATTCAATGAATAAAAAGTGCTAATACATGTCATAAATACCAAGAAAATGAGTTAGATTTGGATGTTATAAGAAATTTAAATAATTAAAAGTATATTTTGTCAATCAAAATGCCATCTACGGATCTAATTTTAGTTAAACTTAAAAGGAAATGCATTCTGGGATGGTTAGTCGACTTTGATTAGGGTTGGGTTATAAGTGCTAGTTGGATCCTTATCAAAATATTGTCTTTCTCTCACCATTTTCACTCATCAAAATCATACAACACATGTTCCTTCTGGCTCTCAAGTGATGAGCCCTCACATCTTACCAGTTGTGTGGGGTTAGGAGTCGAGTGATTTAATTTTCTTATTATATCACATTCACCATATTTTTCTAATAAAATAAAAGTGTTAAATATTGCTTGAAAACCAAAGTATCAAATTACAATTTGTCCTCATATGCATCATCATATATATAAAAAAGAGAGAGATAAATAATTTTTTTTACACATTTTCATCATCATCATCCACAACATACATCCATAAAAGCATATAAAAACATCAGAGATTCTAACCATCTAAGAGTACATAAGTGAAGCAAACCATCATTGGGTCAACTCTTACATATAATAATTGAGCCAAAAAGAGATGTATACATGTATATATCAATAAAGTTGAGTTTGTATATAATGCCATCACGCTCTTACAAGTGTGGTCAAAATTCTCATCTATGAGCCAAAAATCCAAAAAAATCAATACATGTATCCAAAATAATATCAAAGCAATAAGTGCATGTGGCTTATCCCTTTCTATAGAATCCCAATGAAGTTATAGAATGAGATATCTTACTATAATTCCTATGGTGAGAGTGTGATTTTCCATGTGTCGATCGGTGAGAGTGACCCTGAGATAGGGCAGGTGATCTTCCAATAGTAGTTGCCTAGCTTTGAGAATGGTCTTTCTGTTGTCTCCTATCAACTAACTAGTGTCTAGTAATCTTGACTCTCATTTGGATCAAGGCTACTGCAACATGCCATACTAGTGCAAACACACATGTGTGGTGACCAACCATCATTGGTTACCTAGCATCTGCAAGAAGCTACTCCCATGTCTTCCCGTAGGAAGAGCGAAAGTCTCCAAGATAATCCGATGAATAAGATCTCACCAAAATCAATTATAGCTGCAAAGCACAAGTAAAATGATGGAGAGTTAGAAATTTTTTGAAAACAAAAATAAAAATATATGTATAGAAGTGCATAGTGTGCTAATAATCTAATCTAGCAAGAAGGTCAAGGGAAGAATATTCTATTTACTCGTATCTCGTAACATCCATGATGGATCAAGTGGTATTGGTGGTGGTGCGAAGCTCTAATAGTTATCTCCTTCATCAGTAACCTCCTCCACCATTTTCTCTCCTACACCTCTCTCTCGTGTCCATGATCGAATCCCGATATTCTCCACATACGGGGAAGAGTATCCTCGAATTAAAATTATCAGCCTTAGCCTCAACCATGGCCACCACAAAGGTCTCTCCATTGGCCATCCACGTTGTGTCGATCCTCCTCTCCACCTCCCCAACTTCCATCTCAACCTTTATCTCTTTCTTTGCCTCCTCCTCCTCCTCCTCTATGCTATGTGTAGGTGTGACCTAGATATGTAGGATAGACCTCTTTCTAGATGGATTTGGTATAATATATGGAGTTTCATTTGGAACTTAGGGTGTAACAATAGTCCACTCGAGCTTTCTCCCTAGGCCATCTCTATCCTCTCGCATCCCTCGGTATACCGTGGTCACTTCCAAGAGGGCATTAATGTAAGGTAAACCAGATTATTGGGGCACCCTTTGAACCGCATGGAAATCCACTCTGTTGGTCCAATCCACTAACTACATAGTGGAAATACAATTATTCATTATAATGGTCTCCTCGCCCAAAGGCCATCCATGTCTTGATATGATTGTGCAATCATGTTTTTAATGGTGAGAGTGGAAACTAACTCGATGTTGCCCTTTGAGTGGGTCCATATCGATCCATCAAGTTGATATGATAGCTTCAAGATTAACTCTCCCAATTCCCCTCTAGTAGGGGATCATACGCTCATAAACCCATCTCATATCCAAGGTTAGATGACTAAGGGCCTTTCCTTTCATCGAATGAATTTGTATAAATCATGGTAAGTGGTGCCTGGATGTCCACACCCCACACACGTGTGATCGTGCTTCTTAATACTTTGAATAATAGGTTTCCAACAATAGAGTAACTTGTCTCCACCCTTATCTCTAACCAAACACGAATCCAAAATTCCAATGATGGCCTTACACAAGGTAGGGGTAGGAGTAGAGGAAACTAACAACAATCGCATACCGTGTTTGACACCAATGTCAGATGTCTGTGTATCTCCAATGTATGAAGCTTAACTGTGAGACTGCATTACTAAATCCATGCTCATAAAATTCAACTTCCTACAAGTGACATGAACTCTCAGAATCTGGTTGATGTCCTCTAAGGTAATATTTTACTCCCCTCTGACTCCAGAACCCGAAAGTGTTTCGCTCTATATCCCAATAACTTAGCAAGTCACATAACAAATGGCTACCTCATGCGAATATTTGTGTCTGGGATATCCTACATATCCTAGCCCTATACAACAAATCCCTCTCCTCTTGAGTTAGAGTATCCAAAATCGGGGGAAACCAGTCACATTCTCGAGCTCTAATCCATCTAATATATGTCCTCTAAAGTCGTAAACATCAAAAAGAGCAAGTTAGAACCACAACAATGCATAATAAGCTCAACCAAAAACATCATAAAAAAATCAAAAACCAAAATTTTTACCATACTTAGTCAATTCTAAGAGTTACCTTAGAAATTATGCAACCACCACTCTGTGCAGAGAGGTGACGATTGCGTACTCAAGCCCTTTGTGAAGAGCAATGTCGGTTTGCATAACCATCGCGATAATTATGCTTTTGGATTTGACCTTGTATGGTTACACAACCGACACAAGAGTTGCAAAATCACCATGGAGGTTCCATCCAAAAAAATGGATCCATACCTTAGGGTTGTAAAAAATCACAAAAGAAAAAAAAATTGACCCTTTTGAATAAAACAAAAGCCACATCCCATGTGGTGCCCCCTAGTGAACATTTTAACTATAAAATTAGCAAAAATCTCCCCCTAAGTTAAGTTTTTTACATTTTTCACATTTTAGGGTAGAAATACACAAATTAAAATAACTCACCTGTTCATTACCCTTTGCTCTACCCACTAGTTGGGATGCCATCACTTCAAAGAACTCTTCGTTTTGACTATATTCTCACTCAAAACCATCATAGGTAATCTAGAGCTCAAATTTTCACTAAGTGGGTAAATGCAAATGATTTCTATAAATAGTAATTTTGAGATATGAATAACATGTTTTAACTCTATTTTGTGTGTTTGTGTGTGTGTGTGTTTTTTAGGGAAGGAGTGTTGTACTGTCATAGGAATATCTCTATCCCTGTAGATAGAGTAAGTTGTCTTGTCATGTTATTTTACATGTTTTGTCAATTATATCTCTATCTACATTTTATTCGCATTTTCTTCTTATAGGTAGTGGGAAGCTTGGATTGGTGTAGTATTAACACATGATCATATAAGGTATACTCTCTAACCTTCCCATTTGGGAGCACTATACTTGGAATCTACATTTTATGCCACTTCATGGCTAATATAGTTTTTCGAGGGGGAAATATGTACGCACCCAATTTTACATGATGTAAAATTTTTGGAATAGTTAAAATCCCCATTGATGAAAAAATATCAATTACAATGATGTCTAAGTCTAATTTCTCACTCGTAGCATGTCTTTGTAGCTTACTTGTTCATTTCCTAGATTTTCCTACTTTCCTTCTATTATGTAGACCATCTTTTAGCTTTCTTTCCTTAAGTTACGAAACCACTCCGATGCCTATGCAACCACCATGATGGTTGCAAAACCATTGGTCTACCTTGAGAAGTGGTTATGCAATTTCCCCAAGGGTTACATAACCACCAGCTTTGTGTAGTCCGACGCCTGTGTGCTTCTACCTGAGAATTTCCATCATGTTTTGAACATGTGTCGCCTTCTTAAAAATCACTTTTCATGTATGTTTATTGACTAAATTAGTTGTTCTTGAGATTGTTATATGTGTATAAGCTTTTCCTTCCCTAGTTACTATTAGTTAATTTCCCCTTCTTTGAGTGATGTGGCACTTCTTGGCTGCCAAGTGGGCTAGACCACTTACCTGCCAATTTTCTATTAAAACCAATATTTTTCTCAAAGCATTGGTTGAAGTATCTTAATTTGGAACTGCACCGTCTTTGTCAGAATCCTTCCAAGAAGTACACAAGAAAACTAATTCATTTTCCTTGTTTCTCTCTTGCTCACATTTCTACTAGACTACCTGCAAACTAGCTAGCTCGCACTCTCCCATTCTTTCTACACACTTTCCAACACTTCTCCTTGGACATATTTGGATACTCATTGGAAAATAAGTTTAGAAGATATAAAAATCATTACTAAGGTTATATTTGTCTCTATACAAAATTTCTAGGTTAGGGGTGTCATTAAATTCCTAGAGGTTTCTTTTTTTTATTCAGATAGATTTAAAGTTATAATCTGTTAGAATACATTTGTTTAGAAAGGTACAATTACAATAGTTTCCATTTGCAAAGCTTTCATTGAGGATTTATTCTCAGCTCATCCTTGTGGATTTTCTTGGGAAGAATTCAAAGGAGGTTATTTCCATAGTGTGTTATCATTTCTTCATTGTTAAATTGTTTAGAAATTCCACTGCATTCAATATTCATATTTAGTTTACACACAAGAAAATATTCTGTTGAAATTTGCTTCCTTTCCTATCCCTGTGGATTTACACTAGAATTTAGTTTTAGAAGCTTCTATGTATGTGTGTTAATTTTATATTTCTTCATTTAGAAAGCTTCTATTTTTACCGAGTAAAATTTAGGGGAAGAATTTATTCAGAGAAGCTTTTCATTTTCACGTGATTCTGAGGTAGATCCAAAAGAAAAATATCCATAACTAAAAATTAGGAAAAACATTTATTTTATTAGATTAGATTAAATCCTCTACAATAGGAAATAGCCACATTTGACTATTTCACTGTTTAGTTTAATTTGTTTTAGAGTACAAAATATTTCATTTAATTAGAGGAAGTTGTATTGTCTATACATATTTCTTTTATTTTCTAAAAAACACAAAATCCCAAAAACATTGGATTATATTAGTTACTTCTTTTATTTATTTTATTCCATTTTGTTTAAAAATAATTGAAAAAGCACAAAAACAAATAGATTAGTTTTACTTTCTTTGTTTAATTAATTAGCTTTCATTTTCTATATTAACTACTTGCACGTACATTTAATTAGATTGAAGCAGAGTAATCAAATTGATTTAATTTAAATCTACCTTCTTTTATTTGTTAATTTAGACACATGGAGTTAATTCGACATAAATTAACATGATTCCCACGCTCCTTAATTGGCCTAGGTTACCCAAATTTGACCTTGGCTATTTCAAATTCTTTGCATGTTTTTTTATTTCCTTACATTACTTGTTTGTACATCCACATGACCATCCATAACCTTAAGAAATATAAATAATTAGTTTTTGATCCAAGAGTGCCATACGAAACCCAATTGCAAAGTTGTGAGACATTGATTAGGGCCTCAGACACCTCATTTTTCAAACCACACCAGCATTCACCCATCATTATCTCATAGCTAACATATTTGAATGTTGAAGGGGATAATTCTTATGTTTTCTAGCACAATTATCCTAGTCAAGATTATATTCCATAATCTATATATTTTTCCCTCACATATGTCTCTTTTCACACATCCATGACTTTGTTTAGATATTTTTATGCATCAAACACAGGATGATTCCCACGTATCCCATAGCCCATTCAAGGAATATTTGGTGATTTCAATATTGATTGAAACCTTCATGTATCCATTCTCTTTGATTTTTTCATCTCACCCACACAGGTTAGACATGATTTCATTGCCTTGGATGAGCACATTCTCGTAGTGCTAATAGTAGACATTTATCTTTCTTGATCTACCCTTTATCCATTTTCACCTATTTTCACATATTCCACCTATTCACCCCATTTATCCATTCCATACATATATTTCCATATCATATTTTTTATCCTAACACAACCTCGGGAGGTCGAATGCATCCTAGAGTCACATTTTGATTCTTAGATGTAAATTTTCCCAAGAGAGGCTATGGTGAGCTCAAAATATGGGAAGTAATCAAACCAAGATTGTTCCACCACCTAATGTTCTTCATGTATAAATTCAAGTTAATCTTTGATGTATTCAATGATTGTTTGTGATGACACAAAGGCTAAGCTTGTGTATGATGTCAAATTGTTCCCAAATAAAGGGCTTCTCGACAATAGGAAGGTTGTATATAATGGTGATAGGTTGTGCTCGATTTGGTACAAATATCATCAGTAAATAAGAATAACTTGAAAATAGATAGGTTAGGTAGAAAAAATATTGATATATTGATTTCAAATGTGATAAATATGAAAAAATGCTAAATTGACAGGGATCACTGGCAATTCTATGTAGTCACTAGTGATTCGATGAATTTTTGATGAATAGTGTGAAAAATATTTGTTCTTTAGCAAAATGTAAATTAGATACAAAGTGAATGATCTGAGTAGTGATATGACCTTTTATATGACATGTTGATATTATGAATATGAAAATAAGTGATAGGTTCTTACCTTGAGTGGAAATGTCAAGAAACGATTTTATAGGGACCTTATGGTATTTACAGAGCTTCCACGGGTGTAAAATGGGTGTTAAAATTATCAAGGTGATATTTGTGGTGTTGTTTAAGTCTCTAATGAGTCTGATATTTGGTACAAATGTATATGGATCCATTTCATGGAGTTTTATGTTACTTATATAATCACCAAAGATTTGTAAGAATCATAAGTGACCCTTAAATATCATGGAAACCCACTTCAAGTGGTTTCAACCAATTATAAATGTATATGTTTGGGTATGGGGATGAGTTAAAATGGTTGTGAGGATGTGAAGGGAGGTAGGATGTTATATGGTTAGGATTAAAATGGGTTAATATGGTTTATATGTGGTTAAGGAGGTTTAGGATAGGTAAATAAGATTTACAGGGAAGTAGAATGTGATTTTACGAGGGTGAAGTCATGGTTTAGGATAATGAGATAGGTTTTAGGATTTTTGAATGAGGATGTGGAGGGTGTAGCCAAGAAACATGTGTCTACATTTTCCCCCTTTTGTCAAGTGGTTTGTGATGGAAAATCCATTGGAAAAAAATGAATGGAATGATGGGATATTTGTTGGATAGGTGCCCCTCCTAAAATCGGGGTCATTGCGATGAAGTCAAATGACCATCGGTCCGAATGGGTTGTTAGATGAGATAGGATTATGTGATGTTGTGCTTTAATTGAAGATACCCCAAGACTAGGTATGAAAACAAATTACCACAAAGGTGGACTTATGTGACAAGAGAATCAAGTGATAGGGGAGCCAATGGGTTCTCAATTTATAGACTTATGAATTATAGAAAGGAGCTATGGGAAAAGGTTCCTAGAAGGCTTATGGTACCCATAGTGTATCAAGATACACAAAATCAATAAAAGATGTTTCTAGAAAGGTGGTCTTACATAGACAAGAATTCAATTGATAGGGAAACTAATGGGTTCTCGTCCTATAGATGTACGACTTAACATTGGTAAGGGAAAACATTTCCCGATGATTGTAAAATATGAAATGGATTTGATAAAGGAAAGATTTGTATAAGTTGATTGAAATTTTATTTTTATGGGGTCTTAATTAGGTTTGTTCATGTTAGATGAAATTTTGGTTTGATTTAGGATGCGTCGAAGGTAGCAGTGGCCTATCAAAGATAATGTGGATCGAGATGTAGCACGGTCAACTATTCATGAGACAATAGACATGGCCGATGAGGAGGGGCAAGGGTGAGGGTAGATACTGAAGGTGGTGGGGCATGAGGATGTTAGGGTTATATAGGCCTATGGTACATAGTGTTAGGGTTAACTAGAGGGTTTTGAGAGGTGGGTGTAGGCTTGTGTAGACAACGAGACTCTAAAGGGTGGTGGTGGTGGTGGTGAGGGTGGATATGAGGATGATAGGGTGGCTATATTGGAGGAAACTAAAGTGAGTTTATAGGAAAAGAAGGCCACATTTTTAGTTGAGTGGGACATGTTGATTGGTGAGAGATATAGTGTGAATAGAGAGCGGGATATGTCAAGCCAATAACTCACTACTATATAGGCTAAGCTCACATAGGCTAGGTTGAGCTCACATAGGATAGATATAGATGAGACAAAGAGGCCTTACGAAAGGCCATTAGAGTGACAGTACTTTTAATCTCAAGGGATGAATTTTAGGTGGTCAAGGCTCAAACCAAATTGTCAAATGGGGCCACTTGGTGATGTGAATGTGGATAACTAACAAGCTATTTGTGACAAGCTATGATATTATGAGGATATAGTGATGCAGAGGCTTCCAGATGACCCTCATTATACTTTATTTTTGGCTCAAGGAAAGTAGGTTCCTTTTTGTAGTGCCTTGTGCATAGGTTAACCATAAGAGGTTTAGATGAGGGACTGACTAGAGACCTAGATGATTATCAAGGAGTGTCTCGATTGACATACATTAAGTTTAATGGATAGTTTTGTAGATAAATTTTTATGTATTAGTCTCACCTTAAGTTATTTTTGATGATGTAAAGATATACAATGTATGAGGCTTTTAAGGCCCTTGATGATGTATATAGATATATTTTGATTTATATATGTATGGTTTTGATGTTTTGAGTTATGGTAATGATTACGATGATGGATATAGATGTAGTTGATGATTATTTATTTAATGAGTTTATTTATGATTTTGATATGATGAATTATAGATGTATGTGAAATGTATATTTGAATTAGAGATGTGTGATGGTATTGATATACTTGTGAAAAATGGTTTTCTTTTTGTTTGATTAATACATTATAGATGGATATGAACATAATGTGAGATGTTTGCTTCTTTACTATTCTAGACATATATATATAAATATATAGCATATGATCATAGCTGATTTAAATGTATGATACTACATGTACAACCTTGTACTAGGTGTTAACATACAAATCAAAATATTTAGTCATAATAAGATCATTAATGGATTTGAGATAGTTGTATCTATCATTTTCTTGACATGGGAAAGGTTTTTATGTAGCAAACACAAGGAAAATAGTTACTCATGATAGTTCTAAGGGGTTTCCTAGATTTTATTGTATTGTGCACAAGTTGATTGATGTGGGCAGCTTGTTTTTTTATGGGAAAGTTGATTGATACAAGAAGATTTCCTAGGATGTTTACTTTTTTATTTTTATATGAGGGTTGATCGAAATGGGAAGCCCATTTTTGATATGAGGAATAATCAAAGAAGGAATCCCTTATTATGTATTTTGATTGAGTAACCATCCTTCAAGGGAGTAGTCTACATTTTTATTGAATTTTGATTTCATGGTAGCCGTTGGTTGTCAATTTTCAGCCGTGTCTTGATCTCGGAAGAAACAATTTGTTTGAGACAATAATGGAACCATGTCCAAGTTGTGGGAACTTACGTGCTTGAGATGGATCTTTGGCGAAGGTCAATTCCTTTATCTACTTCTACCGCTAATCCAAATGCTAAAAGGGAAAATTAAGCTAACAATGCCAAGGGGCTAGGGATAGAAGGATAAAAGAATGGAAAACTAATCTAAGGAAGGAAATATCACTATAAAAATAGGGATGAACACTATGAGTTTTGAGAGAAAATGAACAGAAAGGAATCAAGGGAGGCTATGCATGTGTAGAAAATACCAACATGCATTTACACGATCAGTTTTCATGAAACATAACTAGAAAATGGCGATGCAAGGAATGTAAAATGACACAATAAACAAAGAGAGTAAAAGAAAGGTAAGAATAAGGAATGTGAACATGCTAGGACATAAAATAGCCACAAAATGATGCTTCCATTACTTCTAGAAATGCAAAAGATATTACAATGGTGATTGAAGGTTGATATTCACATGCACCAATCAGATCTAGATGTATGGAACTCAAAAGAAAAATATATGAAGTCCTTAGAAAAATGTGTAAGGATCCAAAATGTACAACATTTTCAATAAACCTAGCTCTTACATTTAAAGAAGAATAGATGGAAGAAGAAGAGAAGAAGGAGGGAAAACCTGAATTTGAAATGCAATCACCAATAAGAAGGATTCAATTCTTGCAAATCTACCTGTAAATCTGTCAAATGTGTTTCCCCAAGTTTGTTTGGAATGTTTGAGAAGGAAGAAGGCATATTGATCAAATCTAGGTGGTTGAGCAATCATTCTTCTCATCAATGCCTAGAAAGACATTTTCCCATTTCTCACCTACTAGATCTCTAAGTATTTTAATTTGAATGTCTAACACTATAGCCTATGTTAACAAATATTGCTATCAATTGAGACTAGGTGTGTGATGATCAGAGATATATAGAAAAATATATGGCTATTATAATATTTTTAGATCCGTTTATGCATGAAAGACATTTGGCATGTGTGAATTAGTTGAAAATATGGCCAAATATGCAAATGTTCTTGTCATTTTTGTTACATGTCACTCATTGATTTGATGTAAGGATTTGGCACCTTGTTGGCATTATTTAATTGTTTTTATGTGGCACACTCAAGTGTGTCAAAGAATGACATGGTGTATAATGGTACAGAGGAGGGTGCAAAGTTATGTGTGTGGAAAAATTAGGTGCAGGAGGATGATAGATAGAAGGCACGCAAGATGGAAATGCACACAGAGGAAATGGGGAAAATAGGTGAGAGGGAAACATGTGGAAGAGGTGAAATCATTACGAGAATGATGTGTGAGGGCATGAGAAAATAGCACATGGGGATGCCAAGGAATTAGCCAATTTTTTGGGAACCAAAGGATAAGACATAGAAGATGTGTGTGGAAGAAATGGAACAAAAGAAAAGGAAAAATGGAAGATAGACAAGTAGAAAGAAGCAACACACACTTAGCACATGAGGCAATGCAATAGGAGCCAAGGAAATGTGCCAAGTGAATAAGTGAAGTGCACACAACTTATATGTAGAACCATAGAGCCAGAATGGGGAGATGAGTTATCCAAATAACTAGGAGAGTTATTATGGATAACATTTTTGTGACTTTTGGGCCATCTACCTTCTAGATGAAGGAGATCAAGTAGCCTAAAGCATCCATTTGGCATGGAGTCTTTAATATGGAATTTCTAATCTATAATTTTTAAGAACTTCCCCTTGAAGTCACTTTGAAACATATTCTAAACTCTGTTATGAATCCTACAAAACTTCTGAAACTCTTAGAAGATGATTAGTATCCTAGAGGCAACAAAAGAGAACGCACAAAATCATGTGAGAAGAAATAACTATGTACAAACAAAAAATGTGTGCATAACATACTTGGAAGAATTGAAACTACTCTAATATTTACAAAATGATACAACATAGTTAATATAGGGTTTAAGATGGATCCCATTTAATGGGATTGGTAGTGCACCTCCATCAAGATGAGTTAACTCAGAATTAGCCTCCCTACATGAACCGATGATATATGGTTCACTCTAAAGTGCATGAAAATTTTCATGGAACCCCAATTTAGCTCTTTTCAACATCCCATTCTAAGACCAAGTCCCCAATTTGAAATCTTATGGCATATAATTTCAGTCAAACCACTTCTTTGTTGCTTGTTGATATTGTTCTAACTTGATCATGGAAGAGTTCCTTGATTCTTCAAGAATAACCAGCTCTTCCATTCTTACTTCTCCTGGTTTGTGCCTTCAAATTCCAATTGTTGGGAAATTGTCAAAAAGGAAGTGTAGCCTCCTTTCCATAGAAAAACTTATAAGGATAAGTTCCTATTGATTTCTTCATTGTATTCTGTCTTCTTAGAGCGTGCACGATCCCTTTGTATGCCACTATCTTTGGTTGATGTTAATTTTGTGCTTCATGATCCTGATTAGGTTCTTGTTTTTTGATTCTTCCAAACCATTTCCTTCGAGGGTAATAGTTGGAAGAAGTATTTAGATAGATGCCCAATTTAGATCCCAATCAATGATTTTAGTGCCAAGGAAGGATTTTTCATTATCAGAGATAATGGTTTGAGGAATGCCAAACCTTATGAATATGCCTTCGAGAAAGTCAAGGATAATGGACTTGGTTGATTCCTTAAGTGTGACAAATATCCATGTCCATAGTGAAGTAATTTCTAGCTATCAACACCCATTTGTATCTAACACTTAAAGGTGGGTTGATCATGCCCATGAATTCAAGATCCCATTACACAAAATTTTGATCCACTTGGATTGGTTGAGGGGAAGTACTTCATATTTATTCATTCTTATAAATAAAGTGCATTATTTACATTTGGTGACCCACTTGTGTGCATCTTTAAACAAGGAAGACCAAAAGATACTTGTCATTATGATCTTCATTGTTATACTCTTGGCGAAAAGTTTCCACAAGAGAATCCATCATGAAATTATGTTAACACTTTTTCAATCTACGTGCCATCAATACACCTTAATAACATGCCATCAAGATTATTCTTGAAGAGAATTCCATCAATCAAAACATAAAGAATAGATTGCAACCTTAGATGTCTTATATTTGCCTTGTTTAAACCAAGAGGGTATGAACCCTCATAAAGGAATGTGATCATGTCCTTCATCTAGTCATGTGCACTAGGATTGGTATTCTATTCAATTTCTATGTATGGGAGGTCCTCATCCGTAAATAATAAAGTCTCGTGGTTCATTCTTGTAGCCTCAACAAGTTGCTTATAGAGCACACTACCTCTTACCAGTTTTGTGGATTTGATAGTCACATCATACTCCATTATTTTGGTCACCCATATTTCTCTCTTCTCACTGATTTATTCTCCCATGATGAAGTCTCTAACACTATAGTGAGAAACTAACACCTTGATATAATTTTTGGCGAGCATACTCTTGAATTTCTTGAGCACGTATATGATGGTGAAGACATTATTCTCCATGTGACTATATTTCAACTCATAATCCTTCAGCTTCTAATTAAATTAAAAATGTCATTGGTTGTTCAATTCCTTTTTCATTTTATTTGGTTATGAGAGAAACAACACTTACATCAGCACCATGAGCTTAAAGGATGAAATCCTTGGAATAATCTGGGTTGATGAGTGTTGGCACGCAAACAATATCTTGCTTGTTTTTATTGAAGATATCTCTTCCTTATGTTATTTATCTAAATGTTATGTAATTATTGAGCATTAGGCTGATGGGATGAACTAGTCTTGCAAAGTTAGGAGTAAAGTTCCTAACAAAATTTATCTTACCGAGGAATGACTGTAAGGTCTTTTTATGTGCCAGAAGGGAAATATCCAGGATGGCTAAAATGCACTCAAGATGAATTACAATGCCATCCTTTGAAACCACATGGCCCAAAATCTTTCCCTGCGCCACTAAAAAATTACACTTCTTGGGGTTAAGAGACACCCCATACTTCCTGTATCTCTCAAATACTTTCTCTAGGTGTGCCATGTGATCCATGCTCTACTTTGAGAAGACTGTAATGTCATCAAGGTAAACCAAGATGAACTCATTAATGTAACATTTGAAGGAAATATTTATGGCACATTGAAATGTTGTGTCTACATTTAACATACCAAAGGGCGTATTCTGATATGCATATGCCCCCACTTGGTTGTAAATGTTGTTTTGAATTGATCCTCTTCCTTGACCAAGATCTGATTGAAGCCAGAGTATCCATCCAACATTGAGAATATTTGCACGCTAGCCATAGTCTGTAGAATCTACTCCATATAAGGTAAAGGATAATGATCCTTTAATGATTCCTTGTTCAAATCTCTGAAATCAACATAGAGTCTAATTTCACCATTCTTCTTGTGCACCGGAACTAGATTCATGACCTAGGTAGAGTACTTGATGGGAAAAATAATATTTTCCTCAATGATTTTGGATAAATCTTTCCTCATGAGGGGATCTATCTTTGGATTGACTGGTTGGTGCTTTTGTGCAATGGGATTGATACCATGATAAAGGTCCATGGAGTGTTGAGAAACATTTGATCAAAACCTTTGAGGTCTTCATACTCCCATGAAAATATATCACTTTATTTTTGACAGAGAGATATGAAGGCCTATTTTTCATCATGCACACATGATTTACTGAGAAATAACTCCTTTTTGTGTGTAATCCCGACTTAGAATACAATATTTTTTACATCACGCACATATATTTTTATTCACCCTTGAACTTGTCATTAGGGATAAACATTTACTTGAAGGTGACCAGCCCTTTAGGTAACTTGTTTGTCTTCATTTGTATCAATTGGTCACCATATCTATTATGCAAGTCATCTTACATGCTTGATGATATTTGTTTCACGTTTCAATGAACTGATAATCTACACATCATCGATGAACACTTTCTAGCCTGGTATTACTGCTATCTAGAATAGATGGTTTAATCACCATCTTGATGTGCTGAGTGTTTCCTTTGACAAAGTGCTCAACATAGGAGAACTATGAACCAAGTGTGGTCATGTGATCAACTTCCTTATTCATCTTCCTCAGCACCACCTTTAGATTTAGATCATCAAAGCTCTTTAGGAGGTCCCAAAATCTGTTTTTATAAGATTTGATAAGCTTATTATTAGCCTTACATTTTTGGTGACTTGGTAGATAACCAATTTCTCTATCCCCAAATATCTGTAGTGCCTAATCCCTTTATTCTCAACAATTAGAAGGCCATGCACTAATGCTTCATATTCTACTACATTGTTGGAGCATGTAAAATACAACCTGTGTGAAAAATAATTTCTCATCCTTAGGGAAATGAGAACAACTCCTACTCCTACACCATTTCTACTTCTAGAACCATCGAAATATAACTTCCATAGACCAAGTTCAGCTTGTTCTTACTTGAGTGTGTGTGACATCACAACTTCTTCTTCAATGATGCAATAAGTACCAAGCCCAATTTCAAAGGCGTCGATATCTTCAACATATGGATCAAATTTTTGGTGCCTTTCCACCCACTCATCTAGCACAAGGTCAGGTAGATGAGAAGGAACATGATGCTATTCGAAAACTGGAACTTTTTCTTCTTGGATTAAATAGTTAGCTTGAGAGGGATATGACTCTATGTGATAGGAAAAAATTGGCTCAACTTGTCTAGTAAATTGGGTACCATACCTTTTCTTGAGTAACATATGAGACTAATCAAAGGACAAATAACCATCCACTTTTGCAGTAGTAAAATTCTCTTGATAGACATAGGGAAAAAAAGGAGGTAGGTCAATGATAGACACATCTTGAGTTATAGTAAGGCTTGGACATGCATGGAGGGTTAACTCAAGATCCTTAATGACTCCTAAGGTAGTAAAAGTTTGAGACATCAAGTTATAGGACTCCTTTGGACAAGGGGATGTACTTAAGACCTAGGACATCAGCAATTTTCTAGGGCATGACAGAAGTACTAGCACCCGAGTCTTTGATGAAATTATGCACTAGATGTTTACCTATGATCAAGGACATAGAGAAGGGTGGGGTGTTAGCAACATTACTTACTTGCTTTCTTCTCTACTTGATACATATTTACAAAAGCACATGGTTTGTGAATAGTTAGATCAGCGTGAAAGTTGAGCCAAAGCTTCATACAATATGTCTCGCTGAAATGGAATGGTCAGGGCATCCAAGATTGTGACATTTATGTTTGTCCTTTTCATATGGTACACAATGATGAATGGAAAACCCACTAGGTTGTCTATTTGAGGAATAAAAACATCCTTTCTTGATTGTTCAAGCATGCAGAGGTAGGAGCGTGAGATGAAATAGAGGCTTGACCTACCAAAAGAGGGGTATGCACTACTTTCGAGGAGCTTTGCACAGAGCCTCACGTGTAGGAATTTGAGTGCTTTTACCATTGGATGCCTTAGTTACCTATTTTTTTAGGGTCAGCTTGTTTTACTTTAATTGTGACCTACGTGTCAGACTCTAGCATTCTCATTTTGTATCTTATGTTGTTTGCAACTTGGGCATGTAGTCTAATTACATCATCTGCAACTTGGTTGATTACACAGAAGTCCTCAGTGCCAAAGAACATCAGATTTACCTTTAGAGGAGCTTCTGGCCTTTCTTGGTTATCTACTTTAGGTGTGCTTGTTAAAGGGTCACTACTAGAAGCATTATGGATCATATAGGTCTACATGTGTGTGATATTGGCACAATAATATTAACTGTGAGACATGTTATAAGGGAAATACCATTCAGAATCCTGAACCAAATTGTTTTGAACTGGAAAAAGTGCTTGACTTGTACTGGGAACTAGAAGAGAAGGTGTGGGAGGAATAACTTGTAAGGGAAAATGTGCATTAACATGCCATCTATCATTCTAATAGTTTTTCATGTATCTTTGGTTCATATATTGAATCCTCTAGGGCTGATTGTTTTGATTATGCCCCTGATTGGAACTATTTATGTAGGCTTACGCATTTTGTTTCTCAAGAGATATGACTTTATTTGACAAGTTCCTAATTAGGGATTTCATCTCTTCATCCTATTTCTATTGTGCTAGAGAGGAGGAAGTTGATGTAGAAGGCTACATGCTTTTCTCAGGAACAAGAATAGGAGAAACAAAAGGTTAAGGTACTTGTGATATTTTTTCGAATAAGGGCATAATAGGTCTAGGAGCTAACTTTCCTACCTAAATAAGACTATTTTCTTCCCTTACTCTAATATTATAAGTAGTTACTAAATCCTACCTCTCATGGATTGAATAATAATTGAGATGTCACTATTCCATGCCTTTAGATAATACAAGAAAGCATGTTGACTTATAGGCCTTACCAAAAGAGGAATGTTGTCCCAATTTTTGAGAATTTGATACTAAAATATATTATCTAATCATTGGGTACCCTTCTTCTTGTCAGTTTCTACACCAAAGATAGGTGATCTAATTTATTTTTGAATTAATTACAAAGAGTTGTTCCTAACTCATCTCAAGTGAAAATAGATCCAAGTCTCAAGCCTCGACAACCGGAGCACTTTACCTTTAAAAGAGGCTATAAGAAGCCTAACTATAACATCATCATGTGTGATCGTAGAGTGGAAAATGTTTTCTATATCTTGGATATGCTCCTAAGGTGTGATTTGATTCTCACCAAGAAAAAGTATGGAATACTTTTGAGCTTAACATTTGGCATATCATATTACACGGCCAAAACCATATGACTTCCACCGATGAGTTTAGAAAAGTTCCTCATTGGAGGAGGTTATTGATGTGCCATTGTAGGGCATACATGTTGCATACTATGAGGAGTAGAGTGTGCACAATGAGCCAATGATGGAGATGCATGCATGGAAGATTTTTTGTGTGTGTTTCTTGGTGAAATTTTGAGATATTCAAAGGATCCTTTAGCTGTAGCACTCTATTTGGTATGAATTCTTCTCATAAAAGGTTATCACGACTACAAAACAAGAGATTTGGAAATGTTAGGAGTCAACTAGTGTGTTGAAATGAGACTCCAAAAGTGGAATGCTAAGTTCACACACCAAACTTATTAAAATGAAATTTAATCTTTCAATACTTGTTCCACCGTGCATGACAAAAACTATTGGTTGTCAAACTTGTAACTCGTGTCTCGAATATGGAAGAATCAACTTGTTTTATATAACAATGGAACTATCTCCAAGTTGAGGGTCCTTACACACTTGAGACAGACCTCCAGAGAAGGCCGGTTCCTTTACCTACTTCTACTACTACTTCTACTCCTAATGTTGAAGGGAAAACTTAGCTAATAATGCCAAGTGAACATGAATAGAAGGATTAAAAATGGAAAACTAATCTAAGGAAGGTGATAACACCAGAAAAATAGGATGAATGCTATATTTTTGAGAGAAAAATGAAGATAAAGGCATCAGGAGGCTAGACACGTGTAGATAGACCAACACGCATTGACATGATCATTTTCATGAAACACAACTAGAAAATGGCAATGCAAGGAACGTAAAATGACACAGTAAGAAAACAGAGTAAAAGAAAGGCAAGAAGAAGGAATGTGAACATGCTAGGACAAAGAATAGTCATAGAACGATGTTTCCATTACTTCTAGAAATGCATAGGCTATTACAATGGTGACTGAAGGTCAATATTCACATGCACGAGTCAAATATAGAGGTCTGCAACTCAAAATACAAATATATGAAGTCCTTAGCAAAATGTGTAAGGATCCAAAATGTCCAACATTAACAATGAGCCCAGATCTTACATTTATAGATGAATCGATGGAAGAAGAAGAGAGGAGGGAAACACAAATTTGAAATAAAACCACCAACAAGAAGCATTCAATGCATGTAAATCTACCTACAAATCTATCAAATCTGCTTCCCCAAGTTTGTTTGAAATTTTAGAGAAGGGAGGAAGGAAGATCAGATCAGTATGGGTGGTTGAAGCAATCAAATCTACTCATCAATTCCTATAAATATGTTTTCCCATTTTTCACCTAACAGATCCACCAAGGATTTTAATTTAAATGTCCAACATTATAGCCTACGTCAAAACTATTGATTGAGACTAGGTGCACACCGATTGAAGCTATGTGGAAAAATATATGGTTGTCAAAATATTTTCAGATCCATCTATGCACACAAGACACGTGGCGCACACGGATTGGCTGAAAATACGGCCAACGATGTAAATGTTCTTTTCATTTCGCCACGTGTCACTAATTGATTTATTGCAAGGATCTAGCTCCCTATTGGTGTGCTTTGATTGGTTTCATGTGGCACACTCAAGGATGTTAGATAATGACATGGAATGAAATGGTGCAAAGGAGGGTGAAAAGGTATGTGCTCAAAAAAATGAGGTGTAGTGGAAATGGGGAAAATGGGTGAGAGGGAAACATATGGAAGAGGCATAATCATTACAGAATGATGTGCAAGGGTGCAAGAAAAGGGAACATGGGGATGCAAAGGATTTAGCCAATTTTTTGTAAGTAAAGGCCACTGTGCATAAGATGCTCACCAAGAATGGAACAAAAGAAAAGGAAAAATGGAAGAGAGAGAAGTGCGAAGAAAAGTATGCTTGGTGGGTGAGGAAATATAGCTAAGGAAATGTGCCAAGTGAACAAGTGAAGTGTGCTCAACCTCGTATGTAGAACCATAGATCCATAATGGGAGATGTGTTATCCAAATAACTAAGAGAGTTATTATGGATAACAGTAACCATCCTTTAAGGGAGTGGTCTGCAAACTTTATTTTTCATGAATTGTTTTCAATAGTCATCCTTTAAGGGATCAATCTGTTATCACCAACAAGCAACACCCTCCGATTTTTCATGTATGCGTGGATGAAATTCAATGTTTTTGGGTAATATGGGATTGTCTCTTAAGTTGTGGGACTTGTTACTTGAGACAAACCTGCAAAGAAGGTTGGCTCCTCTACCTATTCCTAATGCTAAACCTACTCCTACAACTAAATAATCCTAATATAAACATTCCAAGGACCAGGGGTTAGAAGGAGATGAAAAAAGTGAAATGATAAGCTAAAAGGGGCAATGATAACACTAAAAAGGGGGTTGATCGCTCTCCATAAGGGGAAGGAAATAGAGAAAACATGCGAGGGGGTAGATAGATTTTCCAAAGAAAATAACCATGCAGATGGACTTTCCCATGCATTGATAACACAGAAAAATGGAACCTGCAAGTAGGAAATATAGACAACATGGAAAAAATGAATAGAGAGAAAAGATATAATAAAATGAGAAAAGGGCATACAAATGTTCCATAAATTCTTATTTTATTGTTAGAAATATGCATAGACCATTGAATTCCTTGCAAAAGGTGAGAATACATTGGAGAGACTAAATTAGAGGTATGAAACTTGTGGGAATTTGACCACCATTTTGGCATGGTACTATTACAACAAAGATCACTCTCTTGAAATAAACATCAATTTACAATAAAGGGAATGAGAGAGAGAAGAGGGAAAAGAGAGGGAAAGTGATTGGAATTGATCTTGCTATTAATGAAAATCTCATTCTTTTCCCTATAACACGGATTTCAAGATTATACCACCATTAATCATGCATTAAATCTATAGGAAATAACATGGTTACCCTTACAAGACCATTCCCCAATGTCTTTTTCTTGTAGGAGAAGATAAGAGCTCCATACTTCATTAATTTAGGTGGTTGAGTCATCTGTAACTACACATTAATGTTCAAACTATTTTATTATCTTTTTATCCCATCAAACACCATCAATTTCTTATTCTCATGATGAAAAATTAAAGGGCTTAAGTAGACCTTTGCAACAAGACTAATTTTGTGTTATTTTGAGCTCTAAAGAAAAAGTTATGGCCATTTGAAAATTTTCATGTTGGGATGGACAAGAGAGTGACACATGGAAAGGTTTGACTGGCTCAGAATTTCCTTTTTCTACGTGTGCATTATTTTTCATTTGATATGTGTTCAAATTTCATTGGTTGCAGGGGTTAGGATTTACCTATGTGTTTATTTCCCTAAGCTTTTACCACCCCATCCCTCTTCTAGAATCAATACCATTTATAAAAGTTTGTTCATTTCGGGCTTCAAATCAACCGAGTCCATATCCCTAAAGAGTGATGGAATGCTGCCACATGTTTTCCTTGGACCATAAATTTTACACCATGTGGTGCCATTTAATTGGGCCATTTTTCTATTATGTTCCATCGTTTCCATTAACTCTGTCATGTGGCTTCCTCTAAACCTGTTATGTGGCCTTTGACCTTTCAAACCTTCTTGGTTGTTTCCCAAACATGATAATATTATCCATTGTGGCTTGTTCTAGGGATTTGATGTCTGCAGAGCTAAAAACCTTTGAGGAGAGATGGAATGGAGATGTATGTATCTACCTTGGTTGTTGATCTTCTACTTTGCATGGCCCCTTTTGATTATTTCTATTCAAATTGATAACTAAGTGAATGACACATGACCTCTTGAATATAACCAACTAATGGATTAGATGAACCTCCCATGGTTTTTTTAATGCCAATGGTCAAAGGTTTTTAGAGATGTGGAATTTGGCGCCCGTATAAATGTACCCAACATGTTTAAATAACTAAGTCCATTTTTAAATGAGTTATCCAAATTAATACAAGAGGGGGTTAATTTGGGCTAACATGATCTATATTTTGATTGGATCCATCCCATATATATTTTTATTTTTTGAGATGAAGGAAAGCCAAGGTAACCACTTTAGAAGGGGGTAAATAACTATGAAAACTACACTTATATCCTTATCATGTTAATCAAGATAAGATAAGGGGATAGTGTGAGTAACACTTGTAGGGTTCCTAATCATAAGAAAGCAAATTTTCCATGAGGAATATGATATGAGGAGAGTCATGGTACTCATATTTAGGGTCATAACAGGTATGTTGACAAGAGATCACATAGTTCCAAATCATTATGAGGATGATAAGATATATAGGATAGTGGATGAAGTGTTGGAGTTAGTGTCTTAGTTGTTGTAATTGATGTCAAGTGTCACATTGATGTCAAAGGTAGTCTTGATTGGCTTAGTTGTTTATTTTATGTTTCATCCATCAAACAAGGTAATAAATGATTGGTTATGAATGGATATTTTGTCATGAAGTTTTGTTGTAGCATGATGCCTAGCTGAGTTACATGGTTCTTGAGCATTTTTCAAGCTTGTATGGTAATGATGTGAGCTCCAAAGGTTTTATAATGTTTCTATGATGTCTAACATGCTTAATACAATGATTCAAATGTGTTAATGAGTATATAAGATGGATATCAGTCAGTTCGTGAGAAATGTGTTGGTTCAATCCTAACTAGGCCTAATCCTAGACCTATCACAAGCAAGATGGGATGGTTACATGAAGTATGAAGCAGAGAAGGTCAAGAAAACATGATAAGTTTGTTTTGAGGTTGCATATGATGTGTGATAGGTATCTAAGTACAATTTATAGATGTATGATGCATGTTCTAGGTCCTTTGAAGAAAGAATAGTGAAGACAAGACATGTAGTCATGTGAAAGTCATGGTGTCTAGATATTTTTAGGTGTATGTAGGAATAAATGAGCATTGCGATATATGAAAGAGATATTTTTAGTTCTTTGAACAAAGTTTCAGGTCCAAGTGATGAATATTTTGCAAGATATTAAGTTTTTGGCAAAAATGGGTTTCCAAAGGTGAGTTTTTGAGCTAAAAGTTGACTTTTAGATGCTCGTTGGGGAGTGTATTATTTGCATGGGGACCTAATCTCCTAGGGATAGTTGATTAGGTCATTTATAAATATTTTTAATAATAATGAGGTTTTTTTATTATCATGTTTTTATGAAAAATCATTAATAAGCCAAAAATTTGTAACCCTCTTGAAACCCTCGCTATGGAGTGACTCGAGATATATTTGTTGATCAAGCCCAAAATGGATTTATTTTTCTATTATGATGATTGGAGGCTATAGAAGACTCTTCCATATTTCTATTGATGTATATTAGAGGTTGTGATAGAATCTAGGACCCACCCAAAAATGCAAGTTTTTGGAAAGTTTAAGTTTGTGACAAAGTTTACCATTAAACCTATTAACTAAATTACCATTTATCAAGCATGGGAGTTTTAATCCATGTATGTTATAGTTTTAAATGATGGTTTTAAGGTATTTTTGGGTCATTTTGGAGTCGTATGGGAACATAGCATTCTTAGAGGTGTTATAGGTGGTTTCATGTCTTGGTTTGAATTTATTGATGATCCTTATATTAATAAATTTCTATTGATATATCATAATTGAGTTTTTGTTGAGTATAGAGGATGTTATGACCTAGTATTTGAAGGTTAATTTTGAGGGTTCTCTATTATGCATTCTCTCATGAGGGTTTCATGGTGTGATAGTTGTTTTGAGTTATTTTCACTATTTCTGGATATTTTTGAGGGCTTATACAACATTTATAAGTGTGTGGAATTCCTTCAGAATTGTTTTCTCTTGTTCACTCCATGGTTGGCGAGTTTCTTGTTTTGGGGTTTCAGGACTTGTTGTGTCCTAATGGAGGTCTAAAAGGGTCTAGTTGGTATTAGAAACTTACATGGTCATATGTATGATATTTTTTTCATGTTATTATGATTATTTAAGTATTTTTACTATATGAAGGTTGACCTACATGTTATATGACCATGAGAAGGGTATAAAGGCATATTAGAAAGATAATTTGAGCTAGTTGTGTAAGAGAGGAACAAGTGGGACCTATAATGGAGAGAAGTGAAGGTGATTAAGGTCCTTGTGACCTTGTTAAAAATTAAATGAGCGTGTAATTCCATTCTAAAGAGAGATAAGGTGATGGCAAGATATGGCAAGTGTGAAATCAACTCGAAGAAGAATATTTTTAGCAAGGAGGTCTAGAGGGAAAATTTGAAGAAGAAGGAAGGAGAGTGAGATTCATGGTGTAATAATAAATTGTAGAAGCAAAAATAAGTGGTGAAAAACATACGCAGTGGTTGATTTGGTGTTTGATCATCTTAATGGATTGTATCCTTCTAGTGGAGCTGGTGACTTACTAAATTAGGGGTTGGTGCACCTTGTAAGGTTGGTGCCCTACTAAACTAAGGGGTTAGTGCTCCTTTTCGGGTTGGTGAATCACTAAAAAATATTGTGTGATATGTAATATTCAAATAATTCCTTTATGTTGAGTAAAATAAGTAGAGGCTTAGTGGGTTTTCTTCCCCTTGAGGTTTTCCAACTTTATATTTTGCATTCATATGTACTATTTTGCTTTGTGTTTCTATAGATGGATGGTTCATGGTTAATATACACACATTGGTTACATAATGGAATGGATGTTTCAAATGATGTATGCAAAGTAGGCTACATAAAGTACAAGTTTTAAAGGATTGATTCACCCCCTCTCAGTAAATTTTGATTCTAATATGGATATCATAGTTTGACTAATGTCTCATGACCTTATAAATTAATAGTAGAACAACCACAAGTGCAGGGTGTTAAGAGGATCCTTTTCAAGTTTACTATTAAGGGAGGGTAAATTATGATCCCTAGACCCAAATTTATAAGTGATAATATATGGTCCAAGATGTTTTGGAGAAAACTTTCCTCGTTTTCTCTTTTACATGTTAGTGACATGTTGGTTTTATTTGAGGACAAGATCACCAATGTTGAAGTCATGTTGTTTGAGATGTTTTTATAAGATCATTTAATCCATTATTAATATATATTGATATATTCCAGGTTGGTTAGATGATGTTCATCTAATAGTTTAATTTTTATAAGCATTCTTAACGGTATTCTTCATCGTTGATGAATTCTTTGAGAGAAATGCATAAAGATGAGATTTGAACTTCAAGAGGAAGGAAAAATTTAGTTTTGTATAATAAAGAGAAAGGTATAACACCCATAGGAGTTCAAAATCTTGTCTGATATACCCATAATGTAAATGGGTTTTGAGGTTCCAATTTATACCAACTTGGTCAATAATTATCATGAGGATTTTTTTGATTGTTTTGCTAGATGTTTCATCTTGACCATGTGTTTTTGGTTAGTAAGGATATTAAAATATTATTTTTATGTTATAAGTTTCAAAACTTTAATGAACTTTCTTATTTTGAAGGCTTTACCATTTTCTCGTGATGATTTTATGAGGAATACTTGGGCTTACGACGATAATGTGATGATGAATGAAGTTGACAATTTTTATATACTTTAGTGAAGATAAGGGGATTGATTCCACCCATTTAGTTAAATATTCAATTGATGTGATGATGGAGTTGTGTCATTGTGATTATTGAGGGTTGACAAGGGTGATAATTTCAAGCCCCTATTGTGAGAAGGGCCACAGGGTTTGTGATAGTCGAAGAGTGTGGCTAGGGATATGTGTGAGATTGGAATGTTGTTAAATCTTGATGCATTTATTGAGGTAGTCATGATAAAATTGGTTTAAGGATAGGACAATAGTTTCCCACATGTAAGATGCATTTAGCGATAACCAAATCATTGAAGTGGTAACCACATATACCATCATGGAATTATTAGATAGCTAGATGATCCCTCTAAATTTTTAAGGCACCAAAGAAGGAGGACGTCAAAACCTATTTTGTAAAGGATAACTCCTAATATGATATAACAAGACACACATTGATGAAAGAATATTTTTTACATTTCTAGATAGATCTCGAGGGTAATTTTCTCGGTAGAAAGATAGTCGTATGTTTGTGTGTACCAAGTGTTAGATAAGCTATCTACATGATTAATAGTATAGAGATTCATGTTGGTATAGGATGGTTGATTGAGTTTTTATACGATGATAAAAAGTTTAAAGTTTTCTAGAAATAAAAGGATGAGAGAGGAAAGTGAATCCATGTTTTCTATCATTTTTTGGATGAGTGATGGATTGTTTGGATTTCGTAGTGATCAAAGAGTTGTAAGTTTTTAAAATGGTTTTGTATTTTTGTAGGACCTCATTTTTACATTGATAGATCCCTTTTATTTTGCTGATTATAAGTTGTGATTCTCCTTAGATGTCTAGGATTTGCACACCGAGAAAGGTGGCATCCTGAAATCCCATGATAAGATATTTGTATTCTCCCATGTTTTTAGTGCATACAAAATTTAGTTTAAAGATTAATGAAATAAGAGTGTCCTATGGGGGTATTATGACTATTCCAGTGCCTCCCCACTGACTGCATTTAGACATTTAAAAGAATAGGGTCATTTTAAGTGGGGTGCTATCATGATCTAGAGTATTGATAGATTCATTAGGGAAGTGTTTACAAGGTAATTGATTTGTAGGAAGGGGAGCTTCAATGAGCTGATTGAAAATGACTTTCCCCATATGTATTTTTTAGAAATAAACTCAAGATCAAATTCAGTCATGAGCATGAGACGTATAGTGATGTAATAATTATGATACAATTTGGAATGCATAAATTTGAGTGGATTAAAGTTGGTGACAAAATAGGTTTTTGATTGAGAAAATGGTGAAGGATTTTGGATGCTACGAATTAAAAGGGATGACATAACTTTTCAAATTCTGAATAGAGATTTTTGTACTCATGAAGGGTGTGACTTATGTAATACATAACTTGTTCCTTTCCTTGTCTTGATGTATCAACATGGCTCCCAAGGAATGGCCACTCACAATGATATAAAGATAGAATGGCTCCCCCTCATGTGGAGGTGTAATCAATGGTGGTGATAAAGGTTTTCTTTTATTATTGGTAAATATTTTTTTGAAAGGGACTATACCCTTGTACAACATGACTCAAAAGCCAGATATAGCCAGAGTAACATAACCAAAGAGGATCAAAATCCAGATATGAACAATAAGCCCAACGGCAGAAAACAGTCTGCCAAGAGAAGCCTACAACCAACAATCCAACAGCTGAAAAATAGCTAAAAACAACAACTAAACAACACCTAAACCACATAACAGCTGCCCAACAGCTACATAATAGACCAACAACCTGGATAAAATGATAAGAGCTAGCAAAATCTTCGTTCAGCTACAAAGTAGCATCTTAATTACTACTATTTTCAATTCGAACAGTTTTCTTCTTGTTACGAACCGTAATCCATTCATCCACAGATTTGTGTAAAGGAATGAGAACTTCAGAATCCTTAATTGGCTGAAAAGTATTGTATGAGCAAGGAGATCGAGGAATATTCTCCTTATCCACTGTGAACTTTCTTGTTTCAGTGATTCTGATACTCTGTGTCTCCTCCCCAGATGACTCTTTATTTGCATGGTTTTAAAGGTTATTTGATGGTGGTGATAAAGGTTATTGTTTGAGGGAATCAAATGCTTGATCAAAATTATTGTCCCACTTCAAATGTATGCTCTTTCTTAGTAGGGGATGAAAAGGTTAACAATGATATGATAATTGAGAAATGAAATGATGAATGGATTTGATATTTATTTGAATACTATGAATATGTTTGAGATTAGAGGTGGAATTTTTTTATAATGGATTTGAATTTAGTGAGGTTCAATTAAATTCCCAGATAGACACTATAAATCCAAGGATTTTTCCTATGTAAACTCCACAAATACACTTAGCAAGATTAATAAGGAGAAAAATTATAGAAAACATGCAAAGATCACATCCATAATGACTAATTGGTCTCTTTGGTGTTTGGATTTATGTAAAATATCATCAACGTAGTCCTCTATGGTTTTATGGATAAGTTCATAGAAGATGTAGGTCATGGTGCATTGATATGTAGATCCTACATTATTTAAGACAAAGGGAATTAATCTATAATAGAAGATTCCCGGGTGATGGATGATGTCTTGTTTTGATTGTCTAGTGCATTATGGATTTTATTGTAACTAGAGAAACCATCCATAAGATATAGAATCTCATGGAATTCTATTAAATCATCGAGATGGTCGATGTTGGGAAAAAGGAAAATTGTCTCTGGGAAAAGTGAGGTTAAAGTCTCAAAAGTCTGTGCAGATGCACAATTTTCAAGTATATTTAGTGATGGGTATGATGTTGGAAACCCATTATGGATGATCAATAGGTAGTATGAATTTGGCTAAAAGAAGATCTCAAAGTTCTTCTTTAACAAGTAGTGTGATGCAAGGATGCATCTTATGAAGTTTTTTCTTCATTTTTGAGCATCTAAGATGGTAACAATGTTGTGGATAATGATTTTAGGGTCTATACCCAACATATCACTATATAACCATGTAAAGGATTCATCGTGTTTGGATAGGAAAAATACTAATTGTTGGATTTTATGTGTGTCTAAGGCTTGGCTGATTTTAACAATGTGCAGCTCTTATGGTGTGCCTATTGATGTTGGTGGTTGATTTTTTGAGAAGTGTAAGTGTTTTGGGAGGAAAGGCTTTATGAAGATAGTTATCCTCAAAACCCATGTAGGTAAGGATAACATCATCATCATGGAAATGGACAATGTCAATAGTAGGGGAATCTTCCTCTATCATATTTGGTAGCATTAGGGGAAGAGTTTCAATTCTAATGTTAGCTTGATAGTTCAAAGTTCCAAGTGTGATGGATTTGATTTTAAAAGTTAGGAGAGATAGATACGGTGTCATTAATGTTAGAGGATGGGTGTAATGATGATGATGGATATGGATGTGACCATGATATTGATGGTGATATATTATAAGAAGGTAGTTTGATGCCAAGGCCATGATTCTCGTGAGGTTTTATTAGGTCTTAAAAGGGTAAGTCAAGTAAACTATGCTCATATCTAACAAGAATGAAGCCTCTCTATGCAAAATTTTGAAGGCATGTCCAGGAAAACTAAGGTTTATCTAAGAATTAAAACTATGAGGAAAATGGTTTTGCATTTGGTTAATTGTCAAGGTGAGATAATTATTGGTTGATGCTTCCGTACACTAATTGTGTTTGTAGGAAGGGGGTGAAGGAAATAAAATTTCTTATGTTGGGATCATGGAGTAATTTTTGTTAGGTCTCTCATATGTTTTAGGTGTAGGGAGTGCATTAAGATCTAGAAGGTGACACTCCCTAGTGAGAGATGTTACATGACATCTTCAAAGGATTAATTGTTTGGTAGTTTGGATGAGGGGATGGAAGATCTCGTTGAAGCTTGATTTGAATAAATAGAGTACTATAATGGAAGTAATATGTCATTGGGATTTTAAGTCATATGACATGCCTTGAAAGGATTAGGTTGAGTGGGGACCATGAATTTTTACCCTCATATTCATATTTTATACATCTATGTAGTAGTGATGGGATATAATGCATAGTGTATATCCAAGGATGACCTAGCAACATGTTATACTAGCACTCTCCTTCCACGTGATAGAATTTTTTTGAATAATTTTAATGCCTATTTTGATAGGTAAAATGACCATGCATAATTTGGGGGCAACAACATCATTAAAGACACGTAACATGATAGGTGATTGAGAATCTATGGTGTCTAGTAGCTGAATTTATTTAAAGGCATGAGATGATATTATGTTAATACTAGTGTCATTATCCATCACGATTCTCTTTAAAAGGGTTTCATTAATTTGGGTGGTGAATAATAGGGGAAGATCGTGGTATTCGGGCTATAAGGATGCAATTTAAAATTCCTTGAATGCAATAGCGACAAACACTTTAAGGGAGAAAATAAGGATGGAAAATTGTTGGGGGTCATATGATGGTATTGATTTAGATTTAAGAGATTATATCATGGATTGTAGATTCTATAGGGAATTTTAAATGAGCTTGTAAATGGCCATCTTAAAAAGAGCTTGATGTAACTATTTGATGATATAATTTTGTATGGATGTTGTAGATTGGTTTTAAGGTGCCACCAAGATGGAAACTTTATCTTTAGAAAATGATGGGTTAGATGATTCAACGGGATTGATGGAGATGGATACCTTGGGCCCATTTTGGTTCGGGGATTTGGGGTCTTGTGCACATGCTCTTATGATTATATAGATGACATCTATCCGGTGTAGTGGGGATTTAATAGAGGAAACAAGTGATGGTTTAGAAGTGGCGAGTTTAAGTATTTGATGGGTAAGTTTGATGTTATTTCTAGATTTGATTATATCTAGATTAGAGAGTAGATGTTTTTATTTGTGTGGGAGAAATTATCTGCTAGTAAGACTTTGAATTATGGCATTGAGAGATTTACAATCCTCCTTGAAGTGTCCCCATGTGATGATAAACACATAATGCCTCATATTTATACCAAGAGGGATTATACCCTCAAGAATAAGATGGATTAGTAGGTGGTCATGTTATGATGGATGATTAGATAAGCTTACCATGGATTTTAGTATGATATCCTATTGTGGATGATTGGGATGATGATGATGATGAAGGATTTTGGATATCATTTTATTTATAGGTTTGAGATATGAGATTCATGTTCTATGTGGTATGTTTATTTGATGATCGAGGAAATATCTTATATTTCATGATGGTGATTCTAATTTTGGATGAAGGATGAGGTCCCAAGATGAAGGGTAGGGGATATATGTTTTGTGATAGGGTTTTCTAGTGAATATAGTTTCTTTTTTTCTAGATAAATGATTTTTGGGATTTTGAATTAGATTATTAATATTTTTGATTTGATGTTAGATGATGTGGTATCAGAAAGATATATTCAAAGTTTTGATGACAAGTGTCTCTTCTTGAGATCCTAGGGAGATGATAGAGGATGTATGTGTGGGATTAGAAGTAGATGACTCCAGATGTTGTTGTGTGGATGGGATCAAAATATTAATAACAGGGAGATCCAAGGAGCAATTTTTTTTATTGGTGTTTCCTCTATGGAAACATAAGGCATAATATGTGCGGGTGTAAATTCATTAAAAATGTTGATGATGTGATGGGATCTTACATTGTAGGACTAGGGCTATCTAGTGGATGGGGAATGGTTCATAAAATGTTGTTTAAATATGTTTATGCCTTGATTAGGAGGTCCATTTGAGTTATAAATTTGTAAGTAACCTCGGTCAATAAGGTCTTGGAGAATGTTCTTTCCGAATGAATGAAAAATTTCAATGTCGTGTCCTCAAACTTGGTGGTATTTACAATAGTCATTGTCCTTATACCATGAGGGTTTGTAAGTGAAAATGTCAACGGGTCGGATGGGATGGAGCTTAATCATACAAATAGAAATAATTTTATTAAAGATAATACTATAAGACTCCCCTATGGGTGTGTAGTTATGTTTAGGCTTGGGTCATTCATAGTCCAAATTACATTTGGGTGCAAATTTCACAACCGCGCGTTTGCTGACCATTTTGATGTGTCGTTGTTAGAAGGAGTTTTGAAAGAGGATTCAAGTTTTGGTTTCTTAGATCGGAGTTTAACCTTACCATCCTCGATGGTACAAAGTTCTAATTTTTGGGACATGGTAAAGGATTTGTCAAATGTTTTAAAGGATTTAATTTTAATGTTTGATGATATGTGCTTCATGGAGGTTCGATAAAACAACTCAATCAACTCAATTTTTGAAGGGATGATAATCTGGTTGATAATAACTTGCCATCTAGTGATGAAATATACAATGGGATCTTCCTCAAATTGTGTGATGGCATAGAGATCAATGATGGATATCTTACAAGTGATGTTGATGGAGAAATTTTCTAGGAAAAATTGTGCAAGTTGTGTGAATGAGAAAAGAGAATGTTGTGGGATACTATTTTACTAGTTGAGGTAAGGGCCAACTAAGGATATGGGGAATGTCCTTAACATGAGATATTTTTGTGAGAGATAAGATAACATGCATAACAAAAATGTTTATGTATTTTTACAGGTCTTATTTACTATAAAAATCAATGAATTTCAAGTGATACCAAAGTGGGAGGATAGGCCTCGAAAGGAAAAATGGTTGGATAGGTTAGCTACAAATTTGTTCTTATGAAAGGTTATTCTTAGGTCCGATAATGAAATCTTCAAGGCTAGCTATTCATATTAATAACACCTATATGGGATCATTCTGAGGTTCATGTGTGTTTAAATAAGGAATGTATTGATTATATGTGTGAGGGTTTTATTGTTTATATAAGTGATATAGTAATGGAATATTATGAGGTATAGGAGTACTCATTGGGATATTATAAGTGTATTGAGAGACTAATGGTTGTGAGGGTTGGATTTATTTATAAGGAGGAGTAATAGAGGTGTTGATAGAAGGTTGTGGGTTGTATTTCTATGTAACTATATTGGGATATAGGTGTAGTGGAAGCTTGTTGTGAAAAGGGAAGAGTACTAACAATGAGACTTGTGTTGATAAGTAATGTAGATATAGGGATGGATAGGAAAATATTTTGGATTGAAAATGTAGGTTGTTGTGAAGAAACATGTTGAGATATTCTCAAAGGAGATGTCAAAAGAGGGACACCGACTGAGATTAGAGGAGGAGGGGGAGCAATAGAGAATGCATAACTATATGTGGATGGGAAGGGAGTAACACGAGTCCGTGTACCTCTGTGGGATATGTGAGGAATCCGATGACATAGGTTCTTGATGGCTAGATGTGTTTTGTGATGATATGAGATTAAGTTAAAAATAGTAAAAATTATAGATGAAGTAGGTTTTGATGTCCTTGTGTCAATAGTAGAGGGGTAAAGAGAGATATAATCAATAATGGGTTGAAATTTAGGGTCATAAGTTTGGAATATTCACATGTGTTGACAACATAATATGGACACTATTTTAGATAGTGGGGATAAATGATACAAATACATTTGGAAGATAGATAGGTTCAAAGAGAAATCAAGTTGGAGTCTTAGAGTTATGTAAATATTGGGTCATCACTTAGCAATAACTATGGAGGGTTAAGAAAATAAGCTTCGATGTTGTAAATTGAGTAATGGGAGAGCGCAAAGGTTCTTGATCTATTTATAAAGGTTTATTTATTAGAATTGACGTGTTTGGGATGTTTTGAATATGAGAGTAGGTTGATTCTAAGGATTTTTGAATTGAATCTTCCATATTTGAGATGTTTTGAAGGAGAGACTCAGTAATCTAGTCAAAACCATGAATGTAATAAACAAGAAATAAAGAAATCGAAGATGGTTATTTAAGAGAAGAGAAAATCACATAATCACAAAAAAAAATTAGGTTATCTTGATTATTTTAAGAAAAGTGTGAAATGTAAAATGGCTATAACAGACTAGGAAAGTGTTATCTAAGTATGGTTTCAAGTGACTTAAGGTTGGATCCCTTGATATAAATGAAGGTAATTGATGCTCAACTATATGTTGGTGTTAGTAAAAGGCATGGTTTTGGGGCCTACTCCCTCACTTCACGATCCCACAATGATAAGGGTGTTAGGTGCTTAACTGATTTAACACCCACTAATTGTTTATACTCGCTTAGAAAACTGAGTTGGCTTCCCCTGGTGATCAAATAAAAGTAGGTAGACATGGAAGGGATTGTTTAGATGTGAGTTTGGTTTGTTATGTGGTTTTTTTGTGTGTGAGGGGATTCATGAATGCAATATTTTATCCCTCAATTAAACTATGTGAGTAAAAAAAAGTGAAGGTTCATTTTGAAGACCCAAAAGGAAATGATGATTTTGATGTAGAGAGATCAAACAAAAATGTGATGTCGAAAGAAAATGAAGGAAAATAAACATACCTTTGTTCACTATTCCTTTTTTATTTTTCTTATTTTATGCATTTTTGAAGAAGCGATATAAAATCACTCCAAGCTTAAAAGTTAGATAATTTTACAAGAAATAAAACAGGAAGATGTAACAATCTGATAAAAAGGGACTAACATCCTACTAGGCATGCCAAAATGTTTATGGTGAATTTTGGTTCATTAATTACATATCAAAACACTAGAAACTCGAAAGACAACAAGGTTTAATAATACCTACATCGAAAACACAATTTTGGGATGAGTGGATGTAAAAACACAAGAGAATCCTACTTATAGTCAATGAGATATCATGCATGTAAAGATAGATAAACAAGATAGATGTTAGATAAATATTTGAATAGTTTCTCGAAAAGGTCAATCCTAAGAACCAATGGGCTTCCTTGAAGGGTGTCAACTCATTTTTACAATCAAGTGATATGATATGAAATTAATTGACAATATAAAGATGATTAGAAATACAAAGGGATAAAAAGGTCTTTCTTTGTGTGATAGGTGGCCCAGGAAAGGGCTACGACAAGATCAAAATCTAAGAAGTAATCAAACTAGTACTATTCCTATGCATCATGTTCTTTGCGTATGAATTCAAGTTGATATTCAATGTCGTCAACATTTGGTGTTAAGGTGATAGAACAAAGGATGAGCTCGTGTGTGATGTCAAAATGTTCCCAAAAAGGATGTTAGACGATAGGAAGGTTGCATATATGTTGGTGATAGGATTTGCCTAAACCGTACAAGAATCAACAAAGAAGAATAACTTGAAAATAGATAGGTTAGGTAGAAAACATATTGATTTATTGATTGAAAATGTGATAAATATGATTAAAATGCTAAATTGATAGATATTTTTGGTGATTATACATGGTCACAAACGATTCATATGAATCACTTATGATTATTGTGAAAATTTTTACTTCTATAATAAAATTTAAATTGGATACGAAGTGAATGATCCGAGTACTAATATTACTTTTTATATGAATTTTTGATAAGTTGATATGAAAATAAGTGACATGTTCTTACCTTGGATGGTAAATGTCAAGAAACTATGTTGTAGGGACCTTACAGTGTTTACAAATATTCCATGGGAATAAAAGGGGTGCTGATGGTATTAAGATGATTGTGGTAGTGACATTTAAGTCTCCAATGAGTAAGAGATTTGTTGCAAACATATGGGTATCCTTTTCAATGAGTTTGATGTTACTTATATAATCATTAGCAATTTGTTAGTATCATTGAAAACCCGTGAAAAGTGGGGAAAACCACTTAGAAGTGGTTTCAACCACTTCTAAATGGGTAGGTTCAATGGAGTTAAAATGGTTATACGGATGTTATGTTTAGATAGTATGGGGATTAAAATGAGTTAAAATGGGCTATAGGTGGCTAGGGAGGTTTAGGGTAGGTAAATGACATTTACGGGGAAGTATAATGTGATTTTATAGGGGTGAAATCATGGTTTATGATAGTGAGATAGGTTTTACAATTTTTGAATGAGGATGTGGAGAGTTTAGCTAAGAAACAACTATCTACACATATCCCCAACACCCAAAAAAGGTAAATAAGAAAAATAAGGGTTTGCAAATATGCTATGTAAGATAATTGTAAATCTCAAGCCTACGAGAAAATGCCAATTCATCCAAGTGAAATTGCATCTGGCCAATTTTTTCATGTGTAAGGATGAAATTAAAAATTGGGAATAGATGATTAACGAGAAAAATGAAGAATCCATGGAGGGAGGTTCCTCATTAATGAAATCATGCGAGGATAAATATAGAGCTGAAATTCACAAAAATTCCTCACTTTTCCTCCAATTTTGGAGTTTGAAGAGTGCTTTGAAACCATAAGATAAAAAAAATCTAGATTTGTGTGTTTGAAATATGTAAAAGGTTATTTTAGAGTTTTGAGGACATCTTAGTTATCATTCTAAGTGTGAAATAAAATTGTGAATACATTTGCATGGGTAAGAGTTCTACTTTTTCTCCTAAATAGTTTTTGATCTCATGGTGTATTAATAAATTTTTTTGAAGGGTTAGGTGCATTTGAATTGGATGACATCCAAACCACCTCTTGTTTCACCTCTGATTTATAAAAGATCACCAAAACTAACATGGGCAATATAGACCTAGCTAAATTCTAGAAAAGGTTGTAGGTAGTTGATAAGAATGAAACCATGAGGAAAATTGACTGGAAATGACATTCCCTAGTAACTACTTTTCCCCATATTCTCAATATCCAATATTAGTATGGGTGTGTGTAAAAAAGTACAACCCAACAACTATGGAGGTTGGAGATAGAAGCAATTCTCTAGTCTTCTCTCTAATCATTGAAACTTTTGAGGAATTTTAGGTCTCCTAATGCATCTTAAGTGGAAAAAATTTATTTTGAGAGTCTAAAGGAATATTGGAATGCAAACATTTCCAAATGCTCCAAAGTATTGAACACAAATTATCTTGAAAATATAAGGATTTCTGGCACAAAAATTCCTAATAAGTTGAGTAGAGCTGATTTTGTGGAAGAAATTGGAGACATTATTACATTTTTGAATAGGGTCATTAGGAATGAATTTGCATAGTATTATATTAATTTAATGTTCAACTACATTTAGATTATCCTTATTGTAAATATGTATACCCATTAGGGAGAAATCATTATTGATTACATCCACCAACAGTTACTCAAAATAGAAGTGTAGATTGAAGAAGGCTCTACCAATAAAATGGAATTCTACATGACCTCTTACCTAGTGTACAACATTTCTCATCATAGGAAATTCTCTTTATTGGATAGAGAAAATATTTTGGTAACTACGAAGTCTATGATGTATACTTCTAACATAACCTATATAACTACATCTACAATTTTAGGTTGGTGAATGATAATTTGTTTTCTCCCCTCATATGCTTGTTCAAGCATGAGTGGGAAAATAATAGAATATCCACACAAGTAAAGAGAGTCATCACTGAATATGAATGTTACTTCATCCAATTGAAAAATTTCACTTGTATTAGGATAAATGGATTTCATATTTCCCCTTAGATGATGCCAAGGTAATTGGATGATAGATAGGAATTTTTGGAGGTATCAAGGTAGTTGGTGGAAGTACATAATAAGATTTCAGGAAAACATAGGGAAAACATCAAGTTCCCTATCAATAATGGAAGGTACACCTTCCCTACTTTGAAAAAATATAGACTCTTAGAGGAAAATATGGGCATAATAGCTTTGTAGAAACTCTCTACTAGGCCCAATTATGACATTAGGTGGATACTCCAAGAAGCTTTGGAGAATTCCTATGAACATGAGCCTACCTATCAGGACTATTAGATGGATTATATGGGTGAATAGGAACTCAGATTTAGGGACTACTCTATGATGGATCTCACCCAAGTAGTGGAATAAAAAATTGTAGTTGTTCCTCAAGGACTAGAGAATGAGAAATATTTGGTGAGAAATTTATATATCGACAAAAATGTAGCCTCACAACCCATCCCAAGTGTTAAATAGATGATTTCAGTGAGTACTTAAATGTATAGTAGGACTACACATATCCTTAAAAGGACCTTAATCTAGCTAAGTAAGAAAGAAATTAACTTGACCCTGTAAAACACAACAATTTTAAGAGAATACAGGGAAGCGGGATCATAAAAGATATATTTCCCCCTTTTAACAAGAGAGTTGCAAGATTCACCCCTTGAAGGGAAAATCACCATAGATATCAATCATAGGGCCAAATTTAGGGGTGTGGAGAAGCTTGGTAATGAAACTAGCAAGACATGGACCCCTTCACAAATTTGACATAAATGGAAGAGGAGATACTAAAAAAATATGCAAGATACCCATGTTATTCAAACCACACCTCTTAAAGTAGTCCCACACCCAAATTTAAGGAAAAAGATAATAATGGAAAAGAAAACCACCTAGGTTGATGTGCTAGCTTCTTCCTCAAAGGGATCATCCAACAAAGGAAAGTGTATGTGAGGAAGTATTTCCCAAGGCATCTAGTGAAAGGTATAACATTGGAAACTATCCATGAAGAAGAGGAAGAGGAAGAAGATCTTATGGCCTTGCATTTTGTCGAATAAGAAAACAAATGTGACTGTTATCTAAATAACTCTCCTAGTTATCTAGGTAACTTGTATACACATCCCTCGGCTCGCCTCCTCATTGAAGGTCAGTGCACACTCAAGTTTAATTGGCACAATTCCTTGGTTTTAGTTACCCCTTAGCACCCCTTATTTTTCCTCGTGATCCCTTGTGTGCCTTCTATTCTCTCCTTCCATTTTCCTATTCATCTTTATTCCACTCCTCCCTTGCACCCACCTTTTGCACTTTTGCCTTCTTCCTAAGAGCTTCTTCACCCTACGTACATCCCGCACTTTCTTCAATCAGTTAGGTCCTTGTTATTCTTGTGTTTCATGCCCATCAATTCGTAATAGTTATGCCTTGACCATTCATTCTCTACTCACTATTTTGTTTCATTTTCTGTATGTTTGCGCCCTTACACACCTTCCTTCTATCTTTTTCCCATGCCTCATTCTTCCATGCAAACCACCATGCCCTAATTGCACCCTTTTGTGCTAGGTATTCTTTGGACATGCTTGAGTGTGCCACACATAACAATTCAAAGCCCTGAATCCTTGTAACAAATCAGTAAGTGACACATGGTAGAAATAAAAAATATTTACACAATTGGCCATCATTTCAACCAATCCACATGTGCCATGTGTTTTATGTCTCGCTAATGAATTTGACATCTTCCTCGACAAATTGTATCTTTTTCTCAGAGCTCATATTGATGTGTTCTTGGACTTTTCAAAATCTACTGACATCATCTACAATGCCAAAAATTCAAATTCAAAATTTTGGTAGCTATGGTAGGTGAGAAATGGGAAAACATCTTTATGAGAATTAATGAGTAGATCTGATTGTTCCAACCACTCGATTTGATGTGATCCACCCTCCTTTCTTCTTCAACATGCCAAATAGGCTTTGGGAAGCATATTTTACAGATCTCTAGAGGGATTTACAGGCATTCAATGGTTCTCGCTTGTGGTTATGTTTCAAATTCAAGTTTTCCTTCTTCCTCCATGGATTCATCTTTAAATGTAAGAGCAAGGCTCATGGGTTATGTTGAACACTCTAGATCCTTACACATTTTGGTAAGGACTCCATACTTCATATATGTTGAGTTGCATACCTCTAGATTTGGCTCTCGCATGTGGATATCGACCTCCTTCATCATTGTAATAGTTCTCGTACATTTCTGAAGTAATTTAGAAGCATCGTCTTGTGACTATTATTTGTCCTAACATGTTTTTATTCCTTTTTATTGACTTTTCTTTTGTGTTGTGTGTTGGTTATATTATTTCAGGTCCCTTGCAATTCCATATTTACTTATGTTCATTGAGAAGAATCAGGTGAATATTTGTTTCACTGTGCTACTCATGCCTATCCTCCTTTCATGCATTTCCTTTCATTCTCACTCAAAACAGATAGTGTTCATCCCTCTCTTCTGGTGCTATCACCTTTTAGTGTAGTTTCCTTTCATGTTATTCTTCTATCATTGGTCACTTGGCATTATTAGCTCGTTTCCCCTCTCAAAGACTAGGAGTAGTAGTAGTAGTAGTAGAAATAGATAGAGGAACCAACCTTCTTTGGAGATCCATCCCAAGCACACAAGGTCCCACAACTTAGGGATAGTTCCATTGTGGTATCAAACACCTCATCCCTTTTGATATTTGAGACACAGTGCATGTTAGAGAAAACAACAATTTCTCGCACACCCGATGGGGACTAGCATTGAAAGCTCAAATTTCATATCTCTAATTTCTAGCGTGTGGAATTAGTATTTCAGCCTTTGGAGTCTCATTTTGACACATCTACCGAATCCTAACATTTTAAGATCTTTTTTTCAGCATTGCTAAGAACATTTCATTAGAAGATTGCATACAAGAAGAAGTGCAACAACTGAAGATTATTTTGAATACCTCCATCTATCCCCGAGAAGAGTTCATTCTAGAAAGCCCACACGCACATCTCTATCTCCTATGCGCCACACCCACTCAAATCCTCCTCAAAACAGACAACTTGCATGCCCTACAATGGCGCATCAGCCACCTCCTCCACTAAAAACTTCACAAACTTTATTGGAGGAATTCCTTTCTTTGTTGAATGTGTAACATGATATGCCAAATGAAGTGCTCAAGAGTATTCCATAATTTACTAGTGAGAATCAAGTCACCCCTTAGGATCATATCCAGGATATAGAAAACGTGTATTCACTCTATTTGATCACACATGATGATGTAGTAGTCAAGCTATTTGTAACCTCTTTTAAAGTTAAAGCACTTCAATGGTACCAAGACCTTATACTTGGATCTATCACCACCTAGGATGAGTTGGGAACAAATATTTGCAATTACTTTAAATATAAGTTAGATAACCTATCTTTGGTGGATCAATTGATAACAACAAGGAGGGAGCTCAATGATTAGATGATTGATTTCAACATCGACTTCAAAAGACTTGGGATAGAATCCTTCTTGTGGTATGACCTACAACCCAACATGCTTTCCTATATTATCTGAAGGTGCTTAATAGCAATATTTTAGTTATTATCCAATCCATGAGAGGTAGGAATCTACCAACTTCTTATAGTATTGCAATAAGGGAAGAAAATAGTCTTATTCAGATGAAAAGTTGGCTCCTAGACCTCCTATGCCCTTGTTCCCAGAAATTTCACAAGCACCCTAGCCTTCTCGTAACCCCTATTCCTGTTTTTGAGACAAGTGTGCAATTGGTTGCCTCAACATCCTAATCTCCAGTAGCAATGTAAAGGAAGATCAAGAATTGAAGGCCCTGATTATAAATTTATCAAACAAAGTCATATCGTTAGAAAAGTAACATGCGTAATCCTATAGATGTAATTTTAATCAAGCGAATGGCCAAAACAATCAACCTTGGAGGAATCAGTATGGAAATCAAAGATACACACCCAACCAATAGAATGATAGATGACATCCTAATGCACATCTTCCCTTGCAATTTGTTCCTCTCACGCCTATTCTTCCAAAGACCCAAAGTGTAAATCGGTGCGCTTGTTCTAGTTCAAAAAAATGGCACAGTATTCAAAATGGTGCTTCCCTTCCAACATACCTCATAGTCAATATCATTGTGCCAATGTTGCACGTGCCCAAGCCTTTATGATCTAGAATGCTTCATTCTGTGAGCCTTCAACAAGCACCCCTAAAGCACATGACCAAGAAAGACTAGAAGCCCCTCCAAAAAAAAAATTTGATGTTATTTGGCATGAAGGAATTCTATGCAATCAACCAAGCCACAACAGATACAAACAAACAACACACCCAATTTGTGGATAATGCAAGATACAAGAAAATAATTTTAGAGTTAGGCATGCAGTTCCTAGCAATGAAGAAGATCCTCGAAGCGTAAATATGTAGAAATGGTATCTAGTAGAAAAAGTAATCAAGTTCCTATGTAGGAGGCCCCACAAAAATCCTTCTAAAGAAGCACACACCCCCTCCTTTGGTAGGTCAAGCCTCTTCTCTAGCTAAAATCTAGGCTTCTGTACATGAAAATTCAAGAAGGGATGTTGTTCCCCAAATGCATAAGATAGGGGGCTTCCATTTAGCATTGTTGACTAGATGAAGAGAAAAAACATAAATGTCATAATGTGGGATGCCCTGACCATTCCATCTCAGTGGGATCTATTGTATGAAGCTCCGTGCAACTTCCGTGCATTAATCCAGCTTGCGAAGCCACACGCTTCTATCAATATTTACTAAGAAGAGGAGAAACAAGTAAGTAAATTTGTTAAAACCCCACCCTTCTATATGTCCTTGATCATAGGAAAACACCTAGTGCATAATTACATGATTGACTCAGGTGCTAGTACTTATGTTATGCCTAAGAAAATAGTCGATGTCTTAGGTCTGAAATATAGCCCTTTGTCTAAAGGAGTTATACAACTTGATGGTTCAACTATCACCACCTTAGGAGTCATCAAGGATCTTGAGTTAACCCTCCATGCATGCCCAAGCCTAAACATTACTCAAGATGTGTCAATCATTGACCTACCTCCTTTATTTTCCCTATGTCTAGCAAGAGAATTTACTTCTAAAGTGGGTAGTTACTTGTCTTCTGATTGGTCTCATATGTTACTCAAGACAAGGTATGATACCCAGTTTACCATAAAAGTTGATCCTATATTTTCCTATCATGTAGAGTCATATGTCCCATCCCCTCTCCAAGCTAACTGTTTAATCCAAGCGTAACAAGCTTCAGCTCTCGAAGAGAAATATCTTCTACCTTCTTTTCTTGACCTGGTTCTTGATGAATGGGAGAAGAGACACCATAAATTTTATCCATACACTAAATAAATTGAAGCTTATGAAACTATGATTGGTACTTATTGCATTCTAGAAGAATACGCTATGCTACCACGTGCACTCAAGAAAGAAACAATTCAAACCGGTCTATGGAAGTTATAATTTGATAGATCTAGAAGTATAAATGACACGACAATAGGAGTGGTTCTAATCTCCCTAAGGATGAGAAATTATTCTTCACACACATGATGTAGTTTTCATGTTCCAATAATGTGGTAGAGTATGAAGTCTTTGGTGCATGGATTGGTCATTATTGAGAAGAAGAAAAACAAGGAATTATAGATCTTTAGGGACAAAAATTGGTTATCCACCAGTGTCACCAACAAATTCCTGAAAATGAATAAGCTTAGAAAACCTTATAAGCATACATTTTGGGATCTGCTTGAGATATTTGATGCTCTAAATCTATAGGTAATTCGAGTAGAATGAATAAGGAAGTGATCAAATGACAACGCTAGTTTCATAGTTTTCTCCTATTGAGGACTTTGTCAAAGGAAAAATTCAACACATCAAGATGGTGATTAGATCATTCATTCCAAATAATAACATTAGATGACAATTTTTTGACAAAGGCGTGCGCAGATCATCCAGTTTATCCGTAATGAAGTTCGGTTCTCATCAAGCATGCAAGCTTACTTACATGACAACTATGGTGACTAAGTGATACATCTCGAAGACAAATAAGTTGCCTAAAGAACTAGTCACCTTAGAGAAATTTTTTAGCCTTAATGATGAGTTCAAGGGTGAAGAAAGGTACATTTACACCACATAAGAAGACTTATCCTCAATCATTGTTGCTCTCGGGAAAGAGTTGTTGCTTATCGTGACTTGTGCGCATGAAGAGAAGCAGGCCTTCATCTCTCTCTGTAAAAATTATAGTGATATCTTCTCATGGGAGTATGAAGAGCTTGAAGGTTTTGATCCAAGTGTTACTCAACATTCTATTGAACTTGATCCTAGTATCAAGCCTATCGGAAGAAGCAACAACCATTCAATCCAAAGATAGAGCCCCTCATGAGAAAGGAATTATCCAAACTCATTGAGGTAAAAATTATTTTTCCTACCAAATACTCTACATGGGTCCTAAATCTTGTTCTGTGCACAAGAAGAATGGTGAAATAATACTATGTGTTGATTTCAAAGATTTGAATAAGGCATCTCTAAAGGATCATTATCCTTTGCCTTCAATGGAGCAGATTCTACAGACTATGGTTGGTGTGTAAAGATTTTCCATGCTAGATGGATATTCAAGTTTCAATCAAATCATGTTCAAGGTAGAGGATCAATTCAAAAAAATATTTATGACCAAGTGGGGAACATATGCATATCAGAAAATTCCCTTTGGTCTATTAAACGTGGGTGCCACATTTTAGTGCACCATGGATATTGCCTTTAAAGATACATCAATGATTTCATCTTGGTTTACCTTGATGATATAACAGTCTTCTCAAAGCAAAGTGCGGATCATATGGCGCACCTAGAAAAGGTATTTGAGAGATGCAAAGAGTTTGGGGTGTCTCTTAACCCCAAGAAGTGAAATTTTGCAGTAGCACAAGGAAAGCTCTTAGGCCATGTGGTTTCAAAGGATGGCATCGCAATTGATCCTGAGCACATTTCAGCCATCTTAGCTCTTTCCTTTCTCGGTGCACAAAAAGGCCCTACAGTCCTTCCTTAGCAAGATCAATTTTGTTAGGTGTTTTATCCCTAACTTTGTAGGACTGGTTCGGCCCATCACCTTGATGCTAAAAAGGACATAGCCTTCAGATGGAAAGTAGAAGGAAAAGAAATCCTCGACAGATCATGCAATAAATTTCTTACACACAAACACTCATCAATCTGGATTACTCAAAATATTTCATACTTTATGCTTATGGCGCTGATGCGAGTGTTGTTGTTGTCCTAACACAAGAAAATGAACAAGGGCTGAAACAAACAAAGGGCCTTCTTTAGCCGTAAAACGAAGGATTATGAACTAAAATACAATCACATGGAAAATTAGGTCTTCACCATCATGCACACACCCAAAACATTCAAAATTATTCTCACTACCAATCATATCAAGGTGTTAGTCTCCTACTCTTATGTTAGAGACTTCATCATGGGAGAAAAAATTAGTGAGATGAGAGCACGATGGGTGACCAAAATCATGGAGTATGATGTGACTACTAAGGCCATAAAGCTAGTAAGAGCTAGTGTGCTATGTAGGCATATTGTTGAGGATGCGTAGAATGAACCTGAGGCTTCATTATTCCCGATGAGGACCTCCTGCACATAGAACTTGAGAAGAATATAGACCCTAACACGTGTGAATGGATGAAAGACATGATCACATTCCTTTGCGAGGGCACATACCCTCCTGGTTTAAATAAATCAAATAGAATACATTTGAGGTTACAATCTATCCCTTATGTGTTAATTGATGAAATTATCTTCAAAAGGAATCTTGATGGTGTGCTGCTTAAGATGTATTAATGATGTGTAGACTAAAAATGTGTTAGTAGAATTTCACGATGGATTCTTTGGTGGAAACTTCTCTGTAAAAACTATAGTGATGAAAATCATAATGGTAGGTATTTTCTAGCCTACTTTGTTTGTAGATGCACACAGGTGGGTCACAAAATGCATGGAGTGTGCTTTCTTTATAGGAAATAAAATATTGGAAGCACTTCCCCTCTAACCAATCTAAGTAGATCATCCTTTTATGCAATGGGGTCTCGACTTCATAGGCATGATCAATCTACCTTCAAGCACTAGACATAAATGGGTGTTGACAGCTACAAATTATTTCACTAGATGGACAGAAGTTTTTGCGCTTAAGTAATCAACCGATTCAGTCATCCTTGAATTTCTTGAAGGCATAGTCACAAGGTTTGGTGTTCCTCAAACCATTATCTATAATAATGCAAAATCCTTCCTTGGTACTAAAATCATTGATTGGGCTCTAAGTATGGGCATTTACCTGAAGAATTCTTCCAACTATTACCCTCGGGAAACGGTCTGGCAGAATCAACAAACAAGAACTTGATCAGAATCATGAAGTGCACAATGAACATCAGCCAAAGATAGTGGCATACAAATGTCTTGTGCACACTTTGGGCTAATAGAATCACCATACAAAAGGAAATAGGAACTTTTCCTTACAATCTTGTCTATAGAAAGGAGGCTACCCTTCCTTTGACACTAGAGTTGAATTCATTAGTGCTTTCCCAACAGCTAGAATTTGAAGGTGTAGACCAGAGATAAATCAGAATGGAAAAGTTGGTTAATCTTGAAGAATCAAGGAACTTTTTCATGATCAAGCTAGAAAAACATCAACAAGAAACAAAGAAATGGTTCAATAGAAAGGCTATGCCTCAAGATTTCAAGGTTAGGGACTTGGTTCTAAAATGGAATGCTTTGATAGAGCTAAACCAGGGTTCCATTCAAAATTTGATGCACTTTGGAGTGGCCCATACATCATCAGTTCTTGCAAGGAAGCTAAATCTTTAAAGTTATCTCATCTTAATGGAGGAACGCTTCTAATCCCTATAGATGGGATTTATCTCAAACCATTCCATTGAGTGTGTTGCATCTGTATATATTAGAATAGTTTTAGTTCCTCTATGTGCGCTACATGTACATTGTTTGTTTGTATAAATTTCTCCTTCTCATGTGTTTCTTGTGCATGCTCTTTTGTTGCTTCCAGAATGCATAACTCCTTTTAGGAGTTGCAAGATTTAGAACAGAGTCAAGAAATTATCTTCAAGTGATTAAAAGGGTTCAAGTGATTACCAGGGAAATTTAACAATTGCATAAGTGGACTCCATGCCCAATGGATGCTTCAGGATACTGATCTTCTTCATCTACTAGGAAGATGGCCCTAAAAGCTTCCAAAACTGTTATCTAAATAACTCTCCTAGTTATTTGGTTAACTTGTATACACATCCTGGCTTAATTCCTCATTAAAGGTTGCATGCACTCAAGTTAAATTGGAAAAATTCCTTACTTGTAGTTTCCCCTTGGTACCCCTTCTTTTTCCTCATGTGCCCTTACCTACCTTGTGTTCTCTCCTTCCATTCTCCTCTTCCTCATTACTCCACTCCTCCCTTGTGCCCACCTTTTGCGCTTTCACCTTCTTCTTAAGAAACTTCTTCACCCCGAACATCCCATACTTGCTTCAATTAGCTAGGTCCTTGTTCTCCTCGTGTGCTATGCCCATCACTTTGTAATAGTTGCACCTTGACCATGCATTCTCTGCTTACTAGTTTTCTTCATTTTCCTCTCGTGTGCAGCCTTGTGCTCCTTTCTTTTGTCTTCTTACTATGCCTCATTCTTCCGCATGCATCCCCACACCCTCCTTTGCACCCTTTTGTGCCAGGTCTTCTTCGACATGCTTGAGTATGCTGCATGTAGCAAGTCAAAGCGTGCTAATAGGGCCCAAAATCCTTGAAACAAATCATTGAGTGACACATGGCAAAAATGACAAATATTTTCATAGTTTGCCATCATTTCAATCGATTTGTATGCACCACATGTTTTACATGTGCCGACAAATCTTACATCATTTGAAAGTCATATCTTTTACTACAGATCTCAGATCCACATGCGCCTGGACTTGTAACAAAGATGTTGACATCAACTATAGTTCTAAAAATTCAAATTGAAATTTTGGTGAATTTGGTAGGTGAGAAATGGGAAAACATCTTTCTGAGAATTAATGAGCAAATCTAATTGCTCCAACCACCCGATTTGATATGATTTTCCCTCCTTTCTTCTTCAACATGCCAAATAGGCTTGGGAAGTGTATTTCATAGATCTCCAGGTAGATTTATAGGCATTCAATGCTTCTTGTTAGTGGTTTTGTTTCAAATTCAGGTTTTCCTTCTTCGTCCATGGATTCATCTATAAATGTAAGAGCAAGGCTCATTTGTTATGTTGGACACTCTGGATCCTTACACATTTTGCTAAGGACTCCATACTTTCTATATTTTGAGTTGTAGACCTCTAGATCTAGCTCTCACATGTGGATATCAGCCTCCTTCATCATTGTAATAGTTCTGTGCATTTCTAGAAGTAATAGAAGCATCATTTTATGACTATTCTCTGTCCTAATGTGTTTACATTCCTCCTTGCCTTTTCTTTTGCATTTTTGCTAGTTATGCTATCTCGGGTCCCTTGCGCCCATATTTAGTTGTGTTTCATGAGAACGATTTGGTGAATACATGTTTCATTGTGTTACACGTGCCTAACCTCCTTTTATGCATTTCCTTTAATTCTCTCTCGAAAATATAGTTTCCATCCCTCTTTTCAGGTGCTATCACCTTTTAGTGTAGATTCCTTTTATGTTATCCTTCTATCCCTAGTCCCTTGGCATTATTATCTTAGTTTCCCCTTTCAACACTAGGAGTAGCAATAGCAGAAAAAATAGATAGAGGAACCAACCTTCTCTGGAGATTTGTCCCAAGCGCATAAGGTCCCACAACTTGGGGATGGTTCCATTGTGGTCTCAAAACCTCATCCCTTTTGAGATCCAAAACGCATGTGCACGTTTGAGCAACCAATAGTGACCACACATACAATTGATGAAACCAAAAAGACAAGTGAGGGGAAAATTCACAAGTTTAGATACATGTTGCAACCTCCCAAATTCTAGAGGTATTACTTACTACCCCACCTCCTACATGTAACATGAGGCACATGTAAGTGGACTTGTGTAAGAAATCCCTATCAATGTACCAATTGAGAAAATTTAGGTACATGAAGCCCAAAAAGAAGAGAAACAAGAGGTACTAGACCCATTAATTGATCAAATATTCACCGAGTTACTACATGGGATGGATAAGGATGTTGGAGGGGACATCACACATGAAACTACATAGGACATATCAGTTGGGGAAAAGGAGGTAGATAAAATATCGCATGAATCTCGTACCTCGATAAAAGGATAAAATCATTGAGGTAGAAAAGGCACTTTAAAAAGAGTTGATGTGGAAGCGGTTAAACAATCACATACTTGAAGAGGTTCCATCAAATGAGATAGAGAAAATAAATTTTATGAAACCCACGTAGCTAACCCTAAGGGAACTTAAAAAAGATATTATAACTCAAGTAAGTTAGAGAATAAGTGTCTCAACATCAAGAGGAGCCACAAGCTAAGAAAACTAAGGAGCCTTCTCCATCCATAGAAGAAGAGGTTAAGGCTACAAAGATTGTAGGAAAAATACTCAACCATCTTCAACCATGATGGAGGAAGAGGTGAAATAATTAAGGGTAGGAGAAGATGAAACATAAGTACACACTGTAGAGTCTTTTGATCATCTAGAAGCATAAATTGAGGACTCTAGTCTCACTCTCCTTACACCCCAAGGACAAATGATAGTGCCAGTTTCCCTCGAATGCAAGAACAAGGGGAAGGAAACACTCAAGCTGAAAGTTAGTTAGGATTATCCCTCCTAAGGAAGAAAAAGGTGAAGGTACAAGTAGAGGAAGCTAACCTTCAAAGCATCATCTCCTTGAATCCATCAAGGCCCCTAAAGAAAGCAAAAATCTTGTCAAGAATAATGGTAGGGTCTTAAGGAGAGAGGTTTATAGAGGTAGATATCCCCAAACTGATATTTTAAAGGACAATGCTTCCCCTACTAACTATAACAATACAAAAATTCCACTAAGAAAGTAGACCTTAGATGGCTTGAAGCATGATGTCACCATGGAAGTGGGTGGTCTCTTTCAAAAGATTGATAAGGATAAAGAGACCAAGAAGAAACTAAGAGAGAAGGTTGATATCTTATCAGCCTATGTGTAAAAATGGGTATAAACTCCCTTGGATGATCAAGAAATAACCACATCCTTTACCTCAGAAGTCATAAAGAATACTGATGATTTAAGATATAGGGAGAAGAAACTAAGAAGTGGGAGAACAAACTAGTAATAAGGGGTAACACGGTCATTGGGGATATCATTAGATGTTACATTCAAGTGTTGAACAAATTGAAGAAAGCAAAAACTTCATTAATAAATATAAGATAAAGGTTGACTATTAGAGTAGATTTTTTCCAAAGTTTGAAGACACAATAGACTTGTGAGAGGAAATAGTGGAAAGATAAGGAATAGTCTCCTCGTAATGTAGAGGTAGACAATATAAATATATAGGGGAAATAAAATTAAGGATTAGAACCCTAGAGGGTGAATAATGAAACTCTAAGATATAAGTGAGAAAGCAAGGAAATATGTGGATGAAATATATTCAAAGCCTGAGAGGATGCTTCCTCTAAAAGACACATACACCCTAGGATCAACAAATGTAGATAGGCGGGCACAAAATTTTCAACAACTCATTATAGGGAGATAGATCCAATAATATATTTTTACTATTCTTATATGCAAAGATTCATTCATTTAGAAAGGTACATCAATGAATTGGCTAAGAGTACTAAAAAGAGGAAGGATATTTCTAATGAGTTTGATGATATTCTTTCCAAGCAGGAAATAGTTTACTTTTACAATGTAGGGCTAGATGATGACCATATTTTGGGGATGTTTGAATAGTTTGATGTATATAAAAATAATCTAGAAGAAGAATTAAAGAATAAACAAATAGATCTTGACCCTCCCTAAGTATTTCTTTATTCTTTGTCTCCTTCCCCATTATTTATTCATTTTTATTTGTTATTTTTGTAAGGAAAATCAAAATGATTTGATTATAATATGTCACAAATTATTTCTTGGAGCATAAGTGGAATGATAATAGCTTTCATAAGAAATTCTCCCACATTTGCATACATGTCAAAGGGGAATTTTCTTGTAATTTTATAATGCATTTTCACCTAGTCCATTTGTGCGTTGTTAACCAAAATTTTGGTCCATGTAGCCCCACAATCTACCATGAGCTCACATATCCTTCGGTAATTTTATAAATACATAGAATAAAACCCAAAACTCATGTGATCCACAAGAACCACACAAAAAAATCCATGCATCCACCACCATTTTAATTGGAATGCTAATGATAAAGTTTAGAGGACCTATAGGTAGATGGAAAAAACAAGACCAACAACCCCCTCTAGCCTCTATAGTATAAAGAACAAGAAAAGATTGATGGATTTAACACTACACCTTCTAATTGAATTTATGTTCCAAATGCCCATGCACTATACAAAGTGCATGATCTGGTAGGAGCTAGGAGGATACCTAAAAATTAGGTTAGGAATCTAGTTGCTAAGGTTGTGGAGTTTGGGCTTTCACCTTCCAAACGTATTTTACTTGGAATATCATAAATCCTTTTGAAAAATCCATACTATGTATATCATGTAACCTTTATATTCCATGAAACCATATTTATTTTAAAAATTTAGTAAAACCATTCATATTCCTTACTCTTCCCCATACTAAGTGCATGCTTCCATGACTCCCATTTCCACAAGATGGGAGGATACTTTGGAAAATCTTGCAGAGTCAATATTTACACTTGAAACCTACATATGCATAAAATATTCCACAACTCCTTACACAAATGAGTTTTGTGCATACCCTAAAATCATGAAATCCTTCCTCGTCAATGCAAATACCCTACTCAAAGTGTTAAATCCATTTAACAAATGAGTTTTGAGCTTACCTATAATCATGCATTCCATATGCAACATAATGCAAAATTTACTTCCCGTCAAAATTTAAAGGGGTGATAAAATAAAATGCTTTTTGTTATAAATTTTAAAAAATAAATTATTGAAGTGGGAAGATGTGGAATTAATGGTGAGATTGTGGTTGGAGGAGTGGGCGCGGGTCACATGGGAGTAAAGTAGTTGTATTGATTATGACATTCAAAGTGCCCTTTCCTGCTATCCCGCTTATGTCTCTACAAGCACTCTTCCTCTGCGTGAAACTCTTTGTTGACCACCCCCTACATTTTCTTATCATTTCCAATGGAGTCACCATTTTGACCATGAGCTCTGAGTAGGGCGTAGACATCCATTTCAGAAAAATTTTGGAAAGGTTTTAAGCTAGAAATGGTACTGTGTGGGGGATGTTGAATCCCCTATTTTCTTCCCTTCACCAAAAAGACATTAGGGGCATCCATTATTGTGCTTCACGAGCTGGTTTTCTGCTAAGTGTAGCTTTGTATTTTGTTTTACTTTCGTGGTTGAAGGCTTTGTCTGAGAAACTCTTACAAAATTTTATGTGATAGACGTCATTGCTAAATTTTTAAAACTTTAGTTATTTGTTAGATCTGTATTATACTCTTAGCTGTAATGGATTTTCTTATTTCTTCGAGGTGCTCATGGTTATCTGTTCAAGATTTCACCATTCTGTGTTTGCATCATCTTTGGAATGGTAATGGATCTATTTTTTTATGCAAATATCTTACCTACCACCATGGTTCAAGCTGTTGTTTTTTCTGAGGGTTTTCTTGGCATTCAAGATCATTATTGTATTACTCTTGGCCGAGAATTTCAATATTGGTCATGTATCCCTTCTAGCATGTTGATGGAATGAGCTAAGGGCTTTTGGTTTTCTTGTGGCTCGATTCATATCATCAATGGCTTGGTGGTGAGAAGAGAGGAACTTGTCTCTAGCTATTTAACACCCATATTGAGATTCATATTCATTTCCTAACTTGGGTAGCATTGTTTCTGGAGCTTGATTTCACCTTTGAATTAGTCACAAGTTTGTAGAAGGGTTTGGGTTGTTTATTTTGACTCATGGCTCATCACTACCGAGAATGGCTCAACAAATTTGTGCACTTCCAAACCTTTAATCATTTCCAAGGAATGGTTTGGGTGACAAGGTATTCCAAGGTTGCAAGCAATGCAAGTAGCTGATGTGGAACTCAAATCGATAACTTCTACTCGCGTATGAGCATTTAAAGTCAAAAAAATTATTTCAATATTTTTACTATTGTTTTTGTGTGTCCAAATTGTGGGTGTTACATATGGTATGAGAGCGGAGGTTCATGCTCTAAAACCTCTGGGATGGATTGGAGTTGTGATGATTCTACATGATGGTGGTGGATATTGGAAGAGTAATGTGATATATGTTGTAATGTGAACAATTTTGTAATTGTGACCTTATGGAAGCACATGTGGTGCATGTCACTTGGTGCATAATTGTCATCATATAGATGTGCTTGTGATGAGAGTTGTTCACTCTCTATTTTTGGATTCAACGAGAAATTTATGTGTGATGTACCACCTTATTGTGTGTGAAAAATAATGTTATTGTGGATTGCAGAGTGTTGGAGCATTATGGTGTTATGTGATATAAAGGTGTATTGATGTTTTGCATGACAAAACTAGTTTAAAAGTGAATTGGATTGTATCGTGATGTCTTTACTGTGTTGTGATGAATCACGTGTGTCACCATGTTGTAATTGTAATTGACTATATGTTGTAATGTTAGACATTGTGTTCATTATACGTATGATTCATGTTATATGTGATGGTTCATGTCATGATTTAGGGGCATATGGTGAGTGTATGATCCCTATTGTACAATGATTGCACTTTGGGTGTAGAATGTGGTAATGTGATGTATAATAACCCGTAAAAGTAATGATTGTGTTATACCCTATATATACCATGCTTAAGACATTATGGTTAATTTTTGTGAATCACCATTGTGTTAGTGATGTAGTTATATGTTATGTTGTGGAACCTACACTAACCATAAGGGAAATCGGTAAAAGGTGTATGTTTGGAGTGAGGAAATGTGTACCATTGACTAGTCACTCGAGCTAAGTACGAGATAGGAAGTGGAGCCTTACATAGGCTGAAAACCAACTTTTGTTCATTTGGTATGTGTCATACTTGCTCAACAAGCATCATGCATATTGTGTTTTGCGCACACCTTAGGCTCCGTAGATGGCAACTTGTACTCCTTTTTCTCTCCTGAGATGGTTATCTTATGGATTCAACCTATGTGATTTTGACTATGTTGATCCTTGTGGGAATATGGAGGGATGATTTAGGTATATATGATGATAGTTACAGTATTTAATATAATCATTTCTAGTTACATGTATATTTTTACGAGCTGAGGCTTGATGTCTAAGTGCCAACAACTCAATGAGTACCCCTTTGGTGGCGGTATGAGGCCACATAGTGATTGTAATGTGATATTTTTCAATATGTATTTTATTTGTAAATTCATCATTATTTTTTTCTTGCTAGAACCAACAATTTTCTTGATTGACATGTTCTTATATTTTGGGAATTTATTTGGTTGTTGCACTAACATGTGGATTTTTGCACTAACTTTGGCTAATTATCCATTTTTTTCTTAGTTTTAAATTTTTTTTTCATATTTATAAGTTTTATAGCCTAGCCCAAGGCTTATAATTTTTGCCACTTGGCATTTGTGACGGATTGTTATGCTGGTTCTAATATCGTAATGTGTTTAGAATAGGGTCATGGGATTCACCATAGAGTGGTTAAACCTATGGGCCCGCTTCGTTGTATGGGGGTATGCCCCAAGGAGTTACATATAACTAGTGGGTTATTGAACCATGAGTTATTATGTCACTTGGGTTGGGGTGATGGGGCTCTATGTGACCAGGGGTCATATGGTGACCCGACCTCATTAAAAGGAGAAAGGAGATGGGGCTCTATGGTTGAGTGACCCGACTTGGTTTTGGCACTATGATTCGTTCTCTTTGGGGAGGTATATGGAGTTTCTTGGTGATACTTTGAGAAGTATATGGAGTTATTTTGTGATGATTTGGGGGATAGATGGAGATTGTTTTTGTGGTGTCTTGTGATGTGTGGAGCTGGTATAGTGATTTTTGTGTACTCTTGTGAGTCTCGTTACACATTATTATGATTGAGGATTGACAATCCTCTTGGATTATGATAGACTATTGGGTATTGTCTTGACACTATGTTGGTAGAGTTATGGAATTTTGGGTCATGTGTTACCCATTATAGATGTATCAGCGTGATGATTTTATTTGTTAGTCTCATGTGTGTGTTGGAACTATGTCTATGACATAATTGTTAGAAATTCCTTGCTATGTGGACTACTTGATGTCTTTCCATGGTGGAATTAAAGTTCTCATGATGTGATACAGTCTTGAAAGTATGTAGCAAGATGTTTCGTGGGTCATTTGTGTTGTGTTGAGTTTTGTGCGTCACCTTGAGGCCAATTACTATTGGGTACCCATGAACATAAGACAATTGAAATTCTAAACAAACAATATTAAGAGCTTGAGATTAAGAAATATTGTAAAATAAAATACTAATTGAGTAGTAAAGTAAAATATAACTATCAATCTTCACAGAACATTAAGAAATTGTTAAGACTTGTCTTAAATCTTGTGATCACATTGTACCAACAATTTGATTTGTTAAACAACATGTGTCATTTTGACTTTCTTGCCTAGGTATCCTTCGAGCTTCAGTGTTGTTTTGCATTGAGGATGATGCTCTTATAATGGGAGGGAGATGTAATATCCAATTTACTTCCTATCAAAATTTAAAGGGGTGATAAAATAAAACGCTTCTTGTTATAAATTAAAACAAAATATTAAAGTGGGCAAATACGGGAATTAATGGTGAGTTTATGGATGAACACAGTTAATTGTGGTTTGAGGAGTGGGTGCGGGTTGTGTGGGAGTAAATTAGTTGCATTTATTATGACATTGAAAGTGCCCTTTCTTTCTATCCCACTTATATCACTATAAGCACTCTTCCTCTGTGTGAAATTCTCTATTGACCATCCCCGCATTTTCTTATCGCTGCTAATGGAGTTGTCATTTTGACCATGAGCTCTAGAGCAGGGCGTAGACATCCATTTCGTAAAAATTTTGAAAATTTTTAAGCTGGAAATCATACGTATGTGGGGATGTTGAATCCCCCGTTTTCTTCCCTTAACCAATTTTTTTTTGTGTCCATTATTGTGCTTCACGAGCTAGTTTTCTGCTAAGTGTATCTCTCGTATTTCATTTTACATTCGTGGTTGAAGGATATATCTAAGAAACTCTTGAAAAATTTGATGTGGTGGATGTCATTGCTAAACTTTTAGAACTTTGGTTATTTTTTGGATCTTTATTATACTCTTATATTCAATGGATTTTCTTATTTCTTCGAGGTGCTCATGGTTATATTTTTAAGGTTTCACCAACTGTGTTTGCATCAGCTTTGGAATGGTAATGTATCTATTTTTTTAATGCAAATATCTTACCTACCGCCATGGTTGAAGATTTTTTTTTCTTTCCGAGGTTTTCTTGATATTCAAGATCGTTATCGTATTACTCTTGGCCGGACATTTCAATATTGGTCGTGTATCCTCCGGTGTGTTGATGGAATGAGCTAAGGGCTTGTGGTTTTTTTATGGCTCGATTCATATCATCAATGGCTTGGTGGTGAGAAGAGAGGAACTCCTCTCTAGCTATTTAACACCCATCTTGAGCTTCATATTCATTGTCTAACTTGGGTAGCATTGTTTCTGGAGCTTGATTTCACCTTTGAATTGGTCATGAGTTTGTAGAAGGGTTTGGGCTGTTTATGTTGACTCGTGGCTCATCACTACCAAGAATGGCTCGACAAAGTTGTGCACTTCCAAACCTTGACTCGTTGTTTCCAAGGAATGGTTTGGGTGATAAGGTCTTCGAAGGTTGCAAAAGCAATGCGAGTAGGCGATGTGGAAATCAAATCGATAAATTTTGTTTAGTTAAGGTCTTATGGTTAATTTTTGTGTTTTTGAAATCACATTTTTAAGAGGGTTAGAATATGATTTTTTTCTAAATAATCAATTGGAAATTAGGGATCAAAATAAATGGCAAACATAAAGCACATTCAACTCGAATCCTTCTCAACCTTATAAAATGCTCTGAATTCCTTGAATTTTTATAAATGTAGGATGCGTGAATTTTTTAAGATCTAGTGTGGATTCAATGAGTCTTTTATATAAAAATTTAGACCTATTTGAAGTAGGGAGAAGTAATTTTTGAGGGTTGAAAGTATTAATGGATGAATTTTTCAATTAAGAGTAATAGGATAACTTTAGACATGGGAAATAGTATAGATTGTCAAACAAATAATTACAAATACATTACTTCATTCCTATCACTTGGATGAATGGTGGAAAATAATGGTAAGGATATACTCATAACCAATCTTCCATATTTTTGGCCTCATGTTATGTAGATTATCTAGTTTTACCTAAGTTGTGAGGGCAGGTACACCTTAATTTTTGGGTATCATTTTCATATTTTTTCCTACCTAATATCCAACTACTTAATTTACCATATTTGTGCTACTGTTTTTGGGAAATTGGTTATTTAGGTTTTAAATGGAAATATTATATCTCCTTTCCATCATGGTATTATCAAGTTACTTATCATATATGTAATGGAGAGGAATGTTGATAATGTATCATGGGAAGATTTTGTAATACTAAAAATAGAGTTAACTAATTAAGATATTCAAAAATGTTGTACTAATGAAATAATATATAATTACATTAAATGAAAAAAATCATATCTTAAATCACATTTGAGTAAAATACAACAAATTACACTAGAATAGATGAGCTAACTAATGATGCAAGAACTAAGGTTAGAGAAAATTACACCAATTTTGGATGGAAATGGAATGACAATGATCCAAAATTTACAAGAAGGGTGTGCAGGATATCATCGATATCCCATCAATGTTCCCAATCCACTTGTATGTTCATTGGGTGAGGTTGTTGTTGCCCTCTCTGTTGGCTAAGGGAGATAAGAAGTTTGACAACAACAAGATTAAGTTATTGAACTTGAGAAATGAATTTTATTTACACAATGATATGATTACGGATCATAAAGGAATGTCAAGAGATAAAATATAAAGTCGAGAGGTTGCACAATTTCCATTGAGAGTGGAAAAAAGAGGATGTAATCTATTGGAGGACATTTAAAAATGATATTTTATATTGAGAAAGGAAGGGAAAAATTTGTAGAAATTACTCGATCTAATACAAAGAATCCATGAAATAGCTACACGTAAAAATAATTGAAATTAACAACTCTATATTATATTTTTATTATGTATTCACTATTTCATTATACTCCATTATATAGGAGATGTAAAATAACAATCCTTACAACAACATTTGTCTTCATGTACAACCATACACTCATATGGTTTCAACCTCTCACCAATATAATAATAAAACAATACTAATTGTTTTATTATTCTAACTTACTAACTTACCACATACTAACCACATTTTACATTTACTATTTACATTTACATAGTAAATGTACTTTCACTAATTTACCATAATAATAATTACACATGTAATTATTATTCACCCATACAAATGGAGCACTAAGATATATTTCCTAACATTCCCCCCTTAGTGCGAACATGGGGAAAACCTGCCTTATACTTGCACCTGCTCATGATCTGATGATTTTATAGGATGATCATAAACCTAATAGATGGTTTTTCACAGGGTTGACCATAAACCGAAAATGATGGTTTTGCAACTGGTTTACCACAAACCAAAAAGGTGATGGTTTTGCATAGGGTTTACCAACAACCAAAAATGGTGGTTTTACAAGTGGTGTACCACAAACCAAAAGGGTGATGGTTTTGCATAGGGTTTACCAACAACCGAAAATGGTGGTTTTACAACTGGTGTACCACAAACCAAAAATGAAGGTTTTCAAGTGGTTTACCTACAACCACCTCATGATATGCCAAGTATTATTCTTAGCCCTCATCACATCTCACTACAGGGAATAACATAGGAAATTCTGCTGAAATCACACATATATAGAAAATACTAGAAATGTAGAAAACTAGAAATGGAACATTGAGATCATGTTCCCCCCTCAATGTGAAATTTCCTTTATTCTACAAACCACAATAGGAACACTGCAACCAAACACTCTACCAAAAATACAAAGAAACAACAAGAACACACTGTATAAAAAAATAATCACCATAGCTGATACGACCCCGTCGTTGGTGACTGACGAGAGGTCGCTGAATGACCTCCAACCTCCTATGCCTCCTTCCTCCAAGAAATTCAATTAGTATATAAATTCTTCATATTTATAGTCAATTTCATCTGTTATTTGTTCATCTCTAGCTTCCCATTCTACAATTTTGCTTATATCTGTAGGTGTTTTTTCTTTTCCATCTACTATCCTCCATAGGTTTTTATTCATTAATTGCATCTGAATTTTTACTTTCCATGTATGGAATTTCAGCCCATTAAATTTATCTAATGGTGTATCCATTTTGCTTGAGTCTAAATATAAAAAAAAATTGAATGTAGATTTGAATTACCTTTGATTCTCTCGATTTCTTCAAAAACAACAATGATCAATGTGTTTGTATAGTAAATTACACTTTTCTCCAAAACTACGAACTGAGTTTTTCTAAAGTTTCTAATGTAGCTTTCTGTATAACATATCGTTCAACAAACAAAATTTTGGAGAAACCCAGATCATGAAACAAAATTTACGAGATCTTCTTCGAGACAGATTTAACTTGCTTTGGTACCAATGTAGAAATTACTCGATCTAATACAAAGAATCCATGAAATAGCTACACAGAAAATAATTTAAATTAACAACTCTATATTATATTTTTATTATGTATTCACTATTTTATTACACTTCATTATATAGGAGATGTAAAATAACAATCCTTACAACAACATTTGTCTTCATGTACAACCATACACCCATATGGTTTCAACCTCTCTAATATAATAATAAAACAATACTAATTGTTTTATTATTCTAACTTACCACATACTAACCACATTTTACATTTACATATTAAATGTACTTTCACTAATTTACCATAATAATAATTACACATGTAATTATTATTCACCCATACAAATGGAGCACTAAAATATATTTCCTAACAAAATTAGAGGAAGACAATGTGATATCATTTCTATTCTCAAGGGGAACATGGACATCCTCTCTAACATTACTCTTTTGTTGGAGGCTAACAAAGGAAAATAAAATTCCAGGAGTCACTCCATAATCAAAGATATTAAGGATAACCTGGAAATCTTAAAGAATATATTTTCCAAAATCATGAAATAGAAATTGGGGATTGTCCAACTTCATGGTTTTTTTGGCTATTTATTTTCTGATCTTGGACTATTTTTTTGCTTCGATCGCTTTATTGTTTTTCTATGGTTTTTTTGTTGTAATGTTGTGGTTTTGCTACAATATTTTTTGTTTCTTTGTAGTGATTTTGTGTTTTTTTCTATTCAATGCTTATCTAGGCTTGGGCCTCTTGTAATATGTGTAGGATCCCAAATTTTTTACCATTAATAAAAAAATATTATCAAGATATCTTTAAAAACTAAGAGTGTTATTCTACAAGAAATAAATAGTTACTTATATTTTTAAAAATCAACCAGTGACTTTGGCTTTTTTGGCTAGATTTATCTTATGTAGATTTCACCTATATCTTTCCTCTATAATTTTGTTCCCTATTTCTCTAGCTTTGTATTTTTTATTATAATTTCACAGCTTATAGTTGTGTAGTTTATTAAGGATTATTATTCTTCTTATTTTCCTAGGGACGTAAAAAGGGGTAAGTTCTTTTCGGTTATAGGGATCCCACCACACCTATGTGGAACTAATTTTAATAGGAATCAAACCCACATAGTTCTTAAACCAGATGAAATGTGTGAAAAATTATTATTGTAATGTGTTTTGGAAATGAAGAACATATTAGGACCTCTGACACTCAGCAATGATTTTTGGTATGTAATGTATATTTTCTAAATGACTCAAAGAAGTTGTGAATGATGTGTGTAGAATTATATTTGGTTAAATATTATTGGGAGAGAATAATTTAGTAATTGGATGTTGTTTATGATCTCTTAAGTATCCCAAATATGTAAGGTGTGAGGACCTTATAATTGGTTAGGTTAATATTCTTATGTAGTTGACCGTTGTGATAAAAAATTTCCACTAAAATGACACATGAATAACTATGGTAACTTATGGATTTTAAAATGTGATCATTAAGGTTTGTAATAAAAAATCATCAACTAAGGAAAAATTCAAATAGGAAACTTCACCTATCATGGCAAAATTCATCTAGGCATAGTACACAATACAATTTATCTATTGGATATTGTGGCTAGATGTTTCAATATGTGTTATATATGTTGAGAATTTTCTCTTGATTGGTCAATTATGGTTTAAAATTGTGACCTAGAGGACAACTATGTTTATTGAGCAAGGCATGTGTGGAAACTAATCAATTAATTACACAATGACTTATGGGATGAGATAAACTCAAATGATTAATTTATAACTTTGATAGGTCCATATTTAGGTATTTATCTTTGCACCTAGTTTAATCTAGTAATTAAAAACTTCTTGATTATAATAAATGAATCACAAACCTTTCATGAAGAAAAGGCATGTGTGAGACTAGAAATTTTACATTCATGTCTCCTTTTGTGTGGATACCCGTACATGTGAACCTAACTTTCACATGAAAATTTTTGTATTAAAGTCCAATAAAGATGATAGTAAAAAAATCAATAAATAACATAAAATAAAATTAATAGCATGAAATTTGTATACCTATCTTCCTTGAGCGGTGAATGGGAGGGAATAGTAAACTGAAAAGGAAAATTACATGAAACATATACACCTATTTTCTCCTAGTGTTATATGTGATGGAAGAGAAATAAAAATATAAATAAGACTATATACATTTTTTCGATTGGTTCAAGCTCATAAACCATCATCATAAATTGGACCTTAATTTTAGGGTAAATTTTAGTAGCGAATATTTGTTAGTTCACAAATATTCCTATTTTTAAAATTTCCATTTGGTGAATTATTAGGGTAGGAATTAAGAATGGGTCACCTAAATTTTCTAGGTACAATTTAATTTTACTGGGTCATTTATCCTAGTGTTTACATAAATAGTAGACTATTTTAATTCAAATCACCTTTAGCATGAAATTGAAATTTTCCAAATTTTCCTTCATATATATACTAATTACATATTTACAATTCCATATGTAAATTATAATTATAAAATATTCTTCACAATTTATTTTTATTTAAAGATCAAGATTGAATGTATATTGCAAGTTGCAACCCTACATGCCTACATTAAGGTATTTTTAATTGTTATGGTATTGTATTGCATGGTACCGACTAATAGCATGTTGAATAATAATTGATGGTAGCATGTAAAATTCTAACAACACACAATTATACCGATTGGTAGCATTCTACATGTTATGGTTATGTAGCATTAAACATGCTACCTGCTGACAACATAAACATTACTACTAGCTAGAGGCATTTTACATGTTTCGTCTATTAGCACTGTAATCTACCAAAAATTTCACAGTGTTAAGATTCAAACCTTTTTCACCTATTGTTTACAATTTTTTAAATATTATTCTTTAAAAACTAACCTATTTGAAAATTCCACTTGTATAGGTATAATGGACTCTATGAATAATGAAAACAAGGTAGATCAAATTAAAAGAAAAATTAGCATATTAAATTATTTCAACCAACCCAAAAATGAAGAGTCAAATTGTATCCACTACAAACAATAACACAGGTAACATATTTTCATTAAATTTTTCTTTATTTTTTATCACTATAGATTAATTTTTTTATATCTTTGTCATGGTAAAACCATTTTCATGTTTGAATATAGAAACCCCTACTGTTAATTGTATTAGGTATGAAACAATTAACCAAAACTTGTCCCCTAAAATATAATCTAAAATTCAATAGATGAAGATATAATTGATGATGAAATTCTTGAGCTAGAAGAAAATCCTCACTACCATATGCCTCTAATAGATGAATTTTCTAATGAAAATATTCAACTGGAAGATGATATTTACAACACTCCTAAAAAAATATGTGAGAAGGAATAAAACTACCTAGACAATTAGAAGGTCTTTTTAGTATAATGGGCAGAAATATATCCATTCATTGAACCTATAGAGTTATAAAATGGTAATGATACTCCAAAATAATGTAGATGTACAATTTTGATTGGAAATTAGGAAAAGAACATAAAATGTAACTAAAATTAGACACAATTGAGAAACATTGTGGTAAAATATATGTGATAGTCAAAGAAAATGATGGAAAATTAATGAAGACACATAGATGGAAAACAATGAAAGAATGCATGCATGTAAGATATGTAGAGGAGTATGAAATTAGGTAGAAACATTGCTAAAAACTTATGAATAAAAGGGGAATAATTAATGCAAAATTTGGAAAAGTTGTAAATGAAAATATTAAGGATTAAAATGAATAGTTATAAATTGTATGCTTCATTATTAAAACAAGAAGACTTATTTCATATTTTCCTAAATTTAAGAAATTGTTTAATTTTAATGGATTTCCTTACCTTCCAAATCACATTGGTGAGATACCGATTCTTGGGAAATGGAAAATTGTCTTGTAATAGTTAAAAGGAGGATTTGAAACAAAAATTCAATTATGTAATTTTTATATCCCTTTCCAATGATGAGGTTACTATATGTACCCAAAATTGTAGGGCACTGCACCACCGAAAAGATGTTACACATACCCCAATGATGATACAAGTCTCCTCACAAGGTGTTCGGGATCTAGAAAAGCTCGCCAAGTATATGTTTGTATCCCGTATGCCTCACCCAGCCTCCGTGTGATTTGTTCTACCCTCTGCCCCCTTTTTCCTTGTATTTTGGTCTTAAGTGACGAGACCGCTGCTCTTCTTGGGTGGTGGTTACGAGACCACCGCCAGGATAGGGTGGGAGTCTCATAACCACCGCTCTATATAGGGCAGCGGTCCCGTACGCATTTTCTAGAAACTTCAAATGATTGCATCAAACGTAAAATTTCAATTTCTATCTTCATTTTCCAGCTACTTTGCTTTGCATTTATGTTTTAGCCGCCACGTGAATAGTGTTTTCACTTTTTTAATGGTAAAAGAGTTTCATTCCAAGTTAGCTTCTAGTGAATGCATTTGCTATAAATAGCCAGACTTATTTTCAAACAAATGGTCCCTCTCCTTCTCTGTTTAATCATTCAGTATTTTGAGTTTCTTTCTTAGAATTTCAATAGTTTCATGCTTTGCATGCATTATTAGTCTTCCTTTGTTGTTTAGAGGTCATTTTATCTTCTTGTTTCAATCTTGCTTCATTGTTGTTCCATGCAAACTAGTTTAGAGTAAGGTAGTTTCATTCTTAGATTGGAATCCATTTAGAGTTATAGGTTTTGTTTAGTCACAAAAGATAGTTTCTAAAACTCTCGGCATATTTGTGTTGTATTCCCGTAATAAATCCCGCTAGGAATTGCATAGTCAAGCTCTGTTCACTTGCACTATCCCTCTCTTACTCACATTGTATTTGGTCTATATCCAAAGCTACCATTGTTCGAGTACCTTCTTCTGTTGATACTATCATATACATGCTTTTCTGGATTCATGAGAACACGAAGGAACGAGGAGATCACACTGAGGGGATGAAGTCACACACAACTAGATTTACCACTGTTATGTAAACTCCAGGTTTGAGCTATCAAAGTTCTAGTTACAACATATCAAATAGAGTAGTAAATCATTTTATTTCAGTTAAATCTTGCTTTCAGTATTACTAGGGAAGCTATGGGGAATGATAGATTATGAAAAGATATGATTTGTTCCTCACTTCTGAGGTAAGATTGAAGGTTTTCAATTAAGTTAATTAGTTGTCTTTCATCTAGATTCACACATTTGCACAGGTGAATAACCACACTTGGTTATCTTGTTTTTTTAGTTTTAGTGTAAAAGTTTTTTAATTGTTGTTTGTAATTATAATGTTTTAATCATGTATTTTTTTAGATTAGTTTCCCTTTCAGTGAGTAGTATAAATTATTATTTTCATTTTAATTTAATTCAAAGACTTCAAAACTAGATTAACACTTAGATCCTAGTTATAAGGATAAACCATAGAGAATTTACACTACCCATTCATAGCCTCTAAATATCCCCTTTGTCATTCTAGCTACCACGAGATCACACTACCGGATCTTAGTCACCGATCCACAGTCCGAAAACTATTATATCGAGAAATCCATTACACCAATTCAGGTTAGAAGGGCCTTATTTGCCTTAGATTCGTAGATTCCATTATTGTGTATTGAGGATATAATATTGCCCAACTAGTTTGTCTCAGTATCGATATATATTCCAAATTCACCCTGCCATCTCGTAATGACCTTGGGAGGTAAGGTACAAGGAAAAGTTACTTGTAGATTCTTATGCTTTCATGTCACTTTTCCATCATTCAAAATTGGTGAACCCAACATGAAATCAAATAATTCTTCCTCTTTTATTTTCATTTATTTCATCCACCTTCACTCTTTCCCATTATTCCTTGGGTATTCATATATCCCCCTGAATATGTTGGGATACAACACATATGGAAGACCTCTCTCGGGTCTCGAATAAAACTATGGTCAAACAAATAGAGAACCATCACCCAAAGGCAACAACCTCAAAATTTTAACTCTAACAACCAACAACCTTATCAAAATTTTGGGCCACAACAGGTTTCAAATCAATAGCCTTGAAATTATAATCCCAATTTGTATTGTGGTTTCCACAAAATTTAAGGCCACGATACTAGGACTTTCATGACTACAATAAATTCATGCAGCATTTTCCAGAAGATCAAAAATAACTCTTTATAGATATGTTCTTAGAAAATTTTGTAGTATCCACTCCAAACACTTACACAGGGGCAGTTTCCCTCAAAATGCACCCCTCAAGATCTTTAATGATCCACTCCCAAACCATTCTAACAATAACAAGTTAGATCCAAGCAGAACAAACAAGGGTGTTATAACAGGAAACAATGATCATGAAGCTTCAACTTCATTAAATCCACCGGTCACACCCCAATTAGGAACTCGACCGCAAACCAAGATAGTTGGTCTGGTAGAATTAGACACCGAGCTACCTGTAGAAACCATAACAAGAACACGGGATTACTCTTCTCAACCAACTCCCATTTATCCATTAGAACTAGACAACATTCAACAAACATTGGTAAAACCCATAAGCACCTATGATTTAATTAATGATTTAACAAAAACATTGTCTCACATCTCCTTCTTAGACTTGTTAAAGAACTCTCCCTCCCATAGGGATGCCATCTTAAAACCATTAGGCCTTGGTCATTTAATCAACATCACTCCTCCCCGAAACAAAAGTAAACCATGTAGACTTTAACGTCTACCCTCTAGGGTAGTTGGATAGGGATCTTGAGTTTATATTTGATATAAGCAAAATGCCAAAAACACCGAAATTACACGAAGAGGTGACCCAACTTTACATTTACGAGTATGGGTTTACAATAATTATGTCAAACGCGCAATGATTGATGAGGGGTCATCGGTTAACATAGTCCCATTTGTTTTTCTTCAAAAGTTAAGATATGGAGAGACAAATTGTTCCACAACACGAAATATGCTAAGAGGTTATGATAGCCTCAAGGACACCTCAATTAGAACCATAGTTTTACCAGCACTTTAGGACCCAAGATGGTCCTCACCAAATTTTATATTATAGATTAGGAAACCAAGTATAATATGATCCTTGGTCAGCCATGGATACACCGCATGAAGGCAATCCCTTCAACGTTATTCTAAGAAATAATATTTCTACACTTAGGAAAATATTTATGTCACAAGGTGACCCAAAACCCTTCATATACACCTAGCTGACTTGAAGAAAAGACTAGGCGTTCACTTCGAGTTTGAACTCCCAACAAATCAACTTAGAAAACCGATTAATTTAAAACCAAAAGAGAAGTTGATACCCACCACAGAGTTGGAAATTACAAATTTGGTCGAGAGCATCCTGACACTCAAAAATGAGGCCAACGTCATAGAAATAGTGTCATTAGGGACTACCGCAAAAATTATCAAGTTCTAGAGAAAGATTTACCTATTCTCCTACCATTTGATTTTATGGGTATTGGATGCACCACAGGGAATTGTTTATCTTCAATCAGATGAATTTTTATGGTAGAAGTAACAAAAGTAGAAGAAATAGATACAACAAATATCCCAACATCCATTTTTCCAAGGAAATATTAGACTCTCGACTTTGATGGAGCTAGATGTCACTTTGGAGTCAGGGCGGGAGTGATCTTTACTTCACCCGAGGGAAAGATCCTACCTTTAATCTTTAAATAAAATTTTGAGTGTATCAAACAATGGAGCTAAGTATGAATCTCTCCTCCTTAGCTTCATCCTATCCAAAAGAATGGGTGTTGATAACATTAGAGTGCTAGGAGACTCGAAACTAGTTACAAACCAAGTCTCTGAGGTATATGAAACTAGGGCTGAACATTTACAACTCTACAAAATAGTGGTACTAGATCTAAGCAAGGGATTTAACTTCATATCAATTGAAGAAATCCCACAAGAGTAGAACCTTCCTACTGATTCAATAGGAACCTCAACTTCCCGTTTCACTCCAAACAGTGAGTTGGAAGATATAAATTTCACAGTATCACTTCGTACTGAACCATTAGTGCGTAAAATACCAACAAACCCACTCCTAACTCATGGAGAAGCTGAGAATGAGTTTCCTATCATGGATCACTTTGACAATGATAGAGTCACTCTCGAATATTTAAACACCTATGCGGAGCTACACGTTGCTTACCGCATAGTGGATCTTTCCCTAATACCACATTCCTCTTCCTATTTTGGAAATCCCATGGTAGAGTCTCCTCCATAAAAGGATCTCAATATCAAGGAGGTAGAAGACATAGAAAGCTTGGAACTACCTCCAGCCCCACCTGAATTTGAAGAAGGTAACGCTTCTTTAATATAATAAACCATTAACATAAACATCAAAATGAAGGAAGAACCAAAATTTTTGAAGTTAAGATCCTCATTAACTTTGGAGGAGGTAGAAATATGTACCCAAATCCTCAAAAACATCAAAATTATTTCTCATTTAACTATAAAGAAATTATGGGCATTGCACCACACATCGCAGATACATAACCTTGTCACTAAACCATATGCAAAACCAATTAAACAAAAGTCAAGACCAATGAAGCCAAAAGTGGCTTTCATGGTAAAAGAGGAAGTAATAAAACTTCTCCAAGTGGGATTCATCAAAATCATTGACTATTCATAATGGGTATCTAATATTGTCCCTGTTCTAAAAAAGAATGGGAAAATACGCATTTACATAGAATTTTGGGGTATTAACAAAGCTTGTCCCAAGGATGACTTCCCGTTACCATCCATTGACATTATTGTTGATGCAACAGATGGATTTGAACTATTGTCCCTCATGAATGGGTTCTCAGGGTATAATCAAATTAAAATATTTGAACAGGATTAGGCCAAAACTACATTCATAACTCCCTAGGGAACTTATTGTTACGTTGTTATGCCATTCGGTCTTAAGAATGCTAGTGCTATGTATCGGGGAAATGACATACATATTCCATGATATTATCCATAAAATTGTGGATGAATTATTGGCCAAGGCCAAGAAGTGCTATGATCATCCAGAAGTACTCCGTATCATCCTCTCACGATTAATTTAATATGGCATCACATTAAACCCAAAGAAGTGCGTGTTTGGTGTGACAGGAGGAAAAATTCTGGGCTACATTATATCTTCATGAGGGATTGATGTCGATCCAACCAAAATCTAGGCTATTCTCAAAATGATTCCACCATCGAATGAGTCTGGAATCAGGTCATTTCTTGGGAAACTCGGTGCAATCCAAAGGTTCATCCCGGATTTAAGTTTTCCATTCATCCAATCAACAATCTATTAAAGAAATATTATAGCATTGATTGGATTGAAGAATGCAATGAGGCTTTCAAAGTAGTTAAATGCTTCTTGTTGTCTCCACCCATGCTAATGCCTCCCAAACTAGACCACCCTTTGATCCTATACTCATGAGCCACTCATGTCTCGCTAGCCTGCATGTTGGCTTAAGAAGACAATGATAAACGAGAACAAGTGGTCTATTTCATTAGCTTAACATTTCTCAATTATGAAACACGTTATACACAGGTAGAGAGAGAATTCCTTGCCATAATCTTTGCAACAAAACATTTAAAATATTACATGTTAAACCAAGAAAAAATGGTCATTGTAAAGACAAATCATTTACGAAAATTCCTCACGTAAGGGTCTTTATCTAAAAAGGTTGGGTGTTTCATAACCTTAATGGTTGAATTTGAGTTAACATTTGTAAACCAAAAATCTGTTAAGGGACAAATCATTATAGACTCAGGTTAGCTAACAACCCACTAGATGGAGGCAATCTAGTAAATCTAGACTTTCTTGATGAGTGTATATACTTTTTCAAACTAGGCCCCCATCTCTACATGTCCCTAGTACACCGACATCATAAATTTTATCATAGACCACACATGCCCAAAAAGTGCCACGTCACAACAAAGAAATTAGTTACGCATTATCACTGCTAAATATGTTGTTTTAGAACAAGTACTCTATCATTAAGCCTTCGATGACATGCTTCTAAGATGCATCGACACAAAAGAATCCAATAAGATTCTTTATGAATCTCACAATGGGATATGTGGAGGCCACTTCGGTGGTCATGCCATTGCTCCCAAAATACATCGAATGGGATATTTTTGGCCAACTCTCGAACATGACGCAAAGAGAGTTGGTACACAAGTGCCACAAATGCCAAGAATTCTCTCACGAGATTCACATGCCAACATAATCCTTGTAACTAATAAAGAACCCCATGGCCCTTCTCCACGTGGGGTTTTGTTATCTGATTTTAGTGATTATAGCTAAAATGAAGATAACCGTAGAATTTTTTTGGAAAAATATCCTAAAATTCCCTTTTGAGGATATTTTCAGGTTTTCAGGTTTCAAAAACATGAAAACATGTTTTTTACATGTAATATGCAAATTGTTTCTCGAAACCCGAAACAAATCAGTATTTCATCTTTTCGAAACTCATGAACATCATTTTATGACTTGCAAAAAGCATGCTACATGTTGCTTGACTTCCAAAACCTGAAACCTGATATGTTCCTTTGTGTCAGGTTTTTGGAACCTTGGAACATCCAAATATCTCATGTTTCATGTCATCTGTTTCTCGAAACTCAAAACTTAATTGATAGCTAATCCTTTGTATCATGTTTTAAGGCACTCCAAGTGTGATGGGATGGCATTAAATTTGAGTTTTTAGGTAGTTGGCACACATGTCAGGTGAAGTGTCATAAATGCTAGGGTTTTATAAATAGCCCAATTTTACATGTCATTTTTACCAGTTGTAATTTTGTTGCGTGGATTTTTCATTCTTGTGCCTGCAACCTCCAAACCTAATCGAGCTTATTGATCAATTCCATACTCCATTTTCAAATATTTTTCAAGATTACTGAAGGTATTTTACTTTTCTTCCGATTTGAGGTCTTTTGGATTTATATTTGAGATATTATTTTGATGTTCTCCGTCCTTTCCTATTTTTCCTCTAGGTTTAGGGTTTTAGGTTGTTTTCTTCATTTTGTGTTGAATTCCATTGAAATTTCTTGTTTGGAATTCACCTAGGGAGTTTATTTATTTTATCCCATGGAATATACCCTATTGGTTATTGAAAAAATATAAAAATCCTAACTGGTGAAATGGCGGGAATTTTACATGTCCTGACACCTCAAAAACCTGATTCCTTTATTTTCGGGTTTTGCAGGGTGTTCAACATCTCCTTGTTTCCACCATTTTTCAGGCTTCATCAAGTGCTCAACAATATCCAAGTTCTACTAGTGTATCAGGTTTTATCAAGTGTTAGACATCTATCAATCTCTGACATACACTTTGCAGTGTATCGAGTTTTATCAAGTGTTCAACATCTCCTTGTTTTCTGCTAGTGCATCGGGTTTTACCAAGTGTCTAACACCTACTAAGTTCTGACACTCTCTGTAGTATGTCAGGTTTTGTGAAGTGTCCAATAGAAATTTATTTCCATATACATTTCAAAGTGTCAAGTTTCATCAGTGCTTTGCAAGTCCTAAAATCCAGATAGTGTGGCAGTGTCTCATGGGGTTTCTTAAGCAAGCTTCCAAGTCTCGATTGATCGGATAGGAGTTTTCTAGTCATTCTTTCTTCAATATTTCTCATTTTAGATCTTGTATCATCTAAAGACAAGTTAGACAGGTTAGGGAAGATGAAATACAAGTACTAGAAAATGGAATCCCCCTCCTACATAGATTGCAATTATGACATCCGAGATACGGAGCTTGGTAACATTGACATGGAGGATTTTGGAACAGAACCAAGGATTCTTCTCAGAGTCCCTAGATGAATTCAATAACCAATAGTGGCCTCCCTCTTACAGTAGGATTCCCAATGTCTGCTCAATGCCTTGAGTTCATTTTGGCCTATGCTTCCAATTATGACTTGGACTCTCACTCAGTGAAAAATCAAGCAGGAGAAGTCATAGTGAAGTTGGACGGGGGTTAATTTGATGACCTCTAAAGATTACCCAACTTATAGGAATATGTTGACATAGATCTTAATTCAGCATAGAAATCTCGTGACAAAGATCAAGAAGATTGCATCAAGCATGTGAATAAGAAATTCTTGATCAAGGCCAAGCCACCTCTCAAGGTTTCTCAAGATTGTCCCTAGGAGTGATTTCATCCTTGAAATAAATGACATCATCACCTTGTTAAGTCAAGTATTTTGACTCCCTGAGTCAAGGGACTTCCAAGGATGGATGTATCAATTCATGGTTATTATGAAGAAGAATGAACAAGGGATTGATTGGAGCAATCTCATAAGTGATGAGATTGATTCCCAGATGAAGACAATATTGACTATGGGAAAATTCTATATGTCATCGTATATCACCTATGCAGCAGCTGGCATGAGAAATTATCCAGGGTTGGATGCAAAAGGAGATAGGGTAACAAAAAACATATATCAATATTTCCTTAGCTAACAATGAAAGGTTTTGAAGATCAGTTTAGAAGAGTGAATGATGCTTTCTTTTATGAAAATATCTCAGGATGAACCTTGATCTAAGGAAAAGAAGAGTCTCTGATGAAGCATGGGCCAAAGTATCAAAATGGGGTTGTATCTTCTTGCAGTTTAAGAAGTTCACATACCTTCGGGTGGTCATGTACCTGGGTGATCCTTTCCGATTGCCTAGATTCCTAGGTGATAATTTCATCCTAATGAAGTTGGTAAGACAATTTTTGATTTCCACAAATTCCAACAAAGCAAACGCAAGGTTGTCGTTTCCTTCCATATTTCCATCGAAAGGTACATGCGCTTCACGGTGGTCAAAGCTAAGAATGTGGTGCATGAGATTTTAGACAAGTTAAAGAAGCACATGAAGCAAAAAGATGAATTTGATTTTCAAGGAGTCCTTAAATCATACGGGACTTTATAGCTACATGTTCCCAGCTTAGAAGATATTTGGGTTGATCTTCAGGATGGGGTTGCCATCTGAAGAAAAGACAATAGCAGGTTGACAATTGAATAAATCCATATGCTGGATTTATTTGGCATCCCAAAAGGTACTAAGGACAACGAGAGTGTCCTTGACGCCTCGTATGATGGGTTAAATGAAGATCAATATGTATTCTCGGCCATTGATTGGTCCATTGCTAAGAAAGCTTCTATCACGGGAAGAGCTACTCAAATTCTTTCCCATACTAAGGCGTGGCTCATTTCTTGGGGAATGAGTTATAAGGAAGGGATTTTTGCAAAGCTAGATACTTTGGAAGTGGGACCCTCAAAGGGGAAAAAGGAAAAGGATAAGAACCCTTCTAAAAGGCCAATGAAGGTTAAGTTTGTAAGAAAGGGAGAAGATCAAGTAACTACACTAGTGGCCACTCTCCCATAAATAGTTGAGGTTCCTGATTCACCTCCACAACCAGAAAAAGAAAATATTCCTTTAAGAGAAAAGATTATTCAACCTTCCATTCCTCCTTTGGTACACAGTTCATCGAGGTAAGTATTCCTCCCACCTCTCAAGCTCTAATTTTGGAATCCTTGCCTTATATTTCTTCACCAAGTTCCTCAGCTATGGCTAGTATCTTCTCTAGCCTCTCACCTCTCCCCACTAGACCCCAGTTAACCATGGACATGCCTCCTCCTACTGCACCTTCATTCCCTAAATCCATTACCACGGATGCTACACTTACAGTGGTTACCACTCCACAAGCTAACCTTCCTCCACCTGAAGATGTGACCATAACACCTACAATGGGAGCAACTTCTTCCAATACGCCTCAATGGTTAGTAGATCAGACTCGAGGAAGAGGAAGGTGGTTGTTCCATTACTAGCCTTTGATTTCAGTTCCCTCAAGGTCACTCCTACCAAGTCGGCCAAGAAACCCAAAACAGTCTCAAGGATTTTAGTGGATGCCTCAGGGCATAAATTTGTAGAGATTACTACTCCCATGGTTGATAAAACTAAGGATGATATAATGGTCACAGATTATCAAATCACAAGGGTGGCTCTAGGGAAAGTAACAATAAAGGGAGCACAACAGGATGCACAAAATTTCATGAATGTGTTATGCCGTAAGTGGAGGGAAACTAAAGAAAAAAAGATGAGTTGAAAGAGAAAGTACAACAGCTAACAAAATTGCTACTCAAGCTCTCAAAGCCTCCCGAGTCAACACAATCATCCTCTAATCCTATCGGGTTTGATTTCTCATCGGTACCCATGATTGAGAAGATTAATGAGAAGGGGAGAATGGTTGATGAATGGATCCAAAGGCTGCTCCTACAAGGAAAAGAAGTCATCGAGGAAACCGTAGAAGTCTACCAATCCTTAGAGGATATAAAGAAGGATGGAGAGAAAATGGATGATGAGTTTTCAGCAGAAATCAGGAACCTAGAGTTGAATTTCAAAGCTCTCCAAACACTGAAACATGTTCCATCCCACATCTTGGTTAAAGAAGGTATCATTCCACATGGGGATAAACATTTTCAAATGACCAAATCCATCGATTCAAAATAAATATTCTCAATGAATCTTGTAGAAAATTGAGAGAATCAAGAGATCAATTGGCCGATGGCAAGAATGACATAGAAGAAGAGCTAGTCAAGATCTCAGTGCTAAGGTGTTGAGTGACAGTTGGGTTATCCTGCATGTTGATGATCTTTACAAATAGATCCAAGAATAAATTAAACATGAACCAACTTATGGATTCAGCCTAGAAATCATTGATAGGTTTGTGAAAATTGAACATTCTTTTGAGACCCTGAGGAAACTCAACAAGAGATTGAAAAAGCTTCCTGGAAATGCTAGCGATACTCAGGAAACATGTGAAGTTCTAAGTGATCATTCCATTGCACCTAATGAAAATGAGATGTAGGGTATAATCTGAAAATTCCAAGAATTTCGGGACAAGCAGGCTTTGTTGGAGGAAGAAAAAGATGATGATACAAAATAAATGTAATGTGACATGTCATTTCAATCCACGAAATTGACATGTCTTTTTCATTTTGTTTCATCACATAGGAAGAAAATTTTGACTTGGTCTCCTATGTGAGAGTCAAGAAAAATGGGAATCTCATTAAAAGACTATTTTCTAGGATTTATCCTATTTTCTCTCAACTCCTTTTATTATAAATAAGGGATGTTTATGCATTCCAAAGGGTTTAGATTTTTGGAATATTGAGATCTATTATGAAGAAGAAAGACTTTGTGTTTTCTTTTAATAGTTTAAGGAATAGAAGCTGATGCTATTTTGAAAACTTTGTGTTGTGAGGTGTATCTTTCTTAAGATATTGTTCTTATGTTCATAATCTTAAGCTATTCTTTGTTTAACATCTTGATCATTCTAATTATTTCAAATGTTACATTTGTTATCTAAAGCTCGTATGATTATTTCGTGCTCTGTGTTTACTCGAAAGAAAATACGTTCCTCTCATTTCCTTTCCATTGTGTTTTTCCATAATAGTAATTCCCTTTCCGATCCATTTTACTTCGAAAACAGCAATATCTCCATCTATTGTGGATATGGATTTTGGGATTCTATCCCAACCCCAATGGTTAGATTAGTGTGAATATTGTACATATTATTTCTTTGTGTTTTAGATTAGTAATAAACAGGCAGCCTCACTTGTCTTTGAGGAGGGATTTAATCCCATGCACTATGGTTGAACCTCATATTTTGGCGTGACAAAATATCCAACCAATAGTTTTTGGTGACTCACTGGGGATATACGGATTGATAAGACTAATCTTATCCTTTTGGTGTCTGACGACTCTGTATTTGCCTTATTTTTAAGAAGATCCATTTTCCAGTTCAAGTTGGCTAGGAATATTTTCACTCGGTTAAACCGAGCCAAGGGTGAAATTTATCCATTCTTTGATCTTCTTTAATAGCATAATTTTAGGATTTCACCCAACAGTGTTGCCTCTAGCTAGGTAAGAAGTTCTTCGCCCATCCGAAGGACTCAGATTCATCAAGAACAAGGAGTTTTCTATAACTTGTCATGTTTTTTTCTTATTGGATATTCATATTCTTGTTTGCACTTCATTTATAAGAATGATAACACAACCTATGCCTTGGGAACAAATATTGGTCCTCTTTCCCTTACTCCACCATTGCATGACCTACCTCATGGATCATGGAAGAATATTCCTAATTTCAACGATGATGGAAAACAACATCCTGATAAACACATTGCCTCATTCTTTGTTGCATGCGGTGTTCTTGGGGTTGCTCACGAAGATGTCTCTATTCGACTCTTCATCGAAACATTGCATGGTGTGGTAGCGGAATGGTTTTACCATCTCCCGAATGCATGTATTACCAATTGGGATACCATGAGATCTGTATTTGAAGCAAGGTTCAAACTAGTTGAAGATTCTCATGCCTTGTTAGCATAGCTTACACACATGAAGAAGGAGCCTTACGAACCCATGCGGGACTTCATAGCCAAATTCAACAAGTTGATTCATAAGATTCTAGATCACGTTGTTCCTACTCTTGAGAATCAGAAGTGTTTCTTCATCAACGCTCAACCTCTGGATGTGAGCTTCTTGTTGAGAAGATCTGTTATTCCCGATTTGGCCACCGCTCAAGCTGAAACCACCGAAATAGAAGATGATCTTATTCTAGCTGGAAAGATCAGAAAAGAATCATCCAAGCCTAAAAATCAGAGTTCTTCTCAAAGTACTACTGATCCAATGATTCAAAAGATGGCTAATGACTTGATCACTTTGAAAAATCAAATGTCTCAACAGGTGAGAAACGTTCCATATCGGGATATTCCTAGATGGAATTTCAATAATACTAATGGCACTCCCACAAGAGATAGACTGTGGTTGACTACTTTGCTCAACCAAGACTGGCTATTGAAGCTCCTCATGTTAATGCTATAGTGGAGATAGTCGAAGAAGATGAAGAATCAGAAGAACAAGATTCTCATGAAGCTTTTGAAGCTTTAGGATATGTTGATGAGTCATATGATGATTCAGCTAGCGACTCCAACATTGGGTATTTGGAATACGAGGAAGATGGATGTGAACATGATGGTCAGTCATTTGCGGTCTTCACTCGATCCCAATCTCAGAATCCTAGAAAACTAGTTGAAGGCTCTAAGGAGAAGAATAAAGAATCTCCTGTGGTCATGGCCAAGAGAGGCTCTCCTATCTCAACACAAACTGAAAAGGAGACAACTAAAAAGGTAACAAATTCTTCTTATTCTCCTTCTTCTACTCTCAAGACCAGTGCCTCGCTTCAAACCAATATAACCAAAACTGAGCCTACCATCATTCCTTCATATAATTCTTTTGACATTATTGACCACGCAAAAATAACTAAGATCTAAATGTCAGAAGCAGAATATCTTTAGTCAAATCTTAAGTAATTTGAAAAGCTTGCCAAATTCATTAGAAGCAAGGCTGTTGTCCCTTCATCTTCAAAAGGAATTTTTTCAAGTCCTACTCAACCTTTACCTCAGACCAATATGACCTTTGTTTCTTCTTCAGGAAAGATCAAACCATTTTATTTGTCTTTACTCATAAACAGGTTCAAACTCAACAATTGCATAATTGACTCAGGAGCTTCTGATAACGTGATGCCCACAAAAGTAGCTCATGCCCTTGGACTTAATTTAACTAAATCATACGGATGGTGTTATTCCATGGAAACCAAGCAAGTTCCTTTGATTGGTCAAATCAAGGATGCACAATTTGCATTTGTCGCATTCCTAGAGAAGAGAGTAAAAATGACCATTTTGGTTGCTGATATTCCAGCTGCTTATGGTATTCTCTTAGGAAGAGGTTTTTGTAAAGATGTCGAGAGGGAGATCAATATGGACTGGACCAAGGCTAAAATTATAGTTAATGGAGTTCCTCGTATTCTCCATCCTGAGCCTCAAGCGAAGTATTTAGTCACTAAGTTTGATGACCCCAAGGCTCAAATTCTTTTCAAAGATGCTGGCTTAGGGAATTATTTCATGACATCAGAGGTACCAGCTATAAATGTTAAGGAAGAGGATCCTAATGGTATTTAGACCCTAAAGTTTGATGGGAGCTGTTTAACTACTGGATCAGGTGTCGGCGTAGTTATTATATCTCCAGATTTTGAGATTTTTCCCTTTGCTTTCAAGTTGCAATTTGATAATACTAATAACATAGCTGAATATGAAGCTTTGTTATTAGGATTAGAAATGGCAAGACAAAAAGGAATCTAAAACCTCAAAGTGTAGGGAGATGCGGAGCTCATTGTAAATCAAGTGAAAGGGGTTTATCAAGTGAAAAATGATCACCTAAAGCATTACAGGAACAAGGTATGGGACAACGTAGAATGCTTCGATGCTTTTTTATCAAGGCAGTTTTGAGGGATTATAATGACAAAGCTGATTTTTGGCCATGTCTACATCTCTTCTCCTTCCTCATCCATAGTTCAAACAAGACACGTACACCATCAAGATTTTGTACCATCCCAGTGTTCCAGATAATTCAACACATTGGAAAGTATTCAATGATGATCAACAGGTACTATCTTTCCTTGAAAAAATTGATAATTTTAGTGAACTATATTTTGAAGGATCAAAATCAGCTTTCCATGAATCTATTTCAAGTTCATATCAAGAGATTGATGGTGAGTTCATTCAGCTAAAAGGAAATAAGATTCCTAAGGGATTGGTTTCTCTAGAAGGTTTGTTTGACAAGCATGACTGGTTTATTCGGGTAAAAGGTAGGCTAAAGGTGTTTCCTTTTAGAGGTAGATCAAGTTAACCTAGGTTTCGTTGATCAACCGCGGATGGTAAACATCGATAAATTTTGTTCACCAGGAGGAAAAAGAAATATTTTCTTCACTCTTGAAGAGATATATGGACGCCCTAGCATGGTCATACATGGATCTAAAGTATTTCAAGCCCAAGGATGTGCAACATAGCATTCCTTTGAATCCTCAAGTTAAACCCCATAGGTAGAAGTTGAGACATTATAACCCGAAGATCTCAGGGACTATTCTTGCAAAAATTTAGAAAATTTTAGATGCAAGGATTATCTTTCCGATCCATCATTCCACCTGGGTTGCAAACATTGTTCCTATGAGAAAGAAGAATGGTGAAATATGGATTTGTGTTGACTTCCGGAATCTCAACCAGTCTTCATTAAAGGACAATTATCCATTTCCCATCATGGACCAGGTATTACAGACTATCACTAGGAGTAGAAATGTTATCCATGCTTGATGGATTTTCGGGGTATAATCAGGTTGAGGTAGCTATTGAAGATCAACATAAAACAACATTCACCACTCCATGGGGAACCTTTGCTTATAGGAGAATGCCTTTTGGTTTGATTAACGCCGGAGCCACGTTTCAAAGGGCTATGGACTTAGCTTTTAGATATTTAATGGGAAAGGTCATAGTTGTGTATTTGGATGACTTGACGGTCTTCTCTAAAAAATGAAGTGATCATTATGATCACCTGGAGCAGGTACTCTTAAGGTGCAGGCATCATGGGATTTCATTAAATCCTAAAAATTCCATGTTTAGAGTGACAAGGAAAGTTTTCTAGGTCATATTGTGACTAGAGAAGAAATCAAGATCAACCTAGAGAGGGTGAAGGCCATTCAAATCCTTACCCTACCCACAAGAAAAACTGGGGTGCACTCCTTTTTCGGGAAGGTTAATTTCCTACGAAGATTTGTACTTGATTTTGCTGATAAAACCAAGGATATCCTTGGGATGATGAAAGGGAAAAATCCATTTTGATGGAGCACTAAAGGGAAGATTGCTTTCAAAGAAGTCAAAAAGGCAATTGCACATGCCCCTATTCTAGTATGTCTAGACTTCAAGAAATATTTCATCATGTACAGCTATGCTTCCACTCATACAGTATCAGCCATCTTGATGCAGGAAAATGAAGAAGGAATTGAAGCTCCCATCACTTTCATGAGCTTCCCATTGAAAGAACACGAATTGAAAATGTCACAAATTGAAAAACATGCTTATGCGGTGGTGAGAGTAGTGAAACATTTCAGGTATTACGTGTTGAGTTCTCATACCCTCGTTCTTGTTCTTGATACTATAGTTAAATCCATCTTGACTCAACAAGAGTTGGGTAGTCAATGGGGTAACTAGATAGCTAAAGTCTAGGAGTATGACTTGGACATCAGACCTACCAAGTTGGTATGAGGAAGGGGCCTATGCCAATTGATTGTAGAAAATAATGTTGAGATAGAATGTAAAAAAACCAAGGATACCTCTTCGGAATTGCCCATGGTGCTTTTTGTGAGCACAACTGACGAATGGTACACAAATATTAATTTCTTTCTAACTTATGGAAAATGCCCCCACATTTAAGCCAAAAGGAGAAGAGGATAGTTAAGTTAAGATCTGTAAGATACATTCATGGGATAATGGAATATACAAGAAAGGTATTGATGGTGTATTCCTGTGTTGTGTTGATAAGTCTCAGTAGGTGAGGTTGCTAGAGTCCTTCCATAATCTAGCATGTAGAGGAAATTTCTCCTCCTCCATGATAGCTTATAAGATCCTATGGGCCAGGTACTATTGGCCTACTCTCTTTTGAGACTCAGTAGAATGGGTGTCCAAATGTGAAGCTTGTCAACATTTTGTTGGTCACCCTAAGTTAGCAACTCTTCCCCTAAAGCCTGTGGTGATTGAAGAACATTTTTTCTAGTGGGAATTGATTTCATTGGAGTATTAAATCCTACCTCTAGTGTGGGACACAACTACATGCTCACTGCCATGGACTATTTCACCAAGTGGGTGGAAGTTGCACCCATCAAGTAGGCAACCTCTGAAGCTGTCTATAATTTCCTCAAAGAAAATATAATTGTTAGATTTGGCGTGCCTCACAAGATTGTGGCTGACAACACTTCCAATTTCTCATCACATGAGTTGAAAGAATTTTGTTATGGATTTGGGATTACGTTGGCTCATTCATCTGACTATTACCCTTAAGGCAATGGTCAAGCTGAATCAAGCAATAAGAACACAGTCACTATAATCGAAAAGTTCATTGATGAGAATCAGAGGACATGGCACAAAGCATTGTATGATGCATTGTGGGCTGATTAGATTACTCCTAAATGAGCTATTGGGATGTCTCCATTCCAGGTGCTATATGGGATTAACATTGAGATACCTATCTCCATAGAATTACCAACCTTACAGTTGGCTAAAGCAATTGAAGATGAAGCTTTTCAAAGTTCTATTGAGAAAAGGATAATGTACCTAGCTAGGCTAGAAGAAGAATGGAGCAAGGTGGTGGATCGCATCATAGATCATCAGATCAAAGTCAAAAGAATATTTGACAAGAAATCAAAGCAACGTGATTTCCAGGTCGGAGATCTAGTACTCCTTTGGGATAAGAGAAAAGAACAGAAAGGGATGCATGGCAAGTTTGATTCTTTATGGAAAGGACCTTTCAAAATACATCAACTAAATGGTGAAAATAGCTTCTGTCTATCATACCTTGATGGATATTTTCTCCCTCTACCTTTTAGTGGTCAACATCTGAAGTTGTTCCATCAGTAATGCAAGATTCTCTCTTGCATTGTACATAATTTGTTTTATGTCGTGTGTTTTCTTTTTATTTTCTTTCTTTCTTGTTTGCTTTTTGTTTTCTTCTTTCTTCAAACTTCATAGCCCAATGGATAAAACCAAAGATTCTAAGTTCTCTTCCTTTGATGTCACCAAGAAAGTCCCCAACTGGAGCCAATTGTTATCTCATTTTAGTGATTCCAGCTAAAATTAAGATAACCATAGAAATTTTTTGGAAAAATCTCCTAAAATTCCCTTTTGAGGAGATTTTCGAGGTTTTCAGGTTTCAACAACATGAAAACATGTTTTTACATGCAATATGCAAATTGTTTCCCAAAACTCAAACAATTCGATATTTCGAGGTTTTGAACTCATGAACATCGAACATGACTTTCAAAAAGCATGCTACATGTTGCTTGACTTCCAAAACCCAAAACCCGATATGTTCCTTTGTGTTGGGTTTTGAACCTTGGAACATCTAAACATCTCATGTTTCATGTCATTTGTTTCTGAAACCCGAAACCCAAATTGATAGCTAATCCTTTGTATTGGGTTTTCGGGCACTCTAAGCATGATGACATGGCATTAACTCTGAGTTGTCGGGTAGTTGGCACATGTGTCAGGTGAAGTGTCATAAATGCTAGGGTTTTATAAATAGCCCAATTTTACACGTCATTTTTTGGTTGTAATTTTGCTTTGCGTGGATTTTTCATTCTTGTGCCTGTAACCCCCAAATCCGATTGAGCTTCTTGATCGATTGCGTGCTCCGTTTTCGATTATTTTTCAAGATTACTGAAGGTATTTCACTTTTCTTGCCAATTTGAGGTCTTTTGGATTTATATTTGAGATATTCTTTTGATGTTCTCCGTTCTTTCCTATTTTTCCTCTAAGTTTAGGGTTTTATGTTGGTTTCTTCATTTTGTGTTGAATTCCATTGAAATTTATTGTTTGGAATTCACCTAGGGAGTTTCTTTATTTTATCCCATGGAATATACCCTGTTGATTATTGAAAAAATATAAAAATCCTAACTGGTGAAATGGCAGGAATTTTGCATGTCCTGACACCTCAAAAACATGATTCCTTTATTTTCAGGGTGTTCAACATTTCCTTGTTTCTGTCATTTATCAAGCCTCATCAAGTGCTCAACAATATTCAAGTTCCACTAGTGTATCGGGTTTTATCAAGTGTTCAACATCTCCTTATTTCTGCCAGTGCATCGGGTTTTACCAAGTGTCTGACACCTACTAAGTTCCAACACTCTACAGTCTGTCAAGTTTTGTGAAGTGTCCAACAAAACTTTATTTCCGACATACATTCCAGTGTGTCGGGTTTCATCAGGTGCTTTGCAAGTCCTAAAATCTAGATAGTGTGGTAGGTTTGTGGGGTTGCTCAGCAAGCTTCCAAGTCTGATTTCTTAGATAGGAGTTGTCTAGGCATTCTTTCTTCAAGATTTCTCATGTTGGATCCTAGATCATCTAAAGATAAGTTAGACAGGTCAAGGAAGATGAAATACAAGTACTAGAAAATGGAATCCCCCTCCTACATAGATTATAATTATGACATCTAAGATATAGAGCTTGGTAACATTGACATGGAGGATTTTTGGAACAGAACCAAGGATTCTTCTTAGAGTCCTTAGATGAAGTCAATAACCAATAGTGGCCTCCCTCTTACATTAGGATTCCCAATGTCTACTCAATGCCATGAGTTCATTTTGGCCTATACTTTCAATTATGACTGAATCTCGCTCAATGAAAAATCAAGAAAGAGAATTCCTAGTGAAGTTGGACGGGGTTACTTTGATGACCTCTTAAGATTACCCAAATTTCAGGAATATGTTGACGTAGATCTTAAGTCAACACATAAATCCTGGGACAAAGATCAAGAAGACTACATCAGGCATGTGAATAAGAATTTCTTGATCAACGTTAAGCCAGTCATCTCAAGGTTTCCCAAGTTTGTCCCCAGGAGTGATTTCATCCTTGAAATTAGTGACATCATCACCTTGCTAAGTCAATTATTTGGACTCCCTAAGTTAAGGGACTTCCAAGGATGGATGTATCAATTCATGGTTATTATGAAGAAGAAAAAACAAGGGATCGATTGGAGCAGTCTCATAAGTGATGAGATTGATTCCCAGATGAAGACAGATCTTGACTACGGGAAAATTCTATATGTCATCATATGTCACCTATGCAGCAGCTGGCATGAGAAATTATCTAGGGTTGGATGCAAAAGGAGATAGGGTAACATAACACATATATCGGTATTTCCCTCAGCTGACAATGAAAGGTTCCAAAGATCAGTTTAGAAGAGTGAACGATGCTTTCTTTTATGAAAATGTATGCAGGATGAACCTTGATCTAAGGAAAAGAAGAATATTTGACAAAGCATGGGCCAAAGTATCAAAATGGGGTTGTATCTTCTTACAGTTCAAGAAGTTCACATACCTTGGGTGGTCATGTACATGGGTGATCCTTTCTGATTGCCTAGATTCCCAAGTGATAAGTTGATCCTAATGGAGATGGTAAGACAATTGTTGGATTTCCACAAATTCCAACAAAGCAAAAACAAGGCTTTCGTATCCTTCCCTATTTCCATCAGGAACGTACACATGCTCGATGGTGGTCAAAGCTAAGAATTTGGTGCATGAGCTTCAGGAAAAGTTAAAGAAGCACATGAAGCACAGAGATGGATTTGATTTTTGAGGAGTCCTTAAATCATACGGGACTTTATATCTACATGTTCCTAGCTTAGAAGATATTTGGGTTGATCTTCAAAATGAGGTTGCCATCTCGAAGAAAAGATAGTAGTAGGTTGACAATTGAAGAAATCTAGATGTTGGATTTATCTGACATCCCAAAAGGCACCAAGGACAATGAGAGTATCCTTCATGCCTCGTATGATGGGTTAAACAAAGATCAATATGTATTCCCAGCCATTGATTGGTCCATTCTTTGAGAAATCTTCTATCACGGAAAGATATACTCAATTTCTTACCCGTCTAAGGCGTGGTTCATTTCTTGGGGAATGAGTTATAAAGAAGGGATTTTTACAAAGCTAGATACTTTGGAAGTGGGACCCTCAAAGAGGAAAAAGGAAAAGGATAAGAACCCTTCCAAAAGACCATTGAAGGTTAAGTTTGTAAGAAAGGGAGAAGATCAAGAAACTACACCAATGACCACTCTCCCAAAAACAAATTGAGGTTCTGATTCAGCTCCATAACTAGAACAAGAAAATATTCCTTTAAGAGAAGAGATTATTCAACCTTCCATTCCTCCTTTGGTAGATAGTTCATCAGAGGTAAGTCTTCCTCCCACCTCTCAAGCTCTAATTTTGGAATCCTTTCCTCCTCCCATTCAACCTTCCTTACCTCATATTTCTTCACCAAGTTCCTCAGCTATGGCTAGTATCTTCTCGGCCTCTCACCTCTCCCCATTGGACCCCAGTTAACCATGGACATGCCTCCTCCTACTGCACCTTCATTCCCTGAATCCATTACCATTGACACTATAATCACAAGGTGGTTACCACTCCACAAGCTAATCTTCCTCCACCTGAAGATGTGACCATAACACCTATAATGGGAGAAACTTCTTCCAATACACCTCAATGGTTAGTATATCAGACTCCGAGGAAGAGGAAGGTGGTTGTTCCATTACCAGCCTTTGATTTCAGTTCACTAAAGGTCACTCCTACCAAGTCATCCAAGAAACAAAAAATAGTCTCAAGGATTTCAATGGATGCCTTAGGGCATAAATTTGCAGAGATTGCTACTCCCGCGGCTGATAAAACAAAGGAGGATATAATGCTCACAGATTATCAAATCACAAGGGTGGCTCTAGTGAAAGTAACAACGGAGGGAGCATAGCAGGATGAAAAAGATGCCATGAATGTGTTGTGCCAGAAGGTGAGGTAAACTAAGGCAAAGAAAGATGAGTTAAAAGAGAAAGTACAATAGGTAACAAAAGTGCTACTCGATCTCTCAAAGCCTCTTGAGTCAACACCATCATCCTCTACTCCTATCGGGTTTGATTTCTCATCGGTACCCATGATTGAGAAGATTAATGAGAAGGGGAGAACACTCAATGAATGGATCCAAAGACTACTCCTACAAGGAAAAGAAGTCATCGAGGACACCCTGGAAGTCTACCAATCCTTAGAGGATATAAAGAAGGATGGAGAGAAAATGGATGATGAGTTTTCAGTAGAAATTGGGAACCTGTAGTTGATTTTTGAAGCTCTCCAAACGCTGAAATAGGTTTCATCCCACATTTTTGTCAAAGAAGGAATCATTCGACATGGGGATAAACATTTTCAGCTAACCAAAGCTATCGATTCTTAATAAATATTCTCAATGAAGCTTGTAAAAAATTGAGAGAATCAAGAGATCAATTGGTCAATGGCAAGAATGACTTAGAAGAAGAGCTAGTCAAGATCTGTGCTAAGGTGTTGAGTGAAAGCTTGGGTATCCTACCTGTTGATGATCTTTACAAACAGATCCAAGAATCAATTCAACATGAACCAACTTATGGATTCAGCATGGAAATCATTGACAAGTTTGTGAAAATTGAACATTCTTTGGAGACCTTGAGGAAACTCAACAAAAGACTGAAAAGCTTCCTGCAACACTAGCGATACTCAGGAAACATGTGAAGTTCTGAGTGATCATTCCACCGTGCCTGATGAAAATGAAATGCAAGGTATAATCTAAAAATTCCAAGAATTTCAGGACAAGTAGGATTTGTTGGAGGAATACAAAGATGATGATACAGAATAAATGCAATGTGACATGTCATTTCAATCCTTAAATCGACATGTCTTTTTCATTTTTGTTTTGTCACATAGGAAGCAAATTTTGACTTGGTCTCCGGTGTGAGAGTCAAGCAAAATAGGACTCTCATTAACAAGATTATTTTCTAGGATTTATCCAATTTTCTCTCAACTCCTTTTATTATAAATAAGGGATGCTTGTGCATTCCAAAGGGTTGAGATTTTTGGAATATTAAAATCTATTGTGAAGAATAAAGACTTTATGTTTTCTTTTAATCATTTGAGGAATAGAAGTTGATGCTATTTTACAAACTTTTTGTTGTGAGGTGTATCTTTCTTAAGATATTGTTCTTATGTTCATAATCTTAAGCTATTATTTGTTTAGCATCTTGATCGTTATAATTATTTCAGATGTTACATTTTTATCTAAAGATCATATGATTATTTCTTGCTATGTGTTTACTCGAAATAAAATATGTTCCTCTCATTTCCTTTCCATTTTGTTTTTCCATAATAGTAATTCCCTTTCTGATCCATTTTACTTTGAAAAAAGAAATATCTCCATCTGTTGTGGATATGGATTTCAGGATTCTATCCCAACCCCAATGGTTAGATTAGTGTAAATACTTTGTACATATTATTTCTGCTGTGTTTTAGATTAGTAATAAATAGGTAGCCTCACCTGTCTTTGAGGAGGGATTTAATCCCATGCACTGTGGTTGAACCTCATATTTTGGTGTGACAAAATATCCAACCAACAACAATTTTGTGGCCCTTCTCCACATGGGGTTTAGACTTTATAGGAAATTCTCTCCCTCATAAACCAATGGCCATAATTTTACAATTATAGCCATGGAGTATTTTACCAAATGGGTGGAGGCCATGCCTCTCACCACAGTACCAAGTTCGGTAATTACCAAATTCATTCTGAACCAAATCATTTGCAGGTATGGTGTCCCACAAATCATTATTTCAGATAATGGAACATCCTTTAAAAATGATGAGGTCCGTGAGTTATGTAGTAAATTCAAAATAAACCATCACACGGCCTCACTTTACTACCCTCAAGCCAATGGACAAGCCAAAGCAACAAACAAAACATTAAAAGCTATTATCCTCAAAATAGTAAAGGAAAACAAGTGATATTGGCATCTAAAACTATATCTAGCCTTGTGGGCCCATTAAACCTCAATAAGAACACCAACAAGAGAAAACCCTTTCTCATTGGTATTTAGGGAAAAATTGGTTCTCCCACTTGAGGTTGAAATACCCGATCTCGCATCTCATTACAAGGTATTTTGGATGAAGAAGATTACAGGAAGCATGCCTCTCTCAACTGGAAAGCCTTGACGAGGCCAGGCTAAATGCCGAACAACGACACAGAGCCTATGTTAACCGGATGTGCCAGTAGTATAACAAAAATTCTATGAGTGAGAAATATATGAGGGAGATCTAGTTCTAAGACTAGATAGCTAGATTGATAAGAAAAATGGCAAAGGAAGGAAGTTCCAGCCCAAGTGGTTGGGCCCATACCGAGTCATAAAATACTACGAAATGGTGTGTATATCTTGTGCACACTAGAAGGTGAGGAATTCAATGAAACCATCAATTCCTTGCATCTTAAACGGTTTTATGCATGAGACATTAGAATCACCACTTGTACATTATAGCTACCTACATTACATTAGTCATTTAGTTGTTTCATTTTGTCCACTCATTTCGTAAAAATGGTAGTCAAGGAACATACTCTTAAGCAATCTATTACAAATTTTCTGAAAATATTGGCAAAATCATTCAAATCGCATCTCCTCAAACATCATCATGTAATTTTAAATCTTCTCATCAAGTTTGACAAACAAGTATTGAAGAAAACCATACCAAGGCCTACATACTTGGTTTTGCTATTTCTTTCTACTAGGTGAAGTTGTCCTTACCTACGGTTTGTTCTAGAAGATTCTTGGTGTCACATCTATCCCTCTTAAGTCTCTTTGAAAGAAAGGATATCCCAAAGTCACAGATCAGAAATTTCAAAATCAAAGAGAATAAAAAAATGCCAAGCAAATAGAATATTTTTATTTTACACACTCCTTTGCCCCACCAACCTTCAAAGTGATAAGCCCACATCTCCTACTAGTGGTGTAAGGTTGGGAAAGGAAAGAAGTGCCTTTACTCGCCTATATCCCGCCTTCGGTGACAAACCCATGCTTCTTACTAGTGGCATGAGGTAGGGTGTGGGGTTCCATTCACAAAAATTAACAAATCTTGGTATTCTAGAAATACAAATCAAATTATATTAAGGGAAACAAATGTCCAAATTGCAAAAGAGATCAAATCCTCAAAACCGGATTTTTTCAACCAAGTTGTCATTTATAGATCTAAGTCTAGATAAACTGAAAAGTGGCCTTCTAAGCTTGGTGGTAGTTACGAGTAGGGTAAGTGTGTAGGTCTAAGTTTGGTTTCATCATTTGGCTTGTCTATCTCTCATCATTCCATTTAACCAAACTCATATAATTTTTGCCCTTCCTAACTCTTGGTGTAGAGCCCTCACATCTTACTGGTTGTGTGGAGTTGGGAATGGGGCAAGTTCATCTCTTTATCACTATACATTCATCATGTTTTGCCAACATAAGAAGAAATCACAGACATTTCCCAAAGAGGTCGAAAGTTCAATACTACAATGTGTTCATCATCGCATATCAACATTACAAAAGCATACAAAGTAAAACATTCTGTTTACTATCATTTGTTATCCATTGCATACATTCTGAAAAGCATGAAAACAAATACTCTAAAAACATCTAGTATACATATGGAAATGAGTCACAAAATTCTAGGCACCAAGAGTCTGGATCCAAAATATATATATATATATATATATATATATATATATAAGTGGTGTTTCATGTACAATGCCATCATGCAATAAGGCATGGTCAAAATTCTCAATGAGCCCACAAAATACAAAACAAATGTACAAATAGCCAACCAAAAGTTGCTACAAAAAGACACTATGATCTCTTAATCTCTGTGAGATCCCTCAGAGGGTTTATGGCCACTCCTAGGACTCTTGCTACAAAGATGATATGAATGCATAGAGGGCTCACAATCATGGCCAATAGCTATGGTCTCACTATGAGAGTGACTCCTCATCAAGCGCTCAACAGTCCTATATCCAGCTAACTTGGTGTGGAGGGAGGTAATGATCTTTTCCACCTTTCAGATAGTGGAAAATACATTTGTATGTCGACTAGCTATTGAGGGCTCCCCAACATCCTCAGTGAGATCAGCTTGAGTACCATAAGAAGGGAGCAATAGAGTGTCAGCACACACCTAGCGAATCAAGTCTTTCCATACCTCAGCATTCACTGCAAATAAAAATGAGAAACACACAAGTTAGAAATTTTTCCAAAATAAAACCAAAGATAAACAAAACAACAAAAAGAAATAACTAAAAATTCTAACTAAATCAAAGTCGAAAGGAGTAGTAACTCACTCGGATCTCTAGGCCTCTAGGTAGAAACTCCTGGGATCCACACCTGCAGAATCGACACTACCACCGACTGTCATCCCTCTCCCACATATGGAGCAATGTGATGGCATGCCATGGACTCACCATATCCCCTAAATCCTAAGAAGGTTACTCCTCTAAAATCAAAGTCACCTTCTCTACACTCTCCTCCACCCTCTCAGCCCGCAAGATATCCTGAGTGTTATACCACTCATAATCATTGTCATCCTCCTCACCTATCTTGCTAGCTCCATTCTCCATCTCCTTCATCTCCTCCTCTGTCTCTCCCCCTAGTAAACTCCTTAGAATCGAGTCCACGTCAATAGGCTCATCTCTACTATGGGTAGGATTATCGACAATCTAAAGTAAAGGTTCCAGGAGAGTACTGCTACCCTCGAGCACAAACTACCCTCCTAACTATGATGGGAACACTATGAGTAACCACGGTCCCAACCCCACCTCTAGGACCTCCCCCGAGCCTCTCATGAACAAATCTATGCATTGGCCCCACTAGAGGAAACATGTTGATGTATGGTAGGCTAAACTACTATGGTACTTTGTCAAAGGGGTGGATCTCCAACTTCCCCATCTTGTCTACCAACTGACTAGTAGTGTGGCAAGCAATCAATGTAACAGTCTCCTCTCCCCATAACCCTACCATGGCTTGAATAGGTGTAGCATCTATGTTTGCGGTGGTCAAAGAGGCCACTAGCTAGTGAGGTGCTCTAAGAATGGTCATCCTTGTCCACCTCACCGTCCCGATGACCCTAGGATCCTCGCCTGTACACCTCTCCCATACGAAGTGATGTCTTTGATACACCCAACTCATGACAAGAGTAGGGTGGCTCAATGACTGTCCCTAAAGTCGACCACCCCAGTATAAATCATGGTAGGTGGTCTTGAGGATGTTTTCTCCTAAAGTGTAAACGCGCCATGGCCCTTAATCTATGTAATGATGGGAGCCCAACAATATAAGAGAGTGTCCCCTCCCTTGTCCCTAATCAATCTCGAAGCAAGGATTCCCATGATAGCCTTACGAAGCACAGGAATATCAGACTCAACAATGGAATGGACCTTCACCCCCTTCTTTGACTCCATAGAAACAATGACATCCCCCATATAAGTGGCCCACTAAACCACCGATATCTCGACACCGCTTGTCTTGAGAGACAACCACCTCTCAAGAATCGGGAGCCCCAATATGTGATATACATCCTCTAGGGTGATGGTCCACTCACCCCTAACTCCTAGAAATCAGAAAGTGTTCCGATCCACATCCCAATATGAAAATAAGTCACATAATATGTGACTAGCAGTCTGCAACATGAGGGACTTGTGTAATCCTCCAAATGCCTCGCCTCCGAAGAGTATCTTTCTCTTCTTGAGTGAGTGCCTCTAACATTGCTAGGAGGCAATCACACTCCCTCTCTTAGCTCCATCTGATGTACTCCTTCTTCTCGCATCCACCCAAATACATAGAAAAAGAGTACATTAGTAACAAAATCCAACTAGAAAAGCTAACAAGAACATGTAAAAATGCTAAAAATACAAAAACAAGTAAATAAAGCATCTTTTTTTGCATTCTGTTGTGAACTACCACCCTTTGCAGAGTGGCGGTTCCATAACCACCACCTTCTAGGATGGCGGTCTCATAATTTCCACCTTGTGCGGGTGGTGGTCCTAACCCAAACCCGCGAACAGCTTCACGAAGCCCTAAAAATGCATTAAAAATGCACAAAAACACCATTTTTACTAAAATAAAGACCTACCCTATGGCCCCCCCTAGAGACTCATTTATAACTAGCATTTTCAAAAATAATACCCCTAAGACAAATATTTTATCATTTCTACATTTTAGGTTCAAAAACAATAAATTGAGAAGAACTAACGTGAGACTTCGTGGGTCGATGTTCCACTCTCGGAGGCATGATCACTATCTCACCATGAACATTTTGACTATAATCTCATCGAAAACTGTCACCATGGGTCCCAAAGCTCAAAAATTATCAAATCAATCCACAGAAATGAATAGTAAAATGAGTTTTTTTATTATATATATCACTTTTTAAAAATGACTTTGAAGGTCTTTCGCAGTTTGGAATGTCAACAGAGGTAAGTTCTAAACCCCGCATAGATGGTAAGTCCTCATTTCATATCAATTTATTTTTATTTCTCAATTTATTTTTTCTATATGCACTTGAGTCCCCTTTTTCATTTTGAAGATAGTGAGATTTTGGATGACAACTTTCCGACACATGCGCGTGTCGTATAACTCCTAACACCCCATTTCGGGATTGCCATACTCGGAACCACAATTTTACACCTCTTCATGGCTAAGACACTTCTCTAAGGGAGCAATATGTATGTACCCAAAATTTTAGGGTACTGCACCGCTAAAAAGATGTTACACATACCCCAATGATGATACAGGTCTCCTCGCAAGGTGTTCGGGATCCAGAAAAGATCACCAAGTATACATTTGTATCACGTATGCCTCACTCAACCTTTGCATGCTTTGTTCTGCCCTCTGCCCCACCTTTTCCTTGTATTTTGGTCTTAAGTGAAGAGACCGCCACCCTACCCGGCGGTGGTCTGTGACCGCCACCTGGATAGGGCGGCGGTCTCATAACCACCGCCTGCACACATGGCGGTGGTCTTGTACGCATTTTCAAGAAATTTCCAACAATCACGTCAAACGTAAAATTTCAATTTCTATCCACATTTTTAATCTACTTTGCTTTGCATTTATGTTTTGGCTACCCTGTGAATAGTTTTTTCACTTTGTTTAATGGTAAAAGAGTTTCATTCCAAGTTACCTTCTAGTGAATGCATTTTCTAGAAATAACCATCTTTTTTTCAAACAAATGCCCCCTCTCCTTCTCTGTTTAATCATTTAGTATTTTGAGTTTCTTTCTTAGAATTATAATAGTTTCATGTTTTGCATCCATTGTTAGTCTTCCTTTCTTGTTTAGAAGTCACTTGATCTTCTTGTTTCAATCTTGCTTCATTGTTGTTCCATGCAAACTAGTTTAGAGCAAGGTAGTTTCATTCTTAGATTGGAATCCATTTAGAGTTGTAGGTTTTTTTAGTCCCAAAGATAGTTTCTAAAACTCTCAACGTATTTGTGTTGTATTCCCACAAAAAATCCCGCTTAGGAATTACATAGTCAAGCTCTGTTCACTTGCATTATCCCTCTCTTACTCACATTGTATTTGGTCTATAACCAAATCTGCCATTATTCCATGACCTTCTTCTACGATACTATCATATACATGCTTTTCTGGATTCATGAGAACACGAAGGAACAAGGAGATCACACTAAGGGGATGAAGTCACACACAACTAGATTTACCACTGTTATGTAAACTCTAAGTTTGAGCTATCAAAGTTCTAGTTACAACGTATCAAATAGAGTAGTAAATCATTTTATTTCAATTAAAGCTTTGTTTCAGTATTACCGGGAAGTCATGGGGAATGATAGCTTCGAGAAGCTATGATTTTTCCTCACTTCGAGGTAAGATTGAAGGTTTTCAATTAAGTTAATTATTTTTCTTTCATCTATATTCACATATTTACATAGGTGAATAACCACACTGGTTATCTCACTTGTTTAGTTTTAGTATAAAAGTATTTTAATTGTTGTTTGTAATTATAATGTTTTAATAATGTATTCTATTTAGATTAGTTTCCCTTTTAGTAGTAGTATAAATTATTATTTTCAGTTTAAGTTAATTCAGAGAATTCAAAACTAGATTAACACTTAGATCTTAGTTAGGAGGATAAACCATAGGGAATTTACGCTACCTATTCATAGCCTCTAAATATGCCCTTTGTCATTCTAGCTACCACGAGATCACACTACCAGATCTTACTCACTGATCCGCAGGTCCGAAAACTATCATATCCGAGAAATCCACTACAACAATTCAAGTTAGGAGGGCCTTCTTCGGCTTAGATTCACATATTCCTTCTTGTGTATTGAGGATATAATGTTGCCCAACTATTTTTGTATCCATATATATTCCACATTCACCACCTTCTCAAAGACGACCTCAAGAGGTTGAGTACTAGAAAGAGTTACTTGTAGATTCTTATGCTCGCATGTCACTTTTCCATCATACGATTACAAAAATGGAAAACACATCTTGGGTTTTCATGCATGTTTATACATTTGAGAACCATACAAAGAAACCTCATCTTCTATATGTTCATAAAATGAAGTAAAAATGTAATGTTCAAGATCTTTGCAAATTGGTTATATCTAATTTGAAGGATATAACTAGGATGGATGGTTTTTTAATAGATTCAAAGATTATATGTGTTGGTTTTGATGGTGCATTAGGAAAGTAGGGCCATATAATGGGTCTATGTGTCTTCTTGCAAAAATTAGTTGTGTCTTACATGATTCCAATTCATTGTATGACTCATAGGATGAATCTTGATACAAGATAACACATTTTAAAATGTTGAAATTTTTGAAGATATTATCTATGAATTACACATGTATATGTCAAGTAGTCCAAATTTTTTTGGAGTTTTATAAATTTATAATTAAAGTGACAGATGGTAAAAAAATTCTTGAAGATGTTGACATAAGATGGATTTCCATGTATGAGCTTGCACACAATTTTTTTGATGAATATCCATCATTAAATAGATTCATGTTTAAGTATTATATGCATGTTAACAAGAAAAAATATTTTATTTACCACTTAATGATTCTGAAACATTGTTTACAATTTGTGGGATTCTACCCATGTTGAATGAAATCAATTCCTTAACAAAACATTCTCAAGAAATATCCATTTATATATTCAACTTAATTATATGGATAAAAAAGGTATGTCAAACAATCAATTTGTTATACACCTCTAATGAATATTTTCTAGGATATGTATTCGGTATTTGGAAAATTTTAACAAATTTAAAGGATCCCGAAAAGTATTTCGATTCAATATAAGTGGTCATCTTTGTATCCTTATAAATGGGAATGAGATTCAAAATCACACTTTCTAAAAAAGAGTGAATATTTTTGGATCAAACATTTAAGAAGTCATTTTAAAATATAATTTATACGAATGTCTTATATTTCAAACAAGAATCAAATTGCAAAAAAATTCAAAGTGTTTATCTAGGGATATTAGAGAAAATTTAAAAGGGATGAGATCCTTGAGGCCATGGTAATTGTCAATCCTATATTTTGGAATTATGTTGCAGGTAAGAAAGCTATAAGTGATTCATATAAAAGATACATAGGTACTCTCAATAAGCATTTTGTAAAATCAAGTATAATGTTGCAGCAGAGTTAAAATTAATGGTCTTCTTAAAAAGAAATCACTTTCATTCCAATCAACTCATTTTAGCATCACAATGGTCAAACAATATGACTTACTAAATGAACCAATAGACAATGGTGCAATGAAATGGTTTTGGAAGAATTTTTATACTAAGATCCACCTAAAATCCACCTACGTAGTTTTAATACTAAGATTGTACTAATTACCCTCTTTCCCATCATTTCTGTTATAATTAGTGATTTCTCACTAATTAACTAACATTCCCCTCTATTTTGGTCAATTAACGACACTTTGTTAATTAACTAGCCTTTACCCCATTTCGGATGCCAATTAATGACACTTTGTTAGTTATAATCCTCCTTTAATCAAATAATTAACTATTATTAGTTAATTAAGCCTTTATAACCTTATATTTAATTAATAAACCTTCTTATTAATTAAATTCCCCTTTCAAATCCTCTCAATCCTACCTATTTTCCTCTAAATCACCTCTAAATAGTTTTCTAAGATTATCTTAACCAATTAATTAATCCTAGTTGATGGAGGAAGCGAGTAATGGAGGGACAATCAGTGTTGTTTCTCTTTGTACTTAGCTACGAATAATATGTCGTGTTCCAGACTGTCATGGCTGTAAAATGGATGCTTTCTTACTTAAATTGGATGGTTGATAAGCCACAAGAAGAGAAAGCTTTCACACTGGGATCCACACCTTTAGCCTGGAATAAGATTATTTAAAACCCCACTAGAAATGTGGGTCCGCATTCTCCAGAAAAGGCACGATTCACATGGGAGAAGGATAAGGAAGGGGTTACCTGTCTCAAGGTGCCATATGGTTTCTTGCATAGGGCTTTGGAAAAGTGAATCTTTCCCTAGTTTGTAAGTTTCTAGGCTCCAGACCTAACATTGATGTTATTAGAAAATGGGCTTTTAGAAAGTGGAAACCAAAACAGAATCTGAGCATTACCATTATGTCAAGGGGTTTTTTTCTGGAAAAATTTAATCAACATACTAACTTGGAATCGGTGCTTCTGGGAGGCGCATGGTGTCTGGGTAATATGGGCCTTTTTAAAAAATATGGTATCATGGGTTTGATCCGAACATCGAGAATATAAACACCATTCCAGTCTGGTGTAGACTCTAGGACTACCTCTCCAATTTTGGGATGATGAGATCCTATTAAATATTGCTAAATCCCTCGGTGCTCCGATTGGGCTTGATGGACCTATGAGAAATAAATCCAGAATAGCTTTTGCTAGATTTTGTATTTCTTCTAAAATGGAGCAGGAGTTATCGGAACATATTATTTTGTAATCTAAGTATGGCATTTGGCATCAAAATATCAAATATGAAACCTTTCATTTGTGATGTAATAAATGCCATCGTATAGGGAATTTCACTAGAAAATGCCCTAATAAGGAGATCTCTCAAGAGGATAAAAAAATAAAGAAGGAAAAACTTGAAGGAGATTCAACTCAGGCACAGAAGCTAGGATGATAGAAACAGAACCTGATCATAGCTAGAGGGAAGAAAAATCCCTTAACCAACCTGAGTGGAACCATATGAAGAAAGGAAAAAATGGATTCAAAACTCCAATCGAAAACATCTGGTTTGCAAGAAGCTCGACACCTAAAAACTCCAACGAGAAGATACACTAGGAGTACCCACAACCACCAAAGAAGATTTAGATATGCAAAACCCAGTAAAGGTGGTTTTGGAGGTTGACAAGCAAAAGGGAACAGTGAAAGTAAATATTCTTTCTAAAGAGCTAGCTCAGTTTGTGGAAACTCAGAATGAAAATAAAGTATCTGAGATAGATCAACCGAATCCTCTATTCATCATTAAGGAAATTTTGGATGAGGAAAAAGAAAACATGGAACCAGAAGATTCATTACAGAAAATTTCTCCGAGGGAAAACAGTAAATTTTCACCTAAAAGTGAGAACCCCATATCTAGAATCAAATCAGCAAATTTACAACCTATCAATAAACAGGGAGAGAAAGAGGAGGGGGAAGTAATGCCACTCAAAGAAAACATCCTCTATGAGAAAGAATTAGAGCTAAATACTGGATTTACAGAGGTCATTTCTAAGAAAAAGAAGAGAATGAAAGGATTTGAAAAGATCCCAGATTCACTCTATCATGAAAAAAAGAAAATTGACAACTAGGAAACTTCAACATCCAGAACCACTAGATCGTCTACTAGAAGAATAGTAGACTTTGGAAGCAGCTCTAAAAGAGGAAGACCCTCAAAAAAGGCTCTCAGATCCAAGAGAATAGAGGAAGACATTGTAGATGGCACTCAATGACAATTGAACCATCAGCAATCCCAACACCTATATCTTATAAATGAAGATCATCTCATGGAACATCAAAGGGATGAATGGAAACTCCAAACAAATAATAATCAAGGAGTTACGGGAGTCTAGTAGACCTAGCATTTTGCTTCTACAGGAAACTAAGATGAACGCTAAGGTTCTTGAAATTAGTAAAAAGAATTTCTGGGAAAACTCTGACATGGCTACGGTGGATTCTCAGGGTGCTTCAAGAGGCCTGGCTACATTTTGGGATAAAATACAATATACTGGTATGATTCTTACTGAAACCAATAACCATCTTGCTATTAATTTTCACGCTATTGAGAATAATTGTGACTAGATCCTTTCTAATATCTATGCCCCTAATATAGTTATTGGGAGGTGAAAACTCTGGACTGATCTTAAGACTTTTAGAAGTCAACATAATACTACCAACTGGCTTATTATGGGAGACTTCAATTCTCCTCTAAACCTAGGAGAAAAAAAAGGAGGAAACTTAAGTTTTTCCACAGTATGGATGAATTTGCTGATTTTGTTGCTGACCTAAATCTCATGGATGTGGATCTTCATGGAAATTAGTTCACCTAGACTAACAGAATGTTGGGGAAATACTTAGTTCAAGTTAGACTGGATAGAGCTCTTTTCTCTACTAGCTGGATTCTTAGTCAGGACTTCCATCTTACTTCTCTACCCAGAATTGCGTCAGACCACAATCTGATTTCTAAGACTCTTCAATTGGACTAAGCCCACTAGGAGTTCCTTCAAATTTGGAAATATGTGGATGGAACATGATGATATCCATGATAGGATTAAGGAATGGAAGATTTGGGATGGCGAGGGCACTACTCAGTTTAGACTTATTCAGAAACTTTAAAATGTCAAAAAATAGGTTAAAATATGGAACAAAGAGGTTTTTGGGAATGTGTTTGAGCAAAAAAAGGAATTAAAGAAAAATCTCCAATATTTGGAAATCAAGATGAATTCAAAGGGGAGATCTCTTGAAGGTCAATAAGTGGAAAATAATATTCTTTCAGAGCTGCATATAGTATGTAATGAGAAGAATCCCTATGGAGACTCAAATCCGGGGCTATTTGGCTAAAAGAAGGAGATAGAAATACAAAATTCTTCCATATAACCACCTGAAGCATAGAGAGACTGTAATAGGATACTGTAAGTTACTAAATGAAATGGCACTGTTATAAAAGACCCAAGGAGCATCAAAGAGGAAGCTCTCAAATTTTACGAAAATTTGCTTAGTGAGAAAAATATCATTAATGATGAGGCAATCTCTTTTATGTTGGAGGCTATCCCCCAAGACAAAATTGAAGAGAAAATATTTAAAGACATCACTAAAGTTGTCACATTAGAATAACTTCAAAAATATGTGTTTACTCTATAAGGGGATAAGGCACCCAAATGGATGGTTTCTTTGTCAAACTTTTTCTTAAGTTTTGGGAAATATGTTTGAATGATCTTCTCAGGGTGGTGAATGAATTCTATAGAACTAGGGATCTTTTGAAAGAGTTGAACAACACCCACATTATGCTTGTTCCAAAAAAAATGGACGCTAATTATTTCAAAGACTTTAGACCCATTAGTCTAGTGAATGTTATTTATAGAATTTTTACCAAGATCATTGCTACCAGACTCCAGTTCATTATGAATGATTTAATATCAAAACAGCAGAGTGGTTTCATTAAAGGTAGGATTATCCAAGATGGAGTGATTATGGTCCATGAGACTATTCACTCTATGGATAATAACAAAAAAGCAAACATGGTCCTTAAACTTGATATGAATAAAGCCTTCGATAAAGTCTCCTAGGCCTTTCTGGACAAGGTTCTGACAAAATTTGGTTTTCTAACTAAATTCAGAAAAATTATCAAGGCATGCATCACTACGGCCAGATTCTTAGTGGTGGTAAATGGAGAGCTGGTGGGATTTTTTACTAGCAGTAGAGGGCTAAGGCAAGGGGATCCCATATCCCTCTCGCTATTCATTCTTATGGCAGATAGTCTCAGTAGAACAATTGATAAAGTAGTCATAGATGGTCTTCGAAAGGATCTAAGCCCACTTCCACTAACCAAGCAATTTGCGGATGATACAATCCTTTTGTTAATGGATTCAATCCTTGAAGCTAAGGCAACAAATTATATTATGAAATTATATGAATATGCTTCTGGGCAAGAGATTAATTTTGATAAAATCTCTATTTTTTTCTAAAACCCTGGGAAAGACAACTTAAAATTGCTAAAATTTTGGGTTGTAAAATCAATTCACTCCCCACTACTTATTGGGGATCCCCTTGGTACAAAAATAGTTTCAAACAAATTCTAGAATGACCTGTGGAAATATTTCAAAATAATATGGTTGGTTGGAAAGGATCCATTCTATCAAGTGCTGGTAAGTGTATGCTCATAAAAAGCACTCTTCAAAATATCCCTATATATATCATTTCACTATATAATATCCCTTCTTCTTTCAGAGAAAAAATTGAGAGGATTCAAGCACTTTATTTGGTAGGGAATGGAGGATAAATTCAAATATCACTTGGTATCTTTGGACCAAGTATGCACTCCCAAAAAAATTGGGGGCCTAGGTATAAAAGACATCAAAAAGATGAATAAAGCTCTAATTACAAAAATGGGCTGGAGAATGCTCTCGAGAGAAATAACCCTAGATTAAATTAATTAAGGCCAAATTCCTTAATAAACAAGAAACCATTTCTTTTCTTTAAGAAGAGAACCTTCCTTATGGATCCATTTTTTGGAATAATTTAGTTCAGATCAGGAATTTCATCAAACATGGAAGCAAATGGAAAGTGGGGAATGGAAGAGATATAAACTTTTGGGGGGATAACTGGTCTAACTACAGTCTTATTGATAGATTTGGAGTAGTCGAGATAGCCTTGAACATAAGTATGGTACTAGAATCATGGATTACATTGACAGGGATGGCAACAAGAAGAAATGGAAAAAACTCTCTGTGGACAGGGATGATCTGAACCACATGATGTCCTCTTTGCAAGATAATTTGGACCTTATCCCCTTAAGTCAACTGGATGTTAAGGATGAATTGGTCTAGAACAACTCTATTGATGGAGATTACTCTATTAAATCTAGATATAATTCTTTCTTTGAAACTGTTCAGAGTGAGTTCAACTGGAGCAGGATTTGGATGGCTGAGCTCACACCAAAAATCAATTTTTCTTTTGGATTTCTCTCAGGGGTAGAATTCTCACCAATGACAACCTAATAAGAAAAGGTTTCATAATGCAAAATAGATGTCATCTCTATAAAAAAGAATCTGAGGATATCATACACCTGTTAGTTCATTGTGAGTATGCCACTAAAATCTGGAGTGTTGCCTTTTCTAATTTCAATGTTTCCTGGTTTTACCAAAGGACTTCATCTAGTTTTGGACCCAATGGAATCCTCCTTTTAAACATTGTGTTGTGAGAAGACTTTGGAAACTGGTAATGCCCCATATTATTTAGAGGATATGGAAAGATAGAAATGACATCATTTTTAGAAACATTAAACAATAGTGCAAGTTCACTTTGTTAAGATTACTAATGCTGTCAAAGAGAACATTGAAAGATTCAAACCTCCCAAGAACAAGAATTATCCTAAAAATGAAGAACATATTTTGTCCAATTGGAAGATTGGAGTTGATAATATTCAAAATAACATCCATTCCAACATTGACAGGTCTTTGATACATTGGAACCCTCCTGATCTCAACTGGCACAAGTTGAACTTTGATGGGGCTTCCAAGGGTAATCCTAGGATTGCTGCAGGGGAGGAGTGATTCAAGATCATAGAGGTAGTCTGATTGTTGCCTATGCTGGTAAAATGGGGATACAAACTAACCTTTATGTTGAAGCCTTGGCTGCTCTATGGGGCCTAGAATTGTTCGGACACATAACACTCGAATATTATTCTAGAAGGAGACTCACTAAACATCATTAATCATCTAAATCAGTCTTCACCTCCAAGATGGAATATCAAGGATTTCATCATGGAATCTATCAGAATTTTCAAACCTTCAAAAATATCAAAATCAAGCACATATACCGAGAAGGAAATAAGGTTGTTTGATGAATTGGCCAATTATCGCATAAAAATAATCTAATTATTTGGGATAATGTTAATCATATCCCTGAGAAGGTACAAAGCAGCATTCAAGTGGAAATTTATGGGTACTCAAGTATGGAGTAAGGATAATGATTATTTGGAGTGGGATTTAGAGGATATAAAAGATTGTCCATGTGGAAATATCAAATAAGCTACGGCTGCATTAACTTTCATCACTCCCAACATGTGTGCGGGATTCTTAATATCTGGGACAGTAGAAAGACACCCGCATTTCATACATAGTTTAAACAAGGGTTTCGAGGACAAGAGTTTCGAGAGGGAAAAAATGGGAGGAGCCCCGTGCCAGGTTGAACCCAGTAGTGATCTAGAATGGAAGAGCAACAAGGAGCTGTGGAACCTCCTTAAGCAGGGTGGAATTACAAACTTCATTGATCGAATTCAGGGGCACAATCAGAGCATTTCGATCCAATTCGCTATGGATTGGAAGGACCAAAAATTGAAATATGGAGGGAATAAAATACCCATTAATGAAGAACTAATTGCCAAAGCTATAGGCCTAGAGATGGAAGGCTTCTGTTTCTTTAGCAAGAGGATCGACAAAAGGTTGAGGAGAAGAAGTTTGCTGCTGATAACGAGGAGCTAGTTTTTGCTACTACTTTGAGGGTAAGTTCTATCCCATCGCCCTTTGATGAAATCACCTATATGATGGTCTGGTACATATCTTTGGAAGGGAGATATGTTACAGTTCCTATTAAACACCAGGTGTTCCTTAACCATTTCCATAGGAAAATCACTGTCTACTTCCCACATTATCTTTTGAACTCCCTCGAATGCTCCATCTTGGAGTTTCAAAAGCATACCCATGCTACCCCCTGCATCAAGGTCTTATTTTCTTGTTGCACAAGCTCTATGTTACTAAATACCCTAGTCTCCCATCCTCCCCCAACATTGTTCCACTCTTTCCCACCACCACTACCCCCACCCCCATCCCTTCCACCATGTCCAAGCCTAAAACAAGGAACCATAAGAAGCCCAAATTGGACACCCCTATTTCGGGCAGAGTCCTTCATAGCAATAAGGATTTGGAAGTTTTCCAAAACCTATTGCACATCAGTAGTGCAGGCCATGAAGAGGCCTTTCAAAAATATGGAAACAATACTTCCCAAAGGCTAGAAGCCTTGGAGAATGAGATGATGAAACTGAATGAAGAAGTGCAGCATTTGGCCAAGAAAAAGGCAAAAGGAAGATGGAAGATGATACTTATCTTGACAATAAGCAAGTTGAGGACATCTACAAAAGCTTAACTCCTTGGACAATTGTCTGGGGAGAGCAAAGGATTGCCATGATCACAACATGGAAATTTTTAATGCAATCAGTGATTTCCTTGAACAACATGTTCGTAGCATTTCTGTGCTTAGTGGGATCTCGGACACTCTATGGGGAACAGACAAGGAGAGCAATCAAACCATAGCAAATATGGATGCTAAGGACCCCACACACATGAAAATGGTGGCTCTCTTTACCTCGCTACAAACTATTAAATCCAGAATTACTAGAGCTGCCAAGAAGTAAAGGAGGTCTTCATTGCAGATGTTAATCTTCATCGTTCCTTTTGTTGTTCTTTTGTTGTTTTTTGGCTGCATTGTTGCAGTGCATGAATTTTTTTACTCTTATGTAGTAAATTTTTGGTTACGGTTGGCTTTAACGCCTATTCTGGATGTTGATCCATTTTTTGTGGAACCTATTAATGTTTTATCTGGCTTTTAGGCCCTCTATGTAAACAGGGTATAGTCCCTTCAAAACTATTTACCATTAATAAAAAATTAATCCTAGTTGATTAATTAAATAATCTCCAACTCCTATGAGTTAATAATTTTAATCAATTCTCTCTAATGATGTTTATCTATTCTAATTCTACTTTATCCTTTATCGCACATTCACTAGGATTGTAGTTTCTCCTAAATGGAAAGCTATATATAGAACCTAGTATCCTCCCCTCTAAGCTTACACCTTTACATCTTTAACACCACACTTTGAATAATGATTACTATAGGAATATTGATAGAGCACTCTCCATTATTGGAATAGCTTCTTCATCTTTGCATCCATTTCTCTCATAGTTAAGTAGTAAAGGAAGATCCAAACATGGCCTTATAGTCATTTTTTGAGATCCTTTCCTCACTTTGGAGATAACATAAAAATTGATTGCTTATGATCTAAATAGATTCATTTTAATTAAAAATCATGTATTACAAAGCACATCCAATTCTAAGGGATTACTTTGCATTAGATTTTTAATTCATTTTGATGCATTAGAAGTTATTTCCTCTAAATCTTTATAATTTATTTTCTTGTTAGATTAATTTTGTTTAGGATCTACTTAGTTCTAGCTTCATTCAATTAGATTATTTAGTTTAGTATGCATACACCTAGTATCATCCTACATGAAAACATTAGTGAATTTTTTTATTGTATGAATTGTGTTAGACAATGATAACGGGATCATTTGAAGACAAAAGGTTTTTAGCACACTAACATTTGTAAAATAAAAATATAAAAAATAATGGATAAAAATATTGAGACTTGTTTGAAAGTGTATGTTTCAAAATATAATGTGAACACATTTCCTTATTAAATATTAATGAAAGTATGGAAATATCTTGCAGAAAGTAGAGGGTGATGCGCCAAAATTAACAGGAACTTCACAAGGTCATAACTTGAGCTATGGGTGCCCGTTTGAGTCTATTTTTTTTAAACCACATGTTTCGATGAGATGAATGCAGCGGTAACTCATCCTACTAGTTGGGGAAAGTTATGGCACATTTTAGGGCCCTAAATCTACTATCTTGAGGCTATAAATTAGGATTTAAGTTGTAGTTCAGTTTTTTCCTATTTTTGGGCATTAGTTAATTTTAGTCTATTAGTTGCATTATGAGTTATAAAGTTGGTAATTCCTCTAATTTAGGAATGTAGAAGATGCATGGTAATTTCTACGCCCGTATGAATAAGCATGTGAAATTACTAAGAATAGTAGGTTCTAGTAAACTACTAAAAATAGTAATTTCTGCCATCTAGAGTAGATTTAGTCAAGTTAGTTAGAATTTTCTTGGAAACTTGAGTTGGGAGTTGTTTTCCTATTTAGGAAACATTGTAATTCATTATTCAATAACAAAGAAGGAGATATATTTTCTTTTGGAGTTCATATTATTTGTAGTATATCTAGTTTGTTCATAATTTGGCTACATTATCTAGTATCAGAGCTGGTTCGAAGTCTTTAAAAAAATGACAGGAAGAGGAGGAGGAAGAGGAAGAGGAGGCGGTATTGCCTAGATGAATATAAATATGCAAGATCTATAGAGGCAAGTTGGTGCACTTTCTATAATGGTAACTCAGAGAGGAAATCAAGGTGGAGATGACACAAGATGAAGAAGTTTGTGAAGAGGAGGAAATGCAAGCACCACCATTAGATTTTGAAGAAAGGATGCTTCAAGAATTAGAAGGAAAGAATGATGGGATAAGATTTGATGTTTCAGAGTATGGTGGTAGTTTAAAACCAGAGGAGTTGATAGACCGGTTGACTAATATGGAAATTTGTTTTGAGTGGAAGGCTATGTCAAAAGAAAAGAAGGTAAAATTTGCATGCATGAAATTGAAAGTTCATGCTATGTTATGGTGGGATCGCCTACAAAAAGAGTGGTCAAGAAATGGGAAAAAAATAATTAGGACATGGAATAAGATGGAGAAGAAGCCGAAAGATAAATTTCTCCCTGTGGATTATGCACAAACCCTTTATAGGAGGTTTTAGAATCTCAAATAGAACTTATAAATAGTGTAAGAATACATAGATGAGTTCTACAAGTTGTTCATTAGTGTAGAGCATGAAGAAACAGAGAAAAAATGGTTGTAACGTATGTAAATGGATTAAAATTTTCTATTCAAGATGAGATAAGTATGCATAAGATTACAAGAATGGAGGATTCCTATCAATTAGCCTTAAAGCCCAAGGAAAAAAAAAAATCATCAAAGTTTTAGGAGATCACTTGGAATGAATAGGGGGCATCATCTTCCTTTTGGGGAAGATCTGGTTTCAAAGCAAAGGTAGGGAGAATCATCTCATGGATTGGAAAAGCAAGAGGATACGAGACAAGATTTCCAAAATCAAAAAAGAGGTAGAGGATTTTTTAGGGGCAGAGGATATGCTAACGATAGAGGATGGGAGGCTCCACGAAAACCATTTGTTTATTACAGATGTGGTGAATAAGGGCATCATGCTTTTGAATGCCCACATACTTATACACATGAAAAGAGGCAAGGAAATGCTCCAAGAGTAAATCTTGTTGAAGCTAAACAAGTAGAAGATGAATAGGACCTAGAAATTCTACCATATGTTGGATAAAATTTGATGATCAAGAGGACGATGATTGCTCCAATAAAGGAGATCAAGGGGGATGCATGGATTTGTACAAATATTTTCAAAACAAGATGCACTTCAGGAGGAAAGGTATGTAATTTTATTATTGATGGTGGTAGTTGTGAGAACATGGTTTCAAATGAGATGGTCGATAAATTGGGTCTGCATTGTGAGAAGAATCCCAACCCTTACCGTATTGCATGGTTTAAGAAGGGTAATGAACTTATTGTTGATAAGAGATGTTTAATAATATTTTCTATTGGGAATATTTATAAGGACAAGATTTGGTGTGATTTTATTCCTATGGATGCATGTCATATGTTGCTAGGATGACCATGGCAATTTGATAGAAAAGTTATTCATGACGGGGAAAGAATACTTATACTTTCTTGAAGGATGGCACAAAAATAGTTTTTCTACCTCTTAAGGAAGAGGGTAAGGCTGAAAATATGCTTTCTCGCAAAGGAATTTGTGAAGGATGCAAATGCAACTAGTTTTTGTTATGCACTACTCACAAATAAGGATGAACTGTAAGTGCACAAATACCAGTATAAACAACAAAATCAATAGAAGAATTTTCAGATGTTATTCTTGATGAGCTACCAGATGGATTACCACCAAAAAGAGATATTCAACACCATATTGATTTGATTCCATGGTCTTCACTCCCAAATCAAGTGGCTTATAGGATGAGCCTGACATTGCATGCAAAGTTGAATAAGAAAGTGGTAGAGCTTGTGAGAAAGGGGGTCATAAGGGAGAGCATGAGTCCATGTGTAACCCCAGCTTTATTAACACCAAAGAAGGATGGAACATGGAGAATGTGCATGGATAGTAGAGTAATCAATAAAATTACAATCAAGTATAGGTTCCCAATACCTTTCCTTGATAATATGATGGATGTGCTTGTTGGATCTAGGTATTTCACCAAGATTTATCTTCGAAGTGTTTATCATCAGATTTGGATTAGAGAAGGAGAAGAATGGAAAACAACATTAAAGTCGAAATGGATTATATCGGTGGTTGGTGATGTCATTCGGGTTATCCAATGCACCTAGTACTTTTATGAGACTGATCAACACCGTGCTATGGGAGTTTAATGGTAAGTTTGTTGTGGTTTATTTTGATGATATCTTGATCTTTAGTAAAACTAAAGAAGAAAATTTGAGGCATCTAAGGTTGGTATTTTAATTGCTAAGGAAAGAGAAACTCTATGTAAATATGAAGAAGTGCACATTTATGCAAGAGAGTTTGGTATTCTTGGTATTTATTATTTCAACAGATGGGGCATGATGGACTCGAAAAGATAAAGGAAATTATTGAATGGCCTACTCCACAGTATAATAGAGGTAATAATATTTCATGGTCTAGAAACATTTTACAGAAAATTTATTAAAAATTTCAACAATATTGTAGCACCTATAACATATTGCACAAAAGGAAGGGAGTTTTTGTGGACAAAGGCAACTAAGGATAGTTTTCAATTCTTGAAGAAGAAGGTGATAAAGGCACCCATTTTGGCATTACTAGATTTTGATAAAGTGTTTAAGGTTGATTGTGATGCCTCACATGTGGTTATTGGTGTTGTTCTAATTCAAGGTGGAAAACCAATAGCTTTCTTTAGTGAGAAACTGAATGAGGTAAGAAAGAACTACTCTACTTATGATGTGGAATTTTATGCAATTGTACAAGTATTAAGGCATTGGAGGCATTACTTAGTGCCTAAGGAGTTTGTGTTATTTACAGACCACATAGCCCTGAAGTATGTGAATACCAAAAAGAAGTTGAATAGTAGGCATGCAAAGTGGGTATAATTTTTGTAGGGTTATACTCTTACCCTAAAACATAAATCTAGAAAATAGAATCAAGTTGCAGATGCTTTGAGTAGGCGTGTGACTTTGTTTACCACTATGGAAAATGAGGTGGTGGGTTTTGAAGCAATAAAGGGTTTGTATTCTTCTGATTCTAATTTCAAGGATATTGTTGAAAGGTTAATTCATCCATTGTCAGACAATGTAGGAGATGTCTAGGATGAGTACATTTTATAGGATGGCTACCTATTCAAGGGATGCCAACTATGTATTCTAGTTGGGTCTATGAGAGAGAATATAGTGAAAGAGTTGCATAGCGGAGGATTGGCTAGGCATTTTGGTAAAGATAAGACAATAGCCTTGGTAGTAGAGAAATACTATTGGCCAAAGCTAAAAAAGAGATGTGGTAAGATATGTGGAGAGGTGTTGAATTTTCCAAGTCTCGAAAGGCCATGCATAGAATACAGGGTTGTATATGTCGTTGCATGTTCCTAAAGGGTCATGGATAGATCTGAGTATGGATTTTGTTTTAGGATTACCAAAAACACAACAAGGTAATGAATCAATTTTTGTGGTTATTGATAGGTTTTCTAATATGGTTCATTTTATTGCCTGCAAGAAAACAAGTGATGTGACAGCGTAGCAGATTTGTTTTTCAAAGAAGTTGTTCATTTGCATGGTGTTCCAAAAACCATTACTTCAGATAGGGACACAAGGTTCTTAAGTCACTTATAGAAAACTTTATGGAAGAAATTGGGAACTCAACTACAGTTCAGCAGTGCCTATCATCCTCAAACTGATGGGCAAAAATAGGTGGTAAATCAGAGTTTGGGAAACCTGTTAAGGTGCATCATTGGGGAAAATCTAAAACAATGGGACTTACCACTACCAAGAGCTGATTTTACATATAACAGCTCCATAAATAGATCCATAGGAAATTCTCCATTTTCAATTGTGTATGGGAATAATCCAAATGGGGTGTTATATTTGGTATAGCTACTAGTTTATGGTAGAGTTAGTGATGATGTAGAAGCTTTTTCCGGACATATACAACAATTACAGGAAGAAGTGTAGAAGAAGTTGTAGAATAGTAATGATAAGTATAAGGAAATAATAGATGTGCATAGACAGAGAAAGGTATTTACAGTTGGTGAGTTGGTTATGGTATATCTGTGGAAGGAAAGGTTTCCAAAAGGAACCTATAACAAGATGAAGTACAAGAATATTGGTCCCTGCAAAATCATGAAAAAAATAAAAGATAATGCTGATGAGGTAGAATTGCCAAGGAATTTTGATATTTCTCTAGTGTTTAATGTTTTAGATTTGTATTCTTTTCATGGGGATGGTGCAAAAGGGGATGTTATTGATGAAGTAGTAGATTGGAGGTAGCAAGTTTTGGTGAAGAAGAAAGAAGAAGTGGATCGATTCTAGATAAGAAAAAAATTGACATGCAACATGGGAAATACAAAAAATATTTGGTACATTGGAAATTACTAGAAGAAAAGGACAATAATTGGATCATAGAGTGGGAGATTAAGAAGTTGGATGTAGATAAATGGAAGTAGTTTGAATAAGACAACTTGCAGGAGCTGTGTTCTTTTCAAGCAGGGGAGAATGATGCGCCAAAATTAGCAGGAACTTAACAAGGTCATAACTTGAGCTCCAGGTGTCCGTTTGAGTCCATTTTTTTGAAGCCACATGTTTCGATGAGACAAACACAGCAGCAACTTACCCTACTAATTGGGGCAAGTTTTAGCACATTTTCAGGCTCTAAATCTGCCATCTTGAGGCCAAAAATTAGGATTTAAGTTGTATTTTGGTTTTTTCCTATTTTTGGGCATTAGTTAATTTTAATCTATTAGTTGCATTATGAGTTAGAAAGTTTTAAATTCCTCTAATTTAGAAATGTAGAAGATGCATGGCAATTTTTGTACCCATACGAATAAGCATGCGAACTTACTAAGAATAGCAGGTTCTAGTAAACTACTAAAAATAGTAATTTCCTGCCACCTAGAGTAGATTTAGTCAAGTTAGTTAGAGTTTTCTTGGAAACTCGAGTTGGGAGTTGTTTTCCTATTTAGGAAACATTGTAATTCATTATTCAATAACAAATAAGGAGATATATTTTCTTTTGGAGTTCACATTATTTGTAGCATATCGAGTTTGTTCATAAATTTCACTCCATTACGAGGCACGTAATTATAATATAAGGGCTAGTAGTAACAAAGAATACGCAAACATCGATTGAAAATAACAACAAAAGATTAGATAAAATTTGCATTTTGAATACCTAAATAGTCAAGAATTGTCCGAGCTACCTTATATAGATCAAGATGTATGTATGGACATAGAAATTCTAGAAATCAAATTTCATATCATATTATAAGTATGTAGCTTGATATTTTTACATACACATGTTCTTTATTGAATAATATTTGTAGTGTTGTAATTTGTTTAGAGTTCTTAATAAAGAAATTTTATACTTAATTTTTATGTTGTCTTTTAAATCAAATGAATATCATAGAATTATTTGGAGAACTTACGCATGCATATGATACAAGTACAACACCACATAAATTTTAACTATCAATATTTTCACATAATGAAGAATATATATATATATATATATAGAAGTCTAAATATTGAATTGTTTTACTAATTCCAATCATAGTTTCAAATTACAATTTTGACAATTTCATCTTTCAGCTTCATCCTCAAGAAGTAAATTCATTAATTTGTGTTATGAATCCTTTGCACTAAACAATATCATTCATGATTACATTGATATTTGAAAGCATGTCACATTATAAATTTTTGCATCACCAATAGAAATTAATGTTGGATCCTCTTCTATTTTATTCTTCAACAATATTTCATGAATCATTCCATTCTCCTTTATTATCCTTCTTAAGGTATTATTATTCTTGTTTAAAATAACAATATTTTGTTTCAAATCAACTCACTACAATTAAAATTTTCTTTGCACTTTTAAAATGTACATCAAACACGGTTGCATCATTCTCCAAATTCTGTAACTTTGATTGCATTTTAAAAATAAAAAAATAATCAATAAAACTTAAAAAATTGTAAATCATATTTTAAAATTATTTAAAACTTAACAATTCTTTATCCTTTTTGCATTTGAATTAACAACAAGGTCCTTGTCTCTTGACCACATATTATAGTAGGATTACGATTCTACTTTTAAATTCTCTATTTTTTTCAACATTATATCTGATACATCATCATTATAAGTATTTTTAAAACAAAATACGTTAAACACAACCTAATTCATCAAAATATCAAGTTTAGTTGTTTCGTTTTGAACCAAAGAATATGATAAATGTTATTAGGAGTGATTGTTAAATCAAGAATTTATTTATTTAAACAAAAATTTAGCCCTAAACTCCAAAAATATCAATAGTTCTATATCCACTAGACAATTATAATCCAAAATACTATCACATGAAAATTTGGTTTTTTTATCATCATTTAAGGTAGTTTCTCTAGGAGTTCGGTGTGTTTGATATGTGTTCTCTTATTAGAGAAGGCTTGCTTGTCCCATGAATTATATCTTGTTCAATAAAATTTCCATGGTTCTAATCCCTATTGGTTCTTTCAATTCTAATATATACTTCATCCAAATCAATTTCATTAAAAAAAAATACTTCACACACTAGTAACGTTTCCCAACATAAAAGTTGGAAACTCAACTACAAAATTAAGGGTTCCCTGCAGAAGCTAGAGAATTAATTGAAATATGTTTTCCATTACCCCTAGTCCTAACATTTTGTTATGGAAGTGGTGGTTATGGTATCATTTTCCTCAAAGAATCAAATGTATTTTGAATTAGAGGTGGAGAATGCACCGTAACAATTGATTGTAGAAAACATGAGAAAATTGAAATGAAAAACATAATAAGAATGAAATAATATAAAATTATATATCATTTATGATCAAAAAACATTACTTATTCATGTAGATTACATATGGGATACAAATGGTACCTCTTGTATTTGTTGTGGTTGATGTTGAGGGTAGATTGAAAATAATAGGAGTGGGAATAGTATTGGTAATGTTGATCTAAACATAATTAACCAATAAATAGTTAAACTTATCAATTTCTTCATTTAAAACAATTAAGTTTATCACAAAATTAAAAATAATTAAAATATAAATTTAAATTAGATGCATACCTTATGGTAACAAAGATATATGTTGATCTCGAGTTTCATCAAATTCATATACAATTCTTGTTGGTCTAACATGAGCTCGATGATATAAACCTAGGCTACTAGAGGTTGTTGCACCAAAATAACGTCAACAAGTTATAAAGTTTTAATTTATTTTTATATGAAATTATATATACGTTAAACATATTCGAATATAGAAATATTAAAAACCTCATATTATTAACATGGTGTACGTGTCAATCGGACGAAGAGTTAAAGAATTACTTGTTCATTTCACTTGATAAGTGCTTATTTGTGGAGTGAACCGAGTGGTTTCCTTAGTCTAATGATCTTTTGAAACACTACATAAATCTCTGGAATATGGAGGGAAATGTCTTATTATGGAACCCTCACTTTTGATTACTACTACAATAGTTATCCCCTATTATAATTCAACAATGAACTGAATATTAATTCTAAATATAATTTATAAAATATTAAGAAAATAAATGATAATGATTAAAAATAAAATAATCATAAATTTGGGAGTTGGTACTGACCTCATACTATTCAATTGTTAAATACATAGTCATAAGCTTGATGTTGATTTTGGTATGAATAGGGTGCAGTGTAAATTGTAAAGAGATTCATAATAAAAAGAAAGATGTTTTTTCAAATTAATAGTAATAGTGTCATTCACATTAATGTTACTTAGGTCATTTCTTATCTTGGAGGATAAGAAAGTGCACCAATCATATTTTTGTCCACTAAGGGTGCACACAATATAAGCAAGGGCCCAAAATGGAATATCCATATATCTACCCTATAATATGATTCTGGCTTAGAAAAATTGCACCATACCTTATAGAAATGGGTTACTGAAATCCTTGAGGGGAATTCCCCTTTTTGAAGGATTTGGGGAACTTGTAAATGTAAGGAGATAAAATTTATCAATATTAAATAAGACACAAAATCAAAATTCCTAAAATTAAAAATGATATAAACAATAATATGATTATTTAAAACTTAGTTACTTACCAGTAGTTACATCAATAGATAATTGGTAATGAGACTCCAAATACTTGATATCTTCATTAGAAAAAATAGCCTTTATTGTGATAAGATCCACATCTTTGTGTGGTATTCCTATCAAATGCTAAATTTCTTCAGGGGACATTCCAAAGGATAGTGTGTGTGATGGGAGTTGAATGGAAAAAGTACAAGAGGAACTGTTATAGGTTGTTAGAAGCCATTGAATGTTTTTGTGTGCATAGGTAATTGGGGCATATAAACTAGCCCTATGAAACTAGAGGCGTTAATCCATTATGAAAATGAATTGGATCTGATAGGATTTTTATGCTTGAGGAAATAAAAGGATCTTCTAAAGAAAATTGATGGATTTTATGTTGTTCTGTGGGCTCATGGGGACTTTGGAAATGAACTTCCTTCTCTACTTTTTGTAATAAACCAAATAGAAATTCCTTTTTGGACTCTAGATATGACTTATCTTCTTATTTAGAGATGATTTTTTTTTATTTGTCTCATGGGTTGGTTGTTGGTGGATGACAAAGGTTATTTTCATTTGTTCTATAAAGTGAAAATGAATAGGATTGATGGGTATATATAGGGAAATGAAAAGAGTACTATCAATCGGTAGCATTTTACATGCTACTAGTTGGTAGCACATAAAATTCTATCAACTCCGTAGTATTATGTAATTTACCATAATAGAATTTTTCATGTTCTTGGATAGTAACAAGGATATTGCTAATGATCGTGTAATAAGGATAATGCTATCAGCCAATATCATTTGCATGCTATCGGCTAAGAAGTAGTATGGTAAATGATACTAAATGGTAGCATGTAAAATGCTTGGCCAGTAACATGGTGAAGAATATCGAGTGGTAGCAGCGGTGTGAAGGATACCAACTTGTAGCATGTAAAATACTACCATTTGGTAGCATATAAAATGCTACCAATGGTATTATTTTCCATGCTACTAGTTAATGTAGTATGGAAAATGCTATAGGTTGGTAACATTTTACATGCTATCATCCAGTAGCATGTTATGTGGTACCGAATAGAATCATTTTAAATTTTGTCAAGCGATAGCATGCAGAATTTTGTTGCAGCTATAGCAAAACATTTCCCAAAAACATTTCAAACAATTTTTATCCCCATGAAATAACTTTTCCTAATACTATCCTTACTTTCAAAATGTTTTTTCAAAATTTGCCAACATTTTTATATAATTTGTTTAGAGGGGCCCTTAAATTTCACCACAGGCGTAATGAGTGGAGCTCAGTAAACCATTATAAATATTTATGCCTATTGTGTGAATATTTATATAACCATTCATAAAAATTGGGCTTACAAAGTGAATCCATGTGTAAATTTGATGTAATATTCTTGTGTATTTATTTATGTAATGACTTTGTGTGTATTTAATCATATGATGTGTTATTAATCATGGTATCTAAAATATATATGAATGTGTTAGAAAACCCCATAATATTCCCCCTTTTGAGATAATGGATGTTGTAAAGGATAACTTAGCATAAAATAGAAAGTGTTATCTATGTAAAAATCATGGTAAAGAACATACTTAATTATATAAAACCAAAATTATTGTATCAAGTAATATATTAAAATGTTTATATATTATAAGATAAATCATTTGTTAACACAAATAATATTTAGCATTCAAGATATAAATAAATGTAATATATAGTAATGTGTTTGATTTTAGGAGTACACATGTCATGATAGCATTTATGATAGATTTAGAAAATCAATAAAAACCAATGTTTATAATTCAAAAAATAATAGTAATGTAATCTAAATAAGGTTTATGCATCATCAAAATAATGAAACATATCATAAAAACATACTACCAAGATTTAACAAAATAACATAACATTGCAAGGATGATTATCATGGTAAAAACACATGGTAAAATTTCTATTGGATCCATAGTGACCCAATACATGACATGACCATCATAAAGAGACTTGACTAATAAGACATGATAGACTTAAACCATGTTAGTAGTGTTAGTTATTATCTTGTGTGTATAATAACATGCATACAAAAGAAGTTATAAAAATAAATTTTATAAAAAAGTGATAAGAATTATGTAGTAAGAAATGATAAACATCAAATAGTTTTGAAGGAAATAAAAAAATCAATGTTTGAATAACAACATATAACGAGGAATGTATTAATAATTTAATTTATCAAACAATTTTCATGGGCAAAGGAGTAAAAGGAAATTTCATAAGAATATATATTCATGGAGAAATGTCAGAGCATAATTTATAAATTGTATTATGTATTTATCCAAAGTTCTATGAGTAGTGTATAATTATCAATGATTCATTAGTCAAGATGCAAAAATTAATAATTTCTAAGAAGTGATTTTATTAACCAAGTATGAAGGCACATGGGCGTGCAGGGTCCTGGTTATGAAAAGGCATGCAAGGAAAAAGCATGTGAAAGAAAGAGTTAAGGAAGCACATAGCTCATGACATGTGAAAGGAGGCTCGGGACTTAGTCAATTTGGGAACCCAAGGTAGAACACGTGAAAAGTGTGATCGGTTGTGCATGGATAAGATGCTCAGCTGGCGATAGGCTGGCCCAGAAAGAGCATGCCCCGGATGGAATCTTCTAGAAGATCATCATGAGATGGAGTGGAAAGCTCAGGCCTGGAGGAGCATGCTCACATAAAGGACCACATTCGACACTTGGCACTAGATCTAAGGGTGCTTTGGAAGGTGAGTTGGCAGCACAAGAGAATTATAAATACAAGTTCCTGGAGTAAAAAGAGAGTAAAAGATATATCTAGAAGTATGAGGTATAGCGGGTTAGAGAGTGAGTGGAGCTCTGCAGAATTACTATGAGGGGATATTTGTATTCAGGAAAGAATGCACTAAGCATGGAGTTGTAATTTTTCTTTTTCTATTAGCTTAGTTACATACGTCTAGTGATATGCATGACTGTAGTTTGCTCTTTGTGACTCTCTGTAATGAATCAATGAATATAATGAGGTTACCTGTTATATATAGACATGGATATCAATGGTTTTAATGCACATTTCTCTCATATGAGTTCTCTTTCCTTTCATGCTATGTATGAATGCTTGTATAATTCTTTTTGTCATAATGCATGTTTTGGATTCTATTAAAGTACTCGATCTGAAGTGACTGCAAGGATCTAGAGGCATTTTGAGCCCTATGGTTCTTGTTTGTCTTAACTTCCCTCCTAAAAACTCTTACACTAATCATAGATGATGCTTCCTACTAAACTCACATAAAAGAGAGACTCGGTACCCATGCATGCCTCGGGTGAGCACTCAACTTCTGTTGGGTGATAGGCCGGCGCATGGGGTTCCTTCCTTTTATAATGGGGGTAAAAATGACTACATCTTGGTTCCATTTCTAGGACCTCTTTTCAAAGTTGTAGTGGGATATAACATACATCATGATCTATGTAATGAGTAATGACAGAGTGGTTGACATTGGAAAATGTTGAATCATGGTTCAAGAGCACGGAGGATGAATTTTCTCAGAGATACAACACTGGACCTGAGTTTAATACACGTAGATGGGTAGAAGAGAACCTCTACCATGATCTGTATGAGACCTTCTTCTGCTACTTCCCAGTAGAACTATATGAATGGCTTTCAACCTATATGTCTAGATCAAGTTGGCATTATGGATCACATGTATGGACCAAAGAAGACTACCAAAGGTTGCAGATGCAGATCTGACATGGACCCATGTTGTAGATCATTGGTGGAGAGGAGTACTAACTAGTTACACTCTGGAATATGCCATTTCCATGTATTCTTGTCTAGAGGTTGCTGAGTTTGAATTTTTGAGAACCTAGAGGAACATTTCTACGTGTTATTCCTCTAGCTATGAAGATATTGATGGTTACCATGAGTTTAGAGGCTTTCCCAATGGTCGGCTAAACCATTCTAAGCACTGGGTAAGGGAGCTTGGGTGGAGGAAGATGGTAGATATCATGATAGAAAAGGAGAGGGAAGAAAGATGGCTCAAGTATAGTGAAGCACGTGAAAGGGAGATTGCTAGATGATGCGAGGTTGCTAGTGTGATGGATCTATGGAGACAGACATTGTGGGAAGGAGTTGAGGTTCATGCGAGAGGATGTGGAACTGAGCAATCTATGTGCTACCCCATCTTGGCAAGCATGTGAGGAGACCCCTTCGGCTTCTAGTGAGAGTTTTCACACATGGAGAAAGGAGATTCATTGGTGCATATCTGAACCCACCCAGTGACCGAGCCCTAGCGCTTGGTTTTCTCGATCCAGGAAGAAGTGTTATTGACCTAGTTGATATCAGTGGAAGAGACAAATCCGTGCCTAGGAGGTATAATTTTTGGTTCCTTCTTCTATGGCTGCACATATTCCAGTATTTGGAGGAGTCTTTGGACAAGGGCAAGTATACAAGCTTTGGTCTCACATCAGGGAGTGGCATGGGACAAAGTAGTGGTAGTGGGGCTATCACAAACCATCGGTGCATAGTTTAGTGGGACCATGGGGGTGTTTGATACAGCTCCTACAGATCCCTATTGGACCTAGTGGTTCTAGTGGATCTGGTGGCTCTGGAGGCACAGACCCAGTGGACTTGGTGGATCAGGTGGCAGAGGAAACACTAGGTGGGAACCAAGGATCAAGCTTGGGAGGACAGGGACCCCAGCCACCACCTCAAGTATTCTTTGAAATGTCTCTACATTTTCCAGATTATAGGGGCATTGAGGATGCAATGGAACATGTTCACAAATGCAAGCTGCTATGGTGCATGAAGGGTATCACAACACCAGAATGAAAGGCTAGTCAGTTTGTGACCACATTGCAAGGGTGCGCGCATAGCTGGTATAGAAAGTATGACCCTCATCAAATGGTGGTGGACTATACTACCTTAAAGAATGCATTCTTGGTAGAGTTCCACATTCTTGAGTTCGAGCAGAAAATCATTAGTGCTTTGAAGGAGATTCAACAAGGAATGGCAAAGAGTGTGTGGGAGTATGATGCATGCTTTAAAACTCTCTTGTCTAAATTATCATATGATATCCATCCTTCTCAGCATGCACAAGTGGTTTGTTGGAGGATTGATCACCCCTTTTAGAAGGGCCTTGTCTCATAAGACTTTTACAGACCCACATGAAGCATTGGAAGCTACCTTGCGTGCCGAGGCTATTGGTAGTATTGATACTTAGTGTTAGCCCATTCTTGGAGGCTCAGATTGCTTGCTATGGCCAAACAGTTGGAAAAATTATCTATGAACTCATTCCATGAGACTCACAGTGGTTTGTGGTGCACAATTGTGAAATAGAGGGGCACGTTAAGGATAATTTCCCCAGAGGATGGTACATGCATGTGATAGTAGATTGTGAGATCTATCATGGGGACCATGATGCAAGTAGATGTCCCTTGTTGCAGCACACGCATGATCAGGAAGAATGTATCTTGTTATTGTAAAAATTTTCACCTCCACAACCCATGATACTAAGGACTATAGGCTCATTGATCAGATCCATGAGGCCATTGATCATGGGGTGCACTAGACCAACATTTCCAATGGTTCTAAAAATGATGATCACCATTATGAGGAGCACGTAGATGGAGGCATGTGTGGAAGAGGTTTTCGAGGAGGATTTTGTGGTCGAGGTAACCATGGAGGAGGAAGGAGTGAGTTCCCACATGGAACATGTTTCAACTGTGGATCTATAGAACATTACAAGTGTGAGTGCCTGGACTGTTACTATTAGTGCTCATGGTGTGGAAAGAAGCATAAGTATGAGGAGTGCCTAGAATTATTTGAGCATATGAATCAGCAGCACTAGAAAGACAAGGGCACTTGCAATGGTGGTCATATTAAGAAGGAAGACATACAGTGGATGCCTCGGGTAACACAAGATGAAGGTTTGGAGCCTGTCTTGGTAACAACAAGGGCAAGCTACATGCACAAGAGAGGTACCAAGATAGAAGACCCTAGTTATGAGGGAGGAGGTCATTCATGGAAAATATCCAGACCCTACGCATCAGAAGGAGATATATCAGGACACCATGGATGTTATTCAAAGCTTACAAGGGGAGATCTAGTGTCTAAAGGAGAAATCCAGGAGGGAGGAACAAGGAAGGAGAGTCGAGGTGCAAAAGGATGACCTAGATGAGGTCAAGGAGGTGTGTAAAATGCTAAGGCAGGAGAACATCATTCCTTTGCTAGGATCCTGGTTGAGAGAGAAGGTACCACATGCTAGAGAAGAGCACAAGAGATAGGTCTTGCACGTGAACCTTCCCCCTCACAACCTCGACTATGACAAGGAGATTACATTGAATGCAATTGTAGATGGATGGCTCCTCAACAATATCCTCATTGACATACGGTGCATGAGGTTAATGTTCTGACTTTGGATGCATGGCATCAGATGGGGAGACCTGCATTACAACCATCTTTGAATGTGTTGTATATGGAAAAAAAACTAAGGTAATTCCCATCGGTGTCTTGAAGGATGTAGCTATTACTATCCAGGGAGCCAAGTTTACTTGGGGACTTTGAAGTCTTGGCACTCACCGAGGTGGAAAATTTCCCAACACTACTTGGGCACCCTTGGTGTTACAAGAATAATGTGGACCTTCGGTTCAAAAAAGGGTACATCAGCTTCGAGAACAAGGAGGAATGGGTCATTATACCTCTAGTTGATGGAAATTGACACCCTATATTGAACCATTGGGAGAAGAAGTTCTGGACAAGATTTATGTGTGCTCAATCAGAGACCCTGAGATGATACACCCTACTAACGGGGTTATCCAGTTTGAAGATGCTTAGTTAGTGAGTGATACCACCAATCTGGCATGTGAAAATTGGTGCATGGAACTTACAAATTAATGGGATGGTAGTTGAGAGGGTTGGTGACCAAGGTAATAAAGGCACGCATGGTTAGTTGCACTTGGAGGAAAAGAACTACCCAAGTATTCAGGAGGAGCCTTCCTGAGATCTTTCTGCAGGAGGTAGAAGCTCAGTGGAAGGATGAGAAGGAATGGAGGGAGATGTTAAGTTATGTCTTGCTTGGCACAACAGCTCGGTGGTGGGCCACACATCAGAGAGCCTTTTAGAGTGGCATGAGGTAAGAATTGCTCTCTCTGTCAGATTTTTCTAGGAGTAATGTACCCACCATCATCAAGGAGTACCATGGGAAGGAGCCCACCTCTTTCCATATCCAAGAGTGTGAATGGGTCTAGAGAGAAGGCACGGAAGCTTTTCCACCATCCCTCTAGGTGCACAAGTTGTATTCTACACTACAGGGTTGTGTGCACGCATGGTACATTCATTCGAGACACACGCCGCCAGACAAGGAATTGGCAAGAGCTCATGGTTGACCTTATTCAAACCTTTGAATATCGGAGTACCAAGCCATCGATTGATAAGGCCTTGTAGGGTATCAAGTGCCTTACCATGGGGGATAGTGCCAGGATGGAAGATAGGTTGTTGGAGTTACTAGGTGAACCAGGATTGGAGGCACGTTTTGAAGAAATAGAGGAAACAGAAGAGTTACAACTTGAGCGCACATGTTTGGAAAAAGAGAAGGGAAAGTTGGTATATGTGATTGATGGAGAGGAATCAAAAATCTTAGATGTTATCCATTTTGTAGGGATGCGCGAGGTAGTGGATAGTGTAGATGATCATGTGTGTGCCTACCATGAGCCTTTAAAGATGAAGAAAGTTAACATCGGTTCAGAAGAAGAACCTAAGGAAGCTATTATTGGGGATTACTAGATAGAGAAGGAAGTATCAAAATCATTGATCTACTACGTGAATTTGAGGATTTATTTCTACATGGGTATCATGAGCTCAAAGGTATTCACCACTCCTTGGGGAAATGAAGATAAAGCTTGAAGGATGGTGCACACTTGGTCAGGAAAAGGCCCTACCGGATGAATCCCAATTTACACGTGAAGGTTAAGGAGGAGATAGAAAAAATGATAGCTTCTGGGATCATTGAGGTAGTGGAAGAATCGGAGTGGATAAGTCCGATGGTAATCAACATCAAAAAATATGGGTGGATTAGGATTTGTGTGGATTATAGGGAATTGAATGCAGTTTGTGTCATTGATCCATTTCCAACCCCTTCATTGAAGAAATTTTGGAAGGAGTCATTGGGCGCAAAATCTACTCCTTTACGGATGGATTTTTAGGGTACCACCAAGTCTAGATTGCAAAGGAAGACCAGAGAAGACAACTTTCACCACCGAGTGGGGAAGTTTTACATATACGGTCATGCCCTTTGGGTTGAAGAATGCACCTATTGTCTTTTCACACATAGTGGTGCAAGCATTCCAAGACTTCATCCATAAGTTTCTTCAGGTCTATTTGGATGACTGGATAGTATATGGTCTGGTTAAAGACCATTGTGACAATTTGAGGTTAATGTTTGAGAGGTGTAGGTAGTTGAGGATATCCCTCAACATTAAGAAATGTGTGTTTTCTACACCCTTTGGGACTTTATTGGGCATATCATATGTAAGGAGGGCTTGCTTGGTAGATCCCACTAAAGTTGTAGTTATTGTGGGGTTAAGGGAGCCTACTAGCCAGAGCGCAGTGCATGGATTCCTTGGGCATATGAGCTATTATAGAAAATTCATTAAGGGATATGCCAAGATCGCCACACCATTAGAGGAGCTTCTTAGACATAAAAGTTCCTTCCATTGGGAGAGGCAATATAGGGCGTTTGATACATTAAAAGATAGGCTTATTACCACACCTATTTTATGGTTTCCCTCTTGGGACAAGCCCTTTCATGTTCATGTAGATGCCTCAGGGACCACCATTGGAGCAGTGCTTGCATAGCCAGGTGAAGGGATTGTTGATCATCCTCTCTATTTTGCAAGCGAAGAAGCACCACACCAAAGAGAATTTATACCACAACCCGAGCACGAGGCATTTTCAATGATCTACATGCTCTTCAAGTTTTGACAATATCTATTGGCAACACCCTTTGTGTTTTACACCGACCACATGGCATTGAAGTATTTAGTAAACAAGCCTGTTCTATAAGGGCACATCTATCGATGGGTGTTGTTGTTTCAAGAGTTTGAATTCACCATTGTAGTAAAACCTAGGAAAAGCAACTATGGGCCTGATCATCTATCAAGAATTGATTCAGGGGAGGATGCATGTAGAGTATTGAGGAAGCAATGCTAGATGTGCAACTATTTAGGTTGTGGCGTGCACCCTCATATTTAGAGGAGATTGCAGTATTCTTAAAGGAAGGTGTGGCACCGATGGAATGAAGGCATTGGAAAAAAATTAGTTGGCCATACGTGTCGTGCCCTACATGTTAATCAGTGGAGACTTATACAAGTTGGGATGTGATGAAGTTTTACATAGGTGTGTCTTAGAGCATGAACACCTGGCCATCATGGAGGAAGCACATGGAGGAAGTGTGGGTGGGCATTATGCAGGTGATGCCACCACACACAAGATATTAATGGCAGGTTTATGGTGGGAAACCTTGTACAAGGATTATAGAGATTATTGTAAAGCATGTGACCATTGTCAGCGCATTGGAAAACTAGGAAGGAGAGATGAAATGCCTTTGTGCCCTATTCCTAGTGCAAAACCTTTTGAAAAGTGGGTGATAGACTTTGTAGGACCTATTACACCGGTAGCATGGAGGAGGACTGGTCACGTTATGTCATCACTTGCATAGATTATCTCACAAGGTGGGAAGAGGCAGCCCTAACTAAAGATTACATGGCAAAATAAACAACAGTAAGGTTCTTATGGGAAAACATTATCATGAGGTATGGATGCCCTTTGAGTCTGACCAGTGATAGGGGTATGCATTTCTTGAATGAGACCATGAGGATCCTATTATCTGAGTTCATGGTGGCTCATCACAAGACTACACCCTATCACCCACAAGCAAATGGAACCATGGAAGCATTCAACAAAATACTGAGTCATACCTTGACCAAGATTTGTGATGTCGGAAGACTTGATTGGGATGAAAAAGTATCGGCAGTATTATGGGCTTATAGGACAACATATAAAAGACTAAACAAAGCCACACCTTTTCAATTGGTGTTTGGCATGGAAGCTATTTTTCCGGTTGAATTTATGTTTCCTTCTCTGCAAATAGCACATGCAGGAGGTTAGCCGATGAACAAGCACTAGAAGAAATAATTGAGGAGCTAATGAAACTGGATGAGAGATGATCACTTTCCCGATGGAGCCAAACAATGGAAAAAGGAAAAGAAAAAGGCTTGGCATGATCACCATATTAGAAACAAGAAGTTTGAGGTTGGGAAGATGGTGTTATTATATGATTCTAAGTTTTGTGCCATCCTGGGAAGTTGAAAGTCCATTGGTTGGGTCCTTACACAATCTCGTACATCCTTGATTCGGTGCATGCTAGTTACAAGCACTTTGGATGGGATGAAGTTTCCTAGACACTTCAATGGTAGTAGGTTGAAGCCCTACTATAAATAAGTCTTCTTGGTGTTTGTAAATAAGGTAGTTTCTAGTTAGTTTAGAAGTTTCCTTTATGCTTTTTCCCTTTCTTGTGTTTCCCTTTCGTGTTGTTGTTTTGTTTTGTGCCTTGGGCACCAGTAACCTTATTGCTATTTTTGGAGAATTTGTGAGTGCATGCAGAGGACCATGCATCACTTTAAGTGTGGGGTGGAGAAAGGTGAAGAAGCACGTGATCAAAGTACCAAGGAAGTTGTGTTGAAAAGCCTTGTTGAGTAGCCAGGGTTGAAAGAGGTATATAAAGAGGAAGATGGAAGAATGGTTGGTGCCAGGGTAAAGCTACTTATAGATCCCACGTATTGAGGAGGAGAAAGTGCATTTGAAAGCAACACAAGGTAGGTGAGAGAAGGATCAGGATAGAAGAAGTGCCTTCGGTGTGGTTACACACATGCAAAGAGTCTCTGTCAAAGTTGGATTGGTTGTGTGCACGAAAGGTTGGAGGAGTTTTCATGTGCAAGTTGGGCACAAGTGAAGGCGTTGAAGATGGGCTTTGTTTGAAAAATATTGTATTAAATGAACAAATTATGGTGGTAGGTGAAGTAGCATTTAATGTTCAAAAAAGAGAAAAACTATAAGTAGAGGGTTGGGGCACTCTCATTTTTACTTTGTGAAATAGAAGAGTTGGAGATATAAGTGAGTTTGAAAAACTAGGGCTTTCAGATTCATCGAGTGAAGGAAGATCTATGAGATTGAAGCAGCCAGTTTGAAATTGTGAAACCAGAAGGAAGGGGTTACACGGGCATGGAAAGAGTTGAAGAGGTTTGTCTTGTGAATATTTTATCCCAGTTAGGGTTCGACAAACTAGGGCATGAGTTTAGAAGAGTTATATCATGGATTTGAGATCGGAGGATTGGAGGAAGTAAAATAGAGTAACAAGGAGAGAATTGGAGTGATAAAAATACCCCGACCATGGCACCCAAGAAAGGAAAGGGAAAATCCAAGGCTAAACAACCAGAACCCATGGTAGACACAAATGAAGAATGGTATGTAGAGATGCAATACCCATATGGGGTGATGATGGGGAAGGAATGGGAATCCCACTTGAGAAGTGTACCTGTTAGTGACTATAATCACCACACAAACACAATAGAAAAGGAAATGGCATTGGAATTGGTATGCCCCACCAAAAAATGAACACTTGAGGGTTTTCCTATATATGATGATGATGTGAAGGTTAAAATGGAGAAGGCAGGGCTATTGCAACTCTATGAGTTGCCTTATTTTGGAAAGCCAGAATGCCTATACTAGTGGTTGATGTCACGGGTGCACAAAGATTACTTCCACTTTGTTAGGCGCAAGATGCACATGACTCCCCAGTTAATTTCACAATTTACAGGCCTCATATGTGAGGGAGATAGCCTAGAAGATGACCTTGGTGACAAGGAGGCCATTCAAGAAACCATCACCGAGTATGCCTGTAAGAAAGGGTCATGGTATTATGACATTTTAGACATCAAGGACCCCATAATGAAAATGGCCATGCATCTGGTGACTAAGCTAAATGGCTAAGAAAGGTGGACACAGGTCAACAAACCTTGGCTACATGTCTGCATAGGAAGATTATAGAGGGAACTATATATAACCTATCCACATACATTACTAAAGAAATTTTCAGTTGCGTGAAGGAAGGGGACAGATCCTCTTCGGAAACATCTTTCTCACCATTGTATTCATGGAGATTGGAGTGCTCGATGTGCTAGACAAGTTTGTGTGGGAGTACCCAGTGAGGATCCTTCACCCATGAAGAGGTTCAAAAAATATGCTTGTGATACAATGATGCAACACCCCACAAGGCATGGCTGAAAAATGGTACACGTGCTGAGGAATGCATTTGGGGTAGAGTGGAGAATCCCTGAACAACTCCCAGCAACCACTGAGGGAGAGGCTAAATTCATGGTCTATCAACACTACTACCTAGGTAGATTCAAGCTGATAGATGATTCATGGAGCCCTTGGTGCAAGCTCCCCTTCACATTTACTACTCAATACTTCCAAGCGGGGGTGAAAAGTTTAAAGATTCAAAAAGCTAAGACTGGAACTAGGTAGGCTAGACCAAGAACACATGGAGATGAGAAAGAAGATGAATTACCTAGTGGAAAGCACAAGTATGTGGAGAAGTACGTGTCACATGAGATTCAAATGAAAAGGCCAATGACGTTACCCATCATTTGGAGGATCAGCGATGCATGTGTACTTGCGCATAAGGCTGAAAGTTTGAGAAGGGTGTGTATCTAGAGAATGAAGTCTCCATACCTGAAGATCCCTTGGGCAAGAAGGGGCCCATGTCAAAGAAGAGAGGAAGAGATGGAGAAGCACCAAGTGTGCCAACTACTCAGACAGTGAGCATGCCATCCACAAGCACCAAGCCAAGCACTTACATGTGGAGAAAGAAGTCTCTAGTGAAGGAGAAGATGCCTGAGGTAGAGGCACCTAGGAAACCCATCTCTAAGGAAGAATCACCTGAGGAAGAAGATAAGGTTGAATCCCTTGATCAGGAGCCACCTCTCAGGAAGAAGTAGAGGGTGGATGAGGAAGCTGACTCGGAGGTGACCGAAAGCTTGGAAAAATACATGGGGGAAGAGGGGATGAAAGTGAAGAAGATGGTGGCAGAGAAGAAGAAGAAATAGAGAAAGACCAAGAGCCCCATGTGGTTAGTGTCTACGACTCGGAAGAGGAGAGTGAAGATGAGAAGCAAGGAGTTTGTATTCACACGGCGTAAGGGCACACAAGATGAGGAGGATGCCAAAGACATGGAGGATGAGGAGGTTTCCAGGAAAAGGAGGGAGCCATAAGTTTTACAAAGGAGCAGATCACGGAGGTGGTAGAGAGAGAAGCACAGAGAATGCTCGAGGTCTTGGTAGACCAAGAGTTGGAGCACAACACAGACATAGTGTTAAAGGAGGGAAGGAGGAGAACATTGAAAAATAACATGATATCCTAGGAGGCCCCACTCTAATAGTAAGCTTCCCCAAAGGTGTGCACTTAGGTAGAAGAACTCTTGATGTAGAACAAAGACCTGTAATGAGCTATGTTGATGACACAAGGAAGGTGTTACGTGCATGATTCCAGAGCACCATACCCATGGAAAGGCTCATAGCCATGGGGTCTTTTGAGAAGGATGGTGCATACCCTCAAACCAAGAAGATGCTCTCTTGGGCATTTGAGTCTCACATTGATGAGCCAAGACTTGAAATCTACCATGAAGCACTCATCACCTTGCCAGAATCTAAGGGGGTCAATCCCTTAGTGAATGCTCAGGGGCTCTCGGATGAGCAAGTGTGCAATGCACTTGAACAAGGTCATGGTCAAGACCGAGGCTAGATTATTCACATAATGATAGGATTAGAATGTTGGAGGTGAAGTTAGGGAAGAAGGAGGAAGAACTAGTGGAGAAGGCCAATAGTTTGAAATAGGAAGAACTGATCAGCGCATAGTTAAGGCATGAGTTAAGGGAAGAGAAAGTAAAGGTGTAAGAAGTTTACAAGAAAATGGAGTCTATCAAGGGCATCATCCTCCTGAAGCACCCGGACTTAGCACCACCCACACAAAAATACTCATCCCTCCTGGAGTGTATAGAAGATCTAATGTGCATCCTCACTATGGAGAGATGACCCTTGGCCCTAGAATCTATTGAAGAAGTGGCCATGCGCTTGAAAGAGGAAGACCGGTTGAAGGTGGTAGCACTTGTTGTGAGTACAACCAAGTACTCATGGAGGTTAAGGTCATTGCCTAGTCTGCAGAAGCCACATATGATACATGCACGGACAGAGATAAGGTGGTGAGCTCCTTGGTCGCCACACTTGAGATGGAACTAAAATAATTCCAAGAAAAGAACAAGGGGAACAGGGTGGAGAGAGACAAGGTTCTGAAGTAGAGAAGAAATCAAAGGCAATTGAGGCCTTAAGAAGCTCAATTAAGGCCCGGCTAAAGGAACTATACCCCCAGATCACTAGAAGGATGGATAAACTTGAGGACTTGGGCAAAGAGATGGAGCAGATTATGGACGTTTTGGGCACCTAGGGAGTTGGCCTAAGTTTTGATGAAGTGAGCACCCTAGTGGGAGACCTCTACCAGAAGGCACAAGGTGAGGTCGAAGTGTGGAATAAGCTAGAGGTAGACCTCCGGAAATATTTTCCTAGCTTGTTGAGTTGATGTCCCCCATTCTTCATTCTTTTCCCCGATTCTTTCATTCCTTATTCTTTTCTTTGTAAAGTATAAGGCTATTCATTAGTTCCCTGGACAACATGCATCTTGGTTAAGTGTTTCCAGGATGGAGAACATGCAGTGTGGGGTGATGTTGGACCCCTATAATATTAACCAAGTATGAAGGCACGTGGGCGCGTAGGGTCCTAGTTATGAAAAGGCACGCAAGGCAAAATCACATGAAAGAAAGAGTTAAGGAAGCACATAGCTCATGCGTGACATGCAAAAGGAGGCTCGGGACTTAGTCAATTTGGGCACCCAAGGCAGAACATGTGAAAAGCATGATCGGTTGCGCGTGGATAAGATGTCAGCCTAGCGATAGGCTAGCCCAGAAAGAGCATGCCCTGGATGGAATCTTCTAGAAGATCATCATGAGATGGAGTGGAAAGCTCAGGCTTGGAGGAGCATGCTCACATAAAGGACCACATTCGACACTTGGCACTGCCATCTAAGGGCGCTGGAAGGTGAGTTGGCAGTGCAGGAGAATTATAAATACAAGTTCCTATGGAGTAAAAGATATATCTAGAAGTATAAGGTATAGAGGGTTAGAGAGTGAGTGAAGCTCTGTAGAATTACTGTGAGGGGATATTTGTATTTAGGAAATAATGCACTAAGCATGGAGTTGTAATTTTTCTTTTTCTATTAGCTTAGTTACATACGTCCAGTGATATGCATGACTGTGGTCTACTCTCTGTGACTCTCTGTAATGAATCAATGAATATAATGAGGTTACCTATTATATATAGACATGGATATCAATGGTTTTAATGCACATTTCTCTCATATGAGTTCTCTTTCCTTTCATGCTATGTATGAATGCTTGTATAATTCTTTCTGTCATAATGCATGTTCTAGATTCTATTAAAGTACTCGGTCTGAAGTGACTGTAAGGATCTAGAGGTCATTCTGAGCCCTATGGTTCTTGTTTGTCTTAACTTCCCTCCTTAAAAATCTTACACTAATCATAGATGATGCTTCCCACTTTCTTCACTTCTTTTTCATACAAAAATTTCCACCTTGAATACAACAAGTATTCTAGTATTTATAGAAGGAGAAGAGGAAAGAAGACAAAAACAAACCAACCACTATTTACAAAATATCTAAAAAGTCAAAAGTTGACTTTGGGCAAGTTTTTGGATGGCAACATCCCATGATGCAACATGGATGATGTCATCATAAATGCCAACATACTTTTAAATATTTTTACAAAATTGATCAAAGTGTACACATGAGGAGAAACTATTCCTCATCATCTCTTGTCCTAAACAAAGTGTCTTGCTTCTGATCAGGAGAGGCAATGTGACACTGAGCTCAGTATTCCATAAACTTGCTGATCATTTTCTGAAGTTGATTATGATTTAGACCTTTGAAATGGTCACCAATGACTTCGTAAGTTTCTTTTCATTCTTGAGCTTGTCAGGTAACCCGGCATATTCCTCACATGCTTCGATCAAGAATCCAATGAAATCACGGCAAGCCAAAAGGTTATTGATTGATTCTCGGTCAAAAGTGACCTCTGGTGCCAAACCTTGGGTGACGATGGCTTTGAAATGCTGAAATGTATCATCTACTTCCATCAAGGTGAATGATTCACTGAGCATCCTTGGAGACATCTTTGTAACTGTCTACTCCATGTTGAATAATTCATCCAAGGATTCATCCTTGATTTTATCTATCCTCTCCAAGATATATTCCATTTGATTAACCCAATAATCTAAGGCAACAAGAGCTTTATTATGTGCTCACGGGTGATCGATGACTCCGACCTTTAATAGGTCATTGGCGAGCAGATTACCCATTGCTTGGAATGTTTCATATTTCAACCCGGCATTGTCCAACTCCTTAGAGAGGGAAATTGCTATTGCTTGTAGCTCCTTATTTGCCCGATCAATATCCCGGTAGAGGCATGTGAATTTCTCTATCATTTCCTCACTATCTCTAAGGATTCGCTCTATCTAGGAGGATACTACCACACCTTGTTTGCAAATCTTGGTGTATTCATTTATCTTATCCCCGACTCGAGAACTTCAATAGGTTTGGTGGCGGTGTGCAGTGGAGCATTGCCCATTCTCTGCAAAGCTTGGAGGAGATGTTTGTTTTGCTCCTTAAGTATTCTCTTCTCCTCTTTTGCTTCCTGAAGATTTTTACAGAGAGCATCTACAACAGATAAGGCCTCTCCTTGTAGGCTTTCAGATGAGGTTCTCATCATGACTTGGGTCACTGTAAAGTCTGTAGGAGACAGATATTTCTTCTCTTTGGTGGGATCCAGATATGCAATCTCCATGACTCTCTCTCCCGAAACACTCTTAGAGAAGCGAGTTATAGTTTTCTGCTTCTTGGGTCCCTTCTTCGGAATGACAGAGAAGTCCATGGGTGCTATGGGAACCTTTCTCTTGTGTTGACCCAGATGGTCAGAGATCCATCTTGGACTTATGGGAGAGGGAGTAGAGGGAAAAGAAGAAGAAATGGGGGTGAAAGGGGAAGCAACTGAAGAGGCCGCAGGGAAGAATGTTGAGACACTTGGTGGTGACATCGACAAGGAGTCTAACATGCTACTGCTTGTAGGGCCTAGAGTTACTACAGGAGAAGAAAAGGTCATGGAGGTGGAAGGGATATGTAAAGGGATGGAGGGAACACTAGGTGACAAATCCATGAGAGGGAGAAAATGGAAGATGTGGGATATGGAAGGGAAGAAGGAAGCGTAGAAGACACATCCATAGGAATAGATGCTTGAACGAAAGGGGGAGGAGAAGGGGTGGAAGAAGGAATGGAGGATTCCTCATTAGTTATAGCTACGATAACATCCTGAGTGGATGTATCCGTTGAAACTTTGGTGGTCTCTTCATCTTTACCTAGAGACACCAGGTCAACCACTTACTTCTCAGAAGTAGTAGGAGAGCTTTCAGAGTTTCTTCCTATTTTATTTTTCTCCTCTTTATCCTTTCCTTTTCCTTTCGGAACTTAGGCCATTCTTAGAGGTGCTCTACCTGAAGGAGAAGTAGTGAAATATACTCCAAGGTAGGTGAGACCATTTTGTTTGCACCAATGTTCGAATTACCGCTTTGCTGACACGGGTTTAACCCTTTCTGAATGGTCTTTGCACTTTTGTAGATAAAAAAGTTCTGCGCTTTTTACTTGTCTAAGTTAATGCACCAAACTAAATACAAAAACCCGAAAAACTCAAATGAAATCGATACTGATAGATTAGATGAGATCCAAAGACATAGATGGAAAGAATGTCAATGAAGAGAAGACAGTGCACATGAACAATCCTATAAAATAGATCCAAGAAACTTGCAATGCACAAATCCTTGCGAAAAAATATGATGTTAGACAATATATGGGTGAACTTCTCGGAAAGTGGGTGCAGGAAGTAATGACCTTCCTCGGCGGATGTCATTTCACGTTTTCAATCACGAATAAAGACATACATGATAAGAGATGTAAGAAAATATTTAGGTTTTCTAATTAAAAAAGTAGACAAGAATGTAAAAACCGTAGTAGAAACTGAAAGAAAGTAGGAAACTGTAAAAATAAAAGCGAAATTGTGTAACTTAAATTCTACACCTTTCTATAGAATGGTTGACGTCAATAAGACAGGTGATCGGCGTCGATTGTTTTGGTCGGCATCGATTAGATAGTGATTTGCATCAATTTTTTGGGTCGGTGTTGATTAGACAGGTGATCGAGTCAATTGGACACACAGGTAGATAGAAGGCTAGAGAGTAAAAGAAGAAAGCAAGCTAAGCAAAACAGATTAAACATAAGACCAGATTACTGAAGATTGATCAGAAAGTAGAGATTAAAGACAGAAAAAGGGGATCCGAGGTAGAAATTGATGGATTCTAACCCAGAAACCAAATAAATGCCTGATTCGTGCTGATTTGGATAAACCAGTATTGATTAAAGACTAATCATATTTGACCGGATTGGATTGGTGTTGATCGAAAGGAAATTACAAAAACGACAAAGAGGAATACTTGAAAAATGCTTAATTGATGATTGATGATGACCAAGGGAGTTGTGGAGATCCGTAAGAGATGTAGACAAGCAGACAGAGTAATAGTACACCTCTCAGGGATTAAACTACACAAAAATCACTCTCTTTCTTTGATAATCTCTTTAATCACTCAGAAAAAAGTAATCTCTAGGCAACCAGAACTTTTGAATCTAACCAAAGAGGATCTCAGGTCATAAATTTATAGTCGAAAGTGTCGATTTGAGATAAAATTGGTGCCACTTTGAAAAATCGGCGCCGCTCGTAAAAATTAGCGTCGATCGAGAAACAGATCTACACCGATGAGGGAACAGAGACTCCCAAAGTAGTGAAAAGGAATGAATTGGAAGGATAAGGATTTTATCACTCGACTCAAATACGGGAAAAATCCTGCTGCACGGTTTTAGGAGAGGAGAAATAGGTGGGATGGATGGATAAAAATGATACGGGAGGTTGGAAATTGATATGGGGTAGATAAGTAGTTGAAATAAATGTAAAAAGTATAATTAAATAGTTAATATTTAATTATCCATGAGTGAAATAAAATTAGGATAGGTGTTTTAATTAGATAATTAATTAATACCCTAAGGGAATAATGGTGATATAAAGGTGCCCCGGGTTACTCGAGAAGGTAAATGAACACAAGGGACACTAAATTGGGTAACAAAATTTAAGTGTCTACGTTTGCCCCCTTTTGTCGAGTAACTTGTGATAAGCAATGCCACGAGACAAAAAAAAAGGATTTGGAAGAAATGAAGAAAAATGATGATGTGATCCCCCTCAAAATAGGGATGGGGTGGCCCCAAAAAGGCCAACCAATCTCGAGTTTGAAAAAGGTAGATAAGAAAGAAGGATTCCTAGCTAGATGTTTGGAGTAGATTTGATCATTGATGACGCACGTAAAAAAAAAAAGGCAGCGACCTAAGGAACTCACATTGGTAGGGTAGACTAGATGGTCTTCATATGAGACGACGTAAGTGGCTATAGACTGGTGAGTTAAATATGACTGCAACATGGCAATAACTAAAGAGTGACAAATTGGTAGGGACAACTAGACGACATTTGAATGAGACGATGTTAGTGCCTATAGACCCACTATCTTTAGGTTGCAAAAATGTGAGTTACCCATGTGCAGGGAAGAACTCAGAATGGGTGATAACACCAAAAATATGCACCGAAAGGTTAAAATAAGGTCATAACAATGATCAAATAAAAATCCAAGCATCAATGCTAAGAAGGATGAAGTGATGACCTTGAGAGGAGAGCCACCGTGAAAATTGACATATGGCCACTATAGTGGACTTTGTAATAGAACTATTACCAGGCCCAGGTAGAAACGGTGTGCTATGGGTGGCACATGCAAAAGATAGGATAAAAGATGAGGACGAAGTGCATCCTGGTGGGACCAGAGGACAAAATATATCAAAATATACCCGATCGGCACCAATGGGATGCAATCGACGTCGACCATAAAAATTGACGTCGACCAAAATAATCGACACTGAATGCTCTGAAAAGCTATAAGTATAGAAAAGGTGAATGGTAACGATTCATTTACACTACAACGATTGATTTAGAAAAATTCAAAAATTGAATTTGAGCAACATGGAAGCTTTCGGAAGTAGTCAGAAGAGGAAGAGGACACGACTAGGGGTAAGTGGTCCTTCCTTAGCTTCGTAGATTTAATGTTTTTGCATTTTTTGTAGTAGGAGGCAAGAGGGATTTTTAGCGCTCTGCCTTGTAGTCGGCATCGATTGAAAAAATCAGCACCGATTAGAAAGTGATTGGCACCGATTGTAATACAATCGGCATTGACCGTCAAGTAAATGGTGCTGATTGAAATGAGTCGGCACCGATTGAAAAAAAAGACATTTGGAAGCTTTTGAGAAAGATTTTGATGAAATTTTAATGATTTTGATTTTGATAAATACGAAACTAATGATGATGTTTGATATGATGTAGGCACGAGAGGTCCAAAACATGCGGGATGCTATTCTCGAGCTCACTTGGAGACCATCTTGTCGAGACATGATAGATGCGGAGTGGCACCATCCGGAGTTAGGCTGGACTAGGGGTTTTCACTATTATAGCGCGGTACCACCGAGACATGGAACTCATGCGAGCATTGGTGCGATGGTGGGTGTTGGTGCAAATCAGCAACACCCCACGGATGTTAGTCGATTTCTAGTTTGAAACTTTAGACATCCAGTGTGATTGCACAACATTGAATATTTTCCCCAAGTGTGGGACTTGTAAAAATGGGAAAAGAATCTCTAGATTGGAGGCTGGTTCCTCAACTCCTCTGATCAGGTGTATTACTTGCAAGTTGCAGAGGTTTTGAATTGAAGATCTTACTCTAAATTCCAAGGGAAAGAGATAGAGAATGCAAAAAAATTTGAAACTAATGCTAATAAGGTGATGCACCAAAGGAACAGTGAACATTCTTTACTTCTGCAAATAGACATAGGTCATAGAAATGCAACAAACATCATGCACAAACTGATAGAATGTAATGAAAGGTCAGAAATGAAGCAAACAACACAAACAGAGGATTGGAACTCATTCACAGAGCTTGCATTGTCATTTCCAACATCAAAAACACATGCATTACAACATCTGAGAGGAAAAAAATAGGTTGCAGTCTTGGAAGAGGTATGATATTCCACAAAATCACTTTTCAAGGTGAAAAAGGAGCCTACAATACATGAAAAATGTTCAACCCCTAAAAATGAGCCAAATCTGGCTTTTACAATGCAAGAAACAACCCCAGGAGAGAGAAACACGGAAAACATGGGAGAGCTTCAACCACTAACCAAAAATGCAATAAAATAGCATGGGCATCCTTACAGGTCCATTCCCTAACATTTTCCACCATGTTGGGAGAGAATGCGAGCCATTCTTCATTAAAAATGGTGGTTGAAACGTCATTTTGTTCATTACCACATGCCGAAGGCATTTTTCAATTTTCTCTCTCAAAATCCATCAAAATACAAAATTGACCCCGGAATCTTGTATATAATTTCACCATCTTTCCATTGATATAAAGAACGTGAAAAAATGAGCTCTGGATTGAAAGTTATGGCCATTTGAAAATTTAGGGCAAAACAGGGCCAAAATGGGTTAGCGGGCCAAAAATTTGAAATTTTCCCACTTTTGCATTTGGGAAAATTTCCCAAAAAAATCCTTGCGACCCACCATTCCTAGCGCCACATGGCACATTCTTATTGGATGTGGGCCTTGTGCGCTTCATTTTCCACCCCTTTTCGCCATTGGAATTTTTTTCAAAAATCTCCGTCGGGCCGATGATCTGAGGACACGTGGCGTGATATGATTCACTGCAGGCCTTTCCCCTTAACTTTTCCATCACTTTTGGCCATATTTTTGACTCGAACACATGGAAAAACCCCATTGGTTATGGGCTTTTCCTTTCCTTTTTCCCTACGGGCCTGTCCTGTATTTTTTTCCGCCACCGGACATGTGGCAAGATTCCATTGGCTCTGCGTTTGGGGGGTGGACTTTTCCTTTTGAAATTTCCTTCATTTTGCTTTGGGAAAATTTCCAACTTCCCCCACATTTCGAAGCTCCGGTGCCATGTGGTGGGATCCCATTAGGCGCGGGCCCTGGGGAAAACATCTCCTTTTGCGCTTACCTTTGGGAAAAATTCCCAATCTTCCCCCGCGTTCCGACGGTCCGACCCCCCGGGGACACGTGGCGAGCTCGACCTGGTCGGCGGGGTGGCGGGCCAAAAAAATTAACATTACGCCCTTGCCGATCACTTTTCCAAATTTTCAATCTTTCCTCTGCCATCCGCCACTCCCTTGGCCTAAGGACACGTGGCATAATGTGATTGGGCGCGGGCCTTTCCTAGAGATTTTTCCATGGCGCCAACACTTAGTCAAATTTTTTTATTTTTTCCCCCTTGGACACATGGCAGGATCCAATTCATCGGCGGGCTGTGGGGTGAAATATTCCTTTTGAAATTTTTCCAAACACTTGGTAAAAATTCCAAGTTTTCCTCCGACCTCCGCCACTTCCTAGGACACGTGGCCTCATCTTATTGGTTGCGGGCCTTTCAGGGGAAAATTTCCCACAAAAACTCCACCGAGCCATAACTTCAAAAATACATGGAGTTAGGAGGAAAACTTTACCTTTCTAAAAAGATGAAAAAAATCTCTATCCAATGGTTCCATTTCCGTAAGGTCTTGAGTGCAAAGCAAAAAAAATTATGACGAGGAACAAGAGAGGGAAGGGTGAAGGAGTTAGCCACAAAATAAGCAAGGGCTCATTTTGGATAACAATTTTGGTGACTCGGAGGGTCATCTACCTGGATGAAGTTACCAATTGCTGAAGCAATCCATTTGGCATGGAGTCATCAAATTCTCTACTAGGTACCCCAACCGATTAGAACACCGCAAGGAGGAAGATGGAGGGTGGCACATCACCTGATTGGAGCAAGGCCTACAAAACACATTTCCCGGAACAACAAGCTTGTGCCAAAGCACTTAGGGAAAGTAAAGCTAATCTACAACAAAAAAATGTGCATAAGCACTTGGAGGAATGAAAACCTAGGATAATATGTAAAAGGTGGAGAATTCCCTTTAATAGCAATGCTTTAGATGGATTCCATTGATTATGTCTGTAATTCTTCACCGTCCAATGAAGACAATTGGAAAGCATTGTTGTCCTTACACTTTTGACCATGTAGGGGCCACTCTAAATGGCATCAAATTTTGAATGCCTTCCAGGTTTTGCTCTATCTACATCCCATTTTAACACTAGATCTCCAACTTGGAAAAATCTATCTTTGGCCTTCCTATCAAAGGTCTTCTTGATCAAATCTTGATCCTTCTCCATTGCTTGGGATGCCTAGTTTCTAATTTCTTTGAGCTATATCAATTCTACATATCTAACCTCCATGGGCCCAAACTCTAACAACTCCAACTATTTCGTGAGTTCCAGGTGTTGGAAACTCAAGTGACATGGGCAAAATTGCCTCTCTTCCATAAACAAGCTTGAATGGAGAATTTCTTGGAGATCTCTTGGGAGTTATTCTATCATCCCATAAGGGTGATTTCAATTTGTATGCCAAGACCTCTGATTTTCATGAAGAGTCCTCCTACCGATCCTTAACAAGTTCTTATTTGTAGATTCATCTTGGCCATTACCACAGGGGTAATAATTTGATGAAGTGCTTAGGTAGATCCCATTCTTGACAGCCCATTCGGTAACCTTGGACCCAATGAATGCCATACATTATCGATACTATTGTAGCAGGTATGCCAAATCTAGTTTCTATTCCCTCATAGAAGTCCAAGATGTTAGATTCATTTGCTTCCTTGAGTGCTACTACTTTAGTCCACTTGGTGAAGTAATTTGTTGCTGTTAGAATCCATTTGTGTCCTTGGCTTGAATTTGGATTAATGACTCAAATGAAGACCAAACCCCATTGCATGAATGGTTGGTTAACTGAAATTGGATGCAATGGAAGGGAAGCTAGTCTCTCCTTACCCGTGAAGAATGCACAATTCTTGCACCTCTTGATCCATGCATAACAATCACTGAAAATCTTGGGCCAATAATAGCCAGCCCTCATGATCTTTAGAGCTATCACTCTCGGTGCAAAATTACCACCAGTTGATCCACCATGGAACTCTTCCAACACCCTGTGAATCTGATTTGTACCAATGCATCTCAGCAGCACTCCATTCACATCCCTCTTGAACAAAACACCATCAACAAGGGCATATGGGACAACCTGCAATCTGAAGTGTCTTCTTTTGGTCTTGTTCATCTCTGGAGGGCATATACCTATGCTTAGGAAGTGCATTATGTCTTGGGTCTAGCAAGAAGTGAGTACATGATTATTTTCGTCTTGAGTGCTTCCTTGCTCAAGGCATCTTGCAGCAACGCCAAAACAACCTCTTCCTCATTACATGCTTCCTTTTGTTTGCTCAAAATCAGCTTCTCACACAAACCTTTTCCTCGACCAACTTGGTGACTTTGATCTCAATGTTATACTCCATCACACGAGTAATCCAACCTGATCTCTTTTCATTCGGGTCTTTTTTGAGGAGGAAGTCCTAACTCCCACATGAGAAACCAGCAATTGAACCTTGTTGTTTGAAACTAGATGCTTGAATTTCTTCAAGCTCCTAATTACTGCAAGAACATGCTTCTCAATGAAATAATACCTCACCTCATAGTCCTCTAGGCTTTGGCTAAAGAAAGAAATTGGATGCTCATCATTGTCTTTGTTCTGTTGTACCAAAATTGCAGAAATAGTATCATCACCCCCAAATGCATAGAGGACGAAATCCTTGGAGAAATCCAAGTTAATGAGCATTGGGGCTTGAGAGATGGATTCTTTGATTGCTTTGAAACTTTCCTTGCCTTCGATGTCCATTTGAAAGCTATTCTTTTCTTTAACATCTTGGTGATAGGCTTGACTAGGGCTGCAAAATTTGGGACAAACCTCTGAAAAAAATTTATCCTCCCCAAGAAACTTTGAAGGGCCTTCTTGTGGCTTGGCAATGGTAGTGCTCTTATGGCTTCAAATCTTTCTGGATCAATTGCTAATCCTTCTTTGGAGACAATGTGGCCAAGGATCTTTCCTTCATGGGCTAGAAAAATACACTTTTTAGGATTCAAGGATACTCCAAATCTTACGCACCTTTAGAACACTTGTCTCAAATGAAAGATATGGTCTACTTTGCATTTTTGAAAAAATAGTGATATCATCAAGATATATCAGCACCATGTTGTTAATCAAATCCTTAAATGCCATGTCCATTGCTCTTTGTAAGGTAGCTCCGGCGTTGGACAGCCCAAATGGCATTTTCTGTATGCATAAGTTCCCCATTTGGTTGTAAAGGCATGTCTTAAACTGATCCTCTTTTTCACCATAACCTAATTGTACCACTGAATAGCCATCAAGTAATGAGAACCTCTCGAGCCGAAAACAACTTGTAAAATCTTCTCCATAGAAGGAAGTGGATAATGATCCTTAAGAGATGCTCTATTTAAATCTCGGAAGTCAACACACAATCTGATTTCCCCACTCTTCTTTCTAAGCTCGAACCAAGTGGCCACCCAACTAGAATGCTTGATATGGAATATGATTCTTGACTCTATCAACTTATTTAATTCTTTTCTCATAAGAGGCTCCATGTGTGGATTGAATGGCCTTTGTTTTTGCACTGATGGGTTTAGTACTTGGATCAAATTCAATGGTGTGTTGAGCTAACTCGGGATTGAAACCCTTGAAATCTTCATAACTCTAAGAAAATACATCAAGGAATTCTTGAAAAACCTGTATGAACTCGTACCTTTCTTGCTCGGTTGTCACTTTACCAACATGGAGTTATTTGCATTTTCCACCAAGATGGACACCGAATCTTCTCCCTTGACTTGGATGTTTTCTTTCTCCTTCCTAGACTAATCATTAGGATTGAAAATGGACTCCAAAGTAATAAGTCCCTTTTTAGCCGAGAACTCAACCTCTTCTTGCAAGAAATGGATGATTTGTTGATCACTTTCAAACACTTTCCAACTTACATTGTTGTTTGCACTGAAGGCCTTACAATCACATGGATGTTTGGCTATACCTTGTCTTTTTGGATGCTTTCAACAATGTCGAAAGGATGCTCCAAACTGCTGCTATAAGCTTTGTTAGCAGACTTGGTTCTCTTTTCTAGGAATGGATTTGATGCCAAAGCCCTCAAAATATTCAATGAGGTCCCACACCCTATTTTTGTAGCACTTGAGCAGATCATTCTTGATAACATGTTGCCTCTTAACTTGGTTGACAATCAACTCACTGTCACCAAAGACTTGTAAGTTCTTTATTCCTCTCTTGATTGACCAATGCAATCCTTATATCAAAGCTTCATATTCAGCGGTGTTATTAGAGCATACAAACTAAAATCTAGGGCTCTTTTAGGGATTTTTAAGCAAGAAACTTGCAACAAATTCACATCAATTTTTGCAATGAAGATGAAGACCTCTAAGGTCCCACCGATCATACAAAACTATTAGTGCAAATCAGCAGCACCCCTGGATGTTGGTCAGATTTCTAGTTTGACACTTTGGACATCCAGTGTGATTGCACAACATTGAATCTTTTCCCCAAGTGTGGGACTTGTAAAAATGGGAAAAGAATCTCCAGATTGGAGGTTGGTTCCTCAAATCCTCTAATCAGGTGTATTACTTGCAAGTTGTAGAGGTTTTGAATTCAAGATCCTACTCTAAATTCCAAGGGGACAGAGATAGAGAATGCAAAAAAAAAAAAAACTGAAACTAATGCTAATAAGGTGATGCACCAAAGGAATGGTGAACATTCTTTACTTCTAAAAATAGACACAGGTCATAGAAATGTAACAAACATCATGCAAAAACTAATAAAATGTAATGAAAGGTCAGAAATGAAGCAAACAACACAAACAGAGGATTGGAACTCATTCACAGAGCTTGTATTGTCATTTCCAACATACAAAACACATGCATTACAACATCTGAGAGGAAAAAAATAGGTTATAGTCTTGGAAGAGGTTTGATATTCCACAAAATCACTTTTCAAGGTGAAAAGGGAGCCTGCAATACATGAAAAATGTTCAACCCCTCAAAAATGAGCCAAATTTGGCTTTTACAATGCAAGAAACAAGCCTAGGAGAGAGAAACATGGGAAAACATGGGAGAGCTTCAACCACTAACCAAAAATGCAATAAAACAGCATGGGCATCCTTACAGTCAATTCCTAACATTTTCCACCATGCTGGGAGAGAATGCGAGCCATTCTTCATTAAAAATGGTGGTTGAAACGTCATTTTTGTTCATTACCACGTGTCTGAGGTGTTTTTCAATTTTATCTCTCCAAACTCCATTAAAATACAAAATTTACCTTGAAATTGTTTATAGAATTTCACTAGCTTTCCATTAATATAAAGAACGTGAAAAACCAAGTTCTGGATCAAAAGTTATGGCCATTTGAAAATTTAGGTCAAAACAGGGCCAAAACGGGTTGGTGGGCCAAAAATTTGAAATTCTCCCACTTTTTACATTTGGGAAAATTTTCCAAAAAAATCCCCATGCCTTGCCACTCCTAGCACCACGTGGCACATTCTTATTGGATCGGGCCTTGTGTGCTTCATTTTCCACCCTTTTGGCCATTGGAATTTTTTTCAAAAATCTCCATCGGCCGATGATCTGAGGACATGTGGCGTGATATGATTCACTGCGGGCCTCTACCCCTTAAATTTTCCATCACTTTTGGCCATATTTTTGACTTAGACATGTGGCGAAACCCCATTGGTTGCGGGCTTTTCCTTTCCTTTTTCCCTGTGGGCCTGTCCTGTATTTTTTTCCGCCACCGGACACGTGGCAAGATTCCATTGGTTTGCATTTGGGGGTAGAATTTTCCTTTTGAAATTTCCTTTGTTTTGCTTTGGGAAAATTTCCAACTTTTCCCCCACATTCCGAAGCTCCGGTGCCATGTGGTGGGCTCCCATTGGGCACGGGCCTTGGGGGAAAACATCTCCTTTTGTGCTTACCTTTGGGAAAAATTCCCAATCTCCCCAGCGTTACGGTCAGTCGACCCCAGGGACGTGTGGCGAGCTCTGACCGGTCAGCGAGGTGGCGGGCCAAAAAATTAACATTACGTCCTTGCCGATCACTTTGCCAAATTTTCAATCTTTCCTCTGCCATCTACCACTCCCTCAGCCTAAGGACACGTGGCATAACGTGATTGGGCGCGGGCCTTTCCTAGAGATTTTCCATGGTGCCAACACTTAGTCAAATATTTTTAATTTTTTTCCCCCTTGGACATGTGGCAGGATCCAATTCATCGGCGGGCCTACGGGGTGAAATATTCCTTTTGAAATTTTTCCAAACACTTGGTAAAAATTCCAAGTTTTTCTCTGACCTCCGCCACTTTGTAGCGACATGTGGCCTCATCTTATTAGTGGGCCTTTCGGTGAAAAATTTCCCACAAAACCTCCGCCCAGCCATAACTTCAAAAATACATGGAGTTAGGAGGGAAACTTTACCTTTCTTGAAAGCTAAAAAAAGCTCTATCCAATGGTGCCATTTTGAAGGTCTTGAGTTCTGAAAATCGAAAATTATGACCGAGGCACAAGAGAGGGAAGGGTGAAGAGAGTTAGCCACAAAATGAGCAAGGGCTCGGTTTGGATAACATTAGGATAGCCAGACCTACACATTTTGGTTTTAGATGGGTGAGATGACCATCACCCATGAGGACATATATATGATCCTCAAGTTCTGATTACAGGGACCTGATATAGATCACCCCATAAGAGTAGCAAAAAGAGGGCCCTAGTATGATTATATGGGGATAGGGTAGATGATGCAGAGATAGTGTCTAGGGCTATGAGGACAGCCTTATAGTACTAACAAGATGACCCTTAGAGAAAATTGATAGCCACGATTCGAGATGGCTATCTCATACTATGCATTCCCAGTTTCGAAGGTGGACGGTTCCCACTACTCCCTTGGCCCCATGTCTGCTATATCCTAGATTTCATGCGAGGTTTTACATTTGCTTTGACGCATTATTAGCACATATATATTATGAGCTGTGGATGTATACCATAGGTAGGTGGAGCGGGATATACGTCGAGTTTTTTGCTCCATTATTGGGCATATGAGCATATATCAGTGATCAGGCCATATGGGCTTCCATGAATGCTAGGAGCGGGGGAGCCCTTGAGTATGGATTTCAATGATGGTAGGTAGACATGGCCCGGGGAGATCCTCGAGTGGTATTCGAGAGATTCAAGACTCTAACACCAACACGGGTTATATAGAGACCATCAAGAGTCTATCCGATATGGACCGGATAGGAAACCCATCCAGTGGAGCCGAGATGCGATAGAGTGGTCATGGGTTGTAGGCCAAAGCTCTTAGAGTAAGTCATGTTTATACGGTGATGAGGCAATTTGGTTTGATTTAGATCATCCCAACTATATATATGCCATACAAATGGGATAGCAAGGAGACATACTTTCCTATATTGATCTCAGTAGATCCACTCAGGGAGGCCCCACCTCCCACAGATGATGATGATGATGTAGGATTGGATGAGGGATACGAGGTGTGGTACCATGCGGAGCTGCCACAACATCTCCCGGCATCTACGAGGCATGCGAGAGAGATCTAGCGGTAGTTCTAGAGATACTTGATGGAGAGCATGCTACCTTGATACAAACATAACAGACTACCCTCGAGGAGATTAGGAATTTGACAGAGGAGAGGGACACCTTGATACAAGAGAGACACCGCTCATTAGGAGTGGGATACAGTGATCCAATAGAGAGATCGATATCACAGGCACAAGGAGGCCCTTAGGGCCAAATGCGGTGTACTGAGCACCGCCTCGGTCGAGTCGAGGCATAGGGTGCGGTAGTAGAAGGACCACCACCACTAGTAGTGCCATTGTGAGCACCTAATATGGTGAGTCTGAGTACCTATCAGGATCTCCTTGCCAAGGTGAGATATTATGAGGATGCCTTGACACAACATGCCCCATATGTGCCTCGGTATGGAGTGAGGAGGAGGACAGCGATAGCTACTTCCGGTGGTACTTCAGAGGGTGTGAGCACTAGGGGAGATCGAGGAGGTGGTAGGGCCACGGCAGCGGGAATCTCTAGCTCTGTAGGAGATGGTCAGGAGAGACAACCCAGGACTAGTGGAGGGAGGAGGAGATAGTGTTTTCCACCTATCTGATTTTACTATATAGATGTGATACTTTGTAGAGATATACTGATGTAGAGATATGATGATGTAGCCTCGATTTGAAGGCATTTTTGGATACGATGTATACGGCTTGATTGGAAGCCATACCTTCTTTTGTACAGATAGATATATGTATATATATTTATCATTTTGGTGTCATGTGATTATACTCATGCATTTAATTTTGATATATAGGGATGGATTTTATGGATAGATGTTATGAAATTTTGATGGACATAGATGTGATTTGATATGAATGTTATAGATGATAGATGAATAAATGTGATTTGATTGATTTGTCATGGATAAATGGTTGATTAAATAAACATGTTTAAGATGTGAATTCAATTAAATGATATAGATAGATGGATTCATATGTGTTTTTAATACATGCTTTGATGTTTTTTAGATGAAGTAGATAAGATGAGCATAGATAGATGATAGATTTGATTGAGTAAATTAACATGTTAAATGTTAATTTAACTGGATGAACAACAAACAAACATGGGAAATGACTTTTGGAATGGGAAGTGATGTAATGATATTATCCCTTTAGAAATAAAAATCACTACACCTAGATAGGAAAAAGAATGATAAGTTAGGCCCATAACCGACCATAAATAGAGACCTTGATGGTAAATCGAAAGACAATGCACACAAGGCCATAGACGTAGATAAAATAAAACTGACACTAGTTAGTCGCAAACCAGATCTAGGAGGTAGATAAGGATGAGAGATAATTATACATCTCATCAGAACACATGAAGGATTAAATATGTGCCCATATGGGGAAAACATGATCTCCATATGATCGAAAAGGTCTCATATCACAAACTTCATGATTTTTTTATTTATTTTTGATAGAAAAGAAAACTGATCGATGTAGGAATTTTGCTAGATATACAAAGACCGATCCATACGGAAGTCTTTCAAAGATTCTAAAAAGTGAAAAAACTAGCCAATAAAGGAATTTTGTTACTATAAAGACTGAAAATACCATAAAACAAATAACCTTCATTCAAGGGAATGGTCTGTATTTTGATTTTGATGGTAGCCATCCTTCAAGGAATGGTCTATATTTTTGATTTTATTTGATGAGGCATGTATAGCTGTCCTTCGAGGGATCAGTCTATCTTTTTGGGACTAGGATTTCATCTCTTTTTTTCTCTCTTTGTTTTAATCTTTGGAAGAAGCTGAGTTTAGACCAGATAGATCAGATAGAGGGGAAGAAAACGTATATAAGCACGTACTCATGCCCCCAAGTAGATTTGATCAAGATGAATACCTAGGGTAGATGAAGTAGTGATTAAGGTATTCCTACCATGAGAAGGAACAAATCCATAAGGAAAATGCCATGAGTAGAGCCGCAGTACTCATATTTAAGGTATAAAATAAATAACGCAGAAAACCACATAGTTCCGAATCACTACAAAATGCACGACTGGTTGCAGATGGATGAAAGATCTATTTTGTGACTAAGATCATGTAAGATAGATTTTAACAGTAGAAGGGCCTTAGATGTAAAGCATTAAGAGGCTCCATTTCAGGTATACCATCAATGGAAGACAAGTGATAAGCCCTGGACCCATACTTGAGTGATAACGTACAGTCCCATCCAGTTAGGAGAAAACTTACCATGTTGACTTCGTTCCAGAGTAGTGACATTTTAGTTTTCTTTAAGAACAACATCACCAACTTGGAAGTCACGCTGCTGAAAATGCTTGTTATAAGCATGCTTAACACACTCAAGATAGACTTGATGATGTTCAAGAGCGTTAAGGTGATGTTCATCTAACAACTCAAGCTGTGCTAGACGGTTTTGATGATAGTCCTCATCAGAGACAAACTCTCTGAGAGAGACGCAAAGAGAAGGAATCTGGACTTCTAAAGGAAGGACAACCTCGACCCATAGATGAGAAAGAAAGGAGTAGTTCCAGTAGGGGTACGAATGCTAGTCCAATAAGCCTAGAGAGCAAAGGTATGTGTAAGTGCTAATCCCTACCAGGTTGACTAGTTACCTTTGTGAGGATATTACGCAAAGTTTTATTAGAAGCCTCAACTTGATCATTAGATTGTGGATAGTATGGAGAAGAAAAGTTGAGTTTAATATTGAAGGTGTCACAAATTTTCTGCAAATATTTATTTTTGAAAGACTTGTCATTATTTGTAACGCATTTATGAGGAACACCAAAGCAAAAAATGATGTGTTGATAGACAAAATCAACAATAGGTTTAGCTTTGGTCGATGAAAGAGGAATAGCCTCCACCCATTTAGTGAAGTATTCTATGGTAGTAATGATAGAGTGATGTCACTGTGAAGAGCGTGGATTGATGAGGCCAATGAGATCAAGACCCCATTGTGAAAAAGGCCACAAATCTGCTGCGGGGTTGCGAAGTCGACTAGGGATATGTGTGAGATTAGCATGTTGTTGACACTTGACACATTTCTTGACATAGTCGTAGCAGTATTGATTAAGAGAAGGCTGGTAATAGCCTAAACATAGGATGTACTTAGCCATGGCCAAACTACCAAAGTGTCCACCACAAATACCTTCGTGGACCTCCTGAATGGCTTTAGATGATTCAGGGGTTTTGAGGCACCGAAGCAAAATACCATCAAAGCCATGTTTGTAAAGGATTCCACCCATAATAGTATAGCAGTTTACACATTGGATAAAATATCTTCTACCATTGGAAGTCAGATCTAGAGGAAGCACTGAACATGATAGATAATAAAAATGTGTTGATACCACTCATCTTAAGTGTCAATTCTGAAAATGTTGATTGAAGTCAACTGCCTAAGATGAGATGGTTGGTCTAAATGTTGAACAACCACATAAAGTTGTGAGTCTTCAGTGAATGGAGGAATAAGTGAGGCTAAAGAAGCCATCATATCTGCAAATTGGTTTGCAGTGTGAGGAATAGCCTAGATAGTAAATTTATCAAAATATTGAAGCTGAAAGAGAACGATATCATGATATTTTTGAAGGATATCATTTTTACACTGATATACTCTAGTGAATTGATTAACGATGAGCTTAGAGTCACTGAAGATGTCGATATGGTGAGTGCCAAGATTAATGGCATTTTGAAGACCTAAAATAAGGGCTTCATACTTGTCCATATTATTGGTACATTCAAAGTTAAGCTTGTGTGCAACGGGTATAGGTGCACTGACGAGGAATCATGACAAAACCTGAACCTCCCCTTGCTTACACTTGAACCCATCAAAGAAGAGTTTTACTTTAAAAGGAGACATACCAAAATCGATTTGTTTGATGTAATCATCGGGAATTGAGCGAGGGGTACTTGAGTGTCTGGAAGAGGAGTATCATCTAATTGATCCATAGTGACTGACCCTTGATAGATTTCTATGAAATGAACTCAAGGTCAAACTCATCATGAGCATGAGCTAAGGAGTGATACGATCATTATGATAAGGTTTTTCATGAATTGTATTGAGTGGATTGACACTCGTAACAATGTAGGTTTTATGATTAAGGAGGTAATGAAAAATTTTAGAAGTTGTGAAGAAGAGAGCACAACACGCTTTTTAGCTTCGGAATAGGGTGTTTCATACTCATAAAGAGTGTGACTGATATAATAGATGATTTGTTCTTTACCATTAGCATCCCGATATGAGATCATGGCTCCTAGAGCATGACCATCACGAAATATAAAGATAGAATGGCTCCCCCTCACGTGGAGGTGTAAGCATAGGTGGAGAAAGAAGATAAGCTTTGAGATCATCAAAGGCTTTTTGGAAATGCTCATCCCATTCAAAATGAACGTTTTTTTACGAGAGGAGATGATGAAAAGATTGAAAATGTTCCGAAAGTCTGCGAGATAAAATGACATACTTGATTGAAGGTGTCCTTGAAGACCATGGAGTTACTTTAAGTTGGAAGGGGAATCATCTCAAGGATAGCCTTTATTTTTGTGGGATCAACTTTAGTGCCCCTAATATAAATGATAAATCCTAAGAGTTTACCGGTGAGAATTCCAAACACGCATTTAGATGGATTTAGGTGAAGATAAAAATGAATGATTCTCTCAAAGAGAGGTGCAAGAATGAGAAGATGATCCTGATGGTGTTTGGACTTACCGAGGAGGTCGTCGACGTAATCTTGTAAAGTTTTGTGTAAGAGGTCATCGAAGATGTAGGTCATTGACCATTGATAAGTTACTCCTACATTCTTAAGACCGAAGGACATGATGCGATAACAAAAATTCCCCAAGGGGTTATCAAGGAAGTCTTATGTTGGTCCTCTGGTGTGATGAGAATTTGATTATAACTAGAGAAACCATCCATCGAGATAGCCTCTCATGACCTGCAATTAAATCCATGAGTTGATTGATATTAGGTAGAGGAAATTGTCTTTCGGACAAGCAAGATTAAGATCCCTAAGTCGGTGCAAATTCAAAATTTCCCACTAGTTTTGGTTACTTGGTAATACATTTGAAACCCATTGTGGATAGTCAATGGGTTGGATGAAGTTAGCGAAAGCAAGCACTATAACTCTTCTTTGAAAAGTAAAGCTACACGAGGATGCATTTTACGTAATTTTTGTTTAACTGGTTTGATGTCTGGAAGAGTAACAATATTATGGACTATGATGTTAGGATCGAGGTGTTGGTATCCGATTTAATCTCCTTCATCACTTGAATAGCATCGGGAACTTACACAAGACACTCAAGGGTAGATAGATGTTTTGTATGTCATATGTAGCCGGGATACACCTATTTTCTTGTTTTCATTCAAGAATATAGGGAGTGGATAGCACCTTAAAGAGGTTTTTGATCTAACCCTCACTATTTTAGGTTGTGCCTATCAACCAAGGCAAGAGAACCTATATTACAGCCCTTATATGGTAAGGAGATGGAGATGTCCTTGTGTTTTGCATATTATATGGAAGAGGCTTTGTGAAAACATGATCAAGTATCCATTATCCAAACTCAAAGGATTTGTCACTACTAAATGATGGAAATGCTCTAAAAAAAGCTAGAGCTGTTAAAGACGTGATAAGACCCTAATCAACTTTGTGCATTTTAGTGAAAGGATTGAATTACATTGTGGAAACACAATGCAAATGTAGGGGTATTAGAGGTAGGATGAGTTAGTCTAAAATGAAATTCTAATGAGATATGTTGGAACAAGAGTAGTTAGGAGTCATCACCTTCTTTGGGAAACTTTGCAAATGAATTACAACACCTAAACAATAGAGATGTTTCAATGAATCTGAAGTGCTCTTTCAACAAGGATGTGTGCACACATGGATGCCCAAATCTACACTATTCCATACAAACTTTGATAACCTACCACAAAGGCTTGAAGAAAAATACCAATGAAGCATCCAGGAATCCCTATTTAATCATGACCTAAGGTGCACCCAAAGGTTTACAGACAGTCTCATTAATCAAGGACAGTAAGATGATTTTAAATCTATTTATCTTCTATTAGATGAAAGCTCTTCTGAATACAAGATTGCAAATGCCATTAAACCATCAACCAAAAATGAGACCCTGTATGATCAGAGAGATCCTAAACACAAGATTGCAACATGAGCATGAAACACAAATTGAAAACATACTGAAATATAAGTGTATGCAAGCTTTGCCAAGAGATAAAACTAGTTGATCCAAGAATTTGATCAAATATATCAGCAAGGGAATGTTATTTAGATAATATCAAAGCTTTTTGATGGCTTTACAGCTGAAACCAACTCAACATGATGAACATTTGATGCAAACAGGAATAAAAAATGGCCTTCAGTGCAATTTTTGCAAAAGAAATGGAAAACTTCCAATTTTTCACATGAAAATTCTTCTCTTCCTCCAAAATTCTTAATAGACCCTATAAAATGCCTCCAAATTACATGATATACCCTCTGCCAGCTTGGATCCTTGCATCCCAAGCAAAGAATATGCCCAAGGGATCGATTTGTTACAAAACCCTATCCATTTGATGAAAAATGATATAAAACTATAAAACAGCTCGCCAAATGCCAGAGATGCACAAATATTTTAAAATATTGCATGAACTCAGATCCTTATCCATCCTAGGGTCATGTTTTTGGCATTCCACCATGCTAGCATGCATTTGTAATCATTTTCTACCTTTTTCCCCTATAATTTTTAACTCTGCAACTTTAATTTTTTATCTTTCACGTGTTTTACAGTGAGAAAGAAAAATATTTCACGCAAAACACTATAGGACATCAAATCAGCTCAAAATAATGGTGCCACTATTCTCAAAAGGCTGAGGGGATGCAGATTCATATAAAATTTCATGTGAATAAGTACAAAAATAACAATTCCAAGCATCTTGGAGCCCCAATAGCGCTTTAAAAAATGAAAATGCCCAGTGCCATTGATTAAAACCAACTTTAAATCTCTACCCTCCATGTGCCAAATTTAAATGAACTTCAAAAATGCCAAAATTACCTTTTTCCTTTGAATAAGGTGGGACACGTGTCCAAATACCATTGGACCGGGACTTCCTTTTTAAAATTTGCATTTGCGACCCCTTTTGACCTCGAGAAATTTTTGAAATTTTTCCCCGCTTGCCCCCTGAACGTGCCACATGTCCTCCTGTGGGCCCTACTAAAAACCATGGGCCAAAATGATGACTTTGCTCCTTTTTTGAGAAAGGAAAATTTTCTCAACAATCTCCACGGGCCCGAACACCCACTGCCTCTTCTGCCACATGTCTCTGTCTCATTGGATGTGGAGTTGACCCTTCAAAATTGCCTTTAAACCTCCGGAAGCTCAAAAACCATTACAGGTCCGCGCTCTTCCATCTCTGCTTTTGAAATGTGCCATGTGTCACCCCATCATTTGATGTGGGGGAACACATTCAACTTTCCCCTCGTCGAGGCCACAGACAAGCTTTTTGGTTTTGGGATTTTTACCAAAATTTGTAAATTTTTCAACATTTCTCCCATGCTCAAAATCCCCGCCAAGTCTGGGACACGTGTCCACTTTTCATTCGTCACGGGCTTCCAAGCCAAAATTTTCTTTTTACCTTGTGAAGTTTAAAACTTCAAATTTCTCCAAACCTCCGCCCCTCCATTTCATCCCCTGCATATGTGTCACTTTCCTATTCGATATGGGCCTCTAGGTCGAAATTTTCCTTAGGCATTTTGAAGCCAAAATCTTCAAAAAAATTCAACTATTCGCCTCTCCATGTTGACTCTCCTAGACGTGTGTCACCATCCCATTGGGCACGGGCTTTCGAGCTAAATTTTTCCTCTAGCATTTTGAAGCCAAAATTTTCAAACTCTTCTAAGTCCCCACTTTTCCGGTCGACCTCCTGGACACGTGTCACCCTTCCATTGGGCATGGGCCTCTAGGTCAAAATTTTCCATGACGTTTTGAGCCAAAAATTTGAAAAAATTTTAACTCCACCACCACCCACTTGATCCTCCCATGCCACGTGTCATCATACCATTGGGCGCGGGCCCTCGGAGAAAAAATGACATTGAGAATTTTTCAAAAATTGAAGGAAATTTTAAGTGACCCCCGCCACCCGCCGGTTCATCTAACCAATCGAAACATGCCACATAGGCATACAGGTTGCAATAATAAAATTGACGGGTAGAACACACCCGTACGACCGTCAATACGCCAAAAATGTAGAATATGCCCTAGAAATCAGAAATTTTAACAAGGAAGGCAGATTCCATTATTTCAAACCAACTAAACCATTTTTTGAGATCATTTGCAACCTTGAGATTGGGGAAATACTTGCTCGAATTCAGAATTTGATCAATTTCAAATTCATTCATGATTTGACAAAGGAGAAATGACACAACCCGCAAAAATGAGGAAACTAGGGTAGATTTGGGGGGGAAAAATGGATTTTGTTTCAATTCAGGGCAAAATAATAACATTGAAGGCACTCTGAAGGCATTCAACTAGAAAAATGAGTTGCAGGTCACCCACTTGAGCAAATGAAATGCTTTGGAACAAAAAATGGAACATGGAAATTAGGGAAAATGTGCAAACCCAGAAATTGTACCAACATTGGCTCTTGCTTGGGGATGGGCACTCCCAACGAGTGCCACAAGATCATAATGTAGACCAAGTGCCAAAATCCATTGGGCAAGGAGTCAAAACATGTAGAGCAGCCCAAAAACTAGAATTTTCACCAAAAATGGACCAAGAAAACTAGACCAACCATGGTTGCCAAGGACAAAAGGGAAAACCATGAGACAACAATAGCAAAAAGACAAAACAAAAACAAGGACTATACAAAATGTACAACTTGTGCATACCTCACATGGGGATTTAATTTAAGAAATGTTTTAAATGTCTTCCATTAATAGGCAGCTCCAACAAATCCCCATCCAAATCCTTGAGAAAAAAATCTATTTTCTCCAATCTTGATATCAATGGCATAAGGGCCCATCCATAGAGCATCAAACTTGCCATGATTTCCCTTGTCTTCTTGCTTAATATCCCATGGAAAAACTAGATCTCCAACACTAAAGGCTCTAGGGGTGACTTTCTTATCAAACAACTTCTACAATTTCTCCCTAAATCTGACATGCTTTTGATGAGAAGCTCTCCTTTCTTCATCCAACTCAATGATCTGATTGATTCTTGATTCATATGGGCCATGTTCTTGATCTTCCAATTGCTAGGAAAACTGAAAAGTGGATAATTGTAGGTGTAATGGTATCGAGCCCGAGTTCCATACACCAATTCAAATGGACTTTTACCAGTTGCTCTTTTTGGAGTTATTCTATCAGCCCATACTACAAATTTCAACTATTCTCCCCACTTCTTCTTGTTGATTTCCAAGGTTCTTCTAATGATCTTGAGCAAGTTCTTGTTACTTGATTCAGCTTGTCCATTACCTTGTGGATTATAGTTTGAAGAATAAGTCAGATTTATCCCATATTCACTACACATTGCCATCAAAGGCTTGGCTCTAAAAACATAGCATTATCAGATACAATCTTAACTATAACTCCAAACCTATATATGATATGATTCAACAAGAAATCCATTACCACTTGGTGTGTTTTCTTTCTAGATGGAATTGCCTCAACCCATTTTGTAAAATAATTAGTTGCTACAAGGATCCATTTGTAACCAGCACTAGAAGGATCTAAAATATCACCAATAAAATCCATTCCCCATTGTTTGAAAGGAGCTTTAATTGATACAAGCTGCAAAGGAAGGGAGCTTGAAGCTTTCAATCTTCTTGAGAAGCGTTGGTAACTATCACATCTTCTAACTAGCCGGTTTGCATCTTTAAAAGAGTTGGCCACCAATAACCAGCTCTTAAAATCTTATGTGTTATCACTCTCCTAGAAAAATTTCCTCCACAAACTCCCCCATGGAAATCAACAGTCAACTTGGAGCTTCATCTTCAGTTATGTATTTCAAGAGAACACCTTCGGGGGTTCTTCCAAGCCAATTACCCAAGGTCATTATGATATATTTATGCGAAGCTAGCTTGAGGGTTCTTTTCTAATTTGTATTAAGTGACTGGAACAACATAGGTTCTTGAGGTAGTAGACCACATCCTTGTACCACTCGAATTCATCAATTTGTCAAGAACATCTGCCCTTTCTTCCCTTAGCTGATTCACTTCTACATTCAAAGCAAATTACTCTTAGCCATGAGTTTGGCAAGACCTAAACCTCTTACCACTTTGTTGTTTGGATATCCATATCATACCCTTGTAATTTTTGACCCATCTACATCTCTTGCTTGATATCTCCATGTCTAATAAGATGTCTTTAACCATGGTGTGGGGAACATAAGAAAAAACCTTTGAACTCAAAATGTAGGGCCTGAAAATCTTTGTTGCTTTCACTAATGCAAATGCGTGTTTCTCCATAATTGTGTACTTTAGTTCAGCTGCTTATAAATCCTTGCTAAAGAAAGCAATAGGCCCCTCAACTCCATTTTCATCCTTTTGTATCAAAACTAAAGCAATAGTAAATTCATATGCAAAAGAAAAGATTTGGAAAGGCATCTTATAGTTTGGAGCTGCCAAAACAGGTGCATGCTTGAGTGCATCCTTTATTCCTTCAAAAGCTTGGATGGAAGCCTTTTCCCACTTAATAACTTGATCCTTTCTTAGCATGTTTGTGATTGGAAGAGTTAACTCAGCAAAATTGGAGACAAAACTCTCCTAATGAAATTGATTTGGCCAAAGAAAGATTGGATACCTTTCTTGGTTCTTGGAATAGGCACCTTGCTGATTACTTCCACTCTCTCAAGGTCTATCATAACACCTTCTTTGGACACAATATGTCCCAGCAACTTGGCCTTTTTCATGCCAAAATGACACTTCTTTGGATTAAGTGAAATGCCATACTCTCTACATCTGATCAACATCTTTTCTAGGTGTTGCAAATGGTCTCCTTGCTGCCTCGAAAAAATAGTCACATCATCTTGGTAAACTGCTATGAATTCATTGATATAACCAGCAAAGGAAACATCCATCACCCTTTGAAAATTATCACCAGCATTCATCAATCCAAAAGGCATCCTTACAAAAACATAAGTCCCCCAAGGAGTAGTGAAGGTTGTCTTAAGTCTTTCTAATTCTTTGACAACTACTTGATTGTATCCGGAGAAACCATCCAAAGTAGAAAGCATCTCTAACCCTATCACAAGCTACAACATATTCTCCATGTTTGGAAAAGGATAGTTTTCCTTCATAGATGCTTTGTTTAGATTCCTAAAATCCACACAAAGCCTGATATCACCATTCTTCTTTCTAACTGGCACAAGGTTGGCAACCCAAGAAGAGTATCTAGTAGGCTAAATGATGCCACCATCTCTCAATTTATTCAACTCTTCTTACATTTTCATGGAAAGAAGTGGGTTAATAGGCCTTTTTTTTTCTAAATGGCTTGGTTTTGGCCTCAAGAGGGATCTCATGCTGAAATAAATCTTCTCTATATGCCTTCAGCTCTGAATAAGACCAAGCAAGGTAGTCTTGATATTTATTTAAAAGTTGGGCATAGGACTGCTTTCTCCTCTTTCTTTGAGATGGCTTCCCAAATAGATCTTCGTTGGCTTGTTTTTATTTCCCAAGTTTTTCTCTTCCACATCTCTTGAAGAAAACTATTTTCTAGTTATGATGCAATTGACATTGCTAAAATTGGATTCAAGTGCAACAAGACCTTTAGGAATGGTATTTGTTTTCAATTGTATAATATCCTTGTCGAACAAAGTTTTTGTACCTTCTTTCATGCATACCAATGGTTCCCAATCAATATTTTGACCAAAAAATCTCCTTGGCATTGTGATAATCTCAACACTTGTGCATCATCATCAAAAATCTACCAATGTCTCACATTATCTGGGATAGCTGGCCTTGTTAGCACCTCACCGTTATATTCACAAAAAGGTGAAATGGTGCAATTTTCGAATCTAGAACCAAGGACAGCAAGCTTATCAACAATAGCATTAAGACTTCTATCATGGTAAATAATGTTAAAGGATTCAAATATTTCAATCAAGTCCCAAACAACATGCTTATATTGTTTCATATGCTGATTTTTTGTAGCATACAACTTTCTTACTTGCTTGACAACCAGCTCTGAATCTCCTTTAGCAACAATATCCTTTACTCCATATTTCCATGCAATCCTTAATCCCAATAATAATGCCTCATACTCAGCAATGTTGTTAGTGCACTCAAAATTGAGCTTGAAGGAAAAAGGAAACTCTTCTAAACTAGGAGAAACCAACACTATACCAGCACCATTGCCAAATTTGGAGCAAGCTCCATCAAATAGTAATGTCCATGGAGAACCTACCATACCAAGGCACTTTGATTTGTCCATCTTATTCTCTTTTCCATCAGCAAAACCAATGAATTTTTCAACATCTACATCAGCAAACAACACTTCATAAGAAGCATTGTTGGGATCTTCAATCAAGTGTAACATCTTCTTTTCACCATAGAGTTTGACAAGGCTTCCCTCAATGGGAATGGTGGCAAAAGACATGTCCATTTGAACACTACCACCAACACTTGCAGCCCACTTTATTGACAAAAGCATACCCCATTTGGCAGGGCAATCAACAATTACAACATCAAGTTTTAAATTCTTACCCGATAGGTTGCAAGCTGCACTACTAAACCTTTCACACAACCAACAACCGGCACTTCCCTTGAATCCATGGCTATACACTTCCCATATGCTGTTGTCACTTTGATATCCAACTCATTCATGACTTCTAGAGGCATGACATTACATGATGCACTGAATCAAACATGCAATTGTGAAGTAGCCTACCTTTAATGAGAAAAGTTGTGAAAAATGGATCAACATTCAATTGGGAATCAACCAAGGATGCCTCTCCAAGATCTTCCATTGGTGGTGGTGTTTCAAGGCTAGTAATGATTTGAAGAGGATTCTCAACAACATTTATATTTCTGCTTGGGGCATCCTTTTCTTCTTTCAATCCCAAGTATTCAAAAGCTCTTTTCTTATGTTCAGGAATCCTAAGCAATTCAATAATGGGAACACTCACTTTAATTTGGCTCAATTCCTGGGCTATATCATATAGAACATTCTTTGGCAAAATAGCATTGGAAGAGAAACAAGAAGGTTCATCAGATGGAGAAGTGTTCTTAGCGGCCTGGGCATGAAGAGGACTAATATTCTTGCATGGGACAGCAGGGTTCTTGGCAATTGTTTCTTTTATAGGATTATCTTTGGGAATGCTTATGAGCAAGGGTGTCTTTGATTTAGCTTAAGGACCAAATCCCCTCACAAATTTACTTATAGTATTGTACTCCTTTTCTTGGCTAACTACAACATTCATTAACAATTTTCTATCTTCCTCTGAAGGAATACCACCATCATACTTCTTGATCATTAAAGCCCTTAGATATTCAAATTCATTATTAGGAATTTAAAAATACTGAACTACATCTACATCATGAACTTGAGGAAGAAAAAGAAATGGTACCCTCTTTATGCAATCCCAAAAGGTTGCAACAGTCCTTGCACTTATCACATATGTTGATGTTACTTTGCTTGTTGTGAGCTGAAGAGCTACCCATCATACATATGTCATCATCCATTTCATTCTCATTATCATCATCAATACCTTTCTGTCCATTTCACATGGAGGATGAGAAAGAAAACACCTATCACACCAATCCATATCAGCAATGTCTTGAACACAGTAGCAACTCTAGCGATTAGAGGAGTCGGGCACCACTCTATTTTCACATGCTTGGGATTGTCTACTTGCAGATCCAGATGGGCCCTTTACCTCTATCATCTTGTCTTTGATCACCTCTAGGATGATTGCCAAATCTATCATGGTTTTGAGTTCTTTGCTGTCCTTGTGAACTTTGCCCAATTCCTTTCTCAACCCGGGCTAACTTGTAAGAAATTTCTTTAACAGCCCCTACCAAATTCTTGACAACATCTTCTAAATCAGCACCCTTGCTAGCTTGAGGCTTCTCAGGGTTTATCAGCTTCACACCATCCCTCTTAAGTGGTTTACCAATAGCCTTGATATTATTTTCAATTTGAAGTGCCATGGTGAAAGCTTGTCTCAAGTTTGTAGGATTTTTGTCTCTCAAGTAATAGGCTACCTTTTTATCAAATGCATCTACGTATTTGATCAAGCAAGATTCATCACAAGGCCTCAAAATGACAGGAAACCTTCTCAATGTTTTATTAAATCTTGTATTAAAGTCATGAACAATCTTATTAGGGTTCTTCTTGATGTTCTCAAACTTAGATAGAAGGAATCTTGGATCTATTTTGTCTCGTATTGTAATCTAAATGCATTACTCATCTCGGTACATGAATCAATAAAGTTATCGGGCAAAGCTTTGTACCAATCTCTTGCATCTTCCTCAAGTGTATGGATAAATAACTTAATAAACACATCCTCAAATTCTATCTCAAAATATTCCATCATGTTAACAAAGAGTTTGAGATGTTGATCTCCAGATAATGGCATTGTTACCTTGGAATTTTGCTAACCTATTTATCACATCTTGTGGGACAACATTTGGATAACCATCCATTCCTCCAAAATTTATAGGACCAAAGGTGTTAACAACAAATGGAGGTCTAGGCTGAGCCATATTGTTTGGTGGGGGTGATCTTGGAGGTGAAACAAGCTGATGAGGAGTAGTAATAGGTCTGATTGGAATAGATGAATGATTTCTAAAATGAAAACCCCCCAATGGCTCTTTCTCTTGATAAACTTTAGCAAACTTAAAAACCACAGAAGCATATTTAGGAGCACATTTTTAAATACACAAGAAGGTCCCTCACCTGATGGAGAATGAAAATCAGCAAGAATATTTCCTAAATCAGATCTACTTGAAGAAGAATTATAATCTTCAATAATAGGCTACTCTCCTTCAAATTCAACTATGGGGATTTCTTTTCTTGCAACCAAATCACCAACCACTTTCCACACTCTTCTTCCCTCTAGTTCTGAGCTTCTTGATTTGGTGAGAAACTTCTTAGAAGATTCCTTGATGAAGAGGGATCTCCTTCCCTCCAGATTTGATAGATTTAAACAATAAGTTTCAAATGACAAAAATGTGTAAGACAACTGGTAGTTCAAGATCCAAACAGCATGGAGTCGCCACTAAGGATTTTCACCTTAGTTGTGCAAGAAAACACTAAAATGTCCTGTCAAATGTATTCTATGACTAAAAAATTTGCAAGGATTCACAAATAAGATCTTCTTCTTTTTAATTCAACCAAAAACAATGCATCCAAATCATATAAATTCTTGGTAAATGAGAAGAGCAAGCTGAGTTTGAAATCATTTTTACCCAAAACATGTAGATCCGAAGTATGAAATGATATCTCAAAATGTAACAGCTCAAATAATTAATCACACAAATGCTCAAACTTTTCAAATACTTCAAAACCACCAAGAAATTCTAAGAATTCCCCAACAACGACGCCACTCGGGTGTTGGTATCAATATTTAATCTCCTTCATCACTTGAACAACGTCAGGAACTTGCACAAGACACTCAAGGTTAGATAGATGTTTTATATATCATTTGTAGCTTGGGATGCACCTATCTGCTTGTTTGCATTCAAGAATTGAGGGAGTGGATAGCACCTTCAAGAGGGTTTTGATCTAACCCTCACTATTTTAGGTTGTGCCTATCAACCAAGGCAAGAGAACCTATATTGTAGCCCTTATATGGTAAGGAGATGGAGATATCCTTGTGTTTTGCATATGATATGGAAGAGGCTTTGTGAAAACATGATCAAGTATCCATTATCCAAACTCAAAGGAGTTATCACTACTAAATAATGGAAATGTTATCAAAACAAAGCTAGAGCTTTTAAAGACATGATAAGACCCTGATCAACTTTGTGCATTTTAATGAAAGGATTGAATTCTTTTGTGGACACACAATGAAAATGCAAGGGTATTGGAGGTAGGATGAGTTAGTCTAAAATGAAATTCTGATGAGAGATGTTGGAACAAGAGTAGTTAGGAGTCATCACCTTCTTTGAGAAACTTTGCCAATGAATTACAACACCTAAACAACAGAGATGTTTCAATGAATCTGAAGTGCTCTTTCAACCAGGATGTGTGCACACATGGATGCCCAAATCTACACTATTCCATACAAACTTTGATAACCTGCCACAAAGGCTTGAAGAAAAATACCAATGAAGCATCTAGGAATCCCTATTTAATCATGACCTAAGGTGCACCCAAAGGTTTACAGATAGTCTCATTAATCAAGGACAGTAAGATGATTTTAAATCTATTTATCTTCTATCAGATGAAAGCTCTTCGAATAAAAGATTGCAAATTCCATTAATCCATCAACCGAAATGAGACCTTGTATGATCAAAGAGATCTTATACACAAGATTGCAACATGAGCATGAAACACAAATTGAAAACATACTTTGAAATATAAGTGGATGCAAGCTTTGCCAAGAGATAAAACTAGTTGATCCAAGTGTTTGATAAAATATATCAGCAACGGAATGTTATTTACACAATCTCTGAGATTGTTGATGGTTTTACAACTGAAACCAACTCAACATGATGAAAATTTGATGTAAACAGGAATCAAAAATGGCCCTCGGGTAGTTTCGCAAAAGAAATGGAACACTTCTAGTTTTTCACATGAAAATTCTTCTCTCTTCGTCCAAAATTCTTAACGAGACCCTACAAAATGCCTCAAAATTATGATATACCCTCTACCAGCTTAGATCCTTACATCCCAAGAAAATAATATACCCAAGGGATCGATTTGGTACAAAACCCTATCCATTTGATGAAAAATGATATAAAACTGTAAAAAAGCTTGCCAAATGCCAGAGATGCATAAATATTTTAAAATATCGCATGAACTCAGATCCTTATCCATCCCAAGGTCACATTTTTGGCATTCCACCATGCCATCATGCATTTTTAATCATTTTCTACCTTTTTCCCTTATCATTTTTAACTCTGCAACTTTAATTTTTTACCTTTCACGTGTTTTACACGGGCTGAGATAAATATTTCACAAAAAACACTATAGGACATCAAATCAGCTCAAAAGAATGGTGCCATTGTTCTCGGAAAGGCTGAGGGTATGCAGATTTATATAAAATTTCATGTGAATAGGTGTAAAAATGACGATTCCAAGCATCTTGGAGCCCAAATGGCGCCCAAAAAACAAAAATGCACACTACCATTGATTAAAACCAACTTTAAATCTCTACCCTCCATGTGTCAGATTCAAATCCCTTTAAAATGCTGAAATTACCTTTTTTCCTTTGAATAAGGTGGGACACGTGTCCAAATACCATTGGACAGGGCCTTCCCTTTTAAAATTTGCATTTGCGACCCGTTTTGACCTCAAAATTTTTTTGAAATTTTTCCCGCTTGCCCCCTTACAGAACATGCCACGTGTCCTCCTGTGGTCCCTACTGAAAACCATGGGTCAAAATGATGACTTTGCTCCTTTTTTGAGAAAGGAAATTTTTCTCAATAATATCTGCAGGCCCGAACCCCTGCTGCCTCTTCTGCCATGTGTCTCCATCTCATTGGATGTGGAGTGACCCTCCAAAATTGCCTTTAAACCTCTAGAAGCACAAAAACCATTATGGGTTCATGCTCTTCCATCTCTACTTTTGAAATGTGCCATGTGTCACCCCATGATTCAATGTGGGGGAACACATTCAAATTTTCCCGTCGGGGCCACAGACAAGCTTTCTGGTTTTGAGATTTTTCACCAAAATTTGTAAATTTTTCAACATCTCTCCCGTGCTCAAAATCCCCGCCAAGTCCTGGGACACATGTCCACTTTTCATTCACCACAGACTTCCATGCCAAATTTTCTTTTACCCCAGAATTTTAAAACTTCAAATTTCTCCAAACCTCTGCCCCTCCATTTCATCACCCGCATACGTGTCACTTTCCTATTTGATACGGGCCTCTAGATCAAAATTTTTCCTTACGAATTTTGAAGCCAAAATCTTCAAAAAATTTCTAACTATTCACCTCTCTATGCTGACTTTCCTGGATGTGTGTCACCATCCCATTGGGCATGGGCTTTCGAGCCAAATTTTTCCTCTAACATTTTGAAGCCACAATTTTCAAACTATTCTAAGTCCCTACTTTTCTGGTCGACCTCCTGACACGTGTCGCCCTTGCATTGGGTGCAGGTCTCCAATTCAAAATTTTCCATGATGTTTTGAGCCAAAAATTTGAAAAAATTTCAACTCCACAATCACCCGTTTGATCCTCCCATGCCACGTGTCATCATACCAATGGGTGCGGGCCCTCGAGCAAAAAATTGACATTGAGAATTTTTCAAAAATTGAACAAAAATTTTAAGTGACCCCCGCCACCCGCCAATTCATCGACCAATTGAAACATGCCACATAGGCATACAGGCTGCAATAATAAAATTGACAGGTAGAACACGCCCCTACGACCGTCAATATGCCAAAAATGCAAAATATGCCCTAGAAATCGAAATTTTAACAAGGAAGGTGGATTCCATGATTCAAACCAATGAACCATTTTTTGACATCATTTGTGACGTTGAGATTGGGGAAATACTTGCTTGAATTCAGAATTTGATAAATTTCAAATTCATTCATGATTTGACAAAGGAGAAATGACACAACCCACAAAAATGAGGAAACTAGGGCAGATTTAGGGGGAAAATGGATTTTGTTTCAATTCGGGTAAAATAATAACATTGAAGGCACTCAAGGCATTCAACTAGAAAAATGAGTTGCGAGTCACCCACTTGAGCAAATGAAACACTTTAGAACAAAAATGGAACATGGAAATTAGGGTAAAATGTGCAAACCTAGAAACTGTATCAACACGAGGCCCGACATATCTTCATATGACCAAGAAAATGCTTGGCGATGGTGGGAAAGAAAGGTGGTGAAGTCTCCTAACTCCTGCAGGTTAAGAGATTGGCTAACCTTAATGATGTGATGGTATTCGAAGTCCCTATATTAAAGTCAACAGTGGCTTTCTTTGAGAAGTGTAGACATGTCGAAGGAATGGTTTTAGGAAGATAAGAATCCTCTACCCCCAGATAGGTAGGGATAGAATCATCATCCGCACAGTGGATAGTATTGATAGTGGGAGAGTCGTCTTCAACTATTTCAAGGAAGACTAATGGTATGGAAGTGGATTTTCCATTAGTCTTATAGGTTAGTGAACCTAAGGAAATGGTATTGACTAAAAAAATGTTAGGCGGGATGGAAATGGTGTCATCCACATTAAGTGATGCTTCTGACCTGACGGGAGAAGATGGTTCCTCAATGGAAAGAGGCTCATCGAGAATGGTGATGGTGGATTTTGAGAGAGGTTTGAACCCTAAACCAAATTTTTGATGTGGTTTAAGAGTTGGAATAGACACGAGGTCATGCACACCCTGTTCATACTTTCCCAAGCCAAATCCCTTCCACGTGCACCGATATAGATAAGTTTTTGTGAACGTGGGATTAGTAGACAATCAAACCCTACCGAATAAGGTTTTTCCCTAGGAGGAGAATCTAGATGATGGTGAGGTGTATCAATACCACCGTAGATGAAGTTAGTCTTTTGATTTGGAAAACCAATGGTGACAATGCAGCCAAGATCTGGTTGTTTATCTGGCCTACCATACTCATTAGGTTTGATATGGGCATCAAAATAGAGAAGAGGAAGCTCTCCTAGCAAAAGATGCTATAACATTTCTTCTATATTTTATATATCTGGTAGTTTTGTTGTAGGTATGGAAGATGATGAAGCCTCGTTAGGAGAATCAACATTATCCTTTGGAGGAAAACCACGTGGTCATGTCACATTGTGCGGATGGGAAGGGATCTCCGGATGAGTATAGATTTTGCCCTCGTACTGATATTTTATGCATCAATGGAGGGTTGATGGAATGCGGTGTATTGTATGGATCCAAGAGCATCCGAGAATCATATTGTAGTGGAATTTCCTTCAATAGTGTAAAAATCTCATGAATCAATTTCTTGCCTACTCGAATGAGCAGGACCACAATTCCTAAAGTAACCGCTAACTAATCATTAAATGATTGAAGGGAAAAAGGCGGTGGTGAAACTACGTTCTTTGGTAAATTAAGTTTCTCAAAAGTGTGGGAAGAAATGATGTTGAGTGCAGCACCGCTGTCGATCATAGTGCATTTTAATGTAGTGTTGTTGATTTGAACTGTGATAAAGAGAGGAGCCTCTAAATCCTCAAAAGAAAGGGAAGGAATTTCATAACCCTTGAAGGAAATGGTGGTTGATAGTCTATTCAATCCAACAACCATCGCAAAAGGTTGGGGCTCATCTAAATTCACTATGTGATACGACGCATATTATCAATTAGAGCCTGGCAATGCTGGGGAGATAACTGAATGAGGTCAAAAAAAGACATTTTGACTGGAGCATGGGTGAGTTGTTTCATAACACTCTCCTCAACTAACATGGGAATCTAAGCTCGAGGTGAAGCATGAATAGAGACCCAAGGTCTTGGGGCTAATGAGGAAGGAGGAACTCCTTCGAGGGTAGTACAAATAACGACTCATGGTCAAGAGGCTATAGAAGGTGACGGATTATCATACTGTTGTGCTCTAGTGGCGATACGAATTGTGTCGATTTGAGAAGGTGGAAGATCATCTAGAGTGATATTAATAGAATTAGAGGCCTGAGTAGACCGTTCAGGCTCAGATGTAGTTGGGATGACAGGAGACACTTGTTCCTCCTCCTCTTCTAACAAAAGATCACTTTCTTCCAAGAGGCTATTAACGATAGATTAAAGGGCTTTACATCCCTCGGTGTCATGACCTAGAGTGCGATGGTAAGCACAAATCAAATCAGAGTTGAACCATGAAGGTTTTACTCCTTTGGGATTATAGGGTTTGATTGGAGGAAGAGATATAGATGAAGATTGGATAATTTGGCAAAGGATTTTAGTATAGAATCTGGTAGATGAAGATGTGGACAAAGGTGAAGAAGGCACCTCTTTAATCTTAGCAGACTGCTGAGGTAAAAGAACCTACATATCTAGTTTGACAGTCTTTTTAGGGATTGTTTTTCTCTTCTAGACATTGGGAGAAGTAGCCTTAGGTGCTTGAGATGGAATCAAGTGAGGCAATATTGATTTTAGTGGAGGAGGAGCTCCTAAGATAGATTTTGAAGATGATGAAGACGTGACAAGTGTTCTAGTCTTCGAAGATGAAGAAGGCTGCTTAGCTGCAATAGATGATGATTTAGATAAGACTGATTTAGATAGGGGAGGAGCTCTCAAAATAGATTTGATAGGAGGTACAAAGGGTGCCTTGGATTTTGGTGATGAAGATGATGGTTCTGATAAAAGAGGTGTTGCCCGTCCAAAGAGGGTAAATCCACTTTACGAGGCACCGGTGAAGATGGTGTTATAGAAGAAGACACCTTTTAAGTGGATAAATCCAATCTTTTATGAGGTGTAGAGAGGGATTTTTAGGGAAAGCACCAAGATTTTTTATGGTTCGAAACATTAGTTTTCCCTTTTCAAGGATGGTGACAACTTCAACCGCATAAGGTGATTGTAACCATTTTAACGAAAGTAAAGGAGATGATACCAATGATGTAACCCTAGGCTTAAACTCCAATTGTTTACGTCTCGAGTCCAAGATTTAGAATTATAGGTGTCAATGCTATCTCTTTAGATTTTTCCTTAATAGGAAAGGGAGAACTGATGGTGGAAGAGGTAGGTAATGAAGAAGCAGCTTCTTGTGAGGAAGGTACTTTAGATGCAGTAATTGTGGGTGTAATTACTATAGGAAAAGTGACAGGAAGGGTTAAGATCGAGGATGCTTCAAGGCATAAAAGTTAGTACAACTATGAATACGTTAACCAAAGGCATGGTCGTGGCAAAAATGGGAGCGATAGAAGTAGAAGTATCCGTAATAGGAATTCGAAGGGATGTAAATGACTCAAGCACCTAAAGAATATCTGATAACAAGATAGATGAAGATGACACTATCTCAGGTATATGTGGAAGATCAAATGGCAAGGAAGAGGGAGATGAATCTATTTCTAATAAAGGAAGACTCAAAGATGGACCATCTGAGGATGGTGGAATCTCAGAATTTGAAGGAGCGGAAGGAAGTTCTGATTTAGTCGACATGTTTGTAGATGGCTCAGAATTAGAAGAAGAACCATTAGTAGAAATGAAGATGATAGTATGAGTGTTTGGTTTTTGAGACCCCAAAGCATCATTGTTTGGGGAATGATTTGGAAAAGGATTTTTAAAAACATCAAGTGCTTGATTTGGGGGAGTATTTGGGATATCCTGAATGAGCTCGCCTTTATCTATAAATTTTGGATGAGATTTTTGAAGGTCTGACATCATTCAATGTCATGGCCTTTACTTCTATGATAATGACAAAATTCATTTTCACGATACAAAAATGGCCGTTCTTGGCTCTCATTAAAATTTATAATAGGGGAAAGTTCAATCATGTGAACTTCCAACATATTTTCTAAGATAGAAGCATATGATTCCCCCAAAGAAGTAAAATACTGAGATGACGGAGGTCCTTTTTGAGAAGATGAAGATTCTTTCCAAGGTGTTTGATTAGAAGTGTTATCATCTCATGATGTTTTTAATATGATAGCATTGGTGGACCCCTGATTCTTGTCTTTGTTAGAAGCGGAAGGGTTTGATTTTGTAAACCAAGAAAAATTTGGTTTAGAATTAGAACAAAGTTTTAACTTCCCTTGTTCAACGACATGAGACTCAAATTTGTGTGCCATCGTAAAGGATTACTAAAATGTATGAAAGGTTTGAATCCTTAAAGTGGAAGAAATATGATTAGTGCAAGATCAAGTAAACAACTCAATTTGTTGAGATTGAGGGAGGGAGAAAGAAAATTGATTTATTATTCCTCTTTAATGAGTGACAAAGTATACAATAGACTCATCATTGAATAGATGAATGTTATAAAGATCTATAATCGAGATCTTATGTGCAATGTTTATTGATAAGTTTTCAAAAAACATCTACACTAATTGAGAGAAAGAAAACAGAGAGTGTTGGGGTATATTATTGTACCAGTTTAAAGTGGACCCTACTAAAGACATACGAAAGGTATGGAGCATAAGCTCTTGATCCTAGAATATAAGGTAGAAAGCATGCTTGAATGCTTATAGGTGTTGTTGAGGATCCTCCCAACTTTGAAATTTTGAGAACTAAGGAAGTTTCCATTGGGAGGATAAGGCTTAAAAGCCACTAATGGATGAATCGATTCATTACATACTTCTTCAAAAGAGTATGAAGGGTGAGCCCCTTTAGTGGAGGCTTCTAGGTCTACGATTTTCTTAAAAATAAGTTGGAAAATGTTAGATTGAGGAGGAGGCATGTTGGTATGTCCCGTATAAGAAGCGAATGGTATGTTCTACTTTGAGGCATTAATGGGGGATTCATCTACTAATTAACAGATGATAAGAGGAATAACCAGGCATTCTGGGTGACCCCTAGTGAGGTATTTTTTGTGAAGGAGCTTGAGTATAAGTAGGCTGTGAGATGACAAGTGGTTAAGAGAAAGGTCGTTAAATGAAAGACGGAACCTGTGATTGGTGGGTTCCTACACTTACCAACTGAATTGGAATGGATTGAGGAATGTGGGTGTTGATTTGATTTGATATGGTGGGGAACAAACTCTGAATGAGGCTTTTGACTGCTAGATTGGTTATTAGGGGTGCCGATGCCAAAGGATGGGTAAAGGTCACTATCATTGGAGCATTAGAAGAAAGACTAGCTAGAGGACAAGAAGGAGGAACTGACTGACTCATAGGAGGGGGTTGATTCACATAGAGATACTGACCCTAAGACACACTAGACAACATAGAATAATTAATAGCAATCTATGGGAGTGTGGATGCACTCATCATAGCTAAAGAAGAGGGCCTCTCAAAAGTAGGCTATGGGGTAGCCAAGGTATCCGTGGCACTAGGGATAGGAAGGGTCATTTTAGAACCAAATCAAATGGTCGAGTGGAAGAGAAAATGAGGCATAGATGTGCCACCTTCTTCCATGGTTTGAGGCAAAAATGCATGCTAACTACTCTATAAAATCCTAGGATGGCTCATGAGAATAATCATAAACTTTCGGATCGGTGGTCCCTGATCAGATATGCGAGTAGATTTATGAACTAGGTAGTCCATAAGGGCTACAGGTTGTGGTTGATGAGTGCCTAAAATTCAGGATCTCCACAAGTAATATACTCTATATCAGAAGACGATGACACCTCTGAAGGACTAGGGGAAGCTGGTCATGATGGGATCACTTTAGGATGATAGAAAGGATTATATGACAAGGATGGGAAACCAACTAATAGTGGTCTCGAAGAATACCCAAGGGTGCTGAAACATCCACATTAGTGGTGGTTTCGGATGAAGAAGAGGCCATTTAAGCCATTTTTCTTGATTACAACCGGGTGATGACCATCATAAACAAGCAAAAACACAAAAGGAGATTAACCTAACTAATGCACGATACAATTCAAGTAGTGTAGGTGACCATCTCTTTTAAATTCTCATGCTTTTTTAAGAAAGAAAATGTTTGGGAAGGATTTTTAGAATTGGGACTACTCAATTGGCCAAACTAAGGGTGGTTTGGGGAATGTTTTGGTGAGGAGTCCCAAAGGCACTTCAAGAAAATATTGCTATGTGGCCTGATATAGGGGCCTATCCCACACTTCACACACCACCGTGATAAGAAAGTTAGGTGCTTTGCTAATATATATTAGAACTTCCGTGAATTTATAGCATGGCCCAAGTATCGTGTAGGCTCTTCCTCTTGATGTCACTTCCAAGTAAGAGAGGCCAGGGAAGGAGTTTTTGTTTAAATGCTTTATACATAGTGATTTTGACTTTGTGTGTAAGGATGAAAAATAAAAATCAAACAGTGTCACTACCAATTTTGATCAATTTTCCAACCTATTTAGAAAACTAGGTGAAGAACATACAACAGAAATGAAAAAGAAAATGTTCTTTTTAAGCACTAAAATTGAAGTGTTTGATTTCAATGAAGACAAGTCAAACAAGTTCTTTCCCAATGCAATTAATTCATTTTAAGTACCAAAACCGAAGTGTTTGAGTGTGATAAAAACAAAAAAACAAGTTCTTTTTAAGTTCTTAAAAAGAAGAAAACACCGCAAAAGAGAAATACCTGTAGATTTAGCTCTCCAAGGTGTGTGGACTTCAAAAAGTGCATTGTTGAGTTCTTCCCCTTGAAAAATCCCATGAACAAGCAAATCACTCCATAGGATAGGGTTAAGTAGAACACACAACAAATCCAACAAGCTTGTGTTCTTGCCTCTCTTGTGCCTCGAGTCTACATTTTTTTTGATTTTTGTGTTCTTGCCTCTCTTGTGCCTCGCACTTTCATTTTCGAGGCTTTAAAATGGCACCATCAGATAGAGCTCTCTCTCAGCTTTCCAGAAAGGTAAAGTTTGCCTCCTAACTCCTTATATTTTTCAAGTTATGGCTCGGCGGAGTTTTTGTGGAAAATTTTCCCATTTGAGGCCCACAGCCAATAGGAAGCTGCCACGTGGCAGAGGAGTTCGGGGTAGAGGCAAATATGAAATTTTTTCCAAAAGAGTATAAAAAGGTCGATTTTCAAAGGAAAACCCATGGAAAAGAGAAGGAGAGAGAATTCTAGAGTGAATCAGAGCTTGCCACGTGGCATCCGACCAGCGGAGTGCGGGGAATTTTTGAAAAATTTTCCAAAGACAAAAAAAAGGTAAAATTTGAAATTTTTTCCCATCGATCCGTTTTTGGGCCATTTTTGCCCTAAATCTTCAAACGATCATATCTTTTGATCCAGAGCTCATATTTTCACGTTCTTTATATCATTGGAAAGATGTTAAAATTCTCTACATGATTCCATGGTCAATTTCTAATTTTGGTTCAGTTTGGAGAGAGAAAATTCAAAAATGGTTCTGGTACGTGTCCATGGCCAGAAATGACATTTCAACAACCAAATTTAATATAGAATGGGTCGCATTCTTCTCCAATATGGTCAAAAATGATAGGGTATGGGTTTGTAAGGTCCTCCATGCTATTTTAATGCATTTTCCATCAATGAGGGATGGCTCCCATGTGTTTTTCATGTTTTCTCTCTCCTGGGCTCGACCCATGTACTGTAAAAGCCAGATTTGGCTCATTTCTTCATGGTTGAACACTTTTTGGCATAGAAAACTTCTTCTTTCACCTCCAGCAAGTGATAGTTGTAAGAATCAGACCTTTTTCAAGTATTGTAGCAGGTTTATACCTCTTTGAGGGTGGAATGCAAGAGATTTTTACATGGAATTGACAGTGCAAACTCTGTGAATGCTTTCAATCCTCTGTTTGTATTGTTTTACTTCATTTTAAGACCTCTAATTACATCTATCAGCTTGTGTATGTTTTCCCTTGTTGCATTTCATGAATTTGTGTCTATTTACATGGCAAAAAATGTTTCACCACTCCTTTTGGTGCATCACCATCTTTAGTTTAGTTTCATTTTTGCATTTTTATCCCTGTCTCCTTGCAATTTAGAGTAGGATTAGGATCTGAACCTCTGTAGTTGTGCAAAATATAGATCTAAATCAGAGGAGTTTGAGGAACCAGCCTCTAATCTAGAGATTCCTCTCTCATTTTCACAAGTCCCACACTTGGAGAGAGGTTTCCATGTTGTGCAATCACACTGGATGCCTAAAACATCAATTCAGAACCTTGATTTGCATCCAGGGGTGCTGCTGATTTGCAACAATAGTTTTGGCACGCCCGGTGGGACCTTAGAGGTCTCATTTTTATTGCAGCAAAGTTGATGTGCATCTGCTGCAATTTTCTTGCTTGAAAAGAGCTATAATTTACATATCTGGCGACTCCAAGGGGAAGAATCAACTGGTTTCAGCAGTGCAGGCCTGAAAACTCATGAGAAGAATCACCACAAGGTCAAGAGCTGGAGAAGAAGAGGTGTTGTTTGAATATCTGTAGTTATCTCCAAGAGTAAGGCAAAGTGGGAGGAGAATCCAAAGGTCTCCATCTCCACCAAATAGAACTCTCTCAACTCCTCCACCTAGTAGGCCTTTCATTCAATCAACAAGGGTTCTAAGACCAATTAGAATGGCACAAAACAACCCCTATGTCAACTTCACAGGTAGCAGCCCACTTGCCCTCAATGCACAACATCCAATTCCAATTGCAGCCTTGAAGAACATTCCCTACTTCACTGGAGAAAATCAGACTACTCCAGGTGATCATGTTAAAGACATTGCCAATCTTTGTGCAATTCATGAAATCAATGAGATGCAAGTGGTACATCAAATTCTTTGCATCTTCATTCAAGGGAAAGCATTGCAATGGTTTAGAAGCCTTGGAGTTGGTTCTATCACAAATTGGAATCAGCTATGTATAGCACTTCATGAGCAATTTGGAGAGAAGGGAGACAACTTGTCTCTTTTGGAGCAGGTGACAACCATCGAGAGCTCCCGATGAGCAGTGGCCCGATTTCAACTTCAGATTTCAAAAGACTTGGGAGAGAATTCCAGTGGCAGTCAGACCAACAGCAGAAGGTGCTTTTCTCTACTATCTCAAAGCTCTAAATTCTGATATTTCTATGTTGATTCAGTCCATGGGAGGCATAACTATCCCTATGGCTTATAGCATTGCCATTAGGGCTGAAAATTGTTTGATCCAAGCTGGCAAACTAGCCCCTAGACCTCCCATGCCATTGTTTCCAAGTTTAGAGAGTCCAAATACCAATCAAGCACCTAATTTGGCTCCTTCTCCCACTCCTAGAAATCAGAGTTCAAATGAAGCTTCTACTTCATCTCTCAAGTGCCCCAAATGAGCTTGAAGAAGTCATGAAGCAATTGCTGAAACCCTAGGCAATGAGCTAGTCACTCTCGAGGCAACAAGCAAGCCCAAGGTTTTAGACCTTCTTACCAGCCCCAAGCTCAGCCCAACAGGCAGCCATACCAACCACAAAGACCTCCTAATCTAGCTGCAAATATGAATCAAACAAGGCCTCCTGCCAATAGACCATTTCAGCCCTACAATCCAAATGCCATATCTGCCTCTAAGGCATTGGTGCCAACACAAAACAACATTGCTCAGGAGTATGACTGGTGTTTTCCATGCAATGAACCTCATAACCAATCCATGTGCTTCAATGGTGCTTTGAATCAAGCATTAATGGTGACAACTACTAGTGTGGAGGGTGAGGGCAGTCAAGGAAACAACCAACAACAAGAAACATTCCAACAACAATCAGCTCCAAATGACACCACGTTGGTAAATTGGCAAGCAGAGGATTTTTGTGGCATGAATCAAATGGTCTCTCAAGGTGTTGCAGCCAACACAAGGTCAAAAAGAAGGAATTTGGGTGAAGAACAGCCATTAGCTCCAACCAATCCACAACCTTCCATGGCTCCACAAATGGTTGGCAAGCAAAATCCAATTTCAAATGCACTAAGGGCAGCCAAGAACAGCTCCTAGACCAACTCAAATACCGATTATTGCTGCCCACGTGCAAGAGAGTGAATGTACAAGCAAAGGGACAGCAAAGAGATCCTTCATCACCATTCAGTATCATTGATCAGATGAAGAAGACAAATGTGAATATATCAATGTGGAATCCCTATCTATCCCGGGCCAAAGAGACTTGTTACAAGCTGCCATGAAGGATTGGCCAACTTCGAATCAGCAAGTTCGGATGCGAGAAAGTGCTCACAAATGCTTTGCCCGACTGAGGGAAATCATGGAGGATAGCAAGGTAAAATGTTGAAGCCCCCTCCTTTACATGTTTCATTAATCATTGGAAATCAGTTAGTGCACAATTGCATGATAGATTCGGGGCAAGTAGCTCAGTGATGCCTAAACAAATAGCTGATCAGCTAGGGCTCCAGTATGAAACCATATCCAAAGGGGTAGTGCAGTTGGATGGGACAGCAGTAACAACAGTTGGGGTGATTAGAAACTTGAGTCTTACCTTGCATGCATGTCCAAATGTTGTTGTTTCACAAGATGTATCAGTCATAGACCTTCCACCACTCTTTGCCCTATGCTTGTCAAGGGACTTCACAACCAAGATTGGGGGATATTTGTCTGCTGATTGGTCACACATGCTATTCAGAATGAGGTATGGAACTAAGGCTACAATCAGGTCTGAACCTATTGCAAACTTCCACATTGAGCCTTACACTCCAAGTCAGATCAATGCCAATTGTTCAGCATTTGATCAAGAAGACCACCCAAGCACCGATGAAGCTGACACCAAGGTTGGGAGCATCCCGGATCTAACTCTTGATGAATGGGCAAACAAGGTACATGCTTTTGATCCTTATCAAGAAGTAGAAGAATCTAAGCTAGGGGTCTATTGTATACATGAAGAAAATCAGCCTATTCCTAACATCACCAAGCCAAACCACAAGGATGACAATGAGGTATGGCAGCTGTTTTTTGATGGATCAAGAAGTAGACAAGGTGCAGGAGGTGGAGCCATGCTTGTTTCACCTCAAGGAGTAAGGTACTATTCAGCTTTTAGATTTCAGTTTGCATGCTCCAATAACACTGCTGAATATGAAGCCTTAGTGCAAGGGATGCATTGGGCAATCAAGAAGAAAATAAAGAACTTGCAAGTCTTTGGTGACGGTGAATTGATTGTAAATCAGGTCAAGGGACAACATGCTTGCCAAGAATGATCTACTCGGGTGCTACTGAGAATAGGGTGTGGGACCTCATGGAAGATTTTGAGGGTTTTGGCATCAAATCCATTCCTAGGAAAGAGAATCAAGCTGGCGACGAGGCTTGCGGCGGTAGGGGCAGCCTTTGACATTGTGGAAAGCATTCAACAAGACAAGGTACAGCCCAAACATCCACGTGATTGTGAGGCCTTGATGCCGAGATAACAATGTCGGTTGGCAAGTGTTTGAGAATGACCAGCAAATCATCCATTTCTTGCGAAGAAAGCCAAGTTCTCGGCTAAGAATCAAGAAAAATTGGAACAGCGATATGGTGACCAAGTGGTACAGTGAGAACTAACAAGCTGCCCAAGGGACTTATCACTTTGGAGTCCATTTTTAATCCCAATGATCGGTTTAGAAAGGAGAAAGCAAACATTCGGTCAAGAGAGAGGATTCGGTATCCATCTTGGTAGAAGAGAACAAACCATTGCAAATTGGAAAGATGACAAGCCGATCAAGAAAGGTATGAGTTCAATGCAATTTGTGTCAAGAGTTCCCGATGTGTTTGCATGGAGCTATGAAGATTTGAAAGGTTTCAATCCCAACTTAGCTCGGCATACCATTGAATTGGATCGAATACTAAGCTTCATCGGTAGAAACAAAGACCATCAATCCACACATGGAGCCTCTCATGAGGAAAGAATTGGACAAGTTGATTGAGTCAAGAATCATATTCCCAATCAAGCATTCTAGTTGGGTTGCCAACTTGGTTCGATCGAGAAAGAAGAGTGGAGAGATCAGATTGTGTGTTGATTTGAGACTTAAATAGAGCATCTCTCGAGGACCATTACCCACTCCCTTCCATGGAGCAAATCTTGCAAGTTGTGGTGGCTCAGAGAGGTTTCACTACTTGATGGCTACTCATTACAATCTGATCAGATTATGGTGAAGGAAGAAGACCGTTCAAGACAGCCTTCACAACCAAATGGGGACTTTTGCATACGGGAAGATGCCATTTGGGCTGTCCAACGCTTGTCTTTACCTTCGAAAGAGCAATGGACATGGCGTTGAAAGGTTTGATTAACAATGTGGTGCTGATTTACCTTGATGATATCACTTTTTTTTCCAAAAATGCAGCGAGACCACCTCTCTCATTTGGCTGAGACAAGTTTTCACGAGGTGTAGGAAATTTGGAGTGTCTTTGAATCCTAAAAGTGTATCTTTCTTGCACATGAAGGAAAGCTCCTTGGCCATATTGTCTCCAAGAAGGATTAGCAATTGATCCAGAGAGAGTCGAAGCCATAAGAGCACTACCATTGCCAAGCCACAAGAAAGCCCTTCAGAGTTTCTTGGGGAGGATAAACTTTGTTCGGAGGTTTGTCCCAGATTTTGCAGCCCTTGTCAAGCCCATCACCAAAATGTTAAAGAAGAGCATGGCTTTCAAGTGGATAGTAGAAGGCAAGGAGAGTTTTGAAGCAATCAAAGAAGCCATTTCTCAAGCACCAACTCTCATCAACTCGGACTTCTCCAAGGATTTCATCCTCTATGCATTTGGAGGTAATGACACTATTTCTGCCATTTTGGTACAGTAGAACAAGGATAATGATGAGCAGCCAATTGCCTTCTTGACCCGAGCCCTAGATGACTATGAGGTGAAGTACTCTTTTATTGAGAAGCATGTCTTTGGCGTAATCGAAGCTTGAAGAAATTCAAGCATTTAGTCTCAAACAACAAGGTCCAGTTGCTGGTCTCACATGTTGGGGTTAAGGACTTCCTCCTCAACAAAGATTTGAATGAGAAAAGGGCAGGTTGGATCACCCGTGTCATGGAGTATGACATTGAGATCAAAATCACCAAGCTGGTAAGAGGAAAAGGATTGTGTGAGCAGCTGGTTTTGGGGAAGCAAAAAGAAGCATGCAATGAAGGAGAGGCTGTTTTGACAGTTCAAGACAGCCATGAGCCATGTGGCACTCAAGAAGAAAACAATGCTGCCCCCACTCCTTGCTGGACCCAAGGTATAATGCACTTCCTAAGCACAGGCCTATGCCCTCCGGAGATGAACAAGACCCAAAGAAGACACTTCAGATTGCAGGCTATCCCATATGCCATTGTTGATGGAGTTTTGTTCAAGAAAGATGTGAATGGAGTGCTGTTGAGATGATGCATTAGCACAAATCAGATTCATAGGGTGTTGGAAGAGTTCCATGGTGGATCAGCTGGTGGTCATTTTGCACCGAGAGTGACAGACTCTAAAAATCATGAAGGCTGGTTATTATTGGCCTAAAATTTTCAGTGATTGCTATGCATGGATCAAGAGGTGTAAGAATTGTGCATTCTTCACAGGAAAAGAGAGACTTGCTGCCCTTCCATTGCATCCAATCTCAGTTGACCAGCCATTCATGCAATGGGGTTTGGACTTCATTGGAGTCATTAATCCTAATTCAAGTCAAGGGCACAAATGGATTTTGATAGCCACGGACTACTTCACCAAGTGGACTGAAGCAGTAGCACTCAAAGAAGCAAATGAGTCCAGCATCTTAGACTTTTATGAGGGGATAGCAACCAGATTTGGTATACCTGCTACAATAATCTCAGATAATGCATTGGCATTCATTGGATCCAAGGTGACTGAGTGGGCTGTCAAGAACGGGATCTACCTAAGCACTTCATCAAACTATTACCCTCAAGGTAATGGCCAGGCCGAGTCTACAAACAAGAACTTGTTGAGGATCATTAGGAGGACTCTTGATGAGAATCAGAGGTCTTGGCATACCAAACTGAAATCAGCCTTATGGGCTGATAGGATAACTCCCAAGAGATCCACAGGTAACTCTCCATTCAAGCTTGTTTATGGAAGAGAGGCAATCTTGCCCATGTCACTTGAGTTGCCAACATTGGAACTCATGAAGCAATTAGAGTTGCTAGAGTTTGAGCCCATGGAGGTGAGATATGCAGAGTTGATGGAGCTGCAGGAGGTCGAAATCAGGCATCCCAAGCAATGGAAAAGGATCAAGCTTTGATCAAAAATACCTTTGATAGGAAGGCCAAGGATAGATCTTTTCAGGTTGGAGATCTAGTGTTGAAATGGGATGTGGATAGAGCAAAACCGGGAAGGCATTCAAAATTTGATGCCATTTGGAGTGGCCCATACATGGTCACGAAGTGCAAGAACAACAATGCTTTCCAATTGGCCTCATTGGATGGTGAAGAACTGCAGATTCCAGTCAATGGAATCTATCTCAAGCATTGCTTCTAGAGGAAATTTACCACCTTGTAAATATTAGATTAGATTTTCATTCCTCCAAGTGCTTTGCACATTGTTTTGTTGTAGGTTAGTTTTGCTTTCCCTAAGTGCTTTGGCACAACTTGCTATCCCTGGAGATGTTTTGCAGTCCTTGCTTCCATCATGTGATATTCCATCTTCCTCCTTGCACATTCTAAGTCAGTTGAGGTTCTAAATAGAATATTTGATGACTCCATGCCCAATGGACTGCTTCAGGAAACTGGTATTTTCATCTAGCAGGCAGATGACCCCTATGAGTCACCAAAATTGTTATCCAAAATGGTGCCCTAGCTCATTTTTGTGGCTAACTCCTTGTGTTCTTGCCTCTCTTGTGCCTCAGTCTACATTTTTGATTTTCGGCACTCAAGGCTTTACAAAATGGCACCATCGAGATAGAGCTCTCTCTCGGCTTTCCGAAAGGTAAAGTTTGCCTCTAACTCCTTATATTTTTCAAGTTATGGCTCAACGAGTTTTGTGGAAAATTTTCCCATTTGAGGCCCACGGCCAATAGGAAGCTGCCACGTGGCAGAGGAGTTCGGGGGTCGGAGGCAAATTTGAATTTTTTCCAAAAGAGTATAAAAAGGTCGATTTTCAAAGGAAAACCCGCGGAAAAGAGAAGGAGAGAGAATTCCAGAGTGAATCAAAGCTTGCCATGTGGCATCGACCACTAGTGGAGCGCGGGGAATTTTTGAAAAATTTTCCAAAGACAAAAAAAAGGTAAAATTTGAAAAATTTTCCCGCCGATCCGTTTTTGGGCCATTTTTGCCCTAAATCTTCAAACGATCATATCTTTTGATCCAGAGCTCATATTTTCACGTTCTTTATATCATTGGAAAGCTGTTAAAATTCTCTACATGATTCCATGGTCAATTTCTAATTTTGGTTTAGTTTGGAGAGAGAAAATTCAAAAATGGTTCTGGTACGTGTCCATGGCCAGAAATGACATTTCAACAACCAAATTTAATACAGAATGGGTCGCATTCTTCTCCAATATGGTCAAAAATGATAGGGTATGGGTTTGTAAGGTCCTCCATGCTGTTTTAATGCATTTTCCATCAATGAGGGATGGCTCCCATGCATTTTTCATGTTTTCTCTCTCCTGGGCTCGACCCATGTACTGTAAAAGCTAGATTTGGCTCATTTCTTCATGGTTGAACACTTTTTGGCATAGAAAACTTCTTCTTTCACCTCCAACAAGTGATAGTTGTAAGAATCAGACCTTTTTCAAGTATTGTAGCAGGTTTATACCTCTTTGAGGGTGGAATGCAAGAGATTTTTACATGGAATTGACAGTGCAAACTCTGTGAATGCTTTCAGTCCTCTGTTTGTATTGTTTTACTTCATTTTAAGACCTCTAATTACATCTATCAGCTTGTGTATGTTTTCCCTTGTTGCATTTCATGAATTTGTGTCTATTTACATGGCAAAAAATGTTTCACCACTCCTTTTGGTGCATCACCATCTTTAGTTTAGTTTCATTTTTGCATTTTTATCCTGTCTCCTTACATTTAGAGTAGGATTAGGATCGAACCTCTGTTGTGCAAAATATAGTCTAAATCGTGAGGAAAACCAACCTATAGAGTCGGTGTTAATCGAGATAGTGATCGGCATTGATTTTTGGATCAATGTCGATCGACACTCGATCGGAATCAATTGTTTAGGTCGGCGTCAATCGAGATAGTGATTGGCGTCAATTAGACACACAGAAGATAGAAGGCCAAAGATTAAAAGAAGAAATCAAGCTAAGAAAAATAGATTAAATGTAAGACCAGACATCAAGATTGATCAGAAAGTAGAGATTGAAGACAGAAAAAGGGGATCCGAGGTAGAAATTGATGGATTCTAACTAAAAACTGAAGAAAGGCCCGATCAGTGTCGATTTGGATAAATTGGTGTTGATTAAAGACTAATCAAATTCGACTAGACTGGATCGGTGTTGATCGAAAGGAAATTATAGAAACTAACAAAGAGGAATACCTAAAAATGCTTGATTGATGATTGATGATGACCAAGGGAGCTGTGGAGACCCATAAGAGCTATAGACATGCGACAGAGTAACAATACACCTCTTAGGGATTAAACTACACAAAACTCACTCTCTTTCTCTGATAATCTCTTTAATCACTTAGACAAAAGTAATCTCTAGGCAACCAGATCTTGAATCTAACCAGAGAGGATCTCAGGTTGTAAATTTATAGTCGGTACTGACCGAGATAAAATCAGCGCCACTCAAAAAAATTGGCACCGCTCAGAAAACTCAGTGTCGATTGAGAAACGGTCAGCGCCGATCATGGAACAAATTCCCAAAGTGGCGAAAAGGAATGAATTGGAAGGATAAGGATTTTATCCCTCTAACTCAAATACAAGAAAAATCCTCTGCATGCATTTAGGAGAGGAGAAATAGGTGGGATGGATGGATAAAAATGATATGGGAGGTTGGAAATTGATATGGGGTAGATAAGTAGTCAAAATAAATGTAAAAAGTATAATTAAATAGTTAATATTTAATTATCCATGAGTGAAATATAATGGAGTGAAATAAACTTAGGATAGGTGTTTTAATTAGATAATTAATTAATACCATACGAGATTAGTGGTGATATAAAGGTGCCCCATGTTACCCGAGAAGGTAAACAAACACAGGGGACACTAAATTTTGTAACCAAATTTAAGTGTCTACAGACTTTGGCTCTATCGAATTCTATGAATGGCCAATCGTTTCCATCTGTATCAAGGTAAACTTGATCAATTTCTTGATTAGTCTCTTGGAATCCCTTTGGAACGATGGCTACGCCATAATGGATGATCTCTACCAGAGCCAACCAGGAGTGATCCTTTCACCTGATATCTATTTCATGTGTCAGGTTGATGTAGATGTCCTCAATCTCAGGGACATGGATGGGATCAATTTTTGCCTTTGGGAGAAAACTCTGGCAATCAAAGGTGGGCCTTACAAGGAAGTTTTTCTTTAGATTTAGCAATTCAAGCTCAACATACATTTCCCATGATTTGGCAAGTGTGGTGCAGGTGTATCGACCAACTGTAAGTGGGAATGGGTTCCTCCTTTCTTTCTATTCATACATCTCTCATGGTAAGTGATCAGTTGCCTCGACAACTCCAAGAGGATCAACTTGGGCCCTGCATACCTTGGTAGCTTTGTTAGTTCACCTTCGAAATTCACATCCCTGAGATATGTGAATGTGGGGAATTACGTGAACAATGCTCCCCACTTCTTTGTAGCGGCAATTACACTTGGGCTGTTTGACCATGTCTCATGTTTTGTGTTAGCAAACATATCACCTCATAGAAGAAGACATCATTGATTTTTGAGAACTAGGGAATGTTGTTCTCGAGCCTGAGATCTGGGTAGTACTCATATACTTTGACCTGGGGCCATACCCCATTCTTAGCTAGGCCTATGAAATATCTCGCCGATGTTGCAACGTATAAAACGTAGGAATTCATATAGAACTTCCCAGTTGTTAGGACCTATTGAAGCTTCTGGGAGATGGTGTCACTAATGATTTCCCAAGCCAAAATGTTGATTAGGCACATTCTTGCTCATGGTCTCTAAGTACCTCAGCATCCATTTGTGGAAATAATGGGCATCAGAATCCCAAATATTCTATTAAAGAAGGTGATTGTATCACTCAGTTCCTCATTGAAGTCACTGCGGTGGATGGTCTGTGGCCATCTATTCACTAGCTTTTTGTTCTTGAGGTAAAGCTCATTCATCATTTGCATACATTTGTCCTCATTATCATCCTATGCCTTCTTACAATCTTCTAGACTTATGGCGACATACTTCCCTGTGATGAGGAATGCCCAGGGTTATTTCAAAGTGACGAGCAGTTAGGTCGATGATCATCTTTCCTTCCTTATCCTCGACACATCTAGTGTCCTTGTTGTAGCAACGAGCAACCAACATGATAAATTCATTGTTCACAGCACTTACTGGCAGCCCAACTACAAAGTGCAATCCACTGCCCACCAGTTTGTTCATCCATGGGCCACTAGTTGCCTAATTGGTCCTCACCCAGAAGTCATCCATATCAATATGTCCCATCTCAAAGTCTCTGATGTTGAGATCACTCTCTGCATATGAGTCAGGAATCCTGACTTTTTGATATTTGTACTTCATCTCTTGTTCTGTCAACTTTGCTTTTCCTTTAGAATTTGTGGGATTTTTGCTTGATGAAGACATGTGTGAGCTCGAGGATGGTTGTTGTTGTTCTGTGAGGAGAATAAAGAAGGTCCAACATAGAATATCCATGTCAACCATCATGTTATTCATAATGAAAGCTTGCAAAAAAAGAATGAACAATTATAAGGCTTAGGGCGCAATGCGCGGGTTCATGGCATACTACGAGGCTTAAAAGGCTGGGCACAATTTTGAGGATGTTGGCATGGAAAAATGTGCGTCTTTGTTGATAGGAGAAAAGTTACACTCATGTTATAAAGGGTACACTTTTGAAAGGTGTTGCATGACAGAAGGTAGCACCAAGGGAAAAGTGCAGGGTGTGGTTTACAACATACAACATGCCATGTTGATGTTAGGGAATAGGCACCTGCTCCCTAGGAAATTTTCTTTAGTGGGGCACAGAAATGTCTATGCCGTATGGGTTTTAAGTGCACCCAAGGTGCGATCTCGAAAGATAAAGGAATTTAATGCGCCAAAGAAAAAATGCTTAGCGCAGATTTGGAGCACACAACATCTAATGTTGATGTTGTGCAGGATGTGCCTGTGCCCTTACAAAAGTTGCTAAGTGTATTTAAATGGGCATAGGTTTAGGTTGTGTTGTAAGTAAGGACAAGGTGTGCCAAGGTGCGATCTGTGAAGGGTGTATCGTGGGGAAAAATAGTACACCAAGGTTTTCCATGATTTTTGTAATTCCTCTGATGCCTTCTCTCTCTTGGTTTCTTCAAATGGTAAAGAGAGGGTTTTTAACAAGATAAGAAGAAGGGAAAAGGCCTTAGGTTTCTTCAGAGGCAGGGGCCTTCTAGATTTATAGATCTGGAAGGAGAGGAAAAGGGGTTTCCAGTTGGTTATGGATTTATAGGTGTTTCTTTTTTAGATTTAGCCTTTTAGATTTATAACAACCCTAAAACTTATAACAAAAACAACAACAAGAATGATAGAAACCACTTACCTGAATTTATAAAGGATGAAGGATGATGTTGGGGTCCATAAGCTCAAAAAATGCGACACGAGGGGGTGACAAGGACAACTAATAGGTGCAGAGAAAACACTTTTCACAATCTTGTATTCATGAAAATGATAGGTGTTGAGCATCTATATATAGAAAAGTTGGCATTTATTATTTCACCAACTTTCTTTGGCACACATTCTAGAGTGTCGACATGGGTTTAAATGCGCCTTGGCACAATTTTATTAGCGTTGACATAATACTTTCAGCACCTTAGCACACATTTCTTAATGTTAACACACCATTTCCCATGCCTTAAGCACACATTTTTTGATGTTGACATGATAATTTTAGTGCCTTAGCACACATTCTAGGTGCATGTTTACTGATGTTGACATGTAACTTTTAGCACCTTACAGCACAACTTCATTGATGTTGGCATGTCATTTTCTGTACCAAAGGGTTTTCAAAGGGTGGACATTTCATGATGTCGACACAACATTTCTTGCACCCAGTTGAAAAAAGCTGAAAATGGCTAAGTTCTAAAAACTTGATTTTCGGAAGGGAGTTTTAGGCCATTTTGAACGTTAACAGATTTCTTCAGGGGACCAAAATAGAATTTTTGGTATGGTTACTGTAAATTTCCTTGTCAATTTTGTAGGATAACAACTGGCTCTTTCTGGGGACTATCTTTAAGTGAAACTTAAGGGTAGAGAATCCCAGATTTCTACGTGCCTATCCATTGGGTTACAGAGAGTCAAAAACAAGGGTGACCAAAAAGGGAAGAAAGGGAACACACAACAAACAGGAAGCAAACACACAATGAAAGAAAATTGTACAAAGAAGAGAGCAAGCTCTACTTCCTAAAGATCTTCAGGTGCTGCCCACTATAGGGAAGTGGGAGCTCAGTTCCATCTAGATATGAGAGATAGAAATTATTCTCTCCATTGAGCTGCTTGATCTTGTATGGCCCTCTCCAAAGAGAGTCAAAATTTCTATGCATACCTTTCGGTTCTCTTCATTTGTCCCATAGAAGAACAAGATCTCCCACTTGGAAATCTCTCTGCTTAGCTTTCTTGTCGAACAACCTATTAACTTGATTCTAGTGCTCAAATGATCTTGTCGACCACTTTCACTTACTTTTCTTCAAGTTCTATAAGGTACATAATCCTTTTTCCAAGAGAATTCTAAAAAATTTCATCTTCAATTTCTCAAGCCAAGCACAGAGTAGGAAGATCTACGAAATAGGGATTTCAACATTCCTCCCATACAACACCTGGAAAGGTGACATGCTGAGAGATCTCTTTGGAGTGATACTATAAGCCCATAAAGCATCGTACAATGATTTGTGCCAGGACCACTGGTTTTCATCAACTAGCTTCCGTATGATAGTTACCAGGTTCTTGTTGCTAGATTCTACTGACCATTTCCTTGAGGGTAATAATCAGAGGCATGAGCCAAGGTTATTCCATATCCATAGAAAAAACCAATAACTTCCCATGAAGATAAGTTGGAAGCGTTATCAACAATGATTTTGTGTGGAATGCCAAATCTCACAATAATATTTTCCTTGATGAAGTTGCAAACAACTTCAGAAGTGGCATGCTTGATAGGTATGGCCTCCACCCATTTTGTGAAGTAATCCATTACTGTTAGGATGTAAATATTTCTATCACTCGATTAAGGATTGAGTGCTCCAATGAAATCAATTCCCCATTTCTGAATGGTTCATCAATAATGACGAGCCTGAGGGGAATGCAGCCAACTTTGGTTTGCCAACGAACTATTGGTAAAGTTCACATTTTTCTACCCAGGTGGCTGCATCCTGAAATAGTGTTGGCTAGTAGTACCTAGCCCGAATGATTTTATGTGTTGTCATGGATGAGGAGAAGTGACCACCTGCAGGATGAGTCATGAAAACTCTCCAACAATTTTATCTCTACGGCCTATCAACACATCGTAGAAAAATGTCATCAATTTTGCATTTGTACAATCCATCATCCAATCTGACATATTTTTCAGCTCTGAGCTTTACCGCTCACTTTTCCTTAGTGGTTAGGTGAGTTGGGCACTCTCCATAGGTGAGAAAGAATTTGATGTCAGAATACCATTCGTTGTTGGTTGTGACAAACAGAACCATAAGCAAAGAATCCATTTTCTCCAGTTCATTTTGCTCTCCATCAACGTGATTGGCTTTCTCTTTAGGTACCTCTGAGTCTTTATTTTCAGCCATTAGCTGACATAGGCCCTTACCTCTTACCAATTTGGTTGGTTTGATGTCTAGATCATATTCTTGAACCTTTACGATCCAATTCCCTCATAAGCTCCCTAACTCTTGTTGAGTCAAGATAGACTTAACAAATTGTGTTAGGGACCAAAGCACTACTGTATGAGAATTCAGAATATAGTAGCGGAAACTTTTGACTACTTTTACCACAGAAAAGACATGCTTTTCCAATTATGACATGTTTATTTTATGATGCTTGAGAGGAGATCTCATGAAAGCAATCAGGGATTCAATATCCTCGGAGTTCTTTTGCATCAAGATAGCTGATATAGTATGCGCAGATGCATAACTATACATGATGAAGTCTTTTACGAAGTCGGGGCATACCGTAATCAGGGGCATGAGTAACGAAATTTTTGATGTCTTTGAATGATTTCTTTCCTTCCTCACTCCATTGGAATGTTTGGGACCCTTTCATCATATTAGATATATGATGAGTCTTCTCAGCAAAATTAGGAACAAAGCATCTAAGAAAATTTACCTTTCCGAAGAAAGAGTGAACACCAATCTTGCTTATAGGTAAAGTGAGGCTCTGAATAGCCTTGAGTATTTTGACATATATCTTAGTTCCCTCTCTACTGATGACATGTCCTAGCAACTTTCCTTTAGTGACCCCAAAAACTAACTTCTTGGGATTTAGTGATATCCTGTGCTCTCGGCATCTCGATCAAGACTTATTCTAAATGTTCGCAGTGATCACTTTGTTTCTTAGAGAACATGGTCAAGTCATCTAGGTAAACTACGATGACCTTTCCCATCATACCTTTAAACACAAAGTCCATTGCTCATTGGAAGGTAGTACCAATGTTAATCAAATTGAATGACATCCTATTATAGGTGAAGGTACCCCAAGGGGTAGTGAATGTTGTCTTGAACTAATCTTCAGGCATGACTTGAATTTGATTGTAACACGAAAAAAAAACCATCAAGCATACATAGTATTATTTTATCTACCGATTCAATAACTATCTGTAGAACTTGCTCTATTATCAAGAATGGATAGTTATCCTTTAAGGATGACTGGTTCAAGTTGTGAAAGTCAACACATATGTGGATCTCGTCATTCTTCTTTCACACAGGCACAATATTTACAATCTAGGTACTATGATGAATTAGAAAAATGATTCTTGTGTCTAGCATCTTCTGAATTTCAGCTTGGATGGTACCTGAGATTTTGGGGTTGTATAGCCTTTGCTTTTAACGGAAAGGTTTGAATTCATCCTTGAGTGGAATGTCATAATGGATGTCCATTGGATTGAAATACTTGAGATCAGAATAAGACCATGCTAATACATCCATGTACTTTTTCAGCAACTTAACAAATTTCCTCTTTTCTTTGGGCATACAACACTTCCCGATGTTCACTAAATGAGGATGTTCCGCATGAGTACCTAGATTGATGATTTAGTTTATGGAGAAGAGGAAGTATCATCCTGTCACTTTTTCTTAACAAATCGGTCATGATTATCAAATAATCATTATAAAGAAACCAAACCTTTTGGAATCTTATTTCCTTTAAGTTGTATCACTATTTATTTTTCGAGATTCATGTGCTTGACTAGTGAGAGACTCACGACATGTAGAAGTTGATCCAACGAAATGAGCTTCTATGAAATTGTCATCTTTCTATAGAAAAGTGATAATTTGGTTTTCATTATTGAACACTTGCCGGTGTTGTGAATTATCTGGCACACTTGGGTTGAAAACCACCTCAATGGTATAGGTATTTATTTTCAACCCTAGACGAGGAAGCATGAGAGAGGTGAGATGGCCAATGAATTGGCATATCATTTTGAGCTTGCGAATCGCTTTGATTGAGAAAGTGTCAAACTCCTTGATGTTATCCCATACTTGCATTGTGGTAGTGTCTCGAGCGGTCATTCTTTACTCGGTATATCCCTTTTACTCGATTGATGATTAGCTCAGTGTCACCTTCCACTTTTAGATTCTTGATTCCTTTCTCTTTACAACTTTCTTGCCAAGTAACAAAGATTCATACTCGGTAGTATTATTTGTATTGAATAATTGTAATTTGAAAGAAAAAGGGAAAATCTCCTCTTCAGGAGATATAAGCACAGCTCCAGCACCACATCCACTTGTTGCACAACTACCATCAAACTGCAATGTCCACACTTTGTTAAGGTCCTCTTTTTGATGAGAAAGTCCATTTTATCTAAGTTTTTACACGGGAAGTAATTTCCCATCCCTGATGATTCAAAAAGAATCTAAGCCTTGGGGTCATTAGAGTTGGTGACTAGATATTTCTTTTGTGATTCTGGTTCCAATGTCTGCATCACTCCTTTGACAAGAATCCTAGCTTTAGACCAGTCCATATGAATTTCCACACCGAATTCTTTAATGAAGCTCATCCCTAGTAGTATCCGTAGGTTGCTAGAATATCAGCTACAAGAATAGTCATTTTTACCCTTTTCTCAGAAAATGCTACGAATGTAAACTACACATCCTTGATCTAACCAATCAATGGTACCTATTTGGTTTCCATGGAGTAACATCTGTCAAAATGTTTAGTGAGTGTGAGGCCTAAAGCATGGGCAACCTTTACTAGCATAACATTGTTAGAAGCTCTAGAATCAATTATATAGTTGCTTAGTTTATGACTGTTGATCAGGAGAGATAGGTAAAAGGTTCAATTTTCCCCGATGTAGAGGTCGAGATGACGTTTATATGAGACATAGGAGGGGTGGGAGGAATCCCTTTTGGGGAAATGGGAGGAAGGGCAACAACCTAGTTTTGGATATACTTAGTTAATCTTACGAGATGATCTGGGTTGGAATGAAGGTACTCAACTTTAGACATCTGGATCTTGGTCTTTTTAGCATGATCAATTATATCGAACACAACCAAGGGTTGCGCTAACGAAGGAATAAGTCCTTCGTTTCACATTTTTGGAGGAGGATTACTGGTCTTTATGGAATTAGAGGAAGGCTGGTTTACAGGAGAAATAGGAGGAAAAGGATTCTTTACAAAATGTTTAATAGGAGGTTGAGTAGGAAGGTGATTACCTCTTTTAGCGGTCATTGGAGGACTTACCGTAGCCTTTTCCTTTTGTTTTTCAGCAGAAACCTTTGCTTATTTTCCTTGTGAGCGAGTGAAAACTATGTATGATTTTCCACTTGCGTACCATTAGGTACCCTCTTCTTCATCAGATTCCTCATCTTCAAATTCCATATACCCGATAGTAGAGTCGTCATTTGGTTCACCGACATCTTGATCATCTTCGCCTTGTGACAAAGGTTTTCATAGTTTGGATCATCTTCTTCATTTTCAACCAAAGCATTAATCATAAGGGCTTCAATCACTAATCTTTGAGAAGTAGCAGGAAAAAACAGCCTTTGGGGGCATTGTTGGGAGTGAATTTCCTCTATGGGATATGCCAGTACGGAGTAGTAGACGATGTTTGAGCCAATTGCTTCTTTAATGAGAGCAAGTCATTCGCCATCTTCTGGAATGCTGGATTTGATGAGGTAGCCTGAGAAGAAGTTAAAGCCTTTGATTTTGATGGTTCATGTCTTAACTCACCAAATATAAGAAGGTTGTCTTCTATCCGAATGGCCGCAGCTTGAGCGAGGACCAAGGTGGGTATTTGTTCTTGTAAAAGTAAGAAACTTACTCTCAAACTCATTGTGTTCACAAAGAAACACTTTTGATTCTCTAATGTTGGCAACATGGCAGGTGGCACACAGTTGATTAGTGAATTGAATCGGGTGATAAAATCGTGCATGGTTTCATTGGCCTCCTTCTTCATGTGAGTGATTTACAACAATAACGTGAATGTGTCTTCTGAAGGCTTATACCTGTCTTCAAATGCAGTCCGTAATGTAGCCCAACTAGTGATGGATCTAGGCTGGTAAATGTTGGAACCATTCTAATGCAGGCCCTTGCAAGGTCTCAAGAAAGAGATGCATAGATATGTCTTCATGAGTCACATCTAGAATACTACATGACATAATAAATGCAGCTATATGCACATCTATGCTTTGATTTCCGCTCCCATCAAATTTTGAGAAATTTTTGTGATTTCCACGAGGGAGGGGGTTGACTGGATGTGGAAGTGCTAGAGGGCCCATGGCATTTCCCATGGTACAGGAAGATTTATTTCCATTTAAAAAGTGGGAAAAATAACACGAGCAGGGAATGTGGTTCCACTTAGCAAAAGAGCACTGCAAATGGATGTCGAGGTACCTTGTGAAATCTGGCTCCTTCATGGAGGTGAGACACTTCTTGTTGATTGATCCACTAAACTTAGTAATGCAAATTGTGCTAGAGTGATAATGAAATTGTGCCTTTGAAGTAGATCAAATATTGGATCGACTTCTCCATGAGCTCTTTTGTCACGAGTAAATTTTTCACCCGTTAGTGTACCCATTCAGATCTACAACAATTAAGAGTAGATTTACAACAATCTTTTGTTTGTACTTGCTGATTTTCTGATTTCTTTGGCAAAAATCAGCAGCATGTACTCTTTTCAATATTTAAATTTTATCCTCTTTAATAACAACCGATTGCAGTTTTTTGAAAAAGATTAACAAGGATAAAAAGTGGGTTAATTTTAAAAAGATGATTTTCGGATCTTTGACCTGAATTTTGTAAGGTTTTAAAAATATCATAAAATGTCAGAATCTTAGATCTATTGAAATATTAAAAAAATTGTAAAAAACTCAGCGAACTAAAATCTCCTATCTAGTCTAGATCTATGGATTTGTATAGGGAAATTTTCAGTTTTGATCACTTCTAAAAAAATTTAATTTCTAACAAAGAGTTAAAATTTGCAATCTGGTAGTGATTTTTACAATTTTTTATTATTTCTTTAGTTTGATCCCCAACGGAGTTACCAACAACTATTGGTTTGAAAATCTATTGGATTAGGTAGATCATGAGGAAATAGGCCAACGTGTGTGCGGGCATAGCCCTCTTTGAGACATCAAAGTGAAACTGGTTTATTATTATTCTATCAAGCAGGAATCTGTGCAAATCTACACTATTCTAACTTCAGGGGGTTTGGGATCTCATCCCAGTAGATGTAGTTCCAATGATGAACAAAAAAGTAGGAGGGAAGGAATGGGGGAGGTTAGATCTGAAGGAAGAAAAGAAAATAATTCTAAGACAGAAAGGTCAGAAGGTTTATGCTTTAGGCTGGTAGTAAATAGAGCCAAACTTACTTGCATAAACAAACAAATAAAACAATACTAATGATAATAGGAATGAATCCAATAGAATAAAAACATAGATCTAACTTAAGAAAGATCTAATGCAAATAACACATATATTAAGCACAAATTCTAAACATATATATTAATATTTTTTCTATTACAAGAAAGCACAAAGTCTTTCTCTCTTCACTTCTTTTTTCATACAAAAAATGTCCACCTTGAATACAAGTATTCCAGTATTTATAGAAGGAGAAGAGGAAAGAAGACAAAAGCAAACCAACCACTATTTACAAAATATCTAAAATGTCAAAAGTTGACTTTGGGCAAGTTTTGGATGGCAACATCCCATGATGCAACATGGATGATGTCATCATAAATGCCAACATACTTTTAAATATTTTTACAAAATTGATCAAAGCATACACATGAGGAGAAACTACTCCTCATCATCTCTTGGCTTAAATGGAGTGTCTTGCTTCTGATCAGGAGAGGTGATGTGACACTGAGCTCGGTATTCCATAAACTTGCTGATCATTGTCTGAAGTTGATTATGATCTGGACCTTTGAAATGGTCACCAATGACTTCACAAGTTTCTTTTTCATTCTTGAGCTTGTCAGGTAACCCGACATATTCCTCACATGCTTCAATCAAGAAGCCAATGAAATCGTGGCAAGCCAGAAGGTTATTGATTGATTCTTGGTCAAAAGTGACCTCTAGTGCCAATCCTTAAGTGACAATGGCTTTGAGGCACTAAAATGTATTGTTTGCTTTCCTCAAGGTGAATGATTAATTGAGCATCCTTGGAGACATATTTGTAACTATCTGCTCCATGTTGAATCATGCATCCAGGGCTTCATCCTTGATTTTATCTATCCTCTCCAGGATATATTCCATTTGATCAACCCAATAATCTAAAGTGACAAGAGCTTTATTATGTGCTCGTGGGTGATCGATGACACCGACCTTTAATAGGTCATCAGCGGAGTAGTTAGCCATTGCTTGGAATGTTTCATGTTACAACCTAGCATTGTCCAACTCCTTAGAGAGGGAAACTGCTACTTCTTGTAGCTCCTTATTTTCCTGATCAATATCCTGGTAGAGGCCTATGAATTTCTTAATCATTTCCTCACTATCTCTGAGGATTCACTCTATCCAGGAGGATACTTGCCATGCCTTGTTCACCAATCTTGGCATATTCATTTATCTTATCCTGACTGAGAACTTCAGTAGGTTTGGTGGCAGTGACAGGCGAGCATTGCCCATTCTCTACAAAGCTTAGAGGAGATGTTTGTTTTTCTCCTTGAGTATTCTCTTCTCCTATTTTTCTTCCTAAAACTTTTTACAAAGAGCATCTATAGTAGACAAGGCCTCTCCTTGTAGGCTTTTAGATGAGGTTCCCATCGTGACTTGGGTCACTGTAAAGTCTGTAGGAGACAGATCTTTCTTCTCTTTGGTGGGATCCGGATATGCAATCTCCATGACTCTCTCTCTGAAACACTCTTAGAGAAGTGAGTTATAGCTTTCTGCTTCTTGGGTCCCTTCTTCAGAATGACAGAGAAGTCCATGGGTGCTATGGGAACCTTTCTCTTGTGTTGACCCAGATGGTCAGAGATCCAACTTGGACTTATGGGAGAGGGAGTAGAGGGAATAGAAGAAGAAATAGGGGTGAAAGGGGAAGCAACTGAAGAGGCTGCAGGGAAGAACATTGAGACACTTGGTGGTGGCATCAACAAGGAGTCTAATGCACTACTACTTGTAGGGCCTAGAGTTACTACAGGAGAAGAAAAGGTCATGGAGGTGGAAGGGATCTGTAAAGGGATGGAGGGAACACTAGGTGACAGATCTGCGAGAGAGGAGAAAATGGAAGAGGTGGGAGATGGAAGGGAAGAAGGAAGGGGAGAAGACACATCCATAGGAATAGATGCTTGAATGACAGGGGGAGGAGAAGGGGCAGAAGAAGGAATGGTGGGTACCTCAGTAGTTGTAGCTATGATAACATCCTGAGTGAATGTATCCATTGAAACATTGGTGGTCTCTTCTTCTTTACCTAGAGACACTAGGTCGACCACTTACTTCTCAGAAGTAGTAGGAGGGATTTCAACAGTTTCTTCTTATTTACTTAGTTCTCCCTCCTTATCCTTTCCTTTTCCTTTTGGTGCCTAGGCTGGTCTTAGAGGTGGTCTACCTGAAGGAGAAGTAGAGAAATCTACTCCGAGGTAGGTGATACCATTCTATTTACACCAATTCTCGTTACACGCAACATGGGTTCAACCCTTTCTGAATGGTCTTTGGCACTTTCACTCTATCAAATTCTGCGAATGGCTAGTTGTCTACATATGTATCAAGGTAAACCTAATCAGTCTTAGAATCCCTTTGGAATGATGGCTACACCATAATGGATGATCTCTACTAGAACCAGTCGGGAGTGATCCTTTCGCCTGATATCTATTTCATGTGTCAGGTTGATGTAGATGTCCTCGATCTCAGGAACATGGATGGGATCAATTTTTTCCTTTGGGAGGCAACTCCAGCAATCAAAGGTGGGCCTTACTAGGAAGTTGTGCTTTAGATTCAGCAATTCAAGCTCAACATACATTTCCCATGCTTTGGCAAGTGTGGTGCAGGTGTATCGGCCAACTGTAAGGGGGAATGGGGTTCCTCCTTTCTTTCTCTTCATGCATCTCTCGTGGTAAGTGATCAGTTGCCTTGACAACTCCAAGAGGATCAACTTGGGCCCTGCATACCTTGGTAGCTTTTTCGGTTCACCTTCAAAATTCACAGCCCTGAGATATGTGAATGTGGGGAATTGTGTGAACAATGCTCCCCACTTCTTCGTAGCAGCAATTACACTTGGGCTGGTTCGACCATGTCTCATGTTTGGTCTTAGCAAACAGATCACCTCATAGAAGAAGGCGTCGTTGATTTTTGAGAACTAGGGAATGATTTTCTCGGCTTGAGCTCTGGTAGTACTCATATACTTTGACCTAGGGCCATACCCCATTCCGAGCTAGGCATGTGAAATCTCTTGTTGATGCTTTAGTATATACAACATAGGAATTCATATAGAACTTCCCAATTGTTAGGAACTATTGAAACTACTAGGAGATGGTGTCACTGATGATTTCCCCCTAGCCAAAATGTTGATTGGGCACATTTTTTCTCATGGTCTCTAAATACCTCAGCATCCATTTGTTGAAATAATGGGCATCAGAAGCCCAAATATTACGTTAAAAGGTAATTGTATCTCGGTTCATCATTGAAGTCACTGCAAAGTGGATGGTCTATGGCCATCTGCTCACCGGTTTTTTGTTCTTGAGGTAAATCTTGTTCATCATTTGTATACATTTGTCCTCATTATCATCCCAAGCCTTCTTACTGAGTCTTCTAGACTTATGGTAAAATATTTCTGTGATGAGGAATGCCCAGGGTTATTTCAAAGTGATGAGTAGTTAAGTCGATGATCATCTTTCCTTCCTTATCCTTGACACATCTAGTGTCCTTGTTTTAGCAACGTGAGGAAACCAACATGATAAATTCATTGTTCACAACACTTCTTTGGTAGCCCACCTGAAAGTGCAATCCACTGCGAACCAGTTTTTCATCCACGGGCCACTAGTTGCTTAATTGGTCCTTGCCCAAAATTCATCTATATCAATATGTCCCAAGCTCGGAGTCTCGATGTTGAGATCACTCTCTACTTATGAGTCGTGAATCTGGACTTTCGATATTTTTACTTCATCTCTTTTTCTATCAACTTTGCTTTTCCTTTAGACTTTGTCGGGTTTTTTGCTTGATGAAGACATGTGTGAGCTCGAGGATGGCTGTTGTTGTTCTATAAGGAGGATTAAGGAGGTCCAACATAGAAGAGCCATGTCAACTGTCATGTTATTCATAATGAAATATTTCAAAAGAAGAATGAGAAATTATAAGGCTTAGGGCGCAAGGCGCAGGTTCATAGCATGTTGCGAGAGGTTTAAAAGGCTATGTGCACTTTTCAAGATGTTGACATGGAAAAAGGTGCACCTATGTTGACAGGAGAAAAGTTGCGCTCAGGTTATAAAGGGTGCACTTTTGAAAGGTGTTACATGGTAGAAGGAAGTGCGAGGAAAAAAGCGCAGGGTGTGGGTTTACAACATACAACATGCCATGTTGATGTTAGGGAATATGCGCCTGCACCTTAGGAAATTTTCTTTAGTGGGGCATAGGAAATGTCTATGTTGCATGGGTTTTAAGTGCGCCCAAGGCGTAATCTCAGAAGATGTTGCAAAGGAAATTAATGCACCAAATAAAAAATGCTTGGCACGGATTTGGAGCACACAACATCCAATGTTGATGTTGTGCAGGATGCACCTGTGCCCTTACAAAAGTTGTTACGTGTATTTTATTGGGTACATGTTTAGGTTGTGATCTGACAAGCAAGGATAGTGCGCGACCAAGGCACGACTGTGAGGGGTGCAATAGGGAAAAATAGTGCGCCAAGGTTTTCCATGATTTTTGCAATTCCTCTGATTCCTTCTCTCTTTTGGTTTCTTCAAATGGTAAAGAGAGGGTTTTTAACAAGATAGGAAGAAGGAAAAAGGCCTTGGGTTTCTTCAAAGGCAGGGGCCTTCCAGATTTACAGATCTGGAAGGAGAGGAAAAGGGGTTTCCAGTTGGTTATGGATTGATAGGTGTTTCTTTTTTAGATTTAATCTTTTAACAACCCTAAAACCTACAACAAAAAACAACAACAACAAGAATGACAGAAACCACTTACCCAGATTTATAAAGGACGAAGGACGACGTTGGGGTCCACAAGCTCAAAAAATGGCACATGGGGGTGACAAGGACAGTTGACAGGTGCAGAGAAAACACTTTTCACAATTTTTAATTCGTGAAAATGACAGGTGTTGAGCGCCTATTTATAGAAAATTTGGCATTTATTATTTCACCAACTTTCTTTGGCACACATTCTAGAGTGTCGACATGGGTTTAAATGCACCTTGGTGCAAGTTTATTAGCATTGACATAATACTTTTAGTGCCTTAGCGTGCATTTCTTGATGTTAACACACCATTTCCCACGCCTTAAGCACACATTTTTGATGTTGACATGATACTTTTAGCACCTTAGTGCACATTCTAGGCGCATGTTTAATGATGTTGACATGTATCTTTTAGCACCTTAGGGGCGCAACTTCATTGATGTTGGCATGTCATTTTCTACGCCAAAGGGTTTTCAAAGGGGCGGACATTCCATGATGTTGACACAACGTTTCTTATGCCCAATTGAAAAAACTGAAAATGGCTAAGTTCTAAAAACTTGATTTTTGGAAGGGATTTTTAGGCCATTTTGAATGCTAATAGACTTCTCCAGGGACCAAAATAGAATTTTTGGTATGGTTAGCTGCAAATTGTAGTTGTCAATTTTGCGGATAACAAATTCATATAAAAGAGAGACTAGGTACCCACGCATGCCTCGGTGAGCACTCACTACTGGCCGGGTGATAGGCCGGCGTGCATGGGGTTCCTTCCTTTTATAATGGGGGTAAAAATGACTACAAATATTTAAAAATAAAATATTCAATAAAACATACAAATATATCATATAGCATATAATTCCATGGAGAAATTAGAGTAGATAATATCACAGTTCAAAAAAGTTTATAAAACAAACAAGCTAGATAATATTGCATAGTAATCACACAAATGAATAAGAAGTAAATATAAAATATGTCACACAACAATCAATACCATACAATATGTAAATTTATGGATTAGCCACACAATATTCAAATCATGTAAACTAAAATAATATAGAGTAGTTAAAATAAACAATGAATTTCTACTTGCTGTCGGTGTAATTCCAACCTCACCCACCCATAAATTTCTACTTTTATTACCTAGTCATTTCATGAAATTTTATATAAGTATTTAGGGTTTTCATAGGAAATGGTTGAGAAGCGAGTTTGAGAAGGAAGGCATCATTTTGAATTCTACTCTTGAAGTTGGTTCAGTTTGCATGCACAAAAAACTAATCACATAACACCGGAAATAATACAAGACTCCAATTTTATTCATCTAGGATATCAAATACAAAGAGGAAGATTACATATATAGAGTTTGATCTCCTTATTTCTAGGAGTCAACACTCATCCCACATATCTCTCCTAATCCCCACAATATCTCACTCAAACTCTCAATCCCATTATTCTCTCACAACAAACCTTATCTAATTACAACTATTTACATGAGTTACCAACTCATAAATAGTTGTATTACATTACACTATATTATTTATTTCCACACTCATAATAATGTTCACAATATCTAATATTATTCCTAACATTCACCCCCTTAGTGTGAACATGGGAAAAACATACACACTCTTATCTGCAGTATGCTCTCCTCTATGGAGCATGTCAAACTCTATGACTCATGACCTTGATACTAATGAAGGGAGCAATGCTCAACCTTCTATGGTTTTACAGGTTTACCACAAACCTTGACATGTAATAGATCCATTGCCTTTCCACCTCGTGTGGTTTTCTGGATCTCCCACAAACCTTTTCAAGATCCATGAACTATCTTACTGTGGTGCTTTTGTTCACCTATTTCATTTCATCAGGAGTTACATTCAAGAATTTTATACATTACAATTGAACAATAATTTGTTCTTATTTTTACAAAAGTACGCTGAAAGCAAACACTCAATAGAAAAAACTTGGCCACCAATTTATTTTCATGGCCTCGTCGATGGTGCCTGACGAGAGGTCGCTATGTGCCCTCCTGCCTCCATTGCCTCCAACCTCCATTCGTTTGCTACTTAGTTAGCCAATTTATCTTTAAAGCTCATTTACAATTTTCTTGGGTGTCGGTTTCAACCGATAATGCACCCCCTCACTATGGACATCGTGTACAAGTGAAAGTGCATCCAGACAAAAGTGAGACAATTATTATTATTTTTTTAATTTTAATTTTTTTAAAAATATTTTACATAAAAGGAAGAAATAGAAAAGTTGGTCCAGCAACAAAAAGCACAGGATCAATGCGTAGAGCTCAAAAATACACGTTTTCAAAAAAAACAGTACCTCAATCCGAGTTACGAGTGAACAATTACAGAACTTACAAGTTAAAAAAAAAGTTTCTGGACCCTTTCCAAAAATGGCAAATTATTTTTTTCTCCTTGCGATTTTTTCTAGTATGTCCAAAAAAGGAAAAAAATGGAAAACAATGGTTCTAACTCACGATTTCGAGAGAAGATCATGATGGATGAAACACACAGACAGAACACACTAAGAGGCCATACGATGAATTCGAGATCGCTCCTATCACGCAGGTTTTCTCTCTTCTCTACTCGGCAGTAGCATGCGTGTTTTAGATGACTTCTTCTTTCACACGGGTTTTCTCTCTTCTCTGCTCAGTGTAGCATGCAGAAGTTTCTACTAACTCCACGCAGATCTATCAAATCTCCTCCCACGTGGGTGAATATTAATAAAAACGTGGATCCATCTGTAACATACTTAAGAACCATGAAAAATTTGAGTATGATTCAAATATTGGGTGATTTCCTTAGACGCTTCTCCTTGGGTGCTTTGATCAGATCTGAGCTATTCTTTAAAAATAGTTCAGCAGAATGGCGCACAATGCTGACAAAAGTATTACCTTGATTCCAAACACAACTACCTTACAAAATATGAAAAGTATTCAAACCTAAGTAATCTCCCCACACAAAATTCTCATGGCCAAAGGCTACCTACTCTGATACCAAATCTTGAAGTTGGTTTAGTTTGCATGCACAAAAAACTAATCACATAACAACATAAATAATACAAGACTCTAATTTTATTCATCCAGGATATCAAATACAAAGAGGAATATTACATATATAGAGTTTGATCTCCTTATTTCTAGGAGTCAACACTCATCCCACATATCTCTCCTAATCCCCACAATATCTCACTCAAACACTCAATCCCAATATTCTCTCACAACAAACCTTATCTAATTACAACTATTTACATGAGTTACCAACTCATAAATAGTTTTATTACATTACACTATATTATTTATTTCCACACTCATATTAATGTTCACAATATCTAATATTATTCCTAACATCTACCTTTTAATGGAAGAAGGGATATGGAGAGGGAGAGGGACAAGGGTCACATGATCCTATGAATATTCAGGATGCAAAGGGCCCTAGGACCACATGGGATGGGGTGATTTCTACACAAGGAAGAGAGGTGGAAAAATACCACACGCCTTTGGTGGTATCTTACGTAAAATTAGACATAGGAAACCATTTCATAGTTGTGAAGGAGCTTATTGACAAGGCAATGCGAGAGGAATAAACTTGCACTTGATTGGGAAATTCCATGGACATTGACCCAACATTGATGTTATAAGAATATGGACCTATAGAAAATGGAAAACAAAAGGTAATACAGAGATATCTCTCCTTATAAAAGAATTTTTTTGCTTGATATTAACTGTTGTAAATATCTCCCCTCGGGTAGATATAGACAAACAGAAGAGTATAGAAATCAAAGAATCTCAAATCCCTGACATTTATTACAAGGCATAGGTAAAGGGCACATGAAAATGGATGTGCCAAGGTGTAGGTAAAGGGCACATGAAAATGGATGTCAACATGAAAATATATGCGCCAAGGCGTAGGTCAAGGGCGCATGAAAATGGATGTCGACATGAAAATATATGCGCCAAGGCATAGGTCAAGGGCGCATGAAAATGGATGTCGACATGAAAATATATGTGCCAAGGTGTAGGTCAAGGGCACATGAAAATGGATGTCGACATGAAAATATATGCGCCAAGGCACAGGTAAAGGGCACATGAAAATGGATGTGCCAAGGCGCGAGTAAAGGGCACATGAAAATGGATGTCGACATGAAAATATATGTGCCAAGGCACAGGTCAAAGGTGCATGAAAATGGATGTCGACATGGAAAAATGTGCACCTTGGTGCACATAAGGGTATGTCGACATAAGGATGGATGCGCCAAGGTGCACCTTTAGGAGGCGCAACATTTTGAGCACCGATGAGCGAGACCTTGCACTGCGAGATATTCGAGATGGCCATAACTTTTGACAGGAGCTCGATTCATGCAAGGTTGGAATTTTTGGAAAGCTTACAAGGTCCTCTATCCAACTATGACTGAATATATCTAATTGGGTGGGAACAAGTTCTTAAAAATGCAAAATACAGTTCACCACTTTTTGGGTTTGCTAGGGTCCTCACCTACCACCATAATGAGATGAATTAAATGCAACACAGGAGGTGGTTGGGGTAGATTTGATTTCCTCTCTCTTCCCTCTCTCATTCTTCCTATAAATTCTAAGGAGGGATTCTTTCTAAAGGTTGGACATTCTTGTTTTTCCCCTCCCTTCTTCTCTTTGGCAGGTGAATTTGTGGAAGTTCAAACCTCCCATTTAAAACTGTAATGCAAATTTGCCTCTTGGCATTCTGTAGCATATTGTATCAATCGTTGGAGAAAATAATGCACATCTGTGGATGATTCTCAACCCTCTCTATGTTTATTTGTGTCCTCCTAATCTTTCACTACAAACCTGGTTATCTGTGCATGATCTTGCATTACATTTTAATGGTATGTGTTTATTGGCAAGATAGGTGTTCTTCATTCCTCGGTGCATCACCTTTGTTAGTTTAGGTTTTATTTTTATGCATCTTCTTACCCTATCTCCTTATAAAGTTAGTTTAGGTTTTTGAGTAAAACCTCTACATTTTTACGTGTGCATCTGAACAGAGGAATAGGAGCCGACCTTCATCCGGAGAGCTTTTCTGATTTCGCAAGGTCCCACACTTGGGAAAAGCTCCATGTTATGCAATCGCACTGAGAGTCTCAACCCATCGAGTTGCAAACATTCAGGGGTGTTGTGATTCACCATCAATAGTTTTGGCATGCCACCCGGTGGGACCAAGAGGTCATTCCATAGGATTTGAAGGAATGTTCAAGAAATTTGGACTAAAAAATTGCAAGTTTTACAATTTCATTTTTTCACCTTCCAGGCTGAACTTTGAAATCAATTTTCAAGGACTTAACTTGCTCAAACAAGTCAAAATTTCACCAGTTGATAGATCGGGGATAATATTCAAAAGGGTATTCTTAGATTTTTGATATTTTGACTTTCAAAATTTCATGGTTTTTAGTATTTCAGGTTTTCCCAGTTGCCTTGCATGACCTGAGTTTTGCCCGTACCTTTTGGGGATTAGTAGCTGCACAACAGGACCCGATAACCAAATTAAAGAACTGTATCTTCAGATCCTTCAAGGTTTTAAATTCTATTTTTAATATTGTCAGGTTTGGTGTGTAACTTGGCAGATCCAGCCTTTTGAGGCTCATTCTATAACACATCTGGTGACTCCGAAGGGATAGAATTCAATGGTTTAGTAGCAATAGTTGCCTAGGTGCATGAGAAGAATTCAAACCAGGTCTGATACTTGAGAAGAGGGGCTATTTTTCCACTTACAACTATCACCAGGAGGAGGAAGGAGAGGAAGAAGACCACAAAGATCACCATCTCCACCTAACTAGACTTTGTCTACACCTCCACCTAGGTAGACCTTTTCTCGCATCAACAAGGGTTCTCAAGCCAATCAGAATGGCACAACCACCGAATCCCTTTGTCAATTTCACTGGCAGCTCCACTTTCCCTCAATGCACAGAATCCAGTTCCAATTGCAGCATTGAAGAACATTCCATTTTTCACTGGAGAAAATCATACCACTCCTGGTGATCATGTCAAAGACATTGCTAACGTTTGTGCAATCCATGAGATAAATGAAATGGATGTTGCTGTCAAATTGCTGGCATCTTCATTCAAAGGGAAGGATTTGCAGTGGTTTAGGAGCCTTGCAGCTGGTTCTATCACAAATTGGAATCGTTATGCATAGCTCTTAATGAGCAATTCGGAGAAAAGGAGACAATTTGTCTCTACTAGAACAATTGACAACTATCAAGAGAGCTCCCAATGAGTAGCTGACTGACTTCAACTTCAGATTTCAAAGGTCTTGGGATAGGATTCCAGTGGCCGTTAGGCCAACAGCTGAAGGTGCTTTTCTATACTATCTTAAGGCTTTAAATTCTGATATTTCTATGTTAATTCAATCTATGGGAGGCACAACCTTACCTGCCACTTATAGCATTGCCATTAGGGCTGAAAACTATCTTATTCAAGCTGGTAAGCTGGCTCCTAGGCCTCCCATGCCCTTGTATCCAAACTTAGAAAATCCAAGCACTAGTCAAGCACCCACTTTGGCTCCTATTCCCACTCCTAGAAATCAAAGTTCAAATGAAACTTCTACTTCATCCTCTAGTGCTTCAAATGAACTCCAAGAGGTTATGAAACAATTGCAAAACCTTGGAAATGAGCTGGTGACTATCAAAAGACAACAAGCTCAAAGTGCTAGACCGTATCAGCCTCAAGCGCAGTACCAGGCTAGGCCCCCATACCAACAAAATAGGTCACCAACTCAGGCTGCAAATCAAAATCAAAGCCAAGTAAGGCCTCCCGCTAATAGACCATTTCAGCCCTATAACCCCAATGTCGTATCTGCTTCTAAAGCATTAGTGCCAGTCCAAAACAACATAGCTCAAGAGTATGATTGGTGTTTCCCATGCAATGAACCTCACAACCAATCTATGTGCTTTAATGGTGCTTTGAACCAAGCCTTGATGGTGACAACTACTGGCGTTGAGGGTGAAGTGAGTCAAGAAACAAATCAGCAACAAGGGACGTCTCAAAAAATACAACTCCAAATGACACCACGTTGGTAAACTGCGCAAGTTGAGGATTTTTGTGGCATGAATCAAACAATTTCTCGAGTGTAGCAGCTAACACAAGATCAAAGAAAAGGAATATAGGTGAAGGGCGGTCATTGGCTCTAAGTGATCTCACAACCTTCCAAAGACTCCACAAGGTGTTGGTAAGCAAAATATAGTTCCAAGCACACAAGGACAGCCCAAACCACCTTCTAAGCCAGCTCAAATGCCAATTGTTGCTGCCCATGCACAAGAAAGGAATGTGCAGCCTAAAGGACAACAAAGAGATCTTTCATCCCCATTTAGCATCATTGATCAAATGAAGAAGACAAATGTGAATATATCAATGTGGGAATCTTTATCCATCCCAGGCCAAAGAGATCTTCTACAAGCTGCCATGAAGAATTGGTCAACTTTGAACCAGCAGGTCCATATGTGAGAGAATGTCCTCACAAATGTTGCTCATCCTGAAGGGAATCATGGAGGACAACAAGGTAAAGTTTTGAAGCCCCCTCCATTCTATGTTTCATTAATCATTGGGGATAAACTAGTACACAATTGCATGATTGATTCCGGGGAAAGTAGTTCTGTCATGCCTAAGCAAATAGCTGATCAACTGGGTCTCCAATATGAAGTCATATCAAAGGGGGTAGTGCAATTGGATGGGACAGCAGTAGCAATGGTGGGAGTGATTAAAGGTTTGAATCTTACCTTGCATGCATGCCCCAACGTTACCATTTTGTAAGATGTGTTAGTGATAGATTTGCCACCACTCTTTGCCCTATGCTTATCAAGGGATTTCACAGCTAGAATTGGAGGCTACTTATCTGCTGATTGGTCACACATGTTGTTCAAAACAAGATATGGTACTAAGGTCACAATCAGATCCGAACCAATTGCAAACTTTCATATTGAGCCTCATACTCCAAGCCAAATCAATGCCAACTGTTCAGCTTTTGATCAAGAAGATTATCCAGGCACAGATGAAGCTGACACCAAAGTTGGAAGCATTCCAGATTTGACTCTTGATGAATGGGCAAGCAAGGTACATGCTTTTGATCCCTACCAAGAAGTAGAAGAATCTGAGCTAGGATTCTATTGCATACATGAAGGAAACCAACCTATTCCTAACATCACCAAACCAGACCATAAGGATGACAATGAGGTATGGCAGTTATTTTTTGATGGATCAAGGAGTAGGTAAGGCACAGGAGGAGGAGCTATGCTTGTTTCACCTCAAGGCATCAAATATTATTTAGCTTTCCGTTTCCAGTTTTCCTGTTCAAACAACATAGCTGAATATGAGGCCTTGATTCATGGACTTCATTGGGCCAGAAAAAGGGCATAAAGAACTTGCAGGTGTTCGGGGATAGCGAGTTGATCATCAATCAAGTCAGGGGACAACATGCTACAAAGAATGACCTACTAAAGAACTACAAAAACAGGGTATGGGACCTCGTTGAGGATTTCGAAGCTTTCAACATCATGTCCATACCCAGGAAGAAAAATGAAGCCATGGATAGGCTCGCAGCAGTTGGAGCAATGTTTGATGTGGTTGACAACATCAAAAGAGAAAAAACATAGCCACATATCCATGTGATTGTGAGGCCAACAGTTCTAGATAATAACACAAGTTGGTAGGTGTTTGAGAATGATCAACATATCGTCAATTTCTTACAAGAAGAGGCTGAATTCTTAGCTAGGAATCAAGATAGATTAGAGTAGCAGTATGGGGATCAAGTAGTGCAGCTGCGGAAAAACAAGCTTCCCAAGGGTTTAGTAACATTGGAGTCTATCTTCAACCCTAACTACCAGTTCCGTAAGGAAAAGGCTAACATGCAGGTCAAGAGAGAAGATTCAGAGCCAATTCAGTTGGAGAAGGCAAAACACTTCAAATTGGCAAAGTGGCCACTGAGCAGGAGAAATCAGATTTCATACAACTTTGCCAAGAATTTCCAGATGTCTTCGCTTGGAGCTATGAAGACTTGAGAGGTTTCAATCCGAAGTTGGCACAACATACCATAGAATTGGATCCAGATGCTAAACCCATCAGGCAGAAGTAGAGACCAGTCAACCCTCACATTGAGCCTCTAATGAAGAAAGAGCTAAACAAGCTAATAGAGGCAAGCATTATATTCCCGATCAAGCACTCAAGTTGGGTTGCAAACTTGGTTCGTTAGGAAAAAGAGTGGAGAAATCAGGTTGTGTGTGGACTTCCGAGACCTCAATAGGGCATCTCTTAAAGACCATTACCCACTTCCTTCAATGGAACAAATATTGCAAGTGGTATCCGGTTCGGAGAGATTCTCTCTCTAGATGGCTACTCAGGGTATAATCAGGTAATGGTGAAAGAAGATGACTAGTTCAAGATGGCTTTCACCACCAAATGGGGCACCTATGCCTACAAGAAGATGCCATTTGGGCTATCAAATGCTGGAGCCACTTTCCAAAGGGCAATGGATATGGCATTCAAGGGGTTGATCAATAAAATAGTTTTGATATATCTTGATGACATCACTATATTCTCCAAAAATACAGCGGATCACCTCTTTCATTTGAGGCAAGTATTTCAGAGATGTAGAAGATTTGGGGTATCATTGAATCCCAAAAAATGTATATTCTTGGCTCACGAGGGAAAACTTCTAGGCCATATTGTTTCAAAGGAGGGATTGACGATTGACCCAGAAAGAGTTGAAGCAATTCGAGCGTTGCCATTTCCAAGTCACAAGAAGGCTCTTCAAAGCTTCTTGGGAAGGATCAATTTTGTCCACAGGTTTGTTCCAAACTTTACAGCTCTTGTAAAGCCAATAACGCTGATGTTGAAAAAGAGCATGACATTTAAGTGGACATCTGAAGGCAAGGAAAGTTTTGAGGCAATAAAATAGGCTATATCTCAAGCTCCGACTCTCGTCAATCCAGACTTCTCTAAGGACTTCGTGTTATATGCCTTCGGTGGTGGAGACACAATTTCTACAATCTTGGTACAACAAAACAAGGAAGGATTAGAACAACCAGTTGCTTTCTTTAGTCAAGGCTTGGAGGAATATGAAAATAGGTACTCTTTCATTGAAAAGCATGTCCTTGCAATGATCAAGAGCTTAAAGAAATTCAAGCACCTAGTCTCAAACAATAAGATCCAATTATTGGTCTCTCATGCGGAGTCAAGGACTTCCTTCTAAACAAGGATCTAAATGAGAAACGTGTAGGGTGGATCACTTGTGTCATGGAATATGACATCGAAATTAAGGTCACTAAGCTGGTCCGTGGAAAGGGATTATGTGAACAACTAGCTTTGAGTCAGCAAGTTGAAGTAAGTGATGAAAAAGAGGCTGTCTTGGTACTACAGGATGGTCAAGAATAGGAAAATGATGATGTGCCTGCTCCTTGTTGGACTCAGAATATGATACAATTCCTACAGGTAGGCCTATGCCCTCCAGAATTAAGCAAAGCAAAAAGGAGATACTTCAGATTACAAGCCATTCAATATGTGCTTGTTGATGGTGTTTTGTTTAAAAAGGACATCAATGGAGTTTTATTGAGGTGCATTGGGATGGGTCAAATTGAGAGGGTGTTACAAGATTTTCATGATGGAGATTCCAAAGGACATTTCACCCCACGAGTAACAACTCTCAAGATAATGAAGGTAGGATATTATTGGTCGACAGTGTTCAGTGACTGCTATACATGGATAAGAAAGTGCAAGAAATGTGCACTCTTCACAGGAAAAGAAAGACTAGCAGCACTTCCATTGCACCCAATTTTGGTTGACCAACAATTTATGCAATGGGGATTGGACTTCATCGGGGTCATCAACCCAAACTCAAGCCAAGGCCACAAGTGGATTCTCACGGCAACAGACTATTTCACCAAGTGGACCGAAACAATAGCGCTCAAAGAGGCAAATGAGTCTAACATACTAAACTTTTATGAAGGAATAGTGACCGGGTTTGATGTGCCGGCCACTATCATATCGAACGATGCATTGCATTCATGGGTTCCAAGATTACAAAATGGGCTGTTAAGAATGGAATCTATTTGAGCACCTCTTCAAATTATTACCCAGGGTAATGGACAGGCAGAGTCCATAAACAAGAATTTGCTACGAATCATCAAAAGGACTCTAGATGAAAACCAAAGGACATGGCATACCAAGCTAAAATCAGCGTTATGGGTTGACAAAATAACGCCAAAGAAGTCTACAGGTAATTCTTCCTACAATTTGGTCTATGGGAAAGAGGCGGTATTGCCTATATCATTAGAATTGCCAACATTGGAGCTCAAGAAGCAATTGGAGTTGTCTGAGTTCGAACCAATGGAGGCCAGGTATGCAGAGTTGATGGAATTGGAAGAAATCAGAGAGCAGTAGTTCGTGATTGAAAAGGACCAGGCCTTAGTAAAAAGATGGTTTGATAAGAAGGCAAGAGTAAGGACCTTCCAGGAAGGGGACCTAGTCCTGAAATGGGATGCAGATCGGGAAAAACCAGGAAGGCATTCCAAGTTTGATGCCATTTGGAGTGGCCCCTACATGGTCACGGGATGTAAAAGTAGTAATTCCTTCCAATTGTCTACATTGGATGGAGAAGAACTCCCGATTCCGGTTAACGGAATCTATCTTAAGCATTGCTACTAAAAGGAAAAGGTTTACCCTTGTAAATATTAGATTATTTTTCAATTCCTCTAAGTGTGTATGCATATTGTCTTGTTGTAGTTAGGTTTCTTTTTCCCTAAGTGCTCTGGCACAGGTTTTTCTGCTCTCAGGTTGTTTTCTACAGTTCAGCATGCTCTCAAAGAAGGAGTTGTGATACCAGGCTCGGGATCAGAGATCAAGTTGGTTTCAGGTTATTACTTATGACTCTATGCCCAATGGATTGCTAAAAGGCCACTGATCTTCTACCTAGTAGGCAGGTGATCTCGTTGAGTTGCCAAATTGTTGTAAATATCTCCACCCCAGGTAGATATAGACAAATAGAAGAGTATAGAAATCAAAGAATCTCAAATCCCTGACATTTATTCCAAGGCGCAGGTAAAGGGCGCATGAAAATGGATGCATGCATGAAAATGGATGTCGACATGAAAATGGATGCGCCAAGGTGCAGATAAAGGGTGCATGAAAATGGATGTCGACATGAAAATATATGCACCAAGGCGCAGGTCAAGGGCGCATGAAAATGGATGTTGACATGAAAATATATGCGCCAAGGCGTAGGTCAAGGGCACATGAAAATGGATTTCGACATGAAAATATATGCGCCAAGGTGCAGGTAAAGGGTGCATGAAAATGGATGTCAACATGAAAATATATGCACCAAGGTGCAAGTAAAGGGTGCATGAAAATGGATGTCGACATGAAAATGGATGCGCCAAGGCGCAGGTAAAGGGCACATGAAAATGGATGTCGACATGAAAATATATGCGCTAAGGCGCAGGTCAAAGGCACATGAAAATGGATGTCAACATGAAAAAATGTGCACCTTGGCACACATAAGGGTATGTCAACATAAGGATGGATGCGCCAAGGCACACCTTCAAGAGGCACAACATTTTGAGCGCTGACAGGAAGCAAACCCTAGCGCAGATATTCAGATGGCCATAACTTTTGACAGGGAGCTCAGATTCATGCAAGGTTGGACTTTTTGGAAATCTTACAAGGTCCTCTATCCAACTACAACTGGATATATTTAATTGGGTGGGAACAAGTTCTTAAAAATGCAAAATACAGTTCACCACTTTTTGGGTTTGCTAGGGTCCTCACCTACCACCATAATGAGATGAATTAAATGCAACCTGGAGGTGGTTGGGGTAGATTTGGATTTCCTCTCTCTTCCCTCTCTCATTCTTCCTATAAATTGTAAGGAGGGGCTTCTTTCTAAAGGTTGGACATTCTTGTTTTGCCCCTCCCTTCTTCTCTTTGGCAGGTGAATTTGTGGAAGTTCAAACCTCCCATTTAAAACTGTAATGCAAATTTGCCTCTTGGCATTCTGTAGCATATTGTATCAATCTTTGGAGAAAATAATGCATGTCATGGATGATTCTCAACCCTCTCTGTGTTTATTTGCATCCTCCTGATCTTTCACTACAAACTTGGTTATCTGTGCATGATCTTGCATTGCATTTTAATGGTCTGTGTTTATTGGCAAGATAGGTGTTCTTCATTCCTCGGTGCATCACCTTTGTTAGTTTAGGTTTTATTTTTATGCATCTTCTTACCCTGTCTCCTTGGAAAGTTAGTTTAGGTTTTTGAGTAAACCCTCTACATTTTTTACGTGTGCATCTGAACAGAGGAATAGGAACCGGCCTTCATCCGAGAGCTTTTCTAATTTCACAAGGTCCCACACTTGGGAAAAGCTCCATGTTATGCAATCGCACTGAGAGTCTCAACCCATCAAGTTGCAGACATTCAGGGGTGTTGTGATTCACCATCAACATTAACACTATAGAAGATTTCAATCACATCCTCCTAGAAGGGCCCTGGTTCTTGGGAACCATGGGAACTCTAGAATTTGATCTGAAAAGGAAAATTTCAACGTAATTCCTATATGGATCAAACTCCCAGAATTTTGTTGGAATTTTGGGAAAAAGATTTTTTAACTAGTGTAGCTAAATATTTGGGCACACTAGTTGCATTTGACATAACAACTAAGGCTATAACCAAGATTGATTAATATGCATCAATGTGGATCTAGACATAGATATACCAAAAGATATCACAATCCACTCCAAACTGGGTAGATGAAAGCAAGTATTGGAATATGAGACGTCAGTCTCAAGGTGTAAGAAATGTAATAGATTGGGACAAAGTGTCAAAACTTATCCTAATAATGATAAGGAAGCTCATACACATGAATCAAGAAAGAGAATGGAGTGGTGAGAAAAGAAGAAGGAATAAAAAAACAAGCAAAATATCAAGCCGATAAACAACTAGAAGAAAATGAGTCTATGGGCAATGAAAATCCATTTTCTTTCCTTATGCAAAATTAAGAAACTCTGGAGGATGGTGAGTTATTTGATCACACTCAACTAAATTATCTCATCATGAAAAATATAGTTTTAGAGGAAAAGGAACCTGAAAAGGAAGAGACACAAATGGATGCAAAAGAGGTTGTAGAAAATAGTAAGGTAGAAATCCAAGAGAAAGAGACAAAAAAAGAGAAATAAGATGAAAAATATTTTTCAGAAGAGTTAGTAATCATGAAAAACATATACAAAGATGCCCAACATAAGGAAGAGATAGGAGAAACGGTCACATAAATGACAGTTGAACAAGAAATAGAAGCATGTCAAGGTTTAGATTTAGTAAACCGGAGAAAGCTCAATGGGTAGTGATGCCTATGAAAGGGAAAGGTTAAATTCAAGAAGCCTATTCTTCTAGAACTCTAAAAGTTAAAAAGAATGTAGGAAACAAAAAAACAAGAGGTAATCCTATAGGAAAGAAGATAAGAAAAATATAATAGAGATGGAGATAACAACAGAAGGAAAAGAACTTTGGATCTCAAAGGGTCCAAGAAAAATTCAAAAATTTAAATGAAAATTATTACATGGAATGTAAGAGGCTTAAACAAAACACTAAAACAAGGGGTGCTAAGAGAATTTATAAATAATCACAAGCCTACCATTTTTGTTTTGCAAGAAACAAAGATGGAAGCTAAAATTTTCTAAAAAATAGCAAATGGACTATGGAGAAACACTAAGATCAGTTGTGCCAATTCCATGGGTGCATTCATGGTGGTATAGCAATTCTATATGATAGTGATGCTATCAAAGGGGACACTAATATTGAATCAAATAACCACATCGCAACATATTTTACCACCCAAAAAAGTAGCACATCCTGGATTCAATCCTCCATTTATGCTCATGTTTCCTTAAAAGGGAGAAAACAACTTTGGATAGAGGTAAGTTCCTTTAGGAATAATTGCAATCATTTTAATTGGATGGTTTTAGGTGATTTTAACACTCCAATACACCTTTCTGAAAAAACAAGGTGGTAGTCAAGATTATACCACAAGTATGGAACTCTTCACTGAGTTCATAGCCCAAAATTCTCTAATGGATATTGAATTAAGAGGAATGAAATATACTTGGAGAAATAGGAGAATGGGTAAAAATATTATAATGGTCAAACTAGATAGATTTTTAGTTTCCTCTAATTGGTATGCCATTCAAGATTTCTACCTTTCAACACTTCCTAAGATTGATTTAGATCACACCCCTATGGTTCTCAATCTCAAGGATAGGAAAAAAACTACCCCGTATCCTTTTAGGTTCAAAAAGATGTGGACCAAACATCCTGATTTCTACAATAGAGTTTAGGAGTGGTGGAAAACTAGTAGGCATGGATTGGAAAATTACTTGTTTGGTTTAAAAACTCAAAATTGTAAAGAAAAATGTCAAGCTCTTAAACAAATCAATTTTTGGAAACATTTTTAGAAGAAAAAGAAAATAACCAAGGAGCTGGAAATTCTAGAACTAAAGATTTAGAAAGACGGAATGAATGTGAATGATAACTATAATGAAAAATAACTTCTCGTGGAATTTCAAAATCTCGAACCTATGAATAAATAAACTGGAGACAAGAATCTAGAGCTATTTGGCTTAAGGAAGGAGATCAAAATCTCCCAAGTCCTTTGAAATCTAAAATTAAAATCAATCAGCTGCTCATTGGGAGCTCTCTTGATGGTTATCAACTACTCCAAAAGGGACAAGTTGTCTCCCTTCTCTCCAAACTGCTCATGGAGGGCTATGCATAGCTAGTTCCAATTTTGAATAGAACCTGAGGCAAGGTTCCTGAACCATTGTAAAGCTTTCCCTTTGAATGAAGATGCCAGTAGTTTGAAAACAACTTGCATCTCATTGATCTCATGGATTGCACAAATATTGGCAATATCCTTGAAATGATCACCAAGTGAGGTCTGATTTTCTCCAATGAATTATGGAATGTTCTTCAATACTGCAACTGGGATTGGATTTTGTGCATTAAGAGCAAGTGGGCTCACGCCAAGGTGAAATTGACAAAGGGGTTGTTTTGTGCCATTCTGATTAGCCTTAGAACCCTTGTTGATTGAATGAAAGGCCTACTAGGTGGAGGAGTTGAGAGAGTTCTATTTGGTGGAGATGGAGACCTTTGGATTCTCCTCCCACTTTACCTTATTCTTGGAGATAATTGTAGATATTCAAACAACACCTCTTCTTCTCCAGCTCTTGACCTTGTAGTGATTCTTCTCATGAGTTTTTAGGTCTGCACTGCTAAAACCAGCTGATTCTTCTTCCTTGGAGTCGCCAGATGTGCAATTTATAGCTCTTTTAAGAAAGAAACTTGCAACAAATGCACATCAATTTTGTTGCAATGAAGATGAAGACCTCTAAGGTCCCACCGGGCATGCCAAAACTATTGTGGCAAATCAGCAGCACCCCCTGGATGTTGATCAAATTTCTAGTTTGATCATACTAGCATCCAGTGTGATTGCACAACATTGAATCCTTTCCCCAAGTGTGGGACTTGCAAAATGAGAAAGGAATCTCCAGTTTAGAGGTTGGTTCCTCAATTCCTCTAGTCATATTTATCACTTACAAGTTGCAGAGGTCTATATTCCTAACCCTACCCTAAATTCCAAAGGAGACAGAGATAGAGAATGCAAAAAAGCTAAAACTAATGCTAATAGGTGATGCACCAAAGGAGTGGTGAGCATTTTTTACTTCTGCAGATTGACACAGTCCATAAAAATGCAACAAAGAACCTCATGCACAAACTAATAATTGTAATGAAGGATCGGAAATTAACCAAACAACACAGGCAGAGGATGAAAACTAATCGCAGAGGCTGTATTGGTATTTTAATCATCAAAATCACTTGCATTACAACACCTGAGAGGAAAAATAAAGTTACATCTCTTAAAAAAAGGTCTGATATTCCACCAAAATCACTTCCAAGGTGAGAAAGGGGACCTGTAATACACAAAGAATGTTCCACCCTTTGAAAATGAGCCAAATCCGGCTTTTACAAAGGTCAAGGATGAGCCCAGGAGAGATAAACATGGGAAAATGTGGGAGAGGTTCAATCATTGACAAAAATAATAGCATGGGTATCCTTATAGACCCATTCCCTGACATTTTTAACCATGCTGGGAGAGAATGCAAGCCATTCTTCATTAAAAACGGTGGTTGAAATGTCATTTCTGCTCATCACCACGTGCCAGAGACGTTTTTTGATTTTCTCTCTCTAAACTCCATCAAAATGCAAAATTGACCCCAGAATCTTGTAGAGAATTTCACCAGATTTCCATTGATATAAAGAACGCAAAAAATCGAGCTCTGGATCAAAAGATATGGCCATTTGAAGTTATAGGGCAAAACAGGGACAAATCGGGTTGGAGGGCAAAAATTTGAATTTGTGCACCTTTTTGGTCATTTGGAAAATTTTCCAAAATTTCCCCATGCTCCGCCACTCTAGGTTCCATGTGGTGGCATGTCATTGGCCAGTGGGCCTTTCAGGGGAAACTTTTCCCGAAAACTTCGCGAGCCATAACTTCAAAATAACATGGAGTTAGGAGGAAAACTTTACCTTTACTCGGAAAGATGAGAAAGAGATCTATCCAATGGTTTCATTTCCAAAAGGTTTTGAGTGCCGAAAAGAAAAATATTATGTATGAGGAACAAGAGAAAGAAAGATGAAAGGGAGTTAGCCACAAAATGAGCAGGGGACACATTTTGGATAACAATACACTTTTGATAGCATGACGTGAGTTCACAAGGCACATCTTGAGAAATGGTATACGCGCTTAAGGAATGCATTTGGGGTAGAATGGAGAATACCAAAACAACTACCAATGCTTATAGTAGGAGAAGTTGAGTTCATTGTATACCAACATTTTTGTATTGGTAGGTTCAAGTTGACTGATGAAACCATGAGCCCATGGTGTAATCTCCCATTCACCTTCACATCTCAATACTTCAAAACGGGAGTTAATAGATTCAAGGAGTCCAAGAAGTTAAATTTTTACCTTGGAAGTTTGGACTGGGACCATAGGGAGATGCACAGACATTGGTCTACCCCAACAAGTGCACGTACGTGGAAAATTATGTGTCACATGAAGTCCAAATGGTAAAACCCCTAACTCGACTATTGCGGAGATGTCCATAGGGCATGTATACCTTTGGATAAGGTCCAATTTTGAGGATGAGATAGCTATACCCTGACGACCTAACAAGTAGGAAGAAGCCCGTGCCCAGACAAAAGGAAAAATAAATGTAGAAAAAGGCACCAAGTTCCCAAGATACACAGGCAATAGGCACCCCGGAACAAGTGCTAGAAAAAGTACTTACATGCGTAGGAAGAGGTCCCTAGTCAAAGAGGAGGTGCGAACAAGAAAATCTTATTGCAGAGGAGAAATCACCAGAGGAAGAGGAAGAGAAAGTAAAATATCCTATATTGGAATCCATAGTTAGGAAGAAACAGAAGGTGATGGAGGAAGCTGACTCAGAGGAGATAGAGAGATTGGACAAATACATAGTTTAGAGGATAACAATGAAGAAAATGATCCTAAAGGGGACCAAGGACCACTTGTTTTCAGCGTGCATGATTTGGAAGAAGAGGGCAGAGAAGAAGAACATGAGTTCCTTTTTGTGCACTTTATAAAGGTAGCCGAGGAGGAGGAAGGCATCAAGAACATGGGAAGAAGTGAAGAAGTTAGTGCACAGGATTAGAAAAATCCAAGCCTCATGAAGGAGAAAATAAATGAGGCAGCAGAAAGAGAAGCAATGAAAATCATCGAAGCCTTGGTAGAATAATAATTGGAGCACAACGTTGATCTAGTGATGAATGAGGATAAGGAAGAAAGTGTAGGGAAAGATCATGGTAGTGCATGAGGCCCTACTCTATTGGTAAATGTTCCTAAGGGAATGAACACATGGGGAAAACACATGGCGAAAACACATGGACATCTAGAGGCAAGTAATGAGCTACATTAATGATCCCAACAAGGTGTTGCACACACACTTCCAAAGCATAGTCCCAATAGATCAAATCTTGGAAATGAAGTTGTTTGATGAAGAAGGTGCATACCCTTAGATAAGGAAGATTCTCTCTTGGGAAATTGAGTCCCACATCAACGAGCCAGAGTTTGAGGTAAGCTAGGGGAACTAATGAACATTCCTGATTCAAAAGGAGACAACCCCTTGGTAAATTCTCAACAGCTTTTAGATGAGTAGTTATGTAACACGCTCAACAAGGTCTTAGTTGAGGTTGAAGCTAGGCTCTTTGGATGAAGAATGACAGGATAAGATTTCTAGAAGAAGAACTAGAAAATAAGGAGGAAAAACTAGAAAAGAAGGAGGAAGAGCTAGAAGAGAAGGCCAAGGATTTAAAGTAGGAGGAGTTAATTAGCACTCAGCTAAAGTGTGAACTTAGGGAAGAAAAGGCAAGGGTGTGTGAAGTACATAAGAAGGTAGAATCCATCACAGATGTCATTTTTTTAATCATCTATACCTGCCACTACCAATGCAAAGTATGGATCTTCCCTTGAGTTCCTTGAATACTTAATACACATCCTCACCATGGAGAGGCAACCTCTAGCCTTAGAATCCATGAAAGAAGTAGCAGTGCACCTAGAGAAGGAGGATAAATTAAAGGTAGTAAAGATTGCTTCCCATACCACCGAGGTTTTGCTAATGACAACTACATAGATAGAGATAAAGTGGTGATTATTTTGGTTGCAAACTATGAATCAGAGCTTAAAGAGTTCTAAGAAAATAACAAATGGAATAGAGCAGCGGGATAGAATCCTGGTCGAGGTTAAAAATATGTTAGAAGCTATTAAGGCCCTAAGGGGTACAATCAAGAACCGAGATAAAGGAGCTATACCCACAAATTACTAGAAGGATGTATGTACTTGAGGATGTGGGAAAAGAGTTGGAAAAAATTATTGACACTATGAACGATCAAAGAGATGGACTATGTTTTGGGAGGTAAGTGCCCTAGTCGGTGACCTCTACCAGAGCACAAAATGAAGTTGATGCCTGGAACAAGTTGGAGGCTGACTTGCAAAAATATTTTCCTAGCTTATTGCAATAATGCCATCACTTTCCCATTCTTTCTTCTTTATTAAATTCTTCATCCCCTTATTCTTATCCCAAGACGTAAGTCTATTGTGATTCCTTTTCTATTGGAGAAGTGTGGGGTGATGTTGGGCCCCTAAAATATTGACTAAGTACATAAAGGTGCATGGGCACATAAGGACTAGGTTGAAGGATGAGAACGCAATAAGAAGGCACGTAAGGTAGGGTTCTAAGAGGGTTTTAGAAGGGTAGTGTTGCGTGCCGGAAGACAAAGTCTCAAGAGTTAGCCATATTTTCTGTATCAGGTAGGACATGAGAAAATTATGACCCAACTATGCATGTGGAGTGGATAAGGTGCCATCTTGGTGACAGGTTGACCTAGGAAGGAATATGCCCTATGATGGAAGCTTCTAGAATACCATCATGGAAAAAAGTGGAGAGCTCAAGCCTGGAGGAGCATGCTCCCATGGAGGACCACATTCAGACACTTGGTGCTAGATCTAAGGCTGTAGAAGGATGAGTTGGCACTTCGAGATGCCTATAAATACAAGCACCCATAGAAGAAAAGAGAGAGAGATATCAATAGAGAGTGGAGCTCTATAGAAATACTACGAGGAGTCATATTGGGTTGGGTAGATGAAATATAGGAGAAGGATGTATCAAGGGCTTGGGGTTATAAAATTTCTTTTTGAGAGCTAAATGATATGGATCCAGTTATGATGCATGACTTTGATTTTCCATAATGTGGTGTTTTGTAGTAAGTCTAATGAATGTAATGAGGTTACCAAGTTAATTGAATATGATCCTTCTTGGTTTAGATTCATACATGATTCTTCATAGTTCCTTTTCATGTATGTTTATAAGATGAATATGAATTCCTATGCATTTTCCTTTCTATTTTGATTCAATTCTTTAAGTCTATTAAAGTATCTATCTGTAATGACTGCAATGATCTAGATCCATTCTGAGCTCTATGATGTTTGCATGTTTCATTCCCACTCACTTCCTTTAAATTTTGGATCATATATGATGTTTTCCCACTCAAATCACATAAAAGAGAGACTCAACACTTGCGCATGCCTTAGGTGAGCACCCAAAGACCCGCCGGGGTGATAGGAGGACGCGTGCGGGATTCCCTTGTTCTTTGGTGGGTGTAAAAATGAGTATAGATTCTTATGCTAGTGGACATAAAAAAATTTAAAAGATAGTCTTATCTCTTCAAGGGGAAAAATATCCCAGACCTGATGGGTTTCTAGCATGCTTCTATCAAATTTACTAGGAAGGTTTGCAAAGATGATTTTTTAAGGGCCACCAATGAATTCCTATGCACTTGAAAATTGCTAAAAGAAATCAATAAAAAAATTATCGTGCTCATCCCTAAAAAAGATGGAACTAAATACTTCAAAGCATTTCATCCTATAATTCTTTCTAACACCATTTATAAGTTTTTTACAAAGACTATTACTTGAAGATTACAACCCTCTTTAAAAAATCTCATCTCTTGGAAACAAGGAGGATTTGTTTAGGGGAGACAAATTCAGACGAAATAGTAGTTGTCCACAAAACGTTACACTCCATGGATAAAAGAAAGAAGGAAGGTATGATTATCAAACTAGACATGAACTAAGATTTTGAAAGGGTTTCATGGTAATTTTTGGAAAAATTCCAAGAAAAAAATGGATTTAATCCCCATTTTAGTAAAATCATTCAGGAATGCATAGTGACCCCTATGTTCTACATTATTTTAAATGGAACACCTATTGAATTCTTTAGCAAAGACAAGGGTAATTAGACATGGTGATGCCATATCTCCCACTCTCTTTATTCTAATGGTGAAAGTATCATGAGAGCTACATAGACACATGTAATCGGGCCTTTTACAAGGTTACAAGCCTTCTTCCATGCCATTTGATGTTTATCATCAATAATTCGATTAATGACACTATTTTGATTTCCATTGCTTCATTAAAGAAGCTAAAAATTTAAATTCATCATAAATTGTTATGAGATGGCTTGTGGGAAACTCATAAATTATGGGAAGAGCTTTGTTTACTTTATCAACACCCCAGATGATTGGAAAAGGAAGATTGCAAAAATCCTTGGTTGTGTTATTAAACCTCTTTCTTGTTAATTACTTGGGTATGCCTTTGTTCAAAGGCAATATTCTTATCTCTTTCTGGAATCTACTTGTGGACAGGTTTCAAGATAAACTTTTTGGATGGAAAGGGGCGATCCTATCCTCGCTGCTTTAGCTAAGGTCATGCTTAACAAGAGAACCCTGCAAAATCTACCAAGTATATATGCTCTCACTTTTTAAAATGACACAAAAAAATAATTGATACAATAGAAAACATTCAAAATATATTTCTTTGGTTAGGGGTTGAAGAACAAAATATAATTCATCTTGTTTCCTAGGAAAAATTTTGTAAGCTAAAAGTTTAGGGGGTCAGGCATAAGAAGAATCAAGTAAATGAATAATTCCCTCCTAGATAAAATGACATGGAGGTTAATGAAAGAGGATTCCCGATGGCACAACATCATCAGACAAAAATACTTGCAAGATGGCAACATAGATAAATTCATCTTAGAGGAGAGTTTCCCAATGGATCTTACATTTGGAATTCTCTTGTCAAAGTGAGAGAGTTAATTAGGAAAGTTTTAAGTGGGAATTGGGGGATGAAAACAAGATAAAAAATATGGGATGATAAGTGGAATTTGGGCCTCGATTAACAACAACAAACTGATATGCACATTCATATCAAAAGAATTCATCTGAAATATGGAGAAACTGTTAAGGAATACATTGAAAATAGAACTGGGAAACCATGTTGGAAACACTTATCACTCGAGGAGAGCAACGAGAAAGATAGGAATAATATCATGCTCATATAAGATCAAATTTCTAAAATTTACATCCCCAACAAAATTCCCAAGGATAAGTGTATATGGAATGATATAGAGGATGACAACTACAATGTCAAATTAGGATATGACATGAATTCTAGACTCACACCATTCAGAGTTGTTGGAAGAAAGTGTGGTATAAAGAAATAATTCCCAAGATTAATTTATTTTGGTGGCTAATGATTCAAAACAAGATCAACACCGTTGATAATCTAAGGAAGAAAGGGCATATTATTATTAATAGGTGCATTTTATGTAAGGAGGAAGAAGAAACATTTAAGCATTCACTCATTCATTGTAAGTTTACTTACAAAATTTGGGGATTTATTTTTAACAAGATGGAAATCAAATGGGTCCACCCTAATACTATCCAAGAGCTAAAGGAAAACTAGCACCACCCCACTAAAAATGTGTCAGTTAGACTACTCTGGGATCTCATTCTCCCTCACACGGTTTGGGCCATTTGGAAAGAGAGAAATAAAAAAAAAAAAATTAAAGGGGAAATGATGAAGGTAGAGGATTTCTTCAAACACCTAGTCAATTTTATCATTTAGAACTTCAAATCATCCATCATAAAATAAAAAGGAGCTCTTAAAGATTATGACATCGATTTATTAATAAAATGGAAACTAAAAATCTGAACAAGATCCTAAAGTTCTAAAAAATAAAATTTCCAGGAGTTCAACCATTTAAACCTAACCTCTAGAGGGATGACACAAATCAAACTTTGATGGGGTGGCTAAAGTAAATCCAGATTAATGCATTGGGGGAGGAGGAATAATTAGAAATGAAAAAGGAGATATCATAGTTGTTTATGTTGGTTATATGGGTGAGCATAATAATCATTACACCGAAGTGTTATCAACAACATGAGGGGTTTAACTGGCCAATTCCTTGAATATTAAAAACTTTGGGTGGAAGGAGACTCAATGAACATTATCCACTACCTGCAAAATATGACCTCTCCTAGTTGGAATATTAACAAAATCATTGAGGACACTATTTTAGTCTTACAAGAACTCCCCATTTTGAATTTTCTCACATATTTAGGGAAGGAAATTCATTGGTGGACCTGTGTGCTAATATAGGGGTAAAAATGGAAGATTACAACACTAGATAGGTGTGGATAACATACCGTGAAATAAAAGTTACTTTCTTGAAAAAGACAAAAATGATATCACTAGGGGGATCATATTAATTCTTTGGTAGGTTTTTTTCCCACTAGATTTAATTATTTCTTAGTATATGCTTATGGTTTTATTCTAGTTTTGTGCTGGTTTGAAGTGGTTCTTTTGCTTTGGTTTTATCCTAGATCTTTCTTCTCTCTAACTTTTTTGATATCCGGTCTTTTTTTTTTAGGCTCATGGGATACTCATTGTAATATCTGGATTGTTGATCCTTGTTGTAACATGGTAGGGTCCCTGCCAAAACCCTCTTTTAAAAAATTGAAAAAAAAATCAATGATCAAAAGAAATCAAGGAATATAACATGCAAGTGTAAGTATAATTCAAGTTGAGAAATGTTAGAAAAAACAAAGTATGAAAACATATAAATGTAGTGTGATAGAATAATAATATAATAAAATGGTGTCATGTATAAAAGTGATGTAGGGTGAGAAATCAATCATGTAAAAGTAGCAACGCCTCTTCCAGCTTCTTAAAATATGTCTAATTTTTTTGTTTTTCTTACCATAAAAGGAGTTCTACTTCATCCTTTCATGCTTGTATTTATTATTTCCTCATTAATTTTTTAGACACTTAATATTAATAAATATTTAAAATCTCACTCACCAATTTACTAATATTAATTTATCATTATAAAAAGGTTCAACTGAAATCCTAAGAGATTAGGGCCCACTTCATACCGTATCACAACTCTTATCGTACCACTTGAACAATAACCAAATGAGTATGACTTCATCAAACATAATTTTTTAAACCTCTCGAATTCCCTTTTGCCACAAGTTTCACCTCAACATGGATTTTGGGTCTACTTCATATAAGGTTTTAATTGAATGAAGTTAATTCTTAAAGGAAACAAAATTTTATCATAATTCAATTTACTATCCCATAATGTACATTTAAATTAAAAATTGATTAGATACAATAATATCATAATATTGATCATAATAATACAACATTTATTTCTTTCCATATCATTATATTATTCATAACTAATTAATTCTTCTTTTATTAATATTCACGCATCTAGTTATCTCTATACTAGCTAGATAGTCACACACACACACACACACACACACACACACACACACACACACACACACACACACACACACACACACACACACACACACACACACACACTATAACTAATCATCGTAAGAAGATTACTTATTCCATACATAATCATCATAACTAAAGTAAACCATTATGATGTCCTATATATAACGTAACAACTATATGGTTCCACTTCTTGTTATGGAGTAAATAATTCCTCAAAAGACTTATCAAACTCTTTTTATTCCTTTATTATTACACCATTTAAAATAATAAGATATCATTTCATTTTATCTAACTCAAGTATTTATTTCTAACCACAATCCCGAGTGGAGGCTTGATAATATTTATTATTAAACCATCTTTCTTTTAATAACCAAAATATTATTAAATCATAGAATTTTCAGGGAAACTCAAAAATCTTCGAAAGGGTGGGGAATTTTATATTGGGAGCCTTGAGTAGAAATCTTTCCATTATTATATTTAAGGAATTCAAAGAGGTCTCTAGTGGTGAAAAGGAGATTATTCAAGCTTTGGGGTTTGGTAATTGTGTTCAACATGTTTCTGTGATAAAGAATAATGCCAGGAGTAATGTGAAGTGGGAAAAACCAAGGAGTGGTTGGTTGAAATTGAATTTTGATGGAGCAACAAAAAGTAGTTTGGGGTTGGCTGGTGTGGGAGGTATTATTAGAAATGATAGGGGCTTCTTAGTTATGGCTTATTCTATTCCTATTGGAAATAAAACTAGCAATTATACTTTGAGGCGTTTGCTACTCTATATGGTCTAAAATGGGCTAATAGCCATCAAGTAAAAAATATCTATGTGGAAGGGGACTCTTTGTATATTATTAAATCTATACAAAGGAAATTAAAACATCATATTAATATAAACCACATCATGGAAGAAATAAGGACTTTAGTATCAAATTTTGAGGAGATTTGTGTCGCACATGTTTACTAGGAAGCTAATGCTGGTGTTGACTCATTAGCAAGTGTGGGAGTTAGGGCCCATCATGAGAAAATATGGCTTAATGAGATGGATTTTCTGCGAGATACTAATATTTTCCTTTGTACTGAAAGATGAATGATTTTAATGTTAAGTGTGAGGGTAGGATTTGGGTAATCATTTTCATCATTTCTAATTGTGTGGGATCCCAAATCTACTTATTAGCCTTAATTTGGAAGAATTCAATCATTTCTTTACTTGCATGGTTAATTTTGGGTTTGATATTATTTTTTCCATTATGGGTGGAAATCACGTTAGGGTGGAACTGTCTTCATGTACTTGAAAAGCACAACAACAGATTTAAAAGGAATAATACTTCAATAATAATCCATATAATTCATCCTAGATCATACAATATATAATGAGATGCAATTCCTATATTCTAGGAAGTTTCTCCAATAATCTACCTATATCCGTGATATTGTTGTAACTCATAACAATATCACAACTATCAAATAATACAACCAAATATGTGAATAATTACTCACGTAATTATTCTCTTTACAATATCTATAATAATGGAGCACTAATAAATTATATTTCCCAACATTCCCCCCCTTAGTGCGAACATGGGGAAAACCTACCTTTGTACTTGCACCTACTCATGATCTGGTGATTTTCACAGGATGATCACAAACCTCAAGGATGGTTTTGCAAACGGTTGACCAAAACCAAGAATGGTGGTTTTGTAATTGGTTTACCACAAACCACAAAGTGATGGTTTTGTGAATGGATTACCAACAACCAAGAATGGTGGTTTTGCTATTGGTTTACCACAAACCACAAATGAAGGTTTTTAAGTGGTTTACCTACAACCACATCATGATATGCCAAGTACTATTCTCAGCTCTCATCACATCTCATTGTAGGGAATAACATAGGAAATTCTGCTGAAATATGTTGCTCATACATACATAGAAAAAGCTAACATACTGGAAATGGAACATTGGAATCATGTTCCCCCCCTCAATGTGAAATTTCCACTTATTGAAAATAGGATCACTGCAAACTGAAGCAAACACACAACTGAAAACAAATGCCACCAAATCATCTATGCGGCCCCATCGTTGGCGACTGACGAGAGGTCGTTGAATGACCTCCAACCTCTGTTTTCCTCCATCCTCCAGTATATGAGCTGCTAACTCAACTGTATATGATTATGAAGCACAATTACAACTTGGACATCGGATTCCACTAAAAATGCGTCCATGAGACAATTGTTTTTTTTTTACAGTTTTGACAACTTGACTCTTTTGAGTAGACAATAAACAAGTATCCTAAAATCACCTATTTGAGACACTTTGATGGACAAAAAATTGACTATTTTGACATATATATAATACTTGGACTAATTGACACTTAACATGACTTCAAAATTTACTTTGGATAGGAATATAGACCTAAAAGATACACGACATGATTAATTAACAATATTTTAAAAATAATTCTAATAATTACTTTTTAAATAATACTCAATGTCAAATGTAAAATAAAACTTTGATATGGGTTGAACACGTATACATAGTTATAATAAAACTTTTGATACTAAAAATAAAGAACTTAGAATAACAACTCAAATCGACTCTATTAAGAGACATTACTTGCCATTATGATGTACCTAAGACTCTTTTTATAAAATATCTAAACATATCCTAAACCGACTATCTAAGACATTTATACTATTAAAACATGGAACTCAATAATGGAAGAATTTGAGAATGCACGGTTTATACCATTCACGACTACATAGTCAATTTGCTTTGGTGGAAACGTGGAAGGAGTTAGACACGGCTGTAGATGCTGACAACTTGACTACTACAAATATGAATAGCAATGGAGCAACGACTGAATCAACAAGATCTATGCATGCAACTAAAATTTTGAGCTTACAAGACTCTGGTTTGACCACCAATGATGTTAAAATCTAGGTGTCGATAGAGATGCAACTTTTATTGTAATTATGTTGACAAGAATCACAACGATGGTCAACCAAATTGAAGGAGCCATATTTTAAATTCTTCGATCTGAATGTAGAATATGGGCGGAGCACATCACAAAGAACACGAACCTTAGCCAAGTTGATTAAATACTCATGTATGTCATTGCAGAGGTAGAAGAATGTGTAGTTGTTTGGGATAAATGATGGACCGGGATGCAGATCTGGAAGATAAACACCAATTTACCTTAGGAGGACGTAGAGAAGTGATTTCATGGATCAGGGATCATATGTTGACTACAAATACACAGCCACAATTGACATATCTTTTCACAGCCATGAATCAACTAGATTATACTCTCAAAGGTGTAGCGTTCTGCTAGGGAGAATATGTACGAGGAGCATTGATCTACTTATAACCGAAAACAATACGAGCCCTTAAAAAAAATCTTTTGGGAATAGTGTTGGCCAACCATAGACGTCTTTCGCATAGCTATGGGTAGCTGAGAGTAATCTTCAAGGCTTCCATTTTGATGCACATCTACAGGGGAAATAGATAATAGAACTGTCCCTGTAAAACACGCAGCTTCATAATGTATCCCGCTCCCTTGATCTTCTGAATGATATTGTCTTTAGCTCAACGCCTAGCAGATCCACAATGACTATTTGGAATGATTATTATTTTTAACACTCTTTCACATAATTTGGGACAACAAAACAAAGCCGCCCCTGTAGACAATTATTTCTCCATTGAAGGAATGCAACACTCTGGTACCAAATGAAAAGCACAACAATAGATTTACAAGGAATAATACTTCAATAATAATCCATATAATTCATCCTAGATCATACAATATATAATGAGATGCAATTCCTATATTCTAGGAAGTTGCTCCAACAATCTACCTATATCCGTGATATTGTTGTAACTCACAACAATATCACAACTATCAAATAATACAACCAAATATGTGAATAATTACTCACATAATTATTCTCTTTACAATATCTATAATAATGGAGCACTAATAAATTATATTTCCCAACATGTACAACTTTGGAGAGGGATTCAATGATTTGGGATATTTTTAGAAGTGGAGGAGTTGCACATTTCTTTCAGAAACTTTAAGGTTTTGATGAAAATATATCCAAGGATTTCACGCAGGCCTAGAAGAATGGGGTGGTTTTTATGCATGGTGTAATTCTTTTGGTATCAGAAGATTTTATAGGGAAAGTTATTGATATGGACTGTAATGGGTGCAAGGTATTTAAGGATAGGAAGAGGTTTCAGGAAGAGGTGTTTAATTTCTTAAGTGCTGATGAGAAGATAGTTCACATGGAGGATGGGATTGCTCATAATTATTTGCCATGGTGATGGCCAGAGGTATGTTTTAACATTATGAAGTATATTACTCTCGATGGAAAATACAGGAAACTTCATACCCAACATTTCATAATGTTAAACCATTTTCAAAGGAATCGGAAGGTCAGTATTCCTTTCTACTTACTTACTTCTCTGAGTTTGTCGGTGAAAGAATTCAAGGCTAAAAATGTGGATGTGCCATTGCATTAAGGGTTAATTTTGTTACTCTTTAAATTTGGTGCCCTTGTTCCTTCTAAAGATGTTACTATTAATTTTGGGGATGATTGGGAAGATCATGTTATTTTTGCCGATAGATGTAAGATTATTTCTTTGAAGGATAGGGCTAGGAAGGAATTGGATGCGATGAAGGATCTGTGTTTTCTTGTTGGTCAAAATAAGGATAGGAGTAATGATGAGGGGTTGAGTGAAGCTAATGTTTTTGTTAACTTTATTGCTAATGAAATTGATAGTCTGGATTATGTGGTTAAGCGGCTGAAGTTTGAAAACAAAAGTTTAATAAGAGGGGTACACCGACATGATGCGAGATAATGATGTTGAGTAATAGGGTGGATTCTTTTTAGAGTATGGTTGTTGTATATAAAGGTAAGAAGAGAATGTTGGTTATCAATAGCTTGGAGGATGAATATTTTGGGTCTGGTCAAGAGGTTTTGTTAGACCAAGTTCAAGGACTCGGAGTTAAAGGAGTCTAAGGAGCTTTTCAGGACACTTGTGCTGACCTTTTTTTGTGTGTTATGTGTTTTGGTTGTCTTTGACCTAGCTAGGTTGGTTCCTTTTTGTTATGTGTTTTATCTCTTTTGTTGATTCAATGTTTCCTTGACTTGAGTTGGATTCTCCCTTTGGTATGTATTTTTGATAGATGTTTTTGATGGTGTTGGGATTTCATTGTAATATGTTCTTGTATATGGCCCTTGGAGCCTTTCCAAAAACTTTTATCTATTAAAAAGTATTTTGCAAGGTATTCCACTATAGAGGTCCTTACTAGACATTATTTAGTTAAAAAATAATCTTTTTGAAACTCTTTTTTTTACTCCTTACATTTTTGTGGTCTTTGAGTCCTTAAACTTCCATTCAAGGAGTTATATTATCCATTAAAAGTCTTTTATTCATAGCAACATATTCATATAGATAGAGATAAAAAAATATTTTTCTAATCATAATCACATGTATTATTAAATATGGAACTACAAGTATAAAGTATAACATTAAGAAAACTAATAGGATGTTTTATGCATCCACAAGGCTACCATGTCTTAGGGACTTTCTTGAAAACTCTCCCTAAGATGTTTGTTTGAAAAAGACCCAAAAGTCTTAAGTATTTCCTTAAATAATTAGAAAATATCGTAGTGGGTATTAAAGTAATCATTCAATCATTATAAAACTAAAAGTCCCATTTATTAACATCACCAATTCTTAAGATACTCCATCCACGAGTAGGACTAACTCCATAATTATTTATTTTATATCAACACCTGGTTGAACCAGGTGATTGAAATAGGGAAATTTCACCATATGATTAAAAACTAACTTACATAGTCACATTCCTTGATTGCATATGCAATTTCTACCTAATCCCTTTTATAATAGGAAGGGAATTTATAATAAACACCCAACCCACACTAAGATATGCATATTCACCACTCTGCATTTGACTTAAGATTTTTGTAGTTTAAGTGTAGAAGTGTTACCTACTCCATGTGGAATCCTTATTTAATAATTTTTTAATGGTTTAGCTAGCACTACACATTCCCATTTAATAATATAATTCTCCACCATACCAAAGAATAGATGATACCATTTTATACATACATAATTATTACATGAAAACTTGCAATATTCTAATTCTACCACACCCATCCTCAAAGAGGTAACGAAATAAATATAAACCCAAGGTAAACCTTAATTTATATATGTATCCATGATGATTTTGGTTCACATCTATTACTATAACTATAATGATAATAGTAGGATCAAATGTGAGATTAACAAGTATAATACCAAATACATGTTAAGGAATAGATTATCACATTCATTGTTAACTCATTAACCTCCTCATATATAGTTCCCTATGCATATTTTCCATATTTACAATGTTTATGGTTTTATTTTATAATAAAGGAAAAGTCTATATGAGTAGTACATAAACATAACGTAACCATCCATCCAAGTAAACCTCATACAATGTATACATACATTGCATAGAAAACAATAGAAATTACAATAGTAATTCCTTTTGATAGTCAAATAAATACAAGTATACTAATCCTTTACAGCCGTAGGGAACCACATCTTTTGTAATAAAAAAACTTTCACAATATTCATATAACTATACAATATACTTTTTTCTATGCAACAAGTTCAAGAAATAAGATTTTTCAAGATGATCATTCCTTTAGAAATTATTTTATTGAAGCAAGAATACTTCAATGATAAAAAGTAAACTCCACTTCTTATATCTTTCTAGCATGAACCTCGTAGTAAATTTTGGGTCATATTAAAGATGAACTGGTATAAAATTTATTCCTCACGATAAACCCACATAATAGTATGCATTATTCATAGTTAAGAATAAAACATTTTTATTTCCTTTCTCTACAAGAGTTCGACATTCAAAGTAAAATATAAAAAAAAACATTCAAGGTAAGATATACATGCGTAATATTCGAGTAAGATAAACAGAACCAAGAATTCCTCATAAACCATGTACATCTAGAAAAACTAGAGCCATAAGAGTAAATATTTCTTTTGTTTACTATTTTATCAAACACTCATATCAAGGTAGTGTTTTAAAGAAAAACCCTTCATACCCAACAATAACATAACATGAAAATTATGGAAAGGTGCCATATAAATTACATGCTTAATTTTATGTAAAAATATAACCATGTATGCCCGACATGAAAAAATTCAGTATATTTATGCATTCAAATATGTATAAAATGTATTTACTATACTAGTTAATAATTTAATAGCTAGAAAACAAAGCATATTTTTATATGTTTTTATTTAAGGAAATAACCCCATGCCTAAAATAGAGAGACAAAAATGTACAAACTTCCTACCTTCAACTCCATATTCTAGGTTGAGCCACATGAATTTCTATCTTCTACTCATGTATTACTTAGGAATACACCTATAATAAGTTTTACAAATTTTCAACGTTTAGTTTATAAGAATTTATCTACTGTTATCATTCAAAAATTATCAAAAATAGAACTGAATTTAAAGCTAAGAATAACCAATTCTAGTTTTAGAATAGCCATGCAAAGATGGAGTAAAAGACTAGTCCAACATCCCTTATCATAACCTTATCATAACAAATCATCTAGGGTTTCAAATATTTTCCAGAACTCACCCATGAAAAATAACAATGTGTTCTACAAAATGTAATATGCCCCCTTTTTAAGTGGATGTAAAACATTTCAAAAAAATCCAAATTTTAGGTCAAGTTTGTGACCCTCACAATTACATTGGAGGCATTGAAATATAATATTATAAATAATCATGAATTTTGATAAAGTTGATACAACATAACCAATAACATTTATATCCCAAATAATCCTTGACAAATCATACTTTTTACGAGATTTAAAATATAATCACAATTCCTCACAAATTCCATCTAATAAATTATGCCTTAATCAATTGTTACCCATGAAGGGTAAAATAAACAATAATGCATACTTATGTTATTATCATTATTTAATTAATATCTCATTATAAGGATTAGTATGGAATTGTATTAATAAGATCAAACCAAGGTTCATACAACCTTTTATATGCCAAGGATAAAAATTCAACTCCAAGACAATAATAATAACCAATATTTCATACTCAATACATATAATGAACATATTGTTTCATTAACACACATAGGAAAGACCTCTAAGGTTAGCAACCATACACTAGAATAAAATTTTATATCTTTATATTATTTTTAAGAATAATGCTATCATACATAAAGTTTTAATATTTTAATAGATGATGTTGTTGCAAGTTTATAATCTCAATGGTTAATCAAATCTTATTAACCCAAACCTTAAACCAATATCTATTCGATGTACTAATAGAAATTACCTTTGTCAATTTAATCCACCCTATTTACGGCATGTGTGGACATCAAATTTGGGGATCCCAAAGTGGGATGTGATAGTAACAAAGTATTTTTCATGTGAACATTTAATCATTTCATGTAAACAACAATCATGTAAGTAAGTAGTGTAGTGTGAGAAATTAATTGTATAAGCTAGTAGTGTGATGTATAAGAAATAAAGGATAGACAAAATAATATCACGGGTAAAATAGTAGTAAAATAGTAAAAACTTATATATGGATCACAATTAGATATCTTTATACAAAAAAATCAATGTGATCACCATAAAAAGTATGGTATAACACGTCCTCAATATTATAGTATAGATTTTATAATGGAATAATATAGAGATATGTGATCATGATAAACATATTATATAAATGCCCATGGTGTAGGTATATTTCCAATGTGATAGGAATTCCCTAGGATAGAATGTTGTAAGAAGACACAAGAGATTGAGTATGTAATCAAACTAATCATATGATGTAAGATGCCCTCGATGTGTTTATAGCCCCGGAGTTGGTAATGTGTGTAATATACATGGGCCATCAATGCTTAGAAATGTAGGATCATCATGGTATGATAAAAGTCAAAGTGATAATTAGACTTCTTATCTTGATTTTGAGTGGAGTATCTGAGAGGTCTTACGAGAGTTAATGTAAATCATTGCAAGGTATTGAAAGGGCTAAAAATTTGAATTTCCTCTTCGTTGTATTTTCCTTCCAAAAAGGGATTCAAAAATTTAAATCTTGGAAAATTGAAAATTCAATCATAAATGGATGAGAAGAGGCTTTAATGAATGTGATATGGTGTGTTAGATGTCTCAGCATGGAAATAGGTCATAGGAAGTGTAGGTGAGTCATGAAGTACTAAAATAATGTAAAATTCCCAAATGTGTTAAGAGGCATATGAAAGGTCATGTGTAAGTCATAAATTTAGTTATATGAAAATATAAGCTACAAGAAAAGGTGGAAAACACAGAATATAGGGGAGATGAGGAGTCGATTATATTAATTCCTTGAGGTTGAAGATGAAGAGGAGGTTGGAGAAAGAGGAGAACATCCAATTTTGTATGTAAAAATAGTTATGAAGCAATAAATCATGGGTTTAAGTATGAGGTGATTCTTCTTCAGAGGATTGAGTGTGATTGATATCCTTTCTTGTGACTATGCAAACTATTCTTTCATTGAATTATAAATCTGAATTAAAAGCCGAGTCGATTAATATAGTAAAGTAGATAAGAGCTAAATACACTATCTTGTTTGTATAAAGAAGCTAATACTTGTAGAATGTGATCATAACTTCAATTATATTTTTCATGACACTTAGATGGGTCTATTGAGGGGAATTCACGTGGAGAATAACTAATGGTATGGATAATTCAAGCTTTAAATATAATTAATTTTCTATTATTTTTTGCATGCAACCAATATCTCGGTGCTCAAGGTTGAGTATGTGTTCAATGTTTTTAAGGATTGAGTTTGTTCCATTTTGAGAAAGTAAAGGGGTCATGTGACTATATATGTACATAATAAAGGGATACATGAGTGTATTCAGATCTAAGAGTGAGGTATCACTTCAATAAGAGGAAAATATCATTCACGTTATAACTCAAGGGTTACAAACACCTTGTTTTTCATGTATAAGAGACCAATATTTTTGTTGTTTTTTGGTTCTAATCTCCTTTTCACATTCTACTATTTTCTCGAGTTGAATAAGAGGTAGAAAAAAACTTTTAAATAAAATTGGGAGATTTTAATATGATTGCAAGGTAAAATATTAAGTTTTAAAGCCCCTCAAGTTTGTTTAGTGACACACAACTAGGATTTAAGGATAAAAACTCTTGCACTTTGAAATTTGACTCAATATTTGATATAAACTACTATAGGAAGTTAAATTAAATTATTTCAAAGGAAAATTGGCAAAACAATGGTTAAAAGTGGAGTTAATCATGACATTCTTCATCAAAGACAATATGTACAGGATGAAGCCTAATTGTGATGGAAAATTAATAAAGGAACTAATATTTTTACATAGAATTCAATATTGAGACTTCTTGGGAAGAAATAAGGGCTTAATGGATTCCCAAAATGTTTTTATTATGTTTTTAAAACTCATGCATTAGAATTTATTGATCATAAACAATTCAACTTTGGAATTATCCACGAGAATTCCAAAATAAACATTGTTGTTCTACTTTCTATTAGAAAATGACAGAGTTAGCTAGTGAATGAATTATGTTTATGATTAGAATCCAAAATTGCAAGAAAAGGAAAGAATTTAAGCTCATAAACACCAACAAATTTTATCTTGGAAACCTCCAGAGGAGGAAAAACTAGTCGGGAAGGGAAATTTCTCTTTCTTCCCACTTTTATTGGCCAATTCAAAATAACAAGTACAAAATTTACAATAAGTATGAAAGAGAAGTAGATAATATCTCACACTTCCTCCCAAATACTTGCTTGCTCTGTCTCAACACTCCTTTCTTCTACAAAACACAATTCCAACACTAAGAACTTCTTGCTCACTTGATTTCATGCTTCAATGATCCTATTTTGTTCTACAAACATGTATTTATATCCTTTCTCATGTCCTCACATGCATTAGAGAATGGGAAAGGTCATGGAGGAGAAGAGACATGGATAACCTTCCAAATTCTGGGTTGTTCATTTCATATTTTTGTTTTCTGTCTGAAAGAGACAAAACTGCTGCCCAAAGTAGACTAGTGGTCCTAGGACCGCCACCCTGGTTGGGCGGTGGTCTTGTTACTAAAAACAAAACCTCCATGTATTATTTTTCCTTCTTTGTGTTGACTGATTTGATGAAGTAGAGTCATTTTGGATCCCTATGGATCACACCTCCCCTACTTAGGAGGCTTTTGGTCCCACAAAATCTTAGTGGGGAGTAGATGAGGAAATAATTCCCTCACTTGCTCCTTCGAGTACCATCGGGACTGCCTTGGTGTCTTTCCTTTCAGTCCAATCTACCAAGACTCCTGGGACCTCTCCTAGTCTCTCTGACCTTCTGCAGCACTACATCCTCCTCCAATTCACCTTGTGAGTCCAAGACACAATCCTCAATGGAAGTTAGCAATTTTAGTCCTTCATATTCATCTATCATGAATGGATCATATAGGTGCAAATTATCTTAGTTTACTCAAGGTACATCCTCATAAATGATGGTAAATCAATTTGAAAGGAATTTTCTCCAACCTGCTCCAATATGGTGAAGGGCCCATATTATAGTGGCTTGAGCTTCTGTGCTTGACCTTGTAGTATCTCCTTACTCGAGTAAATCCAAAATTTATCTCTAACATGAAGTTTATGTTCCCTCCTATGTTGATCGTGCCTAGCTTTATACTTGGCTTGAAATTTCTCTAGCTATTCTTTGACTTTGAGATGGATTTTTGGATCCTCTCAATGAATTTGTTTTCTCTAGTCACCTCTGTGTCTCATGTCTCATCCTCATCCTACTACCCAACTACTATGTCCAACAGATTTGTAGGTAGATATACCAAGCATGCTTCAAATGATGACTTCATAGTGGATGTGTGTACCTCAAGTTATAGGAATGTTGAATGTAGGCTAATGAATCATCCCAAGTCCTTAGATATTTGTTATTATACCCTCTGATTAACTGTACCAAAGTCATGTTTACCACCTATGTCTGTCCATCTATCTTTGGATGGAAATTTTTGCTCCTCTGTAACCTGGTATCCATCTTATCCCACAAAGTAGTCCAAAAATTCCTGAAGAACTTGGAATCCCTGTCAGAAAAAATAGACTTTGGCAAACCAAAATTCACCCATACATTAGCAAAGAAAATATCTACCACCTCATATGATTTTACTATCTTTTTACATGCCATAAGAATACACATCTTATTGAATCTATCAACAACAACATATAGATAGTCATGACCATGTTTAGACATAGGTAATCCTTGTACAAAATCAATAGAAATTTCCTCCCATGAATAATTTGGTACCAGAAAAGGAATATACAAACCCTCCTTCCTAGTCTTAGGCTTGTTGGTATAACAAAGTTTACATCCACGTTTAAATTTTTATACTTTATTCTTGCATATTGGGTCAATACACATACCTTTGCAAGTGGGCTAGGGTCTTACCAAAGCAAATTTCCTACTTTTGAGGTATGTGCTACCCTCATCAATAGAATTATTTATTCTTTTCACATGAAAATATTCCCCCATCAGTAGAGCAACCCATCCTTGAGATAAAAATCTTCAATCCTGTCCTTTCAATCCTCGGGACTATAATGCTGAAATGTCACCCCAAATTATTTGTCCTAAGCATATGCCTCTCTGTAATATTTCTTCATGAAGGGCTTGATCCGAGAGATAGTGGCTGAAAAGGAAAAATTATCTTGTGTGGGTGGCCTAGAAAACATGTCTGCCACCAAGTTTGTACTACCCTTATTGTATTTGATCACCATGTGGAATCTATTTGAAGGAACCCCATCCATTTGTAAATCCTTGCCTTCTGCGCAATTTAGATTGTGCTTGCAAATACTTTGGGAGGTTTGTGGTTAGTGTGCACAATAGTTTCTTTACCCAACAAATAATTCTTCCATTTTTTAATTTCCTAAACTAGTGCATAAATTTCTTTATCATATACTAAATATCCATTAACTGCTGAAGTGAAAGTTTCAGAATGATAACTTATGGGTTTACCTCCTTAAAGAAACACTGCGCCCATGGCATAATCACTGACATATGTCTTTACTTCAAAAGGATTCTATAAATTAGGAAGAGCAAGTCTTTGGAGCATGACTTATATTTTATTTAAATAACTCAAAACCCTTACCCTAGTCAAAACCCTTTCTCTTTGTGGCCACTATGTGTAGAGGTGTTGCAATCATGGAGAAGCCCAGAATGAACTTCCACATGTACTATACTTCTCCCACAAAAATCCTAGTATTTGTGGCTCTTGTTGGTGTTGGCCAATTAGTGATGACTTCCACCCTCTTTAGATCCACTTGTAGCTTTCCTCCTCTAACTATGTACCCAAGATAGAAAAGTGACTCTTTGGAAAATTCACATTTCTTCATATTACAAAGCAGCTTTTTTCTCCCGAGAGCTTGCAAGACTTGTTGTAAATGAGTTATATTTTCTTCCCATGTGGCACTAAAAATCAAGATATCATCTAGATATACAATGAGACATGAATCTATGAAATCCTGTAATACATCATTCATCAATCTCATAAATGTAGCGGTGCATTTCATAACCCAAAAGGAAGTACTAACCATTCATACAAACCCTATTTTTTAAGGCGAGTCTTCCATATATCCTCCTCCTTCATTCGACTTGGTGATAACCAGATTGTAGATCCAACTTAGTGAATAATTTGGCATGTTGAAGCTGGTCCAATAGATCATCTATGCGGGAAGTGGATATATGTTCTTTATGGTGCTCTTGTTCAAAGATTCGTATTCAATGCACATTCTCGAAGAACCATGCTTTGGTACCATCACAATAGGTGAACTCGCATGGTGAGGTGTTCAGACGTACCCCCTTGTTCTAGTAGTTCCTAGAGTTGTTTCTTTACTTCATTACTCTCAAGAAAGGATTGCATATACAACCTGATGTTCGATAGAGGGGAATCTGGAAATATTTGAATCTCATTCTCTACTTCCCATTTTGGTGGTAACCCACTGGGAGCCTGAAATAATTCCTGAAAAGACTAAATAATACTATCCAAATCATACTTTCCCTAGTTATAAATATCTGAAACTTATACCCCATCTTGTTTATCCTTTAACAAAAGTAAACAAAATTGATTATGATTTTCCTGAATAAGTCATTTTTCTTGGTTAGCACTCACCATAGTAACCCATGTCTTACACTAGTGTGCCCAGATGTTGTAGTTGATCCCATCCTTGACCCATCTATACCAGTTTTCCCTTCTCATAAATATAGCATCCCTGATATACAAGTAAGGACTCCCGAATAAAACATCAAAAGCATCAAATGGAAAAACATCATCTTCCAAAACATCATTATACTAGGAATTTATCCCAAACTTGACCTTACATCTTCTTGTTACCTGAATTTCAACACCCTTCTTCACCCAACCAAAAGGATAAGGGTGTGGATGCTCGTAAAGTCTCGAGACCAAGTTCCTTTACAACTACTTTAGAAATCAAGTTAGATTGAGAACTAATATTAACAAAAGCATTTACCTTAGTTCTCTTGATCTGGAATAGTCTACTCATATCCTCTTCCTAGTTTTCCACGTTGGTTTCCATGCATCTAAGCCTTTCTTCTACATCAAAGTCATCTTTTATTTCCACCTCCCCTTCTATTTTTACAGATTTTCATGGACTTCTTTGAGTCCTTGGTTCAGTTCTTTGGATGTAACTCGGATGCAACTTCCAACATCTAGCGTCGATATGACCATTGATATCGAAATTCTTGCAAAAATTATTGTTATATTTACAAGTATTCAAAGTAGGGGCAGCTTGTTTACCTTTCCCTTTCCACTTACCCTTGTTACTTGGTTTCAAGCTCTTTTTTCTGTTGATTTGTCAAATTCTTTGCCCTTAGATCTACTTCTCCTTCCTTCTTTTCATCATCTATGGATTATGATTGCACACACGCCTCGTTGAGATCTTTGGGATTTGTGGAGATGACTTTTCTTTGAAGGTGAGTGTGAAGTCCTCCCAAGTACTTAGTCAAAATATCCTCATCCTCCAAGTCCATGTTTAGTAACATGGCCTACCTCCAAAACTCCGTAGTATATTCCTGCACACTTTAACCACTACCTTGTCTAAAATACTATCATTTGATCATTTGGTCAATCTTGTGGCCAATTGGATAGAAGTTAGCTCTAAGTAATTCTTTAAATTATTGCCAAGATTTCAAAATATGATGCTTCTTCTTTTCACAAGTGGTTAGATGGGTTTCCCACAAAACCACAATGTGTCCCTCCATTTTGAGACGTGAAAAGGCGATCCTCTGTGACTCAGTGACATTATGGACACTAAAGTAGACTTCTAACTATTTTAACCATTTATCAAGCAACTTTGCGTCTACTTTTCCTTCAAATATTTTAATCTCAACTTTTGTCTCAACTTTAAAGGGAGTATGATCAGATTTTACCTTTTCTCTTCCATTTGAAATCTCTTCTTCATGATAGTCCCCATATCTTTCCTCATGGTGGCTCCTTCCTATGCCAAACTTTTCAGCTAAGCCCCAAACCACTGAGTCCATGGAGTCTTGCTTGACAGATGTTGTCTTCTGCAAATCAGAAAGCTCTTCATGCCTTATAAAAATCCTATCCATCATGGTCTCTAGCATCTAAATTCTACGGACCAAGTTATCTTCCTCCATTTTTCCCTAAATTCTCTATTTCCACTTCTTTGTAGAAATTTCTAGATCGCAAGGTAAAGCCTCTTCACCTTTAGATCTCGTCATTGTCATAAAAATCCAAGAATGAATACCATAGTCCTAGATAGTTGTTAGCTCTGATACCAAAATGATCTGTAAACTCTTCAACTTTGGAATTATCCATAGAATCAAAAAATAAATGTTGTTGTTCTACTTTATATTAGAAAATGATAGAGATAGCTAGTGAATGAATTATGCTTATGCTTAGAATCCACAATTTCATGAAAAGGAAATAATTTGAGCTCATAAACACTAATAAATTTTATCCTGAAACCTCCAGGAGGAAAAAAACCATTCAGGAAGGGAAATTGCTCTTTCTTCCCACTTTTATTGGCCAATTCAAAATAACAAGTACAAGATTTACAATAAGTATGAAATAGAAGTACATAATATCTCACACTTCCTCCAAACTACTTACTTGCTATGTCTCAACACTCCTTTCTTCTACAAAACACAATTATGGCACTAAAAACTTTTTTCTCACTTGCTTTCATGCTTTGATGATCCTATTCTCTTCTACAAACATGTATTTATAGCCTTTCTCATGTCGTCATAGTGCACTGGAGAATGGGAAAGGTCATGGAGGAGAAGAGAAACGAAAAACCTTCCAAATTTTGGGTTGTTTGTTTCGTTTTATTTTTTTCTGTCCAAAAGATCCAGGACCACCGCCCAAAGTAGACCGACAGGTTATGTAACCGCCACTCTACACAGAGTGGTGGTCATGTTACTAAAAAAATAGAACCTCCATGTATTATTTTTACTTCTTTTTGCTGACTAATTTGATGAAGTAGAGTCATTTTGGATCCCTATGGATCAGATTATAGTGTAAAATAGACTATCTTTGTGGGCTAATAGGCCTAGAACAAGATGAAATGAGAAAAAGTGTGATTGAAATAAGATTCTTGTTAATCAAGTTTTAAAAATTAGGGCACATCTCATTTTTGGTAAAGGGTGATTGAATATTTTTACACACTTTGATGGGTACTTCTATAACATTCCAAATATGAAGCTTGCATGATGCATGATCTTAAGGGAATTTTTAGAGCTAGTGTGGTAAAATTTATGCTTGAGTTATTTTTAAGACAAATTAAGGTTGAATATAGCTTGGTATGTAGTGGCTAAGTAGGGTATTTATGTGGAAAGGATACTAAATTATTTAAAAGGTAAAAAGGTTTCTTGTGGTTTCTTGAAGCAAGTCAGGTGAAGAGAAGAAAAAGACAAGAAAGGTGAGTGTTAAGAAGAGACATTATATGTTTTACATTGAATGATTTAAATTACATTGTGTAGGGTGCCAAGAGAGTATGAAACAAGGTATGTTGTTTGGATAAACCCTAAAAGTGAAATAAGTCACACATTACAATTTTTAAGCCATTTTGGGCTTGGGAAAGATCCTAAAAGTAGAGATAGGTAGATTTTATTTTGAAACCCTCTTAAATAGTGAATGAATGGTTATTCTTCTAAAAATATTTGTATCAGATTGGTAGAAGATACTGAGGCTCTTATTGTGAACTTTTATTGAGATTTGAATGCATAATTTTATGGGTAGCAATGTTAAATGAGTGTGTGTAGTGGAAAGTGACAAGTAAAGAGTGATAATAAGTGAAAGAATACAAAGAAAGAGACACCAAAATACATGGTTTCAATCCTTGGTGAGGTGTGAAGGAATAGGAAATGTGAAAAATACTTGTTAGAGAGAGAAGATGGATCAAGAAGAGGCAATAAGAGAGTTAGTGAAGTTGTTTAGCCACAAGAGAAGATAAGAAGAGATAAAAATAATGAAAAGAGATGAATCCAAGAAGAGAGAAGAGAAGAGAAAGAAAAAGGAATGGGTAGAGAAAGAGATGATTAAATTAAGGAAATCCATAAAGAAGTTAAAATATTTGATGATGAAACCAAGTTATGGGGTTGAATTGTTAATGAGAAATAAAACCAAGTGGCCTATAAACCTCATTACGAGGAGAAATCAGAGATTTCAATTGATGAAGATGATCAAGAGTGAAGAGAGGAAGAAGAGATGAGGAAAAGAAAGAGGATAAGGTTTAAAAGAATAAGAATGAAGAAAATAGTCAAGAAAATATGTCAAAACCAATTCAAACTCATGGATACATAGTACCTAAGTGGATGAAAAGGAATCAGCAAAGAAGGAAGATGAGGAATCAAAGCAAAAATGCAAGAAAAGGGGAACAAGAAGAAAAAAAGAGAGAGAAAAAGTTCTTGTGAAAACATAAGTAATGCACAAAGAGATGAAAATTATTTGAAAAGGAAGAAAACAAGTATATCATAGGAAAAAAAGATGAAATGAAGAAAGAATAATATAAAGTTAGAGAAAACCAATAGATTATAGAGGTGAAACAAAAAAGGAAAGCAAAAGGAAAATGCAAGGTAAGCAAGATTGATGAATTGTTGCTTGATATTGAGGATGATGTGAGTGAATTCCTTGAAATTGTCCAAAATGAATTTAAATTATGCATTTTAAAATGACAAGAATGCCGATGAAAAATAATGCAATGAAGTTTTTGTGAATGATATGGATGAACTCTTGCAAATTTTGTTGAATGAGATGGATGAAGATGAAAAGTGTGTAGGTGTAGCTAAGAATTTAGTGGTTACTTGGGCACAAATTGATCAAAATGAAGACAAGAAAGATGTATATACAAGTTTAGAGAATTTTAGCATGGTAAAGAAGATGAATGAGCAAGAAAATTAATGTTATTGTTAACCTAAAACCTGACAGACAAGAGATGGGATTTAGGTCATTCAAGATTTTGTTAAGGATGTATGTAAGATAAGTAAATGGATATAAACTATTAATAGAAATAGAAATCATCCCAAACTCCACTCTTTATTTATTTCTTATAAATCATTACATCATTCTCAAATACATTCATAGCCTTCTCATTCTATCTCATATAATTCACTCCTAATATAATTCTCTCAATATGGAACTCACATATTCTATTATTGTGATGCACCCATATAAAATGGATTAATTACAATAAATATACAAAATGCAAAATATCCAAAATTCACTTATTTTGATTTGTGTCTCTCACAACTTCTATCATGTACTCGGTTCAATTTTTCTTCAATCCACAACATCATATCACTTCATGGGCTTCCTAGAGTATAATGTAATTTTTCTAATATTTCACGGCTTTCTTGTCTTTTGTGGTTTCTTTAGTTAAGTGTGGATTTCTTTAGTTAGGCATGAATTCTTCCTTCTATCTGCGGCTTCTTCCTTTATCTCGCATCTTCGTTACTTGACTCGCGTCTTTCCTTTTTCCCTTGTGGCTTGACCCAACTAGTCAAAGTTATTTATCGACTTCAGATTCTTCATTCTTATGCTCACACTTATTGGACCACAAGAATATTAACCAAGTATGAAGGCACGTGGGTGCACAGGTGGTCCAAGTTATGAAAAGTTGTGCAAGGCAAAATTACATGAAAGAAAGAGTTAACGAAGCAAATAGCTCACGCGAAACGCAAAAGAGGCTTGGGACTTAGTCAATTTGGGAACCCAAGGTAGAACACGTGAAAATCATGATCGGTTACGTGCAGATAAGATGCCACTCTTAGCAATAGGCTGGCCTGTGAAAGAGCATACCCTAGATGGAATCTTCTAGAAGATCATCATGAGATGGAGTGGAAAGCTCAGGCCTGAGGAACATTCTTGCATAAAGGACCACATTCAACACTTGGCACTAGATCTAAGGGTGTTGGAAGGTGAGTTGGTAGCATAGGAGAATTATAAATACAAGTGCATGTAGAGTAAAAGAGATATCTAGAAGTATGAGGTATAGTGGGTTAGAGAGTGAGTGGAGCTCTGTAGAATTATTGCGAGGGGATATTTGTATTTTGGAAAGAATGCACTAAGCATGGAGTTGTAATATTTTATTTTTTTATCTTAGTTACATACATCCAATGATATGCATGACTACGGTCTCGCCTCTCTATGACTCTCTCAGTAATGAATCAATGAATATAAGGAGGATACCTTGTATATATAGACATGGATATCAATGGTTTTAATGCACATTTCTCTCATATGAGTTCTCTTTCCTTTCATGCTATGTATGAATGCTTGTATAACTCTTTCTCATATAATGCATGTTCTAGATTCTATTAATGTACTCATTCAAGTGACTGCAAGGATCTAGAGGCGTTATGAGCCCTATGGTTCTTGTTCATCTTAACTTCCTCTAAAAATATTACACTAATCATATATGATGTTTCCCGCTAAACTCATATAAAGAGAGACTCGGTATCCGCACGTGCCTCGGGTGAGCACTTAGCTTCTGCTAGGTGATAGGCCGCACATGGGGTTCCTTCCTTTTATAATGGGGGTAAAATTGACTACATCTTGGTTCCATTCTTTCGGACCTATTTTTGAAGTTGTAGTGGGATATAACATACATCATGATCTGTGTAATGAGTAATGATAGAGCAGTTGACATTGGAAAATGTTGAATCATGGTTCAAGAGCACAAAGGATGAATTTTCTCAGAGATACAACACTGGACCTGAGTTTAATACACATAGATGGGTAGAAGATAACCTCTACCATGATCTGTACGAGACCTTCTTCTACTACTTCCCAATAGAACTATATGAATGGCTTTCAGCCTATACGTCTAGATAAATTTGGCATTATGGATCGCATGTATGGACCGAAGAAGACTACCAAAGGTTACAAGATGCAGATCTAACATGGACCCATGTTGTAGATCATTGGTGGAGAGGAGTACTAACTAGTTACACTCTGGAATATGCCATTTCCACGTATTCTTGTTTAAAGGTTACTGAGTTTGAATTTTTGAGAACCTAGAGGAACGTTTCTACATGTTATTCCTCTAGCTATGAAGATATTGATGGTTACCATGAGTTTAGAGGCTTTCCCAATGGCTGGCTAAACCATTCTAAGCATTGGGTAAGGGAGCTTGGGTGGAGGAAGATGGCAGATATCATGATAGAAAAGGAGAGGGAAGAAAGACAGGCTCAAGTATAGTGAAGCACATGAAAGGGAGATTTCTAGATGATTTGAGGTTGCTAGTGTGATGGATCTATGGAGACAGATGTTGGGGGAAGGAGTTGATATTCACATGGAGGACGTGGAACATGAGAATTCTATGCTACCCCATCTTGGAAATCACATGAGGGAGACCCCTTCGGCTTCTGGTGAGAGTTCATCACACGAGAAAGGAGAGTCACTAGCGCATGTATGAACCCACCCAAAGTGATCGCGCCATGGCCTTTGTTTTCCCGATCCAGGAAGAAGTGTTATTGACCCAGTTGATATTAGTGGAAGAGATAGATCCACACCTAGGAGGTATAATTTTTCAGTTCCTTCTTCTATGGCTACACATATTCTAGTATTTAGAGGAGTCTTTGGACAAGGGGCAAGTATACAAGCTTTCAATCTCACATTAGGGAGTGGCGCGGGACAAAGTAGTGGTAGTGGGGCGCTATCACAAACCATCGGCGCATAGTTTAGTGGGACCATGGGGGTGCTTGGCATAGCTCCTATAGGCCCTATTAGACCTAGTGGTTCTGGTGGATCTAGTGGCTCTAGAGGCACAGGACCCGGTGGACCTAGTGGATCAGGTGGTGGAGGAAACACTCGGTGGGAACCAAGGATCAGGCTCGGGAGGACATGGACATCAACCACCACCTCAAGTATTCTTTGAAATGTCTCTAAATTTTCCATATTACAAGGGCATTGAGGATGTAGTGGAACATGTTCACAAATGCAAGATGCTATGGCGCATGAAGGGTATCACAACACCATAACAAAAGGCTAGTCAGTTTGCGACCACATTGGAAGGGCGTGCACATAGTTGGTATAGAAAGTATGACCCTCATCAAATGGTGGTGGACTATACTACCTTAAAGAATGCATTCTTGGTAGAGTTCCACATTCTTGATTTCAAGTAGAAAAGCATTAGTGCTTTGAAGGAGATTCAACAAGGAATGGCAGAGAGTGTGCGGGAGTATGATGCATGCTTTAAAACTCTCTTGTCTAAATTATCATATGATATCCATCCTTCTCAGCATGCATAGTAGTTTGTTGGAGGATTGATCACCCCTTTTAGAAGGGCCTTGTCTCATAAGACTTTTACAGACCCACGCAAAACATTGGAAGCTACCTTGCACACTAAGGCTATTGGTAGTATTAATACTAGTGTTAGCCCATTCCTGGAGGCTTAGATTTCTACTATGTCCAAACAGTTGGCAAAATTGTTTGTGAACTTAGTACATGAGACTCGCAGTGGTTTGTGGTGCACAGATTGTGAAATAGAGGGGCACGTTAAGGATAATTTTCCTCGAGGATGGTAGGTGCTGTGTGATGAGATCGTGTGTGATTTCTCATGGGGACCATGATGCAAGTAGATGTCCCTTGCTGCAATGCATGATCAGGAAGAATGTATCTTGTTATTGTAAAATTTGTACCTCCACAACCCATGATACTAAGGAATGTAGGCTCATTGATCAGATCCATGAGGCCATTGATCATGGGGTGCGCGCACCAGCATTGCTAGTGGTTCTAAAAATGATGATCACCGTTATGAGGAGCGTGTAGATGGAGGTGTGCGTGGAAGAGGTTTTCAAGGAGGATTATGTGGTCAAGGTAACCGTAGAGGAGGAAGGAGTGAGTTCCCATGTGGAACATGTTTCAACTGTGGATCTATAGAACATTACAAGCGTGAGTGCCCAAACTTGTTACAGTGCTCATGGTGTGGAAAGAAGCATAAGTATGAGGAGTGCCCAAAATTATTTAAGCATATGAATTAGTAGCACCGAAATACAAGGGCACTACAATGGTCAGCATCAAGAAGGAATACATATAGTGGATGCCTCGGGTAACATGGGATGTAGGTTTGGAACCTGTCTTGGTAATAACAAGGGTAGAAGTTACACGCACAAGAGAGGTACCAAGATAGAAGACCCTAGTTACGAGGGAGGAGGTCGTTCATGGAAAATATCTAGACCTGCGCATCACAAGGAGATATATCAGACACCATGGATGTTATTCAAAGCTTACAAGGGGAGATCTAGTCTCTAAAGGAGCAATCCAGGAGGGAGGAACAAGGAAGGAGAGTCGAGGTGCAAAAGGATGACCTGGATGAGGTCAAGGAGGTGTGTAAAATGCTAAGGTAAGAGAACATCATTCCTTTGCTAGGATCTTGGTTGAGAGAGAAGGTACCACGCACCGAAGAAGAGCATGAGAGACAGGTCTTGCACATGAACCTTCCCCTCACAACCTCGACTACGACAAGGAGATTACGTTGAATGTAGTTGTATATGGATGGCTCCTCAAAGAATATCCTCATTGACACAGGCAGTTTTGAGGTTGATGTTATGACTTTGGATGCATGGAATTGGATGGGTAGATTTTTATTACAGCCATCTTCGAATGTGTTGTATATGGAAAAAAAAACTAAGGCAATTCCCATTGGTGTCTTGAAGGATGCAGCTATTACTATCTAGGGAGCCAAGTTTACTGGGGAATTCAAAGTCTTGGCACTCACCGAGGTGGATAATTTCCCAGCACTACTTGGGCACCCTTGGTGTTACAAGAATAATGCGGACCTTCAGTTCAAAAAAGGGTACATCAGCTTCTAGATCAAGGAGGAATGGGTCATTATACCTCTGGTTGATGGAAAGTCGACGCCTATATTGAATCATTGGGAGAATAATTTATAGAAAAGATTTATGAGCGCTCAATCAGAGTCCCTAAGATGATACACCCTACTAACGGGGTTATCCAATTTGAAGATGCTCAGTTAGTGAGTGATACCACCAGTCTGGCATGTGAAAATTGGGTGCATGGAACTTACGAATTAATGGGATGGTAGTTAAGAGGGTTGGTGACCAAGGTAGAAAAGGTGTGCACGGTTAGGCACCTTGGAGGAAAATAATTTCCCAAGTATTTAGGAGGATCCTTCCCTGAGATCTTTCTGCAGGAGGTAGAAGCTCAGTGGAAGGATGAGAAGGAATGGAGGGAGATGTTAAGTTATGTCTTGCTTGGCACAATAGCTCGATGGTGGGCCACACATTAGGAGATCCTTTTAGAGTGGCACGAGGTAAGAATTGTTCTCTTTGTCATATTTTCTAGGAGAAATGTACCCACCATCATCAAGGAGTACCATGGGAAGGATCCCACCTCTTTCCATATTTGGGAGTGCATATAGGTCTAGAGATAAGGTGTGAAAGCTTTTCCACCATCCCTCACGGGTGCATAAGTTATATTATACACTTTGTAGGGTTATGCACATGTATGGTACATTCATTCGAAGACACGCCACAATACAAGGAATTGGCAAGAGATCGTGGCTGACCTTATTCAAACCTTTGAATATCGGAGTACCAAGCCATCGGTTGATAATTCCTTGTAGGGTATCAAGTGCCTTACCATGGGGGATAGTGCCAGGATGGAGGATAGGCTGTTGGAATTATTAGGTGAACTAGGTGTAGTGGTGTGCTTTGAAGAAGTTGAGGAAACAGAAGAGTTATAGCTTGAGCACGTGTGTTTGGAAAAAGAGAAGGGAAAGTTGGTATATGTGATTGATGGAGAGGAATTGAAAGCTTAGATGTTAGCCATTCTGTAGGGATGCATGACGTAGTGGGACAAAGGTGCGAGATGCTCACGCGTGTGCTACCATGAGCCTTTAAAGACAAAGAAAGTTAACATCGGTTCATAAGAAGAACATAAGGAATCTATTATTGGGGATTACTGGACAGAGAAGGAAGTATCAAAAATCATTGATCTACTACACAAAATTGAGGATTTATTCCCATGCGGGTATCATGAGCTCAAAGGTGTTCACCACTCCTTGGGGGAAATGAAGATAAAGCTAAAGGATGGTCTGCGCGCTGCTAAGTTAGGAAAAGGCCCTACTGAATGAATCCCAATTTGTGTGTGAAGGTTAAGGAGGAGATAAATAAAATGATAGCTTCTGGGATCATTGAGGTAGTGGAATAATCGGAGTGGATAAGTCTGATGGTAATCAACATCAAAAAAGATGGGCGGATTAGGATTTGTGTGGATTACAGGGAATTGAATGTGGTTTGTGTCATTGATCCTTTTCTGACCCCCTTCACTAAAGAAATTTTGGAAGGAGTCGCTAGGCGCGAAATCTACTCCTTTATGAATGGATTTTAGGGTACCACCAAGTATGGATTGCAAAGGAAGACCAAGAGAAGAAAAATTTCACCACCGAGTGGGGAAGTTTTGCATATACGGTCATTCCCTTTGGGTTGAAGAATGCACTGCTTGTCTTTTCGCGCATAGTGGTGCAATCATTCCAAGACTTCATCCATAAGTTTCTTCAGGTCTATTTGGATGACTGGACAATATATGGTCTGGTTAAAGACCATTGTGATAATTTGAGGTTAATGTTTGAGAGGTGTAGGTAGTTGAGGATATCCCTCAACATTAAGAAATGTGTGTTTGCTACACCCTTTGGGACTTTATTGGGGCATATCATAAATAAGGAGGGCTTGTTGGTAGATCCCACTAAAGTTGTAGTTATTGTGAGGTTAAGGGAGCCTACTGCCGAGAGCACAAGTGCATGGATTCCTTGGGCATATGGGCTATTACAAAAATTCATTAAGGGATATGCCAAGATTGCCGCACCATTAGAGGAGCTACTTTTACATATAAGTGCCTTCCATTGGGGAGAGGTGCAACAGAGGGTTGTTTGATACATTAAAAGATAGGATTATTACCGTGCCTATTTTATGGTTTCCCTCTTGGGACAAGCCCTTCCATGCTCATGTAGATGCCTCAATGACCACCATTAGAGCGGTGCTTGTATAACCAGTGAAGGGATTGTTGATCATCCTCTCTATTTTGCAAACAAGAAGTTGACACCAGTAGAGCAGAATTATACCACTACCGAGAGAGAGGCATTGTCAATGATCTATGCACTCTTCAATTTTTCACAATATCTGCTGGCAACACCCTTTGTTTTTACACCGACCACATGGCATTGAAGTATTTAGTAAACAAGCCTATTTTGCAAGGGCGCATATGTCGATGGGTGTTGATGTTTCAAGAGTTTGAATTCACCGATTTAGAAAAACCTAGGAAAAGTAATCGTGGGCTTGATCATCTATTAATAATTGATTCAGGGGAGGACACGCAGAGTATTGAGGAAGTAATGTCAGAAACGCAAACTATTTAGGTTACGTGCCTATCCTCAGATTTAGAGGAGATTGCAGTATTCTTAAAGGAAGGTGTGGCACCGGATGGAATGAAGGCATTGGAAAAAAATAGTTGGCCATATGCACCATGCCCTACATGTTAATCAGTGGAGACTTATACAAGTTGGGACGTGATGAAGTTTTATGTAGGTGTGTCTTAGAGCATGAACGCTGGCCATCATGGAGGAAGCACATGGAGGAAGTGCGGTGGGCATTATGTAGGTGATGCCACCGCACGCAAGATATTAATGGTAGGTTTATGGTGGGAAACCTTGTACAAGGATTGTAGAGATTATTGTAAAGCATGTGACCATTGTCAATGCATTGGAAAACTAGGAAGGAGAGATGAAATGCCTTTGCACCCTATTCCTAGCACAGAGCCTTTTGAAAAGTGGGCGATAGACTTTGTAGGACCTATTACACTGGTAGTGTGGAGGACTAGGTCACGTTATGTCATCACTTGCATAGATTATTTCACAAGGTGGGCAGAGGCAACCCTAACTAAATATTGCATGGAAGGAACAAGAACAAGGTTCTTGTGGGAAAAATTATCATGAGGTATGGATGCCCTTTGAGTCTGACCAGTGATAGGGGTATGCATTTCTTGAATGAGACAATGAGGATCCTATTATCTGAGTTCATGGTGGCTCATCACAAGACTACGCCCTATCACCCACAAGAAAATGGAACTGTGGAAGCATTCAACAAAATACTTTGTCATACCTTGACCAATATTTGTGATGTTCAAAGACTTGATTGGGATGAAAAAGTATCGGTAGTATTATGGGCTTACAGGACAACGTATAAAAGACTAAACAAATCCACACCTTTTCAATTGGTGTTTAGCACGGAAGCTATTTTTCTAGTTGAATTTATGTTGCCTTCTCTGCAAATAGCGCGTGCAAGAGGGTTAGCCGATGAACAAGTGTTGGAAGAAAGAATTGAGGAGCTAATGAAACTGGATGAGAGATAATCACTTTCCCAATGGAGCCAAACAATGGAAAAGGAAAAGAAAAAGCCTTGGAATGATCACCATATTAGAAACAATAAGTTTGAGGTTGGGCAGATGGTGTTATTATATGATTCTAAGTTTCTGCACCATCCTAGGAAGTTGAAAGTCCATTGGTTGGGTCCTTACACAATCTCGCACACCCTTTGATTCGGGCATGTGCCGCTTATAAGTCTTTGGATGGGATGAATTTTCCTGGACACTTCAATGGTAGTAAGCTAAAGCCCTACTATAAATAAGTCTTCTTGGTGTTTGTAAATAAGGTAGTTTTTCCAGTTAGTTTAGAAGTTTCCTTTATGCTTTTTCCCTTTCTTGTGTTTCCCTTTCATGTTGTTGTTTTATTTTGTGCCTTGGGCACCGGTAACCTTATTTCTATTTTTGGAGAATTTGTGAGTGCGCAGAGGACCGCGCATCGCTTTAAGTGTGGGGTGGAGAAAGGTGAAGAAGCACATGATCAAAGTACCAAGGAAGTTGTGTTAAAAAGCCTTGTTGAGTAGCCGGGTTGAAAGAGGTGTATAAAGAGAAAGATGGAATAATGGTTGGTGCCAGGGTAAATCTACTTGTAGATCCCACGTACTGAGAAGGAGAAAGCACATTTGAAAACAACACGAGGTAGGTGAGAGCAAGGATCGGATAGAAAAATGCCTTCGGTCAGGGTTACACGTGCGAAAGAGTCTCCTATCGGGTTGGATTGGTTGTATACCAGAAGGTTGGAGGAGTTTTTGAGCAAGTTGGGCATGCAAGTGAAAGCACCGAAGATGGTCTTTGTTTTAAAAATCCACATTAAATGAGAAAATTATGGTGGTAGCTGAAGTAGCATTTAATGTTCAAAAAGAGAAAAACTATAAGTAAAGGTCGTGGGCACTCTCATTTTTACTTTGCGGAATAGAATAGTCAGAGATATAAGTGAGTTCGACAAACTAGGGCTTTTAGATTCGATCGAGTGAAGGGAGATCTATGAGATTGAAGTAGCTAGTTTGAAATTGCAAACCAGAAAGAAGCACTTACACGGGCGTGGAAAGAGTTGAAGAGGCATTGTCTTGTGAAGATTTTATCCGCTAGGGGTTGAAAAACTAGGGCACGGGTTTAGAAGAGTTATATCACTAAGTTGAGATTAGAGGATTAGAGGAAGTAAAAAAGTAACAAGGAGAGAATTGGATTGATAAAAATACCCCGACCATGGCACCCAAGAAAGGAAAGGGAAAAGCCAAGGCTAAACAACCAGATTCCATGGTAGACACAAATGAAGAATGGTATGCAGAGATGTAATACCCAGATGGGGTGATGATGGGGAAGGAATGGGAATCCCACTTGAGAAGTGTACCTATTAGTGACTATAATCACTACACGAACACAATAGAAAAGAAAAGGGTGTTGGAATTGGTACACCCCACCAACAAATGAACACCTGAGGGTTTTCCTATATATGATGATGACGTGAAGGTTAAAATGGAGAAGGCAGGGCTATTACAACTCTATGAGTTGCCTTATTTTGGAAAGCCAGAACACCTATACTAGTGGTTGATGTCACGGGTGCACAAAGATTACTTCCACTTTGTTGGGTGCAAGATGCACGTGACTCCCTATTTCATTTCACAATTTACTAGCCTCATATGTGTTGGAGATAGCTTGGAAGATGACCTTGGTGACAAGGAGGCCATTCAAGAAACCATCACCGAGTATGCCTGTAAGAAAGGGTCACGATATTATGACATTTCAGACATCAAGGACCCCATAATGAAAATGGCCGTGCATTTGGTGACTAAGCTAAATGGCTAGGAAAGGTGGACACAGTCAACAAACCTTGGCTACATGTCTGCAAGAAAGATTGTAGAGGGAACTATATACAACCTATCCCCGTACATCACTGAAGAAATTGTCATTTTCGTGAAGGAAGGGGAAAGGATCCTCTTTGGAAACATCTTACTCATCATTATATTCACAGATATTGGAGTTCTTGACATGCCAAACAAGTCCATGTGGGAGTACCCAGCCGAGGATCCTTCGCCCGTGAAGAGGTTCAAAAAATATGCTTGTGATACAATGACAACACCCCACAAGGCACGGATGTAAAAATGGTACACATGCCTAAGGAATGCATTTGGGATAGACTAGAGAATCCCTAAACAACTCCCAAAGCCACCGAGGAGAGAGCTAAATTGTGGTCTATCAACACTTTTTCTTGGGCAGATTCAAGTTGATAGACGATTCATGGAGCCCTTAGTGAAAGCTCCCCTTCGCATTTATTGCTCAATACTTCCAAGCGGGCGTGAACAGGTTTAAAGATTCAAAGAAGCTAAGATTAGAACTGGTAGGTTCAAATGGGAACACAAGGAGATGAGAAAGAAGCTAAATTACCCGGCGAGAAAGCATGCATACGTGGAGAAGTACATGTCGCACGAGATTCAAATGACAAGGCCGATGATATTACCCATCGTTGGAGGATCAGTGACATGCGTGTACTTGTGCATAAGGCCAAAGTTTGAGAAGGGTGCGTATCTAGAGAGTGAAGTCTCCATACCTAAATATCCCTTAGGAAAGAAGGGCCCATGTCAAAGAAGAGAGGAAGAGACGGAGAAGCACCAAGTGTGCCGACTACTTAGACAGTGAGCATGCCATCCACAAGCACCAAACCAAACACTTACATGTGGAGAAAGAAGTCTCTGGTGAAGGAGAAGATGTCAGAGGTAGAGGCACCTAGGCAACCCATCTCCAAGGAAGAATTGCCTAAGGAAGAAGATAAGGCCAAATCCCCTGATTAGGAGCCACCTCTCAAGAAGAAGCAAAGAGGGTGGATGAGGAAGCTGACTCGGAGGTGACCGACAACTTGGAAAAATACATGGGTGGAAGAGGGGATGAAAGTGAAGAAGATGGTGGTAGAGAAGAAGAAGAAATAGAGAAAGACCAAGAGCCCCATGTGGTTAGCGTCTACGACTCAAAAGAGGAGAGTGAAGATGAGAAGCAGGAGTTTGTATTCACATAGCGCAAGGGCACACAAGATGAGGAGGATGCCAAAGACATGGAGGATGAGGAGGTTGCCAGGAAAAAGGAGGGAGCCATAAGTTTTACAAAGGAGCAGATCATGGAGGTGGCAGAGAGAGAAGCACAGAGAATGCTTGAGGTATTGGTAGACCAAGAGTTGGAGTGTAGCGCGGACATAGTGCTGAAAGAGGGGAAGGAGGAGAACATTGAAAAAGAACATGATAACCTAGGAGGCCTCACTCTGCAATAAAGCTTCCCCAAAGGCACACACTCGGGTAGAAGAACTCTTGATGTAGAAAAAGACCTGTAATGAGCTATGTTGATGACACAAGGAAGGTGTTACGCGTGTGATTCCAGAGCAACGTACCCACGGAGAGGCTCATATGCATGGGGTCTTTTGAGAAGGACGACGCATACTCTTGAACCAAGAAGATGCTCTCTTGGGTGTTTGAGTCTCACGTTGATGAGCCAGACTTTGAAGTTTACCATGAAGCACTCATCACCCTACCAGAATCTAAGGGGGTCAATCCCTTAGTGAATGCTCAGGGGCTCTCGAGACGAGAAAGTGTGCAATGCACTGAACAAGGTCGTGGTCGAGGCCAAGGCTAGATTATTCACACACAATGATAAGATTATAATGTTGGAGGTGAAGTTAGGGAAGGAGGAAGAACTGGCGGAGAAGGCCAACAGTTTGAAACAGGGAAGAAATGATCAATGAGCAACAGCTTAAGGCGTGAGTTACGGGAAAAGAAAGTAAAGGTGTAAGAATTTTATAAGAAAATGGAGTCTATCTAGGGCATCCATCCTCCTGAAGCACCCAGACTTAGTGCCACCCACACAAAAATACTCATTCCTTCTAGAGTGTATAGAAGATCTTATGCACGTCCTCACTATGGAGAGATGACCCTTGGCCCTAGAATCTACTTGAAGAAGTGGCCACACACTTGAAAGAGGAAGACCGGTTGAAGGTGGTAGCACTCATTGCAGTATATCCAATTACTCACGGAGGTTAAGGTCGTTGCCCGAGTCATAGAAGTCGCATATGATACATGTGTGGATAGAGATAAGGTCACGAGATCCTTGGTCACCACGCTTGAGATGGAACTAAAATAATTCCAAGAAAAGAAAAAGGGGAACATGGCGGAGAGAGACAAGGTTTTGGCTGAAGTAGAGAAGAAATCAGAGGCAATTGAGGCCTTAAGAAGCTCAATTAAGGCCCGGCTAAAGGAACTATACCCCCAGATCACTAGAAGGATGGATAAACTTGAGGACCTAGGCAAAGAGATGGAGCAGATTGTGGACATTTTGGGCACCCAGGGAGTTGGCCTGAGTTTTGATGAAGTGAGCACCCTGGTGGGAGACCTCTGCCAGAAGGCACAGGGCAAGGTTGAAGTGTGGAATAAGCTAGAGGCAGACCTCCAGAAATATTTTCCTAGCTTGTTGAGTTGATGTCCCCCCCCATTCTTCATTCTTTTCCCGATTCTTTCATTCCTTATTCTTTTCTTTGTAAAGTATAAGGCTATTCATTAGTTCCCTAGACAACATGCATCTTGGTTAAGTGTTTTCGAGGACGGAGAATAGGTGTAGTGTGGGGTGATGTTGGACCCCTGTAATATTAACCAAGTATGAAGGCGCGTGGGCACGCAGGGTCCCAGTTATGAAAAGGTGCACAAGGAAAAAGTGTGCAAAAGAAAGAGTTAAGGAAGCACATAGCTCGCACGACACACAAAAAGGAGGCTCGGGACTTAGTTAATTTGGGCACCCAAGGTAGAACATGTGAAAAGCGTGATCGGTTACACGTGGATAAGATGCCAGCCTGGTGATAGGCTGGCCCAAGAAAGAGCATGCCTTGGATGGAATCTTCTAGAAGATCATCATGAGATGGAGTGGAAAGCTTAGGCCTAGAGGAGCATGCTCACATAAAGAACCACATTCAACACTTGGCACCGGATCTAAGGGCACTGGAAGGTGAGTTGGTTGCACACGAGAATTATAAATACAAGTGCCTATGGAGTAAAAGAGATATCTAATAGTATGAGGGTATAGCGGGTTAGAGAGTGAGTGGAGCTCTGTAAAATTACTGCGAGGGGATATTTTTATTTAGGAAAGAATGCACTAAGCATGGATTTGTAATTTTTATTTTTCTGTTAGCTTAGTTACATACGTCCAGTGATATGCATGACTACGTTCATTCCTCTGTGACTCTCTGTAATGAATCAATGAATATAATGAGGTTACCTATTATATATAGACATGGATATCAATGGTTTTAATGCACATTTCTCTCATATGAGTTCTCTTTCCTTTCATGCTATGTATGAATGCTTGTATAATTCTTTCTATCATAATGAATGTTCTAGATTCTATTAAAGTACTCGGTCTGAAGTGACTGCAAGGATCTAGAGGCCGTTCTAAGCCCTATGGTTCTTGTTCATCTTAACTTCCCTCCTAAAAACTCTTACACTAATTATAGATGATGCTTCCTACTAAACTCATATAAAATAAAGACTCGGTACCCGTGCGTGCCTTGAGTGAGCACTAAGCTTCTGTTGGGTGATGGGCTGGTGTGCATGGGGTTCCTTTCTTTTATAATGGGGGTAAAAGCCGACTACACATCTTATCTATAATTAAATGAAGAACCCTATCAATATCATCCCCTGAATTAAAATTTGTCTCATCCTTGAGAAAACAACTAGATGAAGAACCCTATGATTTTCTCTAAAAACAATTCTTCAAAAACATATTATGTAGGCATTAACCACCAAAACTTAGACGTCTGGTGTAAGGAAGGACTCCCTCACTTGACTAGATTTATGGGATGCCAATTTAGGCAGGGTAAAAGCATTAACCACCCAGGAACTTAGATGTCTAGCATAAGGAAATGTTCCTTTGTTTGAATTCTGATTGGGTATGTGCGATTCCTGCCTCCTACTCTTATTTATGGTGTGGCTGCAGGGATGTACTTAGTGACTTGTGGTATGATGTTCTTCTCAAAATTATACCATAATTGTATATGTGCCTCTATCTGTTTGGTCCACTCTTGTAGTTGTGTGTTTTCCTAAATTAACTAGATAATATCATATGGTGGTGATTTTTCTTGTACTTGACTCCATTTGTGGTGGGTGGTTTGTAGCTCTTGCTGCATTCGAATCATAGCTCTATCGAGTGGTGTGTTGCATTCTTGCATATCTAGTATCTTTTCATTCTGCACCTTTTTATGTCTTTGATATTTTCTAGTTAATTCAACTATCTTTCGTCTTTGTGAACCATCTTTTTCTGTATTGATATCATATGTTGTGGAATCTATATGAATTTTTCATTCAGCCTTATCGAGCTCTGATTTTTCCTTTTGAGTTTCATTGGGCCACCCAATGTGTTAGGTTATGGAGCCTATTATCATGTGTGAAAGTGTTGAAGACTGTACACTAAGAGTGTTGTACACTTTTTAGGCATAATTTTTTTGGCCTCGAAAAATGCACCCGACATATCGGAAATGTGCTCTTCTCATATAGGCGAGTTTTTGACCCATAGGTTTATGGGACGAGTTTTCCCATGGTTTTGATACCCACGATTTTGTAAAACTACTTAGAAGTTGTCTATTTATATGGTCTTATGCATATGATAGATGTACAAGCAAATGTATTGCAGATGTGTTTTGAATTCAGGTGTGAATTCTATAGAGTTTGTTGAGCATAGCTCTAAATAGATCTAGGTATTGTATTGAGAGAGTGGTGGCTTGTAATAAAATATGAGCAAGTGATTCTTGGTGGATGTAGCCCAAATTGGGTGAACCACGTTAAATATTGTCTCTTTGTGTTGTGTTATTTTATTCTGCAATTTTATTTGAGATTTGTAATAATTTCTACATATTAGTTTCTATTGTTGTGATTCTGTGAGGGATTATTCCGCATATTTTATCCCTTATTTCCTAACAATTGGTATCAGAGCTGGTTTGGTTTGTTTGAAGTGTTGAATAGCGAGGGAAAGTTTTTAGCTTTGAGTGGGAGCTATGGTAGATGATGGAAGATCTAAGGTTGATAAATTCAATGGCACTTTTCAATCTTTGGAAGATGCAGATGGAATATTACCTTTATCAAAAGGATCTTTATACTCCGTTGTCTGAGAAGGTGAAAAAACCCTCGAGTATGACAGATGCGGAATGGGATTTTCTGGATAGGAAGGCACTTGGGACAATCCGGCTGTGTCTTGCATCTTCGGTATTATTTAATGTTTCAAAGGAAAAGACTACAAAAGATCTAATGGATGCATTAGGGAAGTTGTATGAAAAACCCTCTGCCTCTAACAAGATATTTTTAATGAAAAAGTTGTTTAATATGAAGATGTCTGAGAATAGTTTAGTAGCAGATCATTTAAATGATTTCAATACAGTGATTGTGAATATGCTAGCTTCGGTTACAATAGAATTTGATGAAGAAGTTAGGGCTTTATTAATTTTGTGCTCTTTACCTAAAAGTTGGAATAGCCTGGTAATGGCGGTAAGTAACTCGGTTCTAGCTAACTCGAAGTTGAAGTTTGAGGATGTTGTAGGGGTGATTCTAAGTGAGGAAATGCGAAGAAAAATCTCTGGGGAATCTTCTACTTCATGGAATGCTTTGACAGTGGAAACTAGAGGGAGATAGAAGAATAGAGGAAACCGTGGAAAATCAAAAGATTGGGCAAGGTCAAAATCCAAGAACAATATTGTATCTTGGAATTGTGGAAAGCCTAGGAATGTAAAGAAGGACTTGTTGGGAGCTTCGAAATAAGAAGAAACAACATGAAGAAAACAAGGAGGAAAATGTGGCAATGGGTAATGTATGTCAGGATGCTTTGATTCTCTCTTTGCACAATATTACTGAATCTTGGGTTTTAGATTTAGGGGCTTCTTTCCATGCTTCTCCACATAGGCATTATTTTGTTGATTATATTCAAGGAGATTTTGGGCATGTTTTCTTGGTGATGATGAGCCTTGCAGCATAGTTGGAAAAGGTTATGTTCGGGTTAAGATGTAGAATGGGAATACTTGGATATTGAAGGATGTCAAACATGTGCCTACATTAAGACAAAATTTGATATCGGCGGGGAAGTTAAGAAGTGATGGTGTCATGTGATATTTATAGCTAACTCTTGGAAGGTTACCAATGGTGCTCTTGTGGTGGCAAGAGGTAAAAAGGTTGGAACCTTGTATTTAACCACGATAGTACTAATGATTGTAATCTTGTGGATTGGATGCGAGATACAACATTATGGTACTATAGGCTTGGTCATATGAGCCATAAGGGCATGAACATCATAAAGAAGAATTTACCTGGATATACGAAAACAGTTTGGATTTACTGTGAGAACTACATATATATGGAAGCAGAAGCGAGTAAGGTTTCTTAAGGTTAGACCTATGAAGAAAGAGAGTAAGTTAGAGCTGGAACATTCTAATGTATGGGGCCGGATCAAGTATCATCTCTTGGGGGTTCAAGTTATTATGTTACTTTTATTGATGATGCAACAAGGAAAGTTTGGGTTTATTGTATTAGAAACAAATCTGATGTATTTGACACTTTTGTAAAATGGAAAGCCTTGGTAGAGAATGAAACAGTCTTAAGCTAAAATGTCTCAGGTCAGATAATGGAGGGGAGTATTGCAGCAATGAATTTAATTATTATTGTTCTAAGAATGGAATCCGCAGGAAAAAGATGGTTCCAGGAACTCCGCAGTAGAATGGGGTATCAGAAAGGATGAACAGAACAATAATGGAACATGCTAGGAGCATGAGGTTACATGCAGGACTACCTCTTTCTTTTTGGGCAGAAGCGGTGAGCACAGCTATGTACTTGATAAACAGAGGACCCTCAAGTGCCTTGGATGGAGGCATACCTGAGGAGGCATGGTATGGTAAGAAAGTTGATTATTCATTTCTTAGAGTCTTTGGATGTGAGGTGTTTGTTCATATAGACAAGGATGATAGGACCAAGCTAGAGGCTAAATCAGAAAAATGTACTTTCATTGGTTATGGTGGTGATGACTTTGGATTTAAATGTTGGAGTATTAAGGAAAAGAAAATCATTTGGTCTAGGGATGTGGTCTTTAATGAGAAAGTCATGTATAAGCAACAGTTGCAGGAAAATAGAGAAGAATCCAAGAAAGAATATACAGTGGTAGAGGATCTTTTGGATGGGAAAGTGACCCATGAATTAGTTCAGGAACCTACTCAACAGGAACCCCAAACTCCTACAGTGAGGAGGTCTTCTAGGGTAAGAAAAGAACCTGAATGTTTTTCTCCTTCTCTTTATTATTTATTACTCACTAATAGTGGAGAGCCAGAGAGCTTTGATGAAGCAATACAGGTAGATGCCAGTAAGAAGTGGGAGCAAGCCATGGATGAGGAGCATAAGTCTCTCATGGAGAACTAGACTTGGGATTTGGTGAAGCTACTAGAAGGCAAAAGAGCATTGCAGAACAAGTGGGTGTACAGAGTTAAAGATGAAGGAGGAAAGAAAAGATATAAGGCCTGGTTGGTGGTCAAGGGGTTTGCATAGAAACAAGGTATATATTTTGATGAGATATTTTCTCTTGTAGTAAAAATGACTTCTATTAGAACTGTTCTAGGAATAGTTGCAGCAGAAGACTTGCACTTAGAATAGCTTGATGTAAAGACTGCATTTCTCCATGGTGATTTGAAGGAGGAACTATATATGTAACAAACAGAGGGATATATGAGGTCAAAGGTAAAGAGGAGATGGTGTGCAAACTGAGGAAGAGCTTGTATGGCCTGAAACAAGCTCCACGTCAATGGTATAAGAAGTTTGATAGCTTCATGATGGAGCAAGGTTATATTAGATGTCATTCTGACCATTGCATGTATACAAAGAAATTTCAGGATGGAAGTTATATTATCCTGTGTTTGTATGTTGATGACATGTTGGTTGCAGGTAAAAACATGCAGGAAATAAAAGTACTTAAGAAACATCTAAGCAAATCCTTTGATATGAAGGATTTGGAGTCTCAGAGACAAATCCTTGGAATGAGGATAACTCGGGATAGGAAGGAACGGAAGCTAACTTTATCTCGGAAAGAGTACATTAAGAAGGTATTGGATAGGTTTAAAATTTAGGATGCTAAACCGGTTGGGACTCCTTTGCGAGAACATTTTAAGTTATCAAAGGAGCAATGTCCCAAGACAAAGCAAGAAAGAAACCGAGATGTCCAAAGTACCTTACTCTTCGGTGGGTTGGTAGTTTGATGTATGCTATGGTGTGCACTAGGCTGATATTGCCCATGTAATGGGAGCATTGTGAGTAGATTTATGAGTGATCTAGGTAAAGAGAATTGTGCACATAAAGTTGATCCTTCGGTATTTGAGAGGAACCATGGGGGCAATTTTGTGCTACAGTGGATCAGACACCACTTTACGTGGTTATGTAGATTCAGACATGGCTGGAGATGTTGACAACAGGAGGAGCACGATAGGTTATTTTTACACTGTGTAGGTGGGATAACGTGGTGGATTTCACGACTACAGAAGATGGTGGCTTTGTCAACCACGGAGGCTGAGTATGTTGCTGCAACAGAGGCAAGCAAAGAGATGATTTGGTTACAACAATTGCTTGAGGAGTTGGAGCATAAGCGGGAGGAATGTAAGGCTGCATAGTGATAGTTAGTGCTATACACCTAGCTAAGAACTCGTTTTCCACTCCAGGATGAAGCATATACAGTTAAGGTACCATTTCATTAGGACAACTTTGGAGGAAGAGAAGTTGAAGTTGGAGAAGATTCATACCAATCGAAATCCTGCAGACATGATGACCAAGGTGGTCATAAGGGAAAACTAAAGTTGTGTTCACTTTGGTTGGTCTTCACGAAACTAATGAAGGGTTGAGAAGCTTTCTCGAGAGGAAAACTAGTCTCCAAGTGGGAGATTGTTAGGTTATGGAGCCTGTTTTCATGTGTGAAAGTGTTGAAGACTGTACACTAAGAGTACTGTACACTTTTTAGGCATAAATTTTTTTGGCCTCGAAAAATGCACCCGACATATCGGGAAACGTGCTCTTCTCATATGGGTGAGTTTTTTGACCCATAGGTTTATGGGACGGGTTTTGCCCATGGTTTTGATACCCACGGTTTTGTAAAACTACTTAAGTAGTTGTCTATTTATATGGTCTTATGCATATGATAGATGTACAAGCAAATGTATTGCAGATGTGTTTTGAATTCGGGTGTGAATTCTGTAGAGTTTGTTGAGCATAGCTCCAAACGGATCTGGGTATTGTATTGAGAGAGCGGTGGCTTGTAATAAAATCTAAGCAAGTGATTCTTGGTGGACGTAGCCCAAATTGGGTGAACCACGTTAAATACTGTCTCTTTGTGTTGTGTTATTTTATTCTGCAATTTTATTTGAGATCTGTAATAATTTCTGCATATTAGTTTCTACTGTTGCGATTCTGTGAGGGATTATTCCGCATATTTTATCCCTTATTTCCTAACACAATGGTATTTGTATAATAAGATGGAGAATTTTTAATTATGCCTTTAACTTAGTTACTACTTTGCGTGCATTTTTTTCCTTCTTTTCTGATTTTCTACACTCTAGGGTTTGAGGATTTTCTATTTGTAGTCTTCTACTACATTGTCTTGGATTTTTTTCTTTTCTTCTTCAAGATTTACTTTGCCTTCTTGTAAAATGTTATTCACTAATTTTGTTGTAGCCACTTCCACTTGTACTTTGGGATTGGTGGTGATGTGGGGTTTTGCTATTTGGATGGAAGATAACATTTTCTGCATAGTTTCTTCTAGCTCTACACATTGTTGCATCCAATCTTGTTTCACACTCATTACTAAAAATTCACCATAATATGTCGTTTGAAATGTCAGGGTGAGGGGTGAAAAGGTATATTTACCAAATAAATTAAATGTTAGGCTAACATACATTAATAATTAGAAATATAAATGTGCGCACCATAGTAAGAATAAATACAAAGTAAATAAAATCACACCATAACACAATGAAACATAATTTAACGAGGAAAACCCCAATGGGGTAAAAAGCCATGGAAAGAATTAATTCCATTAATGTAAGAAACTTTTCAACCAGTCTAGTAACTCCTTTCCTCACTTCATGCTCAATGTTTTTAACCCAGAGTAAATACATATACTGAAAATATGGCCCACGTCCATATTTAAATAACCCCAAGGGTTATGAATATTAAGTGATGGGGCACACCTATTTAATATTTTAGTTAATTAAATAACTAACCACCTAATATAAAGTTTATATTTAAATAATAAGAATATAAGTTATTCTATATTATTTAAATATAAACTAAATATTATGATATACTTAATATTATAGCTCTAACACCCCCTTAATATTAAGTGGGGATCCATATGCCAACATTACCTGTTTATACAACAAGATTTACAAATCCATAAACCCTAAAGGTTTAGGCTAGCATATGTATTTGTGAGACTAAATCCCACCATTTCTCGTGGAAAAATTATTATACCACATCTCTAGGAGCCTTTTATAACACAAGGACCTCCTTTAAAAATAGATGTAACCATTGGACTATATTTTCCGTAAACTTTATCAGTTTACTATAAACTCTATCACTTTACATAGATCATACAAGATATTTTTACAATGCTTTATACCAGAGCATAAGTATAGAGGAGAAGGAGTCAACAACCGGTTGACCATTAGGAGGTGACATTGCATGCACACTCCCCCTTAATGGAAACTCTGAAAGGCCAAACATTGCACACACTTGCAGTATTTTACAACACACAATGACTTGTAAACATAACTACAATCTTGATCTTGATGCAGCGAGAAATGGAAATGTCTATCACTGCAGAGAACCTTCTCTCGGATAACATGCATATGAACTTCAATATGCTTCATTATTTGATGTTGAAATGGATTCTTTAGCAAGAGTAATACAACTCTGACCATCACATAGAAGAGGAATACTTCCTTCAGCTTCCATGTGTATCTCTTCCAACAACACATGGCTTCTTTTCTACTTCCATTGCACTTCTCTACCTCAGTAGAAGAAATGGAGACTTTTGTTGCTTTTGTTGCCCCAAGTAATGGTTCTGAACCAAAAAACTTAAACACATATCCAATATTTTATATCTAACACAACATCATCATGGTTAGAGTTATAATATACATATAGACATCATAAATCTAAATCATTATTGATTTCACTTTTAACCATCTGTAAAAGTAAAAAAATAGTTGTAGAATAACTAACATGACAACATCCTTAACAATTGACTATGTTAAAATATCTCAAAAATTTCAACACATTACTTTTGTAAAATATATATTAGATGCAATAAGTATTGGACGTCTCCAATAAAAACACAAAGGCGTCCCCAAGTGTTATTTGATATGCATATAATAATATTTTAGTAATCACATACTAAATTAGAATTTAGAAATGTATTATCAACAACATATATAACTTCATTATCTACTTTATCCTTTAAATGATAAGACAGATAGATAACATATATGCAATAATGACCAAATCATGCTAGAATAATGAATACAACATTATTTATCGATACTTCTTACATTAAAAAGGAGAGGATTTGTTCACAAAAGGTATTGAAAACATGACCAAGGAGCGGGGGTTTGGGGTGGTGACCCCTAATGGGGTCAAGGGCGTGACCCTCGACGCCAAGCATAATTTATAACTTACTCCTCTTATGAAATTGACAAAAAAATAAACTCTTTGTCATAAAAACCATGATTATTATAAAAAAATTATGATCAACTTTTTGATAATAAATTAGGTTTTATGAAGGAAAAAATATTACAAAAAATTTTATATAGCATCCTGCTATCATTCAAATTATGCTTGTCATATTTCGATGAATTTCCCTTATTCACATCAAAATTTTGACTTGTCAAACAAATAATCTACACAATGATATATTAGTTTGACAATAATAATATTCAATTGAAATGTGAGTGAATTTTTATTTTTTCATATAAATGAAGACAACGATGATTTAGTTGTCATTTCACAAAATCAACATTTCGAAAATAAAAATATATCTAATTAAATTGATTACTATAACTATTTTTCGTTTTTTTAAACCAAAAAGAATTAAATTCTGTTTTAAGTTTTAAAAACAAGGAAAAAATAATTAAAAGTGATAATAAAAAAATTGGAGCACATTTTAACTAATTTCGACTTTGTAATTTTAAACCATCAATGATAATACATTCAACTTTCCATAAAACCAATGTTACCTTCCATACAACAAACACGAATTGCTTTGCCACCGAGTTTAACGAGTTGGTTCATCCAACAAAAAGCCACGTCATTTATGTCTTCCACCATGGGTTCTTAAAGCTTATTTCTACCCACAACCGTCACCATGTGGGACTAAAAGTTTTAATAATAAAAAATAAAAATGAGTTCCTGAGTTCATTTACATTTCAGAACAATGAGAGAGGAGAGGTCGGCGCATAGGGTAATAGGTCGGAGTATAACTCATTTTAATCTATGTAAACTAAAGCACATTTGATAAAGGGGGAATTTGATTTGGTTTCATAAAGTTGACATTTGAGGATCTAATATATATATATATATATATATAATGCCAAATTTGAAGCGGTTACAAAAGGGATTGGGTATTAAGTTAAAATTATTAAAAGACTATGGACACCATTTAATTAAAGCCCATATAAAGAGTGGGGATGATTATTTAAATTTTAATTTCTTTTTGTTTTATAAGTATTAAATAAAATGTATGTCCATCCACTCACCCCTCATACATATGGAGAGGGTAATATATTATAAACCATATTTGAACACATTTAAACTATATATGCGTTAGGTATATAGTTTTAAAACTATAAACTTTTTAATTTTGGTTTTTATAAACCATATCTTATATAAAAAGATTATAATTTAAAACTATAATATATATGGTTTAAGAAGAAATGATGCAAACCCTTAATTAAAGGGGGCCTATTTATTATTTAATTTTATATAGGTTGCTTCTCTATAATATAAATTTATGATATTTTTAATAAAAATAATATATAGGTTCAAATATAGGTATAATATAAAGTTATAAAACAATTTCTAACTTAACAAGGTTAGACATAGGTTTTGAAACAATTCCATAGTTTAACCAAGTTTTAGTTCCACTAAAAGGAAAAAAAAATCATACTCTTATTTTCATGGAAGTTGTCTCCATCCTCGGAGACCTTGTATTTACCCTTGGAAATTCTTCTTTTCCCCACGTTATAATATTTGAAATAAATGTTTAAATTATTTCAACCATACCTATGTATGAAGAGGACCTCGAGAAGAATTCTAACTTCCACCAAACAAGTTAGTGTTCCATGTTTTTAGACCGATTCAAATTTATTCATAAATTTTTGAAATTTTTTAATATCAAAATAACCTTGTAAATCTTTTTAGAGGGTGAAATGTATTTCAGAGGATGTTTTACCAACATCCAAAGAATATATTTGACTCCTTTTGAAAACCTATTGTGATGGAGCTTGTCTTCCTTTTAACCTTTATCAATTTTGAATTTACCTTTGGAAAATTTTGAAAACCCTCCATGGTGATATGTCTCCTCCATTTTAACCTTTACCATTCTTGATTTAAATAACTTTTAATCTCACATTTGAAATATTTTAATATCAAAATAACCCTATAAATTTTTTAGGGCGAAATGTATTTTAGAGGATGTTTTACCAACATGATTTAATATTTTGAGTTAATTAAATAACTATTGTGATGGAGCTTGTCTCCTCCTTTTAACCTTTATCAATTCTTCCCTTTTAATTTACCAATTCTTGAATTTACCATGTTTTTATGTTAACATACATAACGAGTGAATATAATTTATTCTATATTAACGTGCACATATTTAAATATAAAAGTAAATATTATTATACACTTTTATTATAGTTCTTTCCTCACTTCTTGCTCCATGTTTTAACCCGGGGTAAATTGTACTACCTCCAAATATGTCCCATGACCATATTTAAATAACCCCAACGGTTATGTATATTAAGCCTTTTAATATTTTAGTTAATTAAATAACTAACCCTTAATATAAAGTTTTCATTAAATAATAAGAATATAATTTATTCCTATTATTTAAATATAAAGTAAATGTTTTATACACTTTATTATAGTTCTAACAAAGAAATTCCTAAGTGCACCTTGTGCTTGTGTTTATTCCATACCATAATGTTCCTTTTTCCTCTGTTAGATTTTTTGATCTTTTCCAAAGAGTCAGTGATGTTTGATACCATACTTGCCCTTTCTTTTTCCTCCTCTTTCTTCTTCTTTTCTTCTTCTTCTTCTTCTTTCTTTTATCTTTCTTCTTTCTCCTTCTGCTCTTTCTCTTCTTTTACCCTCTCTTCCTTTTCCTTCTTATATTTATGTTATTTCTCCTTTCTTTCTATTCCTTCTTTCTTCTTTCTCTCTCTCTTTTTTTTTCGATATTTATTTTTATTTTATTTCTCTCTTCTTTTTTTCTTTTTCTTTTTCTCTTATTTTTATTTCTCTTCTCTCTACCTCTTTTCCTTCTCTTCTTTCTTATTCCTTTTTGCCTCTTATTTTTCCTTTTTCTCTATGGCCTCTTTCTACTTATTTTCTAGTTCTTCTTTTTCTTGATTTTCTTTCAATTTTTGTTCTTTCTCAATCTTTTTCTATTTGGCTTGCTCATCTTGTTATGTTTTTCTCTTTTCTTACTGCTAGCTTGTTTTCCATTTGTTGTTTTTCTTACTCTTTTTCTTTTGGTCTTCTTTAGCTATTTGTTTATCTTTTTCCATTTCTTTCTATTTTTATTCTTCTTATTTTTGTTGCTATATTTTCTTGTGTCTAACCACTTCCACAACTTTCTATTTTTCTTTCTAAGATTTTTATTTTTTCTTCCTCTACTACTTCCAAAGTGTATGCTCTCTGAGTCTTTAGCTATGGGTAATTATGCTTTGTCCTCTCTTTCCTTTCTTGTTTTAATCAACAACCCAATGAGGTCTTTGACCTCTTTGAACTTGTTTTGTTCCGCAATAGTCTTTTTCTTCTTTTTCTTCAATTATGATATTTCTTGTTGAAGATATTTCAAGCAAAATGTCTCTTTTGTTTCGATTTGTTATTATATCTCCTTAATCAATTTTTTTGGGAGTAACCTCATAATGTCCTCAAGTACGAACCCAAATTTTTCTAGGTAGTATACTATTGTCATTTGTTCTCTTCCTATACTGGCCTTATATTCTTGTGCTACTTGTGAAATGCCACCGGAGATAGACGCGTTTTTTATAATACCCATATGCTATTATTGTCAAATGTGTTTCCACCCAAGGCTCTGCCTCTTCGAAATATATGGTGCTTCTTATTCCTATGGGTGTATGGGTGATGGAGTACTTTCTCCTTCTTCTTCTGATTCAAAAATCTCCTCTATGTCTTTAGATTCTTCTTCTTCTTTTTCTATATTGGTCGCGACTTGTTTTAACTTCCCTTTTTCTACCAATGATTTTTAGCGTTTAGTAATGGGTCTTGGAGCAGTAGGGAATTTATTTCTTTTATATATTTTGGGAACTCCTTTAATCGATTTTACTTTTTTAGTTTTAATGAGTATTTTTTCCTTTATTATTCAAATGTTTCTTCAATTAATTCATCAAAATTAGGAAATTTGGTTTACATGGAGATTTCTAAATACTTCAACCGATGTGGCTACTAGGTCATCCTCGAATCCTCATTTGGTAATGGAAGTATGTATTCTATGCATGGATTTGGAGGTAAAATAAAGGTGTAATCAATGTCAGTAATAAATTATACCTCTTTCTCATACCTTGCCACAAGCTTCTCACGAAACCCTTGCTTTATTCCTAATTCTTTGCCTAATTTTGTTTACCCACCCTAATAATGATGTAATTTGGGTTACAACATCTATACTATTCATATGTTCTCAAAATTTTTCTATGATTGTTTTATCTTCCTTTCAAGATACCAATTCCACTTTGTGGGGTAGGTTTTTTTGTAAAATACATTGCTAAACATATCAATATTGAGCCGTACGAAAATCTATGCTTGCCTTCTTTTATTTTTCTTGTATTTTCATAAAATTTTGAGGATAACAATTCCAGCGAGGTTGTATTATAAGAGCGAATTAACCATATCTAGGGATAATTATGTGCTTAATTCATGCACTTAGGTATGTTGATAAGGCTATCTATTTAAAATGCATACCCCACACTTTGATTTCATCACTCCCATCGCTAAGGCCATTTATTTGAGTGTCGTCTTCTTCTTGGTAATTGTTGAGCATCCTTTGTCCCACAAACCCGTAACCCTGTCCATCACTTCTATGTCAATGAGGTATGGTTGATCCATATACAACATTTTATTATGTAGTGACTCAAGAACTTGAATGACATGATCTACCATTTGGAAGTATGGAATGTGACTCGATGCATCAATTTTCTATTCACAAATCAATTTTGTGTTCTTCTTGTATACTAGCTCCTTTTTATTAGGATCTTATTCTAAGAGTAAATCTCTATCCAATTCCAGCATTGTGTGATCGTATTCGAAGATCAAAGAGTGAATGTATTGTTATAGATCCCACACATGGACCACTTTGAATGGAATATCTGAAAATTATCCTTTGGGATCATGTTGATTTGATTTCATTGAGTGCTTCATGAATTTTGGCCTTGGAAGTTCTATTTGTGTGACTTCAACTAGAGTATCCATGTCCTCTTCTCAATTTTCCCTAATTTTTCCCTAGCTCTTTTTTTGCACTTGCACTAATGAGTTGCTTGATCTCTTGTTTATATTTTTGTGCCGAATTTTTTTCCATGTGGTCACCTTTTATATTCGTCATATTTTACATACCCCATTTATTGAATTTTTGGTGGAATAACTCTTTGTTTTGGCCGCAACTTTCATCCTGCGTATTTTTCATGTTCCATGTTTTTCTTTGTTCGGTGGCTTTTCTCTTCGTCCTGCACTTTACTTGTTATTGTGTGGTATTTCCTCCATTGTGCGGATTTATTAGTCTCGTTTTCTCACGTCATGGATCTTTATTCCTTCATTACACATTTTATCTTATTTCTTGGTTTGGTGGTTTTTCTTACTCCTTCACGTCACGAATTTTTCTCTAATTCTTCGTTCCACGCTTTATTTTGGTGGTCCTTTTTTTTGTGGTTTCCCTTTTATTTCCTTATTTCACTTATTTCTTCACCGCTTAGGCCTTCCTTTGTTCCATGGTTATGTTCCTATTTCTTCAATTCATGGCTTACTTCTTTCTTCTATCCGCAGATTTTCTCCTTCGTTTTCCCACAATTTTTCCTTTGTTTCTTCATTGCATGGATTTTCCATTCCTTCTTTCCATGGCTTAGTATTTTTATTTTGTGTTTATCTTTATTACATGGGTATGCTTCCTCCGTGGTTTTACCTTTTCTTTATTTTTATTGTTTCTTAGAGTAAGGACACCCTTGCGGGTTTTCATCCTACGCCTTGTCTTATCTCGCCAACTACCAGTTTTCAAATAGGCTAAATTTTATTATTACTATTACTATTATTATTATTATTATTATTTACTTTTGTTTTTCTAATGCTTGGTATTGTAATTTTTTTAATCTGGATCCATTTTCAAAGCATGGTAATTCTTTTTGTTGTAAATTCTCCAACTTTGTGGCTCCTGAAGGTAGTATATTTTTGACAATATAAGGTCCTATCCATCTTACTATTGAGTAGAGAGTAGTATGAAACTAAGGAGAGGGCACACAAAAGATTCACGCTTAGGAATAAGGAACATTTGAAGGCGTAGGAGGATAGGGAAGGAAATTTGTGCTAAGACAAGCTGATTTGGGGACTTAGTCATTGTTATCCAAATTTCACCCCCCAGAGTTAATTTGATAACATGCATAAGAGTTTTTAGTTCCAAGCAAGTAGATTGATTCAGGGAAAATCATAAAATTGGCTAAGTCCTGCTCAAGGCCACCTTTGGGACAGTTGGAACAATTATACGCGGAAGGCGCGGATCGGCCGAAAAGCCTCCAGTGGCCCAAACAGAAAAGGGACATCTGGGACAAATGGACGTGAAATGCCCGATCGGCCGAAAGAAAGAAAATTTGTCCAAGTCCTTTACTGGGAGCAAGCGGGACAAGAGTGCGCGGAGGACGCGAACCGGCCGAATCGGGCGAACCGGAAGAATTTGTCCCAGACAGCACTGGGACATTTGGGACAAATGGACGCGAAGGACGCGAACCGGCCGGATCGGCCGAAATAGGAAACTTCAGCACAAGGACAAGTGGGACAAAGGGGCGCGCGGGATGTGGATAGCCGAAGGAGCCGAAAGCCAATCAGATCACGCCATGTGTCACCGGCAGAAAAGGGACGAGGAAGCCCATTTCGGGTGGATCGGAGGATTCTGTCCCGTGAAGCACTGGGACATCCGGGACAAAAAGACACGGTGGACACGAAAATCTGGCAGGCCCATGGACAAATCACAGCATGACACGTGTCGCCAAGGAAAAGGGTCCAAAAAGTTAAAGGGGCGAGTTTTCAAGCACTGATCCGAACCAATGAAATAGTGCCACGTGTCCAAGTTTAAGGGGCCCACAAGAAAATCCCGCGAAAAGGTGGAGAGAGAAAATTGCTCAGCGAACCAGAGCCTGCCACGTGTCATCCAGATGGCAGAGCGCGGGAAAAGAAATTTAAAAATCCGTTTTCACCTGTTTTGTGCCCTAAATCTTCAGATCATCATATCTTTCGATCCAGAGCTCGATTTTCACGTTCTTTATATCAACGAAAGTTGTTGAAGTTCTCTACATGATTCTAGGATCAATCTTGCATTTTGGTGTAGTTTGGAGGGAGAAAATTAAGAAAACATCTCTAACACGTGGTGATAGACAGAAGTAATGCTTCAACAACCAACTTTAATGCAGCAGACAGCTCGCCGCTCCTGTTAGACAGCCCACCGTTTTGCTAGGATCCGCCACTTCTGTCATAATGAGATGATTTTAAATGCTACCAAGAAGTGGTTGGGGCAGATTCTAGATTTCCTCTCTCTTCCCTCTCTCATTTCTTGATATATATTGTAAAGAAGAGCTCCTTTAAGGGTCGGACATTCTTGTTTTGCATCCTCCCTTCTTCCCTCGCCTACAAGAGAAATTGTGGAGCTTTCAAACCTCCCATATGGGTTGTAATGCCGCCTCTTTTTGCCTCTTGGCTCTTTATGCAATGTAATTGTATCGACTCTTGAGCAATAATATATGTGTTGTGATTGACTCTCGACCCTCTCATGTATTCATTGCTTTCATTTTGATCTCTTATTGCGCTTTGGTTACACATGTGCATGGTTTTTGTATTGCATCTATGTGGTCTGTTAAATTTGCAAAACGAGTGTCTAACATTCCTCGGTGCATCACCTTTGTAGTTTAGGTTTTATTCTATGCATTTTCTTACCTTGTCTCCTTGGCAAGTTAGATTAGGTTTTAGCAAACCCTCTATTTTTTGTGTGCATCTAAAACAGAGGAATAGGAACCAGCCTTCTCTGGAGAATATTTTCTCATCTTTACAAGTCCCACGCTTGGAGAAAGGATTCCATGTTGTGCAATCACACTAGATGCCTGAACATCAACCTAGAAGCCTGATTTGCATCCAGGGGTGCTGTGAGTCTGCAACAATAGTTTTGGCACGCCCGGTGGGACTTAGAGGTCTCATTTTTATTGTAGCAAAGTTGATATGCATCTGCTGTAGTTTTCTTGCTTATAAGAGCTATTATCTGCATATTTGGCGACTCCAAGGGGAAGAATCGACTGGTTTCAGCAATGCAGGCCTGAAAACTCATGAGAAGAATCACCACAAGGTCAAGAGTTGGAGAAGAAGAAGTGTTGTTTGAATACCTGCAGTTATCTCTAAGAAGAAGGCAGAGAGAAAGAAGGATTCAGAGGTCTCCATCTCCACCAAACATAACTCTCTCAACTCCTCCACCTGACAGGCCTTTCATTCAGTATACAAGGGTTTTAAGACCGATTAGAATGGCTCAGAACAATCCCTACGTCAACTTCACATGCAACAGCCCACTTTCTCTCAATGCACAACATCTAGTTCCTATTACAGCCTTGAAGAACATTCCCTACTTCACCGGAGAAAATCAGACTACTCCAGGTGATCATGTTAAAGATATTGCTAACCTTTGTGCAATCCATGAAATCAATGAAATGCAAGTGGCTGTCAAGTTACTGGCATCTTCCTTCAAGGGTAAAGCATTACAATGGTTTAGGAGCCTTGGAGTTGGTTCTATCACAAACTGGAATCAGCTGTGTATTGCACTTCATGAGCAATTTTGAGAGAAGGGAGACAACTTGTCTCTTTTGGAGCAGGTTGACGTCTATCAAGAGAGCCTCCAACGAGCAAATGGCCGACTTCAACTTCAGATTTCAAAGGTCTTGGGATAGGATTCCAGTGGCAGTCAGGCCAACAATGAGAAGGTGCTTTTCTATATTACCTCAAAGCTTTGAATTCTAATATTTCTATGTTAATTCAGTCCATGGGAGGCACAACAATCCCTATGGCTTATAGCATTGCCATTAGAGCCAAAAACTGTCTTATTCAAGCTGGTAAACTGGCTCCTAGGCCTCCCATGCCCTTGTATCCAAACTTAGAAAATCCAAGCACTAGTCAAGCACCCATTTTGGCTCCTGTTCCCACTTCTAGAAATCAGAGTTCAAATGAAGCTTCCACTTCATCTCCAAGTGCTTCAAATGAACTCCAAGAGGTCATGAAACAGTTGCAAAATTTGGGAAATGAGCTGGTTACTATTAAGAGGCAACAAGCCCAAGGTTTCAGACCTTCCTATCAACCTCAAGTTCAGCCTAATAGGCAGCCATACCAACCACAAAGACCACCTAATCCAGTTGCAAATGTGAATCAAACAAGGCCTCCCTCTAATAGACCATTCCAGCCCTATAATCCAAATGCTATATCTACCTCTAAGGCATTAGTGCCAACACAGAACAACATTGCTCAGGAATATGATTGGTGCTTTCCATGCAATGAGCCTCATAACCAATCCATGTGTTTCAATGGTGCTCTCAATCAAGCACTGATGGTGACAACTACTGGTGTGGAGGGCGAGGGTAGTCAAGGAAACAGTCAACAACAAGAAACATTCCAACAGCAATCAGCCCCAAATGACACCACGTTGGTGAACTGGCAAGTAGAAGATTTCTGTGGCATGAATCAAGCAGTTTCTCAAGGTGTCGCAGCCAACACAAGGTCAAAGAGGAGAAATTTGGGTGAAGAACAGCCATTAGCCCCAGCCAATCTACCACCTTCCACGGCTCCACAAATGATTGGCAAGTAGAGTCCAGTTTCAAATACACAAGGGCAGCCAAGAACAGCCCCTAGGCCAACTCAAATGCCAGCTGTTGCTGCCCACGTACAAGGAGTAAGTGTACAAACCAAGGGACAACAAAAGGATACTTCATCCCCGTTCAGTATCATTGAACAGATGAAGAAAAATAATGTCAATATATCAATGTGGGAATCCCTATCCATCCCAGGACAAAGAGATCTGCTGCAAGATGCCATGAAGGATTGGACAACTTCGAATTAGCAAGTTCAGATGCAAGAAAAAGTGCTTACAAATGCTGCCCAACTCAAGGAAGCCACGAGAGAGCAACAAGGTAAAATGTTGAAGCCCCCTCCTTTCTATGTTTCATTAATCATTGGGAATAAACTAGTACACAATTGCATGATTGATTCCGAGGCAAGTAGCTCAGTGATTCCCAAGTAAATAGCTAATCAGCTGGGTCTCCAATATGAAGTAATATCTAAAGGGGTAGTGCAATTGGATGGGACAGCAATAGCAACAGTTGGAGTGATTAAAAACTTGAGTCTTACCTTGCATGCATGTCCAAATGTTGTTGTCTTATAAGATATATCAATCATAGACCTTCCACCACTCTTTGCCCTTTGCTTGTCAAGGGACTTTATAGCCAAGATTGGGGGGTATTTGTCTGCTGATTGGTCTCATATGCTATTTAGAACAAGGTATGGAACTAAGGCTACAATTAGGTCTGAACCTATTGCAAACTTCCATATTGAGCCTTACACTCCTAGTCAGATTAATGCCAATTGCTCAGCATTTGATCAAGAAGATCACCCTAGTACTTGATGAGGACACCAAGGTTGGAAGTATCCCGGACCTAACTCTCGATGAATGGGCAAACAAGATACATGCTTTTGATCCCTATCAAGAAGTAGAAGAATCTGAGCTGGGAGTCTATTGTATACACGAAGAAAATCAACTGTTCCTAGCATCACCAAGCCAAGCCATAATGATGACAATGAGGTATGGCGGCTGTTTTTTGACGGATCAAGGAGTAGGCAAGGTGCAGGAGGTGGAGCCATGCTTGTTTCACCTCAAGGCATCAAATATTATTCAGCTTTTCATTTCTAGTTTTCTTGTTCAAACAACACAACTGAATATGAGGCCTTGATTCATGGACTTCATTGGGCTAGGAAAAAGGGATAAATAACTTGCAGGTGTTCGGGGATAGCGAGCTAATCATCAACCAAGTTAGAGGACAACATGCTACAAAGAACAACTTGCTGAGGAGCTACAAGAATAGGGTATGGGACCTCATTGAGGATTTTGAAGCTTTCAACATTGTGTCCATACCCAGGAAGAAAAATGAAGCCGCAGATAGGCTCGCAACACTTGGAGCAACGTTTGATGTGGTTGACAACATCAAAAGGGAAAAAACACAGCCACATATCCATGTGATTGTGAGGCCAGCAGTTCCAGATAATAACACAAGCTGGCAGGTGTTTGAGAACGATCAACAGATCATCAATTTTCTACAAGAAGAGGCTGAATTCTCAGCTAGAAATCAGGACAGATTAGAGCAGCAGTATGGGGATCAAGTAGTGCAGCTGTGGACAAACAAGCTTCCTAAGGGTTTAGTAACATTGGAGTCTATCTTCAACCCTAACGACCAGTTCCGTAAGGAAAAGGCTAACATACAGGTCAAGAGAGAAGATTCAGAGCCAATTCTAGTTGAGGAAGGCAAAATACTTCAAATTGGTAAAGTGGCCACTGAGCAAGAGAAATCAGATTTCATACAGCTTTGCCAAGAATTTCCAGATGTTTTCACTTGGAGCTATGAAGACTTGAGAGGATTCAATCCAAAGTTGGCACAACATACCATAGAATTGGATCCAGATGCTAAACCCATCAGGCAGAAGCAGAGACCTGTCAACCCTCACATTGAGCCTCTAATGAAGAAAGAGCTTAACAAGCTAATAGAGGCAAGCATTATATTCCCGATCAAGCACTCAAGCTGGGTTGCAAACTTGGTTCTGGTCAGGAAGAAGAGTGGAGAAATCAGGTTGTGTGTAGATTTCGGGACCTCAATAGGGCATCTCTCAAAGACCATTACCCACTTCCTTCAATGGAACAAATATTGCAAGTAGTATCCGGTTCAGAGAGATTCTCTCTCCTAGATGGCTACTCAGGGTATAATCAAGTGATGGTGAAAGAAGATGACCAATTCAAGACGGCTTTCACCACCAAATGGGGGACCTATGCCTACAAGAAGATGCCATTTGGACTATCAAATGCTGGAGCCACCTTCCAAAGGGCAATGGATATGGCATTTAAAGGGTTGATCAATAAAATAGTTCTGATATATCTTGACGACATCACTGTATTCTCAAAAAATGCAGCGGATCACCTCTGTCATTTGAGGCAAGTATTTCAGAGATGTAGAAGATTTGGGGTATCATTGAATCCCAAAAAGTGCATATTCTTGGCTCATAAGGGAAAACTTCTAGGACATATTGTTTCAAAGGAAGGGTTGACGATTGACCCAGAACGGGTTGAAGCAATTCAAGCACTGCCATTGCCAAGTCACAAGAAGGCTCTTCAAAGCTTCTTGGGAAGGATCAATTTTGTCCGCAGGTTTGTTCCAAACTTTGCAGCTCTTGTAAAGCCAATAACGCTGATGTTAAAGAAGAGCATGGAATTTAAGTGGACATCTGAAGGCAAGGCAAGTTTTGAGGTAATAAAAGAGGCTATATCTCAAGCCCCAACTCTCGTCAATCCAGACTTCTCCAAGGACTTCGTGCTATATGCCTTTGGTGGTGGAGACATAATTTCTACAATCTTGGCACAACAAAACAAAGAAGGATTAGAACAACCAGTTGCTTTCTTCAGTCAAGGCTTGGAGGAATACGAAACTAGATACTCTTTCATTGAAAAGCATGTACTTGCAGTGATCAGGAGTTTAAAGAAATTCAAGCACCTAGTCTCAAACAACAAAATCCAATTATTGGTCTCTCATGCGGGAGTCAAGGACTTCCTTCTAAACAAGGATCTGAATGAGAAGCGTGCAGGGTGGATAACTCGTGTCATGGAATATGACATCGAGATCAAGGTCACCAAACTAGTACATGGAAAGGGACTATGTGAACAACTAGCCTTGAGTCAACAGGTTGAAGCAGGTGATGAAAAAGAGACTGTCTTGGTACTACAGGATGGCCAAGAACATGAAAATGATGATGTGCCTACTCCTTGTTGGACTCAGAATATGATACACTTCCTACAGACAGGACTATGCCCTCCAGAGATGAACAAGACCCAAAGGAGATACTTCAGATTACAGGCTGTCCCGTATGCCATTGTTGATGGAGTTTTGTTCAAGAAAGATGTAAATGGAGTGCTGCTGAGATGCATTAGCACAGGTCAGATTCAAAGGGTATTGGAAGAGTTTCATGGTGGACCAGCTGGTGGCCATTTTGTGCCAAGAGTGACAGCTCTAAAAATTATGAAGGCTGGTTATTATTGGCCTAAAATCTTCAGCGATTGCTACGCATGGATCAAGAGGTGTAAGAATTGTGCATTCTTCATAGGAAAAGAGAAGTTTTCTGCCCTTCCATTGCATCCAATCTCAGTTGACCAGCCATTCATGCAATGGGGTTTGGACTTCATTGGAGTCATTAATCCCAATTCAAGCCAAGGGCATAAATGGATTTTGACAGCCACAGACTACTTCACCAAATGGACAGAAGCAGTAGCACTCAAAGAGGAAAATGAGTCTAGCATCTTAGACTTTTATGAGGGAATAACAACCAGATTTGGTGTACCTGCCACAATAATCTCTGATAATGCATTGGCATTCATTGGATCTAAGGTGACTGAGTGGGCTGTCAAGAACGGTATTTACCTAAGCACTTCATCAAACTATTACCCTCAGGGTAATGGCCAGGCCGAGTCTACAAACAAGAACTTGTTGAGGATCATTAGGAGAACTCTTGATGAGAATCAGAGGTCTTGGCATACCAAGTTGAAATCAGCCTTATGGGCTGATAGGATCACTCCCAAAAGATCCACAGGTAACTCTCCATTCAGGCTTGTCTATGGAAGAGAGGCAATCTTGCCCATGTCACTTGAGTTGCCAACATTGGAACTCATGAAGCAGCTGGAGTTACTTGAATTTGAGCCCATGGAGGTGAGGTATGCAGAGTTGATGGAGCTACGGAGATCAGAAATCAGGCATCCCAAACAATGGAAAAGGATCAAGCTTTGATCAAGAAGACCTTTGATAGGAAGGCCAAAGATATATCTTTTCAAGTTGGAGATCTAGTGTTGAAATGGGATGTGGACAGGGAAAACCGGGAAGGCATTCAAAATTTGATGCCATTTGGAGTGGCCCATACATGGTCATGAAGTGCAAGAGCAACAATGCTTTCCAATTGGCCTCATTGGATGGTGAAGAACTGCAGATTCCAGTAAATGGAATCTATCTCAAACATTGCTACTAAAAATAAAAGGTTCACCCTTGTAAATATTAGCCTAGATTTTAATTCCTCTAAGTGTGTATGCACATTGTCTTGTTGTAGTTAGGTTTCAGTTTCCCTAAGTGCTTTGGCGCAGGTTTTGTCACTCCTAGATTGAGTTTTTACAGTTCAACGTGCTCTCGTAGAGGGAGTTGTAGCATCAGGCTCATTTCAGGTTATTGCTTATGACTCCATGCCCAACGGATCACTAAAAGGCCACTGATCTTCTACCTAGCAGCAGTGACCCCGAAAAGTCACCAAATTGTTATCCAAATTTCACCCCCCAGAGTTAATTTGATAACATGCATCAGAGTTTTTAGTTCCAAGCAAGTAGATTGATTCAGGGAAAATCATAAAATTGGCTAAGTCCTGCTCAAGGCCACCTTTGGGACAGTTGGAACAATTATACGTGGAAGGCGCGGATCGGCTGAAAAGCCTCTAGGTGGCCCAAACAGAAAAGGGACATCTGGGACAAATGGATGCGAAATGCCCGAATCGGCCGAAAGAAAGAAAATTTGTCCAAGTCCTTTACCGGGAGCAAGCGGGACAAGAGTGCGCGGAGGACGCGAACCGGCCGAATCAGGCGAACCGGAAGAATTTGTCCCAGACAGCACTGGGACATTTGGGACAAATGGACATGAAGGATGTGAATCGCGCGGATCGGGTGAAACAGAAAATCAGACAAGGACAAGTCGACAAAGGGGCGCGGGGACGTGGATAGCCAAAGGAGCCAAAGCCAATCAGATCACGCCACATGTCACCGGCAGAAAAGGGACGAGGAAGCCCATTTCGGGTGGATTGGAGGATTCTGTCCTGCGAAGCACTGGGACATCCGGGATAGAAAGATGTGGTGGACGTGAAAATCTGGCAGGCCCGTGGACAAATCACAGCATGACACGTGTCGCCAAGGAAAAGGGTCCAAAAAGTCAAAGGGACGAGTTTTCGAGCAATCGATCCGAACCAATGAAATAGTGCCACGTGTGCAAGTTTAAGGGGCCCACAAGAAAATCCCGTGAAAAGGTGGAGAGAGAAAATTGCTCAATGAACCAGAGCCTGCCACGTGTCGTCCAGATGGCAGAGCGCGGAAAAGAAATTTAAAAATCCGTTTTTGCTGCTTTTGTGCCCTAAATATTCGATCATCATATCTTTCGATCCAGAGCTCGGATTTGCACATTCTTTAGATCAATAGAAAGTTGTTGAAGTTTTCTACATGATTCTAGGATCAATTTTACATTTTGGTGTAGTTTGGAGGGAGAAAATTAAGAAAACATCTTTGACGTGTGGTGATAGACAGAAGTAATGCTTCAACAACCAACTTTAATGCAGCAGACAGCTCGCCGCTCCTGTTAGACAGCCCGCCGTTTTGCTAGGATCCGCCACTTCTATCATAATGAGATGATTTTAAATGCTACTAAGAAGTGGTTGGGGCAGATTCTGGATTTCCTCTCTCTTCCCTCTCTCATTTCTTGATATATATTGTAAAGAAGAGTTCCTTTAAGGGGTCGAGACATTCTTGTTTTGTATCCTCCCTTCTTCCCTCACCTACAAGAGAAATTGTGGAGCTTTCAAACCTCCCATATGGGTTGTAATGTCGTCTTTTTTCTCTTTGCTCTAATGTATCTTTGTATCGACTCTTGAGCAATAATATATGTGTTGTGATTGACTCTCGACCCTCTCATGTATTCATTGTTGTCATTTTGATCTCTTATTACAGTTTGGTTACCTGTGCATGGTGTTTGTATTGCATCTATGTGGTCTGTGTTAAATTTGTAAAATGAGTGTCTAACATTCCTCGGTGCATCACCTTTGTAGTTTAGGTTTTATTCTATGCATTTTCTTACCCTGTCTCCTTGGCAAGTTAGATTAGGTTTTAGCAAACCCTCTGCATTTTTGTGTGCATCTGAATAGAGGAATAGGAACCAGCCTTCTCTGGAGAATATTTTCTCATCTTTACAAGTCCCACGCTTGGAGAAAGGATTCCATGTTGTGCAATCACACTAGATGCCTGAACATCAACCTAGAAGCCTGATTTGCATCCAGGGGTGTTGTGAGTCTGCAACAATAAATTTGTTTTCATGGTTTCAAGCTATTTTTGGAGATAGTGTGTGAAGAAAACAATGGGGTGGAGACTTGTGTGACACACAAATGCTATTTTGCGAGATGAGTATATACTAAGCATCACGCATTAGTTTGGGATAATAAAAGGATTACTACTTCCACTAACTATAGGAGATCTATTATTAATGCACTTGCATGTGTCCATATTATTGTAAAGGCACATGGCTATTTTTAGCATGTGACCTATTTTGTGAGGTACGTAAGAAGTGAAGGGAAATTCCCATCCGTATTATTATGTATTAATCTATGTAGTTAGAGGGAGGCACTTTGTGTATGAGCTATTGTGGAGCTATGTTGCCATAACGATACACACATAAACTTATGATAGTATTTATTGTAAGAAACTTCGTATTTACTATGTTTAATATAATGGAGTGTATTGGTTGGATAATGGTGTTAAAAATGATCTAGTAACTAGTTATTGCATGTTTGATCTTGTTATTTTTATCATTTAATTCATGATTCTTTAAGATATAGATATGGAATATGCTATGTGGAATGTTTATGGTTAGTTAGGGTTTTAGAGGTATGTTTTATCTTCAACATGCTCACATCCTACAATAAAATATAAAGAGGGGCATGGTACCTTTTCACGCTTTGAGTGAGCTCTCAACTCAAGCTAAGTAACGTGTTAGCATGTCCGGTTGTTCGAGGTGGATTCTAGGCTGCATCATTGGTTCCATTATCGGGACCTCTTTTTCATTTTTTTTTCAAGATGGTTAGCGATGAAGATGTATTGGTTAACCCTAGAAAATGTTGAGGACTGGATAAAAGATATAGAATAAGAGTATGCATTGAGGTTAAGCACTCGGATCTCGAGTTTGATGCATACACGTGGGTGGAAAATAATCTATATGACTATTTGTATGAGAGATTCTTTGCTATTTTCCCAATGAGAACTATACGAGTGGCTGGTTGCTTATGAATCTAAACATAATTAGAGGTATTGCACACTTGTCTAGACAAAAGAAGAATATCGTGCCCCGTATTATGCTAATCTGATTTGGACACGCACCGTGGATACTTGGTTCCATGGTGTTTTGAACAACTATATTATGGAGTACTCAATTTCTACTTATTCTTTCCCATAGGTAACTCGAGTTCCATTATTATGGTATCCCAGGGGAACTTACTTGTAAGGAATTCCACTTTGGCAATCAAGATCTTGTTGGCAACCCCGAACTTGGGAGAAAAATCGATGGCTAGCTAAACCCCACCACGCACGGGGCATGGGAAGGTTTTGTAAAAGATAGCATAACTAGATGTAGAAAGGAAGAGAGAGGAAAGGAGGCTTAAGTGTAATGAGGTGCACGAAAGGGATATGGAAAAACAATGGGATATTGTAGAGTGGATTGCATTGAGGAGAGAGATGGCTTGTGAAGGATTTGGAGATCATGCAAAAGGCATGGATCAAAAACAACTGGAACTCCCCATTTGGGAAAACATGATAGGGAACCATCCTCATCCTCACAAAGGAGCGTGCAAGAGAGATTACCCGAGCCACCACGACATGCATCTAAATCTACTTGGTAACCTAGCCCTTGTGCTTGGTTTTCTAGTATCTAGTACATCCAATAGTCAACAAACTAATTTGGGTAGTAGGGAAGTAAGAATAAATATCATAGCAAGTACATCTATGGTAGGGAAACTGTCTCCATTTTTGTTTGGAGGTACCTTTTCAGAACATCATCAAGCACAATTCGAGTGCACAAAATTTTGGACTCACTTCAGGGAGTATTACCACCACATAGATTATAGGGGTTTAGTTCAATACTACTTTTGGAACATAGTGAAATACATCTTCTGGTTCACTTCCAACTACATGTGGAGGATCAGGGGGTATATGTGACTCTATTTCTGGTGGATCTGGTGGTTCTAGAGGTAGAGGTAATAAAGGAGGTTTTGGATCAAGTGGGTAGGGTATGCACCAACCCCAAAAAATTTACATGGAGATGTCTCTCCGTCTTCCAGAGTATAGGGGCATAGAAGATGTTGTTGAACACGTGCACATGTGTGAGATAATGTGGCACATAAAAGGGATCATAGCTTTTGAGTGAAAGGAAAGTCAATTTACAACTACATTACATGGATGTGCACCTAGTTGGTACATGAATTTTGACCCCGATCAAACTTTCATAGAATATACAACATTTAAATATGCTTTCCTTACGAGTTTTATATCCCTAAATTTGAGCAGAAGAGTATAAAGCGCGCTGAAGGATATTAAGTAGGGAACTAATGAGATTGTATAGAGTATGATGCCCATTTAAAAACACTTTTATCTAAGCTTTCTTATGATATTCATGCAAGCCAACATGCACAATGGTTGTTGGAGGACTGATAACACCTTTTAAAAGGGAACTATCACATAAGACATACATTGGTCTATGTAAAGCACTTGAGGTAGCTTTGCACACTAAGGTAGTTGGAGGTATAGACATTGGAGTCAACCCATTCTTGGAAGCATATATTACATCTATGGTAAAACACTTGGAAAAGATATCAGAAAATTTGGCACATGAGATGCGCACTAGGATTTTGTGTACAAATTGTGAAGTGGAAGGGCACACCAAGGATAGTTGTCCCCGCAGAATAATGTGATCATTATTGCTAGACTATGAGATATGTCATTTGAACCATGATGCCAACTGCTGCCCATTATTACAATGTGCAATAAGTAATAACGTCTCCTATGATTGTAATATTTTTGGTCCATGACTCACGATACTAAAGACTATAGGCTGATTGGTCAAATCTGTGATGTTATATATATTGGTGTCGGCATGCACTGCAGTATCAAATAACTCTAAGGGTAAAGGTGAGCACCAGGATCAAGATCAAAATCAAGTGTGGTATGATCAGAATGAGGGGCGCTATGAAGGAGGATGTGGTAGAGGTCGAGGATACCATGGTGGATTTGGGGATCAAGGCCATGGTGGTGGACGAGGAGAGTTTCCTTGCGAACTTTCTTTATTTTTTCTTTTTATGGGAAGATTCATAGCTATGGATGTATATGAGCATCTTAGCAAGTAGGATAAATAGGAGAACAAAGGCACATTGATGGTTAGGATACAATGCATTGTGGAAAATCAGTGGATGCCAAATTTGGCATCGAACCTGAGGTATTACCTATGAAGATTACTACACGTGCTGAAGCTACACGTGCTAGAGAAGTGTTATAGCAAAAGCCTACCATCACTAAGGAGGAAATTTTTCATGTAAGGTATCTAGATCCTACACACCAGAAGGAGGTTTATCAAGAGACCATGGAGGTACTCAAAGACCTTCAAGGGAAATACAATGTTTAAAGGAGAAATCATGGAAGATGGAACAAAATAAGGCAATAGAGATGGTCTAGTCAGATATAGATGACTTGAAGGAGGTATGTAAAATGTTGTGCCAAGAAAATATCATTCCATTACTAGGGATTTGGCTAAAGGGAAACACTCCATGCATGAATATTGAGAATGGACGTCAGATCCTGCATGTAAATATTCCTCATAGCTTAGATTACGACAAGGATATCACTCTGAATGTTTTTGTGGATGGATGGCTCTTGAGTAATATATTGATTGACACAAGCATGGAGGTAAATGTGCTTACTTTAGATGCATGGGTACAGATGGGGAGACCTCCATTATATCCATCTTCTAATGTATTGTTTATGGCTAATCGAACTAAGGCCACTCCTATTAGAGTTTTAAAACATGAATCCATTACTATACAAGGGGCCAAGATCTCTAAGTATTTTAAGGTTTTAGCACTTGCAAAAGTAGATAGTTTTCCAGCTCTGATTGGGAGCCCTTAGTGTTACAAAAATGATGTTGATCTTTGGTTAAAAAAGGATATATAAGTTTTGAGAACAAGGAGGAAAGAGTTATTTTCCCTTTAATGGTTGGGAAATATGTTCCCTATGTTGAGCCTTTGAGTGAAGAAGATTTGAATAGGATTTATGTATGCACCATTCAGGACCTAGAAGTTCTCGATCCATCTAAGGAAGGAATCCTCTAGTGGGAAGATGCATAGTCTATTAGTGATACCACAAGTATTACTTGTGATAATTGGGCTCATGGAACTTATGAGATGGATGGGTGTGAAGTAAATAGCACATTTTCACGAAAAGAAAAACATCATTGCATTATAAGGATAGGTAACAACTCTGTGCCTCGATAAACTAGAGAAGGAGACCCTACGCTATTCCTGCATGCCATGGAGGAATAGTGGACAGACCAATTTGATAGAACAAATATGTTAGTATATAACCTACGCAGCAGACAACAGGCACCTTTGGTGGGTGGTTCACAGGATAATCTGGTAGAATTGAATGATGTCGGGATTTCTCTAACTACTTGGTTTTCCAGGAGTAATGTACCTACTCAAATATACACATATCATGGTAATAAACCTATTCAACTCCATGTTTAGTAGTGTGAGAGGCTCTATATAGAGGGTAAGGATGATTTACCACCTTTGCTATGGGTGCACAAACTTTATTCCACTTTACAAGGTTGTGCATGCACTTAGTATGTATATGCGGAGCTATATAGAGAGACTAGAAATTGGTAGGATTTGATTATAGGAATGGTCCAAAATTTTGACTACTTCTCTACTAACCCTCTAGTGGAAAAGGCATTAAGGGTTATAAAGCACTTAACTATGGGAGACAAGTGAAATGTGGAAGAGATCATTCAGGAGTTATTTGGTGAGACAGACTCAGGGGCACGCTTTGATAAAGAAGAAGAAAAATATTCTGTGCTACTTAAGCACACTTTCTTGGAGAAAGAAAAAGGAAAGATGGTATATGTAGTGGATGATGAGGAAGTAGAAGATAGTGTTATGTTTGTGGAACCTATTTTCATGTTAGATTTTGGTACACCTTCCATGTGTTACACTTGGATATTTTTATGGTGGTCCCACTCGCCAAAGGTGAGCGGGTCAAGGGGGTTCAAGGGCGAAGCCCCGAAGCAAATTTTCATGGGTAATGGGTTACCGCTATGGGTCATAGCTTTCCAGTTTCCATTATTTTATAAAACAGCCTCTTCAGCTACCTATTTATGTACTTATAAATAGATGGAAATATAATAGGATATATATCGGTGTTTTATGAAGGTGAATAGTGTGTGTGAATTCAAGTGCAAATTCAGGAGGGTTTGTTGAGCGTAGCTTTAAAAAATATCTGATTATTGTAATTGTGAAGTGTGTTGGCTTGTAATAAAATCTAAGCAAGTGTTCTTAGTGGAAGTAGCCCACATTGGGTGAACCACGTTAAATATTTTCTTCGTGTTATGCATATTTAATTTCTGTAATTCTATTCATACTTATTATTGTTGTGATTATGAGGAATTATTTCGCATTAGATTCTATTAATTCCTAACAATTGGTATCAGAGCTTTGGTTGTGTTTGCTGAAGTGTTGAATCATAGGAAGGGTTATTAGCTTGAGTGGGAGCTATGGCGACGATAATAGATATCAAAGTTGAGAAGTTGAATGGGAAGAAATTTGGTCTATGGAAGATGCAGAGATGGAATATTTTATCTATCAAAAGGACCTTCATATTTCGCTGGAAGGAAGAGAAAAGAAACCAACAAGTATGAAGGATGAGGATCAGGAGCTGCTTAATAGGAAAGCACTCGGGGCCATCCATTATGCCTTTCATCTTCGATGGCATTCAATATAACACAGGAGAAGACTACATAATATATCATGGATGAATTAGGGAAGTTATATGAGAAACCTTCTACCTCAAATAAAATATTTTTGATGAAAATATTATTTAATATGAAAATGTCTAAGAATGGCTTAGTTGTTGATCATTTAAATGATTTTAACATGGTTGTGAGTATGTTAAACTCTGTGAAGATTAAATTTGATGATGAAATAAGGGCTCTATTAATTCTATGCTCCTTACCAGATAGTTGGGATAGCCTAGTTATGGCTGTGAGTAACTCTATTTCTAACAATGTAAAATTGAAGTTTGAGGATGTTATAGGTGTGATCCTGAGTGAGGAAATGCAAAGGAAAAGCTCTGGGGAATCTTCTGCTTCAGGGAATGCTTTGTCAATGGAGAGTAGAGGGAGATCGAGGACTAGAGGAAAAGGTAACTGTGGGAAGTCAAATGGTCGTGGAAGATCTAAATCCAAGAGTAAGATGGAATGCTGGAACTATGGAAAGATTGGTCATGTGAAGAAGGACTATTGGGCTCTTCGAGAAAAGAAGAACCAACATGAAGAAACAAAAGAGGTGAATGAGGAAAAGTAATATTTTTCAGGATGCTTTGATTCTCTCTTTGGATAACATTGTTGAGTCTTGGGTATTAGATTTAGGGCCTTCTTTTCATGCTACTCCACATAGGCATTATTTTACTGATTATGTTCAAGGAGATTTTGGACATGTTTATCTTAGTAATGATGAGCCTTGCAGTATAGTTGGAAAAGGGTGTGTTCAGGTCAAGATGCAGAATGGGAACACATGGCTACTGAAGGATGTCAGACATGTGCCTAAGTTGAGGTGAAATTTAATATGAGCAGGGGTAGCTAGATAGTGATGGTCAGTATAGTAAGTTTTACAAAAGACTCTTTGAAGGTGACCAAGGGTGATCTTGTGGGAAAGAGGTAAGAAGGTTGGTACTTTATATTTAACTAGTAGTGATTATTACTATAATTTAGTTGCTACAGATGGAGATGCAACTTTGTGGCACTATAGGCTCGGTCACATGAGCCAAAAAGGCATGCAGATTTTGAAGGACAGGTTGCCGGATTAAAAGATATTGATCTAGAATTCTCGAGAGGATTATGTGTACAGAAATGAAGTGGGTAAAGTTTCTCAAGGTTGGACCCACAAGGAGAACAAGTTAGAGCTGGTACATTCGGATGTATGGGGACCAGCTCCGGGTATCTTCCATTGGTGATTCAAATTATTATGTTACCTTTATTGATGATGCAACTAAGAAGAAATCTGATGTGTTTGAAACTTTCAAGAAATGGAAAGCCTTGGTTGAGAATGAAATAGGTCTCAAGTTGAAACGACTCAGTCGGATAATGGAGGTGAGTATTGCATAGTAATGAGTTTTATTATTATTGTTCTCAAAATGGAATTCAAAGACAAACGACAATTCCAGGAACTCCACAATAGAATGGGGTTTCAAAAGGATGAATAGGAAAATCATGGAGCGTGCTAGGAGCATGAGGTTACATGCATGGCTGCCTCTTATGTTTTGGGAAGATGCAGTTAGCACAAGTGGTATATCTGATTAATAGAGGACCTTCAATGCCTTTGGATGGAGGCGTACATGAGGAAGATTGGTTTGGTAAGAAAGTTGACTATTCATTTCTTAAAGTATTTGGATGTGAAGCATTTTATCATATCAACAAGGATGATAGGACCAAGTTAGAGGCTAAATATCAAAAATGCACTTTTATTAGATATGGTGTGGATGACTTTGGTTTCGTTTATGGAACATTAAGGATAAGGAAATAATCTGATCTAGGGATGTAATCTTTAATGAAAAAGTCATGTATAAGGATCAGTTGCAGAAAAATAGGGAACAAAAGAAGGAGTACACAATGTTAGAAGATATTGGAGATGGAAAATTTTTCAAGGAACCAGATCGTACCTACTCCTCAGGAACCCCAAACTCTTGAGGTGAGAAGGTCTTGTAGGGTAAGAAAAAAACCTAAATGTTTTAATCCATCTTTAAATTATTTATTACTCACTAACAAAGGAGAGCTAGAATGCTTTGATGAAGCAATGCGGTGGGATGCCAAAAATAAGTGGAAGCTATGCATGGATGAGGAGCATAGATCTCTCATGGAAAACCAGACTTGGGATTTGGTTAAGCTACCTGAAGGCAAGAGAGCATTGCAGAATAAGTGGGTGTATAGAATAAAAGAGGAGGATGGAGGAAAGAAAAGATACAAGGCCCGGTTGGTGGTCAAGGTGTTTGCACAAAATAAAGGTATTGATTTTGAAGAGATTTTTTCCCCAGTAGTAAAAATGACTTCTATTATAATTGTTCTTGAGATAGTTGCAGTTGAAGATTTGCACTTACAACAGTTAGATGTGAAGACTACATTCCTTCATGGTGATTTGGAGAAGGAATTATATATGAGGTAGCCACAGGGATATGAGGTCAATGGGAAGGAGAACCTGGTGTGCAAACTGAAGAAAAGCTTGTATGGATTAAAACAATCACCACGGTAGTGGTACAAGAAGTTTGATAGTTTCATGATGGAACAAGGATACTCTAGGTGTCATTCTGACCATTGTGTATACATAAAGAAATTTGATGATGATAGCTACATTATTTTATGTTTGTATGTTGATGATATGCTAGTAGCAGGTAAGAACATGCAGGAAATTAAGGTACTCAAGAAGCAGTTAAGTGACTCCTTTACTATGAAGGATTTGGGTGCAGTAAAGAAAATCCTTGGTATGAGAATAACTCGGGATAGGAAGGAGCGGAAAATGACTTTATCTCAAGAAGAATACATAAAGAAGGTCTTGGAGAGTTTCAATATGCAAGATGTTAAACCAGGTTGGGACTCCTTTGGCAAGTCACTTCAAGTTATCAAAGGAGCAATGTCCCAAGAATGAGGTGGAGAGATTCAATATGTCCAAGGTACATTACTCATCATTAGTTGGTAGTTTGATGTATGCTATGGTATGCACTAGGCTAAATATTTCCCATGCAGTGGGAGCAGTGAGTAGGTTTATGAGTGATCCAGAAATGAGCACCGACAGCAGTAAAGTGGTGGATACTTCAAGTATTTGAGAGGGACCATGGGCATTGTTTTGTGTTACAAAGTGGATCGACGCTACTTTGTGTGGATTTGTTGACTCGAGGCATGGATGGAGATTTGGAAAGTAGGAGGAGCACAACAGGAGTTATGTATTTACTTTAGGTGATACAACAAAGTGATCTAGATTTCACGGTTCATGAAAGGTTGTGGCTTTGTCAACCACTGAGGCTAAGTATGTTGCTGCCACAAAAGCTAGCAAGGAGATGATTTGGCTACAAAAATTCCTTAATGAGTTGGGGAATAAGCAAGAAGTTGGAAAGATATATAGTGGTAGTGAGTGCTATTCACTTAGCTAAGAACTTTGCTTTCCATTCTAGGACAAATCATATACAATTGAGATATCACTTCATCACGACAACTTTGGAGGAAGATAAGTTGAAATTGGAGAAGATTCATACTAGTCAAAATCATGTAGACATGATGACCAAGGTGGTCACAAGGGATAAAATAAATATATGTTCAACTTTGGTTAGACTTTGTGGATGACAGTGAAGGGTTGAGAAGCTTTCTCAGTGGAAATCAGTCTCTAAGTGGGAGATTGTTATGTTTGTGGAGCCTGTTTTCATGTTAGAGTTTGGTACACCTTCCATGTGTTACACTCGGATATTTTTACAGTAGTCCCACTCACCGGTGAGTGGGTCAAGGGGGTTTGGGGTGAAGCCCCCAAGCAAATTTTCATGGGTGGTTTATTAACCCATGGGTAATGGGTAAATCATATAGGGCATTGGCTTTTCGGTTTCCATTGTTTTGTAAAACCACCTCTTCGGCTACCTATTGATGTACTTATAAATAGATGGACATACAATAGGATATATATCAATGTGTTTTGTGAAGGTGAATAGTGTGTGTGAATTCAAGTGTGAATTCGGGAGGGTTTGTTGAGCACACCTCCAAATAAGATCTGATTATTGTAATTGTGAATACTTTGTTAGCTTGTAATAAAATCTCGAGCAATTTTTCTTGGTGGATGTATCCCACATTGGGTGAACCACATTAAATATTGTCTTCATGTTATGCATATTTCATTTTTGTAATTCTATTCATACTTCTTATTATTGCGATTATGAGGAATTATTCCGCATTAGATTCTATTAATTCCTAACAGATATGTATATAGATCATTCAGTAGGTATACGTGAGGTGTTAGACTATAAAAATAAAAATATGTGCACCTATCATGAACCCATGAAGATAAAAAAACTAAATATTGGTATGGATGTTGAACCTAAGGAGGTAATAATTGGGATTATTGGTTTGACTCTGAAGTGGAAAAAATCATTGAGTTACTACATGATTTTCAAGACTTATTTCCTAGGGGCTACCATGAATTAAAAGGAGTGCATGAATCATTAGGAGAGATGAATATTAAGCTTAAGGAAGGTGTGCACCCAGTTAGGAAAATACCTTATAGAATGAACCCTAACCTACGCGTAAAGGTTAAGGAAGAAATTGATAAGTTGTTGAAATCTGGCATCATCAAGCCCTAGAAGAATCAGAGTGGGTTAGCCCCATGGTTATCAGTATAAAGAAATATGATCAGATTAGGATTTGTGTGGATTATAGGGAACTGAATTTTGTATGTGTGATTGATCCCTTTCCTACACCTTTCATAGAGGTGATATTATAAGGTGTTTTAGGGCATGAAGTCTATTCTTTTACAAATGGATTCTATGGGTATCATCAGGTTAGGATTGCACATGAGGATCAAGAGAAAACAAATTTCACCATTGAATGGGGAATTTTTGCATATACTGTGATGCCCTTTGGTCTAAAAATGTGCTTGCTTTGTATTTTTGCGCATAGTTGTTCAAGCATTCCAAGATTTTATTCACATTTTATTATAGGTTTACTTGGATGATTGGATGGTGTATGGACTTGTTAAGGATCACTGTGACAATTTGTGCTTAATGTTTGAAATATGTAGACAATTAAGCATCTCTTTAAACATCAAGAAGTACGTGTTTGCTACACCTTTTGGAAATTTGTTAGGGCACATCATCTGTAAGGAAGGTTTGTTAGTATATATAGCTAAGGTTGTAGTTATTGTAGGCCTAGTAGAGCCTACCTATCGAGTGAGGTACGTAAATTCTTGGGTCATAGTGGGTATTATAGAAAATTTATCAAGGGATATACTAAGATTGTCTCACACTTGGAAGAGTTACTAAAAGTAAAAGGGACATTTTGTTGGGGAGAACCGCAGTGAGCGTGCATTTGAGGCATTGAGGGAAAGACTTACTATAATGCCTATTATGCGTTTTCCCTCATGGAACCAAATGTTTCATTTACATGTGGATGCCTCTGGCATGGCCATTGGAACGGTGTTAGCTCATTCTAGAGAAGGTATTATAGATCATCCTATCTATTTTTCCACTAGAAATTTGACTTATGTAGAGTAGAATTATACAACTACTCGAGCACGAAGTCTTATCAATGATCTATGCACCGCATAAATTCAAAAAATACCTGCTAGCAACATGATTTGTATTTTACACCAATCACATGGCATTAAAATACTTGGTAAACAAGACCATTTTACTTGGGCACATATGTTGATGGGTGATCTTGTTCTAAGAATTTGATTTCACAGTTGTAGTAAAACTAGGTAAAAGTAATTTCGGCCTAGACCATTTATCAATAATTCGGTCAGGGGGATGCGTAGACAATTGAAGATACAATGTTAGATGCATAGTTGTATAGGTTACAATGCGTGCCTTTGGAATTGGATGATATTGTTATCTTTTTACGTACAGGTATGGCGCTAGAAGGAATGAAATCCTTAGAGAAGAAACAATTTGTAATTCATGTTGAACATTTTATGTTGATCAGTGGTGACCTATACAAGTTAGGCCAAGGTGAAGTATTGTGTCGGTGTGTACTATAGTAGGAGCACACAAATATCATGGAAGAGGCTCATGGTATTATTTCAGGTGGGCACTATGCAAGTGACACCACTTTGCGAGAAAGATTCTACTCACTAGAATATGGTGGGAGACCCTCTACAAATATTGTAAAGAATATTATAAGGCCTGTTATCACTATCAACGTGTTGGTAAACCTAGGAAAAGAGATGAAATTCCCTTAAGACCTATTCTTAGTGCATATCCATTTGAGAAATGGGCTATAGAATTTGTGGGTCTTATTTTTCGATCGGGCACATAACTAGATCGCGCTACATCATAACTTACACAAATTATCTTACAAGGTGTGTAGAAGAAACACCTACCAAGGATTTTACAACAACCGCAACAACCAGTTCTTATAGGAAAATGTTCTTACAAGGTATGGATGCCTACTAAGCTTGACAAGTGATAAGGGTACACATTTTTTAATGAGACAATCAAGATACTATTGGATGAATAATGCAGCCTAGAATTCTCTAGTAAAATCCCAAGCACGCGGCACATCACTCGCCTATATTGAGTGCTCACCCAAAGTGCACAAATGTACCAAGCCCCTATTTAGGGTTTCGGTACAAGATGTTAGCATGATGAAGAATTAATGCATTCAGATCCATAATTAATACATCATTCTACAGTGCATGTGCAGATCTAGATCTAAGGATAACAAATTTAAATGATAACCATAATGAAGTCAAGCATGCAAGAAACCATTATACTCAGGATTAATAGTCTGATTCGAAAATACACTCCATTATATAAAAACATAGGAATACATAGAATCTTCTTACAATAATGGCATTATATGCTTATATGCATAACAATACTGATAACATACTCTCATAGTAATCCAATTTTACATATATATCTATTATACTACATAGTTAATCACATATTTATAAGGGTGGGAACTTTCCCTTCACCACTTATCTAATACCAAAAATAGGTTTCATGCTGAAAATAGCCATGTGCCCTTACAAATACAACTACACATGCAAGTGTGCTAATAATAGATCTCTCCTAGTTAACTATCAGTTACAATTCTATATTTAGCTCACATCCATGAAAAGTGCTCCATATCCATTCTTCCAAAAATAGTCGATGTGTGTCACACAAGTCTTTTACTATTTGTGTGCTCCACATGCCATCCTCCAAAAATAGATCATAATTGTGAAAATGTTTAAGTCCTAAATCTACCTCTATCCTTCTAGCGCGATTCCTTTCTCGATCCTCCCATGCCTTAGAATGCACTCTGCTCTTCTACTATGAATCTTCTGTATGCCTTCTACTAAGTGTTATACATTATCTTCTCAACATTACCCCACACTAACTACATTGCCACCTTGACAATGGTTACCTCTTGAATGCTCAAAGAATGAGAAAGAATATAAATGGAAGATAGTAAAGAATTTTCTATATAAAAGAATAATTACTCAATAGTATCCTCTACTTCAATTAGAAGAGTGAGTTTTGGATACTCTTCTATTATTTTGGCGTCTAATGTGTGACATTCAATCGGTGTGGCTCCTAATTTTTCTGGGATATCTACCACAATATACTTCAGCTCATCTTGGGAAATGTCCACCTTTTCATTCTACAACACCAAAACAATGTTGGACATTACAGACATTCTTCCCTCTAGCAGATCCATTTTCTGTGCTATAACCTTCCCCAGCTCATCTAACCTCTCCTTATGGGGTTCTGTGCTACTACAAGGGCCTCACATTTTTTTACCAATGCCAACCTCTTTACGTGACCCAGTGTGTCATCCTTCATCACTTTTAGGACTTCATTGTCCTCTACCATGGTCCTTACCCTAATGAACACCTCTCGAAGGCTGTGAAAATGTTCAATTTCTGGTCTACTTTTATCGAGATCCTCCTGCAAGCTTTAAAGCAATGCCTCATAAGATAGAATATTCCTCTTTACTGAAACCTTTGATTGCTTTGTTTCCTTCTTAGGATCTTTTGGGGCTGGCATGCGCATAGGTCCATCCTCAAGCACCAAATCCACCAAGGTTTGTACATAATGCATTGCCGAAGGAAATTTTTGGGCACCTTGGGCTCTAAGTGTGGTTTTTCTTTCAGGATATTGTCTCCAATTTCCTCTTCCATGCTGATGAAAATAATGTTCTTCTTCTATGCCAAGTCCTTCTCTTGTCATAGGCACGCTATCTCCGTATCTTTGGCCTTGATTTCTTCTTTCGCCCTAATAGTTGTATCTTTATCCACATTCCTCCTTGCCACCTCTGTAGATACCTTTACCAAGGCATTACTTACTTATTCATCCAACATAATAGTAGGATTTACCGTTATGTGTTTGGTTTTAGGTCCCTTTCCCAATCTTCTGGATACACAAGATTCTTAACAGATGTCAAAGTTTGGTTCATCCATATGTGTCTACATTGACCAAGATAGTTGTTTCCTTGTGTGCATGGTGGCCATGTCCTCATCCATCGATCTCATCCATACAATTCCTTAAGGCCCACCATGCTTTGGAAATGGGTGCGAAAAATTTTACTTGTGTCCTTAGCATATCCCAGGACTGGTGTAGTATACTCCCCACTTGTCCTCTTTGATCTTGGCCCCTTAGGAACTTGAGCGTCAAGATTTGGAGCTTGTTCTGCTATGCCCTGAGTAGTCTCACTTGCTATCCCATCTACCTCCTTTACTCCTTCTTCCCCAATCCTTCATTTCTTCGTCCTTTGGTTCTTCCACATCCTCTGGTGGTGTAGGTGATTTGGAGCCACTTTCTTTAGAATCTTCTACCTCCTCATTTAGCTTCAACTTCCTTCTTCTCTTCTCAGTTATCTCCTTCTTTGGAGAGATTCGTTGTGATCTACGCACTGATTATGGAGTAGCACCTTGGGTTCTTGTTCTCCCAAATACTCTTTTGAAATGACACTCTCCTTGTACTACATCCAAGTCCTCATCTTCTCCTTCTTTCTCCTGAGGTGGCATAGTCACGTGCTCTGTTTCTACCTTGTCTGAAGGCTGCCTTTGTCCTCTATGCTCCAGGCCACCACTATCTTCTCATTCCTCTTCCTCTTTGTCCAACACTATAGTATCTGCAAGCTATGGAGTTGGCACATTTTCTTCTGTATGCTTACCCTTATGTGGCCTTGGAAGCACAAACTCATTTTCCACATATTTTTTGTTCTCCAACTTGGGCTTGAGTTGAAGATACATAAGCACTCTTCCAACGTCTCCTACTTCCAAGCTTATTGGCTTTATGTTTATTACATCGAGATAAGCCTCTTAATGTAGGCGATGCATTACGGATATACATATGTTTTTCTCAGGGTATGGTAGTCACAATCTACCTTATCTGTGACAAATTTTAGGCAGAATGAATCTATGAACTGGTGAACTGATGCCTATAAGTAGTGTGTTGTGAAGGGATACGACGGTTTGCACCAAGGACTCTAAGCTCTATCATTCATCACAAATCGTATGATGTAAAAGTACTGGTAGACTACAAACTTTACTGCCTTACCCACCACCAAAGGCACCTCCTTGGGTATGTGCCACTCCTCTTTAAACACCACATAGGGACTGTCATACCACATCTCTGCCCTCTACTTAAATAGATCACTCATGGTGCCTTCACATAAGTATTTATAAAATCTTTTTGCAGAGAGATTTATTTTGTGGGGTATTCCCAAATCTTTTCCTTTGGCCATCAAGCACTCCAATATGCATAAATACCAAATACAATAGAATAGTGACAAAACTTATCCTGTCACTTGTACACACTTCTTCAATGATTATATTTACTATGTGATCTTTGATATTTTAGACCACCACTTGAGACATCTTTCTTAAAACATGCAGCCACATTGTATTTACTTGCGACCACCTTTCTTGGTCATTAAAATTTGTTACAAGATGGGTAGCTTCATGTACTACTGGTTACTTCTTCAATTTATCGATTTCCATGTTACGCAGACCCTTGGTATATCCTAACTCCTTCCTTGTCTCTAGGATTGTTGATTTATCTATTAATTCACTCTTCGATATATGATCCTGAGGCCCTTAATCCTATCACTTTGTTGAAATCAAGGTAGTTGTGATTCTAACCATCTATTCAAAAAGTAAAAGAATTCCTCACGGACTCTTCTCATCTACCATCGATACAATGGTTCATATTTCCCAAATTATGGTAGTTCATACAACCTGGTAAACTCTAATTTTCTTTATTAGCTTCTCTCAAGTGTCATCATAAACCGACATGTCCTTTGTTGTGTGCTTGTTTGTTTTCGTGCTCAACAACGCATCTAAATCCTTCTTATTATCCAATGTGTGATGGTTGTAATCATTGATCTTACATTTACAAATGTGGGAATCCCATTCTTGTCCCACAATCATGCCCTCTAGATACTGTATTTCTAAGAAATTACTCTCGGGATAAATTTCTTCTTCCACTTCGACCTTCTTCTTCCCTTTTTTCATGTTGTAGGTTCTTTCTTCGACACCATTTTGAAGATATCTACTTTCTATCTTCCATAATTTGTAATTTTAAACCCTAGTTCAAATCTTCATGCCCTAGTGGAAATCACATTCCCTAGATCTTTTGTAATGCATCTTCTTCACTAAAACCCTTCACTTATGGGGGCGCAATATTATCCTATGCATAAATCTTCTCTTCACATCTAGTTTCACACTCTTTGCACCTTCACACGATTCTCTTGACTTGTTTGCACTTAGATATTTTTGAATTCTCACAATTGCAATGGAAAAAATGAACTCATATCCCATCCTTATATAGATTTTCAAAAAGTTGGTGTATTTATTACTTCTTCACTTACCATAATCCACTCATTAATCAACCATTTTTGTTCTTTTCACACGGTACATCTTTGCGCCCAAGCTATAACCTTCTATCGCACCTTCCTACCTTCTACCCATAAAATTCTCTTCAACATGCCTCCACGCACTGAATACCTCACCAATGTGCCTTCCCTTGGTAATTCCCATGGCCCTTGCTTACCTCACATTATACTTGTTTCTTCATTCATCTCCCCTATGGTCCTTATTTCTAGAAGAAATCTTTTTTTTTTTTTCAATTCTCTAACTTGAATAGCACACCAGAATAGCTTTGTTCCTTTCATGTGGACTTATTTTCAATAGTCCCGCACTGGACATCAATAACCACCCCACACTAATGGTATGTGCAATCCTATGTACACAAAAATTCTTCAAATAATAATAAGCTTATGGCGCACAAATACGATTTATTATAAAAATACACCAACTAAATTGACAAAGTATAACGACGAAGAAGGAAATACATTAAGGAAATGTAGAATTGGAAACCTAATCTAAATGGCAACATTGCCTTATTCCAAACCCCAAGAAGGCTTATTTATAGTAGGGCTTCACCCTACCCCTGTTGAAGTATCTAGGTAACTATATTCCATCAAACACCTCTAATTGACAAGTGCTTGTTTCAAGTATGTGAGTGACAACATACGACCCCAAAAAATGTACCTTGAGCTTGCTTGCCTAGATGGCAAAAAATATTAGAATCATAAAGGAGCACCATATGTCCAATATCAAACTTTTTATCCCTGATGTGCCTATCATGCCATGATTTTTCCTGGCCTTTTCTTGTTTTTGAATCCAACGTGCTATGGCTCATCACTCATCCATCTTGATTAAATTTTCAATCTGTTCTTCTAATACTTGTTCATTAGCTAAACCTCCAACGCACACAATACACAAAGAAGGTAGCATGAATTCTATAGGAAGAACTGCTTCTGCACCAAACACTAACTGAAATGGTGTGGCTTTGTTCAACCTTTTATATGTTGTTTGATATGCCCAAAGCACTGTAGATACTTTATCATCCCAATCCTTTCTTCTAACATCACATATTTTTGTCAATGTCTGCTCAATTTTTTTTTGAAATCCTCAAAGTGATACCATTATCTTGAGGATGATAGGGTGTAGTATTATGGTGTGCAATCATGAATTCATCCAATAAAATTTTTATTATCTCATTAAGAAAATATGTTCCCCTATCATTGGTCAAACTCAATAGACATCCGTACCTTGTAATAATATTTTCTCATAGAAATCATGTTTGTAGTCACCGTGCAATCCTTTCTAGGTGTTTCTTCGCCAACACTTTTAGATAGTCCGTGTAAGTGATGATATAGTGCGATCCAATTCTGCGTGTGGTTGGTGAGATAGGACCCATAAAATTGATAGCCCAATTTTCAAATGGTTCTATACTAGTAATAGGTATTAGAGGCATTTCATCTTGTTGACTGGTTTCCCAATACACCGATAGTGATAACAAGCCTTACAATATGCCTTACAATATTTATACACAGGTTTCCACCATAATCCAATGAGTAAAATATTCGAGAAGTGGAATTTTATACATAGTGGCCACTGCAATACCACCACGAGCTTCCTCCATTATATCTCAGTGTGCTCATGTTACAATACATAATGACACAATACCTCATCATGACCTAATTTATATAGGTCACCACTAATCAACATATAGGGTGTCAAGTGTATAGAAAGTTGTTCCTTCTCTAAGGATTTCATTCCTTCTGGTGTCCTACCTATTTGTAGAAAGATAACAATGTCCTCTAAATCTGATGGTGCACATTATAACTTGTATAACTGTGCATCACACATGGTATCTTCAATGGCCTGTGCTTCTTCTCCTTACTGTATTATGGATAAATGGTCTGGTCTAGAATTACTTTTCCCTCATTTTACCACAACTCTAAAATCAAATTCTTGAAATAAGAGTACCCATCTACATATGTGCCCCTGTAAAATGGGATTTTTTACCAAGTAATTCAATGCCATGTGATCTATATAAAAGCAGGTACTTGTTGAATTTATGTAGCGTATAAATCATTGGAAAATCTTCACACTCTGCGGTGGTGTAATTATTATTTGCAGGATTCAACTTTCTACTAGAAAAATAGATAGGATGATCTATAATACCTTCTCCATACTTGAGCCAAAATCGTGCCAATGGACATGCCGAGGGCATCCACATGTACATGAAATGGTTGGTCCCATGAAGGAAAGTATAGAATAGGCGTAATAGTAAGTTTCTCTTTCAATGTCTCGAATGTGCGCTATTGCAGTTCTCCCCAGTAGAATGTACCTTTTCCTTTTAGTAACTCCTCCAAAGGTGTGGCAACCTTGGCATATTCCTTTATGATTTTTTGATAATACCCCATGTGATCCAAGAATCCATGTACCTCACTCTGACTGGTAGGCTCTTTCAGCCCTATAATGATGACAACCTTAGCTGGATCAATCAATAAACCTTCCTTGTAGATTATATGTCCGAATAGTATTCCAAATGGTGTAGAAAATATGCAATTATTAATGTTCAAAGAGATACTCAACTATCTACATCTTTCAAAAATTAAGCACAGATTGTCACAATGATCTTTAACAAGCCCATAAACCGTCCAATCATCTAAACAAACCTACAATAAGTTGTGAGTAAATTATTTAAACTCTGAACAACTATGAGTGAAAATACAGTAGGCATGTTTTTCATTCCAAAAGACATCACAATATACACAAAGCTACCCCATTCGGTAATAAAAATAGTCTTTTCCCGATCCTCCTGAGCAATCCAAACTTTGATGATACCTAGATAACCCATTTGTAAACAAGTAGACTTCGTACCTGCAACACCTTCTAGTATTTCCAAATGAATGACATAGAAAGGGATATGTCACACATGTAGGATTCAGCTCCCTATAGTCCACATAGATCATAATCGACCATCCTTCTTGTTCTGATTACCATTGGACTAACCCATTCTAACTTGTCCAGGGGCTTGATGATTCCGACTTCAACATTTTGTCAATCTCTTCCTTGACCTTTTCACGCAAGTTGGGTTTCATTTTGTTAAGCTTTATCTTTATCTCCCCAAATGATTCATGCACACCTTTAAGTTCATGGTACCATCAAGGAGTAAGTCCTAATAGTCCCATAGTAACTCTATGATTTTTCCACTTAGAGTCGACCAATAGTCTCCAATTACGGGCTCCTTAGGCTAAGCATATGATCCAATATTTACTTTTTTTTTGTCTTCATAGGCTCATGAAAGGTCCGTGTGACCTTATTTACACTTTCCAACACCTCATGCCTACCTATTGAATGGTCTACATCCAAATTTTCTACTTCTTCATCATCCACTAAGTAGACCATTTTTCCTTTTTCTCACTCAAGGAAAGCACATTCAAATAGTCTGCATCTATCTATGTTTCTTAAAAAAATGCTCCCGAGTCCCCTTCATCAAATAAATATTGAATGAGTTCCTCCACCTTGGCACTATCCCCCATAGTTGAACGATTTATAAATTTTGATGTGTATTCTCCTGGAGGCTTGGTAGAGAAGAAGTCAAACATCTAGATCATTCATGTAATTAAATCCTACCAATTTCCAGTCTCTCTATGGAGTTCTGTATAGACATAACAAGCACACACACAACCTTGTAACATGGAATAAAAATTGTGTACTCATAGCAAAGGTGGTAAATCTTCCCTGTCCTTCTGTCCCGATTCTCTCACATTATTGAATGTGGTGTTGAACAGGTTGATTACCATGATAAGTATGAATTTAAGTAGGTGCATTTCTCCTCAATAACCTAGTAGCAAGAGCAATCCCAATTTCATTCCATCCTACAATATTATGCTTATGGACCACCTACCAAAGCACGATGTTTTCCTTCATGGGTTATATGATAGCATATTCCTTCTCTCTAACTAGTCTACCCATTGTTCCTCTATGGCACGCAAGAACACCATAGGGTCTTCTTCTCTGGTGTAACGAGGTATCGAGTTGTTACCTATTCTCTTGATATAACTTGATCTACTATTATTAGAAAACATACGATTTACTTTGTACCCCACCAACTCATAAGTGTTATGATCCCGCTTATCACAAGTAATACTTGTAGTATCGCTGATAGAATGCGCATCCTCTCACTAAATGATTCCTTCTTTAGATGGATCAAACACCTATGGATCTTGGATGACGCGTACATAAATCTAATTTAGGTATCATTCACTTAAGTGCTTAACAAAGGGTGCATATTTTCCATCTGTTAATGGGATAATAACCCTTTCCTCCTTTTTTTCAAAGTTGATATAACCCTTGTTGAACCAAAGATCAACATTGTTTACATAGCACCACGACTCCCCAGGTAGAGCTAGGAAGCTATCTCGCCTCTACTAGTGCTAAGACCTCAAAATCTCCAGTGAACTTTGCCCCTTCTATGGTAATAGATGCATCTTTTAAAACTCTAATTGGAGTGGCCTTAGTCCGATTGTCCATGAACAATACATTAGAGGATGGCTGCAATGGGGGTCTCCCCATTTGTAACCATACATCTAAAGTAAGAAAATTGACTTCCGCACCTATATCAATAAATATATTACTCAATAGAAACTCATCCATAACAACATTCAAATTTATTTCCTTGTCATAATCTAGGCTATGAGGGGAAGATTCATATGTAGGATCTTCCGTGTGGTCTCATTATTTATGCGTGGAGTGTTTCCCTTTAACCAATTCCCTAATAGTGGAATGAAATTCTCATGGCACAACAATTTGCACACTTCTCTCAAGTCATCCGTATCAGTTTGGACCATCTTTGATGCTTTCTTTTGCTCCATCTTCCATGATTGCTCCTTTAAATATTGTATCTCACCACGAAGATTTCGAGTACCTCTATGGTTTCTGATCTCCTTCGATGGGAAGTATATGGGTAACGTGCATGTAAAACCTCCTCCTCGGTGATGGTAGGAATTTTTGTAATTCCCCTTTTGGTGTGCACTACTTTAACATGGCTAGTGATCCTTACTTACAACACCTCGGTTTACTGGTTCCAACTTGGGCATCCACTAATTTTCCATAGCGTGTTGTATCCTAACCATCGTTGTGCCTTTTTCTCTTGTTTATGCTACTTTCTAAGATGCTCATACAAGTCCGGCATTCCTAATAACTATGATTCTTTCCACGAAAGAAAATGTAATATTCGAGGATATTCACTCATGTAGTGGTCGGGATATCCACATGTATAACTTATCCCACAAGGGAACTCGCCTCATCCGCCACCACAACCTCATCCTCCAAATCCACCATAGTATCCTTGACCTCTACCACGACTGCCTTCAAAGTGCCCTTCGTGCCAATCATAACGCGCCCGATTGTGATCCTGATCTAGATGGTCATTCTTTCTTTTATAGTTATAGAAAGTCTTGTCTTTCATACACCAATATATATATAGTGTCATGGATCTAACCAATAAGATAGAAATCTTTCATGTCATGAGTCATGGACCTGTAGATTTTATAGTATCATGAAACTTTCTTCCTTATCATGTGTTGTAGTAATGGGAAACGACTAACATCATGGTTTAAAGGGCATATATCATAGTCTAACAATAGTGAGTGTATATATTTACAAGGACAACTATCCTTTTTGTGACCTTCCACTTCACAATCATGTGCACCAAATCACCATGCCCATCTCATGTGTTGAATTTGACTATAGCTTCTCCAACTACTTTTCCATAGCTGTGATTTGTGCCTCTAAAAATGGGCTTACCCCAGTGTCTATACTCCCAACTTCCTCAGTGCGTTAAGCTTCTTCAAGTGCTTCACATGGACCAGTGTATGTCTTATGTGATAGTGCCCTTATAAAAGGTGTAATCAGGCCTCCAAAAACCATTGCGCATGTTGACCTACATGAATATCATAAGAAAACTTAGATAACAAATTTTTAAAGTGAGCATCGTACTCTCTAACACTCTCAGTAGTGCCTTGCTTAATATAATTTAGCACGCTTATAATCTTCTACTCAAACTCAAGGATGTGAAACTCTTTAAGGAAAGCATCTTTTAAATTTCTATAGTCTACATAAGTCTGATGAGGGTCAAACTTTATGTACCAGCTATGTGCATGCCCTTGTAATGTAGTAGAAAATTGGCTTACCCTATGCTTAGAAGTCATGATTCCTTTTTCAAACCACAATATTTCACACATGTGTATGTGTTCAGTAGCATCGTCTATGCCTCATACTCTAGAAGATGAAGAGACATCTCCATGTAAATATTCTGGGGTTGGTGTGGACCTTTCCCACTTGATCCAGAACCTCCTATGTTTCCTCTTCCTCCAGAACCACTAGATCCACTGGAGCTAGAGCCACCTATACCTCCTGATCCCAAACTTGTAGCTGGGGTTGGACCAAAAGATGTACTTCCATGTGTTCCAATAGTAGTACTGAATTGTACCCTGACAATCTACGAAGTGTTACTACTCCCAGAAGAGAGTCCAAAAATTTACACGCATGAATTTTGTGTAGATGATACACCCGAAAAGGTACTCCCATATAAAAAAATGTACATTTGTGTTGTCATCATTGTGATTCTCATATGACTCACTCCTTCTCTCCCACTACTTGAATTAGCTTGCTGACTGGTTGTTGTACTAGATACTGGAAGACTAAGGCAAGGGTAAATTTTCCAAGTGGATTCAGAAGTGTGGCCATGACCTAGGTCGATTCTATTGGAGTGATTTTGCGTGACGCCGAGGAGGGTTCCCTATTATGATTTCCCAAATGGGGGAGTACCGATGCTCGGGTTCCATGTCCTTGGTGTGAAATTCAAATCCTTCCTCAAAATATCTCTCTCCACAATGTCATTCGCTCTCAACCTCCAGTTGCTTCTCTACCTCCCTCTCACGCACCTCATTATACTTGAGCCACATTTCCTCTCTCCTCCTCTTTGCCACTAGGTATTGCATCTTTCACTAAGCCTTCTCCTGCCCCTGCGCATGGTGGGGTTTAGTTAGCCATTGGTTTACTCTCCAACTTCAGGGTTACCATCAAAATTTTGATTGCCGGTGGAATGCGTTGCACATAAGTTCCCCTTAGATATTGTAAAAACTAGAATTCAGCTACCGTTGGGCATGAATAATTGGAAGTTGAGTACTCCAAGATATATTTATTCAAAACACCATAGAACCACGTATCCACAACGCGAGTCCAAATAAAATCAGCATAATATAGGGTCTGAAATTCTTCCTACGCTTTAGACAAGTGTGTGATACCTCCAATTCCAATTAGATGCATAAGTAACCAGCCACTCAATGACAATTCTACTAGAAAGATAGCGAAGAAGCTTCCGTAAAAATGCTCATACAAATTTTTTCTACCCACATGCGTGCGTGAAACTCGAGATCCATTGTTGAACCTCCATGTGTATTCTTCTTCAAGGTCGTGTATCCCATCCTCAACACTTGCTACGTCAATCGGTATATCTTCACCGCGAACCATCCCAAAAACAACTGAAAAGAGGTCTCGGAAAGGGAACCAATGATGTAGCCTAGAATTCTCTAGTAAAAGCCAGTAGCGTTGGCACATCACTCAGCCTAGAATGAGTGCTCACCTGAAGTGCAAAAAGGTACCATGCACCTCTTTAGGGTTTCTATTGTAGGATGTTAGCATGATGATGAATTAATGCATTCAGATCCATAATTTATACATCATTCTAGAGTGCACGTACAAATCTAGATCTAAGGATAAAAATTCAAATGATAACCATAATGAAGTCAAGCATGCAAGAAACCATTATACCCAGGATTAATACTCTGATTCAGCCAATACACTCCATTATATAAAAACATAGGAATACACATAAGCTTCTTACAATAATGGAATTATATACTTATGCGCGTAATAATACGACGACAACATGCTCTCATAGTAATCCGGTTCTACACACACACACAAACACAAACACACACACACATAGATATATATATATATATATATATATATATATATATACTACGTATCTCATAACATATTTATAACTATGGCAAGTTTCGATTCACCGCTTATCTAATCCTAAAAATAGGTCACATGCTAAAAATAGCCATGTGCCCTTATTACTACAATGACACATACAAGTGCGCTAACACTACATCTCTCCTAGTTAACTATCAGTAACAATTCTATCTTTAGCCCGCATCCATGAAAAGCACTCCATAGCCACCCTTCAAAAATATCCGATCCATGTTGGGCAAGTATTTTCCCGTTTGTGTGCTCCACACGCCATCATCCAAAAATAGATCATAATCATGAAAACAACTAAATAACAAATCTATCTCTGTCCTCTGAGTGTGATTCCTTTCAACTCCTCCCGTGCCTTTGAACACACTCTGATCTTATTCCCGAATATTTTGTATGCCTTCTGTTAAGTGTTATACATTGTTTTCTCAACAATTAATTTATGACTATGTACCATAAGACTACACCTTTCATCATCGGGAAAATCGATCATTGTTGAGGCCTTCAACAATATTTTGAGCCAGAACTTGACAAAAATATGTGATGTTGGAAGGAAATATTAGGATGATAAAGATTCTTGTCATGTTTTAGGTGTATAGAAAAACATATAAGCGAGTTGAACAAGGCCACACCCTTTCGGTTTGTGTTTGCACCAAGGCGCTTCTTTCGATGGAATTCATGTTACCTTCTTTGTGTATTGTGCACGTTGGAGGTATAGCTGATGAGAAAGAAATTGAAGAAATAATTTATAAATTGATAGAGTTGTATGAGAGGTGCACCATAGCATGTTGGAGTCGAAGTAGGAAAAGTCTAAACAGAAGGCATGACATAACGGGCACATCAGGGGACAAAAATCTTGAGATTGGAGATGGTACTTCTCTATGATTCTAAGTTTCTATGCCATCTAGGAAAGCTTAAATTGCATTGGTTGGGACCGTATGTTATCACTCATATACTTGAAATAGGTGCTTTCTAGTTAGAGATGCTTGATGGAATATGGTTACCCAGTTACTTCAACAGGAGTAGGCTGAAGCCCTACTATAAATAAGTCTTCTTGGTGTTTGTAATAAGGCAGTGTTGCCATTTAGAATAGGATTTCATTTATGTATTTCCTTCTTTGTCACTATGCTTTGTCAATTTATTTTGGTGTTTTGTGTAATAAGCGTGTTTGCGTGTTGGAAGCTAATTACCATTTGAAGAATTTTTATGCATAGAGGACTACACATACCATTGGTGTGGGGTGGTTACTCACAATTGGGTACACATGAGAATAAAACTATTACATGTGCTAGTTAAGTATGGAAAGGAGCTGTTAGAAATGATATTTCTCTAAAAATATGACCATAGATGGAGATAAATGAGGGGAAAATGCAACATGAGGTAAGATGTAGTCATGGAGACTACCGAGAGGAAGGCACAAAGGGTAAGGTACTCGGGTGCATGAAAGTATCTTTGAGGAGAAGTCTATAGCCGAGAAAGTACGAAGGCACACTAGAAGGTTATAGCTAGGGCGTGAAGATGTATCACATGGATATTGTTAAAATAGTAAATTAATGGGAGGATTATTAGTAGTTGAAGGAGAAATAAATGTAATAAATTTTTGAAAATCTATATAAGGACATGATGCGGGTTCATTTTTACCTTTATAGTCCACAAGTTTTGAGTGAGCTAAGTGCAATCGAGCCAAGAAAATTGTGTTGAGGTACAAATAATTGTGAAACAATATGTGGAGAGAAAACTATTACATGGAAGAGGCTTGCATCCCCATTGGTGAAGGGTCGGAGAAAGAAGAAAGATTGAGAAGGAGATAGGGCACGTGGTTTAATCTAGGACACATAGATTCAAGCTATGGTTTGATTTTGCTTAATTCACGAGATAGTAAAAAGGAAATATTTTTATGATGGCACTAAACAAAACACCTACAACAAGTACGAAAGGAAAGAAGAAGGTAGAATATGAAGTTGAAATTTTTCCCGAGAGTAATTTTTCAGAGATGCAATACCCAGAAGGAGTAATAGTTAGAAAAGAGTGGGATTCCCACATCTACAGATGTAAGATAAGTGACTACAACCACCGTACCTCTGACAACAAGGGAGAGTTAGATGCATTACTGAATAAGAAGACCAACAAGCACACAGTGGAGGATATGCCAGTGTATGACAACACTAGGGAGAAATTATTGAAGTAGGTTGGAGTTTATCAGTTGTATGAGATCCCATATTTTGGAAAATTTTAACCCTTATACCAATTTCTGATGATCAGAGTCCATGAGGAATTCTTTTATTTCACTGGACAAAGGGTTAGAATCATAATAGCCCTGGTTTTGGATAAGAATGAGATCAAGGGTACAAGGGTAGACCTTGTTAGTGATCGACTGTAAAGCAACAATCATAGAAAAAAAGAAAGGATTTGGGGTATACCAAGGGTCTGTGCGAGAATGGACATTGATAAAATGAAGAATATTCCTATGGTGTAAGCATCTACACATTTTCTAACCAAGTTGAATGACAAAGAGAGATGGTCATAGGTAAACACCATGTGGATTCACATTGTAAAGAAAATGTCTCGTGGAGAAGTATACAACCTGATAGGATATATTGCAGACACCATTTTTGAGGAAGCGTGCACAGGAAAAAAGATAAGTTTTGGTGCTATCCTCCTTTCTATTGTGTTTTTAGAAATTGGAGTGCCCAATGGGCCAAAGAACAAGATCTGGGAGTACCCCTTGGAACAAAATTCCCTCGCAGAAAGGTTTGAAAAGTATTTATGTGAAGGATCAATGAGTGGGCCATTTAAGTAGAGGTTGGAGATGTGGTATGACCAAATTCATGTGGAATTTGAGGAGTGGCACATTCCGAAGGAGCTACCTTCGATAGTAGGTAAGGAATTACAGTTCACGGTGTACTAACACTTTTACATCATGTGGTTTGTTATGAGGGATGGGACATGGATCCTATGGTGTAAAATTCCCTATGCCTTCACAACACACTACTTCAAGGCCTCGGTTTAAATATTTATTGATGCACACTTACTTAACTTTAATGCAGACAAGGTATACTGTGACTACCACACTCTAAGGAAGACATATTTATATCTAGGATGAACTACCTACATTGAGAGGCTCATCTCAGATGTTATAAGTATGAAGCCAGTAAGCTTGGATATTGGGGACAGTGGAGCCATGTTCGTATACCTTCATATTACTCCTAAGATGGATAATAACAAGTATGTGGAGAATGAGTTCATGCTCCCAGGGCCACCTAAGGGAAAACATATAGTGGAGAACGTGCCAGCTCCAAATCCTATAACAACTATAGAGGTAGATGAGGAGGAAGAAGAACATGAAGATAGTGGTGGCTTAGATCATAGAGGTCGGAGGCAGCCCACAGATAGAGTGGAGACAGAGCATGTGGATACTCCACCTCAAGTGCAAGAAGGAGATGAGGAATTAGATGTGAAAGCAGTCGATGAAAAGTGCACTTTTAAGAGGGTATTCAGAAGAACAAGAACCCATGGTGTGGGAACTCAACAAGATGTAAGAAGATCGCCACAAATATCCCCTCAGAAAGAGGAAAATGAGAAGAAGAGGAGAAACCTAAAACTAAATAAGGAGGCAAAGGAGTCTGCATGAGAGCACGCCTAGAACCCTAGTACAACTAGAAGATTTGGAGGAGCCTAAAGATGAGGATGATCCATAGGGATCCAAAATGAATCTACTTCATCAGATCAGTTAGCACAAAGAAGGAAAAATAATACATGATAGTTCTGTCTTTATAGTAACAGGACCACCACTCTATGTAGAATGGTAGTTACGAACTACCACCCAACTAGGGTGGTGGTACTAAGACCACATGTCTACATTGGGTGGTGGTCCTAGCTCTATTGAATAGAAAATAAAACAATGAAATGAACAAATCCATAATTTAAAAGGTTGTCAGTGTCTCTTCTCCTCCATGACCTTTCTTATTCTCTAGTGCATAGGAGGACATGAGAAAGGCTATAAATACATGTTTGTAGAAGAGAAAAAGATCATCAAAGCATGAAAGAAAGTGAGAGATAAGTTTTTAGTGATGGAATTGTGTTTTGTAGAAGAAAGGAGTGTTGGGATAGATCAAACAAGTAATTGGGAGGAAGTGTGAGATATTATCTACCTCTCTTTCATACTTATTGTAATTTCTATACTTATTGTTTTGAATTGGCCAATAAAAATGGGAAGAAAAAGAAATGTCCCTTCCCAACCGGTTTTTCATCCTTTGAAGGTTTCCAAGATAAAACTTGTTGGTGTTTGTGATTTTATATTCTTTCCTTTCCCGTAATTGTTGATTCTAAGCATAAGCAATTTTTTTTTTTATAGATAATAGTTGGAAAAAAGGCTTCAAGGGAAAATTTCAAAAGGATATTACAATGAAGCTCCATATTAAAAAAATATCTATAAAAAAACCCCAAAAAAACCTAGAGTCAACAAAACATTGACCCATAAACAACCTAACAAAAATAAAAACCAACAATAGAAAAGACTGGTCAACACAAGATCAGCAAAAATAACTTAAAAACCCCTGGCCCTAGTTCGAGAACTAGGACCAGCATTACCCTCATGAAAATCATCATCATCAGAGGAACTGATAACCATCTAGCCTCTTTTTCCCTTATCCCCCACCACCATACTCTGAAGGGTCTCAACCCTATTCTCTAAAAAATTCACCTCTGCATTTTTTCTTTGTAGACCCCGCAGCAAATTCCGGTTCTGGGCCTTGACTTGAGTAATCAATTCCTCAAGGGCCTCCATCTTACTAGCAAGGAAAATAAAAACAATATTATTTTCCCCTGGCCTTCCTCATCCACTTCCCTAGCAAGGTTTTTTAAGGTTGTCACCGCATCCAACTCCTTAGCCACTCTCTCCTTCATTTTCAAAAGCCTAGTTCGATTAGTAAGAGAAATATGATCTTCCCAATCATTCCCCAAATGGGTACCAACCCCCCTAGGATGAAAAATTTGTTTACCCAATTTAATTATTCAAACACAAGAGAAAAGGTAAAAATGATCATACTCCTTTTAAAGTTGAGACAAAAGTTGAGATTAAAATCTTTGAAGGACAAGTAGATGCAGATTTGCTTGATAAATGCTTAAAATAGTTAGAAGTATACTTTAGCATCCATAGTTTCACTAAGGAATAGAGGATCACATTTGTACATCTCAAAATGGAGGGACATGTTTGGGTTTTGTGGGAAACCCATCTAATCACTTGTGAAAAGAAGAAGAGTCCTATTGTGAAATCTTGGCAAGAATTTAAATAATTACTTAGAGATAACTTCTATCCTATTGGCCACAATATTGACCAAATGATTAAATGGAAGTATTTTAGATAAGGTAGTGGTCAAAGTGTACGGGACTATAATACGGAGTTTCGAAGCGTGCCACGTTGGTAAATATGGACTTGGAGGATGAAGATATTCTAACTAAGTACATGGGAGGACTTCACACTCACCTTCGAAGAAAATTCATCTCCAAAAAGCCTAAAGATCTCAATGAAGCATGTGTGAAGGAATAATACATAGATGATGAAAATAAGCAAGGAGAAGTAGATCTAAGGAAAAGTAGTCAAAAATCGGTAGAAAAAAGAGTATGGGCAAACAAGTAACAAGGGCAAGTGGAAAGGGAAAGGTAAAAAAGCTACCACTACTTTAAATACTTGTAAATATCCCAAGATTTTTTTAAGAACTATGATATCAATGGTCATACTAACACTACATGTTGGAAGTTGCATCTGGAGTTACATCCAAAGAACTAAACCAAGGACTCAAAGAAGTCCATGACAACTGTAAAAATAGAAGGGGAGGTAGAAATCGAAGATGAATCTGATGTAGACAAAAGGCTTGGATGCACAACCACCAACATAGAAATCTAGGAAGAGGAGATGAGTAGACTATTCTAGATCAAAATCCAGATCAAGAGAACTAAGGTAAATGCTTTGGTTGATACTAGTTCTCAGTCTAACTTGATTTATAAAGTAGTTGTAAAGAAGCTTGGTCTTGAGACTTTCGAGCGTCCACACCATTATCATTTGGAATGGGTGAAGAAGGGTGTTGAAATTCAAGTAACAAGAAGATGTAAGGTCAAGTTTGGGATAAATTCCCAGTATATTGATGTTTTGGAAGCTGACGTTATTCCACTTGATGTTTTTGATGTTGTATTCAAGAGTCCTTACTTGTATATTAGGGATGCTATATTTATGAGAAGGGAAAACTAGTACAGATGGGTCAAGGATGGGATCAACTACAACATCCAGGCACACCAACATAAGACACAAGTTACTATGGTGAGTGCTAACCAAGAAAAATGACTTATTCAGGAAAATCATAATCAGTTTTGTTTACTTTTGTTAAAGGATAAACAAGATGGGGTAGAAGTTTCAGAGATTTCTAACCAAGGAAAACATGATTTGGATAGTATTATTCAATCTTTTCAGAAGTATTTCAGGCTCCCAATGGGTTACCACCAAAATGGGAAGTAGAGCATGAGATTCAAATATTTCCAGATTCCCCTCTACCAAACATCGGGTTGTATAGGAAATCCTTTCTTGAGAGTATTGAAGTAAAGAAACAACTCCAAGAACTACTAGACCAAGGGGTGATATGTTTGAGCACCTCACCATGTGGTTTGCCTATTGTGATGGTGCCAAAGAAGGATGGTTCTTGGAGAATGTGCATCAACTACCGCACTTTGAACAAGATCACCATAAAGAACAAATATCCACTTCTTCACATAGATGATCTCTTGAACTAGATTAAGCATGGAAAATTCTTCATGAAGTTGGATCTCAAGTCAGGTTATCACCAAGTTAGAATGAATGAGGAGGATGTATGGAAGACTACCTTCAAGACAAAATAGGTTTTATATGAATGGTTAGCACTTCCTTTTAGGTTATGCAATGCACCTGCTACATTTATGAGATTGATGAATGATGTATTGCAGGATTTCATATATTCATGTTTCATTGTATATCTAGATGATATCTTGATTTTTAGTGCCACATGGGAAGAACATCTAACTCATTTACAACAAGTCTTGCAAGTTCTCAGGGAGAAACAACTACTTTGTAATATGAAGAAATGTGAATTTTCCAAATAGTCACTTGTTTATCTTGGGCATGTGGTTGGAGGAGGAGAGATACGAGTGGATCCAAAGAAGGTGGAATCCATCACTAATTGGCCAACACAAACAGGAGCCACAAAGACTAGGAGTTTTGTGGGAGTAATACAGTACATGTGGAAGTTCATTCTGGGCTTCTCCATGATTATAGAACCTCTACACATAGTGGCCACAAAGAGTAAGGGTTTTGACTGGGGTAAGGAACAAGACAAATCCTTTGAGTTATTGAAATACAAGATTAGTCATGCTCTAATAATTTCTCTTCCTAATTTGCAATAGAATTTCAAAGTAGAGATAGATGTCAATGATTACATTATGGGTGCAGTGTTTCTTCAAGGAGGTAAACCCGTATGCTATCATTCTGAAACTTTCACTTCAATAGTTAAAGGATATTCAATATATGATAAGGAAATGTATGCACTAGTTTAGGAAATTAAAAAAGAAAAGCATTATTTTTTTGGTAAAGAAAATATTGTGCACAATGACCACAAACCTCTCCAATATTTGTAAGCACAATCTAAATTGCAGTAGACAAGGCACTAAAAATTGATGGGATTCCTTCAGCAGTTCCATATGGTGATCAAATACAAGAAGGGTAGTACAAAATTGGTGGTAGACATGTTGTCTAGGCCACCCACATAGGAGAATTTATCCTATTTGGTCATTATCACTCGAGATCAATCCCTTCACAAAGGAAGCTTAAGGATAAAGATTTTGGGGTGACATTTTAGCAATTGTAGTCCCAAGGGATTGAAAGGATAGGGATTGAATATTGTTATCTCAAGGATGGGCTGATCTACCGATGGGGGAAGCTTTGCGTGCCTAAAGAAGAAATAATTCTGTTGATGAGGGAAGCACATACCTCAAAAGTAGCGGGACATTTCAAAGGTGTTGGTAAGACCTAACCCACTTTCAAAGGTACATATATTAGCCCAATATACAAGAAGAAGTATCAAAACTTATATATGGATGTAAACTTTGTTCTACTACCAAGCCCTAGACTAGGAAGGAGGGTTTGTATATTCCTTTTCTAGTACCTACTCATTTGTGGGAGGACATTTGTATGGATTACCTATGTCTAAATATGGACATGACTATCTCTATGTTGTTGTTGATAGATTCAAGAAGATGTGTATTCTTATGGCATGTAAGAAGACAAAAAAAACACATGAGGTATCATATCTTTTCGTTGCTAATGTATGGGTGCATTTTGGTTTTCCAAAGTATCTTTTTCTAACAGGATTCCGAGTTCTTGGGGAAGTTTTGGAATAATTTGTGAGACAAGATGGTTACCAAGTTCTGAGAGAGAGCACAAACTTCCATCCATAGACATATGGACAAACAGAGGTGGTGAAAAAGAATTTGGTATAGTTAATCGAGGGGTATAATAACAAATACCCAAGCACTTGGGATGAGTCCTTAGCCTACATTCAACATTCCTATAATTGAATAGTACACACATCTACTATGAAGTCACCGTTTGAAGCATTCTTGGGATATCTACCTATGAATCCACTAGACAGAGTATTTGGGAAGCAAAATGAGGAGACATGAGACACAAACGTGACTAGATAAAACAAATTCATTGAGAGGATCCAAAAAATCCATCTCAAAGTCAAAGAATAGATAGAGAAATCTCAAGATAAGTACAAAGCTAAGCATGATCAGCATAGGAGGGAACATAAGCTTCATGTTAGAGATAGAATTTGGATTTACTTGAGCAAGGAGAGACTACAAGGTCAAGTATGAAAGCTCAAACCACTACGATATGGGCCCTTCACCATATTGGATCAGGTTGGAGAAAATTCTTTTTAACTTGATTTTTCATCATTTATGAGGATGTACTCTGTAGTAAATTGTGAGAAATTACACCTATATTATCCATCCATGCTCGATGAAGATAAAGGAATACAGTTTCTACCTTCCATTGAGGATTGCATCTTGGATTCATGAGGTGAATTAGAGGAGGATGTAATGTTGCAATAGAAGGTTATAGTGACAAGGCGAGGTTTATGAGAGTTTTGATAGATTGGACTGAAAGAAAAGACACTAAGGCAGGCCCGGTGGTACTTGAAGGAGTAAGTGAGGGAACTATTTCCTCATCTACTCCCCCACTAAGATTTTATGGAAACAAAATCCTCCTAAGCAGGGGAGGTGTGATCCATAGGGATCTAAAATGACTCTACTTCATCGATCACCAACACAAAGAAGGAAAAATAATACATAGAGGTTCTGTATTTATAGTAACAGGACCACCACTTTGTGTAGAGTAGTGGTAATGAGAACCACCGCCCAACCAGGGAGGTGGTCCTAAGACCGCCGATCTACATTGGGTGGTGGTCCTCACTCTTTTGGATAGAAAATAAAAATATGAAATGAATAACCCCTGAATTTTAAAGGTTGTCCATGTCTCTTCTCCTCCATTCTATTCTATAGTGCATGGGAGGACATGAGAAAGTCTATAAATACATGTTTGTAGAAGAGAAGAAGAGATCATTGAAGCATGAAAGTAAGTGATCAAGAAGTTCTTAGTGTTTGAATTGTGTTTTGTACAAGAAAGGAGTGTTGGGATAAAGAAAAAAAGTAATTGGGAGGAAGTGTGAGATATTATCTACTTCTCTTTCATACTTATTGTAATTTATGTACTTATTGTTTTGACTTAGCCAATAAAAGTGGGAAAATTTCCCTTTCTGACTGGTTTTCTTCTTTTGGAGGTTTCTAGGATAAAACTTGTTGGTTTTTGTGAGTTTATATTCTTTCCTTTCATGTAATTGTTGATTCTAAGCATAAGTAAAATTCATTCACTAGCTATCTCTGTCATTTTATAATCGAAAGTAGAACAACAACGTTGATTTGTGATTCTATGGATAATTCCAAAGTTGAAGAGTTTACAAATCGGAGGACATGAAGGATGAAGAGGAAGGTGCAAAGGAGGTAGAAGAATCAAAGTGTGAGCAACCTCATGTGCATGACACTACTTAGGACATTGAAGGGCCAACTCCAAACCTTGGCACTCAGGTTCGTAAGGAACCAAGAAAAAGGAGAGAAATTGAATAATACACTGTGCCGAGTATGGGCTATGCTGAGGACATAAGAAAATCATATGCACTTATTTTTAAAGCACATTGGACCTAAAGGAGTTATATGGGTGGGAGCTGATGGACCTAGACATGGCCACTACACATGCAAGGAAAAACTATCTTGGTCCATGTAGACTCACATGGACGAGCCATATTTTGATGTATGTGAGGAGTCTTGTGTATCAAGAAGAGTGAAGAAGGCACCTTAGAGTAGGCACATGAATATAAATCCCACTCTCATGTATGATGAGTAGGTGAGAAATGCCTTGGTTAAGGTATCTACAGAGGTGGCGCAAAGGAACATCAATAAGGCGGCAACTATTAGAGCACTATTTCAAGATAACAAGGAAAAATTTGTAGAAATAGCACGTCTAAAAGTAGAGAAGGACCTAGAGAAGGAAAAGAATGAGGCCTTCATCAGCATGGAAACAAAAATTGGTGACTATGTCCTGAAAGTAAGACCACATCTTGAGTCTAAGGTACTTGAAAATTTTCCTTCAACTATGCATTATGTGCACACATTAGTTGATTTGGTGCTTGAGGATGGACCAATTTAAGTGTTAGAGCCAAAGGATACTAAATAAGAGGTAGAGAGAGCCAATGCCTTTGTGGTTAGAAATATTTCATCTTATGAGGCATTACTACAAACTTTAGAATATGAATCAAGAAAGTAGATCAAGATTTGAACATATGTGCGATCTAGAAGCAGTGATCAGGATTAGGACTATAATAGAAGATAATGAAGTTCTAAAGGAAATGAAGGATGAGACTTTAGGGCATGTAGAGAGATTGGCATTAGTAAAGAAAAGTGTGAATCCCTTGCAGCAACACAAAACCTGCACATAAGGAGAGGTTGGATGAGCTTGGGAAGCTCATAACACAAAATATGGATCTTCTAGAGGGAAGGATGTCTATTATGGCCAATGTTTTCCTAGTACTATAGAATGAAAAGGGAGAGATAACTTAGGACGAGTTGGAAGCTATTTCCACGTGTTATAGAGAAGACAAGAACTACTTTGGATGACCGGAAAACATTGGAGGATGAGATTAAAATAAAATATCCAGAGTTGATCCTCCCAATTGAAGTAGAGGGTGCTGCAGAATAGAAGTCCATTCTTTATACAATAATTATTTACATTCTTTCCATTCTTATTATTTATTGTTTGGGAACGTCATAAGGAAACCCAATTTCTGGGGTGACAATGTAGTTTAGTGTGGGGTAATGTTGAGAAAACAGAGTTTGACACTGAGGAGAGGGCACACAAAATATTCACATGTAGGAATAAGGCGCATTTGAAGGAACGGGGGATAGGGAAGGAAACACATGCCTGGATAAATTGATTTGGGGACTTATTTATTTTCATGGTTTCAAAGTTATTTTTGGAGATAGCGTGTGAAGAACATAATGATATGGAGACTTGCATGACACAAAAATGATATTTTTAGAATGAGAATCTACTAAGTGCCATGCATGAGTTCGGGATAATAATAGGATTAATACTACCAGTTAACTATAGGAGATCTATTATTAGTGCACTTACATGTGTGCATATTATTGTAAAGGTGCATGGCTATTTTCAGCATGTGACCTATTTTTGGAGGTGTGTAAGCAGTGAAGGGCAAGTCCTCACCCCTATAAGTATGTATTAGTCTATGTAGTTAGAGAGAGACACTTTGTGTATGAGATATTGTGGAGTTATGCTACTAGAATTGATACACACATAAACTTATGATACTATTTATTGTAAGAAGCTTATGTATTTATTGTGTTTAATATAATGGAGTGTATTGGCTGGATAAAGGTGTTAAACATGACTAGTAACTGGTTCTTGCATGGTTGATTTCATTATGTTATCGTTTAATTCATGATTCTTTAAGATCTAGATCTGGAATATGCTCTGTGGAATGTTTATGGTTAGTTAGGGTTTTGGATGTATGTTTTATCTTCAACACATTGACATCCTACACAAACAACTCTAAAGAGGGGCTTGGTACCTTTACGTGCTTTGGGTGAGCACTTAGCTCAGGCTGAGTGATGTGCTAGTGTGCCTGGGTTGTTCATGGTGGATTCTAGGCTGCATCACTTACCTTAAGCTTTCTTGGATGTTTCCATTTACTATCATATAACATGACCTTATTTCTAACATCAAACTCTTTCTTCTTTATGTGGTGGTGATGCCACAATTTTTTTCTTATTTTCTCCTAGGTTTGGTTGTATGCAGCTATGAATCTTTTTTCATCTAGTTTCTCCAATTCAATCAATATTTCATGCAATGATGAATCTTCATTCATTCTAAAGGTAACTACAACTCTCAAACTTAGGAGAAAAAAATCTAGAGGTACCATGGCTTCCAATCCATAAACCAATTGGAAGGGAGAGTATTTGGTGAGTCTTTTATATGTTGTGTGGTATGCCCATAGAGTGATTGGTATCTTCAAATCCCAGTATTCCTATTGGAGTGAACAAATATTGGTCAAAAATTTCTCCAAAAATTTATTAAATGCTTCTACCATTCCATTCTCTTGGGGATGGTATGGTGTGCTCCTATTGTTATTGATCATGAACTTACCCAAAAATTTTGCAATGGTGGCATTGAAAAAATGCTTCCCCTGATCACTCATAATGCTAAATGGTAATCCAAACCTTGTAATAATGTTTTCATAGATAAACCTAGTTGTAGTCTTAGCAATACAATATTTGGTAGGAACTGCCTCCACCCATATTGTTAAGTATTCAATATTTGTAATGATAAACATCACCCGAGAATGTTTCGTGGCTGCCTTGATTGGTCCAATGAATTCTATTACCCATTTTTCAAATGGTGCAAGTGCTAGCATAGGTTTCAGTGGAATTTCATCACGTGCATTGGTTTTTTCTACTCTTTGACAAATTTCACAAGATCTCGACATTCATATGTGCGTCTTTAAAAATGTGGTCCGCCATAACCTAGCCATCAACACCCTCTTTGCTATCTTATCCCTGCCTTTGTTTCCTCCTAAAACTCCTTCATGTGCTTCTGTTAAAATATTTTTCCTTTTATATTCCAAAGCTACTCTTCTCAGGATGTCATCATGCCTTTTTTTTAAAAATTGACCTTGAATCAAGGTGAATGGAAAGGCTCGGTTAATAAACTTCTCTTCTATTGTTTGGTGTAATTTTCTAGAAATTCTCCTATAGTAAGCAAGTGAGCTATCTCATCTAGTTATTTTGGAATTGCTTCAACTCTAAATAAGTGATCTCTAGGAAAATATTCTTGAAAAATATTCTAACCCGTTATTTAACTTTCTAGCTTAACTACTATAGTGAAGTCAAACTCTTGAAATAACATCAACCATCTACAAATTCTTCCTTGCAATATTGGTTTTTTCAACAAATACTTCAATGGCTCATGGTCAGTATAAAACACAAAAGAAGTGGCCAATAGATATTGGTGGTATTTTGTAGAGCATACACCATACTTAAAGCTTCCTCTCTCGTTGTTGAGTAATTTATTTCTGCCTTGGCTAGTTTCTTGCTTGCAAAAGCAATTGGATGGTCCATTTTTTCTCTAGGTTATGTTAGTACTACTCCAATTGCAATGCCAGATACATCCACATGAACATGAAACATGACTTTCCAATATGGAAAAATGAGGATAGGTGCATGCAGGATTTTGTCCTTCAAAATTTCAAAAGCATCAGCACATTCTTTGGACCATGGTATCTGCTTGTTCATCCTCTTTTTCAATAGTTCTTCTAATGGTGCACTTATCTTTGCATAATTCCTTATAAATTTTATATGGTATCTTGTATACCCTAGAATTATTCTTACATCCTTCTATGTTTTAGGTGGTGGTAGATTAACTATCACTGAGGTTTTTATTGGATCAATTAGTAGTTTATTTGAAAATTATATGCCCCAATAATGTGCCAAATGGGGTTAAAAATATACACTTCTTCAAATTAAGGGAAATTTGCAATGCCCTACATTTTTGGAACATCATCCTCAGTACTTGAATGTGATTTTTCAGCAATCCATACACAGTCCAATCATCTAAATATACTTCCAAGAAATCATGGATAAATTATTTAAAAGCATTTATCATTATCCTTCCAAGACTACTAGTCCATTGTTTAAGTTAAAAGTCATCGAGTATACATAAATGACCCCCATTCCATGGAAAATGTAGTCTTTGGATGATTTTCAGGTGCAATTCTAACATGATGGTAACAAGAGAAACCATCATAAACAAATACACTTCCTTTCCTGCCAAATTCTCCAAGACTTATTCTCAGTGAAAGGTGTAGGAAAGAGTCATGAATGCATGCTTTGTTTAATTCCCTATAATCTACGCATATACATATTTAACCAAATTTATTATTTTGGATAACCATTGGACTTATCCATTCTAAGTTTTCTATTGATTTGATAATTCCATCAATGAACATATTGTAAATTTCATATTTTACCTTGACCTTTAGCTTTGGATTGATTCTGTATGGCATTTTCTTTAAAGGTTTGAAGCCTTCTTTTATTTGAATCTTCATTGTGCCCAATTATTCTTTTATGCCTTTCAATTCCTTAAAATCCTTAGGAAAAATGTCTTGAAATTCTTGTAGTAACTCTACTACCTTAGCTACTTCCTCATCTGACCAATAATCCCCAATTTTTGCAAGTTTTTCCTCTTCGTTTATGCCATTTTTTCAGTCTTGAGTTTCAAAGGATTGTAGAAATATTTGTCTCCCTCATCCTTAGTTTCTACCACTTCACTTTCCCCTTATATTTTTTTATCTCTATTTTTTTAATTTTTCTTCTCTCTCTTTTTTTTCTACTACAAAACAATGTGCCATTTCTGGAGTTTTTGTAAGCTTACTAGTGGTTCTAGTACTTTTGCTTTTGGTTTTTCTTTTGAATAATGGTTTGTTGCTTCTTATAGATTTAAGAAAAAGAAATTTCTTATCTTATAATATGCTTGTAAGGTGTTTAGATCTGCATCCCAAAAATTAAATTTATGAAAAAATTATTTGACAATCTGATTCCAATGCTTTGTTTCACATTTGATTTCTTAGCGTGCATACTAAAACCACGCTATGGGTCATAGATTCCATACAATTTTTTTAATCCATAATAAGGGTGAATTTCCTCCACATAGTTTCCAATGTATTTCACAAGTCTGAATATGTCTCTACAGATAAATTTCACTGGAATATTCAGGTATTGTTGCATAAAAACCCTCACTTTACAAATATTTTGTTCTAAGAAATGTAGTCAATGAATTCCAGTGAGATATGTTTGGTTTATGATCTTCCCACCAACCCATAGAATTTATGGTTAGGGTATCATCCAAGGCTTCCATTCTGGGCCTTTTCATTTGGAAATATTCTCTCCATTATCTGAATGTACCCCTCTAAATCTCCAAATCTTGAATACTTTGGTAGGGTTTGGTGGGACACTCCACAGCTTAACCTATACATACATTTAATGGGTAAGTCTTAAAATTATTCTCTTGTAGGATAATACACCTCATCATCTTTGATTCCAAACTCCTCTTCTGCATAATAGTAACCATCATCATTTCTAAATCCAAATTCTTCTTTTATAGAGTAATAACCATCATCTTCTTCAAATCTATCACACGCAGCAGACGAGAAAATGTTTATATCAATATCTCAGTATCGTGGGACACTCCACCACTTAACGTATACATACATTTAATGGGTAGGTCTTAAAATTATTCTCTTGTAGGATAAGACACCTCATCATCTTTGATTCAAAAATCCTCTTCTACATAATAGTAACCATCTTAATTTCTAAATCCAAAATTTTATTTTGTAGAGTTATAACCATCATCTTCTTCAAATCTAACACACGCAGAGGAGAAAATGTCTAAATCAATATCCGCAGTATCATTGTCTAAAGTGATTATTCATGGAGGTATCCTTCGTACATAAATTAGTTTCCTTGTCCTTGATTCTAGAGATCTCTGTATCCAAGCTTCAATAACATTATGTGAAGTGTCACTATTAACTTCACTTTTGACTGAAATTTCACCTTTTGAAATTGGTTTGAATCCATATTAAAAAATTTATTGATAGAATAGACCCCATGACTATCATCAAAATATTCTTCTTCAGGGTCATTCCATACTTCTTTCACCCACGTGGCACTCATTCCTACATGTAAGGGTACATGTACACATATGTCATCTACTTGGAGTGTCACTTCTTCTTCTTCTTCTGAATTGAGAGTTTGATTACAATCCACAAACCATTCCAAGGCTAAGATAACATTATAAGAAGGATTCAAAGATACATTTTCTACCACTTCAAAATTTACTCGCTTCTTTATGCCCATGAAATTTACTTTGACATTTTTCAATGCTCCTAGTGGTTGTCTAGATGATCCATTTGTTAAGCCAATAAAGTACTTGGTGGGTTCTAAAGGAGGCCTACCTAGCCTCTCCCAAGTAGTCTTGGACATCATATTTATGTCCACACCAAGGTCAAGCAATACTCTAGTGATGGTGGTCTTGAATATATCAACATCCAAGTAGATGGTGGATTTCTACCATGTACGTTGGGTATGAAACACATTACTTTTCTTCCTATTCTATCCTACCTCAATTTTCCGGACATGAAAAGTCTTCTCCTCCTTATTCCAGTATTTGCTAAATTGTTTCAATTTTTCTACTAACCATGGTTGATTGTTAGTTTAGCTATTTATTTTAAAGCAAGAATCTCTTCCTCCACAAAATAGGTTTTCTCCTTTTCTTCCCGGGATTGTGCCTCTTGTACCAATGGCTTAATTTTCTCAATTTATTTCACATGGTAATCTCTTTAGGGTTCCATTCTTCTTCACTTAAATAACTCTCTTATTATGGTAATCTGATTATTTTCTTCTTTTTCGGTGCATCCTCATTTCTGTGGAACTTTTGGTAGTAACTATTGCTCTATATCTAGGTTCTTCAATTTTTATGCCTCCCTTTATTAATTTTCTTCTCGATAAATATTTTTATTCTTCCTTATTATATTCTTCTATTGGAATATTTCCATCTAGATGCTCTCACAACCTTATCTTTTTCTATTGTTTCCTCATCCCACAAAATTCTGGTATTATGTTGTACATGTTTATGAGCATCCTTCCCCAAAGCTTTTGACTTAGTTCCTCCACTTCTACAGAATTGTGTGGATTTTGGAAAATTGAATGTGTCATGGGATCTTTCATAAAAAAACCCATAAAGATTAGGTTCGGTGCATATTCTCGCTAGGTCTCCATCTTGACAAAACTTATAGTAGTTCATTGGTATCCTTTATTGATATCCAATTCCTTGATTGTATCTATATCCTTTGCAGTAGCCTCCATCATTATAGCCTTGGTAACCTCTTCCCCTTTAATAATTATCATAGCCTCCTCTATACCCTCCTCAATAACCACATCTATATCCTCCCCAAAAGCTACCTTTGAAGCCTCCGTGGTATCCTCCTTTGTTATATCCTTGGTAATTTTGATCATAATTATTTCCCGATAACCACCTCCAAATTGTGGTTTCCCTCCTTGCAGGTTTACGTCTTTGAGGTAAATTTATTGTTGGTTGTTTAGGTGGTGAGTTTGATGTAAGCATTTTTGTGCTATAGGGGAGGGTTGGCTGCTTTATACTTTTTCTTACAGCCATAACTCATCTAGTATTATAATATTTTAAATCTTCCAGCCTCTATAGAGGGGCAAGTGTGATGGTAATGGTTATATGAACCACATGCAGTGCAATACATTAGCTGATTTTTGGAGGAATTGCTTCTAACAAGGGACAAGTATCTTGGGTATGTTGGTCCCACAATATGCAAATGCAACACCAAGTTCTTTTTGATGTTGGGATGCTAATAGAAGATTCCCTCTAAGAGGAATGTTGTCTAACAACGATTACTTTTTACACTTTCCAAGTGAGGACATTCTATTCTACTATGCCCTTCCACACAACATACTTGTGCACCAAATCTTGGGTTTTAAGTGACTCATTAGTGGTGAACTATTCCTAAGTCCTTCATTTTTATAGAGTTCTTGTTGAAGTTTTAATTTTTCTAATTCAAGTTGTACTCTTTCTAGTTCTATTTTTATTGAGGTTTCTCCTTCTCTCCTCCATGGTTGTGATTCTAGTCTGATAGCCATTTCAATTACCTCCAAAAGTGTTTTGAATTATTTTACACCCAGTGTCCCGCCGATATAGGGAATAAGTCCTTGAAAGTGAACAATTGAATCTGATGTTTATCTATGAGGGGCTCCTCTAATTTCTTGGTAGTATTTTTAAATCGATGGCTAAATTATTTAATTGTTTCCTTCTCTCCTATACAAGGTCTCTCATCTTGCTCACCCCTTCTGATGGTGCTTATGGGAAATGGAATTCTGTCTAGACCTCTTTTTCATAACATCCCAATCTTTATTTCCTTGGGAATTTGTTTTCATGTACCACCTCAATGCATCTTTACTCAGAGTGCCAATGAATTCATTTAGCTTAACTACATTGTCTGTGATATTTATTTTCTTCCACTAGGTCTCTAACAAAAATAGATGTTCCGAACATCAATTAAGTCTGAATTAAAAGTGGAAATTTGACCTTTTATACCATCCTTCCAACTGGTTGAGAAGGTCTTTGCAGCTGATTAACTATCTATTCTTGTCTTGGTGTCACCTTTCTTGACTCAAGCTTTCGAGAATTTACTAAGTTACTCTTTCGTCCCTTGTCTCTTGTTAACTCAATATCAAAATACAATTCTCCTAGTAATTCTCTAAACTCTCTTACAATCTCTTGTCTCTTCTGACTCTCTTCTTACAATTTGTGATATATTTCTTCTAATATTTCTCCTTTTTCTATTTTTCTAATTGGTGTTTCAAGTGACACTTGGAATGGAGACCGTTACGGGGGGATCATATCCTTTTTCACTCATGTGGTGGTTGGGGGCACATCTCTAATTGGTGTCTTTTCATAACTATTCTTTTCTACACATATCTTCCTTCCTTTATTATTTCTAAATCTAAAATTATCCTCTAACCCTTCATCGCTTCTTTTTTATCATATTTTTTTCTCTATTTCTTCATCTTTCTACTCTACTTCTCCATCAAATTTTCCTTCCTTCTTCTCTGTTATACTTATATTTTCTCTAAATTATTAAACTAACTATTCTATCTCGTTAACCCTTTCTTCTTCCTCTCCTTTTTCTTTGATCAATAAAGGACCTTTTATTCATCCTTCCTCCCAATTATCCTCTCCTACTACTTTCTTGAATGCGGCTCTAAATGTCCTACTAATCATTACAACTCGGACATAAAAATAGTTGTTCTAGATATTGATTGTTGAATATGATTATCTATAGATATTCTTATTATTGTATTTTTTGGAGTAACTATATCAAGTTGGTCTCCACATGGGGCGGTATTATATCTGTACTTTGTACGTCCACCTCCCTTTCTTGGGTAGCCATTTGTTGGCCTCTACTTGAAGTGGGTGTTTCTCTATGTTTCCTATCTTCTAGGGTTTATTCAACTTATCCTTCCTCTCCTTTATCTTTTTGTTATTTCTTCTCTTTCCAATATCTATTTTTTTATATCCTATTATCTAACGCATTCTTCTCTATGGATAACCTTGCTCTCTCTTCCATCCTCCTCATTTTAGTTATATTTTCTTCAATTCTAACTCTCCTTAATTTTCTTAATATCCTCTCTACCATTTTTTTTTCCTTTCTCTTTTCCTCATGTCATCCTATTTCTGCCACCACAACCAACAACCCATTAATCCTGATAACTTATGTCTCTTGGATTGACCCCCTTTATGTGCATCATCTATTGGTGGTTGTAAGTTTTTTATCAAGCCTTTTTGATCTTCAAAATATTAGTTAAGAATGGAAAAAAAATGAGAAATCATCCTCTTGATCCACTTAAATCTTCTCCTTTCTTGTAATAAAAATTGGTCCACCCTTGCATGGCCCAAGTAATTATATATGAGTCTAGGGTAGTCTCATACTAGTGATCAATAGCCTTTGTCCAAGGTTTTTCTAAGTGATTAACAATAGATAAATTTGCTGGAGTCCACATTAAAGGTTCTCTCAAATGTAATCTAGAACATTATGTTCTTTTAACGTGAGTTAATTAGGACACAAAAGGTGAGGAAATTGTGACCAAAATTCTTCTCCGTACTCTCCAAGAACTTTTGATTCTACTTTTTGTAAGAATTTTTCAATCTTTGGGCTTCTCCTTTCACAAACTTCTGAATATTTACTTCCCACCAATCTTCTATCTCTGTCAGTGAAGGTTTTGAATATCTAGGTGGTGATATTTTATATGACATCTACTTAACAAAAGGATACTGTTGATGCAAAATCACAGCACCCCTGGATGTTGATGAGATTTCTAGGTTGATCACTCTAGCATCCAGTGTGATTGCACAACATTGAAACCTTTCTCCAAGTGTGGGACTTGCAGAAATGAGAAATGAATCTCCAGAGAAGGTGGTTCCTGCTCCTAAACTACTCCGCCACAAGCTATACCAGGTGCGAGCAAGCTAATCTAAACCTAATATAACCATGCCAAGGAGACAAAGAGAGAGAGAAAAGGGAAAAAACAAAAGACTACACTAAAATGGTGATACACCGAGAGAAGGAGAATGTTGAACACCTTTCAAAACTAGCATGGAACAAGGAGAGGTGAGAAATGGGAAGGATGGACAGATGCATCATAGGCCCAAAGATAGATTTCACAGAAAATGTCCCAAAACTCCATGAACATAGCTCCAAACCTGCATTAAACATTCAAACTTGCACAAATACCTACAACGAAGAGAGGCAAGAAGAAAACAAGCAAAAATGAGCAAGGATGGACAGATGCATCACAAAACATGTTTTTGTTGCTCCAAAGTTTGCATGAACATCATTTCAATAGTAAAAGGCAAAAATGCCATTACGAGCAGCGGTGGAGGAGGTTCAAACTCCATTTTCAACCCTAGAGAAGAAAAGAAGGGAGGGCAGAGCAGAAAAGATGAACCACACTTAATCATTGAGCCAAATCTAGCTTTTACATTGCATGGGTCGAGCCCATGAGAGAGAAAACATACAAAAAATGTGGGAGCCCATTCCTTATTAACTACAAATGCATTAAATCAGCATGGAGGACCTTACAAACCCATACCCTGTCATTTTGACCAAATGGGAGGAGAGTGCGACCCATTCTGTATTAAATTTAGTCACTTTGAAATGTCACTTCGGCCATGAACACGTACTTAAACATTTGAATTTTTCTCTCCAAATTGAACCAAAATTAGAGATTGACCATGGAATCGTGTAGAGAATTTTGCCATATTTCCATTGATATAAAGAACGTGTAAATCCGAGCTCGGATCAAAATATATGAAGGTCTGAAGTTTTAGGGAAAAACAACCCAAAAAATGGATTTCAAATTTTTCCCACGCTCTGCCACTGGATGACACATGTTAGGTGCTGATTGATGAGGAATTCTCTCTCCTCCACCTTTCCACGGGTTCCCCTTTGAAATTTTGATGTTTTTCTCACTTTGGAGAATGTTCCATTTTTCCCCACGTCCCCGCCACTTGGAACATGTGGCATACTTTGGTTAGAGGACGGGGCGCAGGGTCATTCCTTGTCCTTTAATTTTTGGGCCCAAGACTTTTTCAAATTTTTCCAAGTCCTCCCCAAGCTCCGCACTTCCTGCTCTTTAGGACACGTGGCATTTCTGATTCATCCACGGGCATCTCGAATTTTCACGTCCCGCGCGTATTTTTGGCCCGGATGTCCCAAACCGTCTGGGAAAAATTTCTCCGATTCACCCGATTCGGGTTTCCTGTCCCTCTTTACATTGAAGACACGTGGCAAGATTTTATGGGCTCTCGGCTCCTACGGTTCTTCGCGTCCCCACGTGTACTTTTGGTCCAGATGTCCCAAACGAAATTTCTCTTGTTTCAGCCAAACCGACCGATCCGCGCCTTCCGCTTACTTTTGTCCCAACTATCCCGGACTCTATAAAATAAGACTTAGCTGATTTTCTTCATTCCTTCGGCCGATTCGGATTTTCGAGTCCTGCGCGTCCCGATGGCCCAGATGTCCCTTTCCTGCGTGGACCACCTGGAAGCTTTTTGGCTGGTTCACGCCCGACGCGTCCCAATGTCCCAGAAGGACCGCTGGACTTGGACTTAGTCGATTTTCTTGATTTTTTTCTGCCCCAAGCTTGTTTTTTGCATTTCTTCCATTTTCTCGACCTGTTGGATTTTCTTCTTAGACAGGAGAGTTAGAGAGAAACCGAGGGGGCCCCAAAACATGATTTTAGGCCTTGAATCATTCTACTTGCTGGGACTGACAATTTGATGCATTTTATCAAAAATTACCTTGGAGGGGAATTTTTGACAACATTTTTTACGACTCAATGGGGTCATCTCGCACTGCTAGATGAATGATCGTAGCTCAAGCAATCCATTGGGCATGGAGTCATGAGTAGTAGCTGAAAACTGATCTCAACTTTGAAAACTTCCTCTCAACCACTTGAATCCCATTGGACATGGAGCCGTTCCTCATTGAAATGCCATCTAAATGGACTGTGCAAGAGCAAAACTAGCACCAAAAAAATCTATGTACAAAACTAAAATCATACATGCTCCAAATGAAACATGCAGAGTGTGCACAAGCACTTCTTCTACTAAAAGAAAACCTACCTACTCTACTTTAATGGAAGCAAAAGCAAGCTAAACAAACCCTGCAATTGGTTGTGAGAAATAGCTTCCCTTTCTCAAAAGTGGCAGCCATGCAATTGATTTGGAGCTGATCATGGCTGTTAGGATGAGTGGAAAATCAACAAGAAGTTGGTCTTCCACCCAAATCATCAAGGTATCAGCTGAAGGAAAATTCAATACCTCTTTTAGTTGCTCTGCATTTGGATTGAAGAGGTATGACAGCTGATCCTTGGTACTTTGTAGCTCATCCTCATGCTCAGAAGCAAGCATGACTGGTTGTGACTTCTCCTTTGCCTCCAATGAAGCCAAATACCTGATTAGGCAAGGTCTGATCCATTTGATATGCCCATAGCTCTGATTTTCAACTCCAAAAATGGAGTCTTCTTGTAGACCCTCTTGAATGGATGGTGTGGAAGCAATGGTAGGACCCTTCTTCCCTTTTTCTTCCTCCAATGAAGAACATGAAAGATTTAAATCTTCCAATCTTGATTCCAAAGAGCTGCTATAAGATGCAGGTTGCTGCAAATGAATGTTCTCCTTCATGACAGTAGACTCAAGTGTTTGGAATGTGGATGATGAAAGAGAGAATGGTGGAAACTCAACTGGTTCTTCTCCATCAAAACAGTCCTCCAAATTTGATAGATAAACTACCTCATGGCTGTCCTGTTGCAAATGCTCCACTTCCTCCATGGTGTCTTCTTGATTTGTAACTTGACCACCATGGTTTCTTTCACCCTCTAATATTGAGTTTGAGAGATCAAACTCCCCTTCAAGATCTTAGAACTTGAGAGAGGTGAAGTAGAAGGAAGAACTGAAGGTTCTCCTGTAGCCTGCTTTGTGCTCAAAGCCCTTGGATCTGCAATTTTCTCCTCCACAACTAGAATGTGCTCCTCTTCTTTTGGATCTGGAGCAGCTTCTCCTTCCTCCAATGTTTGAAGAAAATCTTGCTCTTGATTGAACTCTTCCTCCAGCATGAAGTTTGTCAAGTCAAACTCTTCAATCTGCTGCTCTAGAGGACAAGTTGGGACTGCAAGAACTTCTTCTTCTGCTGCAACAAAATCAGTCCTGACCACCATTTGTTCTCCAACTCCCATCTCTTCTGAAGGCTTAACCATCAAGGGGATCTTTGTCATCCCAAATTTGGCAGCCCAAACCCTCAAGTTGTCTATCATTTCTTTTCTTCTTGGCTCTTCCTCTTGCTATCCTTGATGACTGATTTTTGCAATTTCTTCTTCCCCACATGGAATTGGGAATGCAAGAGGAGGGATGGGTTGTAACTTAATTGATTTGGCAATTTTTTGTGGTGGTGGAGGTGGAAACTCTTGTTTCTTTGGAGGAGGGGGTATTTCTGTTAGCTCTTGTGGAGGGGATGACTGTTTGGAAGGAAAAAGGAAGGAAGAATTGAGGTGTGGTGAAGACTGAGAGGTGGAGACATGGGATCAACATTTGGGACAGTAGATGGGGAGTTTAAAACTTGACACTGCCGAGATAAATCAGATTGGGAAAGAGAAAAAGGAAAGACATGAGATGGCGTGCTTACCCATTAACAAGGTTGCTGAATACTCCTCTCATACACCTCTATTTCTCCAATCCACTTTGCAAGCAATGGCAGCATTTTCATCATGAACTCCAGCTTCTCCCGAGGGCTAAAATGTCTTGTGAAAAGGGCCTCCCCATGGACAAGGAGTCCTGTAACAAATTCTCAAAGCTCTCATTTGAGTTGTTACTCTGACTGCACCATCTCTAGCTCCATCTTTTGGATTTTCTCCAACATACTAGCATCTTGCATCGATTATCTTCATTATATGCATACTCTTGCTCTTGGAAAGCTCCATAGCCAAACTAATTTTGGCATTTCTACTCATATGGGTATGTATGCTGATTTGGAGGATTTAAAAAACATGTTGGAGGTGGGAAACATTGCTGCTGTTGTTAAAAGTGGGAATTCCATGATGGAAATGAAGTCATGATTGCACAACTTCATGGAATGGAAAAGAATGAAAGAGATGGAAAGAAGGATGGATGGGAATGGATGAAAAACAGGTCTGCAACTTCAGAAATGGGTTGCTGATCAGATGGAGTCACCAGATGTGTTTGCAAGTGCCTCCAAAGGATGAAATCTTCACAGGAACACACCAACCTACAAAATATGAAGTGGAAGACCTCTCAGGTCCCACCGGGAGTGCCAAAACTATTGATGCAAAATCACAGCACCCCTGGATGTTGATCAGATTTCTAGGTTGATCACTCTAGCATCCAGTGTGATTACACAACATTGAAACCTTTCTCCAAGTGTGGGACTTGTAGAAATGAGAAAGGAATCTCCAGAGAAGGATGGTTCCTGCTCCTAAACTACCTGCCACAAGCTATTCCAGTGCAGGCAAGCTACTCTAAACCTAATCTAACCATGCCAAGGAGAGAGAGAGAGAGAAAAGGGAAAATAACAAAATCCTACACTAAAACGCTGATACACCAGAGAAGGAGAATGTTGAACACCTTTCAAAACTAGCATGGAACAAGGAGAGGTGAGCAATGGGAAGGATGGACAGATGCATCACAGGCCCAAAGATAGATTTCACACAGAAAATGTCCCAAAACTCCATGAACACAGCTCCAAACCTATAATGAACATTCAAACTTGCACAAATACCTGCAATGAAGAGAGGAAAGAAGAAAACAAGCAAAAAACAAGCAAGGATGGACAGATGCATCACAAAACACGTTTTTGTTGCTCAGAAGTTTGCACAGAACATCATTTCAATAGTAAAAGGCAAAAATGCCATTATAGAGCAGGGAGGAGGTTCAAACTCCATTTTCAACCCTAGAGAAGAAAAGAAGGGAGGGAAGAGCAGAAAAGATGAACCACACTTAATCATTGAGCCAAATCTGGCTTTTACATTGCATGGGTCGAGCCCATGAGAGAGAAAATGTAAAAAAAATGTGGGAGCCCATTCCTTATTGACTACAAATGCATTAAATCAGCATGGAGGACCTTACAAACCCATACCCTATCATTTTGACCAAATGGGAGGAGAGTGCGACCCATTCTGTATTAAATTTGGTCGCTAAAATGTCACTTCTGGCCATGAACACGTACCAGAAACGTATTTGAATTTTCTCTCTCCAAACTAAACCAAAATTAGTTATTGACCATGAAATCATGTAGATAATTTCTCCAGATTTCCATTGATATAAAGAACATGCAAATCCGAGCTCGGATCAAAATATATGAAGGTCTGAAGTTTTAGGGCAAAACAACCCAAAAAATGGATTTCAAATTTTTCCCGCGCTATGCCACCTTAATGACACGTGTCAGGCGCTGATTGGATGAGCAATTCTCTCTCCTCCACCTTTTCGCGGGTTCCCCTTTGAAATTTTGACATTTTTATCACTTTGGAGAATTTTCCATTTTTCCCCACGTCCACGCCACTTGGGACACGTGGCATGCTTTGGTTAGAGGACGGGGCGCGGTGTCATTCCTTGTCTTTTAATTTTTTGGGCCCAAGACTTTTGCAAATTTTTCAAAGTCCTCCCCAAGCTCCACACTTCCCTACTCCTTAGAACATGTGGCGTTTCTTGATTCATCCGCGGGCCTCCCAGATTTTCGCGTCCCTCACGTATTTTTGGCCCGGATGTCCCAAACCATCTGGGACAAATTTCTCCGATCCACCCGATTCGGGTTTCCCTATCCCTCTTTGCGTTGAAGACACGTGGCAAGATTTTATTGGCTCTTAGCTCCTTTATTTCTTCACATCCCACACGTACTTTTGGCCCAGATGTCCCAAACAAAAGTTCTCTTGTTTCGGACAAACCGGCCGATCCGCGCCTTTCGCGTACTTTTGTCCCAACTATCCCGGACTCTGCGAAATAAGACTTAGCCGGTTTTCTTCATTCCTTCGGCTGATTCAGATTTTCGCATCCTACGCGTTCCGATGGCCTAGATGTCCCTTTGCTACGCAGACCGCCTGGAGGCTTTTTGGCTGGTTCGTGCCCCAATGTCCCAACTTTCCTTAGGACTTGCTGGACTAGGACTTAGCTAATTTTCTTGATTTTTTTCTACTGCCCCAAGCTTGTTTTTGCATTTCTTCCATTTTCTCGACTTGTTGGATTTTCTTCTTGGACAGGAGAGTTAGAGAGAAACCGAGGGGGCCCCCAAAACATGATTTCAGGCCTTGAATCATTCTACTTGCCTGGGACTGACAATCGATGCATGTTATCAAAAATTACCTTGGGTGGGAATTTTTGACAACAATTTTTACGACTCAAATGGGGTCATCTACTTGCTATATGAATGATCGTAGCAGTTCAAGCAATCCATTGGGCATGGAGTCATGTGTAGTAGCCTGAAAACTAATCTGAACTTTGAAAACTTCCCTCTGAACCACTTGAATTCCACTGGACATGGAGCCGTTCCTCATTGAAATGCCACTAAAATGGACTGTGCAAGAGCAAAACCAGCACCACAAAAACTATGTACAGAACTAAAAATCATACATGCTCCAAATGAAACATGCAGAGTGTGCACAAGCACTTCTTCTACTAAAAGAAAACCTACCTACTCTACTTTAACTAGAAGCGAAGGCAAGCTAAACAAACCCTGCAATTGGTTGTGAGAAATAGCTTCCCTTTCTCAAAAGTGGCAGCCATGCAATTGATTTGGAGCTGATCATGGCTGTTAGGATGAGTGGAAAATCAACAAGAAGCTGGTCTTCCACCCAAATCATCAAGGTATCAGCTGAAGGCAAATTCAATACCTCTTTTAGTTGCTCTGCATTTGGATTGAAGAGGTATGACAGCTGATCCTTGGAACTTTATAGCTCATCCTCATGCTCAGAAGCAAGCATGACTGGTTGTGACTTCTCCTTTGGCTCCAATGAAGCCAAATACCTAATTGGGCAAGGTCTGATCCATTTGATATGCCCATAGCTCTGATTTTCAACTCCAAAAATGGAGTCTTCTTGTAGACCCTCTTGAATGGATGGTGTGGAAGCAATGGTAGGACCCTTCTTCCCTTTTTCTTCCTCCAATGAAGAACATGAAAGATTTAAATCTTCTAATCTTGATTCCAAAGAGCTGCTATAAGATGTAGGCTACTGCAAATGAATGTTCTCCTTCATGACAGCAGACTCAAGTGTTTGGAATGTGGATGATGAAAGAGAGAATGGTGGAAACTCAACCGGTTCTTCTCCATCAAAACAATCCTCCAAATCTGACAGATAAACTACCTCATGGCTGTCCTGCTGCAAATGCTCCTCTTCTTCCATGGTGTCTTCTTGATTTGTAACTTGACCACCATGGTTTCTTTCACCCTCTAATATTGAGTTTGAGAGATCAAACTCCTCTTCAGTACTAGAACTTGAGAGAGGTGAAGTAGAAGGAAGAACTAAAGGTTCTCCTGTAGCCTGCTTTGTGCTCAAAGCCCTTGGATCTGTAATTTTCTCCTCCACAACTAGAATGTGCTCCTCTTCTTTTGGATCTGGAGTAGCTTCTCCTTCCTCCAATGTTTGAAGACAATCTTGCTCTTGGTTGAACTCTTCCTCTAGCATGAAGTTTTTCAAGTCAAACTCTTCAATCTGCTACTCTAGAGGACAAGTTAGGACTGCAAGAACTTCTTCTTCTGCTGCAACAAAATCAGTCCTGAACACCATTTGTTCTCCAACTACCATCTCTTCTGAAGGCTTAACCATCAAGGGGATCTTTTCATCCCAAATTTGGCAGCCCAAACCCTCAAGTTGTCTATCATTTCTTTTCTTCTTGGCTCTTCCTCTTGCTGTCCTTGATGACTGATTTTTGCATTTTCTTCTTCCCACATGGAAATTGGAATGCAAGAGGAGGGATGGGTTGTAACTTAATTGATTTGGAATTTTTTTGTTGTGGTGGAGGTGGAAACTCTTGTTTCTTTGGAGGAGGGGGTATTTATGTTAGCTCTTGTGGAGGGGATGACTGTTTGGAAGGAAAAAGGAAGGAAGAATTGAGGTGTGGTGGAAGACTGAGAGGTGGAGACATGGGATCAACATTTGGGACAACAGATGGGAGTTTAAAACTTGACACTGCTGAGATAAATCAGATTGGGAAAGAGAAAAAGGAAAGGCATGAGATGGCGTGCTTACCCATTGACAAGGTTGCTGAATACTCCTCTCATACACCTCTATTTCTCCAATCCACTTTGTAAGCAATGGCAACGTTTTCATCATGAAGTCCAGCTTCTCTTGAGGGCTGAAATGTCTTGGAAAAGGGCCTGCCCATGGACAAGGAGTCCTGTAACCAATTCTGAAATCTCTCATTTGAGCTGTTGCTCTGGACTGCACCATCTCTACCTCCATCTTTTGGATTTTCTCCAATAGACCAGCATCTTGCATCTGATTGTCTTCATTATATACATACTCTTGCTCTTGGAAAGCTCCATAGCCAAACTAATTTTGGCATTTCTACTCATATGGGTATGTATGCTGATCTTGAATTTGTTCAAAATGCTGATTTGGAGGATTTAAAAAACATGTTGGAGGTGGGAAACATTGCTGTTGTTGTTGAAAGTGGGAATTCCATGATGGAAATGAAGTCATGATTGCACAACTTCATGGAATGCAAAAGAATGAAAGAGATGGAAAGAAGGATGGATGGGAATGGATGAAAAATAGATCTGCAACTTTAGAAATGGGTTGCTGATCAGATGGACTCGCCAGATGTGTTTACAAGTGCCTCCAAAGGCTGAAATTTTCACAGGAACACACCAACCTATAAAATATGAAGTGGAAGACCTCTAAGGTCCCATCGGGCATGCCAAAACTGTTGATGCAAAATCACAGCACCCCTAGATGTTGATCAGATTTCTAGGTTGATCACTCTAGCATCCAGTGTGATTGCACAACATTGAAACCTTTCTCCAAGTGTGGGACTTGCAGAAATGAGAAAGGAATCTCCAGAGAAGGCTGGTTCCTACTCCTAAACTACCTGCCACAAGCTATTCTAGTGCAGGCAAGCTAATCTAAACCTAATCTAACCATGCCAAGGAGACAGAGAGAGAGAGAAAAGGGAAAACAACAAAAGCCTACACTAAAACGGTGATACACCAGAGAAGGAGAATGTTGAACATCTATCAAAACTGCCATGGAACAAGGAGAGGTGAGCAATGGGAAGGATGGACAGATGCATCACAGGCCCAAGGATAGATTTCACACAGAAAATGTCCCAAAACTCCATGAACACAGCTCCAAACCTGCAATGAACATTCAAACTTGCACAAATACCTGCAATGAAGAGAGGCAAGAAGAAAACAAGCAAAAATGAGCAAGGATGGACAAATGCATCACAAAACACGTTTTTGTTGCTCCAGAAGTTTGCACAGAACATCATTTCAATAGTAAAAGGCAAAAAACACCATTACAGAGTAGTGGAGGAGGTTCAAACTCCATTTTCAACCCTAGAGAATAAAATAAGGGAGGGCAGAGCAGAAAAGATGAACCACACTTAATCATTGAGCCAAATCTGGCTTTTACATTACATGGGTCGAGCCCATGAGAGAGAAAACATACAAAAACATGGGAGCCCATTCCTCATTGACTGTAAATGCATTAAATCAGCATGGAGGACCTTACAAACCCATACCCTGTCATTTTGACCAAATGGGAGGAGAGTGCGACCCATTCTGTATTAAATTTGGTCGCTGAAATGTCACTTCTGGCCATGAACACGTACCAGAAATGTTTTTGAATTTTCTCTCTCCAAACTGAACCAAAATTAGAGATTGACCATGGAATCATGTAGAGAATTTCTCTAGATTTTGATTGATATAAAGAACATGCAAATCCGAGCTCTAGATCAAAAGATATGAGGGTCTAAAGTTTTAGGGCAAAACGACCCAAAAAAGGATTTCAAATTTTTGACGTGCTCTGCCACCTGAATGACACGTGTCAGGCGCTGATTGGATGAGGAATTCTCTCTCCTCCACCTTTCCGTGGGTTCCCCTTTGAAATTTTGACATTTTTATCACTTTGGAGAATTTTCCATTTTTCCCGCATCCCCGCCACTTGGGACACGTGGCATGCTTTGGTTAGAGGATGGGGCACGGGGTCATTCCTTGTCTTTTAATTTTTTGGGCCCAAGACTTTTGCCAATTTTTCCAAGTCCTCCCCAATCTCCACACTTCCCTGCTCCTTAGGACACGTGGCATTTCCTAATTCATCCGCGGGCCTCCTAGCTTTTCACGTCTCATGCGTATTTTTGGCCCAGATGTCCCAAACCGTATGGGACAAATTTCTCTGATCCACTCGATTCGGGCTTCCCTGTCCCTCTTTGCGGTGAAGACACGTGGTAAGATTTGATTGGCTCTCGGCTCCTTCAGTTCTTCACATCCCACATGTACTTTTGGCCCATATGCCCCAAATGAAAGTTCTCTTGTTTCGGCCAAACTGGCCGATCCACGCCTTCCGCGTACTTTTGTCCCAACTGTCCCGGACTCTGCGAAATAATACTTAGCCAATTTTCTTCATTCCTTGGGCTGATTCAGCTTTTCGCATCCCATGCGTCCCGATGGCCTGGATGTCCTTTTTTATCGCGACACGCCTAGAGGCTTTTCGGCTGGTTCGTGGCCTGATGTCCCAACTGTCCCAAGGACTGCGTGGACTAGCACTTAGCCGATTTTCTTGATTTTTTCTACCCCAAGCTTGTTTTTTGCATTTCTTCCATTTTCTCAACCTTTTGAGATTTTCTTCTTGGACAGGAGAGTTAGAGAGAAACTGAGGGGGCCCCCAAAACATGATTTCAGGCCTTGAATCATTCTACTTGCCCGGGTGACATAATTTGATGCATGTTATCAAAAATTACCTGGGGAATTTTGACAACAGATACTGAGCTCGACACCAAATTTTGAACTAAAACCCCAAAATTAGTGTGGATCTAGGTCATTTGACCTTCATTAAGGATGTACATTGGAAAAGTAAATGGATATAAACTAGAACACAAATAGAAATCGATAATAGAATTCATCCCAAACTACACTCTTTATTTATTTATTATAAATCATTAAATTGGTATCAAATACATTCATAGCCTTATCATTATATCTCATATAATTCACTCCTAATATAATTCTCTCAATATGGAACTCAGATATTATATTCTTGTGATGTGCCCATATACAATGGATTAATTACAATAAATATAGAAAATGTAAAATATCCAAAAGTCACTTCTTTTTATTTGCACCTCTGTCAGCTTCTATCACATACTAGTTCGATATAACTTCAATCCATGGCATCATATTGACTTCTGCGGCTACATAGAGTATAATTTGTCTTTTTCCCATATTCCACAACTTTATAGTCTTCTACGGATTTCTTTAGTTAAACTTGGCTTCTTCCTTTATTTGTGGATTTGTTCCTTGACTCGCAACTTTCCTCTTTTCCCTCGTGGCTTGACCCAAATTTTCATAGTTATTTACTGATGTCGGAGGATTTATTCTTATGTGCACAACTTATCCAAAATTTGATGAAGAACCTTGTCAACAAAAAATAAACCTTATGCAGATGTATGAGTTGGACTAATATCGATCCCTCATATCCATTTCATTAAAATATGTATACTAAGTATACGATGCTTTCCTTAGTCCTTTAAGGAAATTTAAGTGTTATAGTCTAAAGTTACTATCTAGGTATCTGTTATGGAATACCCATCTGAAATCATGCAGCTTTAGATCTAGGTGAAATCTGGACAATGCAATCAGCAACTTGTGTTACCTTGGCCAAGGTTTTAAGTCATGTTTTCCATGCTTAATTCCATGATGGCATAATCATCATTTGGAATTTTTCTTTCACCCTAACTCTTGAAAATCTATTATCTAGATTAGGACTAGATTGTGAAGTGTTAATAATTTATAAGTTACATACAAGGTACCTATTTAGATCAACCTGCATGGGTAAGTCCCAAAATGTCAGCTTAGGATGACTAAGGGAGAGTGAGCATCTCCATAATTATTTTCATCATTACGGGTCACTCTCTTTCCCGTAGTCATCATAAGATGACATTGGGACTTAACCATGTGGCACTATCTGCATTTATACCTAGGACAATACTTACATCTTAGTGCATTATGACCTTCTCATTTAGAGGAGCTTGATGAGATAACTCGACATAACAGCTACCCCATTGTAACCAAATAATGACCTTAGTCATTAAGTAGTTACAACATGGCAACAACCATGTCGAGTAGGCTTGTAGAGTTTCACTAAATGGGAACGTCATATCTTATGGTTATTAAGGTTATTCGAATAAGTTATGAAATATCAATTCTCAAGTTTTAGAGAAATTCTAGCTACTATGGAATTAAAACCTACAGAGATAAGCAAAGGTTTCATGCATTCCAATGGAATTCTTAGAGACATTCCATCATGATCATTACACTTTCCAGTTGCATATTTAATTCAACATTACGCATTAAATCCCTTGTTCATATTTTAGTTATTAACACTAGTAATGCATAATGCCAAGAGTGGTACTTATATCATAATTTATTCCTTTTTCTCAAATAAAGTGCCAAGTATATTATTAAACTTAATAGAATTAATTCCAAAAAATTTCAACAATATATATTTTAATTACAGACTTTATTCTTTTAAAATCACATCCATGTAATTCACTCTATTCATCATGATTTCAATACAATATGTATTCTCAAGAATAATTATTTATTAATGAATTACAAAATACCTTTTTGTCATTAATATCTCAACGAAATATAAATTTTACTTCTTAGTAAAATACAATACAATTAATGGTATCTCTCAATTTATTACACCATCATCAAAATATAATACTAATACATGTCCACAACTGATTATCAAAATAATCACATCTTGTTTCAAGCATCATGTCTTTCTAAAATACAATTAATGTAGACAAATTCTAAACAAACTTGATATATTGCAAATAATATGAACTCCAAAAGAAAATAGATCTCCTTCTTCATTATTCAATAATCAATTACAATTTTTCCTAAATAGGAAAACAACTCCCAACTTGAGTTTCCAAGCAAACCCTAACTAACTTTGACTATATCTACTCTAGGTGGTGAAATTTACTATTTTTAGTAGTTTACTAGAACTTGCTATCCTTAGTAAGTTTGCATGCTTATTTGTACAGGCAAAAACATTTCCACACATATCCTAAATTCCTAAATTAGAGGAATTTCCAAATTTCTAACTAATAATGAAGCTAATAGACTAAAATTAACTAATGCCCAAAAATAGGAAAAAATCGAGCTACAACTTAAATCCTAATTTTCGGCCTCAAGAAGGCAGATTTAGGGCCCAAAAATGTGCCTAAACTTTCCCCAACATGTAGGGAAGGTTTCCAGTGTGTTTATCTCATCGAAATATGGGGTTTAAAAAAAATGGACTCAAACAGACACCCAGAACTCAAGTTATGACCTTGTCAAGTTCCTGCTAATTTTGGCGCATCAAAAATTCTTTTCATCTTTTCACAAAAAGCACAAATTTATAGATTTCATCAAAAGACATAGTAGTGATAAAAGGTGTAAGTTACATCTTCCTTTATAATCAACTTTCAATGTTAATTACTTGTATGGAAAAGATTCCATTGTACATGGTCAATTCCAACCGAAATGGCATGATAAGATCTATTTCTCCCATAATATCTTACACCAATTAATATTTGGATATAGGAAATACTGAATTAACTCATAATCACATAAATGACCTAAAAGGAATTAATTCATATTTATAATATTTCAAAAAGGCATTTTTCATACACATAGATGCTCACTTCATTTAATTCTAACTAAATAGAAATATAATTACAAGTATTGAATTTCATAACATATTAATGACAATCAATCAATTCCAACATATATTAATGAGGGTAATAGCTATATCCATATTAGTTAACTTCATAGTATCAAAATACTATCATATCATATAAATACAAACATCTTATGTAACATTCAAACATTGTTTATACACACCAAAAAATACTAGCATTGAATGGTATTAATTCATTCTAAATAATACAAGCATCATTATCACTTTCTTGTCATTATAAGGTATTAAAAATATTCATGCTTTACAACCAATTGTATTTCAATGGTTGTATGAATAGTGTCTAATCTAAATAATGTAACAATAAAACTTAGTTAAAAGTTTGTTTTAGATTCTTTCATCTTGACTTAAATATCATAACCTTACTAATAGTTCCTTGATCAATAATAGATCATCATTATCTCAGATTACAAATTCCAAAGGATCACCAAGAAGAAAAATATGGAATCATTAACTAAAAAATATTACAGGTGATGTTAGTATAACATAAAAAAAACCTAAGAGTAAAAAAATTTGGCCACGATATGATGAAATATATTACCTTAAAAATTATGAAAGTAGATAGTTACTTTCAAAGCAAGCAGACTTATACTACAAGGTCGATATCTCAGTCATATATACCCAATCATAAACATGTCAAGTCTGGGGAAACATAACTATATCACCCATGCAAAAATTCCACAAACCAAAAATCCATGAACCTTTCCCAAAATGGAATCAATCACGGTCGGAATAGTAGATAAAGAGACTGTAAAAATCAATAAATGAAAAAGTCTAAAATTGATAATAAATTCATTCTAAATGTACATTAAATATGGCATGATTTGATGAACCAAAATGAGAACTCCAAACTTTTAAGACAACCGAGGGATTACACATCACAAGGTAGAGGCCCATCCAAGAGCCAAGATTCATACAAAGAATAAGAGCAACACCTTGACCCATTTCAACCCAACAGAACTCAAATAATAATGATGATGCTCAAGTCTAAAAACCAAGAAAACGTACACTTGAATCTTCAAGGTTTGACTCCCAATATCAAATGAGTATCATTTTTATAAATATCAAAACCGTATATATGTATATAAAACAAACATAGTCACTAATAACACTAAAATCGACCATCGATAAAAATGCAAGTAACAAACACAATAAATTACTTTTGTATTTTGGAGGGTATTCCAACCCAAACCTAAGCCTTATAACATCATCCATGATAAACAAAAAAATTGTTATTGCATAAAGGGTTTGATATTCCCGATATAACTTTAATATAACAACCCAAACCACGAGTTCGAAAAATATACAAGCCATTGTATTTTTATGATTTAACATATATGAATGGAAAATACATCTCCCAGGTAATATCTATAAATTTTTCCATACTACAGTGTTTCAATATTACATTAAGTAACCAAAATCATTCATTTTGGGGTCATAGACATGATAACATAGATATTATTCAAGAAACCAAAACCCAAGTTAAGAAAATATCTTTCAAAACTTAAATAAGAGTTTTATATACCCAAATAACCAGTAGAGCAATTTATTAAATCAAAGATAGAGCATATCATTCTTGGAAGTGCTTCTCTTTCCTTTTCTTTCTTCTCCACATTATCCTTTGCAAGTTTTAATCCAAAACCAACTCCGTAGAAAACAATAATATCCCAAATTTCCTCATACTTATTTATCAACCTCTGCCATTTATATTTCCCAAAAATTCCTCACTCACAATTACTGAGTTTAACATGCAAGTTCGAGTAAAGGCTAAGTAAAAAAATAGGGATAAAAATAACATGCATGGATCCATGAGCCTTCCAAAAAAAATAAAAAAATGAAACAACTATTCCATCCTTCCTCCCCAAAAAATCACTTGTGCATTCCCCAAAGTGATGGAGGGGAGTTTTAAGAAGAAATTAATGCATGAAAGGACACTCGAGTTCTTGCCACCTTTTCTGCCACTAACTTGAGATTTTAAATTTATCATTTCAAAATAACCATTAGTTCCATCCCCTAATTTAAATATAGTTATAGATAGAAGGACTTCCAAGTTGCTCCTCGATATTAAACAATTGGCGGTGCTATGTAATTGCACCTTTCATTAATATCGAACAACCGTATGACAGAGAACGTGGGGTGGATTCTGAATGAAACCTAGGTTAAGCTTAGTGTAGGTTAGGTTAAAATAATATAACCAACTTGAACATGCATCGAGGCCCTCTTTCAATTAAATTAAGTTATTCCATAAACATAAGTCTCCATTGAAATCATGTCGTGGATTTAGGTGTAAGACCTAAGCTTTAACATTTCGAACTATCAACAAAGGTATTCACATTTAAGTCCTTTAACTTAAATACCACAAATTTATTAATATAATCCTATATCAATGTAGCACCTATTAACCTTAGCTATTTGTATACTAGGTTCCTTATACAATTTGGGTCTAGGCTTAGCAAATATAATATCATTAGAGCCTTTTAAACTTAAGCAAGGTATTAAAAATATTATCAAGTAGACCCCATTAATATTATGTCCTTTGGACATGAGCTTGTAACCATAAAAAAAATTAACTCATATGTCGGACCCATATTTCACTAAGACCATGTTTTGGTTTAAGCAAAATAAAAGTAATCAATTTCATACTTCCCTATAACATATATCGATCCATTATTTCCTACACCTTAACTATTGTGAAATCATTTCAGCTTTGGTACCAAGGTCATGCTGAAAAATTACCAGAAGTCCCAGGATTAACAAGAATGATAATCAAGTACTTGATTAAGATTCATTAAACAACATTTCATTAAGTACAAAATCTTATCAACAATGATAAGAAAGTATGTTAGATCAAAAGAGTACAATCACATTATGTCGACATGCTACAACAATGCACTCACATACAATCCATGCAACAAAAACCAAGAACAATGTAAGGCCACTATTGAAGCATGTCAAAACCAAACACATTTACCACAACAAAATGATAAAACAATGGGGTATTACATACCTCCCTCCTTAAAAGCATCATTGTCCCGATGATTCATTCTTATCATAATAGAATTTAAGAAAAACAATAATAAGTCACTTATTAAATCATCAAATATCCCAACAATATAGTCTGAAACTTGCAAGAATAAAGTTTTTAGGACTTCATAACAACATTATATCCACTAATCTTGGAAGAACGGTCATTTTTTTCCATTAAAAATGTAATTTTTAGATCTGAAACTCAAATTTATCAGTTGTAAGATCCTTTAAACTAGAAAGATTGTCACACAATAAAAAAATGACTTAATTTTTGTCATAACATGTAATATTATTTAATATATAATACAAATAGTCAATTATTTTTATATAACTCAATAATAAACAAGGAAAACACTATTTTAAATTTCCCACAAGTCTTCCTAGAATGTTTTGTTTTGTTAATCACTTGTTTTTATAGACCTTTGTCTTATACAATTCCCAATTTTCTTTGCAAAGAACAAAGTGATCTTCCTTTTCCGTCTCTTTTTATCCAAATACTTCCATGGTTTTCAGCTTTCAAATATATTTATCATAAATTCATGGTCAATGATTACTTGAATCATCCAAACTATTCCTCTCGTTACCTTTTAGGCTTGTTGTTTTCACATGCTTTAAGGTATTGGTTATCTTCCATATCAACGGCATCATTGATTCGTGTGAAACAGTCAAAGGTAATCATTATGTCTTAAGTCCTTTAAGAACTAATTAACTCCAAATTCTGCGATGAGGATTAGTCAACGTCAATTTCAGTGTTGCATTGAAAGTCATAGGTTTGTAATTTTTTCTTCATACGCAAAGAATAAATCATATTTCATTTAAGCTGATCACTAGATACACGTAACTCAGTTGTACTAGTATCAAATTAAAACAACAATAAGAATTTATACTTAACTTACCTAAAGTCAAGGAAAATTGTTCCTTCATCTCGAGATTATTAGTTACCACAATGTCATTCTATTGCTTGTTGGAAATCACAATAAGTATTTCTTGTTGAAATCATTTTGAAGTCTACAGCTTTCTACCAATTTGTTTCCACCAATTTTCCCAAAGTTATGGGTGGAGAAGAGATAACACTCTTGTATAATTTTTCTCATTTTGTGTCATAATTTATTACATATCTCATTATATCCTAATTGCCCTTTCCAATCATTGCTGCTACAATAGATAGTCCACTCCTATTTACTTCATCTCCCTTTTGTGGGTTTTTTTATATCATGTTGGATTCAATTTCCAAAATATTTCATCATGAAAGTTAAAAATCAAGAAAATCCCTTTCGATTATCATCATTCGAGTTAAAGTTATTTTACCTAGCCGATCTTGTTCACACTTTACTAGTTTCTCCAAGCATCTTTCTAGCTTAGTGTGTCACGAAGGCCTGTTAAAGTGTTATCTAACTTATTTACCACCGAACTTGAAGCATAATTTGGTCTTGGTTCATTCTCCATGGTACATCCTTCTCCCATTCATTTTATTTTTTTAATAAAATTAGAATTCAGTAAGCATAAGGACCCAATAAGTCTAAGAGCTGTAACCTTCAACTCTAATATGAAAATGTAACAACTTCTTTTTAAGACTTCAATACAAGGGATTTTTTTAAAATTTATGCTTCATTGATTTAAATACCCATATATTTAAATCTATCATAATATTAATTTAATATCTCATGTTTCCTTGTTCTAAATTAACTTAATTTAGAACCAACATCATCTTAGTCAATCCATCCTTTTACAGTAAACCTTATACAATTGTGTGATTCAAATAATACTGATCCCTCATATCCATTTCTTTAAAATATGTATAATAAGTATATCATGGTTTCCTTAGTCCTTTAAGGAAATTCAAGTGTTACAGTTTAAAGTTCCTATATGAGAATCTGTTACAGAATACCCATCCTAAATCCTATAGCTTTAGATCTAGGTGAAATCTAGACAACACAATCAACAACTTACATTACTTGAGCCACAATTTTAAGTCATGTTTTCCATACTTATTCCATGACAACGTAATTATCATTTGGAATTTTTCTTTCACCCTAACTCCTAAATGTTAGGAAATTAATTATTAATGTTTACATTATAAATATTAGGTTTGAAAGAATATATTGTTTCAACAATATATTATTCATGGAGTTTTGTTGTACCCGTAAGTTTATAAACGGGTAAGTTGTTTGATACACTTCCTATTTTATAGGAAGAGGTTTGTCTATTATATTGGCTATATATTAGCCTAATGTATTGCACATATAATATACGATTTATTACTTTGTTTTTGCCATTTATCGGTCTTGTCCAATCCCAAGATTTGGTATCAGAGCGTGCTATTTCTCAGATTGCATGGAGTTTTCAAATTAGCAAAGGGGCAGCTCTTTGTGCCTCATTGGATGAGAAAAATCATTTACTGATTAACTTGGGCGCCTATATATTTATTATCAGTTTTTTGTAGAAGTGCGTAGCTTTTACCAGAAGAATTCAGTGAAGAGGAGATGTTTACAGAGTTATACGTGATATTGGAGACATTTAAAAAAGAGTTCTCTTGTGCAATATTGGATCGGCCTGTTCAAAATGTAAAATCTGGTTAAATATTTATTTCTGCCGATTCAATTTGTGTATGCATCTACTTATGTTCAAGGAGTTCAAAATATTTTGTTAGACTTGGTTCTGCATTTGTAAAGACGAGTTGGGTGCATTTTGTAAAAATACCAGCCGTCTTCTCAGGAAATCAAAGTGACAATTAGTTACATCTCGAGTATTTATTTGAAGAGGCATGAAGATTCTCTAGACTTGAGCTTGGCTTCAACGGTTTGTAGGATTCCCAAAGCAAAATGTGTATGCATAAGACGGATCTGATTGTCCTCTCTCAATGACTTGTGAGACATTGCAAATATCATACTATTTTTTATTCTCTACGACCTGCATTGTTGGCAGCGATTTGCATCAAAGTGCATAATTTGTGCATATCCACGTGTGGCTCAGGAGGAATGCATGGTAGTCAGCCACGTGTCTATATTGCACAACTTGCTCCAATATATGTCACCCGTGTGCCGTCTTCAACAGCGAGAAGACAAGTTTGCAGTTATTGGGGAGCCAGCCTATGGCTTGGACCTGTGACTAACCAAAGCCAGCGACATATTTGCCATCTTTGATCGTTTGTGCCCAAGCCCTTAGGCCTACAGTTTTGTAAGTATATGCATGTCAATTAGGCTATTTTGTCGTAGTGAATCTAATAATAGCCTCCAACTATATTAGAAAATTGAGTCGTTATAGTTTAGTTTTTAGATTTTAATTGGTCATTGAGTCTTTTGTTTTTTGTTTTTAATAGTTATTTGAGTCAAATAAAAGTATTTTTAGTAGTTATTGTTGTATCATGTATTAGAGTCTTAAATCATATAAGTTTTAATTCAATATATTTGGCCATGTTTTAATGTAGTTTTATTTGTGTTATTTTCAATATGTCATTTAACACACTTTCCGTAAGAGTTTGAAATAGGTCTTTTATTTCATGTCAAACGTTTTAGTCAAGAATTGTCCTGTTGTAATTATAAGACATCAATGTGTATGTCAATGTTAATTCCATCATATATGTCTAGGTGAATATAGGTAGTCAATGTTAAATAGGTGATTTTAGGATTATTGTCTTGTCAAGTGTTAAAGTCGTGTCTTTGTATTAAGTCCGAAAAATTAAAAAAAAATTGCCTTACGAACGCATTTTCGGTGGAATCCGACGTTCGGGTAAGGTGTGTAATTTTTGAGCCTCAAATTCCAAATCTGCAAAGTTAAGTAGCATATGACTGGAGGACGGAGGCACAGGAGGATGGAGGTCAGATAGCGACCTCTCGTCAGTCACCAACGACGGGGCCACACAGAATGATTTGGTGGCACAGGTGTGCAGTGTGAGTACTTGTTTTTGAGTTTTGCAGTGTTCCAGATTCAGTTGTGTGGTGTGAATTTCAGCTTGGTGTGATTCTTTTTCAGAGTTCCTGTTTTGGATTGAATAAGTGAAATGTTCACAATGAGGGGGGGAACATGGTCTTCATTGTTCCATTTCCATTATGTTGTTCAGTTTTGAAAGCAGTATTTCCTACATGATTCCCTTTTGTAGTGACATTGTATAATATTGATCAAAAGTATTGTAGCAATCATGATGTAAGGTTTTTGGTAAACCTGTAAAAACCAATTGTGTAAGGTTTTGGTAAACTGTAAAAACCAATTGTGTAAGGTTTTTGGTGATCCTGCAAAACCAAGTGTGAAAGGTTTTGGTACACCTGCAAAACCAATTGGTAAGGTTGTTGGTAGAAGCTGGAGAAAACCATCAGTGGAAGAAATGTGTGTTGGCACATGTTCGAGTTTTGTGCAAGCCCAATGCTGCACATTTGTGGAGTTGATCATGAGCACACAGAGGTGGCAGGCTACAATCAGTGAACGAGATATGTTGTACCATGTAAACATTAAGGGGGGGAATGTTAGGAAATTAATTATTAATGTTTACATTATAAATATTAGGTTTGAAAGAATATATTGTTTCAACAATATATTATTCATGGAGTTTTGTTGTACCCGTAAGTTTATAAACGGGTAAGTTGTTTGATACACTTCCTATTTTATAGGAAGAGGTTTGTCTATTATATTGGCTATATATTAGCCTAATGTATTGCACAGGATTGTGGGATAGAAAATATAATATACAGTATTATTACTTTGTGTTTGCCATCACCGTCCAAATCCCAAGACTAAAAACTGTTATCTAGTTTAGAAATCTATTATGAAGTGTTAATCATTTACAATTTGCGTACAAGGCACCTATTCATATCAGCTTGCATGGGTAAGTCCAACAATGTCGGCTTAGGATGACTAAGGGAGAGTAAGCATCTCCGTAATGATTTGCATCATTACAGGTCACTCTTTTTCCCATAGTCATCATAAGATGACATTATGTACTTAACCATGTGATAGTATCTCGCATTCATATCTAGGACAATACTTGCATCTTAGTGCATTATGACCTTCTCATTTAGAGGAGCTTGACGAGATAAATTGACATAGCAGTTTCCCCATTGTAACCAAATAATGACCTTAGTCATTAAGTAGTTATAACATGACATCGACCATGCTGATTAGGCTCTCCAAGTTCCACTAAATGGGAATGTCATATCTTATGGTTATTAAGGTTATTCAAATAAGTTATGACATATCAATTCCTAGGTTTCAACAAAACTCTAGCTACTATGGAATTCAAACCTATGGATCTAAGAGAAGGTTTCACACATTCCAATGGCATGCTTAGAGACATTCCATCATGATCATTACACTTTCCAATTGTAGATTTAATTTAGCATTCCACATTAAATCCCTTGTTCATATTTTACTTATTAACACTAGCAATGTATCATGTCAAGAGTAGTACTTATATCACAATTTTTTTTTCTCAAATAAAGTGTTAAGTATAGTATTATACTTAATAGGATTAATTCCAAACATTTGCAGCAATCCATAATTTAATTACATGCCTTATTATTGTAAAAAAATCCATGTAATTCACTCTATTCATAATGATTGCAATATAATATGTATTCTCAAGAATAATGCTTTATTAATGACTAATAAACTACCTTTTGTCATTAATATCTCAATGAAGTATAACTTTCACTTCTTAGTAAAATACAATACAATTATTGTATCTCTAAATTCAATACAAAATCATCAAAGATAATACTAATACATTTCCAAAATTGATTATAAAAATAATCACATCTTTTTCAAGCATCGTACATTTCTAAAATACAATTCTTTTCATCTTTTCACAACAAGAACAAATTGATAGATTTCATTAAAAGACAAAGCAATGAGAAAAGGTGTAAGTCGCGTCTTCCTTTATAATCAACCTACAATGTTAATAACCTACATAGAAAAGATTCCATTATACATGGTCAGTTCCAACCGAACTAGCATGATAAGATCTATTTCTCCCATTATAAATTATGCCAACTAGTATTTGCATATAGGAAATATTGCATTAATTTAGAATCACATAAACGACCTAAAAGGACTTAATTTATATTTATAATATTTCAAAAATGAATTTTACATACGTATAGATGCTCACTTCATTTAATTATAACTAACTAGAAATAGAATTAAAAGTATTGAATTTCATAAAATATTAATGACAATCAATCAATTACAACTTACCTTAATGAGGGTAATAGCTATATCCATATTCTTTAACTTCATAATATCAAAATAATATCATATTATACAAATACAAACATCTTATGTAAGATTCAAAGAATGTTTATACACACCATCAAATACTAAAATTGAATGATATTAATTCATTCTCGTATTATACAAGCATCGTTATTACTTTCTTATCATTACAAGGTATTAAGCAATATTCATGCTTTACAACCAATTGTATATCAATTGTTGTATGAATAGTGGATAATCTAAATAACATAACAATAAAACTTAGTTATAAGTCATTTAGATTATGTCATTTGAACTTAAATATCATAACCTTACTAATATTTCTTTGATCAATGATAAATCATCATTACCACAAATTACAAATGCCGAAGGATTACCAAGAAGACCAATATGTAATCATTGACCAACAAATATTACATGCAGTGTAAGGAACAAAAAAATAACCTAAACTAGAGTTAACATATTTGACCACGATATGGTGAACTCTATTACCTTAAAAATTACAAAAGTATGTAGTTACTTCCAAAAAGTCGAATTATACTACAAGGTCAAAATATTAGTCATACATACCCCGTCATAAACTAGTCAAGTCCAAGGAAACATAGATATATCACCCAAGTAACAATTCCACAAACCAAAGAAAAGCCAAGAACCTTTCCCAAAATGGAATCACCACACACTCGAATATTGGATAAAGATATTATAAAAAGAAAAAATGAAAAAGTCTAAAATCGATAATGAATTCATTTTTATTATGCCTTAAATCTTTCACGATTCTATGAACCAAAAGGAGAACTCCCAACTTTTAAGACAGTGAGGGATTACACATCTTAGCAGGAGACCCATCTAAGAGAAAATATTCATACAAAAATCAATACCAAAACATCGACCCACTTTAACCCAACAAAACTCAAATAACAACGGTGATGCTCAAGTAAAAACCAAGAACACATACACTTGAATCTATAGAGTTTGACTTCATATTTTACTTGTTTCACAGATTGAATCCCAATATTAAATGGGTATCATATTTATAAATATCTAAACTATATATATATATATATATATATGTATGTATGTATGTATGTATATAAAATAAACATACTCACTGATAACACTAAAATCGACTACCGATAACAGTGCAAGGAATAAACACAGTAAAGTAATTTTACATTTTGGATGGGATTCCAACCACAACTAAGCCTTATAACATCATCCATGATAAACCTAGAAATTTTTTATTGCATAAAGGGTCCAATATGCCCTGATACAACTTTAATATAACAACAAAAATACCATAGTTTAAAAAATATACAAGCCACTGTATTTTTTAATGATTTGACATATTCGAATTGAAAACACATCTCCCAGGTAATATATCTAAGTATTTTCCATACTTCAGTGCTTCAATATTACATTAAACAACCAAAATCATTCATTTTTGGGTCATAGACATGATAACACATATCTTATTCAATCAACCAAAACCCAAGTCCAAAAAATATCTATTAGAACTTAAAGCAGAGTTTTACATATGTAAATAACATGTAGAGAAATTTATTAAAGAAGAGATTGAGCATATCATGCCTATAAGTGTTTCTATTTAATTTTCTTTCTTATCCAAGTTCTCCTTTTGAAATTTTTGTTCCAAAACCAACTCTATAGAAAACCAAAATATCCCAAAGTTCCTCATACTTATATATTGACCTTTACCATTAATATTTTCCACAAATTCTTCACTCACAATTACAGATTTAACATTCACAAGTTTGAGTAAAGGATGAAAAAGAAAATAGGGAAAAAAAAACATCATGCAAGGCTCCATGAGCCTTTCAAATGAAACAAAAAATGAAACAACTATTCCATCTTCTCCCCTCCCAAAAACAACTTGGGCATTACCTAAAGTGATGGAGGGGATTTTTGAGAAGAAATTAATGCATGAAAGGACACTAAGAGTTCCATCCACCTTTTTCCACCACCAACTTGAGATTTTAAATTTACCATTTCTAAATAACCATTAGTTCCAACCACTAATTTAAATATAGTTATAGATAACAGGACTTCCAAGTTTCTCCCTCTATATTAAACGATTGACGGTGCTATGTAATTGTACCTTTCATTAATATCAACATGTGTAAAGAGAAAGTGGGGTGGAGTCCCCAATGTAACTTAGGTTAAGATTAGTATAGTTTAGGTTAGAATAATATAACCAACTTGAACATGCATTGAGACCCTCTTTCAATTAAATTAAGCTATGTCATAAACATAATTCCCCATTGACATCATGTCATGGCTTTAGGTGTAAGACCTAAGCTTTAACATTTCAAACTATCAACAAAGGTATTCACCTTTAACTCCTTTAGCTTATATACCCCAACTTTGTTAATATAATCCTATATCAATGTAGCACCTATTAACCTTAGCTAGTTGTATGCTAGGTTCATTATATAATTTGGGTCTAGGCTTAGCAAATATAATAGCATTAGCGTCTTATAAACTTAAGCAAGGTCTTGAAAATATTATCAAGTAGACCCCATTAATATTATGCCCTTTGGACATGATTTTACAACCATAAAAACATTAACTCATATGTCAGGCCCATATTTCACTAAGACCATGTTTTGGTTTAAGCAAAATAAAAGTAATCAATTTCAGACTTACCTAGAACATATCCCGATCCATTATTTCCTACACCTTAACTATTGTGAAATCATATCAGCTTCGGTACCAGGGTCATATTTAACAAGTACCAAAAGTCCCAGGATTAACAAGAATGATAATCAAGTACTTGATTAAGCTTCATTAAACAACATTTCATTAAGTACAAAATCTTATTAACAATGATAAGTAATTATGTTATAACAAAAGATTATAATCACATTATGTCGACATGCTACAACAATGCACTCACATACAGTCCATGCAACAAAAACCAAGAACAATGTAAGTCCACTATTGAAGCATGTCAAAACCAAACACATTTACCACAACAAACTGATAAAACAATGGGGTATTACATACCTCCCTCCTTAAAATCATCATTGTCTTGATGATTCATTCTTATAATAATAGAATTTAAGAAAAACAATAATAAGTCAGTTATTCAATCATCAAATATCCCAACAATATAGTCTAAAACTTGCAAGAATAAAGTATTTAGGACTTCATAACAACATTATATCCACTAATCTTGGAAGAACGACCATTGTTTTCCATAAAAAAATGTAATTTTTAGATTTGAAGCTCAAATTTATCAGTTGTAAGAGCCTTTAAACTAGAAAAATTGTCACACAATCATAAATATGACATAATTTTTGTCATAACAATCAGTCATAACATGTAATATTATTTAATATATAATATAGATAAAAAAATTTATATAACTCAACAATAAACAAGTAAAACACTATTTTAAAATTCCCACAAGTCTTTCTAAGATGTTTTGTTTTGTTAGTCACTTGTTTTTCCATATATTTGTCTTGTACAATTCCCAATTTTCTTTGCAAAGACCAAAGGGATATTCCTTTTCTACCTCTTTTTATCCAAATACTTCCATGGTTTTCACCTTTTAGATATGTTTATCATAAATTAATGCTTTATTAATATAAGCTTGTATTAATGTAACACCTATTAATCTTAGCTAGTTATATGCTAGGTTCCTTATATAATTTGGGTCTAGGCTTAGCAAATATAATAACATTAGAGCCTTATAAACTTAAGCAAAGTCTTGAAAATATTATCAAGTAGACCCCATCAATATTATGCCCTTTGGACATGATTTTGCAACCATAAGAAACATTAACACATATTTTAGGCCCATATTTCACTAAGACCATGTTTTGGTTTTAGAAAAACAACAAGTAATCACTTTTGGGCTTACCTAGAACATATCCCAATCCATTATTTCCTACACCTTAACTATTGTCAATGCATTTCAAATTCATTACCAGGGTCATATTGAACAAGTAATAGAAGTCCCAAAATTAACAAGAATGATCATCAAGTATTTAATTAAGATTAATTAAACAACATTTCATTAAGTAAAAATCTTATTAACAATGATAAACAAGTATGTTAGATCAAAAGAGTACAATTACATTGTGCCTACATGCTACAATAATTTACTCATATACAATCCATGCAATGAAAACCAAACAAAATGTAAGTCCATTTTTAAATCATGTTAAAACCAAACACATTTACCACAACAAACTGATAAAATAGTGAGGGTATTACACTCAATCTAAAATTTATTGTTTTTGAAAATAGTCCAATTACAATCGATGGCCCCGAAAAACTAGGTGCCATTTTAAATAGTTTTCCAGTTTTTAATTCCATTAGTTCTAGTGAATTCTTGGTATATAGGAGGACATGTAGGAATTCACCCAATGTGCATTTTTGATTCGTAAACTTCTACTTTGGAACTATACAAATCACATAGTTATGTTGTTCTACTTTCTACTTTGGAAAATGAAAGTTTTGATGAAGATTACAGCTTTAGTGATTGATTAACTAGTGCTTAGGAAATAATTGTAGAGAAATGCTAAAATAATTCTACACACAACACAAGAATTTTTATCCTAGAAACCCCAATGAGGGAAAACCAGTCGAAGGGAAATTTCTCTTTCTTCCCACTTATATTGGCCAATTAATCAAATTTTACAGATTACAATAAGTATGAAAAGAAGAAACAATGTAAACCTTCTCTCCAATTACTTGTTTTCTCTGTTTTCTTACACCTTACTCCTAAAATTCCATTGCAGCAATTTGAAGAATATTTGCTCATTTTCTCTCATATTAACACTTTGCTTCTTTGATCTCTTTGGATCTCTGAATGATCAATTATTTTACTCCTCCTTATATTTATATCCTTCTCCTATGTCCTCCCATGTAATGGAGAATGGGAAAGGTCAGGGAGTGAAGATACACATTCAGGAACTTCAAATTTATGTCCATTTGTGCTCCATTCTTCTTTTTTGTTCAAAAGTTTTAGGACAGTCTCCCTAAGTAGATCAATAGTTTTAGGACTACCACCCTAGCTAGGCTGCGATTACAGGACCATAGCCCTTACAGGGCGGTGGTTTTACAACCTCCACTCTACACAAAGTGGCATTTTTTTCAGAACTTTTGTTTACCTCATTTTATTAATTTTCTTCAAGTTTCCTTCTTGGTGTTAATGGAACTGATGTAGTGGTGTGTTTTTTTGGATCGATATGGATGATACGTTCCCTTATTAGGAGGTTTTTGGTCCCACAAAATCTTAGTGGGGGAGTGGTAGAGGAATCAAATACCTCTCTTTCCCTTTCGAGTACCACTGGGTCTGCCTTAGTGTCTTCTCTCATCCAACTTGCTAAGCCTCCTATAAATCTCTAGTTTTCTACTCCAGTGCTACAACCTCCTCTGAGTTTCCTTGAGTATAATCCTCTTTGGAAGGAATTTTCTATATGTTTTGTTCTTTTTCATGCATATATGGATTTGGTAGGTGCAAGCTCTTACAACTTACTATCACGTGCATTTGCATGGAGTGTGGCCTGAAGGTTTCTTTTCTAACCTTTTAAAGTATGGCGACGGTCCCATACTGTAGTGGTTTAGTCCTTCTTGCTTATATTTTTCTCTTGAGATGGATTAGCCAAATCCTCTCCATGTATGTTGCTGTTATAGTCACCATTTTTCCTTATATATCCTCTTCTCCTTGCTGCCCCATGGTCAGGTCCAATGAATCCATAGGTAGATACGGTGACTACATAACAAAATTTAGTTTTTCTCCTTGAATAAGCACTTCCTATGGTGGCTTCTTTTACAAAAACTAACAAGTGTTATCCAAAATATCCATTCTCTCAAGTCCATTTTTATTTTTTTCTAACGAAAGTAAACAAAATTGATGATTTTCCTTAATAATTCTTTATGCTTGGTTGGAACTTACCATAGCCTTCTTTGATTTGCTCTGGTGTGCCCAGATGTTGAAACTGACTCCATCCTTGACCCATATATATATATATATATATATATATATATATATATATATATATTAGTTCTCCTCATTGTGAACACAACATCCCTAGCATACAAGTAAGGACTTCTAAAAACACACCAAATGTATCAGTGAAATGATATCAACCTCTAATACATCAATATATTGGGTATTTATCCCAAACTTAAACTTACACTTTCTTGTTACTTGTATTTCTACACCCTCTTCACCCATCCCAATGGGTATGGATGTGGATGCGTGTAAGTCTCTAGGCCAAGATATTCTCTACACTCCATCGAAATAAAATTTGACTGAGAACTATAATATACTAAAGAATTTACCTTAGTCTTCTTTATTTGGATTTTGATTTTAAAAATATTACTCATATCTTCTTCTTCTTCTATTTCCCCATACATGTTAGTGGTAGTGCATCCCAAAATATCATCTAAATCCAAATAATCCTCAATCTCGATCTTTCCTTCTACTTTCACAGTGGCCATGGATTTCTTGGAATCCTTAGGTTAGTGCTTTAGGTGCAATTTCCAACATGTGGCATCAAAATGTCCATTTATAAAACAATTCTTATAGAAATTCTTAGGATATTTACAAGTATGCAAAGCAATAGCGGCATGTTTACCTTTGAATTTACTGATCTATTGACTGGTCTCCTTTTGGATCTATTTCTCCTTTGCTTCTTCTCATCATCAATGTAGTATTCTTGTATACAAGATTCATTGAGATCCTTGGGATTCATGGAGATTACCTTCCTCTGAAGGTGGGTGTGAATTCCTCCCAAATACTTAGTCGAATTTCGTCATCCTTCAAGTCCATATTAAGAAACATGGCTTGGCTTAGAAATTCCGTAGTGTAGTCTTGTACGCTTTGACCGATGCCTTGTCTAAAGTACTACTACTTAATCATCATGTCAGTCTTATGGCCAATATGATAGAAGTTAGCTCTAATAAATTCATTAAAACCTTTCCAAGTACTAACAATAGAGCATTTCTTCCTTTCACAAGTGGCTAGATGGATTTCCCACCAAACCAGAGCATGACCTTCCATTTTGAGACGTGCAAAGGTAATCCTTTGTGCCTCAATAACATTATGCACACTAAAATAGACTTCCAACTATTTTAGCCATTTATCCAGTAATTCTTCATCTACTTGTCCTTCAAAATTATTTATTTCCACTTTCATTTTGAATTTAAAAGGTGTATGAGAATATTTTACCTTTTCACTTACAATTGGAGTCTCTTCTTCACGCTCTTCCCATTCTTCCTCTTTGTGTCTCTTCTTGATACCAAATTTTTCAGCCAGTTCCCAAACCATTGATTCCATGGAATATTGATTAACCAAATCCTTCTTCTGGAGATCTAAAATCTCTTCTTATTTTCTATACAATCTATCAATCATGGTCTCTAGCATCTTGACTCTATGGACCAAGTTCTCCTCTTCCATTTGAGCTCAAATTCTCTGTTTCCACTTCTTTGTAGAAATTTTTTATTTGCAATGTAAAAATTCTTATCCTTTGGGCCTTTTCATTGTCATATAAATCACAAGAAATAATCGAATACCATAGTCATGGATATATAATCAACTTTGATACCAAAATGATCAGTAAACTTCTACTTTGGAACTCTATGAATCATATAATTTTTCCTACTTTATGCTTTGGAAAATGAAAGTTTCGATGAAGATTATAGCTTTAGTGATCGATTTAATAGTTCTTAGGACAGAATTGTAGAGAAATGCTAAAAGAATTCTACACACAACACAATAATTTTTATCCTAGAAACCCCCAATGAGGGAAAACCAATCGGGAAGGGAAACTACTCTTTCTTCCCACTTGTATTGGCCAATTAATCAAATTTTATAGATTACAATAAGTATGAAAAGAAGTAACAATGTAAATATTCTCTCTAATAACTTTCTTGCTCTATTTTCTTACACCTTGCTCCTACAATTCCACTCCAACATTGAAGAATATCTGCTCACTTGCTCTCATATTAATACTTTTCTTCTTTGATATCTTTAGATCTGTGAATGATCAATTCTCTTACTCCTCCTTATATTTATAGCCTTCTCCCAAGTCCTCCTATGCATTGAGAATGGGGAAGGTAAGGGAGGGAAGAGACATAATCAGGAACTTCAAATTCATGTACATTTGTGCTTTATTATTCTTTTCCATTTGAAAGTGTTAGGACCACCGCCCTAAGAAGACTGGTGGTTTCAATACCACCTCCCTAGCTGGGAAGTAGTTACAAGACTATGAACCTTACAGGGTGAGGGTTATGTAACGACCACTCTGTACAGAGTGGAAATTCTTTCCAGAACCTCTATTTGCCTCATTTTATTCATCTTCTTCAATTCTCCTTCTTCGTGCTGATGGAACTGATGAAGTGGTGTGTTTTTCTGGATCCCTATGGATCAATTTTCCTATCAGAAGACAAATTTTGAGAACGCTTTCCTAGCCTCTGAGATGAAATTGAATGTTTTTGCAACTAGTAGGAAAATGTAAAAAAGGTCATAAAACCCTAGTCAAGTCAAATAATCATCGTCAAAACTTATTGACACTTATAAATAGTTATATGAAACTTTGTTTTGTGCCTCGCTTTGAGAAATTTGAATTTTGGAAAAATAATGTTTTCTCTTCTCTCTCTCTCTCTCTCTCTCTCTCCCCCTCTCTTAGTTAAGAAATGAAATAAATATATGTTTCTAACCCTCTCTTGTTGCGTGTGAATTATTCTACGATTATGTAAATGGAAAACCTAAAATTTTAATTATACTAGATTTAAGTGGATTCCATGCCAAAAATTTTGATGACTCATGCTCATATTGGTTTGCATAATGCATGTAAGATGGCGAAATGACGTGATTGTAATTAATTTTGTGTATTATTGTAAAGTGTCATTTCCCTATTTTCTTTCAAATAAAATATTGTCCTTGTCATGCATGAAGTTTTAATAAACTTGTAATTTTTATTTATCATCAAGTTTAAAGAGTTATCCAAATATTACTTAATGCTCTTCTTGACTTCATTTATAGCTATGTTGTGAAACTTACATCATGTATGGTAGAAATAAGTATCTCTATAAATTAAAATGGAATTGTTCTTTAAACCCCTTCAATTCTTCATCTTCTCTCGATTATTGCATGACTAGTAGGTGAACTTTGACACTATACAGTTGAGAACAACTTGATATTTCTTCTAGATTGAGTGATCCCCACTCTGACCATGACCATCCTAAGTACAGGTGCTAGTATTTACCAACTAATAATTCTACTCTTAGGTTTCATGCTTTGATAGAACCTCATGATGATGGGTTGTACCCTTTTGTTTCACTTTGTAAATATCGTATCTAGTATAAACCTCTAGACTTGGTCCTAATGAGGTGTTGAACCTAATGTAAATTAAAACTCATGATTTATCCCATGGAATTAGTGTTAAGCATGTTATGTACTTATGAAATGAGGGTTTGGACCATGAGTGGAACCCACATCGTAAGATACCTATGTATGAAACCTGTGAGTTTGAATCCCCTTTCTCTTCACAAATAGGGGTGTTATCTTGGCAAGAGTGTTTCTAGTTGTGCATAAGTTATGGGGTAAGCATAATTGTTTTCTCTAGTTTATCCTTTTGGTATGGTGTAGGCCCCTTTTCAGTGTTAATGGAAATTAGTCAAATGTGGACCTCTTATGAGAATTAGGGTGAATCACACATTAAAAAAATTTGACTATCAAGAAGGATAGTAACTAGAAGTTCAAAGGTTGTATTAAATTATAATTACATGTCACCTTGTAATACACATCTAATACTTAAATTTCCTAATAATAATTCAAACTTGGTTAAGTGTGAAATCATACTCCTTAGTGATATTTTAACCTAGTAAATGGGAAACTTGTGATACGTAAGGGACAGATATAATCACCACACCCCTCAATGTGGTTTTAAAAATGATATTAAATTATTAAAATCAAGAAAAATGAAATTTTATGATTGACCCTTTTGACTCAAGTAAAATCCTCTACGGTGTATCATGATCAATGAAAACTAAGTATCTAAGGGAAGTAGATAGAATATACGACTAGTTGTAATAAATTACAGAAAAATAGTGTAACCCTAGTGATATAATGTTATTATGAAAGGAACACATAATCTATTTATTCTTGAACTAATAAAATTCCTTTGTGTCATGTGAATCTCCCTTATTGCAACTAATATTTATTGTAAAACCAATAAGCATGCCTTTAGAAACAAATCCTAGATATAAGACCTAGTAGTATTATGTGTATATAAAAACCCTATAAAAAAGCGAGTTAAAAAAGTAATTGTGAGAACATACATGATCCAAAATAAATTAAAAACACCGTAAGTTTAATATCAAACGATGTAAATGATTTTTAGTCTAGAAAATAAAAGGAATGTATGATTCACATATTATGAGCCTATCTATATCTTAAGTTAAAGTTTGAAATATGATTGTAATAAATGTGTAATTATAAAAAAATCATTTCATGGGAATATCATATCCATAAGTTTGTAATGTGGTTGGATTATTATTTTTTCCTTATCTTTGATATGTAGTTATGATTTGCATAATGTTTATCATGTGGTTTTGTTTTGTTTTGTTGAGGTGAGGTTTCATCATTATTTATTGGAAGAATAATGTGTAGTTAGTAAAGGGAGGAATAATGGAGCAGTGTGTGTTGTTTTGGAGGAAACAAGGGGATTTGTGGCTAGTGTTAGTGGAGGGATAAGAGCGTGTTATGTTTTAGGGAAAATGGGAGCCTATAAAAGTTAATGTGGTGTGTGTGCTTTGGAGGAACCAAAGGCTAACTAGGATCCCTTTTTGGAGGGATAAGGGGTAGTTGTAATGATTTCCTATCCCTTATGTAAGCCTCTTAGGTAGGATTGGTTATGTGTGTTGTCTTCCCTTATGAAGCCTATCACTTCTCACCTTTTGATACATGTGGGTCCAAGTTGGTATAAATGTCTTGTGTGATGTTGAATTACCCAAATTGTTCCCATGTGGTGTCATGTATACAATAGTGTAAGCCAAAAAAATTATTCCAAAATTTTTAAATGTTGTATTTGTGTGTAAAACTTGTGGGCATTATAAATAGTTGTATACATGTTTCTTGGGAACCATTTCTAAAGTGTTTTTTACCTTCTCTTAAAGATATTATTTTTCTCATAGCTTGAGTTTCTCTTATGGAATATTTCCCAAAAATATTTCATGGCATATTCATCATGACACCACCATTTTGAAGTGTATTGATGATTATTTTACTATTAGCTATGGAAAATTTAATCATATGAACTCCAATAATATTGAGGTAATGATGACTAGAGGAAAAATGACTCTGTTAGAGAATGATTTCATGATAGTGGATTATATCAATTGGAGGGATTAGAAATTTTAATTCAACACATAAAACTAGTCCTCATGTGTTTTTATTATTACATGCATCATCTTCACGAATTGTTTATTTGGGAAACACTCTCTTAGTGAATGAGAAGGATGTGTTTGGGAATATTTTAGAATTCAAGGTTGCAAGTGTTGAAGGTGATGTGTTTGATTGAATCATGAAAACAAATATTAATGGACATAAATAATCATCTATTATTCTCGTCTTCACTTAATTTATTTCTATTTCTTCATTGGGAAAAGTACTTTTAGTCACTTAAATAACTATCACATTTTTTATTTTTCACAAAAAGTGTTTTTTTATACAACTTAAGTGACTCAATTATAAAGTTACTTTAAGTTATAAATTAAGTGAAATAAAAAGGTAAAATTCATATTATTACCATGAAGGTAGTTATGGGTAGGTTATGGGATAAAATTAATATAAGGGAAGGCATTTCCATTGTAAGAGGCTAGCCATTTCATCTCTTTTTGTATGAAATGGGAATAAATTGCTACAATTTTGTGTTTTTCTGGATTTAGAATGTTAATTGGGAATGGTTTTCATGTTATTGTGCTTATAAAATCATAATTATTGACTTTTTTTACTATTCATGACCAGAGATACATTTTTATTGTTAGTTCATTGTGTGAGATGCATTGATATGTAGAATTTTTGCTAGTTATCCATGTATGTGGAATTTGTGCCATATGCACATAATCCATAATGATGTATCGGAATGTATGTAATAGGTAAATTTTTAATTTTTTTGTTTAGAGTAATCCTAGTAGTTCATATTTTTTTAATAAGAAGCATTGGGATACTTCACCTTCCTTTCATTTAGCTTAGATCACATGTTTCTAATTTTCTTGCCAAAACTACCTTATTTAAAATTTCAAATTTGTTGAGGAAATTTTTTAGGTCTTTGTTCATATTTCAAGAATTAAAAGAGTATGATCACCTATGCAATGTTTCAATGAAGTCTTGGGTCATCTTTAGAGTGATCTTAATTTATTAACTAGGGTTTTAACTTGTTAAACTCAATCATGGTTGAAGTTTAGCCTCAACTAAGAAGATAGTTAGGAGGTTTAGGAGAAGGAATTTCAATTAGAGATGTACATAAATATTTCTTGAATATATAAGGAAGGAAATAATTCATAAGACTGAGAATAAGTTTCAATAACCAAACAAACTATGGGAAAAATGAAGAAGTGTGCTAAAATAGAGTTGAAACATATATTTTCACCTTTGAATCACAAAATTGAAAATGAAGGATTATTCTTGTGAATTCAACTTTTCAATCATCTTGTGCATCTATAAGTTCTCATAATTGATGAATTATTTCTTAATTAATCTATCTCATGTTTCCTTTGTTCTAAGTGAAAAACCTAATAGGCAAAGACAAGGTATGCACATTTTGAACTATAGGTTTTAATTTTATTTTTATCATCCCCAAGGATAAAAATAAAGGAAGAGATCATTTTATATGTTCCTCATGGTATTTATAACCTTTTTCCATCTTGATATATCCAAAATAGAGCATATAGATATAAGTTTTATGGTGTTTTCCTTCTTGGTATGTGTACAATCTTAAACCCTACGATGAGGTTTACAAAGAACCTTAATTCCACCACATATTTGAAAATAAGATTCAAACATGTATGGAGTTTGATAGAGAGGGATGAAAAGAAGTTTTATAGCATTGAAAAGTGGTTTTAAGATTTTATAATACCTACAAGATAAATTATTACCATTTCCTAGTCTGCAGACTTGTCATACTCAGGCTTATAACCAATGTTGAGATTATCTTTCATTTTAAGATTGAAACATATGTAAAGTTGATTTTGATAGATTCGATAACCTTACTTGTGTTAGGAAATAAGGGATAAAATATGCGGAATAATCCCTCATAGAATCGTAATAGAAGAAACTAATATGCAAAAATTATTACAGATCTCAAATAAAATTATAGAATAAAATAACACAACACAAAGAGATAGTATTTAATGTGGTTCACCCAATTTGGGCTACGTCCACCAAGAATCACTTGCTCAGATTTTATTACAAGCCACCGCTCTCTCAATACAATACCTAGATCCATTTGGAGCTATGCTCAACAAACTCTACAAAATTCACATCTGAATTCAAAACACATCTGCAATACATTTGCTTGTACCTCTATCATATGCATAAGACCATATAAATAGACAACTACTTGCTGCTGGCTTTGATACAAAACCATGGGTATCAAAACCAAGGGAAAAAACTGCGGTATCAAAACAATGGGCAAAAGACCGAAAAAAACATGGGCCCAAAATAGCCCATAACGGTTACCCATTACCCATGGGTTGATAAACCACCCATGAAAATTTTCTTCGGGGGCTTCGCCCCGAACCCCTCGACCCACTCAGCGGCGAGCGGGACCGCCGTAAAAATACCCGAGTGTAACACATAGAAGGTGTACCACACTCTAACATGAAAATAGGCTCCACAAACATAACAATCTCCCACTTGGAGACTGATTTCCATTCTGAGCAAGCTTCTCAACCCTTCACTGTCATCCGAAAGGCCAACTAAAGCTGAACATAGCTTTAGTTTATCCCTTATGACCACCTTGGTCATCATGTCTGCAGGATTCTGACTGGTATGAATCTTCTTCAACTTCAACTTATCTTCCTCCAAAGATGTCCTAATGAAGTGATATCTCAACTGTATATGCTTCATCCTGGAGTGGAAAGCAGAGTTCTTAGCTAGGTGTATAGCACTCTGACTATCACTATGCAGCTTACATTCCTCTTCCTTATGGCCCAACTCCTCAAGCAATTGTTGTAACCAAATCATCTTTTTGCTTTCCTCTGTGACAGTAACATACTCAGCCTCCGTGGTTGACAAAGCCACCAGCTTCTATAGTTGTGAAATCCAGCTCACTGTTGTCCCACCTATAGTGTAAATATAACTTGTCGTGCTCCTCCTGCTTTTTACATCTCCAGCCATGTCTGAATCTACATAACCATGTAAAGTGGTGTCTGATCCATTATAGCACAAAACTATCCCCATGGTCCCTCTCAAATACCGAAGGATCCACTTTACTACTTGCCAATGCTCTTTACCTAGATCACTCATAAATCTACTCACATCTCCCACTGCATGGGCAATATCAGGCCTAGTGCACACCATAGCATACATCAAACTGCCAACTACTGATGAGTAAGGTACCTTGGACATCTGGTTTCTTTCCTGCTCTGTCATGGGACACTGCTCCTTTGATAACTTGAAATGGCCTGCCAAAGGAGTCCCAACCGGTTTAGCATCCTGCATGTTAAACCTGTCCAATACCTTCTTAATGTACTCTTCCTGAGATAAAGTCAACTTTTGTTCCTTCCTATCCCGAGTTATCCTCATACCAAGGATTTTTCTGGCTGCCCCCAAATCCTTCATATCAAAGGATTCACTTAGTTGTTTCTTGAGTACTTTTATTTCCTGCATGTTTTTACCTGCAACCAACATGTCATCAACATACAAACACAGGATAATATAACTTCCATCCTCAAATTTCTTTGTATACATGCAATGGTCAGAATGACATCTAATATAACCTTGGTCCATCATGAAGCTATCAAAATTCTTATACCATTGACGTGGAGCTTGTTTCAAGCCATACAAGCTCTTCTTCAGTTTACACACCATCTCCTCTTTACCTTTGACCTCATAGCCCTCTGGTTGCTGCATATATAGTTCCTCCTCCAAATCACCATGGAGAAATGCAGTCTTTACATCTAATTGTTCTAAGTGCAATTCTTCTCTTTGCCACTATTCCAAGAACAGTTCTAATAGAAGTCATTTTTACTACAGGAGAAAATATCTCATCAAAATCTATACCTTGTTTCTGTGCAAACCCCTTGACCACCAACTGGGCCTTATATCTTTTCTTTCCTCCTTATTCATCTTTAACTCTGTACACCCACTTGTTTTGCAATGCTCTTTTGCCTTCCGGTAGCTTCACCAAATCCCAAGTTTGGTTCTCCATGAGAGACTTATGCTCCTCATCCATGGCTTGCTCCCACTTCTTACTGGCATCTACCTGCATTGCTTCATCAAAGCTCTTTGGCTCTCCACTATTAGTGAGTAATAAATAATAAAGAGAAGGAGAAAAACATTCAGGTTCTTTTCTTACCCTAGAAGACCTCCTCACTGTAGGAGTTTGGGGTTCCTGTTGAGTAGGTTCCTGAACTGATTCATGGGTCACTTTCCCATCCGAAAGATCCTCTACCACTACATATTCTTTCTTGGATTCTTCCCTATTTTCCTACAACTATTGCTTATACATGACTTTCTCATTAAAGACCACATCCCTAGATGAATGATTTTCTTGTCCTTAATACTCCAACATTTAAATCCAAATTCATCACCGCCATAACCAATGAAAATACTTTTTTTTGATTTAGCCTCTAGCTTGGTCCTATCATCCTTGTCTATATGAACAAACACCTCACATCCAAAGACTCTAAGAAATGAATAATCAACTTTCTTACCATACCATGCCTCCTCAGGTATGCCTCCATCCAAGGAACTTGAGGGTCCTCTGTTTATCAAGTACACAGCTGTGCTCACCGCTTCTACCCAAAAAGAAAGAGGTAGTCCTGCATGTAATCTCATGCTCCTAACACGTTCCATTATTGTTCTGTTCATCCTTTCTGATACCCCATTCTGCTGCGGAGTTCCTGGAATTGTCTTTTTCCTGTGGATTCCATTCTTAGAACAATAATCATTAAATTCATTGCTGCAATACTCCCCTCCATTATCTGACCTGAGACATTTTAGCTTAAGACCTGTTTCATTCTCTACCAAGGCTTTCCATTTAACAAAAGTGTCAAATACATCAGATTTTTGTCTAATACAATAAACCCAAACTTTCCTTGTTGCATCATCAATAAAAGTAACATAATAACTTGAACCCCCAAGAGATGATACCTGATCCAGCCCCCACACATCAGAATGTACCAGCTCTAACTTACTCTCTTTCTTCATAGGTCCAACCTTGAGAAACCTTACTCGCTTCTGTTTCCCATATATGCAGTTTTCACAGAAATCCAAACCTGTTTCTGTATATCCAGGCAAATTCTTCTTTATGATGTTCATGCCCTTATGGCTCATATGACCGAGCCTATAGTGCCATAATGTTGTATCTGCATCTGAAGCCACAAGATTACAATCATTAGTACTATCAGTGGTTAAATACAAGGTTCCAACCTTCTTACCTCTTGCCACCACAAGAGCACCCTTGGTAACCTTCCAAGAGTCTCGGTAAATATCATAGTACAACCATCACTTCCCAACTACCCTGCCGATATCAAATTTTGTCTTAATGTAGGCACATGTCTGACATCCTTCAATAGCCAAGTATTCCCATTCTACATCTTAACCTAAACAGAACCTTTTCCAACTATGTTGCAAGGCTCATCATCACAAGGAAAAACATGCCTAAAATCTCCTTGAACATAATCAACAAAATAATGCCTATGTGGAGAAGCATGGAAAGAAGCCCCTGAATCTAAAACCCAAGATTCAATAATATTGTGCAAAGAAAGAATCAAAGCATCCTGACATACATTACCCATTGCCACATTTTCCTCCTTGTTTTCTTCTTGTTGTTTCTTCTTATCCCGAAGCTCCTAACAGTCCTTCTTTGCATGCCCAGGCTTTCCACAATTCCAGCATACAATCTTGTTCTTGGATTTTGACCTTGCCCAATCTTTTGATTTTCCATGATTTCCTCTATTATTCCCTCAAGTAGAAGATTCCCCAGAGCTTTTTCTTCACATTTCCTTGATTAGAATCACCCCTACAACATCCTCAAACTTTAACTTCAAGTTAGCTGGAACCGAGTTACTTACCACCATTACTAGGCTATTCCAACTCTTAGGTAACGAGCACAGAATTAATAAAGCCCTAACTTCTTCATCAAATTCTATTGTAACCAAAGCTAGCATATTCACTACCATATTGAAATCATTTAAATGATCTACTACTGAACTATTCTCAGACATCTTCATATTAAACAAATTTTTCATTAAAAATATCTTATTAGAGGTAGAGGGTTTTTCATACAACTTCCCTAATGCATCCATTAGATCTTTTGTAGTCTTTTCCTTTGAAACATTAAATAATACCGAAGATGCAAGACTTAGCCGGATCATTCCAAGTGCCTTCCAATCCAACAAATCCCATTCCGCATTTGTCATACTCAAGGGTTTGTTCACCTTCTCGCATACACGAGTATAAAGATCCTTCTGATAAAGGTAATCTTCCATCTACATCTTCCAAAGACTGAAATTCTTCCCGTTGAATTTATCAACCCTAGATCTTCCTTCATCTGCCATAGCTCCCACTCAAGCTAAAAACTTTCCCTGTAATTCAACACTTCAGCAAACCAAACCAGGCTCTGATACCAATTGTTAGGAAATAAGGGATAAAATATGCGAAATAATCCCTCACAGAATCGCAATAGAAGAAACTAATATGCATAAATTATTACAAATCTCAAATAAAATTGCAGAATAAAATAACACAACACAAAGAGACAGTATTTAACATGGTTCACCCAATTTGGGCTACGTCCACCAAGAATCACTTGCTCAGATTTTTTTACAAGCCACTACTCTCTCAATACAATACGCTGATCCGTTTGGAGCTATGCTCAACAAAATCTCTGCAAATTCACAGCCGAATTCAAAACACATCTACAATACATTTGCTTGTACCTCTATCATATGCATAAGACCATATAAATATACAACTGCTTAAGTAGTTTGATACAAAACCGTGGGTATCAAAACCAAGGGCAAAAACTGTGGGTATCAAAACAATGGGCAAAAGACCAAAAAAAACATGGGCCCAAAAATAGCCCATAACGGTTACCCATTACCCATGGGTTGATAAACCACCCATGAAAATTTGCTTTGGGGGCTTTGCCCCTGAACCCCCTTGACCCGCTCAGCGGCGAGCGGGACCACCGTAAAAATACCCAAGTGTAACACATAAAGGTGTACCACACTCTAACATGAAAATAGGCTCCACAAACATAACAACTTGAGTATAGGGTAATCACTTATAATGGAATTTTTTTTTGGTATAGTTTGAGGGTACTTTGAAGAAGGTTATAAACCTGTAGGCCTAATTGTTATCAAAAAATTTTCTCAAGGATCCTACATCAATTAACCTCATAGAATTTTTTATTTTGTTCATGTTTTATTCTCTGTGCAACTGCTATTAATTTTTATCTTCCATGTTAAAGAGAGAGGTGTTTAGTAACTATTTTCCATGAGTTATCTAAGTAGATCTTTTGTTTCATTTCTACTATAGGGTTTCTCTCTTTCCCCCTTATTTTCTCTCCTTTCTCCACTCTTTATTCTTATTATTTTTATATCCTTTGTGATTTCAAGTTAATAAAAAAACCCAAATACCCCCATCATACGAAGGAAATGCCCCTTTCAAAAGTAGAGGAACTTCACCCTCATAATAGTGGATTTTCATTAATTTTTGTGAATTTTACATTGTTTTCATAGGGCCATTTTTGAAAATATAAAGCAATATAAAATTGTTCCAACAAGTGACCATATTTATGTTTATTTAAAGAAGATTTATTTTAAAAAAAAAATAGTTATGAACAAAAATTTCAAGGAGAAATTTCTAAAAGGACTTAGAGGAGATGGGATAAGGGAGAATAAACATAGGCACCCGACTAAACTATAGTCAATTTTAATTTCATAATAATTCAATGTTACATTTTTTTAGATTAGTTTTATACACAAACCTCTTTAATGAAAATTTAAGTGATTGAAAGAATGAATTTTGAGATGGAAAATGCATATCTAGTTTGTGCATTTTAATATATATATATATATATATATATATATATATATATATATATATATATATATATATATATATATATAGTAAAACAAGGTTGAGGGGACCCTACCCCTTACATGGAAAAGCTCCTGATTGAGTAGATAAAAACATTACAAAGCATTCCAAAAGATACATATAAAAGGTTTAATAAAATTTAAGCTCCTTTCTAAGCATATATACCAATACATAACAAAAACAAGACTAATAACAACAACGACAAGACCATAGTTAAGCTCCTTTCTGAGCATATATACCAGTACATAAATAAAACAAAAAAACTAATAACAACAACGACAAGACTAAAGTAAAAAAAAATCATAGTAAACTAACAACCATACAATCACCAACATTACTTTTTAGCTTTCTCCAAATTGGCTAAAAGTTTATCCCATTCTTTTGACAAAGTATCAATGTTGGCACCCAGAGAACTCAAATCACATTCATTAGCTTCCCTTTCCTTTTTTTCAAGTTTCCATTCTCATCCACTTTCCTGTAAGCATTGGTCAATTTTCTGAGGGTTTGAAGGTGTTGTAGAGTAGGCCTCACAGTGATAATACTCAATTCCATATAGTTGAGCAAAAAGGCTTTAATAAGATCCACCTCATTGGAGAGGTTTCTAAAATTTTTTGTCATGATTTCTGTAACATTCCCATTCTAAGAATTTTGAAACAAAGGAATTTTTTTTACACAATGTTTTTTTTTTTATTAAGGGAAAATAGTTTTGAAGGGACTATACCTTGTATACAAAAGGGCTCAAAAGCCATATATCATAGGTGAGAGAAACAACCCAGAGAAGGGCAAAACAGCCAACCTAAGAGGGCTCATCAGCCAGATATGACAACACATGAGAAGAAAGGATCTAGACATACAATGATCCAAAAAGTAGCAGAATAGATCAAAAAGCAAACAAAAGATATTCATCATATAATAACTCTGCCAAAAATAGCTCCAGAACCGCCAGATAACAACAACTTCGTAGCCAACAAATAGCATCACAACAACCCATTACTTGATAGCCCTGTCAATCTTGGTTTTGATAGCCTGCAATGATATGAAGAAGGCAATGACAAAGTGGCCTGAGAGGAGTCTTTCATATCCACCTGAGCAATTGCAATATCCCTTTTCTCTTTGGGGCCCCAAATGTCTTCATTAATCCCACTTAAACTGCAAACACTATGAACATGTTGTTCAATGAAATTATAAATGCTTTTAAGGGTAGATAGTATGCAGTCATTGTGACTTTTTGCATTTCCCATTCTACCATCCAAAGACTGTAACTTCTTGAAAACTTCAGCTATAACCCCCTCCTCATCATCACTTTGCAGTATTCCTTTTCCCTTATCCTTTTCCATATTTTTTTATAGTCCCTTTGAGTTCTTGTATTTCCTTTTCCATCTTGTCCACTCTACCCATCAAGTCCTCCTCCTTGGGTTCCTCCATCGTTGGCTGATATGTAGGAGGTTCTCAGCAAGCTCAATGTCTTTGTGACTTCTTAGGACTCATTGAGAAGTAGGGATTTTAGTTTTTATGCTCTTTCTTTTCTTGCTAGAAGCAGCAGCTTCAATCTTCCTTTCCAACGGGGGGAGTGAAGGCGGTGTGAGCAAGTGGAGGTATGGAGGAAGAGGGTGGGGTAGGATTCATGCGGGGTAGTTTGAATAGTGGTGATGGATCAGCAGGATTAGCCCTTGATGCAGAGGGATAACCCTAGAATGGCTCTGAACTTCCCTAATTGATTTCTCCAGCTGAGTTTATCAAGTAGTGAGGGAAGATGATGATAATATTTCTATGAAAGTGGTTAAGAAATATCAAATGTTTTTGAGGTATAGTCACAAATCTTCCTTCAAGAGTTACATACCTAACAACCATCCTAGCTAGCTTAGCAAAAGGCTCAGGAATCGATGCCACCTTGATGCCAGCAGTCACAAATTCAAGATTCTCTCCATCATCCAAGAATTTCTTAGTCTCCACCTCCCTGTCTACCTTCTTATTGAAGAATTTGGTGCCATCAAGACTGAGTCCCATGATCTGGGTGATGAGCTCCTCCGTGATCTCAATCTCCATGTTGCTATATTTGACAACCCAATTCTTCCATCCCTGGGTGAATCTAATAGAAATATCTTGATCAAACCCCTGAATCCTCTCAATTAAATTTGACAGACCCCCTATTTGAAGGTAGTTCCAAATCACCACATCCTCTTTCCACGCTAGATTGTGGGTGGGTTCAGTTTTGCATGGTGGACCCCCCATTTTACCACTGTTTCTATTCATGTTCTCAATTGTAAAAATGTTATCACTATGCAGGGCAAGCTGAACTGTGTTGCTGGTTTTTGAATCTTTCCCTCCCGTGAAAGAAGATTTAATTATTATACCATACTTGTAATTAGTGTCCCACTCCTTGGCTTTCTTTCTATGCCAAGAAATGATGACAGTCTAGTTCACACATATCGCATCAATCATACATATCTTATGTGATGTCATCATTATGTACTTGAGGATCTACACATTAGCATCCACATTACAGCCATTAGTGTTGATTTTCTTGGCCATGTAGATCATTGATTATGGCTTTATTGATTTGAGTGGGCAGAACGTCCCCCCTAAGCCAAGTTTGAAAAGTATTAGTAACACCAAGGTTTGCCAAACTATCAGTGACCCTATTTCCTTCCCGATAGGTGTGGGTGATTTTAACACAATGTTCTCTGTTCTAAATAAAATATAATTTAGAACACATGTTCCATGCCAACCAATGTCATAAAAGATAACCATATGCAAATCAGTAAATGACTCAGAGAATTACCAATCTCTCATTGCATGACTCGGTCTCTAACTGATCTCTCATGTTTCTATTTAAGTATTGAATAAATTTATGTATACTACGTATACTTGGTTTTCTTACCCTAATCTGGGTATTGAGTGACTTGTTTAAAGAACCTATCTGAATATTTGTTACCAATATTCATCTGAAATCATGTTCCTTAAACTAGGTGACATAGACAATGCAACCAACAATTTTTGATACTTTGGCCAAATATTTCCAACATACTATTCATGTTACTATTCCTAGATGACATATTCGTCAAATTGGAATACATCCTTCACCTCACTCTTTTGTTATCTAGAATGGTATTCACTGACTTCTCTCAGTCCACTTTCTTAAGGTTTGACCCTAACTCAAGTTAGTGACATAATTTGTTATAGGGATATGATCATGATGACTTAGGGTATATGGGCATACTCAACCGACCTAAGTCAATCGAATGTGCCAAGGTACCCTGAGTCATAGAAAGCTACTTCCTATTCCAATTCATACTACTAGCTTGGCCTAGAGAGAAACTAAGTTCAAGTCCAGATGTGTGTAGATCTAGATGAACTAATATGGAAGGGTGTTGCAACATGTCAACTGTAACATTGTATCTTCATGAAGATCTTAGTCTTAACGAAGGTACAGTTCTACAGTTGGCATGTGCCAACATCCAACAGAACTACTTCATCACGATGTACATACCCTTAGGAGGTCATTAACATTTAATTAATTTTTGTTAAGATTTGAATTACGGTAACCTTGCCAAACCCTAAATCCAACACCCCTTAAGTTCTTCATCCATATTTGATTTAATTAATATTAAAGAACTTCATTAACTCATGATTGTTTTTCTGTTCATTAACTTTGACTTGCTGAGCAATTATCCAAAAACAAAACAACATACATCGTAAGGTTAAATTAATGTAACTCAACTGTTCAAATAAGGTGTAGCAACCACACAAGTTCAACTAGAGCAGACTTCATAGAAAATGAAGTCTAAATGATTAATGATCATAGACACCATTCTTTTACTTTACATTCTTTTGAGATAGGAAGAGTCTTTCTCTCTACATAGTTATGTGTTAGGGTTTATCATACCCTTTATATATTTCACACTTTCTTTAGTTTAATTGTATATTTAATATACATCCCATTATCATAATATATTATTTAGATAAATAACATCATCTTATGTAACTTAATAAGTTGCTTTCAAGTAAGAGAGAGAGATTGAACTAATTCTCTTCATAAAACTTACCAAATGATAACATAAATAAGAATACAAATAGATATGCCAAATATCATCAAGATAGTAATCCAAATTTCTTCATAAAATGTACAAGAGAAATTACACAAAACTTTGAAGTAAACCTCCAACCTTTTCAATTCATCTTGATAAAATACACAATTTACAAGACTATGCATCTCAGACAAATTACATGTCAATCAGTATTAAGATCATTAAAGAATAAAACCTTTCCTTTTAAATACATCTCAAGAATGAATTGGAGTTCTCTTTAAAATATCCAAACTTTAAATCAGCCAATACATCATAAAATTTATTGCCTTCTTTTATCACTTTTGAAGTTCATCTGCAAAAATTGCTTGCATGGGTCAGTTCATTAAACTGAGTATGATAAACACTAAGCATTAAAATGAAGTTTATTCCACTAATTGTTTGATTAAAACAATTCTGATTTAATGAAATAATTAATGTAATCATTCAAATTAAACATAAGTAATAACAACTATAAAAGAAGCACAAATAACAATCTAAATTCACTTTTAAGAAAATATCATAATATAATCAGCAAACTACTACCTTATATCAGATAAGTATTGTCCCAAACAATTACTTATTTATATCAAATAACAGCTCCTAACATTAAATTATTTCATAATTCTTTCTGAATTTGAAGTATAAATTTAACTTCAATATATAAACAAAAAGAGTTACTTTCAGAATCAAGACCTTCTTATCATCTTTACCAAGTTTCCAGAAAACATGTGAAGACAAATTTATTTCAGCATCGTTACATTTTTTTTTTAAGATGAGTCAACCAACAACTTAAATAAATAAGGGATTCACAATTTAGATGTGACATCATACTTCTTGGTCAAATAAATATAACCTAGGTTATTATATTAGGCCTCTTATTAATGATGGAAAAGTACTTCCTAGCAACAATGTTTCATTTCAATTAATGAAACAAATATTATTTCTTTAAATATAATTTAAGTAGAGAAGTAATTAGTAACAACTAATAATCAATTACTTAATAAAAGTAATAAAAATGACTCATTTAAACCTATGACAATTTTTGTATAAATAAAGGAGAATGAGATGAAGAGTAAACAATTTACAATTTCCTTTATCATTCGGTCAAACCGAATTCTCATATGCATCTTCAGAAAAGAAGATTCTACATCCTACCCATCAACAATTATTTACTTACTTACAACCTTAATGAATCTTTCTTTATCATTGAAGGTTTCATTCATAGATTCAAAACCATTTGTTCCATCAAAATAAGGTAAGACTATAAAAAGATCCCCCTTAATCATGACCAAATAGAGAAGGAAGAAATCATCCGTTGAGTGCACAAAGAAGAGTCCATCAAAACCAATTTCATAATGATGCATGACTCATCCATTAAAAATAATCAGTCAAGAAATGGTTAAGTTTTCCTTTCTACAGGAGAGGCTCATCTGAACACTGTTGTGAATAAATAAGACATTCAATTCCTCAAAAATAAACGGAGATTAATAAATCTTATAAACCAAAAAGTTTGGTTGGTTCCATATACAAAAGTAACAATCTAAAAGTTGATTATACATTCAACGATTCCCATGAACGTACCACAGTCAGCTCATAACATGTTAGTTAACAAACTACAAGGAAGTTTCCAACTCTGGTGAGTAAGTTTTCATCACCTCACCCAAGCCCAAAAAGGACATAAAATCAAACTTAAGAAAGTCAAACAGACCTAAGAAGATAATCACCATAACGACTTGGAGAAATCTGAATACCAGAGTATTTCAAACATCAAACAAAACTTCAACCAAAGACAACCATCTCATCTTCCATATTTCAACAAACCAGTAATCACCTTATAGAGTTTTGGAGAAGATAATTCCAGTAACAAACAACCAAAGTATAAGACAAATTTAATTATTATCTCCTCACAAGCTCAAATGTAACAGTAATTCCAAATAATAAAACTTACCCAAATCCCATTGAGTTATTATTCGAAGCAATGGAGATTTAAACAATATAAAATAAGAACATGATATTTCTTCTAAGATCTTATACAAGTTGAAGTACAGAACACAAAAATTCCATAAACCTAAAACACCCATTAACCTTTGTTTTTAAATGAGTTTGAGTTCATACTGAAGAACAAAGTATACAAATACATTCCCGAACAAGGAGTATAAAAACTTAATAGAACACGATATATTTTAAAAAGGGTATTCTTCTACCTTTCAAAAAAGTAAAGGCATTCAATATAAACATGCAAGTTTACCAGTATAAATACAAACAAGATGTCCATTCCTCACTTTCACACAAGTTTGTGTTCATACAATGAGATGAAACATATACCCATATAGATTGCAAAAGGAGTAATAAAACTTTAAAACTCAAAGATGCATCAAGAGAAGAGTATCCATTTACTTTTTGCCTTCACGAAGAGATTTCCAGTTTGAAGCTCAAGACAAAAACTACTTACTCAAACTCTTTTTCGAGAAGATAGTCCAGAGTATATATTCCAATCAAAACACTAAAGTCTCGACAGTTGTAAATGCATTTCACCATTTTAAATCACTCAAAGAGAACACCCAAAAATAACATTATCATGCAAGGTTTCCAAAACCAAAAGCACAGAGATTCTTTCAACAAGAAAGAAAATAACTAGAACAAAAAAATAGAAACCCATTTATCTCATGAGAGCATAGTCATTTTAATGAAACATTTAGAGAAAATCAAGAAATATTAATGGATAGATCCTATCATGCCTGATAGTGTTTCTTCCGATTCAAAGAAAACTTCCAGCTGAGCTTCCAACACTTATTATTCTCCAAGCAAGATCAACAACTAAAATCTCTTTCCCCAATGCCTCATATACTTTCCTTGAATCAAAAATAGACCAAGGAAATAAAAAATATCCATAACTAAAAATAGAACTGCTAGTTTGAAGAACCAGATAGCTCCATGTAGAGAAAAATTGAGAGCATGAATGACCAAACAACCTCAAACAAATCCACCCGCATAGTTTCCTAGGTGGTTTTTTCACCAAAAATGAGGCTCATTAATGCCATTAATTCTCAAATTCCCACCTATCTCTCTTTCCCACTACCATCCAAAATTGGCAAGACCCAATTCAACTTCTGCATGCATCACTAAACCTTAGTGATGGATCCACGTGGACTCCCACCAAATTTCTTTCTTCCACCTAAACTGACATTTCGTTTTCCATTTAATACAAAAATCAAATCACATTAATAGCTTAGGAACCATCGCCAGCTTACCACTTGCCATACGACCCTTAGGTCCCCTTTCCACATTTCATTAGTTTAGGGTAGATTCCATTAGCTTAGGATATGACCATAGGATAGTTTTAAAAGTATTTACCTTAGGTTTAGAAACATTTCAATAGGTAAATTGCCATCTTAGGTTAGGTCATAACTCATAGCCATTTAGTATTAGGTATAGGTTACAAAGAAGCCTGAAACCACCTTAGGTTATTTCCCCATAGCCCAATTTAGAACATGCAACCTAGGTTAGGATGTTATCTTGAATGAAATAGGCATAGATAAAAGATAGGTACATTTACCCTAGTTTAGAATCCCTTTAGGATAGATCTCATAGGCCTAGGACTTAGTTTTATAAATTTTTCCTCCATAGTCCTAAAGCAGGCCTCATACCACTTGATGAAATTAGCATCCTAAGAGATCAATCAAGAAGATCTGAGCACATAAAACACAATGGAATGCAGACATGATCTTACAAGAAAATAAAAGAATTTGTAAACATACAAGAGTTCAGTCCATTATGTCCTCCAACCTTTGAATGTCAGTTTACCATTCAGATCAGGTAAGAAGATTTAAAACATACCTTGGATCAATGGAATTGATCCAAGGATTTGTTAATAAAAAGAGATAAGTTTGCAAACTTCATTTCCAGATTACAACTTATCTATCAGAAGCAAAAATGGATTCTTTGCAAGCAATATCATTTCAGCCCAATGAATCTAAGAGCAAAAATGACTCATCCATGGCAAGCATGATTTCCAAAAATCAAAGGAACACTCCTTATCCATAAAAATCACATGTCAATGCTTACAATGCAAAAGAGGAAAGATAACAGTTTTTCAAAGATGTTACAATTTCAAGACTTTCCCCATTGTTAATTTTGGCCACATCTTCAACCTACATTCTCATAGAATGTCAATCATTAAAGAGAAACTGAAAAAAATTATTCATGAACCTCATATCTCCTTTTAGTTCCTCAATATTCGTAGCATTTCTTGCAAGATAATTTTCACCTTTCTTGGTCCTCTATTGACCCAAATCCTCTACCTGCTACTCCAACTAGGTGTTCACAAGAACATGATTCCTCTGCATGCTCGATTCACCAATAGATTTTATAGATAAAGTTTGTTATTTCTTCATTTTAGGCTCGTTGAGGCTCTGAACTACATCAATTTCAACAACCTCCTTCTCATTCCCAATATCATCATCATCCTATGACTCTAAAGCTTCATTGGAATCATCTTCCTTTGAGTCCGAGTCCTCTTCCTTGGCACAATCCTCAAGTCTCTTAGTAAGAACACCCATTTTGTTAATGTCAAGGCAATCTCTTTCAACTAAGGAAAGTATGAAAACTTGGTGTAGGGGGACATTAACTCTACCATTTTTAAACGGAGTAATAAAAGCACACAAATACTAGAACAAAAAATAGGGGAAACTAAAGCTATGGCCATGTATGAGAAAATTCAACATCGACAGATGGTAGGTGTAAATGCATTTGTGGTGGCCTTCCAGGGTCATAAAATGGATGAGGGTTAAGGCCACTTCATCAAAAAGGTGGGGTAAAGACAAATGTAAGAAACTAACAAAATGGGGGGTAAGTTTTTCATTACGCTGAAATAAAAGCTTCAATTCATCTATGGCCTCATTTTTAGGCTTATACACCTCCCATCCTTCATCCAATAAACCCATGATGTTCGCCACCAAATCAATGGTAATCTCTATATGCACACCTTTCTGATTCATGGTTCCACCTTTTTTAGTACATTTCCAAGCTCTAGAAAAATCTCAAGATTTCGTAATGGCCCTCATAAATTTTGAGAAAGGGAGAGATCCCCATCCTATAAAAAAATGTCATAGCTTCCAAATTAACGCCTTCCAATTCCCATGGTTTAGTTCACATGAGATCACCCTCATTTGATTTTTCAAACAAAAATCTACAAAAGCTCTCATATTGAAGTTAACCAGTCTATTTTGTACAATCCCAACTATGTCGATTTCAATGAATGCATAGGAGGAAATAATAATAATGAAATGACATAAGCGAATCCAGTTCCAAATATTCACATGACCCCAATTTTTATACACACACGTATTACAAATATTGTCAATAAAATCCCCATTATATGGTGGGAAACTCCATGATTTGTAATAATTATCTAGTGGTGACATGTCCATGTTGTTCATTTAGAAGGTGTGCTTGCACCTTAGTATTTATATCTTCCACATTTGTGACTAATGCCACTCCATGACTAGTAAGGCCCTTGTTGGAAAAATAATCCGCAATAGTGTTTGCTTCTCTATAAACATGTTTAAATTTGATTTCTTCAAACATATTTCTCATCCCTTTATGTTGATTATAGAATTTTAAATAGAGATGGAAGTGGTACCTTTTCCTAGAATGTTGTTAATAATGTTGAGGGAATCACCCTCCACTTCAAATATAACAATGTTGTGTTGACGACCTATAGGAATTCCCCAGAAGGCTTCAACAGCTTTAACAACATGATTCGATTGAATTCCTAGGTTGTAATGATAACCTAAAATAAAATTTCCCTGGTGATCTCGAAAGACCCCTCCATAACCAGCTTTCCTGGGGTTTCCTTTCGATGCTCCACAAAATTTTAACTTTATCTAATTCCTTATCACTTTCACCCAAACTTGTAGCCTAGGATTTGGGATGGTAGGAGTTAGTTAATTGAGAGTTAAAACCCAATTCTTAGATAAAGAATTCTCATTCTAGATTATGTTTTTCTTATGTGGGGAAATAATAGAAAAATTTGCACTAATATCATTAAAACAGTGAGCCCCACTATATTTTCTAACTCCTTCTTACCTTTGAAGATTCACCTATTCATCTCCTTTCATATTTCCTAAACTAGGTGTATGAGAGTTAGAGTTCAAATATGTTTGAGTCCTTGAATCTTGAAGGGAGTGTACCATTGAGACCACAACTACTTAATGGAATATAGGAAAATCCACTTTATTTCAAAAATATTTAGAAGGGTGTTTATGACCATTACCAGAAATGGACATTGAAGGAATAGGTGTAAAGAATCTTCAGTATATTTTTCACAAAGAACACACCTATTCACCATATGAAAATTCCTTTTATTGAGATTACCCATAGTTAGAGTTTTTTCATGAAGAACCAACCACCAGAACATGTTGAACTTGGGAGTAAGTTCTTTGATCCAAACACTTTCCCATTTAAATCTTTCAAGATCTTCTTCCCCAATGAAAAAGGAATTATAGGTAAATTTAACCGAGAAAATCCCATTTTCCTCCCTGGATCAATATAAACTATCTGGCTCTAAACATTTGTTATTAATAATAACTCCACTCAATTTTCTATTAATAGAGTTGATATCATTGTTATGTCCAACTAAGTCAATTTTTTTCCATTGACTCAAAGGATTCTCAAGATTGAAGTAATTTCTTACCTTAGTGCCATATTTTTCAATAACATCTTTATAAAGGTTAGGGTAGCTTTCTTTAAGTGGTTTTTCAACTAATTATTTGTTCTCCCAAAACTTCACCATATTACCATCCCCTATCATCCATTTGTTTCCTTCAAATATAATGTACTTAGTCTAGTTTATATATTTCTAGAAGGTTGAGCCATTAAATTATGCATTGCTAAAGCACCATTCATTAGTTTGAAGATTTATCTAGTTCTTGTGCCTAATGATAGAAGTCCAAAAATTGTCTTCCTTAACCAATCTCCATATCATTTTTGATAGCATAACTTTACTCATTTCTACCCAATATCTAATACCAAAGCTTCCTAGTCTCTTGGGTTTACAAATATTTTCCCATGAAAGGAGGGGAATTCCATCTTTTTGTTTATAACCACTCCAAAGATACCTTTTTATACACTTTCCAATTTATTATCAATTTAGGTTGCTAATCTATAGATTGACATTGTATACACTAGTAATTTTTGAAGTAAAACTTGAGGAAAATATCTTTACCAGCTTGAGATAGCAATGATCCTTTCCACCCTTACAATTTCTTGAGGAATCTGTCAATAAGAAAATTCCATTCAGTAGCCTTTGTTTTCTCAATCCCTATAATCATTCCAAGATACTTGGTGGGAAAAGCTTTTATCTTACAACCAGGAATACCTGATATCTTTACACATATTTTTTCAGGGGTGTTGAAAAAAAATACTGAGATTTTACCAAAATTTACAAGTTGGTAAGAAAATTTCTCATAATCAACCACCAGCTGTTTGAACTCTTAGCCTCTGGGATTGTAGCCTCTCCAACCATCATTGTATCATCAAAAAACTGTTGATGGAACACATTTGGACTATTAACACCGGGAGAGATTCCTTTGATTCTTCCTTTAATATTATCCTTATTGAGAGATCTACTCAGAGTTTCTACCATTATAATAAAAAGAATGGAAAAATGGGGTCTCCTTGTCTTAAACCTCTTGTCTTTGTTGAAAAACCACAAGGAGTGCCATTGATAAACACTAAGAATTTGGATGTGGAGATGTAATTTCATATCATTTTCCTAAAATATTCACTAAACGCAAACCTGGATAATAATTTTAAAGAAAATACTAAGAGATATGGTAATAGCCTTTCTCCATGTCAAGCTTAATGATCATAACTTCTTTTTTATTTTATGTGGCAATGTGAAGAGTCTCTTGGATAGTTACTATATTGTATTGGATTTTTATTCCCATCACAAAACCCCTACTTGATCAAAGATACTGGAAGGAAGAAGAATTTGAAATATTAAGGCCATAAATTTTTAGCATATTTTGTAAATGCAGTTACATAGACTGATAGGTCTGAAATTCCTAAAATCAGTAGGATTTTGGTTCTTCAGGATAAAAGAAAGAAAGGTGTTGTTTAATTCATGGATCATATTTTTATTCTTAAAAAAATCTCGAATGGATTTTCATGTATCATTCTTTACAATATACCAAAAGGATTGAAAAAGAGAGATAGAAAACCATTTTTCCCAGGATCTTTGTCGGGCTCATGGTCTTCAACATAAATTCAATTTCCTCAATAGTAGGAATCATAGTCAGCATGTTGTTATCATCATCTGTAACTAGCTAAGGAATACAGTCTAGAAAGTAACCTTCCTTACTGTTGTTAGATGCATTGTATGTAAAAAGGAGTTTGTTAAAAAGAAGTAGCAACATTCTTAATATCATTAGTTTCAGTTAGCATCTCTCCATCTTCCCTAGTAATACTCAGGATTCTATTAGTGCTCCTCATTTTTAAAGTTGATATGTGGAATAATTTAGTATTTTTCCCCCCTCTTTGAGCCATTGCACCCAATATTTTTGTCTCTAGAAAGTATCCTCTTTGAGAAGAATGTTATGGTATTCTTTCATCAATTCTTTCTTTTTTGTTGACTGCATGAATACATCACTATTAAGGAATTCCAAAGAAACCTGTAGGGTTGTTAACTCATTCTCTAGGGATTAATTCTTCAAAAAAAAGTTGCCAATTTTTTTTTTTCTAACCTTTTAGATTGTTCTTAACATGTGCAAGTTTTTTAGTTATTCTAAACATAGTCATTCCTTTAATTTTCACATTCCACCAATATTTCATAAGGTTAAATATTTCCTCATTTTGTAACCACATCTTTTCAAACCTAAAATGATTTCTTATCCTCTCTTTGTATTTGATTTGGAAAAGAAGTGGATTATAGTCTGATCCAATCCTGGGGAGAGAGAAGAGGAAAGAATATTTATTTCACCAGCCCCATGAAGTCAAGGCCATGTCTAATTTGACTTGTATCAATTGATCCCCTTTCCTCCTATTAGACCAGGTGAATCTTCTACCCCTCATCTCTATATCCATCAGTTAAATCAATGTTACCACTTTTTTTTTCCTTGGCCTCAAAGGAGTGTTGAAGTCTCCCAAGATCGGCCATTCATTAACTTTCATGATGTTATGAAATTTGGAAAGTTCAATCCAGACGATTTTCCTTTCTCCTTTATTATTTGGAGAATAAATGTTAGGCAACACCCAAACTTCTTTATATTTCTTATCTTGAAACAACATATCCAAATGAATACTTTTTTGAAGAATATTCATACCTTCAAGTTTTTTGGCATTCCATATAATAGCTATGCCTCACGCGGTTCCTTTTTAACTAACAAAAATCACTTCATAATTCTTACAACAAGATATTTTAACCTCCAAAAATTTTCCTTCCTCTATTTTGGTTTCTGTAAGGCCATGATATCATATTTGATCTCGAGAATCAATTTATTTAATTAATCTCCACTTACTTGGGTTGTTCAAACCCCTAGCATTCCAAGATATTATATTCATTTAAACACTTGATTTTTGGTTCTTCTAAATCTCTGTAAGTCAGTTTAGACTTTGTTCCATCATCAATATCCCTTTGAATTTTCTTTATTCTAGCAACCTTGTTTAGTAGGTCTCGATCCGATTTTCTTCTCCTTGGGGGAGACTTCTAAAGTCTCCACTATTTTAGTTGGTGTTTTCATAGAGATCTCCTTTTCTGACTTATTGGAGTCCCTTTTGATAGATTTATTTTCTTCTATTCTATTTTCCTTTAATGGAAATATCATCTCCTGTATTATCCTTTGGAATTCATTAGCTTCCATCATTTATTCATTTCCTATCATAGAAATTAGTTAATTCTCTTCTAATCCCAAAATTTTATCAAAAGAATTGGAAAAAGGTCCTAGGGTTGCTTCAAGACTCATTTCCACTTTTTTTTTGTGTGGGACCTAGTCCCTATTTCCCATGGTAACAACTTCCTTTAAACGAGCATCAAGGTTTTTGGAAGATAGGAGCTTCTCAACCTGGAAATGGGTCTTAGCATCTTGAAAATAGGGTTCAGATAGGGATTTTCTTTTATTCATCTTGTTCTTAACTTCTATAATACAATCATCATTTAACTTTGGAGTTTGGACTTGGTTTTCCACATTTTTGGACTTATTCAAACCATCTCCTTCATTCTCATTAATGATTATTCCCTTATTTGGGTTGTGATTCTTAGCAACAATGTGCTCAAATGTTTCTACTTCTTTACCTTTCACTTGTTCCTTTGCTAGCTTCTCCTTGTCGATCCTAGAAATCATCATTTTACACTGTTACTTAACATGCCCCTAGCCTTAACATTTCTTACATTTTTGAGGACGGTTCTCAAATTTGATATTCTACTCCTAGCTACCAAGACGAGATCTAAGGTTAATGGATTTAGGTAAAGATGAACCCATCAAGGAGTAGATACTAAATCTGACACATACAACTCAATATTTTTAAAGGGTAGCATTATTAATATAAACATAGGTTCATAAAGTATTTGTAATCCCCTTGATAACATCTACATCCCACAGTTCCAATGGAAGACCTAGTAATCTAATCCACACGGGAAACTAGTTAATATTTTATTTATCTATGTTAAATATAGGAGACCAATTTTGCAGGAAGAGGCTGAGATTCCCCAAAAAACTAGTGGCCATCATTGAGGATCCTTTAGGGATCTTCCAGGTTGTTAAAACTGAACAAGAAGAAATTGTTTAGTAGTGTCGTTACTTCCAAATGTCTTTTAGGTTTCCATTTTAGAATAGACTAGGATCTTATTGATTCAATATTTGGCCTAGCTACAACAATTTTTCCAATCAAAGCATTCTCCATATTTCTCAAATTTCTATCAATAATGTTATCAGAGATATCTAGGTACTTACCTAATTCTCCTTTTTTAAGATGTGGAATGATCAACATACTTTTATCATTCCCACATCTCAATATTTTTACATACGTTCTAGGGGCCCCATTTTCCACATGGGACCTAGGTGTAGGACAAGTCTCATCCCTAACTTGTTTTGTCATAGGCCATTCCTCTGCAATTGTCTCCCCTCTAAGTGGGATCTGTCTACTATCAGTTTCCCACACATCACAATTCAAAACATTTTCTCTCTCCTTGAGATCCTCACTTTGCTCCCACATTTTAATATTTTTGATTATATGGAAAAATTTCTATTTTAAAACTTGAATGAATTTTAATTTATTTTTATTTCTTAGGGTATCCTCCTCTTTTTAAAAACTTGGTGGAGTTATTTAGAATTACATAACCTAGATCTCATTAATAAATTATAAAGGTTTTTAGATTTATATCTCTTTGAATGTAAAATTTCATTTGTAAATATTTTATTCTCACTAATACAATATTTATTTAATTATAAAGTCATGGTGTTTTATTAGAATGACCAATTTTATAGTGTGCATACTTTTATTTCAGATCTATCCATTGTATTTTTACTTTATGATATTCTCAATAAAGTTTAGGTTTTCGTATAATACAACTAAAAATAATATGTGTTGATCAAGTATTTACTACTACTATTTTATCAAAGTTTATTATAAATACTTGTGATCATTTATGACAATTAACATGAATAAAATTTGAATTATATAAAGGAGCATTATTTCTTACATTTTTATACAACATATAAATATCCTCTATTTTATTTGAGATCATTTGATGAAATTTATAAAAATATTTTCAACACCCTTGGTTAGTTACACTTTATATTTGTTTTGTACCCTCAAGAGGTGACCTTATCAATAGAATTCCTGTTAGAGAGGTCCAATAACATTTTAGATTTTTTTCATGTTTAGTTAGTTCATTTCTTATTTTTGTTGTATTTTTCTTATTTCTTTATTTAAATTTTATATAATTTATTCAATTGATTTAAACCACCATAATCTTGTTAGGTTTCATAGTTTATGTATTCATTAATATCATGAATACTTAAAATACCCTTTGCACACTCAAAAATTATTATGTCTTCCCGATTAAACTATTTTAATTTCACCTTAATATCAGTGATAGGATTAAGGATTGCTTAGTTGATGGTACAATTTTCTTCATTAAAAAATTTATAAAATTCACTAGGATTTTTAAGATTCTAATTTACTTCTTTTCATCTACATAATTGTCTTACTTTATGTGAATAGTTTTCAATTTTTCCCGATGACAATCACTATAAATAGTATTACACCCATTCAAAACCAAATATCCTATTTTACATTAAGCAATATAATATTACCTATGATTTTAACACTTTCTTTTCTTTTCTTTTATTTTTTTATAATTTTAAGTTAATTTTCATTGTTGTATGTATCACCAATGAGAGTGTGTGTCTTCGTATATTCTCCTTAACCCTAAGAGATAAAGCAAAAACAACATTAATTAGTCTTCCTCCTAGATCCATATAAAATTGGAATGAAATAGAATACTAGTTAGCATAATTTTTTGGGAAGGATAAATATGAGCAAGAGTTAGTTAATGATTTTTATGAAATTTCCATTGATCTCGGGGAGACCATTTATCACTTTTCCACACGGTTTAATAGAAGACGATAGAAGATACCTACATATATCAGACCTCCCAAACATATATCTAGGATATATTATTTTATTGCATTAAATTTTAAATAATGTACTTCCTTAAAATATAGAGATAAATTATTTTGATGGGACTATTGAGTTATGTCTTGCATATGAAAAGAAGATCAAGAAAGTAGGTTACAATTACAAAATTTCACCTAGTATGTTTATTAAGTACTATGAGATAATTAGTTCCATAAAAACAATTGGAAATGATATGTTAACCATTTAATAAGTAGTTAAGTGATAAAATTAAATCATCTTCAACCACCAATTTTGAAAAATAAAATCCTAAACCCAATAATGTGCAATGTTTAGTGTGTGAATTGAATCATGATCATGAAACATGTGTCACTGTACCCAAGTTCAATAAAATGCTAAAAGGAAAATAAATTTTGAATTACAAATTTTATGATAATATTAACATGTGTATTTATGATGAAAATTACAATGATGCATATGCAATCCCAACAAGAAGTAAATAATACAACCGGAAGGAAAAATATACTAAGCCTAGTCTAAATCAATCTTCTCCTAAAAAAGTTATGAAAACATAGATAAATCTCGTTATTCTTAATAATTTACAAATGATTATAAAGCTGATAATTTAAGAAACCAAGGTAATTTTTATCCTATAGCCACAAAATTCTCAATATCAACCATATAAAGCCAAAGACTATGCTGAATTAAGAATTTTTCTAGGGTTACGACATTGTTGTTGATATGAAAAACAATTAAAACAGTTTTAATATGTGGAATATTATAAAATTACTTGGGCAGTATGATAAAATTTTGAAAAATAATATGATCCTAAAAATACCATCGACATGTCAGAAGAAAGTCAAGAAAATAGTGGGGAAATATTTAACCAATCTAGAAACCCTTTGAAATATTACATTCCTCCTTTTAAATTCATGTCAAAATTAAAGATAAGCTTTTCCATAGATATATTCTTGATACAAGTGCTTCAAATAATCTAATTCCTAAATTCTTTAACACTCAAAAATGAATAATTTATGAGAATGATAATCATAAATTAATTGATTTCAAATCAATACAAAACAAATGTTGTGGTAAGTATCATGAAATTGTCATTAAAATTCACAAGTTGAAAGAGTAAGAAATGTACATGTCTTGGATATTATTGGTAACTATTTTATGTTTTCGGGGAGATATTGGTCACAATTTATAGGGACATATGTCGGAAAGGATGTGAATTGGGTGTTAATTAATAATTACATTTTGTTCTTACATAGAAAAACTATTTTAGTATTGATATTTATCCATAATCTCTAGCTATTTCTTTGGATGATATGAGTATCGGTACATAAAAAATCATGAACTTAGAAATCAATACCTTAGATGAAGATGATTAGTAGAATGATAGATATTTTCCTAAGAGTGAGATATGGACCATGTATTTTTATGGATAATTTTCCCAAGATTTTCATGGTTCTTGTATTTTCCTCATGTTTTATATAGGTAAAGTCTTCGGTATGATATTTAGTTACCCTTTGAAGTAAAAATAATAATACTAAATATGAATTTATGTTTAGGCTTGGAAAAATGTTTGAGCTAGGTATAACATTTTGTAATCTTTTTGTGACTTCGAATTGGTTGTACACTAAGCTAGAAATATATATAAAGCTGATAAGATTCACACGCATAGGTATACCCAACACATATAGTCTCTCACTCAGAAATTTTATGCTTTTAATATATCTCATATTATTCATGAAATAAATTCCAAAGTAGATAAATTAATTATTTTTTTTTTATCCCTATAGTTGCTAACATCCATGATGGTGGTACCCTCATTGAACTATGTAGGCCCAAAATTCCTGATTTGATCTAAAATTTACATGCCTTTTAATGTGATGAACATATTAAATATTTTGTGAAGCAATTTTTTTATCATGATTATTACCTTATGAATTGAGTTGATTATTTATAGCTTTCTAGAAATAAATTACACACTCGAATTTTTATTATTGAGTCAATGTTTTCTTCTAATGATTAACCAAAACTTAAAAAACTAAAGAGAAACCTAGGAGACTAATTAAAGATACCATTCCAATCAACCTTGGCATTAAAGAGAATCCACATTATTTTTACATTATGATTAATTACACTAAATGTCAAAAGGTTACTTTCATAAAAATTCCAAGGATTTTATTGATGGTTTTCCTATCCCTACAAATATTTGAAAGGTTATGATGCTGAAATAATACAAGATAATATCCCTATCAAACCTAGTGTAAACCCTATCGAGGTAGTAAGATCAACAAGTCATCCGTTTGTTGGAAGGAACCATCAATAAAGAGTTGGAAAAAAATGCTTGGTTTCATTTTCATTTTCCCTATAATATATTTTGATTGGGTAGTGAACCTTCTATATGTTGACAAAAATAATGGTGATATTCACTTATGTGTTTATTTTTGTGATCTTAATAAAGCTTGTGTTAAATATAAATTTTAATTGCCTTATAATGTTCAATTTTACAGTAGGTCATTGGATCTAAAAGATGTATATGATATAAATATTCCAAGTTTCACTAGGTCATTGGAACTAAAATTAAGTCCTTTTTAGACATATATTAAGGTTATAATAAATTTCGTACCTAGATGGCATGTAGAAAACCATGTTCTCTATGTACAGAGGTAGAATTGTTTTTATTGGATAAATTTTTACCTCATTAATGTTGGTGCAAATTTGTAAAGAGGAATGCATGTTTTTATTATGAACTCATTGGGGTTATCATTCAATTTTACCTTGATTATTTGTATATTCATTTTAAAAAAAAAATAATAATGTTATTCATGCAAAAGAAATTATTATTTGTTGTATGAAACATGGTATTTTGACAAATCAAAAAAATAATTATTAGGTGTAATTGAAGGTAAACCTATAGGAAATTATTTGTAAAAATAATATTTTAATTCACACATAATATGTAAAAGAAATTAAATAATTACCTCATATGAAAGATGAATCTAGCTCACATTTTTTGTTTGAAAAAAATAATTTTTTGCTCATCTTCATTTGTGATTTTTATGAGATTATTTCACTTCAACATATTTTTTAGAAAAAGACAACAATTACTTGTGCAATCATAGTTCTAGCTTCACTTTTGAAAACATTAAAGATTTGATTGTTAATGATTTAGTATAAACTAAATATATTATAAACAAGCTATTTATTTTGTATATAAATGATACTAATAAGGTTGTCAATGTTATTTTTACTCATGCATATAATAAGGAAGATATACATATTAGATATTTTAGCCAAATCCCAAAAGATGCTAAAATCAAGTATCTATTAGTTAAAAAGTTTACTTTATCACTTATTTCATCTCTAGTAAAATTCACGTATTTTCTCTTGGGGAATAAGGTTAATGTTTATTCTAATATGTTTTTATTAGCATACCTTTTCAATATATTATAATTGATAGCATATTAGCCAAATGGATCTTCAAGATTAAAAAAATTTGACCTCAAATTTGAGATCACTAACACAATCAAAGGAAATGAGTAGGAAAAAAACTTAACTAAAAACATATATTTGAATGCAAACTTGTTCATCCTTTATGTAATGAAAAAATGCAAGAAAGATCTTGTTTTCAAATGGTTAAAATATTTGAACTGGTGAACAAATTCAAGGTGGGTTTGTAAATGAAATATTGGGACTGTCTATTATCTCATGATGATTGGTATCAAAATAAAGTTTTTATTATAAAAATAAAACTTGTCCCGATAATTTGGATAAAAATAACGTAGAGCTTTAAGGTTTTAGGATTTAACGTTTTAATTACTTGAAAATGTATTGTTTTATAAAAATAAATATGGAATATTATTAAGAAGCTTAATGTATCATAAAATTGAGTGTTTCCTTTTCAATTGTAAGGAATTTATTTGTGGTGGAAACTATGCTACCGTAAAAACTACACATAATATTCTTAAATATAGTTATTATTGGCCTACGGTCTTCAAATATTCCTATCATTTAGTATGAGCTTGTATGACCTATCAGATACATGCAAGAAGATATAACCTACCTACCATGCCCATGAATTTGAAAATTTTAGAATTTTGTTTTGTTAAATGGGGCATTAAATGTATATCAAATATTCATCCACTCTTATTCTACTCATTATAGGTGCATTCTCACCACAACTGATTATTTTATGAAATGGATTGAAAAAATTAATCTTAAGCATGTAGTTACTTTTGATTAATATTTTTAGAGATATTTACAAGATCATATTTGATATACACCCTCAATTTATTTCATAGGAATATATTGAGTTATTAGTATATTATTCTATCATCTGAAGACACTATTTTAAGTATTATCCATATTGTAATGAGCATATTGAGTTAACAAACAAAAATCTATATTTCATCACGTAAAATAAAATCTGTAAAAAATAAGAGAAATTGGTATCTCATGATTTTTAAAGCCCTTTAGGATGATAAAACAACTATCAAAGTGGGAACTAGTTATCTCTCTTAATGCTTATGATTTTGAAGGAACTATTCTCGTTGAATTATATATTTCTCCAAGTAGGATTACCTTAGCATACAACCCTCATAATTATGATCTAATAAAACTAATGTTAGATGACCTTTTAGAATTGGATGAGCTGAAAGATACTACCTTGAAGGAATTAAAAAAGCCAAGGAAAAACTTACAAAAATATTTGAAAGGAAAATCTATAGAAAAACATTTCAGGTTAGTGACTTAGTTTTATGTTGGGATAAAACATGTGAAGATACAGGTAAACATAACAAAATTGATTCGTTATGGCTCGGTCCTTATAAAACTGATTTTATTATTGGTAAAAATGATTTTTAACTACAATATTTATATGGTTATTAGATGATTCATTTAGATAATGGTCATCACTTAAATCATTCTTATAATTGAATCTCTTATATATACAATTTTTATCAATTTAGTTGTTCCTTTTCTTTTTTCGTGAGTGTTTATTTTTTTTATTTATGGAAATCCATATCCTGTTACACTAGATTATCATGTGAAATAAAATTAGCTTCATATATAAAAAAATCTAAAATAGTATATGTCACAAAGCATGTAAGTATCTATTTTGGTGTAAATTATCAAACTAATTTTTTTCTTGACAATCGCTAGATTATATTTCAAAGATGAATATCATAACTATATCTATTTATGCTTAAATTCCAATAGACTATAGAAATACCTTTCCATCCCACACATGCCAATTGTTTTCTTTCCTTTATTTTCTCACTTTCATTCGGATTATCATCCCTCACTTATGAAAATAATGAGGTATTCACACATAACTATCAATGGAAATGTACCTGCATTATCCCCTTAAATGAATTGAATATTGGTTATTTATGTAGTCTTCCTTAACTTCACCAAAAGAGATTAACATGGTCACCATGTTTATCCAAAATTTATTCATCCTTCCAAAAAATTCATATTTCAATTATTTTAATTTTTTTCCATCTTGATGAGCCAAGTCAACTTTTTTGGAGGGGCCAAATATTTTTTGATAATTGGTAAAAAAAGGTAATTTTCAAGGGTCCTATCCTCTTACATAAGAGGATCTGAAATTCATATATATCCATTAACATTTCAAGGAGCAAAACAAGATCAAAAATCAAAATAACTGGTGTTGGTAGCATAAAACCAACCCAAAACCATACAAAGAAACAATTCAAGTGCGGCCTTAAACTAGTTTAAAACCAGACATAAACATGGATAGAAAAGAGTTCACTTCTGATTAAACATTTAAGTAGAGAGATTAATAAGGTCCTTGATGTATTTGTATCTCTTCTCATTTTATTTTTTCCTGTAAATATCCCTTATGTTGAACTTGTTTTCTTTATTCTTAAGATCATTCACAATGGATTGTAGGAGGAAACTTTGAAGGAGAAAACCATCATCCATGATGTTACATTTGTTCTCAACTTTTTGTAGTTTACCTTCCATATCATTCCAAATTTCCTTGTTAGCATTTTCATTTGTGAGATTACTAATGTTTCCCTTCAAATATTTAATATCTTTCTTGATCCAATTTAAAACATCCTTCTAGCGGTCCATCTCAGAATGCATAAATTCATTATCATCCCTCTCATTTTCTTACCTAGACTAAACAAACACCTAGCAACCATATCACCTTTAGGACTTGCTTTGAGAATTATCCTGGTTAGAACTAGGGCCTTCAATACTTTTACCCTTATTATAGCTACTTATAAGAACTCTAGTAGATCAAGTTTCATCTCATTGTCTCTTTTTTATTTTGGGAGAAGAGGTGGAAGGAAGAGAATGATAGGGGTTTCGATTGGGGATTTGGATCTTGAATTGCAGGTAAATGAGAAAAATAACATATTGTTGTAGGATATATGTCCTTTTACCCCATTGAACCTCATTAATGTAACTTTAAAGTGACATATGAATGTGGAATGCTAAACTTACCAGTATATTCCATCTAAAGTGATTAAGAAGAACTAGATGGTAGGTATTGATGTGGTGTAACCTCCCTTTCATCGTCAGGTATTTAATGAAGATATTTTCAACTTCATTGAACATGATTGGTAGGGAATCATGAATAATACCCCTAGGGACCTGTTAAATATTTTCTCCTTATCCAAAAAATGGACTATTTCTCATCGTCACTACACTTATTTTTGTAAAAGTTAATGCCATAAATACTCATGCCTATGACGTGGGATATGAGTCCCTCAGTGATAAGCCAACTCTGTTATCCAAATTGGACATTTCTATCCTTCCACTCCACTTCAAACTCAATGTAAATGTGAGGTTGATGCCCTCTGATACGTCCCAGAATGGAGTCAAAATTTCCAGCGCCTAAAATTTCCCAAAGTCGCTTGTTCTCCTTCTAACCCCTATTGAAGGGGGGCTCAACCTGACATGGATCAATTCCCATTCTTCCTCTCTAAATACTATCTTTGGTGTGGATGTGAAATATCATAATGAGCCCAAAATATTTTTCCGTTTCCCAAATCTAGAGTAGTTTAACCACCAAATGATTGATCCAATCATGGAAAAATAAATCAGCTTTCTCCAAAATATGCACAATCATGTTATGAGTGTATCTTGTGAATTTCATGATTTGATGCATTAATGACTTATAAGTGAGTATTTTCACCCCCAAACCAATGATGGATACTTTTATATTTGACCTGAATGTTAGTACAAGTGTCCACTACATTATTTCCTTCTCTGAAAGTATGGGAAATAATTACCTTAGGGAGGGTTCTTAAAATATGTATGGAGTCTTTAATAATCTTATTTATAGTCCAACTTAGAGGGGAATTATTTTGGATACACTTTATGATATTCGTTGAGTCACCCTCCACCCATAAATTGTCAATGTTAATTTGTTTATCCATTTTTAGACCCCATAGAGCTTTCATAGCCTCATCACAGTGATTGGTTTGAATCCTCATATTTCCAGCATAGGAGGCTATAAGATCACCCTTATTGTTTATTATTACTCCACCACCACTAGCTCTTCCTTGGTTACCTTTATCTACACCATTTATGTTAATATTTATCCATCCCTCATGTGTTTACTTCCAAAAATTCTTGTTTCTATATTTCTTAGCATTTAGTTTCTTACAATCTTGATTCAATTGGATATTCCATTTTTGAGAAACCTGATATCAAACTCCTTAAAACTTCCTTTGATAGTTTTAATGGAGGATTTAAAATTTTATATAATCACAAAAAATATATTTTTGAAAACCATGCAAACCTCAAGATTTTTCTCCTCAACTATTCTTTTGTTTCTTTCTTTCCATATTTCCCAAATAGTGTGAGGAAGGATAAACTCCCATAGGAGTCTCACAGAGATAAAATTTGTTTGGAAAAACCATTGAGACCTTAGCTCATTGAAATTATGAGGGAGAGACTATTTCAGACTAATCATGTCCAATATGATGCCCCACAAGGAGGAGGAAAACTTATAATGAATGAAGAATTGATTGACAGTTTCCTCTCTAGTTTTGCATAAAATACACTTGTTAGGCAACATTTTCCCATTTTTTTGAAGTTTTACACTGTAAGGATATTATTTTGAATAGTGATCCACTAAAATAAGTTGATTTTTGGGGTAGGTTATATAATCTAAACATTTTCCCAACTTATTTGAGAATTTGGCATTTGAATTTGGCTATTGTGTCCTAAATGAACACTATAATTAGCATCTCTTGAATCCTACTAGATAAGTTCATCTTTAATGTTCATGTCAAGAATATCAATGTTTTCAATCTTATTTTGTATGAAATTCAGGTTATCTCTATCATTATAAGATATTTCTTCTAGTGAGAGTCTTCTCCAATCAGTTTTCCCATCTATGTTGTTAAGGTAACCACTAGTTTTTCCTTATATTTCAGTCTTACACATTAATTTGACTATGCATATTTTATTTATATTGCTGATTTAAATCCAAATTCCATTTATCCTCCCAAAAAAATATCTTGTTTCCATTTCCAAATTCCCACCTAGCGAATTTTGAGATAATATCCATGTTTTTAACTAAAGAATTATAAAAATGAGATCCATTGGGAAGATCATCACATCTAGTGAAGTCCTTAATAAAATACTTTTTCATATATATATATATATATATATATATATATATATATATAATGATTTTACACTAAGGGAGGTCTTCTTTAAGGATTCACTAACCCATCTTAACAACGAGATCTGATTTCATGTGTCTAAGATTATTTATTCCCAAACCCCCTTGGGATTATAGTTTTCACACTTTATCCTAAGAAATAAGAGGTATTATATTTGGTTCCTCAATTCATTTCCATAAAAATATTTTCTAAATTTTATCAATCATGTGAAAACCCTTTTGAGGAATTTTGAAAAGTGAGATAAGGTAGATATGAAGATTTTTTAGCATGATTTTTATTAAATTAGATTTAGGTGCACTTGAGAGGACTACATCTTTCCATCCTACTAATTCTAATTGGAATTTGTTAAAGAGAGAGTTCTAGAATGAGCACAAACTTTTAGTATAATTGATCATCTATCCATAAGATTCTTCATATAAATTCCACAAAAATTTAAACTTCTTGGCTTCAAGCACTAAGGAAATGGAAATAATGATAGTATCATCAACAAATTATTGTTGGGAAATCATCAACTATTTGGAGGAAGGGTTGAAATGATGAATAAATCCTGAATCTATGAATCTGTTTATAGCTCTATTTAGGCTCTCTTCCATGATGATGTGGATAATAGGAGAGATGGGGTCCCCTTTCCTAATACCTCTGTTGTTTCCAAAGAAACTAGTTAGACATCCATTTAGGAGGATAGAAAACATGGGCATGGATATACATTCTTGAAATATCTTCCTAAAATAGAGATTAAATCCAATTTTCTCGAGTAATTTATACAAAAGGTCCCCGTTCACTCAATCAAAGGCCTTATTCATATCAAACTTGATGTCCATGCCCACTTTTTTACTCTTCTCCATGGAATGAATTATTTCATGCACCACCATAATACCATCTTATATTTGTCTTCCCTACACAAATCCACCTTGTTGTCAAGAGATGAAATTTTTTAGGATAGGCTACATTCTCAAATATATTGTGTTTGAAATACTAATAGGTCAAAAATATTTGAAGTCATTTACACCCAATTTTTAGGTATAAACATAAATAAAGTGTTGTCTATTTCCTTCAAAAGTCTGCCATTTTGTAGGAATCCATTAATTTCTGTAAATAAGTCATTCTTACAAATTTCCCAGGAGATTTGGAAGAAGTGTGTTGAAATCCATCTGGGCTAGGAGAATTTTCTCCTTCAAAAGAAAAAACAATATTTTTAAGTTCCTCCATGTCCACAATAGTAAGAAGCTTGTTCACATTCTCTTGTATTTTAGGGCATTGAGGAATACAACCCAACATTAAATTTATGCAATTTTCATTTTCTTGATTCTCTTTAGACAATTTTTTTGTAGAAATTAATACCATCCTTTTTAATGATGTCCTTGTCCCTACTTTCCTTCCAATTAACACTGAAAATAGATGATATCATGTTGTGAATTTTATGCTTTAAGGTGGTCATATGGAGAAATTTATGTTTTTATCACCATCCTTAATTGAAATAGGCCTAGATTTTTTTCTCTAATGAATTTTCTCATAAGCCATGATATTATGTAGTTTACTTAGCATTTATTTTTCCTTGTAGTAGTCATCAACATCCATGCCCAAATTTTGAACTTTGGAATTCAAAATAACTAGTTCATCTCTTAGCTTTTTCTTCCTTTCAAAGATATTTCTAAACACAAGCTTGTTCCATATTTTAGCATTGTTTTTCACATTTTAAATCTTTTGCATAAGAATGTATATGGCTTAGTAAGCCTTTTCAATTTTCCCCCATTCCTAAAGTTTGTTTTTGAAGTCTTGATGCTTAGTCCACATTTTCTCAAATCTGAAAGGAGTAGGATCATGTTTACCTTTTCCTTCAAGACTAAGCACCAGGAATTGTGGTCAAACCCAATTTTGGGAGAGTAAAGCGGAAAAAATCTTAAGCGATAAAAAAATCACAATAGACCAACAATCTATCTAATTTAACCATAATGATATTTTCCCCATTCTCCTATTAATCTTAGTGAATTTTATTCCCCTTAACTCAATGTCTAAGAGAGATTTTTGGGATGAAAGTCAGAAAATGTTCCATACTTAAAGTAAGGTCCTGATTACCCCATTTTTTAATGTTGGAAGCACAATGTACTAAGAGGTAGGGTGTGAATCAGTCCTTACAAACTTAATTCAATTTTATATTTCTTACTTAAACCATAAACCAATTAACCATCCATTAATGTGTGCACAATATCATATAACATACATTCAATTAACCATAAACAAGAGAGACAACACCATAACACAATATATAAGTGGGAAACCCTCAAGGGGAAGAAAACCAACTAAAAATTTTGATTATATTACTAAAATAAAAATTATTTAGTGAAGCACCAACTTCACAAAGAATACTAACCCTAAATTTAGTAGATCACCAACCTACAAGGAGCACCAACACTTAGTTTAGTGAAGCACCAACTCCACAAGGAAGTTAAAACCCCATGAGATGATCAAGAATCCACTCAACCACATTTGAAGAAGATATATGATGTATTTTTTCTACAACAACTGATGGAGATTACCTATTTATCTCACACACCTTGAAACCCTTGTTCAAACCCTATCTTCTCCAACTCAGTCTATCTATCACTTTCTTCACTTCTCTTGTCTTCAAACACTTAAACACACTTCCAAACATTATTAAACCTATCATAAAATATCTTGTCTCTAAATCACACCCTTCATACCTATAACACACAATCACATAGGTCACATGTTTTTTCTCTCAAGAAACTAACTCAAATTTAAACCACAATGTCACTTTTATACCCTTAACTTGATTCAAACACAAAAAAGACAGTTTCCCTCCTTTTTTTCAACCAATGCAAATTTATAAAATCCTAATTAAATTATTAAAACATTCACATATGACCCATATAGATCATCCATTCCCAAATGTATCATATATACGCAAAACAAGCTCAAAACCCCATCACCTGAATGAGCTTAAACCACTAACATAAAAACCATGATTATTCAAGCCCCAAAATTCATCAAAAATGTGTAATATATAATAAAAAATAAACTATGGTAGTTAATTATATTTCACCAATCAAAAATTTCATAACGCAACTCAAAATCCTCATATCCTTCACAAAACAATTATTTCCATCACCTTATCTTCACCTTTGGGCATCAATACCACATAAGAACAACTAAAATATGGAATGTAACCACTGTATGGAATCCTAAAAATATTTATAACACATCCATACATGTTAGAGGTCATGAAGCATCCATATGTGCAAATCAAACCTTCCTTCCTCGATTCATAAGGTCACCATTTGGTTGGAAACATCAACCAAATTATTCATTGTAGCTCACAAACTATTAATTTTCACAAAAACTCTGATTTTTCCTCTTTTAAAATATTAATTATTGTACTCCCCCTGGAAAAATCATACACAACACCTAATCATGCCAACAATGATGATAAATGGATAGAAACATATTTTACCTCCCTCTTTGAGTGAAATAATCACACAACATCCTTTTGGGATCAAGACCATGTTTTCATTACCTTATACCCTGTTTTGACCTTCTTCATCTTGGAGAACATTGTGGTAGTCCTAAAAATGCATACATCTTATTAATATGCCAATAATGGGCATTTCAAGGAAATAACGTCAAATTACCACATTTATTTCCCTTTCTTGAATTTTCAAGGATCAAACTTGACTTCCCTTCTATTATATCTTTTATTTTCACTTCTTTGAGGACTACATTCCATAATTAGAACCTTAAATGCATTTTAGACCAACTTTGACAAGCCCTAGAAGCACAAGCATCATATGACACATATCCTTATGAATCCCTTGGACTCATACCACCCTAATATAGTAGGAAAACATAGAAATTTTATTCTTACCTTGTCATTATGCCATGGAAGAGATTTCAACCTCTTTAACTCTACCCTAAAGCCCTTTCTTAGTGTTTTTAATAATATTTGAATGAAATTATGAATATTTGATTCATATCTTTCTTGAAATTGGAATTAAAAATCACACCACACCTCACATACCTCGTATCCATATAGAAAAACTTCTAGAAATATAATTCATGATCCCTATATCTTGGTCACTACCTACATTCCTGTAAAATGCTATTTTGATACTCTCATACCATTCATGAATCTTTCCAAGATTTAGAACTAACTCAAAGAGCAATATCCATATGCAAAGTGAACTATGACAAATGCAAATTTTATAACCTTATTGATTCCTTCTTCTTGAGAGTGAGAGACCTTAAGATCCCCATAAACACAAGTATTCCACAATGCTTCTTAGATTTGAAATACTATATATATAATCATGTAGCATCACTTTTTATCACACAAACCATAGACCCCGCATTTTAGATTCTCATCTAGTTATTTCAAGTACTTGCAATACTTTGCATTACTTGCACTCTTTATACACATTTAATTCTCTCCATTAATCATAATATTACTTTTCATACCTATAGAAAATTGATGCTCTACCTCTTGGATAATCTATACATGTAACATGTTAATTTGGCTCATGGTGAAATAAGTAAATCATACTATTCTTGCCACATACTATTTTCATCCTTTTTGCACTCCTTAAGGCCTGTAAAATTCTTCACTTATGCATATTCATGCTCTTTTTAACTCATAATCATCAAGGATGTTTCTAACCTATCCTTTATACCTGAAGTGGCTCAAATCACATGTATGTCCTTAATGTACCCTATTGCCTCATACTCTTCTTTATTGAAATAAAAATTTGAATGAAATGGATCATGAAGGCCACTCACTTTTACTAGGAAATTATCTTAGATCTTGGATAGTCATGCATAATCATTAAGAATTAAAAAATCTCATTAAAAGATGAAATATAGGCATGTGACTAGTCATTGAAACTGAAATACTTTACCTTATTACTCCAAGAGTGAAAATTAGTAAACACCACACATTTTTGACCTTATATGTTTCCCTGGATTCTTGCAGTGTTTTATGACCTTATTCATGCTTGATAATATTACAAAAACATCATGGTAACCGTTACTCCATTTCCACTTCTTCATACTATATACGTAGACTACTAGGCCTACTATATGAGGGAATTACACATCAATTTTGATGAGTCCACTTTTATCAAGAGACATTACAAGTTATAAGTACCCATTTGGTCACTTTATCACCTCCATCAACTTTGAAGCATGTTACTATAGGATATTATCCCAACTTACAATTTTACGTCTAGAATTAGGTCTTCTAACACTCTTCACTAGTAAATCTGTGAATTATTATAGATTCCATGAATTTTGACTCCCTCTTAAACTGAAATCACTTTAATATCTAATTACCCCCTGTTAAGATTATTTGTTCAAATTTTTGCTTTCAACTCGATCATTTTCTCCCCAGTACACATTTTCCTTCATATTGCTTGATATGAACTCTTCAGGCATAGTTTGGCTAAAACCCCTCAAATTGCACTGGTTTTTGTGTTCAAGATCTTAAATTCTACCAAAATCATTGTATCAACATCATATATAGTCCTAAGCATCCATTTTAGTATGCAGAAAAGAATAATGACCACACACCTGAATTCTCCTTGGCTTGACTCTTTAACAATCTCCATGAACTCTGCATCAAACAATTTTTTGATGTTGGTTTTATCAAGTCACCATACTTGATGACTCATTTATTATTTATAACTTCTTCATGAGGTATTAATATACATTACATCATGATGAGCACAACACAAAGACATGTGACTCAGTTAGGAATCAAATAACTCTAAATGAAAATACAAACTTCTTGATGAACATGTATCATCTAAGAGACTTTTATCACTTTAATAAAAATTTTGATAACATTACAAATCTTCACACACTTCATAAAATCTTTGACATGATTGATATAGGCATTATAGCTTATGAAAACCTATGACACATAATATTTGTCTCCAAACTAACTACAAAAGGTGAAGTATACCTTTATACTTTACACCAACTTTGACTACAGAATTATACCAAGAAATGAATCCAAACATAGTTATCATGGCATGAAAGACATTCTTGAGACTGAAACTGAATTTTTACACAAGATGATCCTTTATAAACTAACAACACATCATGACAAAGAAGATACAAACTTAAGAACACAAACCTACACACTAAAAATGTCTACACAATGACTTTACCATTTATACAACTTGAAAAATCAAGAAGCACCTCAAAACAATATTAGAAGCTTAAGATAACATACCTTGACACCTTAGAGGAGACAAACATCAGCCTAGATAGCTCCCCTTTACTCCAATTCATCATATGAACAAATATACATATAAAAATCCTAGTAGAGCCATATGCCACCATGATGGTTCTAGAAGAAACAATTGAAAATGTTCCAATCCTTTTTGTAAACATAAAAAATCACCTCCATCATCTCTTTTTTTATTTGAGATCCAAGTCATGGTTTTATTTGCATAAACACCTACTCATTATGAGACACCATTATCTCTTCTAGGCTACCATATCTTTCCTTTACTATTATCATTCATCATAGACCTCTAAAAGATTCTTTTTTTGAACCTTAGGAAATTGAAACCTTTGATATTTCCTTGAGTAGACAAGGTAATATTTTTCTAGAAAAATTACCAACTCCATTACAATTGAAACTCACAACTAATCTCTTGCCTTTGTATCCTTCAACTTGACTAGGTGGATCATACAAAAAATATCTAGCAACATGACCTCTCTCATTGCAATTGTAGCATACCACACTCTTAACTTTCTAACTCCTACTATCTCTCCATAAATTATCATCTCTAGTATAACTACTACACTCCTTTTCCTTATGAATAAAAACATAATCATTAAATGATATCTCCTAATTTTCATGCATATGAGGAAACTTAGATGCAAAATGACCTACTTCACCACAATTAAAAAACTTGAATGGAATTTAATGTTTTTACTTACTAGATCTAACATTCAATCTTCTAGCCACAATTGCTAAGAGTTTCTCATCATTAATTTAAGGAGCACCATCATCATTATCATTTTCCTTCTTACATTTATCCTTCATTTACATATTGAAATAAATTTAAGTCTTGGTTGGTTTTGAATCAAAAATTCTCATTTCATATGCATTCAAAGTTCCATGTAACTCATCCATATTTAAGGTGTTCAAATCCTTAGCTTCTTCTATAACAGAAACTTTAGAATCAAACATAGAAGTTAGATATATAAATACATTTTGTACAACTACTTCTTCTTTCACTTCTTCTCCTAACCATTTCATTGTGTTCACAATCTTGTCAAATGTAACAAAATATGAAGTAATAGGATCATTAACATTCATTTTTAATCCTTCAAACTGATTTCTAAAAATTTGTAATTTAGAAAGTATTACCTTGGAATATCATTCATACATAACTTGTATTTTCTCCCACACAGCCTTGACTAATTGGAAATGCACCACCTTTACCATCTTAGATTCTCTTAGACCACACAAAAGAGAATTGTCACTACATGCCTTCTTATCTACATTACTAGTTGGAAGTGTAGTAGGAATAGTATAACCATCTTCCACAACTTTCCAAATATCAAAACCCAGGGACATGATATAATTCTTCATACTTAAACTCCAAAAATCATAATTCACACCATAAAACAATGGTTCCTTTCTAGTAGAAGAACCACTCTATTGACTCACCATTTTTGTGCTTCAAAGGATGATTTACTTTGATACCAATTATTGGAAGCACAATAGAATGTTACGGGGTGAATCGGTCCTTATAAACTTAATTCAATTTTAGATTTATTACTTAATCCATAAACCAATTAACCATCCATTAATGTGTGCACAACATCATATAACATGCATTTAGTTAATCATAAATAAGAAAGACAACACCATAACACAAGATATAAGTGGAAAACACTCAATGGTAAGAAAACCCACTATTTTTATTATATTACTCAAATCAAAATTGTTTAGTGAAACACTAACTTCACAAGGAGCAAAACCCTAGTTTATTAGATTACTAACCCTACAAGGAGCACCAACCCATAGTTTAGTGAATCGAGTAAGTGTAGTAAGTTGGGGGACAAAAAAGGGGTCATAAGTGGATGTCATATTGCAAATAACAACATAATATCAACTTGTAGGGATTATTAGCAATGCATACACTCAAAATTAGAAAAAATTATATCAATATGAATCGTATCATCTAGAATCCAGTTTCTAAATTTCTATTTTTTTAAAAAATGACACTTTTAGCTATATTAAACACTCAAAATTCAATGACTTGCTATTTTTTTAAAAATGCCTATAAGATTGTAGTTCGTTTTACCATGATTTGGATGACCAAAATTTATATATATATATATATATATATATATATATATATATATATTTTTTTCCTTTGGTGAGAAGTTAGATGCCACTATCTATCTTGGGATAGATTTTATTTTGTATTTTTTGAGAAATATTTTATTTTTTATGATTTTTTTCGTGAAAGTGGTCTGAAAACATAAAGAAAACAGAGCACTTTCTATTTTCCCACCATAACTTCATCAAAAACTATTGAAATTAAATAATTTTTTTTTTTAAACATGTATATAATTTCACCACGGTTGGGATGGTATAAGTTTTATCACATTCTGATAAGTGAAACAAAATTTGCAATCTTAAACATAGACAAACATTCATGGGAAAAAGTATCTTAAAGACCTACTATTAGTAAAAAATTATAAAATGATATTTATAATATTTTATTCACTTTAAAATCAATATTTATACAAAGCTAAAAATCCCCCCTACGTAATGGTACTATTTTTATGACATATTTTTGACTTTTCAAAGCATGGTTCAAGTCCGTGGAATACTAAATTTGATGTTTTGTTGTTTTTAATGTAAAATTCAGGATTTGATGTCCACTTAATTGTCCCCGAACTTGCTGCAATTACCCAAGCACCAACTCCAAAAGGAGGATACATCCACCTAATATGATCAATCATGAACTAAACCACCTTCTAAGAAGATTGCTGATGTACTTTTTTCTATAAAAACTGATGGAGATCACCTATTTAGCTCACAGACCTTGAAACCCTTGTTCAAACATTAGCTTCTCTAACTCGCTCTATCTCTCACTTTCTTCACTTCTCTTGGATTTAAAAATTTTAACACACACTTATATGCATTATTCAACCTATAATACATTATCTAAGCTCTGAAACACATAATTCATACGTGTAAAAAACACTCACATAGGTCACACTTTTTCTCTCTCAAGCAATTAATTTAAATTTGAACTATAACTTCACTTTTATACCCATTTTTGATTTAAACACACAAATGGTCAATTTCCTTTCTTTGGTTAAATGAATGAAAATTAAAAAAATCCCAATTAAATAATTAAAACATTCACATATGACCCATATAGGTCAGCCATGCCCAAATGCATCATACACGCACTAAGCAAGCTCAAAACCCCATCAATTGAATGAGATTAAACCACTAACATAAAAAACATGATTATTCAAGCCAAAAAAATCATAAAACATGTGTAATATAGTATAAAAAAATATCAACCATGGTCGTTAATTATCTTTCACCAATCAAAAAAATCATAACACAACTCAAAAGCCTCATATCCTTCACAAAATAGTTGTTTCCAGCACCCTGTCTTCACCTTTGGGCATCAAGACCACCTAAAAATAACTAAAATATGGATTATAAATAATATGTTTACCCATTAGGACCTGTATCTCACATACATGCATGTTATATCTCATTAAAAATCCATATGTGTAAATCACGCCTACTTTCCTCTTCACCAAATCAAGCTTCCCATAAAGAAATTTTACAAAATCAACTAGTTTACACCATTTCTAAAACTTATAAGACCTAAAAATTTATTCAATATGAACATAATTCATCCATATTGACTCTAAAACTGATATCAAACATCAACTAATCCATCTCATGCCTCATTCACCTCAGTCTTTTAGCATGAGCAGTCTTGTCCTAAAAACAAGCAATCCTTATTCTTCACAAAAATACCTAGATGACCCATAAAATATAATAATCATGAGATAAAATATATACCATTGAAAATATATCTAAATCTTATTTCCATAACATATTATAAATCCTTCCAAATCTAAGTGGATGGCCTTTAAGAAATACCATCTCTCAAAACTTCCTGAAATTGCCCCAAAATTACCCTTTTACTAGCATTTATAAATAGGGAACACTCTACCATTTAGAATCACAAAAATTATATGAAATCATCATTAAAATAAATAAAAATCCCATTATAAAAACACTATCCTTTTCTTTTGCAACTCCTTTGGACAACCTTTCCCTAAACCGAACTTCTTCGAAATAAGCTTATTTGAGTAGGGTCCAATCATTACAAAATGATCTACCATACCTTTATGGAAACCTTAAGGAGAATTATACATCATAAAATCATTAAAAATTATTACTAATCCATTCTTCTCACTTAGGAAGAAAATATATCCTACCACTTCCAAGATACGATTTTGAACTCACAAAACGTTTTTACCTTCTTAACATTCATTCATAAAAATGTGAAGATGAAATGACATCATTTTTTTAAAAACCTTATATAATCAATTTAGAAACATCTCTAAAATCTGCAAGGTCCCATGCAAAGAAAAAAAAATTAGGGTCAACACCAAAAGGTGGAATTTGAGCCGAAAAACACCTTCTTAACACTGTTTCACCAAAAACACCTTATCTTACAAAATCCTCGTCAAAATGACTCCAAATTTTTCTCAAACCTATAGGAAAACTATTTACATAATATATAATAATCATCATAGCTAAAATATTTCTCCATCATCTCAACCCATCTCATTTGCATGACTAGCCCTTGGGGTTTTGCATGGTTTAGGCTACGTTTAAACAAAACAACATCATAAGAAAACATGAAAGATATACAAAAGATAATATAATACTCAATACATCATGAAAACCCTACCTATATGCATCCATGATCTCACATGGCTCCACAACTCAACCTCATGCCTCAAAGTACCTAAACTTGGTCGAGATGAACACCTGAGTCTTGGTTTTCAACCTGTACCTACACCCTAAAGCTCATTTGAGTGCCTAAAAACTCCCTTGAAATTTTATCCATGCTTCTACCATGCACCTAAGTCCACCAAACAAATCAAAAAACCATGCTCCATCACCTAGGATAGCTAGGTCACCTAATTAGGCTTGCTAGACCAAGCCATTCTCATAATGCCAACTCATGCCATCATGAAACCAAATTAATCTCCATGTCATCATCACATTAAGCATCCTTTGACTCTACTTCATCATCATATTTTTCATTAATGAAATTTTACATCAATAAAACCACCTAAAACAAAACATGTCAACATTATCTCAATATGGGAGATGGTGGTGTTAAAGTCTCTGAAAACAATCCAGTCAAAGTTGATACAATTATTTCTAAAATCACTTACCTCATACTAGAGTTGTCTCCTACATTTTTTTGAAAAATTGACATATATATTTTACTGGATCCAAGTTTTTTTGCTTTGATAGGATGTGAGAAGAATCACCGGATGATTGGTTGACTTGAGAATATCCCCACCATTCACCATATTTCCATTCCACATAACAACGATGCCACCTGAAATCATATTAGATATAATATAGATGATCTCAAAATTTCTCCAAATTGTTTTTCCCAAATCTTTAAAGCTATTTGCATCCATTTTATTCTCTTGCAGCACCAAGATGGTTGGTTTATGGTTCATAATAAAATCCTTCAACATTCTTTTCTTATTTACACTATTGAGCCCTCTAATATTCCATGTAATGAAATTCATTTAAAACTTTGGATTTTTTGGATAATTTAAGATCAAAGGTGGATTTCTTACCTTCTGCTATTTATTTTTCTGTGGCTCTTTTTTTCTCCTCTCTAGTTGTCATTTTTCCTCTCGTGGTGTTTCCTCGTACATCCACTCTTAAAGAGTGTTTTGGTGTTCGGAGGATGAGTCTTCTTAATACTTACTTTTCCCCTTTATAGGTATCATAATTATTTTGATTTGGTCCTTCAAGTGGTTTTCCTCTTCTCTTTTAGGTCTTTCCTTGACTTTTCTCTGTCTCTTTTCCTAAATCTACTTATGTTTATGTTTCAATCTCTTTTGAATATTCTTCTTCATATTATTTTTCCTCTTCCTTCTACTCGAGAAGCCATTTTTTTCCTCTTGAGTCATATAAATCTCATTATCCTTTTCTTCCAGTTATATAAATGGCATTAATAGCTCTTCTAGTTGAGTTTTCTCAAATATTTCCCCTTCCACTACACTAGTTTGGTCCTGATTTTCTATATTTTCCATAGAAGGATTTTCTTAGTCACTTCCTTTCATACCATCAATTTCTTAATCCATGAACTCTGTCAGCTTTTCCTTCCATTCCATTCATTTTTTCTCTCTCTTTTATTTCCATTGCTATTGTTTTTTGGGAAAGATATTGTGATATGTCAAAGTTTGTTATAATTTTTGCATCTTGTAATAGTTGTTTCATACTCTAGTATATGTTTCCAAATACCCAACTTAGAGTGTGAATTAATGATATTTGGTAAGTCTCTTTCCATATCCACATTAAAACAGAATCTATCATAAGTCAATATTGTTCTTTCCTTGATAGCTCCATCAAAGGCCACTAAATATCCAAAGGACCTAGCTATGATGGCTATTAAATCCTCTTCCCATAATTCTAGATGCAACACGGGCATTTTGATCCATAATGGCATAAAATTTATGTTTTCTTTATCTAGGTCAAAAGTTGGGGACCATCTTTTAAAAATAAACCCATATTTCCCAAAAAAACATGGGCCATCAACCAGGGCATGAGTTTGGTATTCCAAGATATTAAATTGGATAAGGAAGAGGTCCTTTGTCATTAGAGATATTTCCATGTTTCTTTTTGGCTGCCATTTCCTATATGCCCCCACCTTCTAATAACATAAAAATTAGGTCTTGGTCCATGAAACTTTCCTATCGGAGCCATATTGTTCTTTGTATTGATTTTTCAATGACCACATCTGGTATGGTGAAATGGTTCCTATTTTCAGAGATATTATGTTCTATTTCTACTTTAATGGTTCAATTTTCCATAATTTTTTTACATGGAAACAATACTAGCCCACATGCTCTTGGGTTCCTCACTTCCCTGTTCCATTTTAGAGCCACATGACTCTTTTCCATCTCTTTATGCTTCATTGCACTCGGATGCATAATTTAAAAATAATTTCTGCTCAGACTTCTCAAACCACTCGGAATATTATGTGGGGCCAAATATTGCTTGAAGATGGTTGAATTTTTTTCTAATAACATATATAAAATGGCTAGGTATCTTTGTTGGTGAAATAATTTATTGAACTACATATTATTGGTTTTCACCAATGATTAGATGGCTAAAAACCTCCTTCTTTGGTATGTGGACGATCTAATTTATTGAATATAAACTAATTAGAACTTTGGGGTGGTTGTTAGGTTGGGGATTACATAAGAATACTCCACTAAACCTGTGGAAAAGTTCTTGTATAATGTAAAAGGGAGGAATTTACTTTGAACATAGGTAAAGATGATATGGGGGAATAGAAAGGGGGTTAATCTTGTGAGTAGACTTACAAATTTCACATACATTAGTTATATTAGGTCCAAATTCAACAAGAATAAATCAACCATGTAGGTAATATCAAGACTAATAAATCAGAGACACAAAGTTCTATGAATTTATTGATCAAAGAACCAAATTTCTTTCTTGGTTGTATAAAATTAAAATTATTAAAAATTTGGAAAGTAGAGAGGATGGGGGAACATAGACGAGGAGATAGAAGAAATTTAGCTTTATTTCTTGTAGTAGAAGGGCCATAAATCCCAATAACTAACAACAATATAAAAATTCCAACCCTTTGGAATGGAGAAGCCATTCCAATTTATAGCTTATAGAAATGTCCTTTCATCTCCCCCCAAATGACTTTTCACCTTTTCATATCACTTGTGACATTTCATATTTCTATGGAATAAAAGTGATCCTTTTTATTATTAATGAAAAATAACTCTTACAATGTCAAATTAAAGATTAGTTAAGTGAATAAGAAAAAATAACAAAAAGTACATTCTTAATGAAGAAATAGAATGTTAAAGAGAGGGAGGGGAGAGAGAAAAAGGGAGAGAAATAGAAATATAGAAAGGGGAAAGATACTTATGATGAAGAATCTACTTCTGATCGAACATGAATAGAGTTCATTACACTCGACCTCCTTTTTAGTTGGAAACAATGAGATTACAAATGCTTCCTCCTATGAGATGTGGACACATTCTAGAGGAATTGAATAACTGTTCAAAACATGGTTAATTGTCTTATACTTTGTGATTTTAATATGATTACCCATTCTTGTAAACATGATGATTCTCTTTGAACACAAGGTTTGAGTTAGGACATGGATATAAACCCCTTATCCTTCTTAGCTCCAAAATTAACCTTCGTGACAAAGATGTATCACTTTTTGAATGGAAACATACTAAGGATGCTTAGACACCTTATTTGTCATCTGCTCCTCTTTTAAATAGGTGTTCTCCTCTAAATAGAAGGATTTCTCCCTAAATGAAAATATTTTCTTCTAACCTCTTATTGGACTAAAAAATTATAGTCACAAAATCCTTCTTTTGTGAGACATGGACACACTCCAGGAATTGAATATGCTCAAAAACAATCTCATGCGAGACATTACACTGTGTGGACTTGAGATGAATTATTGATCTTGGAAACATGATGACCTTAAGTACCTCAGTAGCCTATGGTTCAAGTGGAAATATTTTACATAAACTGGTTCATTCTGACATATTTCTTTCCATGGTGTGATTAACATGATGTATCTCCTCTTCAAAAAATATTTGAACACAAGTTTAAAGTTGAATGTGGAGATCATCATCTTCCTCACCGTGCATTTATAGAGTTTTAGAATTCACCTCAACGGAAAAGATACCTCCTTATTATATGGAATCAACCTCAAGAGAGCCAAAAACCTTCTTTTTTACCTATTTATTATTGAAACTATCTTCTTGTGTAAATGAGGAGAGAAGAAACTCTACATTCACCATCATACTCATCAAACACATTCCCATGATAGATCCTAAGAAGATGATTGAGAATCAGGGCTCATCTTTACATACTCTATTTGATATCACTTTCCCTTCATTGTCCAAATAATTTAAACATGATGAACCCATTATGTGACTGTTAGGATGGATTTAAATAGACAATCTTGAAATTCACCTTGAGACTATGTTTTTGAGAGTCTTTCAAGGTTTTCTTTCTTGTTTGAACCATAAGATTATTTCCTAGCCTTGTAATTTTGGAAAAAAATAAATGAGATATGTGGAATGTGATTTTACACAAGTAATTTGATCATGATTTCAAAACTTTATAGTTTTATAAGGTCCTCGCTAGGATGGCTAGTTTTAGTAAGTTTTCACAATTTTCACTTTTTGATGACTTTTCACTTGTAAGGAGTAACACGAATGTTGAGAGTTTCACTATTTTTGAAATTTACTATATTTAGACATTTAAGGCCTTGAAAAAATTAATATTTTTATATAGATGTATTTTGGGTATCGTATTGGAATGAAAGTGGTCTCAAAATATTTGGTTTTGTATTAGGACCTTTCACTCCTCTTTTCAAGGATTTTTATATTTTAGAACTCTGTAGATCTAAAAAGGAAACTTCAGGGGATGAATTTTTTTAAATGGATGCTATAAGTTATAAAATATTTAATTATAGTTCTCTAAAAGTCAACTTGTTGGGACCCTAAAATATTGGTTAAGTACAAGAAGGCGCGTGGGCACGCAAGACCTATTTGAAGAAGGGAGCACAAGACAAAAGTATGCAGGACAAGGTTTTAGGAGGGTTTAGTAGAACCAGTGGCGCACGTGCAAATAGAGAAAATGCATTGGGATGTAGCCATATTTAGAATATCGAGTAGAACACGAGGAAAGTATGACCCGATTGTGCATGCGAGAGTGGATAAGATACCAACCTAGCAACTTGGTGCCCACAAAAGGAATATACCTTGTGATAGAAAATTCTAGAAGGTCATCAAGGTGAAGAATGGAGATCTTGAGTCTGAAGGAGCATGCTCCCATAGAGGATCCACTATGAAACTTGACACCCGATATACAAATTTAGAAAGGCATTGGTGTTTTCTAAGGCTATAAATAAAAGTGCCCGATAGAGAAAGAAAAAAAAAGAATGGAAAGAGGAAAGAGGTGAAGCTATGCAAGAATACTATGAGAGCTCTATGGGTTGGGTTTAGAGGATTTGTAGGAGTATGTTGTATCAAGGGGATGGGTCTGAATATTTTTATTTGTACTATGAAGGGATTAAGTCCATTTCGATGCATGACATTGGTATGCACTATTATATGGATCTGTGATTTCCTCAGTAATGTAATGTGATTATCAATGTACTTAATATGAATATATGTGGTTCTAATTTTTACTTATATCTGTATGGATCAGTTTTATATATATTTCATATGAGTGGGTGTAAACCTTGTGTATTTCCTTTCTATTATGATTCAGATCTATATTCTATAATTATTTTCTTATCTAAATGAATACATTGGTCTAGAATCCCATTTTGAGCTCTAAGATGAATGTATGGTTCATTTCCATTCTCTTCACTTAAGTTTCTATCGTAAATAATGCATTCTCACACAAATCACATAAAGGAGGGGCTCGGCACCCGCACAAGCCTCGGTGAGCTCCCATCCCCAGGGTGATAGGCCGACACACATGGGATTTCCTTGTTCTTTGAAAGGGCATAAAAATGATTACATCTTGGTTCCATTACTGGGACCTCTTTTTTAAAGTTGTTGTGAGAAATGGAATGCATATTTCTCTTTGTGATGTGTGATGATAGATCTCTTGACTTTAGAAAGTGTTGAAACATGGTTCAAGAGCACGGAGGATGAGTTTTCTCAAAGATTTAACACTAGACCTGAGTTCAATGCGCATGGATGGGTAGAAGAGAACCTATACCATGAGATGTATGAGACATTATTTTTCTACTTCCCAGTAGAGCTATATGAATGGCTTTCATTATACGCATCTAGATCAATATGGTACTATAGATCATGCGTGTGGACCCAAGATGACTATCAGAGGCTGCAGGATGCAGATCTGACTTGGACGTGTGCTATTGATCACTGGTGGAAGGGAGTGCTAGCTAGTTACACTTTAGAATACACCATTTTAACATATTCTTTCCTAGAAGTTGCTGAGTTTGAGTTTCTGAGGGAGCCTAGAGGATCATTTTTGAGTGTTATTCCTCTTGGCTATGAAGATCTTGGTCATTACTTTGAGTTTAGAAGCATTCCCCATGGCCAGCTAAGCTACTCTAAGCATTGGGTGAGGAAGCTAGGGTGGAGGAAGATGAATACTATAAAACTAAAAAGGAAAGGGAGGAGAGACAACTCAAGTATAATGAATCTTGTGAAAGGGAGATGACTAGATAATGTGAGGTTACAAGTGTGATGGATCTATGGAGGCAGACATTGAGAGGGTGTTGAAGTTCACATGAGGATGTGGAGCCTAGTATTCTATGTTACCCCATCTTGGAAAGGTGGGAGAGAGGTCCTTTCATATTTTGATGAGAGTTCACATGGAGAAAGAAGATCCATCAATGTGCATCTGAACCCACCTAATGACCAACCCCTAGTGCTTGGTTTTCCAAATCAAGGGAAAAGTACTAATAACCCAGTTGGTATCGGTGGGAGTGACCGATCGATGCCTAGGAGATATAATTTTTATTTGGAACATCCATGGTTGTACATACCATTCCATTATTTGGAGGAATTTTTGGGCAAAGTGTGAGTACACAAGGTTTGGGAAACACGTTTGAGAGTCGTGCGGGATACACTTCTGGTAGTGGAACAATCTCAAATACCATTGGTGTGTAGTTTAGTGGAACATTGGGGACACTAGGTGTAACCACTTCAACCCCATTTCCAGTTACAAGAGGATCTGGAGGTGGAATTGGTGGATCTAGAGGCACATGACCTGGTGGATCTAGTGGATCTAGTGGAGGAGGAAACACTAGAGGGAACCAAGGATCTGGATCAAGAGGACAGGGGCCTCAGCCACCTCCTCAAGTGTTCTTTGAGATGTCTTTACACTTTCTAGATTACCAAGGTATAGAGGATGCTTGTAGAACACATGCACAAGTGTGAATTACTATGGCACGTGAAGGGGATCACTACCCTAGAGTGAAAGGAAAGTTAGTTTGCAACAACGTTGCAAGGGAACACATATAGCTGGTATAGGAAGTACAACCCCTATCAAATGGTGGTAGACTACACCGCATTAAAGAATTCCTTCCTAATAGAGTTCCATATACCGTAGTTTGAGTAGAAGAGCATCAAAGCTGCTTTGAAGGAGATCCAACAAAGAATGACAGAGAGTGTGTGGGAGTATGATGCATGATTTAAAACTCTTCAGTAAAAATTGTCATATGAAATTCACCCTTCACATCATGCTCAATGGTTTTTTGGGGGATTGATTACTCCATTTAGGATGGTATTGTCACATAAAACATTCATTGAACCTCACGAGGCTCTAGAGGCTACCTTACATGCTGAAGAAGTTGGGATCATTAATACTATTGTGATCCCATTTCTGGAGGCTCAAATCACTTCTATGGCTAAGTAGTTAGAGAAGCTATCTACAAACTCTACACATGAGACTCATAGTGGTCTTTGGTGTGTAGATTGTGAAGTAGAGGGGGCATGCTAGTTTCCCCCAGTCTGTGTATAGCATATATTGTGAAATTTGTCATGGGGACCATGATGCGAGTAGATGTCCCTTATTGCAATGTGTAATTCAAGAAGAATGTGTCTTGCTACTACAATATTTGCACCTCTATGACCCATGATACTAAGGATTATAGGCTTATTGACCAAATCCATGAGGCCATTGATCATGGTGTGCACTAGACAAGCCTTGCCAATAGTTCCAAGGAGGATGATCTCCTTATGAAGGACATGTAGATGGAGGGGTGCATGGGAGAGGTTTTCTTAGAGGAGGATACCATGGTCATGGAAATAATGTTGGAGGAGGGAGAAGTGAGTTCCCATGAGGAACCTATTATAATTGTGGATCTACAGAACATTACAGCGTGAGTGTCCATATTTATTGTAGTGCTCATGGTGTAGGAAGAAGCATAAGTATGAGGAGTGCCCTGAGTTGTTTGAGCACATGAGCCAATAGCACTAGAAGGAAAAGGGCATTGGGATGGTGAGTATAAAGAAGGATGACACACATATGGATGCCTAGAGTGGCATGAGTCAGGGTTAGAACATGTTTAGTGACAACATGAGCAGAAGCTGCACGCCAAAAGGAAGTACCAAGGCAAAGGACTCTAGTCTCAAGAGAAGTGGTGCATGGGAAGTATCTAGACCCTACCCACTAGAAGGAAGTGTATCAAGAGATAATGGATGTCATTCGAGTTTGTAGGGAGAAATCCAGTGTCTAAAGGAGTAGTCCAGGAAGCAGGAGCAAAGGAGGAATGTTGAGGCTCCGCAGAAGGACCTGGATGAGGTCAAGGAAGTGTGTAAAATGTTAAGGCAAGAGAATATTATTCCCTTGCTAGGAGAATGGCTATGGGAGAAGATTCCACACACCAAAGAAGAGTGCAAAAGGTAGGTGTTGCATGCAAACCTCCCTCCCCATAGCCTTGACTATGACAAAGAGATCACACTAAATGTAGTTATGGATGGTTGGTTTTGAGTAACATATTGATTGACAATGAGAGCATAAGTCAATGTTCTTACATTGGATGCCTAGAATCAAATGGGAAGGCCCGCATTATAGCCATCTTTGAATGTGTTGTATATGGAAAAAAAAACTAAGGCAATTCCCATTAGAGTATTGAAGGATGCAGTGATCACCATTCAGAGGGCCAAGTTTACTGGAGACTTTGAAGTCTTGGCACTCACCGAGAAAGATAATTTTCCAACATTTCTTGGGTGCACCATGGTGCTATAAGAACAATGCTAACCTAAGGTTTAACAAAGAATATATCATTTTGAGAACAAGGAAGAATGGGTCATCATCCCTTTGATGGATGGGAAGTCAAAACCTTACACTTGAACCTTTAGGAGAAGAGGTCCTTGATAGAATTTATGTGCACTCCATCAGAGACTTGGAGATAATTCACCCTACAGAAGGAGTTATCCAATTTGAGGATGCTCAATCTGTGAGTGATACAACAAGCATGACATGTGACAATTGGTGCACGGGACCTATGAGTTAATTGGGTGACAATTTGAGGGGGTCTGTAACAAGAGTGACCAAGGTGTACTCACTCAAGCACCTAGGAGGAAATAAGTTACCAAGTTACTCTGGAGGGGCATACCCTAAAATTTTCTTATGGGACATGGAAGCTCAGTGGAAAAATGAGGATGAAGAAGGGGATGCTTAGTTATAACCTACTCGGGACAATAGCACACTGGTGGGCTACACACATCGGAGAGAACCTCTGAAGTGGCGTGAGGTAAGAATTGCATTTTTTATAAGGTTTTCTAGAAACGTGCCCATAGTCATACAAGACTACCATGGTAAAGAGACCACTTCATTTCATATCCAAGCATGTGAGAAGGCCTGGATAGGAGGCGTAGAATCCTTACCACCATCATTATGGGTGCATAAGTTGTATTCCACACTACAAGGTTGTGCACATGCATGGTATATCCACTCGAAACACACACCAGATGGGAAATTAGAATGAGATGACAAATGATCTCATCTAATATTTTGAATATCGAGCACAAATCCATCAATGGATAAGGAATTGCAAGTGATCAAGCACCTTACGATGGGGGATAGTGCCATGACAGAAGAAAAAATACTAAGATTTTCTAGGTGATCCCAATTTAGAGGCACCTTTTGATGAGGATGAATAAGAGGAGATATTTGTGAGTGTGCATGCATAAAGAAGGAAAAAGGAAAGATGGTTTATGTCATAGATGGAGAGGAAATGGAAAGTCTAGATGTTAACCACTCTATAGGTACGTGTGATGTTATAGATAGCATTGATGAAAGGATGCACACTTACCATGAGCCCCTAAAAATGAAGAAGGTTAACATTGGGTCAGAAGCAGAACCCAAGGAAGCTATCATTAGAGACTATTGGTTAGAGAAGGAGGTCTCAAAGATCATTGATCTATTACGTGAATTCCAAGATTTGTTCCCATGTAGGTATCATGAACTCAAAGGCATCCACCATTCCTTGGGGAGATGAGGATAAAACTAAAGGAAGGTGTGTGCCCAATCTGAAAGAGGCCATATTGGATGAACCCAAATTTACGCGTACGGGTCAAGGAGGAGATAGAAAAATGATAGCATCAAGTATCATTGAGGTGTTGAAGAGTTAGAATGGATAAGCCCAATGGTCATCAACATCAAAAAGGATGGGAGGATCAGGATCTGTGTTGACTACAGAGACCTAAATGTAGTATGTGTCATTGATCCCTTCCCAACCCCATTTACTTGAAGAAATCTTAGAGGGAGTGGCCGGGCACGAAGTCTACTCTTTCATGGATGGGTTCTCAGGGTACCACCAGGTGAGGATTGCAAAGGAAGACCAGAGAAAGAAAAATTTCTCCCTTTGAATGGGGAATTTTTCCTATATGGTCATGCCTTTTGGGTTGAAGAATGTACCTGTTGTGTTTCTCACATTTTAGTACAAGCCTTTCAGGACTTCATCCATAAATTTCTTCAGGTCTATTTGGATGATTGGATTGTGTATGGTCTAGTCAAATACCATTGTGATAACTTAAGACTAATGTTTGAAAGGTGTCGGCAGTTGAGAATATCCCTCAACATCAAGAAGTGTGTCTTTGCTACCCCATTTGGAACCTTATTAGGACATATCATATGCAAGAAGAAGGCTTACTAGTAGATCCCACCAAGGTTGCAAGTCCATTGTGGGTTTAGGGGAGCCTACTAGCCAAAGCATCGCATGTGTGGAGATTCCTTGGGCATATGGGTTACTATAGGAAGTTCATCAAGGGATATGCCAAGATCACCACCCTTGGAGGAATTTCTTAGACACAAGAGTGTCCTTTCATTGGGGAGAGGCACAACAGAGGGAATTTGACACTTTGAAGGATAGGCTTGTCACCACACCCATACTCTGTTTCCCCATTTGGGATAAGCCTTTCCATGTTCATGTGGATGCCTCTAGTACCATTGGAGTAGTACTGACACAACTTGGTGAAGGGATTATTGACCATCCCTTGTGTTTTGCAAGCAGAAAGTTAACATCAACAAAAAAAAATTACACCACTATTGAGCGCGAAGCACTATCCATGATCTACACATTGCACAAGTTCGGAATATCTACTTGGAAACACCATTTATATTCTACATGGACCACATGACATTAAAATACTTGGTAAACAAGCCCGTTCTACAAGGCACATATGTTGATGGGTCCTGCTATTCAAAGAATTTGAGTTCATAGTGGTTGTCAAGCCGGGAAAGAGTAATTATGGACCCAATCACTTGTCTAGAATTGACTCAGGAGAGGACACACAAAGCATTGAGGATACCATGCCGATGCGCACAATTGTTTAGGTTGGCACACACCCTCGGACTTAGAGGATATTGTGGTGTTTCTCAAAATGGGTGTGGCACCAAAAGGGATGAAAGCATTAGAGAGGAAGTAGTTAGCCATACGTGCTGCACCCTACATGCTGGTTAGTGGTGATTTGTACAAGCTAGGATGATGAAGTGTTACATTGGTGTGTGCTAGAACATGAGCACTAGCTATTATGGAGGAGGTGCATGGAGGAAGTGCAGGTGGACACTATGTAGGGGATGCCACTGTGTGCAAGATATTACAAGATTGGGTTATGGTGGGAGACCCTATATCAAGATTGCAAAGAGTATTGCAAGGCATGTGATCATTTTTAGTGCCTTGGCAAACTAGGGTGGAGGGATGAAATGCCTTTGCACCCTATTCCAAGTATAGAGCCATTTGAAAAGTGGGCCATAGATTTTTAGGCCCCATTTCACCATTGCCATGTAGGATGGATCACGCTATGTAATCACTTGCATAGATTATTTGACAAGATGGGTAGAAGCAATGCCTACCAAGGATTATATAATAGCTACTACAATAACCAAGTTTCTATGGGAAAATATTATTACAAGGTATGGATTCCCATTGAGCTTAACTAGTGATAGGGGTACGCATTTCCTAAATGAGACCATCAAGATTCTGTTAGTAGAGTTCATGGTGGCTCATCATAAGACTACCCCTTACCATCCACAAGAAAATGGAACTGCCGAGGCATTTAATAAAATACTGAGTCATACCTTGACCAAAATTTGTGACGTTGGTAGACAAGATTGGGATGACAAAGTATCAGCAGTTCTATGGGCGTATAGGAAAACCTACAAGAGGTTGAATAAAGCCACACCATTTCAATTGGTGTTTAGCGTGGAGGTTGTCCTACCCATTGAATTCATGTTACCTTCTCTGCGTATAACGTGTGTAGAGGATTGGCCGATGAACAAGTGTTGGAGGAAAGGATTGAAAAATTGATGAAATTGGATGAGAGATGATCATTGGCCAGGTGGAGTCAAAAGGCTGAAAAGGCTAAAAAAAAGGCATGGCATGATCACCACATCAAAAAAAACAATTTGAGGTTGGGAAGATGGTATTGTTATATGATTCCAAGTTTTTGTGCCATCCCGAAAAGTTGAAAGTCCATTGGTTGGGGCCCTATATCATCTCGGACATCCTTAATTCAGGTGCATGCCAGTTGAGAGTGCTTGGATGGGATGAGATTTCTAGGCCATTTCAATGGGAGTAGGCTTGAAGCCCTACTATAAATAAGTCTTCTTGGTGTTTGTAATAAGGCAGTATTTCCAGTTAGTTTAGAATTTCCCTTTATGTAATTTCCTTTCTTGTGTTTCCCTTTCTCATCATTTGTTTTGTTGTTTGTTTTGCACCTTGGGCACTGGTAACCACATTACTTTTTGAAGGTTATATATGCATAGAGGACCGTGCATCTATTTTAGTGTGGGGTGGAGTGATGTGAAGTATAGGCCCATAATAGTTAAATTGGAAGTAGAAGTTACGGTGAATGGCCCGGTTGATGGATACAAAGCGCACAAGGATGAAGGAAGCACATGGAAGAAGGTGGATGAAAAATGGTTGGTGTCAGGATAAGACTTCAGAGAAACCACGTATAGAGGAGGAAGAAGCATGTAGGAACAACACAGGTAGGTGAGAGAAAAAATCAAGTGGACAGAAGAAGTTCCTTCATTGATGTTGACACCACGTAAGATTCTTTTATCGTCGGGATGGTTTGTTTGCACACTAGAAGGTTGTAGAATATTTCATGTGTATTGGGTGCGTAAGTGAAGGCACGTAAGGCTTGGTGGAAAAATCCACATTTAGTGTTAAGTATGGTGGTAGGTAAAATAGCATTTAATGCTGAAAAAGAAGGAAAATGCTATAAATAAGAAGTCGAGAACTTCATTATTTTACCTTGCGTTTATGAAGTGAAAAGAGCTCTCACAAACTAGGGCATCCAAAAGTGATCTGTGTGAAGAAAAATTTAAGAAATCTAAGAGGATGTGACTAGAGTAGATCCACAAACTAGTAGGAAAGGAGTACATGGGCATGGAGGAAGTTGTTGAGAAGCGTCATCTTGTGGAAGAATTGTTCCAGTTAGGGTTTGATGGCTAGGGCATGATGTTAGGAGGGTTTCTTCAAGATTGAGTCTTGGGGTTGGATAAAGTGGTAGAGTAGAGAAAGGAGAAGATGTTTGAAGTGTAACCTAACCAAAAGAATGACACCAAAGAAAGCAACCATCTCACCTAAAAATTAGAAGGGAAAGGGCAAGGGGAAGCAAATGGCTACCATCACAAGCAAAAATGAAGAGTGGTACACAGTGGAGATGCAATACCGGATGGGGTATTTCTAGGAAAAGAATGGGAGTCTCATTTATGGAAAATGACTATGAGTGACTATAATCATCACACCAACATGACAGAGAAAATAAATGGATTTGGAGTTGGTTCACCCAACAAACAAGAGGACACTAGAGGGCATGCCCATATACAACAACAAAGTAAAATTTAAATTGGAGAAGGTAGGGTTACTGCAACTTTACGAATTACCCTACTTCAGAAAACCTGAGTGCCTCTATCAATGGCTAATGTGCGTGTTCACGAAGACCATTTTTATTTCACAAGGGGAAAGATGCACATAACTCCCTAGTTGATTTCCAAGTTCATAGGACTTATCTATGAGGGGGATAACATTGATGATGACCTAAGTGATAAGGAGGCCATCAAGGAAACAATAGTAGTCACATATGACTACAAGAAAGGATCATGATACTTTGACATCACAGAGATTCTAGACCCCATGATGAGGATGGTTGTGTGCTTGGTAACCAAGCTCAATGATCAAGAAAGATGGACTCAAGTGAAAAAGGCATGGCTGAACATATGTCAGAAAATATATGAGGTACCATCTACAACTTTTCCACTTTCATCAAGGATGAAATCATTAGCAACACGCAAGAGGGAAAGAAGATACTATTTGGCAATGTCCTCCTCAAAATTGTTTTCTCAGAGATCGGAGTGCCCAATGGGATATAAAAGTTTGTTTGGGAGTACCTAGAAGAGGATCCCTCACCCATGAAGAGGTTCACAAAATATACTTGTGAGACCATGAAAACCACTCACAAGGTGCACTTAGAGAAGTGGTACAAGTGCATGAGGGATGCATTCAAGGTAGAATGGAGGATTCCATAGTAGTTACCCATGCTCGTGAAAGGAGAGGAAATTTTTTAGTGTATCAACACTTCTACATTAGTAGATTTAGGTTGATAGATGAAAACATGGGTCCATGGTGCAAACTACCCTTCTCCTTCACCGCATTATACTTCCAAGTGGGGGTGAACAGGTTAAAGGAGGACAAGAGACTAAGGTTCAACCTTAGTGAGGTGGATCAAGACCACCACAAGCTGTGTTTAAAGTTATTCTACCCCAAGAAGTGCACGTACATGGAAGATATATGTCTCCCACGAGATACAAATGATGAAGCCTGTAACATTTCCAATCACTAGAAGGGCTGCAACAAGGATATACCTTCACATAAGGCCTAAAATTTGAAAAGGTGCTTACTTGGAAAATGATGTATCCATCCCTAAAGACCCCACAAGAAGGAAGAATCCCATGCCAAAGAAGAGGGAAAGAGAAGAGGTGCAAAAAGCACCAAGTGTTCAGACTACACAAGTGGTAAGTGCACTAGAGACAAGTGCTAAGCCTAGTACTTACACATGGAGAAATAAGTCCCTAGTGAAAGAAAAGAATCCAAAAAGAAGAAGTGTCGAGCATGAAGAACCCATCACTCATGAGAAGTCACCAAAGGAGGAGGAAGAGGAAGAGAATCTCTGAGGAAGAAGAAGGTGACATAGAGGAGGATGACTCGGAGGGTACAGAGAGCTTGGAGGCCTATAGAGGTGAAAGAGATGATGATGATGATGATGATGAACTTGAGGTAGTTCAAGGCCCTCCCATATTCAAAGTACATGACTCGGAGGAGGAAGGAGAGGAAGAATAAAATGAGTACATCTTTTTAGAGGAAGAATGACAAGGAAGAGGAGGATGCTCAGGAAAAAGGGGTAAGCGAAGAAATTACAAAAGAACAAAGGACCCCAAGCCTCACAAAGGAATAGGTAGATGATGCCACAGAGAAATAAGTAGAAAAAATCATCAAGGACCTATTAGAGAAATAGATATAACGCAGCACAAACATGGTGATGAAGGAAGTAGATGAGGAGAGCATAGAAAATGAATATGGTAGCATGGGAGGAGATCCCAGTTTTGTTGTAAGCTTTCCTAAGGTCGTGCATATGGGGAGAAAGATCATAGAAGCATCACAAGTTCAGGGATGGGCTATATTGATGATCCAAAAGGTGTTGCATGTGTGCTTTTCAGAGCATCGTACCAATGGAGAAAATCCTTGCCATGACATCATTTGATGATGAATGTGCATACCCTCGGATGAGGAAAATTCTTTCTTGGGCATTTGAGTCCCACATCTATGATCTGTAGTTTGAAGTAAGCAAAGGGAAATAATGAAGGTACCAAAGTCAAAAGGAGTCAACCCCTTGGTAAATGCTCAATGGCTATCGATGAAAAAAATCTACAATGCGTTGAATAAGGTTTCAGTTGAAGTAGAATCTAGGCTCTTTGGGAGGAATGATAGGGTGAAGTTCCTAGAGGCAGAACTGGAGAAGAAGGAAGAATAGATTGAGGAAAGAACCAAGGACTTAAAGTAGGAGGAACTAATCAATGCTCAACTAAGGCATGAGTTAAAAGAAGAGAAGGAAAGGGTGCATGAGGTTTACAAGAAAGTAGAGATGATCATAGATGCCATTGTCTTAAAGCATCCAAATCTAAAACCACCAACGCAAAAGTATGGATCCACCCTGAGTGCCTAGAGGACTTTACCCACTTCCTCATAATGGAAAGGCAACCATTGGCCTTGGAATCTGTAGAGAGAGGCATTGGCATGAAAATAAAAGGAGGATGAGATTAAGGTTGTGGCAATTATTTTTCAGTACAATAAAGTCCTTGTTTGATGTGAAATCCACCACCCAAGTCACTGAGGCCTCCTATAAAAACTATGCCAATAGAGATAGAGTGGCGAGAATTCTAGTTACCACTCATGAAGTGGAGCTTAATGAGTTCCAAGAGAAGAAAAAGGGGAATAGAGTAGAATGTGATAGAATTCTAGCCAAGGTTGAGAAGAAATCGAACAATATTGAGAGCTTGCGGGGCTCAATCAAGAACTAGCTCAATGAGTTTTATCCCCATATCACTCAAAGGATGGTAGTGCTCGAGGATTTAGGAAAAAAATTGATGGGATCATGGAAACAATGAATACCCAAGGAGAAGGGCTAGGCTTTGAAGAGGTGAGTGCCTAGTTGGTGACCTTTGTCAATAGGCATAGAATGAAGTCATACTGGAATAAGTTGGAGGTAAACTTGAAGAAATATTTCCCTCTCCTCTTGTAGAAGTAATCATAGTTTCCCCATTCTTTCATTCTTCCCCAAATTATTCATTCCTTTATTCTTTCCCCAAACTATTCAGGAACAATCATTCTTTATTCATTGAGAAAATGTTCCCAGGGTGAAGAACAGGCATAGTGTGGGGTGATGTTGGGCCCCTAAAATATTGGCTAAGTACAAGAAGGTGCGTGGGCACACAAGGCCTATTTGAAGAAGGGCACATAAGGAAAAATACATAGGACAGGGTTTTAGGAGGGTTTAGTAGAACCAGTGGTGCATGCGCGCAAAAGGAAGAGAAAAGGTTTTGGGACTTAGCCATATTTGGTATATTAGGAAAAACATAAGGAAAGCATGACCCAACTACGCATGTAGAGTGGATAAGGTGCCAACCTAACAACTTGGTGCCCACGAAAGGAATATACCTTGTGATAGAAGATTCTAGAAGGTCATCATGGCGAAGAATGGAGAGCTCGAGTCTAAAGGAGCATGCTCCCATGGAGGACCACTTGGACACTTGGCACCCAATCTATAACTTCAAAAAGGCATGGTGGTGCTTTGAGGCTATAAATACAAGCACCCAATAGAGAAGGAGAGATAGAGAATGGAAAGAGGTGAAGCTATATGTAGAATACTATGAGAGCTCTATGGGTTGGGTTTAGAATATCTTTAGGAGTATGTTGTATCAAGGGGATGGGTTTGAATATTTTTCTTTGTACTATGAAGGGCTTAAGTCCAGTTTTGATGCATGACATTGGTCTGCACTATTATATGGATTTGTGATTTCCTCAGTAAATGTAATGTGGTTATCAACATACTTAATATGAATATATGTGGTTCCAGTTTTACTTATATATGTATGGATCAGTTTTATATATATTTCATATGAGTGGGTGTAAACCCTGTGCATTTCCTTTCTGTTATGATTCAGATCTATGTTCTATAATGATTTTCTTATATGGATGAATACATTGGTCTAGAATCCCGTTATGAGCTCTAAGATGAATGTATGGTTCGTTTCCATTCTCTTCACTTAATTTTTTATCGTAAATAATGCATTCTCACACAAATCACATAAGGGAGGGGCTCGTCACCCACGTGTGCCTTGGGCGAGAGCCCAAAGACTGTTGGGTGATAGGATGGTTCACATGGGATTTCATTGTTCTTTGAAAGGGCATAAAAAATGACTCCAAAAATTGAAGGAATATTCGGAAAGAGTGTATTGATAATTTTTTTGGAAATTGGGTGCAATGTTTTAGAGATATGACCATAATTCCTTTCCCAAGATTGATGGTTCTAAAGAACTCCAATAACATCATTGTGTAAAAATGGAGTTTTTGAGGGAAAATCACAGCACCTTGGATGTTTCAATATGTGATCAAACACCTACTTGACTCCTCTATAGGATAAAAATTGCATGAAAGCACCTACTTTCAAATATTACTAAGATTCAACTAAGACTTCACATCAATTTTTATCACTCATTTGACATAGTTTCTTTGACAACAAAATTGTTATCCTAATTTTTCTCATACTTACTTTTTATACACCTTCACCACTTAAAATATATTCAATGCATTCTCATCTATCTCACGCTTTCCACCTTACACTCAGCTCTTACATTCTTCAACAACATTTTCATACACAAAAATGAGATTTTATAAGAAAGATAGGCTCATACACATGGCTTTTGCACTTCAAATCCTATAAAACTTCAACTAACTACCTTTTCAACTCATACAAGGAGATAAAAGGAATTCAAAATAAACTATCATATTGCAATGATTGCTTCTGACTTTCATGGTAGGTTCAAGTTCTATATTTTTAGGTCCTTTTATTGATTTTTTGATGCAAATGATGAGTGAAGAAGGTCTCTAAACTCTCCGTCTCTTTGTCTTCTCTTATCAAGATTCCATTTTGACACTTGTTCATTGAATGTAACATATTTTTGACCTCTATCATGATCTTACAATTAATGAAACTTGTCTTATAGTAAGATGGAGGAAAGGAAAAGAGTAAATAACATGTAAGATGTTAAAAATATCTCTAATGTGCTCTACAACCTATCTACATCCTTCATCCCTTGACACTTTTCCTTCAAGACCCTTTAACACTTTTAGAGCACTCATGTGAGTTCTAGGTGCTAGTGGAAGATAAAATAATATTGGACTTGATGATGAGATGAATCAAGAAGGTAAGTATTATTATAAATTCAAAGGCATTGATGCTATAGGGGGTTTGAACTATTAATAAGATCTTGGATTACATCACCTTAAACCTCAAAGACTTCTATTCAAACATTTAACCCTCTTATATGCACACAATTATGTAGAGCCTTAGGTAAAAGTCATGGATGATGTGGAAAACTACATGGAACAGTCGACATCTGATTTAAGAACTTGAGGAGGATGATTGGTGAATATAATATAACCTAAAAATGATAATAAATGACAAGGCACCATTTTTCTCTTCATAAACCATGCGTTATAAACCATAAATATAGTTTTATATGCACAAAGTACATCTTCAAAGATTTAGAAAAATCACACCCTATCTCATATGACTTCAAGGAAATATTTCTACAAGGTAATGTACTTTGGACATCTTCCCAGGTCCATATTTTATCGTTTAACATGACAACTAAATCAAATTTTCTTGATATTCAAGACTTACCCAGATAGGGTTTTAAGGTTCAAAGGCCCAGTTTTGTTCCACAATTCATCTAACAAGTTGAGGATTATTTTCACAACCTTCCATTATATGAACACATTGAAGATAGCCTCTACTCCATATTTATATGCTTGTGTGTATGATTTGAGAGTAGAAAACCACAAGAACATCTATGTTTATCAAACTTCTTAGCTTGGAAAATAGGACAATTAAAGACCAATGAGATTGAGACTTCAAATCACCTTTTATATCATACCATGGGCTCCAATAAGTCATATTGAACTTTTATAAATTATTCATATCCATTTCTCACCTCAACATCAGGCTTATACAAAAAAACCTCTTTAATCATCATGGTTGGTTTGGCTTGAATGTCCTTTAGCGGCAAGAGAGGAAGATTAAACAGGTTCACATAAAATATGCAATGTACTTTCCCAAAATCTTCATGAGCACTAATTCCACATCACATGAAATATTACACAATAGGAGATTCATCTTGTAGCCAACTAATCAATACTACATACTCAAATTTCTTCAAAATAATGAAAAATCCTTATTGTACATTCACACATGTAGGACAAAAATGCCACCAAATTAGAATAGAGATTCCTCTACAACCATGATTTGTTGTCACAGATTACAACAATTATTTGGAGAGAAAAACCTCATTTCTTGGCCATCTCTTCAATATGAGGGTTTGGATAGTGTTAAAAAAAAAAGAGAACTTCCTTTTCCTTCAACCTTTTGAACTCAAACTTTTTTTGAAAATCTCTATCTTTCAATGCTCTTTAAAAAATTATCTTATGATTTATCTAAAGAAATATTATAATTTATATCATATGTTAAATAATTAGGGAACTATTTTGACATACCTTTCATAGCCCAATTTTTGTAAAACTTCAATATCTTCAACAATTCTCTTCAAATTTTCATGAAAATTGACATAAAGCACTAAAATACCTTCCTCTAGATGGTCCATATCTCTATTTATCATAAATGAGATTATAAAATCAAGACAAAACACATTTATCTATTCCTATATTATTTTTTCTCAAAGGCGGTCCTAAAAAAGACCTAAAATTTGCATCCAAGAGATGAAATATGACCTGAAGCTGCACATGAATTCTCTAATAAGTGTTTCTATACTCTTCCCATGCTTTTATGGGATTTTCATTGTCTGCTTTGACTTCATAAACCTCGTCTCTATAACTAGGCCTAAATGGGTTAGTTTCAACAATGAATTACAACACATGACCTGATGATCACCCTAGAAACCCTTACACATCCTTAAAACACCATTTTAGACAAGTGGGACACCTGAGAAGAGTACACCAAGCATATGCATACGTCCATTGGGCACTAACCACACCGACCATAAATTTAACACCTCAAAAATCATCAATGCTCAAGGAAACCGTAGTGCCCACTTCCCTTTGACACTTTTAGATACTGATTTTGATACTATGGGTCATATTATGGACACTATTATGTTTTATTTCAGTATGATGGTTAGATGTTAGATCTTGGATTATTATTGATCTGGGTTCAGTTATTATGCATGATGGTTACTAGAGACATTTCTTGGATGTGGTTGATGATATACTATTGTGACATGGATATATTATAGATGTTGATTTGGATTTGTGACAAATGGATATTTTGAGTAGATATAGTATGGTAGATTTTGATGATGATATAGTTGATTTATTTAATTAAAATGATAATGTTGAATTCTTGATATTGTTGTCATTCATATGCTTAGATGATCTTGAGATGTTTCTTATATCATTTTTGGATGTTCTGATGCAGCCACGAGGCCGAAGGAGGTATTCACATTTTCCAGGTTAAAAATCACAACAATGTCGGGGGACTGGAGACTAACCATATTGAAATTTTGGGTGAAATCAACAAGGTCACCATGGCAACTGTGTTGTTTGTTTATGTGTTGTGTTATGTTAGGATTTCCCATGGGGGGATCTCTATTACATGTGATCATGGGATATGTGTTTTATTTATGTGTTACTTTTTGAATTAATGTTGTATGTATTTTATCTAGTAATGTGTTCCTTCTTGTAATCTAATTTCAATGTGATTGATTAATGTGTGAGTCATATAGTTAAATTTTATTTAAAATAAATTGGGATATGGAATGTAATTAATTAAGTTGTTGATTTTAAATATTAATGTGGGAAGAGTGTGTAAGAAGTTGTAAGAGACATGTAAGGTAGATTCTGGATGGTCAAGCACTCCATCTTTTAGGAAATTCGAATTTATCCTTGGAGGTAAATTTGGAGGCTCGTGGGACAAGTTAAACTTGTCCCACACCTTTTAAAATGATCCACCAACCAAGCCTATGGTTTAGAGGTATAAATTAGGCCTTTGAAATTCATTTTGAAGTGACAATTTGTAAGTTTTAATTACACTTCCCTTACATGTTTTAAATTTGGTCCTTTTGGAGTATGGGCATTTTGGAGTATGTAAGTCATTTTGTCATTTTTATTTATTGTGATTTGTTGGTTGATGTTGATTTCCTCTTGGGGTTGAGGAAGAATGATGTGGCATCCCACATGGATCCACATCATCCTCTTCTCTTCCCTCTCCTTTATATTGAAGCTTCTTGCTCATTTGGAGGTTGTTGAAACTTTGTCCATTTCCTCTTGGGGTGCATTTTTTTGGTGTTGTTTTGGAGCTTGTTTGTGGAAGAGCTTGGAGTCTTTTTGCTTGCTTGAACCTTGCTGATTTGGGACTGTTTTTGGCATCTTGGAAATCTTTTGAGCTTGGAGAAAACTCCATTATGGAGAGGTAGGCATCTAGAGCTTGTTTTTTTAATGTTCTTCCTTCTCTTGAATGCATGTATAAATGGTGTTTGTGTTTACATTCTTGGCTGGTTGGGTAGAATGCTTAGGGCATGGTGTAGGAGAAGGCTATGGGATTTCATATGGGGGGCATAAGGGATTGAAAATGGCACTATTTTATTGAGGAGGAGTTTTGGTTTGGGATCCACCTTGGAAAAGAAACTGCTCACATTTCTTACTCTTGGGGGGGGCATAAGTGATAAACTTGGGGGCACATAAGGAGGGGTTGGGAGATATAATTTTATGGGTTTGATATGTTTATTGGTGGTATTCATTTTGGTGGATGCCCAATTCCAAATTTGGGAGGCATAAGGAGTTCCCCATAGTTCTTTCTCTTGTTGGCTTGCTTGATCAAGCCTATGTATTGTGTGTATGTTTTCAAATGCAGTTGGGAACTACTGTCTTGTTTGGACTATGTATTTTATTGTTTGTATGCAATGTGAAGTATGCTTGTTTGTTGTGGAAGAAGCCTTGTTGCCATGTGTTGATGTTCATACTTTATTTCAATATGGTTGGGGCTTGGGGGCCAATGAGGAAAGGATGGCTTCTCCTTTCTTAATGGATTTCTTGGTTTAGGTGGAGAGCGTTGCCTTTCCCCCTTTCTTGTTGTGATCAATATGAAAAGATGGAAGAACAAGCATGCTACTATTTGGAGCAAGAAGAAAATAGTTTGATAGTCATTTTCCTTTGAGTAATTCATTGTAACCTTTCCCACCTTACGTGGATGAGTGTATAAATTTTGTAATGTGAATTTGTTGCATTGTAAATGGAAGTTGTATTTGAATTGAGAAATGTACAAGAATAACTATACTTGTTCTCTGTTTTTGGAGAAGAAATGTAAAGGATATTATAAGCATTATAATTTGTATTTTGTAATTTGAAACCAATTCAAATTGGAAAAGAGATGAGTTGTAGAGTTGTCAATTAAATGTGAATAAATAATTTCATTAGTTCCTTTAAGTTGCAATGTGTACAGGATTTGAATTGCTGTAAAAAAATGATATCTCTATTTTGGAAAAGAATAAGAAATAGTGTTGTATATTTCATGTATTGTATTTGAAATCAAATAGAAAGGAAAGTTGTAAAATTGTATTAAGGACCAATGAAAGAATGCATTCCCCTCTCAAAAGTGTATTGCATATTTGATTTTAATTATTGTTGAAAATTGATTGTTGTTTGAAAAGAAAAGAAAGAAGGAATGCGTGGAATTGGAAGATAGTGTTATATTAATAACAAAAGTGTATATTAAAATTGAAATCAGAGATGCATTTCTATGTATAATTGAATAGATGATCTAATAAGCATTGTATTTGACTAAGTTAGAATCATATGTACATTCAAAAGACAAAATTGACAAACAATTTAAAAGGAAACAAATCACTATTATGAACTCCTTACTGACAATTTACATTTTATTAAAAATGAGCAGTTTGATCTTATACTCAACAATAAGTTATAAAAACTTGAAATTCATACTTAGGAAGACTTAAGAAACTCAAATTTTCTAAAACAGTTAAGAATGAATCTCTAAAACTTAATGAATTTCAAATAGGAGCTTTCTCAGTTATTTTTTCATCCATTGCTAGAAAAATGCAACCTTGAATAAATTGGACAATTCATCTTCACTAAAACACTCTAAAATCTCCCTAGTTTGATCCTCCATGTCCATTTGACATGTTGAGTGAAGGAGGAGTTCTAAATTGAACGAATTCAAAAGTTGAAATCTGCCAGTCCACAAATTAAAATCCTATAGATTTCCTTCATTAAATTTACCTAGTAAATTTCATCAATTTCCAAAATTTATAACTTCTATGTGAAGAGGGCATCGAGATATTTCTAAAAGCTCTCATTTTCCCAAATCTGACATTCCTATAAAATGTTATGGCCATTTGAAGTTTTACTTAAAAATGGCATTCAAAAAAATAATAATAATAAATCTAACTGTTAGAAAAAATCAAAATTTGACTTTGGAAAAATTTCCCAAACAGGTTCGCAGCCCCGCCAACCCGCAACCAATCGGGGCCTGCCACGTGGCACCCTGAGAGGGGTGAATCGATTTTAAAACTTAACCTTTTGAAAATTTTCCTTGGGAAATTTTCCATTTCACTCCACAAACCCGCCAGATTGCGCAACCAATTGCATGCTGCCATGTGGCATGGTGGAAGGGCGGACCAAAATTTGTACTTATGTTCTTTTTTTAATTTTTGCTTGGGAAAATTTTTCTTTTTCCCTCACACTTGCAACCAATCGAGAGGCACCACTTGTCCTCTTATGGCTACGACGGAGGCACGGTTCTCCTTTGAACTTTACCTTTTTAAAATTTTTGGGAAAGTTTTATGTTTTGGCCTCCGGCCAGCGGCCAATGGGAGTGTGCCACGTGGCACTTTGGGGATGGAAGCAGGAGGGCGGATCTTCCTTCTCCCTTATGTATTTGTGTTTTGGGCTTTGGAAAAATTCTAAATTTCCTTCCACCACCCACAACTCCACTTTGGCCCCTTTGTCTTTGTTCTTCCATGGGTGAGTGGACCTGCGCAAGCCCTTCTCCCTTTGTTCCCCTTTGTTTGGCGCAAAGCTCCAAATTGACCCACCACTCCATTTTCTCTTTCCCCTTCTCCACTTGGCGCATTAGAACCTGACACGTGTCCACCTAGTGACCCGCAGGGGCATGGAGAACTTTTTCAGCTTTGAGCCTACATTTGGAAAAGTTCACAAATTCCGCCCCACAACCCACTAATCCGTCCTAAGGGCCTTCCCCTTCCTCTTGCCACATGTCCCTCTAGGGAATTTTTACCTTAGGAACTCCACCCACTCATAACTTGAGTTCTGTAAGGGGTTAGAATGACTTCTTTATATCACTAGAAAGGTGATAAAATTTCCTATCCATTAGGAATGGTTTAGGGAAATTTTGAAAGTGTCTAATAGGATAAAAATCTAGTTGAAGTTCTGAGCTGGTTAGAGAGCAAGTATGGGGGTAAATTACTCCCTGAACCTAACTGAAGCATGTAACCCTAAAATTTGGAACCTTGTGAACTTGTTTATGGGTCAATAATGGAAACTTTTGTTTGTTAATTAGGATTTTTCTGGAACCTGTTAGTGAAAACTGATGTCTTGTAACTTAGTGGTAGACACTTCTTTAAAAAATAAAAGTAAAAAAAAATTATTCCATAATTTTCTAGCTAACCCTAGGTTGTTTCCTTGTTCTCAAGTGGTTGTTTGAATGGGCACTACGAAACACCATGAAGCCATTTTATGAACACAAAACCAGTTTGAGAAAACCTTTCAATCAATATACACCTCAATACTCCTTCTCCATCAATTCCATGTGACATCAATTCCAAAACCAATGCAACGGGGTTCAACATCATCTTTGACCATGGAGTTGAACCAAGGTTTTGAGACGAGTTTGAATATGGTTGTACCCGATAAAGTAGGGTGAATAGTTGAAAAGGTGAAAGGGGAAAATGGGGGTAGAGAAGTGTTCTCTATACTAGATGATTCTAAGTGTCAGCTTGTGATGTAGTTTGAGGGAGATGTAAGGGGATGAAATTGAGTTCTTGGGGTTGTAAGCTAGTTCTTCATGTGTCTTGGGGTTGACTGGAAAGATGGGTAGAATTTGTTTTTTCACCCATGTCCCTTTTTTTAGTAGTTAAATCCAAGGGGACACCATAAAATTCCAAATTTTCCATGGGAGGTATGATCATGAAATGGAGATATGGAGTTAAGTGATTTACAAGTTGACATGTACCTAGGTGCAAAAGATGTGTTGGGAAAGTTGTGAGAGGAAGAGATTCATGGGGGAGGGAAATTTTTGTCTCCAATGTACCTTTTCACCTTATGGAAAATGTGATGAGACAACATAGGTGAGAAAATGTGCCATGGGTCTCATCTCATGAAAAGAGGAGAAGTTAAATACAAGTTATGAGGTGCTTTGGGTATAAAATTTATGAGTTACAAGTTACGAGAAGTGATATAGCACGGGAGCATAATTTGGCATCCAAATTGTCCCAATTTAACCTTAGGAACAATCAAAGGGGACATCACATTCTTGAAAATGTGCTAAGGGGTCTACTCATAATGGGAAGGGGACATGGGTAACTTAACTCTTCACATGATTTACCTAACACATCAAGTTGTGTTTTAAGTGATGAAACCTTATAAAATGATAGGGGAGGGAAATTTATTTTCCCCATGTCCCATTTTCACCTCAAGCAAAATCGAAGGGGACTCCAAGGATGAAAAATGAACAAAATCCTTTTTAAATGTTGTTGTCACCCCACCAACTACATTTTAGGACATCGAGAGTGATTTTTCTACCTTGGGAAATTAAATGGTGTTTTGGGTTAAAAAATTATATTATTTTTACTCCAAAACACTTGTTGAGATAATTAAAATAAGTTTCAGGATCTAATTCTTTTTGAGAATTTATTTTCAAGGCCTCTTTCACTTTTGACTCAAAGGGGTGGTTGTAGAGTCTTGAGTTATCACAGAAGATTTTTAAGTTTTGAACTAATAGTGAAAATTCCATATTATAGAGGAATATAAGATATTTATAATGAATATTTATATAAATCCCATAATCATCTAGACAAGTCAACTTTCACTATTAGAGTATGGCATTCCCTACACCCAAAATGACCTTGTCTTGCTTTCTTGATACTTGACATCAATTTATTCCATATTTTTTCCCTAAATTAACTTGGATAACTTAATTTATCTCATGTAAAACTCCTATATGGATTTAGTATTCTATATAAACTTTAGAAGGGTATAAACCAATTGCAAAATGGAAAAAAGTTATTCTTTCTAGGCCTTTGAGGATAGTTGTTTTACTTCGGATCTCAGTGACTTCTTCAATCACATTAGGCATACATCGATGCACATGAAAAAAATTAGTAAACATTTCTTAGAATTTTCCTCCTAGCCAACATGAGGATGAAACTATGGGAAGGCTAGCTAGAGGAAGGGAATATAATGAATGAGAGAGGAATATTCAAGTGGGGGATTAGTTGTCATGGTTAATTTTAAAAAATTTCTTACTAAACATTTTGCATGGAAATAAATAGCTCTAGATTGGGGACATTAGAACATAAGTGGTAATGAATAACCTCAGGTATCTCGTGGAGTAGTAGACCAATGCCTTATCCATTAGGCTATAGAGTCAATATACCGAACAACTAGCAAAGCTACCAACATAACCACGGACCGAACAACACGAATACATGATGGAAAAGGGAACACACATCGAAAGGAAAAACACACAATAGAAAGGAAAATATATTTATGAAATACCTAAATACAATATAGTACATGTAGGTGATAATCCAGTTTCACCGTATCAATGATTCTTGATTGAGTGTTTACCCATGAATGAGCAATACCAAATGTCTTTGTTCTACAAACCCATTGACCAAATCCATGAAATATGACCCTTTTCTCAATTTTCTAGGAACTTTTTCATGGTAGCTATTGTAAATGAGGGTCCAATTAGATGTCTCTTTACCTTTTTATCTCTAACATTATATTTCCATCTAATCATCAATTTGTAAATTCATTCCAAATCATAATTTTCTATTGAGACTATGAGAATGAAGAATTGACCACACAGAGCTTACCATTTTCATACCAAGGATTATGGTATATAATGTACATTCATACTTTACTTGTTATATAATTCATGACCATGATATATATGAGTTGGTTCTCACCAAATATTTTAGGGATTTGAACTCCATCATAAGCTTCTTGGTGCTCCATATTTCTCAATTTCTCCACACACCTATCCCTCTCATAAATTGGCTCACATTTAATCTTCTTATCAATATGGTGTGGTGTGCACATTCATTCATCTTATTAAAGTATATTGAGTATAAGGTTGGGCATGCAATATGAAAATTATCATCTTCTATCTCTTGAACATCTTGAGATTTGAAATTCATCTCCATGAGGGATACATTTTCTCCTTGAGTAGAGTCAAATTTGAAAGATTAAAGCATCTTTTTATTCATATATTCCTCATTGAGAAGGTATTCATCTTAAATGGAATAATTCTTGGAATAATCAAGAACCATTCCTTCTATCTATTATTCACTAAGGAGGTATTCATCTACTCCTAATGGGAAAAATAAGGTTTCAAATTAAAAATCATTTTCATACTCACAAAACAAGACTTCATGCTGGAAATCTAGAAGATGGTTGGAAATTTGAAATTCATCCATTAAGAATTCATTCAATGTTACTCCTTTATAATCCACATTTCTCATCACCTTGGGATTTCTTTATTGTATGTCAATATTTTAATGACCTCCATCACAAAAAAAGAGAATGTGCATTTTTCTCAATGGGAAGTACACACTATTAAATTATAGTTCCATCAAATCATCATGCGATGATTTCCATTTGGCTCTGTCACTCCTAGATACTTCTCCATCAACATGGGAATCTCAGATTATTCCTTTGAAGATATGAAAAAGTTAAAATACCTTGAATCTTGAAAAAGTATGTCTGACCTTAGGTCATCTAGTTTTTTGACCATGTATTTCATTTTATTGATAGGAAGGAGCTTATTCATTTTACCATTAATGGGTATTGTGGAATACATTCAATCCATCCATAAATTTTTGTCAACATCTTGACAGAAGGTCTGACTCAACAACATGCCATACAAAACTGACATGTCTAGTACAAGTATTTTAATCATGATCTTTTTGTTAGGAAAATATACAAATGATACTTGAGAATCCGTCACTTAGAAAATGAGAGGCACTTCTTTGGTATCTATAGAGTAATAATGGTTAGTATCAGGATTGATCGAGATACCAATAGATTTAGAAAATTTTGTGGGAATGACATTATTAGGGGCATCGAGTCGATAATTTTATTATTTAGTTTATACCCATTGACTAATAAGACATGATAAAAAGGTTCTAATTTACTAGAGGAGGAAGATGTTGAGGAAATAAGGTCATGAGGAGTAGTAATAGGAGTGGTTATTTGATGTTGGCATTTTTGGAACATGGGTTTAAAATACTCCCATTGATAAACTAGATAAATTTATAATATTTCTCCAAGATGTGTTTTCAAGTACTTTGATTCAGAAATTTGAATTATTTATTTCTTGACATGGTCAATGATGTCAAAAGGTAAAGAAGTGGTAGGAACATTGGGATTTATGGAACTCTTGATGTAATTAGAATTTGTGTTTTTAGGAACAAAGAAAGATGAAACTGATTTGACAAGAGGAAATGAAAAAGTGTTACTGGGAGAGATAGATGGAGTCTTGGGATTCTTCTTGGATGGCCCCATGGAAGTTGGTAGTGATGATCCTCCTTTTTTGTTATTTTTCATAGAGTCACCATTCAAGTATTTGAATGATTTTTTTGGGTAGCGGTAGAAGAGACTTATTTCTCTATTTTTGAACAAGTGAACACTGCAAAAGAGTATATATCCATGGATTCTTCAAAATATTCATCAAGTGAGTATTCACAATACCCAATATTTACATATCTATCTTCTTCTTATCTTTCAATTTCTGATTTAACAAATTCATCATTTCATTCTTCATAGGTTCCACATACTGCATTAACCGACAAATATTCCAAGTTGGGCCTTTAGATTGCTCCTGCGATCTGATTCTTATTCTAATTCTGGTATGAGGCATGTTGAGAAATTTCCTTCTTTAATGTAGTCAAATCATTGAAATTTTTTTACACAATAGATGAACAATTTCTCTTTGAAACTCTAGACCTTATTCCTTGTTAAACAGTTCTTGATCTTACCTAATATGATAAGATTTTCTTCCACTTCAATGGAATTTCTTGAGAATTTTATAGATTATTTGGTTGAGATCTCCATAATATGAACCCAAATTCAGGTAACTAATAACTTATGAAGAATATAGTTGGATTATCTATAGTAGGATGAACACCAGTAGGAATTTTACTAACCAACTTGTTAATGTTTACCAAAAATTATCTTATGTGCTCTTACACTTATTTATTCTTCTGAGATACTTAAGCAAAGTAGGCATGAGAATCTTCTGAAGTATTGAATCTTGCTTCAAACATGGTTTTCATGTCATCCTAGTTAGTAATTGAATGAGGTGGAAAGTAGTAAAACCATTCCACTATGGCATCTTGCAATGACTCCACTAAAAAAACATGACAACATCTTCATGTTGCACTCCAATAACTGTACATGATGTGATGAAAGCTATGATATTATGTTTTGATGTTGCTTTCTTTCTCCATAGAATTTGGGAAATTTCTTCCTTGATCCTTTTGGTGGTTTATGCAGTGGAAGAACTAAAGATAGTGGACCAGTGGTTTGATCCCAAACTACAGGTGCAACCATTTCTTCTTCTTCTTCTTCTTCTTCTTCTTTTGTTGAGATGTTATATAATTGTTTTGGAATGGATTCTCTAATGCGATCTTCAAGTATATTTTTAAGGAACTTGTCTTTGGATTTGTATAAGAGAAAGTATGAAATATTTTTATTCTTATGGCTCAAACATAGAATTATGAAAGTATAAAATTCCACTTTCTTGATTTTACTTATCACATCTTATTTATGCTAGTTTTTCTCAAAGCATTAGAAAGGAATGAAACTATAAGAATGCAAAAATTTTAATAGAATTACAACAACAATTTCCCACATTCAAGTAGGCTTTTTGGTATTTCTAGTTTTTAATGGATTTTCAAAGATATTTTTAGGGTGTATAAGGGTAAATGTTCCCTAGTGGAGTAACAAAAACTATTGGTGAAATGATTTTTTTAAATGTAGGTTATCAATTTTCACCGATGGTCACAGGGCTAAACCCATCCATTTTAGGTATGGAGAGGCTCCTGTTAATTGAATGCAAATTAATTAGAACCATGGGGTGGTAATTAAATCAGGTATTACACATGAATACTCCACTAAACATGTTGAAAAGTGCTTATATAATATACAATGGAGGAATTTAATTTGAAGAGAGATAAAGAGGAGATGGGGAAAAAGGAGAGGGGGTTAATGCTATGAGTAGACTTACAAATTTCATATACATTATCTAGAGTAGGTCCACATTCAATAATAATAAATAAACCATGTCATAAATAGAAAGACTAATAAATCATATTCCCAAAGCTCCATGAATTTATCAATCAAAGACACAAAGTTATTTCTTAGTTGTATAATATTAAAGTTTTTGTAAAGGTTGAACGTAGGGAGGATCTAGGAAAATAGATAAAGATATAGAAGAAGTGTAGCTTTTTTTCTTACAATAGTAGTGATACAAATCCCAATAACTAACAACAATCAACTATTTCCAACCCTTTGGAATGGAGAAGACATAAAATTTATAGATTACAAAAATTTCCTTTCATCTCCCCCACGTGAATTTTCACCTTTCCCATCACTTGTGACCTTTTATATTCCTAGGGAATAAAAGTGAGAATTTTTATTATTAATTAAAAAGAACTTTTACAATTTCAAATTAAAGGTCACTTAATTGAATAAGAAAAAATAGTGAAAATTTTCATTCTTAATGAATAAATAGAATGTTAGAGAGAGGGAGGGGAGAGAGAATAAGGGAGAGAAGTAGAAATATAGAGATGACAATTCTCATGCCAATGAAGAATCTACTTCTGATGGACCATGAATCAATTTCATTACACTCGACCACCTATTGAATTAAATAAATTGAGATTGCAAATTCTTCCTCTTTTGAGATGTAGACACATTCTAAGGTATTGAGTAAGCATTCAAATCACTATTATGTGTATTACACTTTGTGATATTGATATTCTTTCTCATTCCAAAATACATGATGATAATTTTGAACATAAGGTCAGATTTTTTTATTAAAGGAAAATAGTTTTGAAGGGACTATACCCTGATATAAAAAGGCTCAACAACTAGATATACATGAGTAATAATTCAAAAAAGCATCAGAATCCAGATAAATAATTAATCCAAATAGTAGCCAAAAAAGTAACTACTGTGAAGAAGAAAAATAGGAATAAAATTTCTAGGAAACAACAGATTTAAACAATAGACTAGCGAAAAAAAAACAACATCATACTCGCAGCTAGACTACACTAAAGAAGTTATTTCTTCAAAGCCCTATCTATTCTTGATTAAACAATCTAAAGTGAGGTAAATAACACTAGAGTGTTGATATGCATCAGGTCATTTGCATCTAACTGAGAGATGATCTACTTCCTTTCATCTCTAGTGCCCCAAATTTCAGTTGATATTCGACTGAGCATAGTGATGCTTCTAACATGTTGTTTAATAAAATCACTTATAGACCTAAAAATTACAATATTATAGTCATGTCAATCCTTAGATTTCCCAAGTCTATTGTCCAAGTAATTCATTTTCTTATAAATTTCATTTATCTGATCAACACCAATATCAATATCCTCATTTAATTTCCTTTTACCATTTTGCGTTGTTAGCTGATACATTTATTTTTTAAGGTTTCCCACCTCTTTTTTAAAATTTCCATTATGTGAAGAAGATTTTCCTTCTTGTGTTGAGTGTATTACCTTGTAGTACTGATATGCAAAAAAATATGGGCGCTTTGAATATCCTTTCTACTTCGAGGACTCGGTGGAGGTAGAGGGGTTCAATTTGGAGAAAGAACGGTTTTTGTCTTGATGTTCTTTGACTAGATATGGTGATTGGGGTGACAGTAGGGATAAGTTTAATGGGAATGAGTGGGGTGACTGGGGTAATAGGTATGGAAGGGTAGTGGGCGAGACAATTTTTGTGAAGGAGAAAGATAAGACCCAGATGGAGGGGAATGGATCTGGTGTGGTTTGGAAATCATGAATGGAGTGCTTGATTAAATTAAGAAGGTAGTGTAGGAGACAGAAAAGAGATTTCTCATAATGTGGTTAAGAAAAATTGGGTGTTTTATGGGGATAGTAATATACCTACTTTCAAGAGAGATAAAACGAACCATCATTTTATCTATTTCATGAAAGGGTCTCTGGGATGGAACTGACTTTTATACCTTTTGTTACAAAGAGGAGATCCTCCCCTGTTTCCAAATACTTTTTAGTTTCTACATTTTTATCCACCCTTTTGGTGAAATATCTGATTTCATCCAAAGCGTTTCCTATTACCTCTTGTAATAATCTCCTCTCTCATCAAAAATTTTTACATGACATGGATATCATCCCCTTATCATTCTTGGCTCTAAAATTTGCTTTCATGACAAAGATGTCTCCTTTTAAATAGAAACATACTTAGGATGGACACACATCTTCTTACTCATCCACTCCTCATTAACATAGGTTTTCTCCTATAGATAGAAGTATTTCTCCTGAATGAAATAATTTTCTTTTGACCTCTTATTGGACCGAAACAATACCATCACAATATACTTCTTCTCTAAGATGTTGATACACTCTAGGGAATTGAATTTGGTTTAATATAATTAGTATTAAATCTTAATTTCAAGGTAACTACTGTAATAAATGATATTATGATAATTGTGTATAGTATGCACAAACACTAATAATTTAACAATGTCAAACCATAATAAAATGAAAGAGTGATGATGACTTAGTTGATTAGTGGAACACAGAATGATATGGATTGTGTATCTTCTAGAAAAAGATGAGAAAAGTTTTGGTAAGTATTGATGAGGGCTGGAAACCTTAAGAATGTGTAGTACACAAGCACCTTCATGAGGAAAAGAATGCCACAAGGACTAATGACTAATATGAATACCTTTTCCTTATCAAATACCTAGAGCCTAATCTTGTCTAGGTCAGAGGAGATTAACTATTATCCTCTCTTTATCCCTCTAATTTTTCCTGTAGATCATTGGTCATACCTGTAACTTGAAAAATAAATGTCTACCTAAAAATTACCATAAACCATATCAAATATAATAAAAATATACAAAATGTGGAGTTAGACTGACCCCGATGGTCACCCTAAGAGTGAACATATGACCGTGAACTGAACTACATCTCAGACTCCATATATTTCTCTATTCTTGTGTATGTAATGATGCCCTAGGTTTCCCTTATATAAGTTGCATAATGATAGCGGGATAGATTTATATTATACTGGGTATGCAAGATGTGTGTAATGATATAAAATTATTTACCATCCTATGTTGTGTATGTAGATTAATGCAACCCTTATCCCTTATACCTTGTAATTTTATTGTGCTCAGTATGTAAGATTAGGTGAGAATAGATACTCCTTATAGTTCTTTCCCCTTATATGAGATAAGTAACTAAGTATATATGATTACCTTGTTTAAATTTCATAAATTAAAATTGAAAGGAAAAACCAAAGTTTTAAAAGGTGACCAAAAGGAAAAAAGGACCCAAAAGAGTAAGAAGAAGATAAAGAAAGTAAGGAATTCCTAGGAGGGACAAGAGCACCTATGATCTAGTGTCCTAGGTCATCAAAAGATAAATCAGCTAAGTGTTGAAAGAGCTATAATATGTATAAATATAGTAAATTGAAATAGATAAATAAATCAAAAGGCCAAAAGGAGTTGTCAACCAGTAGTTTTATTGTTTAGGAATCATGTATACATTAGTATGATTTAGGACCTAGAAATGTACCCAAGTGCATAGATTTTTTGTCTACATTCGACCCACTTTATGCTATTGAGTGAATACTTGATAGTATGAATTATATAGAATATTCATACCACGTAAACCAAAGAGAAATGTAGCTGATAGCATGTTGAGTGGACAAGTAGTCATCTAAATACTGAAGTGATCATAATGTTAAGTGTGACAACTAGGAAAGGGAGATAGACCATAGGGGTGAAGTGTATGTGTAGTAATGTGCTGATAGAGCTTGTACTTGTTGATGTGAGCTTATTCTTGTTGCTTGTAAGAATAAACCTACAAAGGAAGAGCAAGACAGTAGTCAAAGTACTGGATGTGAAAAATCAAAGTATTTAAAAGTAGTAGTTGAGGAAAGAGTGCACCTGATGTATGAGAGAGTAAAGGATAGAAAGTTGTCATGTTTGTCTTGGAGATGTTACTAGATATGAGTGTCTTATTGCCAAATGTGAGGTTTTTGGGTGATTCCATGCCAAGAGCAAGTTTTTTGTGTGATATAACACCAAGGATGAGTTTTTGTGTGATCTCATGCCAAGAGAAAAGTGTTAGGGAGAGAGGCATGCTTTTCTCTCCTTTTATGGTGCTTCTAATAGTTCCACTAAAGATTGGAATGTCCCTTATTTGTAAAAAATTTGTAAGCATATTGTAACTGAGTGACTGAATTTTGTAACTGAAAAAAGTACCTAATACTATGGATCCATATTATATCTTGCTGGAAACTATGCTGAATTGAGAAATTGTCTATTTTTTCCCTAGGACATAATATCCCACATGGGAAACAAGTACCCATTGTTCCTATTTGTTGGTGAGAACTAGTGTTTGGTCTAAGTTTATGATCCAAGTGTAATTATGGACCACTCTGTGATTGTGTTACTTTGTCAATTATGTACTATGTTATTATGTTTTAGAACTCTAAAATGATGGAAGGGTGATTTTTTCACCCAATAGATGTCACTTTTGTTTGGGGAGCATGTGATGAATGTAGGAGGATGTGGTTCAAATGTGAGGACCTAAAATTGATATGCATATATTAGATTAGATACCTACAAGGGGTAGGGGATGCATATGGTAGAAACCAAGGTGCATGCAAACAATGTAAGATAGAAGCAAGTACTAGTTGAAAAGAACTAGTACGCAATAGAATACGATGTAACAAGAAAATGTGAAGACAAGGGATACTACAAAAAGAGGATTGCATATATGGACATCACTCATAATGTCACAATACAATCAAGGCTGAAGCACCAATAGGAAAACAATAATCAAGCCCGAAATAAAACATAGCTCGTAAATAATAAAAAATGATAGAAAAAATAGCAAGTAAAAATTGATAGATAACCATGGTTATATAGAGTCCTACAAGGAAAATTCTACACATGAAGCACCCGTTAGTATGTTAGAATGATAAATAGTATGTCAAATTATGTATATATTAGTAAAAGGTAAGTGATAGTGAATAAAAATAGAAAATATTGTAACAATTGGACCTGTGAGTGTGTAGTAAAAGAGTAACAAAGATAGATGCCCCAAGGAGCCTCGACGATACTAGTAAAGAGTAGTGTAATTCATCATGCACCATGTAAGAATATATGAAAGTCATAAATTCACCTCAAGAGACCACATGAATGCACATGTGTGTATATAAAAAGATAATGACATACTAAGTATCCAACTAGCATAGGAAATAAAGTGTAACATGTAATTTGTATGAACTAACAAGAGTAAAGACAACCAAGATGTGTAGATTCCATGTGCATGTGATGGTGTGTTCAGATGGGAAAAGTGTGTAGATGAAAGGGGCCACATTCCCCGCAGGGGAATGTGTGTGAGATGAGGTTCATTTAGGAATGTTCCCTCTGTAGTCAAGTATGAATAGAACAAGAGTGCGTCATCAAGTAATGAAGATAAAATATGTGTACCAAAGATGTGGTAATGCTAGGAAAGATAGGCATGAAGCACAAAGCATGAGAGATAGAGAGAGTAGGTAGAATGTGAAAAGTGAGGTTCATTTATGAATTTTACCCTCAATAGTCAAGTAAGAACCATATAATAAGAGTGTATCATCAGGTAATGAAGGTAAACTATATGTACTGGAAACATGGTAATGATCAAGGTGAGATTAATGAAGAATGAATCGTGATATATAAAGAGAGAGTATCCAATATGTGACAAGTGATGCTCATTTATGAATTTTCCACTCAACAATCAAGTATGAACCATAGAATAAGAGTGTGTCATCGGTAATGAGTGTATTGTATGTGATTGAGATTAGATGATAGGAAATATTTATCGTGAATCATGGAGCATGAAGTGTAGAAAATTAGCTAAGAGTAGATAATAGAGACAACTAATAGTGATGGAGGGGATAGAGTGTGGTGTACCCAAGTTTACAATGGATGGAATGGTATCCAATGATAGTGAAGAGCGAGGGACATGTATCTGGTATCTAAGAAAGAGAGGTCATGTGACCATGGTCTAGAACCGATGGTATAGGAGAGTATATATGTGTATGTGAGGGAGATCGATGTGGTAAATGAGGTGGAGAAAACCTATAGGAATGGTATGCCTAGGTAAGGGAATTAGACCAACTAGGTGGACACGTGGACCGGTGAGGATGATGGGGTCGTGATGTAGGCCATGTGCAAATGGGAGAGCTAGGTATAGAGATAGATTTAAATTTGAGAGGTGTAACGAGGGCTAGGTGATGTGATAGGTGATAAAATAAAGGCAAGTGTGGGACAAGGTAATGGTTTACATGGTGGAATACCTTTTATGCTGAAAAATTGCTTGTTGTAAATGAACTTAAGGAATAAGTGGAGCATGAAAGGAATAACATGGGTAGTCTGGAGCCAAGGAATACCTAAGACCATGTCATAACCCTTGATTTAATATGTAATGAGGAACAATGTTGGTATGGTAAGATACCCGAAAGTAATGGGAAGGATGGCACATCCATAAGAATTAGGGACTCTAAATGTGATTTGAATGATTAGAAATTTGATAGCTAGTAGGAGTTCCATGGAGCATGCATTGGAAATGAATAAGGAATGGACCATAGTAATATTGACTATATGAGCACCAAGAGAAGCATTAATATGCAGTGAATCAGAGGAAATTTAGTGGTATTCATGATAAAAAAATGTAATAAATGGTGGTGACATGTCAACAATAGAAGTGGGAAAATGAAGTGGTCCCAATGAAGGGGGATGCACAACATGATATGTATGATTTGTAGAGGAATTAACAACCAGATTGTCATGTTTTGGTAATGGGTCATCATTGAATATTTTAATATTTTGATTATCATTGACTAGTTTAGAAGTAGATGGCTCTGGGAGCTCAATTTCATTTTTGTCGATGAGATCTTGAATGATATGTTTAAGCTTAAAGTGGTGATAAATAGAGTGCCGGTTGCATTGTTGATGATGAAAGTGTGAATTTTCATCATAGTTATGGCCACATGGTTGAGAAGGATATAGATTGAGAGGTGGAGGGATAGTAATCAAATTTCTTTCAATGAGTTGCAGCAATAAGAATCGAGGTGTGAAAGGTAGCTTAGTGAAGGTACATCTCATGGATTGCAATTAGATCTTGGATGGTGGAGAAACAACATTTACAATAGATTTAATATTGGTAGGCTTAGGACATGGCTTGAATGCAAATTTATCTTGAAATTTTTTTTAAGATGAAGAGGAAGAAGTATCATAATACTTCAATTTACCCATAAAAAGTTGTTTATTTTCACGTAATTTGAGTGTCGACTCATTTTATAAAAAAGAAGTATAATTTATAAAATTAAACTCTCTTATAGAGGATTTAAAATAATTTAAATGAATAGATATTACAATTTTGAATCAGCTAGAACATTGGTCATTTGGGCAAGGTTTTTCTTATATCACAAAACATACTCCATAAGATGTTCATTGGATCCTTGTTTAATTTTGTCTAGTTGCACCTAAGATATCTTAGTGTTGATATTCATAGGAAAATGAGAAAGGAAAGAATTAGATAAATCTATGAAAGGTGTTACCAAATGGTTATGTAGATCATAGAACCATCGCATACCATAAGCATATAAGCTTTGAGGAAAGAAATTTTCCAATAGTGTAAGGTCATCAACATAATCGATACATATAACATGAAAGGATAAAAGGTATTCCTTGAGGGTATCCATGGCCATTAAAGGTAGAAATCTTAAGTGTGATGAAGTTAGGAGGTAGTGGATAAGAGTAGATAGTGGGTGCAAAAGGGATATGAAGGAGTGAGAAATCTAGAGATGGAGAAAAGGATGAAGTGGCTTGCTATAGTTGGTGAATTTGGGGTTGTAAATCATGGTATGATGAAGTTAGGTCATATGTGCCTTAAGAGGATCCATGACATGTGTGATAAGTAATAGGGAGGATAAAGTGAGTTGTAGAAGTAGGCATATAGATGGGGACAATAGATGTAAGTGGAAGAGTGGTGGTGGTATGAGGAGGAAGTGTCATAATAGGAAAAAGAGTATCATTGGAGACTAGAGGGTTGATATTGGCTAACCACTTGGCCTCATCACAAGAAGTGAATCATAAGAAATATAAGTATTGAGGGTGTTCAACAATATGAGCCTGGAGATCACAAAGATCTTCATTGGTAAAAGTTCATAAGTATTAGCCATTGAAGAAGATCAGAAGAATTCCTTGAAGAAAGGTAGGGTTTGAGTGAATGGGTTCACCAAATGATTTAATATAATTTGTATTAAATATTAATTTCAGAGTAACTACTATAAAAATTATATCTTTATAATTATGTATATTATGCACAAGAAACAAAAATGAAATGATGTAAAACCCTAAGCAAAGGAAAGAGGTATGATGACTAAGATGAGTCTATGCAACTTGGGAATGCTATGGACCGTGCATATTTTGGAACAATCTGAGATAAGTGTCATCAAGGTTTGATGAGGGTTTGGAACCCTAATAATGTGTAGGATAGAATCACCCATAGGAGGACAGGAGAGCATTATACTTTAGTGGCTGATTTGGGTGCCTATGTCTTCTCGGATGCCTTGAACCTGATATTTTTTTAGGTCATAGGATCTTCACTATTAGTATCTCTTTGTCTCTCTAGTTTTTCCTTTAGATCATCAGTCATACCTATAACCTAAAAAAAAATGTCTACCTACACATGCACACAAACCACATAAAATCTAATAAAAATATGAAAAATGTGGAATCTGAATGACCCCAATGGTCACCCAAAGAGTGAACTTATGATTGAGTGCTGCACTACATCTTACACTCAAGTGAAGTTCTCCATGTTTTTTTCTATAGTGATGCCCTATGTTTCCCTTGGTTAAGTTGCATGATGATAATGGGATAGATGTAGATTGTAATGAGTATGCAAGAGTGTGTGATGAAATAAATTAAACTCCACTCTTATGCTATGTATGCATATTGATGCAACCCTTTTCCCTTGTATTAATGTTCTAGATGTATCCTTGTAATGATCTTGTGCCTTTATGCAAGCTTAGGTGCTGATAGATGATTATTACTATGATTTTCCCCGTATTTGAGATAGTTAACTAAGTATATATATGAATCCCTTGTTTGACTTTTTAATTGAAAACTAAAAGGTCAACCCAAAGTGTTAAAAGGTGAACAAAAGGAGAAAAGGACCAAAAATAATAAGAAGAGTATAAAAAGGGCGGGAGTGCCTAAGAGGGACAGAGCACATGGGAACTTCTATTTGAGGTCATCAAAAATAAATGAGTCAAGTGTTGATAGATTTGTAAGATGTGTGAATCTAGTAAAGTGAAATAGATAAATCAATCAAAAGGCCAAAAGGAGTTGTCAACCACTATATTTCTTACTTAGTAATCATGCATACATTAGTATGCTTTAGGACCTAGAAATGCACCCAAGTGCATATATTTTTTGTCTACATAATGAGTGTTCAGAAACACTACTGTGAGACATTGCACTATGTGGAGTTGAGATGATTGCATGATCTTATTAACATGATGGGCTTGAGTACATTGAAACCTACAATTCAAGTAAAAATATTTTACTCACACTAGTTCATTCTAATCATTCCTTACCATGGTTTGATTAACATGATGTCTCTCCTCTTAAAAAGAGATTTGAATAGAAGATCAAAGTTGAAATATGGATATCAACACCTTCCTCCTCATTCCTTCTTTAAGCTTCACAATTTACCTTAGTGAAAAATATATCTCGTATGGAATCAACCTCATAAGTCCCAAACACCTTCTTGTTCACACATTCCTTATTAAAAACATCTTCTAATGCAAGTGAGGAAAGAATAAACTCTCCATTCACAATCATACTCATAAAAAGATCCAATGCCGAGATATTGAGAAGATGATTGAGAATTTGGGATCACCTTTACAGAACCTATTTGATATCACTTTATCTTCATGGTCCACATCATGTAAACATGATGACCTTATTTTGTGACTACCAGGATGGATTGAAACACATATTCTTTGAATTCACCTTGAGACTAAGTTTTTGAGAGTCTCAGAAGGATTTATTTCTTTCTTATACCATAAGATAGTTTACTATCATTGAAATTATGGAAAAAAATTATATTGGAGGAATATGAGTTTATTTAATTGATTTGAGCCTAATTGTAAAACTTTCTATTTTTAGCAGGTCTTGACTAAGATGGTTAGTTTTAGTAATTTTTCACAATTTTCACTTTTTGATGATTTTAAATTGAAAGTTGTAATGTGGATGCTTTGAGAGTTTTTATTTTGTAAAATTAATAGATTTAGACATATGAGGCATTTCAAAACTTATTATTTATAGATAGAGGTATTTTGGGTGTCAGATTGGAATGAAACTTGTCTCAAAACATTTAGTTTTGTCTTAGGATCGTCTCCTTTAATTTTCACGCATAGTTTATTTTCTATAACCATGTAAATCTAAAAAGGAAACTATATGGGATAATAAATTAAAATTGATTTTGTAAATTTTACATAACATCAATAACAATGATCTTATAATCAACTTGAAGGTGCTATTGAAAAGAGTACATTGATAAAATTTGGTGGAAATCAGGTGCACCATTTTGGAGATATGAGTAGAATTCCTTTCCAAAGCTTGATGGTTATGAATAGTTATAGGAGAATCACATTGAAATTATTTATTTTTGGAGTGAAAATTACAGCACCTTGGGTGTTTGAAAATGACTAATTATTTGTGAAGATGAGTTAATCACATTTCCTTCACAATTTTGAAATCATATTTAACCATGAAGTTAAACTGGGTTGGGAGATGGGTTTGAGTGTTGTTACACCCTAAAAATTAGGGTGAAAAGGTGTAAGGGGATAATGGGGGTAGATAAGTGTGATTTTCACTAGATGATTACAAGTTTCAGCTTGTGATGTAATATGAAGGAGATGCAAGGATCTGAAATTGGCTTTCAGGGGTGTAAGATGGTTCTCCATGTGTCCTACAACCGAGTGGAAGGATGAGGAATGAAATTTTTTTCTCCCATGAAAATTTTTATGTTATTTCAATTCAATAGGAAACCATAAAATTGAAAACATTCCATGGGGGTTTGATCATGATGTGGGGACATGAAGTTAGGTGATTTATAAGTTGACATGTTTCTAGGTAAAAAAGATATGTGTTGGGAAAGTTACGAGAGGAAGGGATTCATTGCAGAGCATGATTTTGTGTCACCCATGTCCATTTACACTTTGGGAAAAATGTGAGGGGAAATAATGGGTGAGAAAATGCACCATAGGTCTCTTATGATCTTTTTGTGTGGATTCAATAACACCTCAAGGTTTTGGTGCAATAGTTTGTTACATTTGGTATCAGAGCCTCCATCCACGTTCAAAACCCACTCAATTGGATACACTATGTATACAAGGACAATGGGGAACCTAAATGTTATCAAAGTGGGGCTTATATATGGGAGTGCAGGCACAAACCTAGCCTAACCTTGCGCTCTGAAGTATGGTGGGATGATATGATCCTCATATGTGGATTTCAATAATGTCTCAAGGTTTTGGTGTAATGGTTCATTAAATTTGGTATGAGAATGACCACTAATGTTCAAACCCCACTCAGTTGGTTACAATGTGTAGTTAGGGCCTATGGGGCTCTTACGTATGGGAGTGTATGCAAAAATCCATCCTGAGGTTTGGATCTAATAAAGTAAGATGGGATTTTATGATCCTAGTGTGTAGATTCCCTAATTCTTTGATTTTTTTATGTAATGGTTCATTAGAGTCTTATCTCATGAGAAGATGACAAGTTAGATACAAGTTATGACATGCTCTAGGTGTAATAGTTATGAGTTACAAGTTGTGAGAAGTGATCCAACATGGGAGAGAAAACTTTAGAATCCCGCTTGTCCCAATTAAACCTTGGTGATGTTTCAGATGTGTCCATGCTGTTACAATGAGATTCAGTGAGGTGTGTTTACTCTTGAAAGCCTATTTAGGTGCCTAAGTGATGTTGTATGGAGGTAAAAGATTATTGGATGATTTAAAAGAAATTTTATATGATGGATATCATTTTTAAGGGTTCTTAGGAACTCACAGTAGTGACATGATGCAAATACAGGTGGTTCACTATGTTACAGGTGCTCATTTGGAGTAGGAATGGTTGTTTGGAGGTGTGAGATTGTGGTTTGGAAACATATGAGCTCACGGATGCTTACATTTAGGTAAATCATGGAATATAAGGTATTTTTGGGTCATTTTTAGAGGTTTCATGATGATTTATTGCATTATTTCAGTTGACCCTAGCTTCTATAGTGAGAATCCCTAAGGTGAAGCTATAAAAATGAGATAGGTTGGAGAGATTGAGGTATGATATTGACATTAAGATTATTTTATATGTTTTAAGGATGTGTCAAGTTATTTTAGCTAAATATCAGGTTTCTATGATGATAATTTTGCAAGTTATGATAGTTTATGTGAGACATGGTCAAGAACAAGTCAAAATAAAGATTGAATTTGAACTTCTAATGCTCGTTGTGAATTTTTTACTTTTCATGGTACCTTGTGGATTTCATGGATTATTATATGGTGAGTTTATAATATTTTTTTTTAATATTGGCAAATAGTTTTTTCAAAGGGACTATACCCTTGAATACAAAAGAAGGCCTAAAAGCCGGAATAAGAGTGAGAAACAGAGCTGATGGAACAAAGTCCAAGTATTACAATGAAGTTCTACGTAGCCCAGAAACAACTACACAAACGAGACATAACAGCAAAACAACAACAAAAAAATAGTAAGCCGACTGCCAAGAAACAGCAAAAATAACAACTAAAAGCAAAGCATCATCCAGGGACTACTTCTTGGTAGCTTTATCGATACTGATCTTGACTCTTTTCCAGGCATGAAACATACCCAATGCAGTCATGTGGGCAGCATCCGTCTTATCGAGCTCCTCGATGGTTCTTTTGCTCTCTTTTTCATTGCCCCAAAGTGCAGCCGGGACACCGCTGAGGTTGGAAACACTTTTGGCATGACCCTCGATGAACTCCTCGATGGCCCTAAAGGCGGAAATGTTGTAATCATGTCTAGTCTTAGCCTTCCCTAGGCGGGAGTCTAAGGAGGTCAGCTTCTTGTATATGTCTTCAATCTGACTGTTATTAATGCTCCCTTCCCCCACCATGCTTTTCTTACCTTTTTGCTTAGCTAGGTTTTTGACCTCATCCTTCAGCAAATTTATCTCAACCTCTAAGGCCTCCAACCTCTTAGAAGAGCTATCCATCTGTACTTCCCGACTGGCACTACTAATGTTCAGAGGTCACGTGCAATGTCAAGTTCAATAGGCTCCTTCCCCACAGCAAGAGTCTCAAGGTTGAGTCTCCTGGAAGCCCTGGTGATTGGTCTTTTAGAGGTAGAGGCGAGGTGGGTGACAGGAGCAGCAACAGGAGGAATTGAAGGAGAAGCTTGTGCAGCCGGCATGGGGGTAGCAGCACCGGTGGCGGGGGCAGCAGCAAGGGCAGCAGGGGAAACAGGACTGGCAGCAGCAGAGCCCATCAAAGGGGGAGCCGGGCTAGGAGAGGAAGGAAGACCAGGGTACTTAAGAAGGCAGCATTTGTGAATTAACAATATAAGCCCTTGATGCAAGGGAACCACCCGGGTGTGCTTCTGGAACTCCAAAATGGAGCGCTCAAGGGAGTTTAACAGATAATATTACATTAGTTAAATAATATTATTACCTAAAATAATCAGGTCATTTTATCATCACATTTTTATGAACGACTGCTAAGAAGATAAAGTGGTCTAAAACCTTAGTTAAACCCTAGCTAGGAGCAATATGCATAAAGAGAGTTATACTGACCCAATTTTAATTAGTGAATAAAAATTTCTGATTTTATGTTGTAGGGGAATCTCTTGTCTTTATATAAATGTATTTTTGTGGTCATGGAGATTAGTGAGTCCCACTCAAACAAGTCAGTTTCAGAAGAAGAAGGTTTTGGGACAAGTTTTTCCAAATGAGTAGCATGAATAATTGATGAAGCATGATTTATGGGAGATTATGTTTTTGTAAATTAAGGTTTCAAGAAATGTTCATGCAGGTAAATTTTCATTTGAGGTCCATACATGTTGACTAGTCAAAGGGCAGTTTTGGGGTCTCAAATAGTAGGGTTCAGTAAAATGGCCATAACTTGAGCTACATGTGGAGTTTGAATATATTTAAAGATTTTTTGGAAATAGGATTCAGATATATTTATATTAATATGAGTTTTTTATCATTATGATGTGATTTGACATGGTTTCCACGTCCTCTTTTAGATAGAAATATCTTTGGCAGTACAAGATAGGATGTGTTTTAGTGTAAGTTTGAAGTTGTTTGAAGCATGATATGAATTGGGTGATGATTGATATCACCTATAATGTTAAATAAGATTAATTTTGAATGAAAATAATCCATTTTTAGGTATTTACTATATCTAGAAATTTTTTTACGAGATAACCTATGGAAATAACCTTTTTGACAGTTGATTTGGTGAAGACAAACATACTTGTGGCTTGAGCTTGAGGTTGATTAAAGGATTATAACTAAATTATAAGTGTTTTAAAAGTTATTAAATTTCCATCAAGTGGTTACATTGCATGGTTTTATCCTTTTTAAGTGATTTGGTGGCCTTATGAAGTTTCCAAGGTGCTAAAGGATGTAGGAAACAATTGTTTAGAGAATCGCAAAGTGAACTAATCCTAGTGAATGAAATAATTTGATTGGTTGATAAATTTTATGACCATATATGAATGTAAATTTATATTTTAATCATATGTAAGGGGTTATGGGTCATGACTATGTATTTATTTGATGTAAGGGAATTTTTATCTTTGTGCCTATGGGGTTTTGAGCCATTTTTAACACATGTAATGACGGTTTTAATTAGGCCAACCTACTTGGGTCACTTATACATATTATAATTAAAATTTTGTATGTTTCCTTGATGTATGGATTGATCCAAATGAGTGAAATATATTGTGTTTATGTTTGAAATCATGAGAGCTTATAGAAATATAGTTTTGGTTGCTTTTGTAGGAGAGTGAAGCGTGTGCAAGGTAAACGACCTACATGTGAGTTATTTATAGGTTTTGAAGCCTGAATTAAGGATGAAACAAGTTTTTGTAGGTGTAGAAAATTGGAGATCATGTGTGAAATATTTTTATATTTTTTGAAGTGATTGAAGAGCTTTTTTGGTGAAGATTGGTCACCTAGGGTTTGATTGAAGAAGTGAAAGCTATATATGAACATCATAAGTTGTTTGAGTGGGTTCTTGATCATCTTAGGGGGTTGTATCCTCCTTGTGGAGTTGGTTCTTCACAAAATTATGGGTTTGTACTCCTTGTAGGGTTAGTACTCTACTATACTAGGGGTTGGTGCCTCTCTAAATTCAAAAAACTATCAATATAAGATTTTGTTTTAGTGGGTTTTCTTCCCCTTGAGGGTTTTTACTTATATCTTGTGTTCTTGTGTTGATTCTATGTTTCATGGTTGCTTGCATCTTTGATATTTTATGGTGTGCACACATTAAGTATTGGTTAAGTGGATTTTTGGTTAAATGGTTATGAGGTTTTTGAATATTCAGATTTGAAATATAATTTGAAATATTTGAAGGACTTATTCACCTCCCCTCTCATTCTATTATGATTCCAACAATTGGTTAAGGATCTATGTATTAAAAAACTAGGAAGAAAATGGAACGATCCATCCACTATACAAGTTATTGGATAGTAGGTTGATATCATGCTTGGGAATTCAATTTTACTAAAGTATATAGATATAGGCACTCCTTTGGTAAATTTTATAATTAATGGAACAATAAAAAGAACATTTTGATTGACTTGGGGGAGCTATTAACATCATGACCAAGAAAATTATGGATGATCTAAAATTGTAAGGACTAAGGCCAACAACTATAGTCTTACAACTTGCAGATAGATCAATAGTGAGACCTAAAGGATTACTTGAGGACATAGTTGTGGTGGTAGAATCTTGGGAATACCTTGCTGAATTTATTGTTCTATAACCAAAGGAAATTTTAAGAGGATATCATATCATCTTAGGAAGGCCATGGTTGTCCACTACTGATGCATTCATAGGTTGTAGGTATAACAACATGATTATTTCTAATGGAAGTGGTACTAAAAATTTGATTCTTTATCCTCCTACCCAACTGTTGAATGATGAAGATAAACCCCTTTGGGTAGAATAACCAGACGAAGATCATAACTTTTTATAATAGTTCATGATGCTAGAGAAGTCTTGTGCAATTAAAGGACAAGAAGAAGAGGTTGTTCTCTCTAATGTCTTGTAAAATAATTATGGAAGGAATGAAGAAGTGGATGACATACTAAGGTGTTTAACTTGTCCATTGAACCAAGTTCTACCGCAAGAAAACACCATGGACATTCTAGGTAATAATTGTATTCTTTGTAAAATTATTTCCCATGACTACATAATGAACTATGTGAGAAATAATGTATGTTCAATTATTGATCTCTCCAAGTAAGTGGAAATAAATTCAGGAAGGAAACTTAATGTGAAAATGATGCTGAGTATGCAACAAGAGAAATTTATGATTTCTCTTCTATAGAAACATAAAGAAATGTTTGCATAGGATTATATTTATATGCATGGGATTCATCCTAAGCTTTGCACTCATAATATTTATATCAAGGAAATTTTTAATACAACCAGGAAGCCATAGAGAAGAATGAACCCAGTGGTGAGAGATATTGAAAAATGAGAATTATAGAAATTACCGGATGCTAGATTTATATATCCAATATCAGACAATCAATGGGTGTCACCTCTTTTCATTTTTCTAAAGAAGAAAGGAAAATGGAGGATATCTTTATATGACAAAGAGATAAATGCAACAATAAAGAAGGATCATTTTACATTTCCTTTCATTGATCAAGTACTTCAACTTTTACGGTAAGAAGTATTTATCTTTTCTTAATAGATATCGTGGCTATAATAAAATTAATATTTCACCAGGAGGATCAAGACAAAGCTACCTTCACATTGGCTTGTGTAATGCACCTACTACATTCCATATGACAATCTTGAGAATATTTTTAGATCTAAAAAATTATTGCATGGAGGTCTACATGGATGATTTCATAGTATATGGCAGCAAGTTTGAAGAAGCTATGAAAAATTTGGACAAAGTATTACAGAGATTCAAGAAGCACAATCTTTCCTTAAGTAATGAAAAATGCTACATGATGATGTCTGAAGGTATAGTTTTAGGACATTATATTTATTCTTATGGAATTCAAGTTGATATAGCCAAGGTATCTATTATAATTAACCTACCAACACCAAATAAACAAAAAGATGTTAAGATATTTCTAGGCCATGTTTGTTATTAAAGGATATTCATACAAGATTTCAACAATATTACAACATTGTTTTTTATACTATTAGGAAAAAATGTTGCCTTTAAGTGGACTGAAAAATGTGAGACTGTATTCCAAACTTTAAAGAAAATATTAACTACTACTCCTATATTAATAGGATCTGATTGGAACCTACCTTTCCACATCCATATTGATGCATCAGACTATTCTATTTTAGTTGTCTAAGGAAAAAATGATGGAGTTATGAATTAGGTAATTTATTATGTTAGTAAAAAATTAAAGCATGTTGAAATAAACTAAATAGTAACATAGGTGTTCCTAGAAGTTATATATGCTATCAATAAATTTAGGCACTATATCATAGGTTATCCAGTGTTCATTCACACTGACCATGTTGTTATCCAATTTTGCACACATGTCAAGAATGGACAATGGGGTCTTATCAAGTTCAAAATGAAAAAAATAGTCCTAGGAATCCACCTTCGGTTATTATCGAGATGCAATAATTAAAAATAATTCTTAAATTGCATAAGAGATATCACCTAGTATCAAAAGGCACCTGGTTGATCTCAACTCAATAAAGAGTTTGGGGTCGAGTTGATAGAGAAATCGATGTCAAATTGATAGTCATCTCGGTAGAGAATCTCGATTGTAAGAGCTCGATGAGGTCTTGTTAATGTAAAATATAGCTCGTTGAAAATTGACGAATGAAGGGAAATCTATAAGGATCTCGATAGAGATCGATGCAGTGAAAGTTAAAGCCGAGTTAGGGAGAGTCAAAGTTTGAGCTATCAATAAAGTCTCAATGAATTGGAAAGGTTCAAACACAGGTAGAAGCGAAGGCAGAGATAAGGAGTTCGACTCATCTTTGTGACTCGTTCATTTTGGAGATCATGAGTTGAGCTTCTTTTAGGAAACATTCTAGAGCTATGGTGATTCAAATGCAAGCCAAGGCATCAAGAGTGCCATAAAATGAATGGAGATCGTTGCGTAAACAGAGATACGTGATGGAGCCCTATCAATGGGACTCATCAAGCATGATGGATAATTCAAGGCAACTCGTTTCGTGTGGATGCATTAAAGATGGTTTCTAGGATACAATTCCAGGGCTCATTGATTAATGCAAAACTGGGAGGCCTACTCGAAATAATTTTACAATGGTAAGCTCGCAGAGGCAGCAAGAATGCCGGGCCAGGGTATTAGTGAATACAGTATATATATTTTTGCTGACATTGTTCAGACCTTCCTCGGCCGAGCATTTGGTGAACAGGCAGTTGACATGTTGCAGTATAGCAGAAGTTCTTTTGAGCACTTCCAGCAAGCAGGTCGTCCAACGATGTTTTTATCTGTTCAGCATCGAATGCATCCTCAAATTCGGGATTTTCCTTCAAGATATTTTTATGAAAATTGATTAAGTGACAGTAAGAGTGTTACCGGGAGACTTGATGAAATTTATTACAAAGATTCTCTATCGAGACCTTACTTGTTTTACGATGCAACTCATGGAAGTGAATCTCATAGAGGTGGAACTATTTCATATCAGAATATTCATGAGGCACAATTTGCTTTGCAATTATATGAGCATCTTCAACAAGTCACTAGGGTAGAAAGCATAAAGTTTTCTGTTGAAATTATCACACCTTACAAGCTACAGCTGAAATGTTTGCACTGAGAGTTTAATGTTATCCTCAAATTTGATGAAGGAAAACTCGGCAGGAGAAAAAATCTGGAGCATGATCATGGCAGACCGAGTAGGTAATCCCGCGCATGGGAAATATTTTACTATCTTACCAAGGTTGCGTGGCGAAGCTGAGGCCGGGGCCCGTGGATTAATTTGGCCGAGCCGTTATGTGGGGATTGGAGCTGCAATGCCAAGTGGGTTTTCGTGGATGGCAAGCCAAGGAAGAAATTCCACGTGGGGGAGATTCAGGCAAGCACTACCAAGTGGAAATTTTGGGATGGAAAACCATGATCAGACTTCCGTGAATGGGAGAAATCAGATCAAACTGCCAAGCACGGAAATATTACGATGGCTATCCATCATGAGACTTCCGCATGGGCCATGTAAACAGAATTTCACGCAGCTTGGAGTGGTCCGAGTCTTTGTGCGAGTCACCAGGAGGATTAATAGGATAGTTGTGAATTGGAGCGGGTCATGGGTTAAAAAAACATGACGTGATACCAATTTCAGTGGAGGCTACAGGCATACCCAACCAAGGCGATGCGTTAATGGCTCAGTCGTGGCTCATATGCGAAGAGTTTGATGGGAAAGCAATGCTGAAAACTCCACGACCTTCTCCTCGTCCTCTATAATTCTAAACTTGATGTGGTCACGAGACAAGCTCCCACGCACAGGCAGCAGGCATGTTGTAGTACAGTAGAAGCCTTTTGAATGCTTCCAGCAAGAAGGTTGTCCAACTATGTTGTTATCTATTCAATATCGAATGCATCCTCAAATTCATAGGCTTATCCTTATTCTGAACTCAGATCGAATGACAGCTGCAGGAAACAAATATTCACTTCCGTGTATGATGGATTGGATTCATGCCATTCAAGGCTTCATAAAATTTTCTTGAATCAGGAGATGAAGGTTTATTACGGTGCAGAATGAAACGATCCATATTGCTCAACACTTCTTCTCCTAGAAATGAATTGAATGTGAAGGTCAACTCAAATACCTAGTCAAATTGCTGTTTTGTATGCCACATCCTTATTACTTGTAAATGGTCTCTTTGAGAAACTCTGTGGGCAGTAGGCAATATTTATACCCTTCCATTATGTACATCCAATCAGAAAATAAAAGTATTATTTTACTAGGTTCAAAGAAGCTTGTTTTTTACAATGGACGATTATACTATAGTTTCAAGCAAATTTTATCTAGCTTTATTTCTATTAGCTTTGATCCACGACTAAGGAAGAATTCATATGGTTGTTACATGTACATTTTTCCAAGGTCCTCTTGGCTGCCCCAGTTGTTCAATGTATTTTTGAAGGGCTTATTTTATGTGTTGCAGATTGTAACATAAAGGATCTTTTTAGTTTCTAGAAAAATGAGTATATTGTGTAGCTCACAGCTACCTATGCCATACTAAGATCCCAATAGTGGCATAATTGTTGATTGGAGCTGAGATTGCTGAGTGCACTGCCAAAATACCGAAGGGTTCTTTGACCAAAAATCAGTCTTAAGGGTGTCTATCGACATGTTACGGGCATGAGCCTGGGTCATCATCATGGCAGCACTAGGTCTTTATTGATAATGGCATTTTCTCATCGTTTGGAAGGTACAAATTGTGCTTATTATGGAAAAGCCAAAACATTCTTACTACAAGTGTTATATGATGAGGAAGAATCCTGAGCATTGTGGTAAAACCATTCTTTTTAGAAGTATTGGGTTAAGCTCGGTATTCAAGTGAATTTGAGCCTAGAAAAGGTAAGATCGTTTGCTGGATGTTGAGCTCGGTGACTTTGCAGGGAGCTCGTGGTGATGTTTCATGAAGTTTGAACGTGGAATACATAAATGGCCTCGAGTTAACCAGAGGAAAATGATAAGAATTGAGTTTGATAGCTCGCCATTCGAAGGACTCAATGCAAAAGAGCCCGATTACCAAGGAAAGGAAAGAGTTAGTGCGGGGTCAAAAATCGAGTGCAACACCGAGTTAGAGGATTCGAAGCTCATCGAGTTTGGCTATGTGTAGAATCTATTCACATGGACCCCCCTCCTCTTCAAGTCAAATGGGTCAACAGGGGGTCCCAACATTATGTTAATTAAATTAATATTTTTATTTAAATATTTTATTTAAATATTCTTTTAATTAATTGAGAAGACTAGGTCATCAGGCAATTAATGACCCATGATGGAACCTTCTCAGGTGGTTCAACTAACTACAATAAATACATCATGGGCCTTCAATTTAGGAATGTAATTATGACCTTTCCTCTTCTTTCTCACATATTCTTCTATAAATGTAAGTTGGAAGCTCATTTCAAAGGGTTCCAATAGTTTAGACAAGTTGGACAGTTAGATATCTTAGGCAAGTGTATACTTTTCAAGAATCCTCTCTCTTCTGCAAGTTGTTCTTATGTGTTGAGAGAACTTTCAAGCCTCCTCTTCAAGACTGTAATGGAAACTATTGCCTCTTCTGAATGTATGATGCATTGTGCATGTTATTGAAGCAATAAAAGTGTGTGTTTTGTGACTAATCTCGGTCCTTTCATCCTTCTATGCTTCTTTGTGCCTTTCTCATACTTGCAGGTACATTGTGCAAGTTTAAGTTCTATTGCAGGTTCTTGGAGTTATGTGCTTATCGAGTGGTGAAGCATTACATGCAGTTGAGTTGTGGTGTCTATTCACCCTTCTTGAGTTCATCCTTCTTCACTGGGAAACTGGTATATTTCTCGGTCTGATAAAGTTTAACAAAGGGAACATGTGTCTCTTAGTTTGTGGTATCTTGTACCCTCTCTAAGTTGCAGTAGGTGAAGTTGACCTGTGGTGCACACACCCTCTTCAAATTAACCCTTCTTGAGTCTGAAGACACCCTTTATTTGGTGCATCACCATCCCTAGTATAGTTTCATTTCTGTAAATCTCTTTCCCTAAAACCCATGAAAATGTTAGCATAGGACTAGATAATCATTTTTGTTACACTAGGAGTAGTACAACACTTAGTTTAGGAAGAGGAAGCCGGCCTTCTCCGGAGGTTCACCTCGAGCCCAAGTCCCATAGCTTGAGAGGTGATCCCATGTGTCCCAATCACACCGAACGTCCTATTCACATCCTGGCCATTCGGAGGGTGTAGTGATTTGGCGACAACAGTTTTTGGCACACCCGGTGGGATAGAGTTGGTACTTCTCTTCTCACTTACACAAGTCAAAGTACCTGGCGAATCTATATCTCTGGATTCCAAATCTTAGTGCAGTAACTTATGTGAAGAATTCAGACAAGAGCTTCTTCAAAGAAAGGAAAGTATCAGCATATTGAACTTTCCTTGTCTCCTCCAAAGAGAAGAAGAAGAGGCATTTCCACATCCCCAGTTGCAGATTTACCTAGTAGGGGTCATTAAACTCCTCCTTACGGAAGGTTTCCTCCACCCAGGAACAATCAACCTTTCGTTGCTATGGCAAGGAACAAAGTTTTTCCCCCTTTCAATGCAAGAAGTCCTCTTATGTTGGCTTAGCGTGATCTGATACCTATTGTGGCACTCAAAAGTTTACCCTTCTACATGGGGGAAACTCATGTTACTCTAGTGGAGCATATCTTTGATATAGCCAGCATCTGCGTAGTACATAATATCACCGAAGACAACGTTGCAGTTAGACTTCTTGCTACCTCTTTTAAGGGAAAAGTGCTTCAATGGTTTCACGGGTTAGGTGTTGGCACTATAACCACTTGGGACAAGTTGGGAGAAAAGCTATGTCAACAATTTGAAGACAAAAGTGATCACCTATCACTTTTGGAACAACTTACTACCATAAAGAGAGCTTCCCAAGAATATATAAGTGATTTCAACTTCCGATTCCACAGGACTTGGAATAGGATTCCAGAGCTCGTAAAGCCTTCTGCACATAATGCATTCTTTTACTATTTGCGAGCCTTAAATAGTGATGTAGCAGTTATGATCCAGTCCATGGGAGGGACTACACTGCCTGATGCTTACGAAGTTGCCATAAGTGCAGAGAATTCTTTGATTCAGGCTGGAAAGATAGCTCCACGACCACCAATGCCCTTTTCTCCAGATCTTACAAATCATCAGCCTATCATTGTTCCTATTCCAGTAGACTCCAGGAAACCATCTCAATCTTCCCTGCCTCTTTAAATGACCTATTTGAAGTCAAGTCACTACTGCAAAATTTTGGAAATGAGCTCATTACACTCAAAAGGAAACAATTTCAATACAATCGTCCGTATCAGCCACAAAATCAATAGTATCAAGCTAGCCATTCTCCTTTTCAAGGGAACAATCAGCCTCGAAATCAAACTACAAGTCAAGTTACAAATGTCAGGCCCTTGAACTTTCAGAACCCTCTTGCAGCTGGCTCATCTAGAGCTATAATACCTGTTCAAAATAATCTAGTTCAAGACTACGAATGGTGTTATCCTTGCTCTCAACCTCACAATCAAAATATTTGTCCCAATGGGGTTCTTAGCTAGGCCCTTATGGTTCAAAGTGTATCTGCCCCTTCAGAGTTAACAAACAATTCATCTACACAAGAAGCAGCAGATCAACCGCAGGCACCTGAAGAATCCGCTTTGCTAAACTGGCAAGAAGAAGATTTTTGCGGATTAAATATAGATTCTTCATCAGTGGCAGCAAACACTCGTTCCAAAAAGAGAGCAATGGAGCCTCAACCTCTCGAAGCTGATCTAGCATCCACTTCTCAACCTAGGTTTCAAATGGAAGTTGATAAAAATGTAGGAAAGAAATCACTAGAAACACCTGGCTAGCCACACCGCAGGGAAAGATGGTTCTCCAGGCATCACGGTACCCAACAAACATTTTCCAAAGGAGGACCCCAATGCCCAAAAAAGTGTCATCAAAGTTGGAGCAATTCCCTTCAGCATAGTAGAACAAATGAAGAAAACCAATCTGAGCGTTACCATGTGGGACGCACTCTCGATCCCTTCCCAAAGAAACTTGTTGCGAGAAGCTCTAAATAGTTTTAGTACAACCAGCGGATCACCAAGCCATGGAGTGACAAATGCTACAAATTTGTGTCAACCGGAAGGGAAAATAATTCCTACGGCAAAAAAACCACCGCCATTCTACATTTCCCTGATCATTGGTGACCACTTGGTACATAATTGCATGATTGATTCTAGTGCCAGTAGCTCTGTCATGCCGAAACAAATTGCAGATGTACTAGGCATACAATATGTGCCAGTTGCAAGAGGGGTTGTTCAACTGGATGGCACAACTGTTAAGACTGTTGGGGTTATCAAAGGACTTCAACTTACCATTCATGCATGCCCAAGTTTGTCATTCACCCAAGACATATCGGTCATTGATCTCCCTCCCCTCTTTTCCATCTGCCTATCACGGATTTCACTGTGCCAAGATGGGTAGTTACCTATCATCTGATTGGTCACATGTGATTCTCAGGACTCGATACGGAACCAAAGTAACTATAAGGGCAGAACCAATCTGCCATAATCATGTAGAACCCTACACTATTAGTCCCATAAATGGAAATTACACCATCGGTGATCCCGAAGAGGAAGATGCCGATCATGAACCAACCACCCTTATTGAAGAAGTTCCTGATACTTTGCTGGATGAAGTAAGTAGATATCATCAATAAAATCCCTACGCTGATGTATTGGTAGAAGAAGAAGTTGGTTTGCTGGTTTTGGAAGAAACAGGATTAGGTACTTACTGTATCCATGAAGAAGATACGATCATACCACAACTTGTCAAAACACCAAGTGATTCTAAAGGATTGTGGAAATTGTTCTTCGATGGATCAAGAACCAAGAATGGATCTAGTGCTGGTGTTATGTTAATTTATCTAGAGGGAGATAAGTACTTCTCATCTTTCTGGTTGCAGTTCAGTTGCACTAACAATGTTATTGAATACGAGGCTCTTGTGCAAGGAATTCAACTAGCCCAAAGGAAGGGAATCAAGGCCCTGACTATTTTTGGAGATAGTGAGTTAGTTGTTCATCAAGTTTTGGCACATAGTGCATCCAAAAATGATCTTTTAAGATCATATAAGAATTGAGTCTGGGACCTGATTGAAGATTTTGAAGCTTTTGGAATCCATGCAATCCCTAGAGATCAAAGGCTTGCTACAATTGGTTCACAATACAACATACTAGTTGATATCATGAAAGGAGGGCAGCAATTTGTTAAAATGGTGGTTTGACTAGTAGTCCCTGATAATGTGAGTAGTTGGCAAGTGTTTGATAGTGACAAACAAATTGTCCTCTTCCTACAAGAAGAGGTGGAGTTTGCTACAAAGAATCAAGATAAGTTGCAGGAGTCATATGGTGAGCAAATTATTCAATTGAAAAGAAACAAGTTAACAAAAGGTTTAGTCACTTTGGAATCCATTTTCAATTCAGATGACCAAGCCACAAGACAAAGCCCTAACATGGTGGTCACAGAAGAATATTTTGAGGAAGTTGAAGTATCAAATGAAAAATTTCTTAAAATCGAAAAAGTGTGTACTTCTGAAGAGAAAGAAGATTTCATCAAACTTTGTCAAGAGTATCATGACATCTTTGCATGGAGCTATAAAGATCTGCATGGTTTTGATCCAGTTTAGCACAACATACCATCGAACTGGATCCTAAAACTAAGCCAGTTCATCAGAAACAGAGACCAATTAATCCCAAAATTGAGCCACTAATGAGAAAGGAGCTAACCAAGCTCATCGAGGCCTGTATAATTTTTCCCATCAAGCATTCCTCATGGGTAGCCAATTTGGTGCCCGTGAGGAAGAAGAATGGAGAGATCCGGTTATGTGTAGATTTCAGGGATTTGAATTGTGCATCATTAAAAGACCATTATCCTCTTCCATCGATGGAGCAGATCCTTCAAATAGTGGCAAGAGCTCAAAGATTTTATTTTCTCGATGGATATTCAGGTTACAATCAAATCCTAGTCCAAGAATCTAACCAATTCAAAATGGCTTTCACTACCAAGTGGGGCACGTATGCCTACAATAAAATGCCATTCGGATTGTCCAATGCCGGGGCTACTTTCCAAAGATCCATGGACATGGCATTTAAGGGACTAATCAACGATATTATTTTAGTTTACCTTGATGATATAACTGTATACTCTAAGCATGCAGAAGATCACAGCACGCATCTAAGGAAAGTTTTCCAAAGGTGTAGGGAATTTGGGGTTTCACTTAACCCCAAGAAATGTATTTTTATAGTGCACGAGGGAAAATTGTTGGGGCATGTTGTTTCAGTAGAAGGATTATCAATCGATCCAGCTAGGATTCATTCAATTATGTCCTTATCTCTCCCAAGTCACAAGAAGGGCCTCTAGAGTTTTCTGGGAACCATAAATTTCGTGTGGAGATTCATCCCTCAATTTGCGACATTGGCTAAACCACTGACAACCATGCTAAAGAAAAACATGCCATTCTCATGGACAAAGGAAGGACGAGAAAGCTTTGAAGCTATCAAAACAGCCATTTCTCAAGCTCCCACGCTTGTGAACCCCAAGTTTGACAAATATTTTATCCTTTATGATTTTGTAGGTCAAGAGAACATTTCAGGGATCCTCACTCAACAAAACAACAACCTGATGGAGCAACCAATCACTTTCTTTAGTCAATCCCTCAAAGACTACGAGTTCAAATACTCATTCATTGAAAAGCAAGTCTTTGCGGTTATTCAAGCTTTGAAGAAATTCAAGCACATGTTGTCTGAAAACAAGATTCATCTGATGGTGTCTCATCCAGGTGTCAAGGAGTTTTTCTGAACAAAGAAATGAATGAAAAGTGTGCTGGATGGATCACGAAGGTAATGGAGTATGACGTGCACATCAAAGTCACTAAACTTGTCAAAGGTAAGGGTTTATGTTAGAACTTGCAATGATATGGAATCAAAAATTAATGAGGACATGACACTCCTAAATACCGATGAGAATGTTGATCAAGTTTGATCGTTATCCAAAATGAAGAATTTCATCTTCTCAGGAGCATACCCAGAAAACATGGATAAAAACCAAAGACAAACTTTCCATCTTCAATCTATCCCATATGTTTTGGTAGATAGCGTTCTCTTTTGAAAATATTTGAATGGCGTTCTCCTTCGGTGCGTAGGACCAGAACAAGTAAGTAAGATACTAGAAGAATTTCATAATGGCCTATCTAGAGGACATTATTTTACATGAACAACAACTACCAAGATCATGCGAGCCGGCTACTATTGGCCATATTTATTCAAGGATGCCCATCTCTGGGTAAGGAAATGTAAGGAATGTGCCTTTTTCACAGGTAAGCAGAAGTTGGCAGCTCTTCCATTGCATCCAATTCAAGTGGATCAACCCTTTGTTCAATGGGGGTTGGACTTCATCAGAATGATTAATCCTCCATCCAGTGATGGACATAAGTGGGTCCTTACCGCAACAGACTATTTTACTCGATGGACAGAGGTGGTAGCATTAAAAGAGAGCAATGAAAAGGCAGTTCTAGATTTTTTGGAGGGTATAATGACGAGGTTCGGTGTTCCATTTACAGTCATTTCAGACAATGCGCTGGATTTTCTTGGTATGAAATTGAGTGAATGGGCTGTTAAAAATGGGGTATACCTCAAAACTTTGTCCAATTACTATCCTCAAGGAAACGGATTGGATGAGTCTAGCAATAAAAATCTCATAAGGATTATTAAGCGTACAATGGAGACTAACAAGAGGACTTGGCATACACAGCTTAAGACTGCCTTATGGGTAGATTGGATCACACCTAAAAGGGCCATCGGAAATTCTCCTTTCGTTCTTGTATATGGAAGAGAGGCAAAACTCCCACTCTCATTGGAGTTATCTTCTTTGGAGTTAGCTCATCAACTTGAAGTTATAGAGAGTGATCCTCTGACAGTAAGGTTTTCTGAATTCATGGAGTTAGAGGAATTACGAGACAAGGCTATGAAAACTTTGGAGCAGCATTAGGCTCAAGTTAAGAAATCTTTTGACAAGAAGGCATCTGACAAGCATTTTCAAGAGGGAGATTTAGTTCTCAAATGGGATGAAGACAGGGCCAAACCAGGCAGGCATGCCAAGTTTGACGCTCTCTGGAGTGGGACGTATATCATCACAAGTTGCAAAGAGGCAAATTCATTTCATCTATCTAGTCTCAATGGAGAAGAACTTCCCATTCACGTGAATGGGATACATCTCAAAGCTTGTTTTTGAGAATCGTTCCACCCTTATGCGCTTAAATTAGGTGTTTTCCTCTAAGTGCTTATGCACATTGTTGTGTGTTGTTGTTTTGCTTTCCTTGTTGTTTTGTTTTGTGTTGTTCTGCACATTGTTTCATCATTGGAAGGTGTCAAGGAGAAGAAGGTTCAAGGTTTCCATAAGAGTTTCAAAATTTGCTTCATTCAAAAAAATTCATTGTTCCATGGATGTCAAGCATTCAATAGATTTAGTATACTTCATGCTTAGCATTCCAGGGAGGTCTAGGATATCGGCAATGCTCAAGGAGATTCCGGGATGTGTCAAAGAAAATCATACTACTTTCAGGATTCCAACACAGACTCCATGCCCAATGGATGACTTAAGGCTACTGGAATCATGCTTAGCAGGCAATCATCCCCGAGAGGTTACCAAAAATGTTATCTAATTTTGCACACATGGAAAGATTGGACAATGGGGTCCTATCACGTTCAAAATGAAAAAAATAGTCCCAAGAATCCACCTTCGGTTATTATCGAGATGCAATAATTAAAAATAATTCTTAAATTACATATGAGAGATCACCTAGTATCACAAGGCACCCAGTTGATCTCAACTCAGTAAAGAGTTCGGGGTCGAGTTGATAGAGAACCCGGTGTCAAATTGATAGTCATCTCGGTAGAGACTCTCAGTTGTAAGAGCTCGATGAGGTCTTGTTAATGCAAAATATAGCTCGTTGAAAATTGACGAATGAACGGAAATCTATAAGGATCTCGGTAGAGATCAATGTAGGCGGAAGTTAAAGCTGAGTTAGGGAGAGTCAAAGTTTGAGCTATCATAAAGTCTCAATGAATTGGAAAGGTTAAACCACGAGGTGGAAGCGAAGGCGAGAGATAAGGAGTTCGACTCATCTTCGTGACTCGTTCATTTTGGAGATCATGAGTTGAGCTTCTTTTAGGAAACATTCTGTAGAGCTAGGGTGATTCAAACGCAAGCCAAGGCATCAAGAGTGCCATAAAATGAATGGAGATCATTGCGTAAATAGAGATATGTGATGGAGCCCTATCAATGGGACTCATCAAGGATGATGGATAATTCAAGGAAACTTGTTTCGTGTGGATGCATTAAAGATGGTTTCTAGGATACAATTCCAGGGCTCATTGATTAATGCAAAACTGGGAGGCCTACTCAAAATAATTTTACAATGGTAAGCTCGCAGAGGTAGCAAGAATGCCGGGCCAGGGTATTAGTGAATACAATATATATATTTTCGCTGACGTTGTTCAGACCTTCCTCGGTGAGCATTTGGTGAACAGGTAGTTGACATGTTGCAGTATAGCAGAAGTTCTTTTGAGCACTTCCAGCAAGCAGGTCATCCAACGATGTTTTTATCTGTTCAGCATCGAATGCATCCTCAAATTCGGGATTTTCCTTCAAGATATTTTTATGAAAATCGATTAAGTGACAGTAAGAGTGTTACCGGGAGACTTGATGAAATTTATTACAAAGATTCTCTATCGAGACCTTACTTGTTTTACGATGCAACTCATGGAAGTGAATCTCATAGAGGTGGAACTGTTTCATATCAGAATATTCATGAGGCACAATTTGCTTTGCAATTATATGAGCATCTTCAACGAGTCACTAGGTTAGGAAGCATAAAGGTTTTTGTTGAAATTATCACACCTTACAAGCTACAACTGAAATGTTTGCACTGAGAGTTTAATGTTATCCTCAAATCTGATGAAGGAAAACTCGGCAGGAGAAAAAATCGGGAGCACGATCATGGCAGACTGAGTAGGTAATCCCGCGCATGGGAAATATTTTACTATCTTGCCAAGGTTGCATGGCGAAGCTGAGGCCGGGGCCCGTGGATTAATTTGGCCGAGCCGTTATGCGGGGATTCGGAGCTGCAATGCCAAGTGGGTTTTCGTGGATGGCAAGCCAAGGAAGAAATTCCACGTGGGGGAGATTTAGGCAAGCACTGCCAAATGGTAATTTTGGGATGGAAAACCATGATCAGACTTCCGTGAATGGGAGAAATCAGATCAAATTTCCAAGCGGGAAATATTATGATGGCTATCCATCATGAGACTTCCGCACGGGCCATGTAAACAGAATTTCACGCAGCTTGGAGTGGTCCGAGTCTTTGTGTGAGTCACCGGGAGGATTAATAGGACAGTTGTGAATTGAAGTGGGTCATGGGTTAAAAAAACATGATGTGATACCAATTTCAGTGGAGGCTACAGGCATACCTAACCAAGGTGATGCATTAATGGCTCAATCATAGCTCATATGCAAAGAGTTTGATAGGAAAGCAATGTTGAAAACTCCACGACCTTCTCCTCTTCCTCTGTACAATTCTAAACTTGATGTGGTCATGAGACAAGCTCCCATACATAGGTAGCAGGCATGTTGCAGTACAGTAGAAGCCTTTTGAATGCTTCCAGCAAGTAGGTTGTCCAACTGTGTTGTTATCTGTTCAGTATCGAATGCATCCTCAAATTCATAGGCTTATCCTTATTCTGAACTCAGATTGAATGGCAGTTGTAGGAAACAAATATTCACTTCCGTGTACGATGGATTGGAGTCACACCATTCAAGGCTTCAATAAATTTTCCTGAATCAGGAGATGAAGGTTTATTACGGTGCAGAATGAAACGATCCATATTTCTCAACACTTCTTCTCCTAGAAATGAATTGAATGTGAAGGTCAACTCTGAAATACCTGGTCGGCCGTTTTGTATGCCACATCCTTATTACTTGTAAATGGTCTCTTTGAGAAACTCTGTAAGGCGGGGCAATATTTATACCCTCTTCCATTATGTACATCCAATTAGATAATAAAAGTATTCTTTTACCAGTTCGTGAGAGAAGCTTTTTTTTTACAATGGACGATTATACTATAGTTTCAAGCAAATTTTATCTAGCTTTATTTCTATTAGCTTTGATCCACGACTAAGGAAGAATTCATATGGTTGTTACATGTACATTTTTCCAAGGTCCTCTTGGCTGCCCTAGTTGTTCAATGTATTTTTGAAGGGCTTATTTTATGTGTTGTAGATTGTAACATAAAGGATCTTTTTAGTTTCTAGAAAAATGAGTATATTGTGTAGCTCACAGCTACCTATGCCATACTAAGATCCCAATAGTGGCATAATTGTTGATTGGAGCCGAGATTGCTGAGTGCACTGCCAAAATACCGAAGGGTTCTTTGACCAAAAATCAGTCTTAAGGGTGTCTATCGACATGTTACGGGCATGAGCCTAGGTCATCATCATGGCAGCACTAGGTCTTTATTGATAATGGCATTTTCTCATCGTTTGGAAGGTACAAATTGTGCTTATTATGGAAAAGCCAAAACATTCTTACTACAAGTGTTATATGATGAGGAAGAATCCTGAGCATTGTGGTAAAACCATTCTTTTTAGAAGTATTGGGTTAAGCTCGGTATTCAAGTGAATTTGAGCCTAGAAAAGGTAAGATCGTTTCTTTGGATGTTGAGCTCGGTGACTTCACGGGGAAGCTCGTGGTGATGTTTCATGAATTTTGAACGTGGAATACATAAATGGCCTCGAGTTAACTAGAGGAAAATGATAAGAATTGAGTTTGATAGCTCACCATTCGAAGGAATCAATGCAAAAGAGCCGATTACCAAGGCAAGGAAAGAGTTAGTGCGGGGTCAAAATCGAGTGCAACACCGAGTTAGAGGATTCGAAGCTCATCAATTTTGGCTATGTGTAGACTCTATTCACATGGACCCCCTTCTCTTCAAGTCAAATGGGTCAACAGGGGGTCCCAACATTATGTTAATTAAATTAATATTTTTATTTAAATATTTTAATAATAATATTTATTATTATTATTTAAATATTCTTTTAATTAATTGAGAAGACTAGGTCATCAGGCAATTAATGACCCATGATGGAACCTTCTCAGGTGGTTCAACTAACTGCAATAAATACATCATGGGCCTTCAATTTAGGAATGTAATTATGACCTTTCCTCTTCTTTCTCACATATTCTTCTATAAATGTAAGTTGGAAGCTCATTTCAAAGGGTTCCAATAGTTCAAACAAGTTGGACAGTTAGATATCTCAGGCAAGTGTATACTTTTCAAGAATCCTCTCTCTTCTGCAAGTTGTTCTTGTGTGTTGAGAGAACTTTCAAGCCTCCTCTTCAAGACTGTAATGGCAACTATTGCCTCTTCTGAATGTATGATGCATTGTGCATGTTATTGAAGCAATAAAAGTGTGTGTTTTGTGACTAAACTCGGTCCTTTCATCCTTCTGTGCTTCTTTGTGCCTTTCTCATACTTGCAGTGTGGTGAAGTATTACATGTAGTTGAGTTGTGGTGTCTATTCACCCTCCTTGAGTTCATCCTTCTTCACTGGGAAACTGGTATATTTCTCGGTCTGATAAAGTTTAACAAAGGGAACATGTGTCTCTTAGTTTGTGGTATCATGTACCCTCTCTAAGTTGCAGTAGGTGAAGTGGACCTGTGGTGCACACACCCTCTTCAAATTAACCCTTCCTGAGTCTAAAGACACCCTTTATTTGGTGCATCACCATCCCTAGTATAGTTTCATTTTTGTAAATCTCTTTCCCTAAAACCCCATGAAAATGTTAGCATAGGACTAGATAATCATTTTTGTTACACTAGGAGTAGTACAACACTTAGTTTAGGAAGAGGAAGCCGGCCTTCTCCGGAGGTTCACCTCGAGCCCAAGTCCCACAACTTGAGAGGTGATCCCATGTGTCCCAATCACACCGAACGTCCTATTCACATCCTGGCCATTCGGAGGGTGCAGTGATTTCTCGACAACACATGCTACAATCAAATATCCGATAAATAAACCAAAGAGTAAGTAACATAATCATCAGATGTTTTATCCTCTTACAATATTTTGATGTCCCAATATTAGAAAATCCTATAAAGGAAAACATGGTCAAAGATTTCCTTTCAATAATGTATAGTAATGGTGAAGAACAAATAGTTGGTGAATCCTTTCTAGATGATCATTTATTTGTTATTTCTACTTTGAAACACCTTGGTATATAAATATATCCAACTATTTTTTCATGTAAAATACCTCCACACTACTTATACTTTGAGAAGAAATATAGAGTTGAAAAGAGTGCATTTTTCTTGGATAACTGGATTTCTATTTCATACAGGGAAAGATCATGTCATGTGAAGATGCATAGATGATGAGGAAATATATGATGTCCTCAGAGCCTACCAAAGTGAACCTTGTGGAGTACATTTTTTTATAAAAATAAAAACATAGAAAGTGTTAACTAGTTATTATTAGCCAACATTGCATAAGGATGCAATAATTTACATGAGGATATGCAATAAGTGTCAAAGAATTAGCAAGCCTTCTAGATCCAATGAAATGCCATTGCAACATTAGTTGGTCTTGTAGCCTTTTAATAAATGGAGCTTAGACTTCATTAGCCCCATAGATCATAAATCTCAGGAGAATGAAAACATCTTGGTATGCACAAATTATCTAACTAAGTGGACAGAGGTGAAGGCACTACCAAGTTAGAAAAATAATAAAGTAGCCAATTTTCTCTATGATCATTTTTTCACTAGATATGGATTCCATAGAGAGATTGTCACACGATCAAGGTACACACTTTACTACTGATGTAATTTATGATTTATATAAAGAGTATGAAATCAGTTATATGAGGTATATGCTATACCATCCCCAATTTAATGGCCGAGTAGAAGTTACAAACACGAAATAGAGGCCATCATGACAAAGATCATTGCACTTCATAGAAAATATTGGGAAAACAAAATTCTAGATGCATTATTGGAATTTAACACAACATGGAAGAAAACAACTAGTTTCACACCATTTGAACTCTTGTATGGTAAGATTTGTATTTCTCCAATTGAATTTGAGAGAAAAACACCAAGAATTACACTTGAGCTAGGCATAGATCTATCTGAAACATAAAGGCAATGAATTCTCTAACTTAATGACTTAGAAGAAATGAGAAGACATGCTATGTATAATACAAAGACAATGCAAAAGTAAATAATCAAATGGCATGATAGGTACATCAAGACAAGATAGTTTCAATAAGGTGATTGGGCACTCTTGTTTGAATCAAAGTACAAGGACCATATGGGAAAACTCTAGATAAGGAGGACATGCCCATATGATATTGAGAAAATATTTCCCAATGGAGCTATAAAACTCACCACCATAGATCCTATGAGGTTCAAGATATTAGTGAATGGTCATAGGATAAGATTGTATAAGAAACTAGTTGACAAAAATACATTCATGCAAAAGTTCAGAGGAGGTCAAAGTAGGATGGAATTAAGGACATTAGAATGTAAATCATAAGTTGAGCCTTCTGGTTCATCTTCTAAGATTTTAGAGGATTGAGATATTTTAGTGGCCTTGGTATATTTAGATTTTTCAATACTTTATGGACAAATAAAAGTGTTTTGATTAGCCCTCTAGGTGATAAAAAATAATCTGCTAACATTTTATTTTCTTGGAATTTCTATTTTTCTATATTTGATGTTAGATGGTTATAAGAGTGCATGATCTCCATCACAAGGAGAGAATGTAATGACTGAAGGTCCACTTACAACACTATTTAGTAAACCCATGTTTTTATTTCACATTTGAAAGATATCATGATTGCATAAATAAGATCACAAATATCTGCACATGTGAGAGATGAAAAAGATAATTGGTACCAAAACATTTCGGTGTTCCCTCTTTGGGAGTTATCTAATTATAGTAAGGAGTGACGAATATAAATTCAACACACACATGTAACATCATAGAAACATCCACAACATTATAATAAGGTTATATTCATCCAAGGTGTAAATTCAATAAGCATGCACAATAATCATTCTAAAACAAAATCAAGATAAGTGCACTTGACTAACACTTTATTAAAGTATAATTAGAGTTATTATTATTAATTTATATTTATGCCAATTCATTGAGTATTCAATGCATTTAAAATACTTCCATATTTCATGCATTGATGTTTCCCTCCACATGATCCCATGTTATCAAATTAATTCAATTCTCACACTTCATGCGATTACATCAATCAATGATCTCTCCCATAACCGTGTTGCATATCCTTTCAGCCTCAAAATTTGAAAATACTCAAAACATTCACACTATTTAATTGTGAATCTTTCTTCATGTAAAAATTGTTTGATTATGTTTTGAGACTAGAGCAAGTCAGTTGCGGGCTCATAATGAGAAGAGAAATTATTCTTCATGAACCTATAGAGCACTCTCAGCTTCTTGGAAACCCTTAAATTTTACAATATTTTTATATAACGGGTGGCTAGACTACATAATCCAGATCTAGGGTTTTAATGAATCAATGGCTGAAGAGTTTTCTAAAACACTCAGTAATAGTGAAGAAAAGGTAAAGGGTTTATCAGTAAGAATTCATGATGATATCTTGGTGGAGGTAACTTGAATTCTGCACATGGGGTAAACCATTTCCAAAAAAAGTAAATCCGGAGGTAGCGAGAAGGGATTTCACTAATGAATATGATATATTTGTCAATGATAGACAAGTTACACATGGAACTTCTCTTAAACCTCTTTGGGTTGAAGTTTTAAATTGTATTCTAAATTATTTTACATATGAGGGAAGATACTCTAGGCTGAATATAGTTCACTTTAAATTTCTACATCAACTAAAGACTAATAAAAAAGTGAATGTTCCCAATTTATTGAATGAGATATCGAATAAAATGAGTAGGGAGGCATAAAGATGTCAATCATCAATCTCACACCACTTCCTCATAACTATGATAGTAATCATAACCTACATAGGGATCATCTTGAAATAAGGTGGGAGGATTTTTCAAGGGCAAGCGATATAAATGATTTGTTGGGAAATAAGAGAAATAAGAGAAAGAGTAATGAGAGCACCTTTGAACACATCACGTAGGATGTATCATCAACCTCTCAACTTGAACAACAACCTGAAGAACACCCTACCTCTAAAAATCTACGACTGTTGAAGAAAATCTTGTTCCTATCTCTCATTAAAGAATCTTTATTGCTAAAACCCTCTTTAAAATATTTACTCCTGAATAATCTACCTCTAAGGGTAAAATTAATTCCTCTAAGTACACTCTTACACCACCAAGGTGCTCTCATAGACTAAAGAATAAAATACCAAAGACCTCTAATCCAACAAAATCCCAGACCATATCACTTGACTGAGATGTGGAAGTTGTAGAGGAGAATATTGAGGTGACACCAATGAAAATAGTGTAGGGAGGTATTGATGCTATATTTTGTGAACAAAAATTCCCTAAAGAGCACATGGAGGGATAATTATACCAAGCCCAAAATGTGGAGATAGTCTATGTGAATGAGGGTCATGTAGAGAGAAAGGAAGAAGAAGTTGAAGGAGAAACTATACAACATTACCCTAAGGAATGCATGAGTAGCATGCAACAATAATTCATATTGATGCAATAGTTTGTTAAATGGATGGATCTAAGAAGTAGATGGGAGAAGAAATTGGAAAAAAATATGACCAAATAGTTCATGTATCAAAAATTACTAATGAAGACAAAGAAGGAGAAATTGGAGAGCCAATTGAACTTAAACACATGTCACAATATGTTGAGGAGGTCACTAGGAACTTGGTCCATGGAATTGAGGAAGAGAACATTTCTATGGGAGTTGAACAAGTACTAGAACACACCCCTATAGTTGTGGCTAATGTAATTGATAAATTTATACCACCATTTTTACCACATTATAGCATGTAACACATAAATTTTGCCCCATTGTAACCACAAATTATCACCAAAGAAGTAACAAGAGAGCATGTAAAACTAGTTTGTAGGGAGATGGAAACACAAAAAACATTGAACGATTACTAGGTGAATCAATCTGAAACCTATGAAAATATGTTAAAAGGAAAGTGGGAAAGAGAAAAAGAATAACTCATATTCTAGCACAATCAAGAAATTAAGGAAAAATACAGAGAAATTAATATGCTAAAGAAAAAGTAAGAAGATACTCTTCGGTAGCCCATAAAATGTGAAAATGTAGGTATCCCTATAATGTCTATGTTATTTTACTAAAAGAGAATATGTTGTAACTCATACTTACATGCATCAATTATGAGATACCATTTGATATCAGTGGAACTAGGAACTTCTTTAGGTTATATCTTAACAACCCTCATGAAATTTAGCTCCTATTATGTGAAATCTACATGTAACATTATGATATCGAGTATGAAAGGGACTAGAATCTAGTCCTATACATTAAAGGTGTTCCTATTAAAGCAATTTGTTCTTATTTTGTGAATGAATTGGATAGAGAAAGAAAAATGGAGGAATACAAGCATTTGGAGAAGGTGCAACAATTGATGGTCAGGGATAAGGATAATAAAAATGGAGAAGTTATTGAACAATATGTAAAGTATATGGAAAAGAAGGAAATCAAAAAGATAGTATGGAAAATAAGGAAAGAAACACATGAAGAATTCAGGGACATGATAAAGAACCATGGAATATAGATAGTTCAAGCATGCAAGATGTAATGGAACAAGATTTCTCCTAAGCAACAGAAGAAATAAATGCAATCTTATCCTAACATCATGCTAAATCTAAGAAGAGTGAATGAATACATTAACATTTCTACCGACTATGTAGGTACCTGGCTTCCCGTTGGATATCACCCACCAATATTCAATTTTCCAATACCGGCATGTATAGGTGATAAACCACTAAATGAGGTGATACTGAGACTAGATTTATGTATAGGTTAAGGAAAAACAGTTGTTTCTTCTTCACAAAACAGAAGGTATAATGACCGCAGTTGACTTCAGGTGTTTATGCTCCCTTCAGCAGTAGAATGTTGAACCACTTAAATGAGGGCATTTAAGGAATTAACCCTAGGGGTGTGATGAGTTGTTTAAATTCCCTTTATAAATAACTTATCTTCTATATTTGGTTAAGACATTTAGGCCATGTCCTTGTATTTCCTAGTTATACTATTGAACATCACCATCATAACGTGAAATTATGGCATGAATAGTAATTAATATAGTTATGGATAATTAACTTTATTTTTTGGTATTTATATTATGCATTTATTCTCTTGATTTAAATAAGTGTTTGAATGATGCTTTCTGTGATTCTATTGTTATTTTCAAGAAAAAAATTTATATGAAGCAACTTGTATGAAGTGAATTACTTACCCGCAACAACCCATCCAAAGTAAAAGGGATCCACCTATAGCTAAGGAACCAATAGTAACCACTCATCCACGGTTAAAGGACCTACCTGTAGTAACTCACCTTTTGCCAAAGAAGATCACTGCAATAAAGGAGTCATGATTATGAACTCTTTGAATGTGAAATATGACACTCTATGCCTCTATATGTCATGGAAGAGGTAGTTATAACTAGGATGTGATAACTAGAAGATAACATAGAAAATATATCTGATTATTTATTACAACTCACCAAAGAATTGATTGATCAGTTTAACACATGATCTAAGGAACTTAATAGTTACTTGAGTTATGTGTTTGATAAATGAACACTTGTTAACTAATTTTGTTACATGTGTCAGTACTCTTGTTGATATATTTTATATCTTCCACTTATCTACTGAATATCTCTTACTTAGTCTATTTGAAATCCTAGTCAAATTTTTCTTCTCACATTGTGCTATAATTGTGAAGTATAAAAGAAAGAGATTAATGCTAGAGATGGAGATGTAGAGATCTAGATGAAGAATCATAGAGTAGAGGATACATAGATAAAGAAGTTATTTTTTGTAATCTTCATGCCAATTCAATAAATAATTTAAGTTATGTTTAGTATCTCCTAGTTACAATAATTAGGAGTGATTAACAACCAAGGAAGGGCCCACTTATGGTATGCTAAACCCCTCCATATTGTTTTTTCTGTTTTTCATTACATGAGTATATTAGAAAGAAATTTACTCCCTTATCTACATTCCGAATTTACATACTTTGCGTTATTCATAGTGTTTAGAATATATTTATTTATAGTATGAGTTTATCTTGTTCTCAAACATTTTTATTTCAATCATTGTAGTGACAACAATTTCTTTCCATACCCCTTGAAATCCATGTAATTGTGCATACATCACTAACATTATTGAAATTTTACATCCCTTGGTTTGATGATTAAATGAATTTGGATTAGTGAACAACATATTAATTTCTCCAAGTTAATTTTTACCATTAGAGGTCCAAGTATTATTGTCACTTGATGATGGGATCATTTGGAGGCAGTTGGATTTGATGGTATACACAATTACAGGAGTATCCATAGGGACATGAGATTATTGTTGGCATTTTTTAGCAATGGGATCATGTGATAGAACATTCTTATTTCTTACATGAGATATGACACTCACCTTGGAGGATGTGCATTGTATATTTTGCTTATTGGTATAGGGTGAAAAGATCTATTTGATTGATGAGTCTAGTATGGGTGCACCTATGCAAGATTTATATGGTTATGATGGGGGATATGTGGTATATAATTTAGGGGATTTATCATATGGATCCTATTAAGTGATGATGAGGAGGGGAGGTCCTTGGTGATGATGATGCTGATGATGGGGATTGGTTGTTACACCCTATCAGATTTAGCTAAAGGGTGATTTTATTAGATGTTGACAAGGGTGGTGGTAGATATGATGGTACAAAAGACATATTTTATAAAATTATACGTGGAGTTGTGGTCCTAGAGCATGTGGAAGAGGTTTTTAGTGGATGTATCATTTTTTTTGGAGTGTTGGGAATACAAGCACATTGTAATGGCTTTACTACAGGGGGTACCATAGATGAGGGTGGTGGATTTTCTATATCTAGTTGGTTTCATGAGGTGGATATCTAATTTTGTGGATGTAAATTCCATTTAGGGGAAGACTCCTACAGATAATTCCTATTCAATTTATAAGGCGGAGATGTTTTTTGGTGTCCATATACAAGTTTCCCAGTATGGTCTAATACAGAGAGTGAGTTGGTGGTTATGCAACAATATAGGTGCATGTGATGAAAAGGGAGGGTGAATGGGAGTTTATCAAATTTATCCATGTCGGACAAAAAAGTTATTTATATAAATATGTGCAAGAGGTATTAATGGCCTATTAGAGGGATGATCTGGATAAATATGTGGTACTTGTCACTATTAGAGAAACAATAGATATGGTGGATGAGGAGGGGTTGGTGTGAGGGTCAATGATTAGGGAGTATTGACGGGATATGATGTTTTGGGTGTGATCGAGGACTTCGTTGTTTGTTAGAAGGGGTAGTTTAATGGGGTTGAAAGGAAGATGTATGCATGTAAAATTAGGCTAAGTTAACAAATTAAAACTAATGCCAAGTAGTTCCTATAATTAAGATAATTTCACATAAACATCATGATAAAGCTCTATAAGGGAAAAATCTAATTAATGCATCCAAATTAAACTTAAAACACTAACCCATCCCTTTCTAAATTGTAGTTTCTTCTATATTTTAACCCATTGTGATTACGAGAATTCAAAGGAAGGTTATCTCCATGAAGAGGAAATCATCTCACCAATATTGCTTAATGGCCATGTTTGGATCTTCCTTTACTACTCTTTACAAGTAGAGGGATTGGATTCTAGATCAATGTGATTTTAAAAGTATAAATTCTCATATCATGTGTATATAATAACACTAATAAGTGTGGTGTAACATTGGAAGGGAGGTACTAGGATCTTTATATAGCTTTCCAATTTGGAAGAATATAGAAACCTAGAGAATGTGGGATAAAGATAAAGTAGAATCATAAAGGGATAAACATTGTTAGAAAGGATTAATTAGTAATTAGCAACTCATAGAGTTGGAGATGAATTATCTAATTAACTAGGATTAATTAATACACCAAAATAAACTTAAAAATCAATTTGGAGTTAATTTAGGAGGAAATTGATAGAATCTAGAGGATTTGAAAGGGGGATTTAACCAATATTAATGTTTATTGATTAAATACGAGATTAAAAGTTCTTTTTTTTAGTATGGGTGAAAGAGGTTTGAGGGGACCCTACCCCATACAATAGTAATATTCTATATAGAGAATATGTTTACTGACATAACAACAAAAAAATAACATATTTTGAAAAAAATATAAGAAAAATAACAACATATAAAACCAGTGATTTAATAACAACAATCCAACAACAACTCTCACTCATAATTTTTGTCAATATTTTCTAGCAAAGCCACCCACTCTTTTTCCAGAGTCTCTTTAGAAGTAAACAAGTTTGCTAGTTCAAACTCAAACATCCCAATATTCCTTTTCTTCAAAGTCTCTTTTTCTTGACACTGCCTATAAACATTGACAAGTCGGGCGTGATATGAAGATGATGGATGGTATTCTTGACGTGTAAAATGCTCCAATATGTGAAATTTAGAAATAAGGTCTTCAATTGTTCCACATAAGTATCTAACCCCTTACATTATTCCTTGATAATATCCACACTACCATTGCTCAAAATCTATGCTACATATTCAAATTTAGTTGTCATGGAATTCTAGTCATTGATATTGAATTGAAGTGTGATTTTAGTGAGTCTGGTGTCACTCTTAAGGTTCTCCAAATCCTCGAGAACCATGGCCAAAACAATTCTCTGCTCTTCTTTCAATTTTCCCTGAATGTCAATTTGAGAAAATTTTCCCTAAATTTTAACATTAACCACTCTCACAATTTTTTTTTTCTCCCATATCATTCTTCTCCACAACAAGTTCCTTGAACTCTTATTGCTTTAGGTCTTGTAAACCTGCACCACTTCCACAAACTCTTCATATTTATATTACCCTTCACTCAATGTCAGGTTTTCACTTGACTCTTTAACCTCTTCTAATTTAATATCCTCAACAATGTTGTATTAATCTATGGCTTGTGACAGAAGGCTCATACCCTATACATTCTTATCCATATCGGCTGTATATATTTTAATAATCACCATAATTAACCCTTGATGTAAGGGAAAAATTATTTTACCTTTCTTGAATTAGTCCAAGGTAGCATAAAGGGATTGAAGCATGTAATTAGGGAAGTTGTAGCTATGGACATGCCTTAGGAAATTTAAAATTTGGAGATGGTATGTAAAAATGAATTTGTGACCATCTTTCAGGGTCACATATTGGATTAAATTAAGTGCAACCTCATTAAACAAAACATGCAGGGAGTCTTTAAAAAACTAGTAAAATGGTTGGTTAGTGTTTCCTTACCTCTTAGAAATATTTTTCAGTTCATCCGCATTGTCTTTCTTTGGCTTATAGATTTCCCTTCCATATTTATATATTCCCATAACATAGGCCACCATTTCAATCGATATCTCAATCTTCACACCTATCAAAACTAGATTAACTCCAATCCACTTTTTCATAGGAATCTAGGAATAACCATAATATTTTCTAAGTTTTTCATTGTGGCCTTTAAATATCCTGAATAACAGAGCCAAACCCATTATTTCAAAAATTTCCCAATCCTCTCATTTGATGTTGTTGACATCCCATGGTTTGGTTCTCACGATAATCCCTCTCATTTTTTGTCCTCTCATAGATGGACTTAGCCAAGTAGAACCAACCTTTCTATGATTGGGGTTCACAACACTATAAGAAAAGACACAAGGCCCAAGTCTCATAATTAGAGTGATTGGACTAGCGGTTAACTGGCACGAGTGAATATTATCCCCTTAATAATTAATACTTGCCATGTAATATTTACCATGATTCCCATAAATCGTGCCCATCATAGCACTAATTTTCACATGGGTCTTCCTTTTCTCTCTTCTAATATCAATTAGGAATGTTTTGGATGCCATAATATTTTTCCATTTGGGTCTTCATTAAAGGTTCTAAATCAACATAATTTGTGACCAATTTCATCCCATCACTAAGAACTCCTTTTTTGGTGAAAGAATCAACAATGTTGTTAGCTTATCTATAGATGTGTTTGAAGTTAATACATTCAAAGTTATTTTCCATTTCCCTAATGCTTTCAATGGAATCTTGTATTTATATAGATATCATTCCTTTATTTAAAATACTATTTATTATGTTGAGTGAATCACCTTCCACATCCAATCTTTGAAAGTTCCTTTGCTTAGCTAATGTACCCCCAGAAAAAAATAACAACATCCTTAGCAATGTGGTTTGTTTGAATCCCAAGGTTACAATAGTATCCAAGAATAAAGGTACCTATGTGATCTCTGAACCCCCAAAACCAAATTTTCCAAGGTTTCCTTTTGATGCCCCATCGAAATTCAATTTGATCCACTCCTTTCTAGGTGTCTACCATCACTTCATCCTAGGATTCAGTTTAGGGGAATTATTTTGGGTATTCACCATACCCCAATTTCTGGAAATTTTACTCTCTACCTCTAGAAATGTTTTCTTAATATTCTAAACAATGGAGAAATTAGCATTTATAGAATTACAACATCTAGCCACAATTATTTTTTCTAATTCCTTCTTACCCTTAAAGATGTGCCTATTTCTCTCCTTCCATATTTCCCAACATAGATGCATGAGAGTAAAGATCCATAAATGCTTAAGACCTTGACTCCTAAAAGGACAACACCATTGGCTCCATAGAATTTTTAGAGAGGACGAAAAATTCATTTTATCTCAAAGAGTGATAATAAGGTATTCCTAACCTTTTCCATAAAGGGACATTCTAGGAAGAGGTGGGTTGAGTTTTCTATTTCATTTTCACACAACACACACCTGTTGACCATATGGAAGTTCCTTTTGTTGAGATTGGCCACCATTAGTATTTTTTCATGTAGGACCAACCACTAAAACATATTGACTTTCGATATAACATTTTTATTCTATACACTCTCCCATTTGATGATTTATTCCTCTAGCTCACTTTCAAAGTAAGTGTTGGAGGCACTCATGACAGAGAAAGTTCCATTTTCCTCATTTGACTAATATATATTGTATGGTTCATTATTCTTGGCCACAATCACTCCACATAGCATATTATTAAGAGATTTTAGTTCATTATTGTAGTACACCTCCAATTAGATATCTTTCAAAATTATTAATGGGTCCCCAAGGTTAAAATAGTATTTCATCTGAGATCCATACTTTTCGTGGAATCCAGTTGGAGGTCGGGAAAGGTATCTTTAAGTGCGAAATCAAATAACTATTTGAATTCATAAAATTTCAAAACACACCCATTTCCTATTTTCCATTTACATCCTTTTGAGATTATGTTCTTAGCCTAATTAAATGATTTCTAGAATTTAGACCCCTCAAAATCAAGTATATTGAAGTACCATTCAAGAAAATTTTGGTTCCTAAGTAGTTAATCAATTGATTAAAAGATGATTATAACTAACAACGTGTCATTAATTAGCATTCATAATACAAGTAAGGCTAGTTAATTAGTGATAAATCACTAATTATAATGAAATGATGGGAAAGAGGATAATTAGTACACATTTAGTATTAAAATTGCATACTCAGATTTAGGTTTCGTAGCAAGTATGAGCCTCGTGTAAAGATAACACCTCTAGAGGGTGGTGATGATGTTAAGGTCGAAGATGGAAGAGGAGAGGGTGGAAGTTTTTAAGGCTACCCGGATCGGTTAGAGGTTGAGAAGGCTACGTTGGTAGATGAGAGAGATGGGTTGAGTCAACAAGTCACTACTATAAAGGTGGAGCCGACACATGCTATAAATGACATGGATAGATATCGACATAAGAGAGACCTTGGAAAATTCCTATAGATTTTCATGTACTTTTATCTCGGGGATGAGTTATAAGCGGTGAGATCTCACACTAGTCATCGAGATAGGGCCACCTGGTAGTATGAGTATGGCCAACTATTAGTCATTATGTGAGGAACTTAGGTACTATGAGGAGATAGTATGATGGATGTTGCTAGATGATCCTCACTATGTAGTGTATCTAGCACAAATACAAGTGGCACCATCAACTAGTGCTATTAATTTTAGACATCCACCATAGGATCTAGAGGGAGATCATAGTAGAGGACAAAATAGAGGTCCTATGGTGCTGTGGGGAGAAGTTGGAGTGTTCTCTTGATGGACTTCTAGTTTACTTAGTAGATGTATAGATATGATATTGATGTATGAGGATATTTTGAAGGCTTTTTTGTATGAATTTTTTTAATACACGGGGTTTTGAGACCACTCTTGATGTACTCGACATTATATATATATATATATATATATATATATATATATATATATGATTTTGTTATTTTGTGTTATATTTTGTGATTTTTGTGCAATGTGATGGATATATATGTGTTTGATGATGGTTTGACTAGTGATTTTGTTAATATATGATGTGTTATGGAAATATTTAGAATGTATGATTTAGATTGTAAATTTATATGTTATAATATGATTTTAATGTTGTCGTGACAAGTGATGATCTTGTTGTATGATTCATGCACTGTAAATGGGTAATAACTTTAATGTGGAAAATTTGTTTCTTCACTGTCCTGGATAGACATATTGTGTGATGGTAAATTGATTTATAACGCATAATATTGTACATGTGTCACTTATACTATATGTTAACATATGGATTACAATTATTAGTCATACTAGGATCATAAAGAGTTGGGATCATCACGTTCATCCTTTTCGACTTAGAAAAAGTGTATGTAACGAGCAAGGAAAACTAGTTTTTCATGAAAATCCCCTAGGTTTTTCCGTAAATATTTGTATTTGAATAAGTTAATCGACGTGGGAGGCTTGAATTTAATGAGAAATATGATTGATGCAAGAATATTTCCTAGGATGATGTTATTTTTCTTTGATTTTGACACGATGGTTGATCAATATGGGAAGCCCTATTTTGGATATGTAATATGATTGGGTAACCATCCTTAAAGGGATTGGTCTACAATTTTTAATCAATTTCTTAGTATGGTAGTCATCCTTCAAGGGAGTGGTATACAACTTTGTCTTATATGATTTATTTGATATACGTCCTTCGAGAGATTGGTGTATATTTTAATTAAATAAATCCCATATATATTTATGTCTTTTAAGTTGAGGGTATCTTGGGTAACCATTTAGAAGGTGATAGAATAGGCCAATGATATACATACATATCTTTTTCATGTTTATCAAGATGTGCTATGGGGATGGTGGAGTGATGGTAGTGGGGTTCCCTAGCCATGAACAAGGAACATGTCTATGAGGAATATTCTATGACTAGAGATGAAGTACCCATATTTAAGGTTTTGAAAAATATGCCGAAGAAAGACCACATGATTCCATATAATTACAGGAGTGATATGGTGTGTGAGATAATAAGGGGAGATCATAGTATGACAAAGGTCTCATAAGTTATTAGGTTAATAGTATAAAAACCATGAGTGTAATGCGTCAAGAGGCTCCTTTTCATGTTTACTATCAAGGGAAGATAAACAAAAAGCTGCGGATCCATATTTATGTGTGATGATGTATGGTCCAAGCCAGTGTGTACCACATTTTACAAATTTTCTCTTTTCCATGTTAGTGACGTGTTGGTTTTCTTGAGAATATGATCACTAACATTAAATTCATGTTTTTAAGGTGTATGTTATAGGCACATTTGATGCATTCTTGATAGACATTGATATGTTCAAGTGCAGTTAGATGATGTTCATCTAACAATTCTAGTTATGATAGATGTTCTTGATGATAATCCTCATCAGAGATGAAATCGATTAGGGACACGTGTAGTGACAATATTTTGAATTCAAGAGGGAGAACGTCTTTTTGTTATAGACTAATGAGAATGGTGTTGCACCTGTAGGAGTTCAAAATCATGTTCAATAAGCCCACAAGGTGAAGGGAATTTGGAGATGCCAATCCCTTCCAGTTTGATTGATTGTTTTCATGAGGATTTTATTGATTGTTTTATTAGAGGATTTTTCTTGACCATTTTCTTGTGGATAATAAGGTGATGAAAATATGAGTTTGATGTTATAAGTATCACAAAGTTTTTGAACTTATTTTTTGAATGATTTATCATTGTTTGTGAGGAATTATGAATCAACATATAATGTGATGATGGATGAAGTCAACAATTTTATAATATTTATCAGAGATTATGGTTATGGATTCCACCCATTTTGTGAAGCAGTCAATTACTATGATGATATAATTGTGTCACTGTGATGAGAGAGGTTTTTAGGCCAATAATGTCAAGTGCCCATTGAGAAAAAGGCCATAGATCCTATGTTTTTTCAAGAGCATGTCTAGGAACATGTGTAAGGTTATAATGTTGTTGACATTTGATACAGTTTATTAATGTATTCACAATAATCTTGATTAACTGTTGGTCACTAGTATCCCATGCATAGGATGCATTTAGAAACAACTAACAAGTTGAAGTGTCCACCACATACGACATCATGGACCTCTTGGATTTCTAGAAAAGCCTCTAGAATTTTGAGACACTAGAGGAGGAGGCCATAAAATCCCCTTTTAAAGGATTCCTCCTAAATATACTTAGCAAGATACACATTGTTGGAAAGATCATTTTCCATTTCTATAAATATCAAGAGGTATTTTGTTATTGGATAGGTACTTTTGTATTTGTGTGTACCATGTGTGATATGAATCATCTTCTATGTGATTAATAGTAGGAATATTAGTATTAGTGTAATATGGTTGATCAAGTATGTGTACAAAAATGAATAATTTGGAATCTTTGGTTGATAGAGGAATGAGAGAAGTAAGATAAGCCATCATGTCTAAAAATTTATTAGATGATTGAGGGGTGGTCTGAATTTTGTAATGCTCAAAGAGATGTAGTAAGTCTTCAAAAATGGTTTTATATTTATAAATCCCTTCAGTTTTCATTGATATATACCTTTTATTTTATTAATGAAAAGTTTTGAATGGTTGTAGATGTCAAAAAAATTCAAACCTAGAAAGGTAGTGGTCTGAAATCCCATAATAAGAGCCTTGTATTCTTATAAGTTATTAGTACATTCAAAATTATGTTTCAAAGATAATGGGATAGGATTTTCCTAAGGGGAAATTATGACTATCCCGATGCCTCCCCTTGTTTTCATTGGACCCATCAAATAAAAAATTCATTTTAAGAGGGATTTTGTCATGATTGATGGTGTTAATTGACTCATCAACAAAGTGTTCATAATAATTGATTGGTAGGAACAAGATCTTTAAAAATCTAATTAGTAATGATTTTCCCCTTAATAGATTTCGAGGGATGAATTTGAGGTTGAATTTAGTTATAAGTGTGAGCCATATAGTAATGAAATTAATATGATATGGTTTAGAATGTATGGGTTATATTAGACTAAAGTTTGTGATGACATAAGTTTTTTCTATTGAGGAGGCAATAACGAATCTTGGAAGATGTGAAGTATAGTGTGCAACACAACTTTTCATGTTTTGAGTAACAATTTTCCTACTCATAGAGGGTGCGGCTAATGTAATAGACATCTTACTCTTTACCTTGTTTGTCTTGATGTGAAAGCATGGCTCCAAAGGTGTGGTCTGACATGGATATGTAAAGATAGAATGACTCCCCCTCACGTGGAGGTACGAGAAAAAGAGGTGATAGGAGGTATTTTTTGAGACCAATGAAGGCATATTGACAAATATCATCCCACTTAAATTGGATATCATTTCTAAGAATATGATGGAAAGGTTGATAGTGGTTTTATAATTGATAAATGAACTGATGAATGGATTAGAACTTCCCTTAAAGTCTACAAAACTTATTAAGATTAGATGGAAGGGGCATTTTAATGATATATTTTACTTGGGATGGAGAAAATTCGATACCTATTATCACAAAATTACAACACCCTCTAATTTTTCATGTGTGTGTGCGTGAGTTATCGGTATAATTGGGTAACATTGAACAATCTCTGAAGTTATGGGACGTGCATACTTGAGATGGAAATTCAGAGAATGATGGTTCCTCTACCTAATCCTAGAACTAAAATACTCCTAAGGAAGTAAATGAAACTATCTAATCCTAATATTTCAAATTCCAAAGGGACAGAAAGAGAGAGTGCATGAAAACAGTAAATCCTATACTAGAGATGTTATAACACCAAGAAAAGGGGTTGGAATATCCTTATTTGAGGGAGAATGGAAGTGGAAAATGCAGCAAGGGAAGGCAAGATAGTTATGACACAAATCTAAGATCCATTCACCACCAAATATCCACTAAACACAACACCTGTAAGTGAAAATGAGAAATACATGCACAAAAATAAAACAACATAAGCATAGAGGCAAAGAGATACAAAAAAAATGTAAGGGTTGAAAGAATACCACAAACATAGATTTTACTATTCTTGAAATATGCACAATCTATTACATTTTTAGAGGAATAAATAAACTTTCCAGGTCTAAGAGAAGGATTGGTGCTCGAATATTTTAAGAAAACAAAATGGCAGAGTTTCCCCATGCATAGAATATCCTCCATCGTTGCCTCAAATGATACGTGTTTTACATTATATAGAAGTGAATGAGATAAGGGAGAAAGAATAATCCCAAAAAAATTCTTCCACACACCCAAAAATTTCATTAAATCTCTACAAAACATGATGGATAACCTACCAATACCCATCCCTTGTTGTTATTTGACTTGTTGTAGAATAAAATCTACTCAATGCCTCCATTAATTCTTTTTCACCCACTTGGAAGTAATTATTTAAACCTGGGATTTTCTTCATTTAATCTCACCTACCCTTACAAAATATCCGATTTCTTTATGTTTTGTGTATAAGAAAAAATCATGATTCCAACGAGTACAAGATTTTCTAATTTGGTTGAGTAGGGAGAAAAAATGTTCATTTTTATGTAGGTCACTTTTTATGGTTCATCCACTAATTCACAGGACTGGGAATTTAATTCCTATGGCTAGAGATGAATATTTTCACTTTCCCCCCTTTCACATTTATTTTTCATGTTTTATAGTTTTCATGAGTCATGGCATTCAAAATTGTGGGTCCCATAAAATAAAATTCCATAAAAAAGGAATCAGGGGCATGTTAATGTACTGACTCCTTGCCATCTCGTCTTAGCTCACCCCGATGAATCCTCCATCACCTCTCTACATTATCTTTTTGGCTCTTCCACCCTAAATTGAACTGGTCCATATTACATTACATTAGTCCATTGGTGCGTGACTCACTACTTGGTTTCCCCCTTTCTCCATTTTCATGGCCTTCGACCCGCGTTCATCCTTCTCGGTGATCCCGCTAAGCTATATCCTTACCCCATGTGTATTGCAAATACATCAATCCCATGAGGAACTCAACCCCCATGGGAACCCATTCCTCTTAGGATTTAGGTACTGAATCAGCCGCATTGTTTGATCCTGACCCCTGATGCCAATGAAATACAACCCCAACCATTCTTGTATGAACCTCTATGCCAACACCAATATTCGCACCCGCATCATCAAGTTCCCAATGATCCCCTTTGTAGCCATACCGGCCATATGGGGAACTTGTGCCGAAAATATTCATGTTCCTTTCAGCCTTTTTGAACCTAAATCAGCCACATCGGTCACAAGTCACCTCATGAACTTATTCCTCACCATGTCGAGCTCACCATGGACTCGGTGAGTTAGCCTAAGACCCCATAGTGCTTCCTTCTTTTAGTTCGATCCCATGGAACCCTTACAACTCTCCAAAGCTCCAAAACAACTCGGAATCCCTACAACCAGCTCATTGAGATGTTTTTAGATTTCTCAACAACTTAGCGATATGTTTTAAAGCTTTGGTAAGTTTTTGGAAAAAAATCAATTTCCTTGGATATTTTTCTGAATTCCTTGGATTTTCTCGACTAGGGCCATGAAGATGTAGTGGGGAAGTTAAGAAATTAATTTCTCAATTTTTTCCTTTTATCCCTTTTCAATATGAATGTGGAACTCAGGTCCCACTCTTTCTTCTTATCCAAGCTGTGCATATTTTGGAACCCGGAAGAGAAAAAATGAAATTAATGTTCTCAAACTTCTCAAAATCACTCAAATGTTCCAAATTATAGAGATTTACCTAAAATCCCCAGATTCAACCTTGAAGCCCTTATCAACTACCCAAGCTCAGTTCTCTTCATTTTCCCATTTTTACTAGGGAGTAAAAAATGAATAACAATTTTACAACTCATGGGGAAATCTTCTCGCTAGATGGGTGAACTAGTGGCTTGAAGAACCCATTGGGCATGGAGTCAACTTAGTAAACATAACTGATATGGAATTTTGAATTTTAACCCCGGAATCTGAGTACTGATGAACCTTGGAGTTGACATGTTATGCTTGAATTTTCCATATTTTATAATAATATCTTAAGGTTTTGGTCGAGTGGAAAATTATTTTAAATCTGAAATTATTTCCCCCATTTCTTCTGCAAAACTGATATGATGAGACAAAAATGAATGAATGCATCTGAAACTATCCCAAATATGATTTTTTTAAAGTATGGAGCCAAACTAAACTATTATTTCTTGGTAAGGATAAAGCACGATAAAATCTAAAACACATGTTGATTTGGGATGCACTTATGAACGCTATTAAAAATGATTTCCACCATAAACACTTCCACAACCAATGGACTGTATAAGAGAAAATATGAAGAAAAACTATGTAAAAAAAATGACAATCATACATTCCCCAAGTGGAACATGTAGAGTGTGCAATATCACTTATTATGCTGAAATAAAACCTACTTATTCTACTCTAACCAGAGAAGTGGGAAACTCAAAAAAATATTGACACTAGAAAGAAGAATTAGCTTCCCTTTCTCACAAATTTGTACCATGTAACTAATTTGGAAAAGGACATGGTCTCGTGCAAGAGTGAAAAACTTACTATAAGATGATTTTCCACCCAAATCATCAAGGTATGAACTAGAAACAAGACAAATACCTCTTTTAGTTTCTCTGCATTTGGTTTTGAGAGGCATTGCAACTGATCCTTGGAACTTTGAAACTCATGCTCAAAACAAAACATGATCATTTTTGACTCCTCCTTTTAATCTAAAGAAGCTAGATACTTGATTGGAAAATGTCTAATCTTCTAAATTTTCCCATTGCTCTGAATCCCAACTTCAATAATGAATTCTCCTTACATCCTTTCCTAGAAAATGTGACTATTTGCATGATGATTTGGATCTTGTTTTGCTTCTAAAAATAGCTGATTATCTACCTTGATAACTGATTTAGAAAGGTTGTAATCATTTTTATCTTCTTCTTCTTCATCCACCATGAAGCTTGGAAGATTAAACTCCTCCAATTCTGATTTAAGAGGACTATTGTGAGAGCTTCTTCTTGAACACTTTCATTCATGGCATGAGGCTCTTATTGTTGGAAAATAGGTGATGGAACAACAAAAGTGGTAAGCTCAATGGGATCTTCTCGATCAATACAATCCTTCAAATATTTAAAAAAACCATCCTCTTCATTTTCCAAGTGTGACAAAGATTCCTCCTGCATGGGAGCTTCTAGATTTTCAACTTGTTCATGATGGTTCTCATCCTCAAACATGAAGTTTTTGAGCTCAAACTAATCAAAAAATTCATATTTTTGGAAGGATGAAATGGAAGAAGGATCTGAAATCTCTTGTGTGACATGTTCCTTACTTGAGACCTTTGAAACTAAATTATCTTCCTCTATAACATGAATCTCCTCAAGAATGGTTGGAACATTTGAAGGTGATTTTAGTGAACCAATGCAACCTCCCAACAATGTAGAAATATCTAAACATGTGGGAAAATGAGAATCACTGCATTCCCTTGTAGTATCCTGTATACTAGGGATGTTTTCTTCCTCTATTTAATTATGTGGGGATGGAATATTAGTCTTAATTAATATGGATCCATAATATATGCTACACTCAGAGCATAAATATTTTTATAATCTTCCTCATGGACTTTTCCTTTTGTAGAATTAGTCTCCACTACTTTTTCTTGAATCTCAACCTCTAATGAAGGATTAACCAAGAAAGTAATTTCATCAATTGCAAACCTTAAATTCCAAATCTTACGGTTTTCTATCATTTCTTCTCCGACGCTCTTTTTCTTACTATCTCTCTTGATTATTTTTTTATTTTCTTCCCAACATGGATTTGGGAATGCAAGAGGAGAGGTGGGTTGGCTATTGTTGGTTGTCAAATAAGGACTTTAATGACAATAACATTAGGGAAAGAATTCCCTCCTCTTTAATGGGACATGAGGGGAAAGAATTCCCTCCTCTTTAATGGGACATGTTCCCTTATTGAAAGGAAAAACCTATTTACAAATGTACAATGTTTAGTTTTAAATAGGAACTCTAATATCATGAAAGTGTTTTAAATGACCGATTATCAATACAAAAGGACAGAAGAACTAGGAAATGGAAAAAGGTAGAATAACATTCTCAGGAAATATAGATAGAAAAATAATTCCTTATAAATGTTGAACTAGGATCATATAGAACAAAATCATTTGTGTTAAAGCCATAAGATGTTATTTCATAGACACAAAGTTCCAGAGATGACATCCACAAGAATACAAAGCTTCTTGATGCAAAATAGATTAATGATTCAATAATTTTAATAGATAGGAAAGAATGAATAACCATAGATAGAAACAGAAAGAGAAATCTTCTTGTATTGATAGCTTTTTAACTCTTTTACACTTTTAAAAATAATCAGAGTTCCAACCCTTAAAATGGCATGGAGAGCTCATTATATAGCTTACAAATTAGTTACACTTGGTAACCGTTTCTTTTAACTAAAAGATTAATTAAGGAAATTCCCAATACAATATCCTTAATTAATTTACAAGGAGCTCAACACTAAAAATAGAAGAAGAAAAAGAGAAGCTAGAAGAAGAAACATCCGATTATGGCTAAGGTGGGCCCACTGATTTGAGGATTCGATATCTAAATTTCTTCAATGCTTCAGCTATCTCCATACCTCGTGGGATTTTTGTGTTGGCAATGGCGTGAGACCAAGTACCTAAATATTTTTCCATATCTTTATAAAAATCGGTATGCTCTAGGTATTCTTTATTTACCTCAGTAATTGTAGATTGAAGGGAGAAAATTTCCTTTATCTTCTCTTTGGTAATTAATTCTTCTTTGAAAAAGTATTCTTTGACAAATGTTCTAAACTGAGCTTTGATATCTTAAAGAGAGAAAGGAACGCCTGAAGTTTCATCTTGAAGATGGTAATGAATATATTTAAAGGCAGAGGAAACATAAGTTTTGAAAGATTCACCCTTCTGCCATACATTGTTTAATTCACCCAGTGCTTCTTCCAGAACCTTCATCTTCCATTAGACACTAAAAATACATGTCTTTGAAAATTTATTCTTGGCATCATTAAATACATTGTGGTCCAAAAGGATCTTCTCATCATCTTGGACAATTAGGTGAAGATCTGTAATACAATTAGTCTAGAGCTTCAACTCTTTATCTGTAACCTTGATTGAGGTAGTGAGTTTCTGTTGTAGATTAATCACCTTCTCGTTGGTCTTGAAGGCTTCCTCAATGAAATTCAAGCCTTCTATAATCATATCACCAACCATGGCTTCAATAACCTCTCCATAAGTAGAAAAATTATGTATATATTTAATGCTCAATTTCATCCTCGGCTAGAATCATGGGGGCGGAAGAGCAGCCAGGTGCGATAGGATCAAAACCTTATCTTTGGCCAATAATGACTAGATAAAGTTGGAAAAACTTGATTTTATTATTCCAACAGTTCTATAGTTTTCTTGCCATTCCCTACTCCTTCAATAACCTTTGTTACTATTTCTTGAAGGTTATGAACCTCATTCTCAGGAGTGTATTCCCCCATTGGGATTCTTAAAAGCTCTAAATCAGAGACCAAGAGATCCCGCTCTACCTTACCAACCTTGGGCTTGGAAAACTCAAGGAACTACCGGCCTCAAGTATCGCTTACTATCCTTGAAGTAGTCTTGGCTCTCTTTACTTGAGGGGGAGGAGAAGTTCCTAGCAGAGCTACCACAACATCAAAATCAAGCCCCATTATCAGAGAGGAATATTTCCTCTTCCTATTGTCAACCATGGGTTGCAACCAAGAAAAGGTAGAAGAAGAAGAGGAAGGAACAAGATGCCCAAGAGTAAGTGAAATCATGGCACTTAGAGTATTAACCATTTTTTCCTCTAATAAATAAGTGGATGGAGTATCGGATCTTCCTTATTAGAGGGCTCTGTGGTATTGGGAGGCTCAACACTGGATATTTCCTTTTCTTCTTCAATAGTAACTTTAGGAGTCCCTCAAGGATTTGGCACTTCACCGTCATCACTCTCACTAAGAACAATAATGTTCTCTGGTCCTGAAGGTAACTTTGGATGCTCAAGAAGAGATTCTTCATCAATTGGTTCTTGTTTAACCTCTTTGATCTTCTTTTGATATACTTGAGTAGAAGGAGTAGATGACTCGGGATCTTTCATTGAGGAAGAATGAGGGGTTTGCTCAAGTACCTCGGTACTGGTTGTATGTGCTTCCTTCCCTGGTGTAGAGGTATCTCTGGAAGAAGATCCACCCTGATTCTTCTTGAACTCACGAACCTTCCTATCAAACCAAACTTTAGTTCTTACAAGAACAGGGGCAATAATCTCAACCAAATCATCTCTCTCTTTTTGTACCAATCCAGATCTTCTAAAGGAGTGTGTTTGATTGTTGTTTCATATTCAAAGGACTGTAAGTCCTCATCATCATCCTTAAATCCTTTAGGAACTTGGTAGAGATTGAGATCTCTAATTTTTTGTAGAGAGTCTCGCCATAGTGCCTCTGTCTGGCTTCAAAATCATTTGCACAATCAGCCCAGTAATCCTCAGTATCTAGCTTGTGATGATAGTTTATCCTGAGGTTCTAATCAATAAACTTCTTCAAATCAAAACAAGTCCTAGGTCTAAAGAAATGGATAGTGAGAGAAGTAATATCCCTTTCTACATTTTGGGCATCCAAAGTTGTTTTACATGTATAGTTTCCCAAAGAGATAGGGAAATGCAAGTCAGTGATATTCTTATCTCTGCATGTCCTATGTAGCTTATCAAGCTACCTACATACTTCAACCAAGGCCATTTTATCACTATAGAACATAGGGAGCTTGAGGGGTGTGCTTTCATAGCCAGCCAACTTGATGTATGAAAACCTCCTGAATTGGATGAAGAAAGCCCCATACTTGGCTATCAGGTTCATAGCTTCATCAGAAAATATCCTAGCAATGTTTCCCTCTAAGAGTCTTACAATATACATGGTGAAAGCATCATTGACTCTTATGAAATTGTGATTGCTAGCTTCAAGGGTAAACTGAGGGTAGTATGTGTAAATAGGCTCATTCTTCTGGCCCTCTATGTAGGTGAAACCGAACCACTAGCCGAGATGCAGCCAAGGTATACATGAGATAAGAATTCATATAGAACTTCTTAGTCTATTGAACACTAGACAACTGCTCAGTCAAATTCATGCAAACAATTTTGGCCCAATTAATGTTCTGCTTGCCCTCACAGATGATGTTTATGAAGGGAACATCCAGAAGTGAAACTCATTGGTGGAAGGAAACCCCATGATATGGGTGAGAAAAATAATAAAGTTAGATAACTTCTCATTAAAATAAACCCTGAATAATGCCTTGGAGAGTTGGGACGCTCCCTTCTTAGGGTTCTTTAACCATGATTTTTCTATTCGTGCCTTGTATTTCTCACTTTCTTGGTCAAATAGGGTTTGAGCTTGGGCATGAGTGAGAATTATGGAATATTCAGTCTCTAGAATGCATAGGGTAGCAATAATGGTAGTAGCATCTAGTTTAGCAATTAATTCTCCATGCACATTAGTGAGTTCCTTGGTATCCGGGTTAAAATGGGCTCATAAGAAAGCACCGTGTCAACACACTATACAGAGATAGGAAAACTAGCCGCGTATGCAATTCCATTGTCATTGATCATTTGTGCCATGGGAGTAGGATTAGAGCATGTTAATCTACCCCAAAAATCCCCAAAATCTAAGTGTTGAACCTCACTATCTCCGATATCAGGTACAGAGGTCTCAAGAGGTGACACATGTTCTTGACCCTAAAACTTGATCTTCATTTTTGTAATGCATAGATGAATAGCCTTCCAAGATCAAAATCACAATGAGAATGCAAGGGATATAGGGGCACGAGCAAACAAATTTAATGCAAGGATTCGAGCAAGAGATGGCAAGTGAGAAATGTGACAAATGCATAGGGGATAGTCCAATTAAATAGCTTCTTAAGAGAGAGAAGGTCATTAAATGTGCATTAAATTCACCTTGCACTAACTCAAAAAGATAAAAAGTGGGAAAAGTGGAGAAAACTGGCCCAGATGGTCTTTAGTACATTTGGGACATGAGGGACATGAAGACACGATTTGGTCGATGTGAGCGATGTGGGGAATGTGGGCCAAATGAGCACGTGTGGTCCAGGAACTTAGATTGTGAAGGACACGAGGGACGTGAGGACATGATTCGGCTGATGCACATAGTATAGGGAAAGATGGAAGAAAAATCCTAGATGCATTTGGGAAAAATGGAACAAAAGTACATGAAGTACCAGAATCGGGAGATATAGATGATTGGGTAAAAGCAAGTTCAGGAGAACTTGGGACAAACGGGCCCAAATGTTCCCATAAAGTTGACAGTTAAGGTTTTGTGGGGAAATCGGCTGATCAATGAATAGAAGGCCTAGAGGTACTTGGGACATGAGGAAAAAAAATGTTCGATGGACCCGCAAATCACCAAAAAGACTCCAAAAAACACAAATTTCACCATCTCTTCAAGTTTTCACTTCATTGGAACATTACTAGAGGGTGCCAACTCAAAATTTTCAAAATTATAACTTCCAAAAGAGGGGAAATTTTGAGAGGACAACAGCTGGCTCTTTCTAGGGATGACTTGACTAGATTATAAGAATGAGGCAAGACAAGAACTCAAGAAAAACTCGGGGAAGAAGACCAGTGCCTTATCCATGGGTAAAAGAGTCAAGGGAAAACCAATACAGAAGAAAAAACACCAAAAATAAGGAACAAAAAACAAAAAAGGCAAGGGAAAGAAAACACACACTGTACATAATATACATAGGACTTCCTTTTCACCTAGGACTTGAACAATTTTAGGTACTGCCCACTATAAGGAAGTGGGAGAGAGGATCCATCCATGTAATCAAGATAGAAAGAATTTTCACCAGCAAAGTGCCTGATTCTAAAAGGACCAAGCCAAAGAGAATCAAACTTACCATGGCTTCCTTGAGGTTCATGTCTTTTATCCCATAGCAAAACAATGTCTCCAACTTTGAAATCTCTAGATCTAGTTTTCTTGTCAAACAAAGATTTCACCTTCTCCTGATGGGTAGATATTCTATCAAAAACCTGCAGCCTATCTTCATTCAACTTTTGAAGATACATGATCCTTTTATCTAAAGAATCACTGAAACTAGTGTCTTCAATGGCCTTCATCAAATACAAATATGGCATCTCCATTGTCACCGGTAGTTGGGCTTCCACACCATACACCAGTTGAAAAGGGTACATCCCAATTGCTCTTTTAACTATAATCTTTTCCACCCAAAGAGCATCATAGAGCTTCTTGTGATAGTTCTTCTAGGACTCATTAACAAGCTTTCTCACTATGGTCACCAAATTTTTGTTTGTTGATTCTGCTTGACCATTCCCTTGAGGATAATAATCTAAAGAATGAGAAAGGGAAATACCATATCCATAACATAAATCCATCATCTCGATGAAGAAAAATTTGAAGCATTACCAGTCACAATCTTGTTGGGTACTCCAAACCTTATCAGGATGTTCTCTTTGATGAAATTACATACTACCTCTGAAGTGGTACTTTTAACTGGGATAGCTTCTACCCACTTAGTGAAATAATTTGTGGTAGTCAACACATGAGTATTCCCTACACTTGAAGATGGGTTGAGTGTTCTAATAAAATCCAAACCCCACTATTGAAAGGGTTCTTCAATCATAACTAGTTTAAGTGGAAAAGTGGCCAACTTTGGTCTTCCTATAAAATTTTGACAAGCTTCACATTTTTCAACCCATTTTGATGCATCCTTAAATGAAGTAGGCCAATAGTACCCTGCATGCAGAATTTTGTGGGCAGTAACAGTAGATGAAAAATGACCCCCACAGGCTTGGTCATGGAAGGCTGAGAAAATCTTCTTTTTTTTTTGTTTGTTAACACATTTCAAAAATATTCCATCTAGCCCATGTTTGAACAAAGCATTCTCCCACAACATATATTGTGTTAATCTTGGCTTGATAGCTCTCTTCTCCTTGGCAGTTAAGTGGGATGGACACTCACCATAGGTGAGGAAGTGGGAAATGTCAGCATACCATTCATCCGTTGAGCTGAGAAACAAAACAATAGGAACATCATCCTCATTCTTAGGCAACCCATGACCAGCTCCTTCAGCGATGAGTTCACATAGGCCTTTACCCCAGACTAGTTTAGTTGGTCTGATGTCAATATCATATTCCTAAACCTTTGTGACCTAGTTTCCTCTCTTAGTTCCAAATTCTTGTTGTGTAAGAATGGACTTGATGGTTGTATCGGGCACAAGCACCATAGAATGAGAGTTAAGGATATAGAATTGAAATTGCTTAACAACTTTAACCACTGCAAAAACATGTTTCTCCATCATAGTATACTTTAGCTCATGATTTTTAAGAATATAGCTCATGAATGCAATTGGGAGCTTATGGTCTTTAGAGTCTTTCTGGGTTAACACAGTGGCCAGGGTACTTTCTGTGGCATAGCAATAGATAATAAAGTCCTTGTTAAAATCTAGACATGCTAAAATAGGAGTCCTAGCAATATCCTTTTTAATTTCTTCGAATGCTTCTTTCCCTTCCCAAAACCAACAAAACATTTGTTTTCCTTTCATCATTTGGGAGATATTCAAAGTTAGCTCTGCAAAATCAAGAATGAATCTTCTTAGGAAGTTGATCTTACCAAAGAAATAATGCACTCCCTTTTTACTTGTAAGAAGAGGAATCTGCTGAATATCTTGAACTCATTCAGGATCAATCTTGATTCCTTCCTTGGAGATAACATGTCCAAAAAAATTTCCCTCCATGACACAAAAGATAGACTTCTTGGGATTTAAAGAGACCCCATGTTCTCTGCATTTCAAAAGAACCTTTTCTAGATGTTGAAAATGATCTTCTCTAGTTTTAGAAAAATATACTTAGGTCATCTAGATACACCACGATGCATTTTCCTTTCAGGCTTCCAAAGGCCAAGTCCATATCCCTTTGAAAGGTGGCACCGACATTAATGAGTCCAAATGGCATCCTCTTGTAAGCAAAATTACCCCAAGGAGTGGTAAAGGCGGTCTTGTGCTGATTTGCGGTGTTGACTTCTACTTGGTTGTATCCTGAGAAACCATCAAGCATGGACAACATCTTAGCTCCTGTAACAACTTGCAACACTTGGTCCATCATGGGTAGGGGTAGTTTTCCTTCAGATAATCTTGATTCAGATTCCTAAAATCAACACATATCTGAATCTCACCATTTTTCTTCCAAACAGTACAATGTTAGCAATCCAAGTTGAATGATGAATGGGAAAGATAATTTTGGCCTTCAACAACTTTTGTATCTCCTAAAAAATGGTGTCAGCAATCTTTGGATTGTACTGCCTTTTCTTTTGTTTGAAAGGTTTAATCCTAGGTTTGAGAGGAATGAAATGCTACATTTATTTAGGCTAAAAAGCTTTCAGATCATCATAAGAATAAGCAAGTACATCAATGTACCTCTTCAAAAGATTTACTACCTTTTTCTTTTCCTCTTGTGTGCAACATTTCCCAATGTTCACCATTTTGGGGTCAGTAGAGCCCCCAATGTTAACCTTTTCATATTCAAGATTGTTGGGCTCCTCTAGAAGCTTTAGCCTTAACATACCTATCATGTTTATCAAACAATTCCTCTAGACTCACCAGCCCTTTAGGGATCTTGTTACCTTTTAGTCTGATGCACCCATCTTGATCTATCTCCTCTTTGACACCTTCCTCATTGGAAGACACACTCTCTCGAGGAAAATTGTCACTTCCTTCAAAATATAATTGTTCAAAGTTATCCCTGAGTTCCAAGAAAGAGAGAAAATGTTGATCATCATTGAAAACCTACCAGTTTCTTGCATTATCCGGCACACTTGGTCTATGGATCATTTCAATGGTGAATTTGTCCTGAGAGAAATCAGGATGAGGTATGAGAAAAGACCCTGACATGGCTAAGGAATCAGCCATGGTGTTCTTTTCTCTTGGCACTGCCTCGATGGAGAAGGCATCAAATAATTCAATAGATTCTCAAACTAGATTCCCATAATGCTTCAATCTTCAATTCTTTACTTGAAAAATGTCTTTGACTTGCTTAACAATCAGTTCCACATCTCCATGAGCTAGAAAATTCTTCACACCTTTCTCTTTTACCACATAAAGTCCAAGGATGAGAGCTTCATATTCTGTAGTATTATTGGTATTCTCAAACTATAGTTTGAATGAGAAAGGATGAAAGTTCCCTTTATGAGATATTAATACCACACTAGCCCCATACCCATCCGAAGAACAACTTCTCAAATTATAAATTTTAAATACTATTAGGATCACGGGGCACTACTTTAGGATGTTCCACCACATCTTGAGACATGATCATGTAGTTACCATGTCCGATATCTTCATAGAGTATTTTTTCCTTGGGATCATCTCTGTCTTTTGCACAATATATTCAGATTTTTATCGAAGTAATTTCTTCATCTTTGCATTAATGGGTATGAGGGCATGTGACCAATCCATTTGAATTTATCCTCCCACATCCTTATAGAAGTTCCTACTTAACAACATACCATATGAAGGAGGGATATCAGCTACCAAGATAGTAGCTAAAACCTTCTTCTCTGGTAAAGTAGCAAAAGCTACTTGTGCATCCTTAATCCTTCCAACCAAAGGCACCTCCTTACTCTCCATGGAATAGCAAGACCCATAAGTGTGTGTGAGAGTAAGACACAAAACATGAGCCACTTTGGCATGCATGCCATTATCTAACACTCTTGATTCTATGAACATAATCACCGAGTTTATGGCCAGCTATGAGGAGGGTTACATACAATTGTTCAATTTTCACTTTTGGTGAGGTGATTGTAGCCACAATATTTGATTGGGATATAGAGGATGGAGTGGGTAAGATACCTTTAGAAGTATTGGGTGAAGTTTTGGAATGGGAATTGACAAAGTGGACCATTTTGGCAAAGGCTTTTGGATGAGTTTGATAGTACTCAGCCTCTGAAATTTGGATTTTTGTCTTCTTAAGGTGATCAATGATATCAAAAGATCCAGAGGTGGATGGGCTATCATCACTAGGAATCCTAGGCTTATCAAGTTTAGGAACTGGAGAAAAAGAAGTTTTAGTAGTAGGATTAGGAAAAGAAGAATTAGCAGAACTCACCTTCTATGTGGATGTAGTGGGAATAGGAGATCCTCTTTTTGTAATTATAGGGATAGTCATGGGATGCTCCTTGGACCTCTTAGCAGGTCTACATCACTTTCTCCTTCTTATTTGTCTATTCCTGAGTCATAACAACATATGACTCACTATTCATCTCTACTACTACTTCATCATAATCATCTTCTTCATCAACACCTTCAGTGGTGAAGAAATTAACTCAAGACCCCTCAAGTTCTTCCAACTCTTCATCAACCTCTTCTTCAGGTTCTTCAAAATCTTCATTAACCTCTTCATCATCAGGTTCTTCAACCTCACAAGTTGCATTAACAGGGACCTTGATGGGTGGTCCCTCAATTGCCAGCCTTGTCTGAGAGGAAGGAAAATGATTTCTAGGCTGAAAATTCCTCCTTGGAACATCTATATAAGGAGCATGTTGAGCCAATTGTTTCTTGATGGCAATGAGGTCATTAGCAAGCTTTTGCACTAATGGATCTACATTAGCTCTAGAAGTAGAGTAAGAGGAAGAAGAAGCTCTAGATTTGGAAGGATATCTTTTCAAATTACCAAACATGATCAAGTCATCTTCAACACTAACATCTAATCTTTGGTCCTCATCCAATGTTGTAAGGTTGGCTCTCCTCAATGCATAGCTAACTTCAGAAAATTGAGAATTTAGGAAGAAATTTTTTTGAATTTGATCTTCAGGATGGGTATCTAGTGGGATTTTGTTAATAATCTTATTGAACCTAGCCACAAAATATCTCATGGGATCCTTTGATTCTTTCTTTATTTGAGAAATATGAGCTATAAAAGCATGCACATATTCTACAGGTTTGAAATGGTTCTCAAATATTTTTATCATAGTGGTCCAACTAGTAATGGCCCCAGTAGAAAGATGATAGAACCGATCTCTCACATTATCTTGCAAAGTCTCTATAAAAAACCTCATTGATACATCTTCATGCTCAACTCCGAGGACTCCACATGAAACTATGAAAACTACAAAATGCTCATTAGGATGCACCTTTCCATCACCTCTGAACTTGGGGAATTTCTTCCTGTTACCCCTGGGTAACTCATGCAAAGGTTGAGGGAGGGTAAGAGGCCCAACATGATGGCCCCAAGGTAATGGAACTGCCATCCTTGGAAAAATTTCTTGAAGAGGAACTAAAACACCAACAAGAATCAAAGCATGGAGATTAGGGTTGAGTTTCTCCTAAGGGATACCACTCAAAAGGGTTCTATTTTCAACAGGAGGTGTGCTTGTAGAATAAGCTCTTCTATTTCTCCCTGTTGAAGGAAGAGGAAAACCTTGCTACTCCAAGAGTTGAAACTGAGAATATTTGATTCCAAGAGCCCTCCTACCACGGGTAAATCTTAGAGTCACTAGATCAGAAAATGATCAATAAAAGTTCTTAAACATGGAATACGTAAAAATGATTCCCAAATGAGTCACCAAAAACTGTTGGTTGTCAAATAAGGACTTTAATGAAAGCAACAGTTAGGGGATAGAATTCCCTCCTCTTTAATGGGAGAGGTTCCCTTATTTAAAGGAAAAACCTATTTACAAATGTACAATGTTTAGTTTTAAAGAGGAACTCTGATATCATGAAAGTGTTTTAAATGACCGATTATCAATACAAAAGGACAAAGAACTAGGAAATGGGAAAAGGTAGAATAGCATTCTCAAGAAATATAGATAGCAAAATAATTCCTTATAAATGTTGAACTAGGATCATATAGAACAAAATCATTTGCGTTAAATCCATAAGATGTTATTTCATAGACACAAAGTTCCAGAGATGACATCCACAAGAATACAAAGCTTCTTGATGCAAAATAGATTAATGATTCAATAATTTTAATAGATAGGAAAGAATGAATAACCACAGATAGAAACAGAAAGATAAGTCTTCTTGTATTGATAGCTTTTTAACTCTTTAACACTTTAAAAATAATCATAGTTCTAGCCCCTTAGAATGGCATGGAGAGCTCATTATATAGCTTACAAATTAGTTACACTTGGTAACTGTTTCTTTTAACTAAAAGATTAATTAAGGAAATTCCCAATACAATATCCTTAATTAATTTACAAGGAGCTCAACACTAAAAATAGAAGAAGAAAAAGAGAAGCTAGAAGAAGAAACATCCGATTATGGCTAAGGTGGGCCCATTGATATGAGGATTCGATTTCTAAATTTCTTCAATGCTTTAGCTATCTCCATACCTCATGGTATTTTTGTGTTGGCAATGGCGTGAGACCAAGTACCTAAATTTTTTTCCATATCTTTATAAAACTTGGTATGCTCTAGGTATTCTTTATTTGCCTCAGTAATTGTAGATTGAAGGGAGAAAATTTCCTTTATCTTCTCTTTGGTAATTAATTCTTCTTTGAAAAAGTATTCTTTGACAAATGTTCTAAACTGAGCTTTGATATCTTAAAGAGAGAAAGGAACGCCTGAAGTTTCATCTTGAAGATGGTAATGAATATATTTAAAGGCGGAGAAAACATAAGTTTTGAAAGATTCACCCTTCGCCATACATTGTTTAATTCACCCAAAGGCTTCTTCCGTAAACCTTCATCTTCCATTAGACACTAAAAATACATGTCTTTGAAAATTTATTCTTGGCATCATTAAATACATTGTGGTCCAAAAGGATCTTCTCATCATGTTGGAAAATTAGATGAAGATCTGTAATACAATTAGTCTAGAGCTTCAACTCTTTATCCATAGCCTTGATTGAGGTAGTGAGTTTCTGTTGTAGATTAATCACCTTCTCGTTGGTCTTGAAGGCTTCCTCAATGAAATTCAAGCCTGCTATAATCATATCACCAACCATGGCTTCAATAGCCTTTCCATAAGTAGAAAAATTATGTATATATTTAATGCTCTGAACTTCATCCTGGCTGAGAATCATGGGGGTGGAAGAGCAGCTAGTGCGGCAGGATCCAAAACCTTATCTTTGGCCAATAATAACTTGATAAAGTTGGAAAGAACTTGATTATATTATTCCAAAAGTTCTATAGTTTTCTTGCCATTCCCTACTCCTTTAATAACCTTTGTTACTATTTCTTGAAGGTTATGAACCTCACTCTCAGGAGTGTATTCCCCCATTGGGATTCTTAAAATTTCTAAATCAGAGACCAAGAGATCCTGCTCTACCTTATCAACCTTGGGCTTGGAAAACTCAAGGAACTACTGGCCTCAAGTATCAGTTACTATCCTTGAAGTAGTCTTGGCTCTCTTTGCTAGAGAGGGAGGAGTAGTTCCTAGTAGAGCTGCCACAACATCAAAATCAAGCCCCATTATCAGAGAGGAATATTTCCTCTTCCTATTGTCAACCATGTGTTGCAACCAAGAAAAGGTAGAAGAAGAAGAGGAAGGAACAAGGGGCCGAAGAGCAAGTGAACTCATGGCACTTAGAGTATTAAACATTGTTGCATCTAGAAAATAAGTGGATGGATTATCAGGAGCTTCCTTTATAGAAGGATCTATGGTAATGGGAGGCTCAAAGACTAGATATTTCCTTTTCTTCTTCAATAGTAACTTCAGGAGTCCCTGCAGGATTTGGCACTTCATTATCAACACTCTCACTAAGAAAAATAATGTTTTGTGGTCCTAAAGGTAACTTTGGATGCTCAAGAAGATATTATTCATCAATTGGTTTAGGTTTATCCTCTTTGATCTTCTTTAGATATACTTGAGTATAAGAAGGAGTAGATGACTTAGGATCTTTCATTGAGGAAGAATGAGGGGTTTTCTCAAGTACCTCGGTACTAGTTTTATGTGCTTCCTTCCCTGGTGTAGAATTATCTCTAGAAGAATATCCACCCTGATTCTTATTGAGCTCATGAACCTTCCTATCAAACCAAACTTTAGCTCTTACAAGAATAGGGGCCATAATCTCAACCAAATCATCTCTCTCTTTTTGTACCAATCTAGATCTTCTAAAGGAGTGTGTTTGATTGTTGTCTCATATTCAAAGGACTATAATTCCTCATCATCATCCTTAAATCCTTCAGGAACTTGGTAGAGATTGAGATCTCTAATTTGTTGTAGAGAGAGTCTGCCATAGTGCCTCCATCTGGCTTCAAAATCATCTACACAATCAGCCTAGTAATCCTTAGTATCTGGCTTGTGATGATAGTTTATCCTAAGGTTCTGATCAATAAACTTCTTCATATAAAAGTAATTCATGGTCTAAAGAAATGGACAATGAGAGAAGTAATAGCCCTTTCTACATTTTGGGCATCCAAAGTTGTTTTACATGTATAGTTTCCCAAAGAGATAGGGAAATGCAAGCCAATGATCTTCTTATCTCTACATTTCCTATATAACTTATTAGACTACCTACATAATTCAACCAGGGCCATTTTATCACTGCAGAACATAGGGAGCTTGAGAGGTGTGCTTTCATAGCTAGCCAACCTGATGTATGAAAACCTCCTGAATTGGATGAAGAAAGCCCCATACTTGGCTATCAGGTTCATAGCTTCATCAGAAAATATCCTAGCAGTGTTTCCCTCTAAGAGTCTTATAATATACATGGTGAAAGCATCATTGACTCTTCTAAAATTGTGATTGCTAGCTTTAAGGGTAAACTGAGGGTAGTATGCGTAAATAGGCTCATTCTTCTAGCCCTCTATGTAGGTGAAACCAAACCACTTTGCCAAGATGTAACCAGGGTATACATGAGATAAGAAGTCATATAGAACTTCTTAGTCTGATTGAACACTAGACAATTGCTCAGTCAAATTGATGCAAAAAATTTCCACCTAATTAATGTTCTTCTTTCCCTTGCAGATGATGTTTATGAAGGGGCACATCCAGAAGTGAAACTCATTGGTGGAAGGAAACCCCATGATATGGGTGAGAAAAATAATAAATTCAGATAGATCCTCATTAAAATCAACCTTGAATAATTCCTTGGAGAGTTGGGATGCTCCCTTCTTAGGGTTCTTTAACCATGATTTTTCTATTGGTGCCTTGTATTTGTTACTGTCTTGGTCAAATAGGGTTTGAGCTTGGGCACAAATGATAATTATGGAATCTTCAGTCTCTAGAAAGCATAGGTTAGTAGTAATGGTGTAAACATCTAGTTTAGCAATTAATTCCCCATGCACATTAGTGAGTTCCTTGGTATCCGGGTTAAAATGGGCTCATGAGCAAGCACCGTGTTAGCACACTATATAGAGATAGGAAAACCAGCCACATATGCAATTCCACTATCACTAATCATTTGTGCCATGGGAGTAGGATTAGAGCATGTTAATCTGCCCCAAAAATCCCCAAAATCTAAGTGCCAAACCTCACTATCTCTGATATCAAGTACAAAGGTCTCAAGAGGTGACACATGTTCTTGACCTTGAAACTTGATCTTCATTTTTTCAATGCATAGGGAATAGCCTTCCAAGATCAAAATCATGATGAGAATGCAAAGGGATACAAGGGCATGAGCAAATAACTTTAATGGAAAGGATTCAAGCAAGAGATGGCAAGCGAGCAATGTGACAAATGCATAGGGGATAGTCTAATTAAATAGCCATTCAGGAGAGAGAAGGTCATTAAATGCACATTAAATTCACCTTGCACCAACTCAAAAAGATGAAAAGTGGGAAAAGTGGAGAAAACTGGCCCAGACAGTCTTTGGTACATTTGGGACATGAGGGACGCGAAGACGCGATCCAGCCGATGTGGGTGATGCGGGCCAAATGAGCACGGGTGGTCCAGGACTCAGCTATGTGAAGGATGTGAGGGACGTGAGGATGTGATTCAACCAATGCACGTGGTGTGGAGAAAGTGAGAATAGAAAGCCCAAATGAATTTGGGATAGACGAGAAAAAATAATGCAAAGTACCCAAAGCGGGCGATGCGGATGATCAAGTAAAAGGAAGTCCAAGAGAACTTGGGACAAATAGGCCAAAAAGTTTTGATAAAGCTGACAGTTAAGGTTTTGTGGGGAAAGTAGTTAATTGATGAATAGAAGGCCCAGAGGTACTTGGGAAATGAGGGACAAAAATGTCCAATGGACCCACAAATCACCAAAAAGACTCCAAAAACGTGAATTTCACCATCTCTTCAAGTTTTCACTTCACTAGAACATTACTAGAGGGTGCCAACTCAAAATTTTCAAAATTATAACTTCCAAAAGAGGGGAAATTTTGAGAGGACAACATGTATCAAATTATTTTTTTATTTTTTTATAGATGGGAAGGTTTTACATTTTTTTCTGTGGATGGGGTGGATTTTTAGAAGAGAAAAGGGAAGAAGATAGAAGATGGGATGGAAGGGAAGAAGGTGAAGAAGTGGATATCACAATAGGGGCAACAGATAAGAAGCTAGAGAAGTAAGGCTCAAGTTGAGATGGCATATGTTGGGGGATGGGGAGATGATTATGAGATCATAATGTAGGGGTTTTCCATTGATGATGTTGACTATCATTGCACTCACAAGCCCGTATATCCTTAATCCACTTTACAATTTTTGGGAGAATATCAATCATCAAATCAAGCTTCTGTTGAGGGTTGTAATGTCTTGGCATAGGGCCAACCCATGGAAAAGGGACCCTAGAACCAATTCTGAATGATTTTAATTGAGATGTTTCCATGGTCTCGCACCATACTTTCCTCCATCCTCTCGAACCTTCATCCGAAGCTCAACATCTCTAATTATAGGATGGCCTCTAAAATTTGCATACCTCTACTCTTGAAAGTTCTATAATTTGGTGAATACTAAACTTATCTACATTTTTCTCATGTGGATATGCATACTTGGACCTAATTTTCATCAAAAAAATAATCTAGAGGTGGATTGTAATAACTTCGAGATTTTGAATAACACTACTTCTATTACAAATGGGTATCCTATGATGAAAATGAAGTCATCATTACATAACTTAATGGATGGAAGTAAAATGAAAGGTATGGAAAGAAAAATGGATGGAAATTTCTAAAAAGGAAGGTTTGTAACTCAGAAATGGGTTGTTTTGGATCATTGGAGTCTCCTTTTGTGCTTGGACATGCCTTTAAAGGCTAAGATTTCATCAAGAGCACAAAAAAATTAATGAAATGAAAATGTAACCAGGATAAACACCTGCTAAAAATAAATTATATGCCATCCCACTGGGTATTCCAAAACTATTATCACCAAATTACAACACCCTATGATTTTCCATGTGTGTGTGCATGAGCTATCAGTGTAATTGGGTAACATTGGACCATCTCTCAAGTTATGGGACTTGCATACTTGAGATGGACCTCTAGAGAAGGTTGGTTCCTTTACCTAATACTAGCACTAATCTAATCCTAAGATAGAAAATGTAACTATATACTCCTAATATATCAATTCCAAGGGGACATGGAGAGAGAGAGAGTGTATGAAAATAGGGAAATCCTACACCTGCAGAGAGGATAACACAAAGAAAAGGGGCTGGAATATCCTTCTTTGAGGAAGAATGGAAGTGTAAAATGCAACAAGGGAAGACTAGAAAACTATGACATAAATCCAATCTCCATTAACCACCAAATCTCCATTAAATATATCAACCTATACCTATAAATGAGAAATACATGCATAGAAAGACAACAACGAGAATCGAGAGAGGAAAGGAGATCTAACAAAAACAATGCAAGGGTTGAAAGAACACCACAAACATAGATTTTACATCTCTTGAAATATGCACAATCCATTACATTGTTAAGATAGAGGCAAAAATACACTTACCAAGTCTAAGATAAGTCTTGCTACTCAGATTTTGAGAAAACAAAATGGCAGAGTTTCCACATGCCAAGAATATCCTTTAATGACGCCTCAAATGAGAAGTGTTTTACATTATATAGAAGTGAATGAGAGAAGGGAGAAAGAATAATCTTGAAATTATTCTTCCACCCACAAAAAAATCTCATTAAATCTCTACAAAACATGGTGGAGAACCTACCAATACCCACCCATTGTTGTTATTTGACTTGTTATAGAAGAAAATTTGCCCAATGCCTCCATTAATGATTTTTCACCCACATGGAAGTAATTATTTAAACTTAGAGATTTTTATGATTTTTTTATCTCACCTACCCTCACTAAATCTATTATTTCTTGATTTTTTAGGGTAGAAGACAAAATGATGATTCCAATGAGTATAAGATTGTCTGATTTGGTTGAGTAGGGAGAAAGATTTGGTCATTTTTGTGCAAGTCACTTTTTATGTTTCATCCACTCGATTCACGAGACTGGGAATTTAATTCCTATGGATGGATATGATTATTTTTAATTTACCCCTTTTCACATTTATTTTTAATGTTTTATAGTTTTCATGAGTGATGAAATTTAAAATTATGGGCCCCACAAAATCAAATTCCATTAAAAAAGAAATTTGTGGCATGTTGATGGACTGCATCCTTGTCAGCTCAGTATCAACTCACCATTTGACTCGTCATGTTGGCTTCTCCATCACCTTTCCATATTATCCTTTTGGTTAATTTTCCTTGTATTGAGCTAGTATACATCGTATTATGATGGTCCATCAACAAAAACTCACCACTTGGTTTCCCCCTTTCTCTGTTTTCATGGCCTTTGGCACGCATTCATCCTTCTCGGTGAGCTCGGTGAGCTCGGTGAGCCTGTCAAGATATCTCCTTACCCTACATGTATTTTGGATACATCAGGCCCATGGGGAACTCTACCCCCATGGGAACCATTCCTCTTGGGATTTAGGTTTCCGACTTGGCCACATTGGCTGATCCTAAGCCCCAACACCAATGCAATGCAACCTCGACTATTCCCATATGCACCTCCAGGACCGCACCAACTTTTGCACCTGTATCACTAAGTTCTTGCCAATCCATTTTGTATACATATTAACCATGTGGGTAACTCATGCCTTGATGACCCACGCTCCTTATGGGATCTTTGAACCCGAATTGGCCGCATTGGCTACAAGTCAGCTCGTGAGCCCCGTCCTTTTCGTGCCAAGCTCACCAAGGACTTGATGAGTTAGCCTAAGACCGTGCCGCACTTCCTTAAATTTTCCTAAGCTGATGACACCCAAAAAACTCACCAGATATCCAAAATAAATCAGAATCCCTACAACCATCTCGTCGATATTTTTTCAACTCACCCAATAACTTGGTGAGCCATTTTTCAGGCTTTAGCTAGTTTTTGCAAATTTTTCAATTTCCTTGGACATTTTTCTGAATTCCTTGGATTTTCCTCTAACTAAAAATTATGTAGTGGGGTACTTAAAAAATTACTTTCTCAAATTTTCTCATTTATCCCTTTTTTTATTGAATGTGGGACTCATGGCCTACTCTTTCACTCAAGTTTTGTATCTTTTCAAACCCGAAGAGGAAAAAATGAACTGAATGATCCCAAACTTCCAAACATTGCTGTAAGTGTTTCAAAACATAGAGATTTACCTGAAATCCCCATATTCAACCTTGAAGCCCTTATCAACTACCCAAGCTCAGTTCTCTTTAGTTGCCAATTTTTACCAGGGGGTAAAAATGGATAAAAATACCTATGATATATCCAAGGAGTTTTCCTTTAAGAACTCTAAAGACACACTTCATGGGATTAAGTTGAAGAAATAATTATAATAGACGTGTAAATATTTCATTTGATACAAAAGATGGTCTCTTCGGTAATTAAATTTACCTAAGAGATCATCGACATAGTCCTCTACATTTTTATGGATAAGATCATGGAAGATGTGGGTCATGACACATTGATATGTAGCTCCTGAATTTTTCAAACTAGAAGACATTACTCTATAGTATAAGTTTCCCCATGGGGTGATGAAGAATGTCTTTCGTTTATCTTTGAGTGTGATAAGGATTTGATTGTAACAAGAAAAACCATCCATAAGGAATATCATCTCATTACTTATTGTAAGATCGACGAGTGACATATATTGGGTAGAGGAAAATTATCTTTAGGGAAAGTGAGGTTAAGGTCCTTAAATTCCATGTAGATATGAAATCATCTAATGGATTTGGTGATGGGTACGATGTTAGAAACCCATTGCGAGATAATTTATGGGTAATATGAAACTAGATAAAAGAATTTTTTTGGAGTTCTTCTTTGACTAGAATCACAATGCAAGGATGCATCTTACGAAGTTACTACTTCATAAGTTTATCATCTAGGACTGTAATATTTTTTTTGGATATGGTGTTAAGGTCTATACTTGGAATTTCACTATAAGACCATCTCAAGGCTTAACTATATTTAGATAGGAAGGTTGTGAAGTCTTGGATTTCATGCGTGTCTAAGGCTTGGCCAATCTTAACAATGTATGAATTTTAGGTGTGCCAATATTAATATCGGTGGTTGATTCATTAAGGAGCGTGGATGTGTTAGGGGTAGGGATTTTTGAAGGTGGTGATTTTCATCCTCTAAATAAGTTAGGATGGCATCATCATCATGATAATGTAGAATGTCAATAATGTAGGAGTCCTCATCTATCATGTGTGGTAATGAGAGAGAAATGGTTTCAATTTTATCATGGGATTGATAAGTTAGCAGTGAGATATTATTGATTATAAAAATATAGGTGGGATGGATATGGTGTCGTCATCATTGGAGAGTGGATCTGATGATGATGAGGAGGAGGAGGGTGTTAAGGGTTACATCATGGATGACGATTTCTCTAAATAAGGGGTCTTGAATCTAGACCATATTTATCATATTTTCAAAGGGGAGGTCATGCACCTTGTTCATAAGAACCATACCAAATACCTTATATGCATAATGGTAGAGGTAAATTGGTGAAAAAAAAGGTCTATATAGGAATGATAAGTTTAAAGTAAAGGGATTGGCATGGGGATGAGTGTCAAGATGATGATAAGGACAATTAATGTCTCTGTATAGTAATTACATGTGGATAAAAGGGGGTCAAAGGAAATAACATTTCCTACATTAGGATTATAAAGTGGCTATTTATTAGGTTTGTCATATCCTAAAATTTCATTTTGTTTCATAAAAAGGATAAGTCATAAAGTGAATACTGATTTATGAGGGCATGGGGATAAGAAATATTGTGTAGTTAATTATGAAAATATATGTGTGTATGTATATCCTTACAAGGATATACAAACTTACGCATAGATTCATTCCTAACCACATTACAATGCTTATCACCAAATGTTTTTAAAGAACTCAACATTTATAACTTAGTATTGTTATGCTTTATTTTAAGGGATTGCCTTACTTTGTTTTGTGAAATGATTGCAGAAAATTGATGTGTTATTGGTTGCTAAACCTGATTATGAGATTTTTTTATCTTATAGCTAAAGTTAAAGGTTTTTTCTGATTAATAAATGTGTACTTGAAGGTAATGGTATTATTCGTCATTAATATGTGACTATTGTGGTTATATAGGTAGAGGACCTCATATCATATAAATATATATTGATGTTTCATTGAGCCCTAAACTAAATAATTTGGTGGAAAATAATAAAGCCTTTGGCCCCTTATATAAAATTTTGTATTACATAGTTCTAAATACTTGAAGGCATATACATTTTAACGTATTAATCATGTTTAATGACCATTGAGTATGATTGTAATAAATCTCATTATTGTATATGATGATTTCAATGCATTGATGTACGGTTCGGTTACTGTACTTATTATTATATTGATTCATCTTAGTTTCTAGAAATAATGATTTACAAAATATGATGGATTATACATAGTTGTGATGTATTATTCATTACTAAATTTTCTTGACATGATGACGATCATTGATTATACAACAATAAGATGGACTTAAATTGGAATAGGTAAATTTCGGTCATCAAGGTAAAAGTGAATGTTGATTAAATGATATTTTATCGGTAAGGTAAAATACATTTCTTATATAACAAGGTAAACTAATAATAAATCTATTGATCTTAGACTATTCACTAAACTCATTAATGGAATGAATATAATGCATATAGTGTGTATTTGAAGATCATGCTTATCACCATGTATTATGTATAAACGTTTTTTCTTTAATCTTGTCTCCGACTGATCGTGCACCATGCCAAATGATATTGATTTTAATGATCAAGTTATCCATAGACCATTTGATTGAGAATTTAAATTGATTTACTAAAGAATTTGTACTTAATTGCATTGATAAGTAACATGAACAATGGTGAAGTAATTGACATGAATGATTAAGTTGATTGTCATATTCCTTTTCATTATTAAGAAAAGTGTTAAAAGGAAAAGGGTTGGTTTTGATTATTGTTGTTAGAAAATCTTTGACCATTTTCATAGGTATAGATTTTTTTGGGAAATCAATAATAAATCGGCCTTAAATCAAATTGCAAGTTGACTATTAATATATTAAAATTTTGATGGACGACCCACACATAATTATTATGTGGTTTAGATTCAATCTAGGACTACTCGACTTGGCTTCCCCACCATATATTGAGGGAAGTAATTTTAAATTAAAAATAGCCACTACGTGGCATAGTGAGAAGTTAATGTGTTCAATGCATTTCCGCTTCTCAAAAATATCAAAGCTTCTTAGAGTAGATACTGATTTTGCATGTTTTTTATTCTATAATTATTGTTTTATTTTAAAATTTGAGCTCCTTCTCCTTTCGAGCTCCATTTATGATAAATCTATGCATGATGATTTTAAGTTATTTCTATAGATATTTTAGAGGAGAAAATATAGTTATATATAATTTGGAATGGTGATTAAGGCTTAGGAGTTTGAATATAGAGAGGAACTGGTTTGATTCGGTGTGGAATAGGAGAAAGAATGTCACTGGAATTTACCAATTTGTAGGCATGGATATATTTCTCTCCAACTCATTATTTTATTTCAAAATAGTGGAAAATTATTTGGGTATATGTTAAAAATATTTGTATATTAGCTAAGCTTTTATCAAGCTTCAAATATTGGGATTCTAATATGAGATTTCTTACCATTCCGAGTATTTGATTGTACATTTGAAAATTCTTTATCTGTGAGTTATTTTTATGTAAAAATTTTGACTATGTTTTGAGTTTCAAATAAATTTTATGAAAAATGATGCTTTTGGGTACCCAATACCCCATTTATTCGATTCATAATCACTTTGTTTGTAAGGAAACTATGATTTTTTTTTCGTGTAAATTGATCTTGTAGGTTGTGGTGTCATTCCTTGAAGGTCTATTAAATTGAAATTCTTTGGGTGTTACGTGAATGATTAACTATTTTCTTCTGAGATGGATGTGAAATATGAGTCACTATACTCAAACAAAACTATGTTGATACAAACCTTGCCCTTTTATTTAGTCTTATTTACTTTACAATTTCAGCAAGGTGGATTATGGATTTTGTTGTCACTATTTTTCCCAAGAACTATTACTCGAATGAGTTTTTAGGAAACTAATAATTGTGGAGTTCAAGTGGTTAATACAATTAGCTATATTGGTCTCAATTATTTGTGACATAATGAATTATTTACTTTCTACCATGATGTTTTTGATTAACTTTTAGTCATGCATATGATATCTATAGATGTATTCTTTTTTTAACGAAAATCATGTCAAAAATTTAGTGAAGATTTATGTAGACCGAGGTCATAAATAAATATGGTTATGAATGATAGTGTTTGAATTTTTATGGGTTCCATCATAGATATATCTTATAAGTAGTTTTGGGTTCATTCACATTAGGAAATGATTGTGGAACATTGTTAGGTAAATATTGAAGCTTTTAATTAGATAGGGTTGAGAGAATAATATGGATGTATTCTCCCTAAATTAGGGATTGAGATTATTCATTATTGTTGAATATTTATATGATTGTACTTGATGAATTGTTTCAAACTTAGAAAGTCAAAAGAGTTTGTGAGAATCTAATCAGAAATGAGGCACCACAAAGTAGTTGCACTCCAACGGAATCATGATATCTCCAACATAATTGCAAGAAAGAATCGATCAGTAATGGAAGAACTTGCTCAACAGAAACAAAGCTTGCACATAGAGGAAAGGCAACAGAGTGTCTTGGCATGCTTATAAATGAATAGTAAAAGGGTACATATAGGGTGCTAAGTAACCCTAGTGCAAGACACACATGTAAACCCTAAACCTAAACCTAAACCTAAACCTAAACCTAACCCATGTGATATGACCCTCCAATATGTGAGGAGGACACATAGGATAACTCACACCAACACCCCCCCTTCATCAAATCTGGGGTAGCGGTTATGAGACAGATGGAAAAAGAAGACACCCCTAAACAACTAAGAAAGATGTGTCAATGGGGCCCGACAACTAAAGGCCTGATAAGGTGCCCATATACAAACACAATCTTCCTAGAAGAAGAAGAAGAAAATGACTACATAGCCTGAAGAAGATGAGAAGATACGGAAGACCTCACCCTAAGAAGATACTGTAAGTGAAGAAACTTCACCTCGGTGAAAGGGATTGGTAAATAAATTTGTAATCTGATCAGTTGTCTGAATGTACTAAATGTCGATGAAACCATCCTGAATAAGCTCCCGTATGAAGTGCATATGGATCTCAATGTGCTTCGTCTACTAATGCTGAACTGAATTTCTACAAATAGAGATAGTGCTCATGTTATCACAGTAGATAATAGTAGGCCACCAAAAGTGGATGCCAAACTCTGTCAGAATACCCTGTAGCCAAATAACTTTTGTGGCAGTGTTAATTGCTCCTTTGTATTTTTCCTCCATAGATGATATAGCAATTACATTCTTCTTCTTGCTAGACTAACTAATGGAACCCGAATCAAGAGAGAAACTATAGCAGTAAGTATTTATGATGATCTAATTCACCAACCTAATCAAAATCTGTGAATCCAATCAAGTCAATATCTACCCCTCCATGATAGTGAATGCCATTAGCATAGGTTCCACGAACATAATGAAGGATCCATTTAGCTAATTTCCAATGCAGCTCATGTGGCTCTTGCATGAACCTGGACATGATCTCAACAGCATACGATAAATCTAGTTGAGTGTGAGTCAAGTAAATCCAACTCCCCACCACCTGTCGATAAAGAGTACCATCAACCAAGGGAGTAGAGCAATCTGAAACCAACTTAACCCTAGAGAGAAAAGGAGTGGGAGAAGACTTGAAATTAGACATCTGAAAATGAGCTAGCAGATGAAGAGCATACTTAGGTTGTGAAATCAAGATTCCTGAGTCATATTGTGAAATATGGATCCCAAGGAAGTAATGAAGTAGACCTAAGTAAGTCATGGAAAACTTGTTGGCCAAGGCAATCTTCAAAGAATCAATAATAGAGGAAGAGCTTCCTGTGATCAAAAAGTCACCAACATATAGAACAAGAATGAGTATGGAGTCATCTTGCTATAGAATATAAACATTTGGATCAGAATGACACCTAGTAAACCTTGATATAAGTAAAAAGGAGTCCATCTTGGCATACCAAGCCCGAGGGGCTTGTTTAAGGCCATAAAGAGACTTCTTTAACTTAAAAACGAGGGAGGTATCTTAGACATAACCTAGAGTTTGTTCCATATAGATCTCTTCCTCTAGGTTACCATGAAGGAAAGCACTCTTAATATCCATTTGATGGACTTTCCATCTGTTTGTCATGGCAATGGCTAAGGTCATTCGAATAGAATTCATATTCACAACTAGATAAAAGGTTTCAGTATAAACAACCCCAGCTATCTAGGAGAAACCTTTGCTAAAAATCATGCTTTAAACTTTTTGATGTCTCCATCTACTCCATACTTTGTTCGAAACACCCACTTACACTGAATGATTTTTCTTCCTTTTGGAAGAGTGGTGAGATCCCAAGTATCATTCTTCATGAGAGAGGAATACTCCTCATCTATGGCAGAATCCCACTCAGGAATACCAGAAGCCTCCCGGAAAGACTATGGATCAAAAGTAGAGGTGAAGAAAGAGTGGGGTCCAATGAAATCTGAGTATGTATCATATCCAAAGTATCTCCAACTAAATCTCTAGCACTTTCCAAAGTTTTCCTGGCCTAAAGGGGACCAGGAGGATTAGGCTCAAAGTTGGAAGATTCTTCACTTGAGTGAGAAGGGACATAGTCCTCATCATCACTACTATCAGAATTAAAAGACTCAAAGGTCTGATTGTTGAGAGGATAAGGAAGAGGAGCATGCTCAACATCATCATCATCTGACGAGTCAGAATATGAATCAACGAGCTAAAGAACCTCAATAGTTGGAGAAGTAGAATTCGAAGAAGACTCATCGAACTTAACACTTCTCTCAATATATAGCTCATGAGAAGTAGGATTCATCAATCGATATCCCTTCACACCATTAGGATACCCTTCAAAGATACAAGGTTTGGATTGTGGTTCCAAATCCTTGCATTTATTCTTGGGAATATGAGCCATAGCCTTGGATTTGAAGACTCAAAAGTGCTCAACATCAGGCTTGCATCCAAACCAGGCTTCAAAGGGTGTCATCCCTCTTATTGCCTTGTGTGGAACATAGTTCTGAATATAATTTGCACAATTCACTACTTTGTCCAATACCGCAGAGGAAGATACTTCAAGTGAATCATACAAGTGGCCATCTCTTTAAGTGTATGGTTCTTTCTTTCTGTGACTCCATTCTATGAAGGGCTATATGCAACTATATGTTATAAAGAGATCCCTTTAGAAGTACAAAATTCACCTCCATTGTTGGTTTGAAGAACCTTGATAGAAATGCTCCACCTGTTTCTCGGCCAAAGAGAGCCTTATAGTCCTAAAAATGTTCAAATACTTCAGACTTAAGCTTAAGAAAATGTACCCAAGTATATCACAAATAGTCATCAATGAAGGTTAGCACATAAAGAGCTCTAGTAAACGAAGGAGAAGGAAATTGACCAGAAACATTGTTGTGAACAAGATCCAAAGGACGAGTGGATCTCCAGGATTTTCCTTTGTCAAAGATATTTTCAGGATGCTTTCCAAGGGTACAACCCTCACAAAGACCCTTAGAAAACTTGACACAAAGCAACCCATTGACCATTTCATTTTGGCTCAATTGTTCAAGGTAGTGATAATTTAGATGTCTGAAATACTCATGCCATAGCTTACTAACCTCATTTGCATGAGTGAGCAAGGAAGTGGGCGTAAAATCAAAAGTAAAGTGGGAAAAGGTATATAACCGTGAATGGTGATCAGCCTTTCCCTCAGCCACTGTAGTGTCATTGTTAAGCTCACGAATAATCATCGAGTTAGGACCAAATTCCACTCACATTCCTTCACCAAGGTGAGTAATTTCATAAACCGATAGGATATTGGTAGAGAGATCAGGAACACTCAACACTTGGTTAAATGTTCCCCCATCCATCTCTACTGATCCACTACCAGAAACCAACACTATCATGTCATTACCCATCGTGATTTGGGACATTCCACAAGGTTTGATGTTGGAAAACTCAACATGTGAAGAACCCATGTGGTGTGAGGCATTGGAATATATAATCCATGTCGATGAAGGAGCAACTCTGGCTACAAGGGCCTTTCCTTTCTTCTTATAATTTTTAGCACCTTTTACAGCAGAAAACTCAGCCTTTAGAGCACTTTGTTTTATGGATTCAGGAACACTTATTTTATTCTTCTCAAGTAAATGAGATAAGTGATCAATCTATTTCTGAAAATAGCGTTTCTTGTCGTGACCAAACTTCTTGCAATAGGAACACAAATACTTGCTTTTTTGTGCCTTAGGCTCAGAAGTCTAAGTGTTTGTGTTATTTTTAGGTTTGGTCTTTGTTTCTTTCTTAGGTTGATCCTTTGTTTCATTCTTCTTTTCAGACTTCTTTCCCTTACTAGTACTTTCTACAAGGGAATGTGACTTGGACTTGAGAGACCCCATTTGAATGAGTTTTTCCTATTCTCGAATGAGTTGGGATGAAAAACATTCAAAGGAGGGCATAGTCCAAGTATCACCCAAAGAAAATTTTGTAGCATAGAAAGTTGACACGAAGACAGAATATTCGGGACCTAGCTTAGAGAGAATCAAAAAGATCAGTTGAGAATATTTCTTCTCTACTTGACATCCTTTTAACAACAATCTAATGTGGACAAATTTTGAGAAGAAATCTTGTAGGTTTTCAAAGTCACTAGGATTTAACCCTAGTAGTTCATTTTCCAATGCATGTGCTCTCATGTCATCTAGTTGTCCAAACATTGCATCCAACATTTTCCACGCAAATTTAGGTGTTTCAAAAACCTCAATGTGAAAGAGCAAGTAATGAGAAACAAACATCCAAAGAATACCTAAAGCTTCATCACTATGGTTTAACCACTTAGATTTTTCAGGTTCGTTGTCTGGTTTAGTCTCAGTTCCCATGGTGATGTGAAATAACCCTTTAGCCATTAGTTTCATTATTATTTTCGATCTCCATTCAAAAAATTTGAAAGGCGTAAGCAAGGGAATTGAAAGTGCATCCATAGTGAGAGAGAGAGAAAGAAATGCAGAAAGGAAACATAGCCACCCAAGATAATAACAACCCCTTGCTTTTGGCACTTTATAGTTTAGTGTGTTGATTACAATTGGGTCCATGCGTATGGTTTGAAACACTTGGTAACTCATCTTGCAATTAGCGTAATAATGTGCAAGAGAGGAGACCACAACAATGTTTTTTAGAGTAAAAAATAGGACACCGTAAACAAGCACAAGTAAAAAACAAGAAAGGAGGTGAAAGCCAACCCTGGGTGTGAGAAAAAATGTCTCATGTCGCAAATAATACCTGTACGATGGAAAAGTGACATGCGAGCATCAGAATCTATAAATGAATCTTCCTCACACCCGACCTTTCGAGGTCGTTCCGAGATAACCGGTGAAGATGGAATACACGCGAGATGCAGATAATCTAGTTAGGTAATCTTATGTTTTCAACACACAATGGTGGCATCTGCGAATCTAAAGCAAATAAGGCCCTCCTAACCTAAACCGGTGTGATAGATCATTCAGCTGAGGATAACTACTTGAAGGCTCCAATCAATATCGAGCTCTATTGTTATCCAATCTATGGGTTGTGGAATACATGGAAGATAACCTATGGGTGCTTCATATATATGTCCTGACAAGGTCATGAAAATGGAATGGCTAAATATGTAGTGGATCTTTTGGTTTTTATGGATGATTCTCTGGTCTAGTCTAGAAATCTTTAGCGTGATTAACGGTATGTTTAATAATGATAGTTGTGTGATAATTTCTGGTGGGAGTGGAGAGGATCGAACACTAATGTTCACAAACCAGCATCAATGTTGGATTGATTTGTAGGCCCATTGGGTTGTGGGACCTTTGGATCACAACCGTATTTTTAGAAATTTCAGTTTCAAATGTATCTCTTAGGGGGGACACCTAATGGGTGGGCTTTTGTTTTAGTAAAAATGGTCATTTTTTAACATTTTTGAGCATTTTTAGGGTATACGACCCATTTCAAAACATGGGACAGGACCGTCGCCCTGAGCAGGGTGGTAGTTATAGGAATGCTACCTTCCAAGGTGGAAGTTATGGAACCAATGCCTTGCTCAGGGTGGCGGTTCTCTCCAGAATGCCAAAACAATACTTGTTTGAATTCATTTTTGCATTTCTAACATTCTTACCTGCTTTAATGATTTTTTTTTATGAAATCTTAATACTAACTTGCTCCTTCTTATGTGTTTTTGTGTTTTGTAGAAGAAGGAAGAGTACATTAGATGCATCCGAGAGAGAGAGAGAGAGAGAGAGAGAGAGAGAGAGAGTGATTGGCTTCCAGTAGTGCTAGATGCACTCTCTCAGGATGAGCAGGATACTCTTCAGAGGGTAGGCATATTGAGGATCGCACGGGTCCCCCATGTTACACCTACCAGTCACATACTATGTGACTTATTTTCTCTTGGGATGCGAGATCGGACACTTTCTTATTTCTAGGTATCAGGGGTGAGTGGACTATCACCTTAGAGGATGTATACCGCATTTTGGGAGTCCAGATTATTAAGAATAGACTTTCATTTGATACAGCAGTATCCAAAGCTCAAGTGACACAATGGAGCACCTATATGGGAGATGCAGTTGTCTCCACTAGTTTGAAGAAGGGGGTGAAGGTCCATTCTATTCCTGGCTTGCCCATCCCTCTGATCCATCAGGCCATCATGGGCATCCTTGCTTCAAGATTGATCGGGGACAAGGGAGGGGATACTTTACTCTATTGTTGGGCCCCCATCATCGCACAGATTGAGGCACATGGTCGGATTTACACCTAGGGAGCTGATATACTTGGGACTACCTATCATGACTTGTATAGGGTGGTTCATTTACAGGGACAGTTCGTTGAGCCATCCGACCTTGGTTATGAGCTAGGTCTATGAGTGTATCATCCCTTATGGGAGAGGTATAGAGGTGGCGGATCCTGAGCCATAAGGGAAACTAGATGGACAGAGATGACAGTGCTTAGAGCACCCCACCAGCCAGTTTCTTCCTTGACTACTGAGGATATGGAGGCCACACCTTATCAGGCCATAACAGGGTTGTGGGATGAGGAGACCTTCACTTTGATTTCCTGCTCTACTACAAGGCAACTTGTGGACAGGACGGGGAAGGTATAGACACACCCCTTTGATCGAGTTCCTTAGCAGATTCGGCCTTGCTTACATTGATATGCTTCCCCCATTGGTGCTAGTGTTCGAGATCGATTCGGAGGCTAGGGCAGTCCTAGGGGTTGGGGTTGGAAAGTTGTTACTCCTGGCATCCCTATTACATCTAGGAGGGTGGTACGCACTAGAGTGAGAGTCGATGCTCCTCAGGAACCTTTACTTTGAATTGCCGCTAGCCCCACCCACAACAGTGAAGACCCTTTTGATATATCCTCCGAGTCTGAGGAGTTCACAGGGGGAGAGACAAAGGAGGAGACCGAGGACATGGAGGTCAGTGATCCGAGTGAGGGAGAGGATAGCAATCTGAGTGGCATGACACTCAAGAGATTTTATAGGCCGAGAGGGAAGAGCAGAGTGCAGAGAGGGTGACTCTAGTCTCAGAGGAGTTACTTTCTCAGGACTTAGGTGGAGAGGACGAGTCCATGGTAGGATGCTATGTTGCCCTAGACATAGGAGGAGGACATTAGTTAGTGGCGGCATCCATGGTAGGCACTGATCCTAGTGATCCCTCTTGGAGGCCTAGAGATCCGAGTGAGTTGTCACTCTTCTTTTAATATTTATTTTTAGCTAGGATTGCCTTAGTTGCTATCTCTCCTTTTTTTGTCCTTGGTTTCATCTTTTGATTATTTTCTAACTTGTTTTTCCTCCTTTTCTTGCAGAGACTATTGATGAGTGGCGAGACTTGATTCACCGGGTATGTACTGATACCCTGATGCTCCCTATGGAGAAGGCTCATGCCAAGAGCTATCCATGGATGCAGGGGAGCCTTCGGCAGCCGGTAGGCATACCAATGTTTTTTCCCTCGTTTGGCATGTGGCCAAGATGGTGACTTCCCTCCGTACCGAGTTAGCCGGGTATAGGACTGCAGAGCGCTTGATGAGGAGTCACTCTTATAGTGAGGCTACAGCTATTGTTCAGGACCATGAGCCCTCAGTGAACTTAGATCACCAGCACAGCCAGAGTCCTAGATGTGGTCGTGTGCCTTCTGAGGGATCTCATAGGGATTTAGAGGACACTTGGCTCTTTTTGTAGTGACTCTTGCTAGATCGTTTATACGATCATTTTGTATTTTCCATGCTCATTGAGAATTTTGACCATGCCTAGCGCATGATGGCATTGTACATAAAACTTGATTATATATATACATCTCTTTTTGGAACTAAATCTCTTTGTACCTAGAGTTTTGTGATTCATTTTCACATGTATACTAGATGTTTATAAAAATTTCTTTTATATGCTTTTCAGAATGTATGCAATGGAGAACAAATATCACAAATGTTTTCTTTTTTATATTTTGTGATGCTGATGTATGATGACACAGATGAGCTTGGTGATCTTTGAACTTTAGTTTTCATAAGCAATTTTCTAGTACTTCATATTGTTTTGACAAAATGTGATGATGAATTGGTATGATGAGTATATGTACTTTCCCCACTCCTAACTCCACGCAACTAGTAAGATGCGAGGGCTCACCACCGAGAGCTAGAAAGGGCACAAGCTATGAGGTGTGTTGAAATGGTAATGATGGGAGATAGAAAAAGGGTTAGTGGAACCAAACTAGGATGCTACAAACCTATCTTACTCAAGTGACTCCATAGTTTAGAACGTGACTTGCTTTGCAGTTTATCCAGACTTAGATCCATAGATGGCCACTTGGCTGAAAAATCTAGCTTTCAGGGTTTTGAACTCTCTTGGAATTTTGGACATCTGATTCATTTGTTTTGAATCAAGATTTCAAAATTTTGTTTGAACTAGTTGCTTATTAATTTTAACGTTTTCTGTCAAGTAGACCCCCTACACCTTACCCCATGCTACCGGTAGGAAGCATGGGCTTATCACCATGGACAAGGCACATACGAGTAAAGGCATTCCCATCCTTTCCCAACCCTACGACACTAGCAAGAGATGTAATCTCATCACCAAAGGTTGGTAGGGCAAGGAAATGTGTAAAAGTAAAATTTTCTATTTGATCTATATTCGACTTACTTATTTGAGAAAAATGTCAGTATGTTATTATTTCCAAAGAGATATATATATATATATATATATGTGCCACCATGAAGCTTCTAGAATAGACCATAGGCAAGACACCTATCCTAGGAAGAAACCAAAAGTGAGAACAAGCATACGGGCCTTAGTATGGCTACCGTTAAGACTTTGTCATATCTAGCTTTAATTGATGAAATGATTAAACAAATGATTGATGATGTTATGAAAATGAAGAAGTATGATTTGAATGCTCATGTCAATACCATCAGAAGTTTGTAATGAATTTCTTAAGAGAAAGTCCCTTGATCACCAAGTTTTACGAAATGAGTGAACAAAATGAACCTATCTAAATGAATATGTAATGTAGATATAATTATACAAATAGTGCCAATGCTTCATGCGTAAAACCATTTAAGATGCAAGGAATTGACTGATTCATTGAATTCCTCACCCTCTAGTGTGCACAAGAGATACACACCATTTCGTAGTCTTTCATGACTCGATATGGGCCCAACCATTTGGGCCGGAAATTTCTTCCTTCGCCGGTTTTCTTGTCGATCCGACTATCTAGTCTTAAAACTAGATCTCCTTCATATATTTCTCACTCATAGACCTTTTTGTTATACTGCCGGAACATCCAGTCAGCATAGGCTCTATGCCATTGTTCGGTGTTTAACCTGGCCTCATCTAGGCTTTCTAGTTGGGAGAGGCGTGCCTCCCTATAAGCTTCTTCATCTAGAATCCCTTGTAGTGAGATGTGGAGATTGGGTATTTCAACCTCAAGCGGGAGAACTGCTTCTACCCCGAATACCAGTGAGAAAGGAGTTACTGCTGTTGGTGTTCTTATTGAGGTTCGATGGGCCCAGAAGGCTAGATATAATTTTAAATTCCAATATCATTTGTTTTCTTTTACCGTTTTGAGTAGAATAGCTTGCAACGTTTTGTTTTTCGCTTCAGCCTGCCCGTTGGCTTGACGATAGTAAAGAGAGGCCATGTGATGGTTTATTTTGAACTTGCTACATAGCTCACAAACCTCATCATTCTTAAAGGATGTGCCATTATTAGAGATAATGACTTGTAGGACACCATACCTATAGATAATTTGGTTCAAAATGAATTTGGCAATCACCGAACCTGGTACGGTGGTGAGAGGCATGGCCTCCACCCATTTGGTGAAATATTCTTTGGCTATGATTATAAAATTATGGCCATTAGTAGATGAGGAGATAATTTCCCTATCAAGTCTAGACCCCACATGGAGAAGGGCCATAGAGTTGATATTGGTTGTAGGGATTGTGCTGGCATCTGAATCTCATGAGAGAATTCTTGGCATTTGTGGCACTTACATATAAATTCTACTACATCATGCTCGAGAGTAGGCCAGAAATAACCCATCCGATGTATTTTGTGAGTGGTGACATGACCACCGAAGTGGCCCCCACATATCCCACTGTGGGATTCATGAAGAATCTTCTTGGATTCTTCTATGTCGACGCATCTTAGAAGCATGCTATCGAAGGCTCTATAATAGAGAACTTCATCTAAAACAATATATTTAGCGGAAATAATGTGTAACCACCTTCTTTGTTGTGGCATGGCACTTTCTAGGTATGTATGGTCCATGATAAAATTGATGATATCAGTATACCAGGGACATGTAGAGATGGGGGGTCTGGTTTTGACAAAGAATACACATTCATCAGAAAATATAGATCTACCAGTTCACCTCCATCTAGTGGATTGTCAGCTAACCAGTCTGCAATGATTTGTCCTTTAACAAATTTTTGGTTTACGAATGTTAACTCAAATTCTCCCATTAGGGTTATGAAACGGCCAACTTTTTTAGACAAGGACCCTTGTGTGAGAAATGTCCGTAAATGGTCTATCTTCACAATGACCTTTGTTTCTTGATTTAACATGTAATGTCTTAAACATTTTGTTGCAAAAATTATGGCAAGGCATTCTCTCTCTGCCTGTGTGTAATGTATTTCATAATCGAGTAATGTTCAGCTAATGAAATAGATCGTGAATTCTCGTTTGTCATCGTCTTCTTGAGCCTACATGTAGGCCAGTGAGATATGAGTGGCTCGTAAGTATAGGATTAAATGGCGGTCTAGCTTGGGAGGCATTAGCATGGGTGGTGACAACAAGAAGTGCTTAACTGCTTCAAAATCCTCATTGCAGTCTTCAGTCCAATCGATACTATAATCTTTCTTGAGTAGATTGTTGATTGGATGAATGGCGAAGCTTAAATCTGGGATGAACCTTCGATTGCACCGAGTTTCTTGAGAAATGTCCTGATTCCAAATTCATTCGAAGGTGGGATCATTTTGAGAACAACTCATATTTTGGTTGGATCAACATCAATCCCTCATGAAGATATAATGTATCCTAGAAGTTTGCCTCCTGTTACACCAAAAACACACTTCTCTGGGTTTAATGTGACACCATACTCAATTAGTCATGAGAGGATGATATGGAGCACCTCTCGGATGATCATAGTGTTTCTTGGCCTTGGCCAACAAGTCATCCACATATGATTCTACAATTTTATGGATAAGATCATGGAATATATAAGGCATTGCCTGCTGATACATAGTGCTAGAATTCTTAAGACCAAACGACATGACAACATAAAAATAAGTTCCCCAGGGAGTTATAAATGTGGTTTTGGCTTGATCTTGTTCAGATATTTTGATTTGATTATATCCCGAGAACCCATCCATGAGAGACAAAAGCTCAAATCCAGCTGTTGTGTCAATGATGATGTCAATGGATGGTAATGGGAAATCATCCTTGGGACAAGCTTTGTTAATATCCCAAAATCTATGCAAATGCGTATCTTCCCATTCTTTTTTAGAATGGGGATGATATTAGACACCCATTGTGAATAATCGACTAGTTTGATGAATCCTACTTGGAGAAGTTTTATTACTTCCTCTTTTACCATGAGAGCCACTTTCAGCTTCATTGGTCTTGACTTTGTTTAATTGGCTTCACATCTGGTTTAGTGACAAGATTATGTACCACAACCTGTGGTGCGATACCTGTCATTTCTTTATAATTAAATGCAAAATACTTTTGATGTTCTTTGAGGATTTGGGTGTGTATTTCTATTTCTTCTAGAGTTAACGAGGATCCTAACTTCAAAATTATTGGTTCTTCCTCCGTTCCAATGTTTATATCAATGGTTTATTTTATCAAAGAAGCATTACCTTCTTCAAACTCAGGTGGGGATGGAGGTAGTTCCAGGATTTCTCCATTTTCTATCTCATAGATATCGAGATCTTTTTTTGGAGGAGACTCTACCATGGGATTTCCAAAGTAAGAAGAGGAATGTGGTATTAAGGAAAGATCAACTATACTATGAGTAAGGTGTAGCTCTGCATAGGTGTTTAGATATTCAAGAGTGACTTTATCACTATCAACATGATGTAAGATAGGAGATTCATTCTCAATTATATGTGTTAGTAGAGGGTTTGTTGACATTTTCTTCACCAATGGTTCAATATGAAGTGATACTTTGAAACTTGTATCTTCCAACTCATTACTTGGGGTAAAACATGAAGCTGAGGTTGCTATTGAATGTGCGAGAAGGTTATGTTCTCATGGGATTGCCTTAATGGATATGAAGTCGAATCTTTTGCTTAGATCTAATACCGCTATTTTATAGAGCTGTAAGTGCTCATCTCTAGTCTCATATACTTCAGAGACCTGGTTTGTAACTAACTGCGAGTCTCCTAACACTCTGATGTCATTAACACCAATCCTTTTGGCTATGATGAGGCCAAGGAGGAGGGCTTATTACTCAGCTTCGTTGTTTATACATTCAAAGTTTAACTTAAAAGAAAAAGGTAGGATCTTTCCCTCAGGAGGAGTAAAGATTACACTTGCCTCGGGTCCATAGCAGCATCTAGCTCCATCGAAATGGAGAGTCTAATATTTACTAGGAAATATGGATGTTGGGACATTCTTCATGTCTGTTTCTTCTATTTTGGTTACTTCTACCATGCAAAGTTCCTCCGCTGGAAGAGAACCAACTCCTACAGTGCATCCCATACCTACAGAGTCAAATGGTAGGAAAATTGGTAGATCTTGTTCTAGTAATTCGACAATTTTTACAGTAGTTCCTAATGACATTGTTTCTACAACGTTAGCTTCATCCTTGAGGGCTGGGATGCCCTTCACTACATTCATAATTTCTAGTTTTGTTATAGGTATTAATTTTTCTTCTGGTTTTGAGTCAATTGCTTTGTTGAGTTGGTTTGTTGGGAGTTCAAACTCAGAGTGAATGCCTAGTCTTTTCTTCAGGTCTGCTAGGTGTATGTCGAATGGTTTTGGGTCACCTTTTGCTATAAATATCTTTCCTAAATGTAAGAATATTATTTCCTAGAATAACGTAGAGGGAATTTCTTTTATGTGATGTATCCATGGTCAACCAAGAATCATTTTATAGTTGGTTTCCCGATCTATGATATAAGACTTGGTGAGGATTTTCTTGGGTCCTAAGGTGACAAGTAATATTATAGTCCTAATTGAAGTAGCTTTAAGCCTATCATAACCTCTTAGCGTATTTCTTGTTGTGGAACATTTTTTTCCCCATATCTTAGATTTTGAAGGAAAGAGAAGGGGGAAATGTTAACTGCTGCCCCATCATCCACCATTGCATGTTTAATGTAATTATTGTAAACCCACACCTATAAATGCAAGGCCAGATCACCTCTACACATAATTTCAGCATTTGTTGGTATTTTCTTTATGTCGAATATAAACTTGGTATCCCTATCTGGCTGCCCTAGAGGGTGGATGTCAAAGTCTATATGGTTTACTTGTTTTTCGGGAGGTGGAGTGATGTTAATTAATTGACCTAGACCTAGTGCTTCTAATAGAGAAGCCCTATGGGCAAGAGAGTTTTTCAACAAGTCCAAAAAGGAGATGTGAGAGAAGGTCTTTGTTAAGTCATTAATTAAATCATAAGCACCCATGGGTTTTACCAATGTTTGTTGAATGTTATCTAGTTCTAGTGGATAGATTGGATTTGGTTGAGAAGAATATTCTCGTGTTCTTGTTATGGCTTCTACGTGTAGCTCAATATCTAACTCCACTAGACCAACTATCTTGGTTCATGGCTGATTTCCTAATTGTGGTGTGACAGGTGGATTTAGCGAAGTTGAGGCTTCGTGATCATTATTTCCTATCATTACACCTTTTTTGTCCCATTCGGATTTAATTTATTATTGTTATTGTGATTTGGAAGTGGATCATTGAAGATCTTAAGAGGTGCGTTTTGAGGGGAAACCATCCCTGTGAAAGTATTTGGCATTGGTGTCACAGAATCTGTTAAGAACATATCTATGAAGAGTTTTTTTGTTCTTCTGGCAGACGTTGCATGAACTTATTGTAATCATGGAAATTCCTAGTGTCATGGCCTCAAATTTTGTGGAAACCACAATACGAGTTAGGATTATAACTCCTAGATTGTTGGTTTGGCATGTGTTGTGGTCCAAAATTTTGATTAAACTGTTGACTATTAGGATTAAAGTTTTGCATTTTTGTCTTTGGTTTTGATATCTAGTTGAGTTTTGAATTGGACCCTATGTCTGGATCTGCTGTTGTTGTTGTTGTCATTGTTGTTGCTATTGTTGGGGACGATTAAAATCCACCGCATTGATTGTTGGGGTAAAATTGTTGTTTCATTGATTGTTAACTAGTGGTGGAACATTTACAACGTTTGTTTTTTTACTTGGTCAGTCACTTCATCTATTGTCACCCCGTGGTTTTTGTTAAGGATTTTAGGTCTTTGATTGGCATTTATGGGAGTAGGATAAGTCGTAGTGTTTTGGTTAGGGATGATTAACCTCCCATTTTTTCCATATGTCTTGCGACCGCTATCTATCACACTTGATATATTTGGAGAGTGCTCTCAGCACTTCATCATAAGTTCTTAATGGGAACTTCTGGACTTCTTCCTTTATCTCTCTACTGAGAGAATGAAGGAAAAAATCACATAATTCCATCTGATTCATGTTTGGAGTGCTTGCTAAAGAATAGAGGATTGTACACCATCTTTGGATGAAATGAGCAACACATTCATTGTGTTCTTGCTTAATATGCAAGAATTCCATGATTCTTGTTCTCAATAATTTGTTTATGTCAAATGCCTTGATGAACTCTGAAACAAGTTGTTTAAATGAATGTATTGAGGCCTCAGGTATTCTGTAATACCAATCGAGGGCGATACCCTTGTTATCCCGTAAAATTGGAAAGGGAAATTTTACAAATACCAACCATACCAAAATTTTGTTCCAATCCTCGTTAGGGATCCTTGCATTTGGAACGTTGCAAAATCCCTTCCCCGAAATCAAGTTTTTGAACTTAGCCATTTTTGGTCTTTTTGGGCGGGCGCTTATAATCACTATGCAACATCACATGTTCATGCGCCCCCTTTTAATCCTTTCATGCATGTTTTCTCGTGTCAACAGGTGTTTTGGTGTGCCTCCCCTTGTTGGGTCTTCCCTGCATGTGCCAAGGCGCGTGCGCCTTCCTATCAACAGATCATTTGTTGCGCCTCTTTTTGGTGCGCCAAAGGCACACATATTCCTTTGTCAACACCACTTTTGGTGTGCCATGGGTGCACATATCTTCATGTTGACAAGCGTTTTGGTGTGCCAGAGGGCGCATGTTTTCTCGTGTCGACAGCTCCTTTGGTGCGCCACTTGAAAAGGTTGGTGGTGCATTTATTGCTAACTCAGCCTATAAATAGGCGCGTCTGCACTTTCATTGTCACCAACGCAAATCACGTGATTTTTCTCTGAGCCTGTCAGTGCACCTGCCCTATCGCTTTTGATCACGTAGTGGACCCGTTTGCATGTTCTTTGCTATTTATCCGGGTAAGTGGCCTTCTTTCTTTCGTGCGTTTTGTTTTTGGGGTTTTTGAATGCTAGGTTGGTTCAGTTCAGATTGAAAAGAATGAAATCATGAGCTTTCCCCCCCTACTGTCTTTCCAAATATTCCTCCCCCTCTTTCCAGATCTGCTGGTAGAGGGAGCTTTGTCCTGAAGTAATAGCTTGGAAACCTTGGTTTAAAGCCATTTCTATCACCCCAAGCAACCCTGCATCAAAAGAAGTTTGAAAGAATCAAAACCCCTCAGAGAAAGATCAAACCTTAAAAAGGAAACTAAATTTTCCTTCTCCTTTGGTGCATTGGCACACCATGCAACACAATGAACAGTTGCGCCCTTGGCGCATCTATTGTCTCTGTTACACAATGAGCAGTACGCCAATGGCACGCTTTCCCTATCTACTACATCATAATAAGTTGCACCCTTTTGGTGCACTTCCCCCACTTGCTGCAAATGCTAACTCTGCGCCCACTTGGCACATCAAACTTGAGTGCAACATCAAAAATTCATGTGCCCCTTGGCGCACCCAGCATCCATGTAGCAGTCTTTTCCTATGCACCAAATGCAAAACTATAAATGGCGTAGGCGCGTCCCTCATCGCAACAACATTGTGTCATGCAGACCTTCCATGCGCCATGCCAAGTTCCCCTACGGCGCATGAACATATGATGTTACACGCATTAAGCATGCGCCCTTTGGCGCATCCTGTACCCGTGTAACATGAAAGTAATCCGCGCCCTTTATAAAATAAATACACATGGCGCAGGCACTTGTGCTTACAGAAACAAAAATGCACCCTACAGTGTCTATGTGCCATGCACCCTTTGGCGCTGATTTAACCCTTGCAACATCCCTTTCCTGTGTGCCTTGCCTGTTTAGCTCTGTAACCTGCAATATCCATGCGCCATGCGCCCTGAGGCCTCAAAATTGCTAACTCTTTCTTCTGTCAGCATTTCAATGGAAAATCAAACAGCTGACATGGCTTTCTCCAATTGGGTTTCACTTCTTATTCTTGCAGATCAGCAGCTAAGTTCAGAAGAACATATGTCAACATCAAGCAAGAGACCTACCAAATCCAAAGGCAAGGCCAAGCTCACAGAAGAAGAAATGAAGTATAAGTATCAGAGGGTCAGAATGCCTGACTCCCAGGCCGAGTGTGACCTGGACATCAGAGACTCAGAGTTGGGTCATATCGATATGGAGGAGTTCTGGGTCAGGACTCAGAAGGTCACAAGAAGTCCATGGATGGACAAGCTGATGGGCAGTGCCCTGCACTTTGCTGGAGGAATCCCAGTCAGTGCCGTAAACAATGAATTTATGATGGTGGTTTCCCGGTGCTACAATAAAGACACAAGATGTGTCGTAAATGAGAAGGGTGAGGTCATAATTAACCTCACTGCCCACCACTTTGAGATAATACTCGGCATTCCTCATCACCGGCACTTTGTGGCCGTCAGCCGAGAAGATTGTATCAAAGCCTGGGACGACAATGAAGATCAGTGCATGCAGCTGTTTATCTAAAGAACAAAAAGGTGGTGACCTATTGGCCACAAATCATTCACCGCAGTGATTTTTCAGAGGAGCTCAGTGACACCATCACGTTCCTGAGCAGGGTGTTTGGGCTTCCTGACACCCACTATTTCCACAAATGGATGTTGCGGTATTTAGAAATAATGAACAAAAATATGCCCGATCAATGCTTTGAGTGGGCAGAAATCATAAGCAACATGATATCAGAGTAGCTGCAACAATTCCCCACAACGAGGAGGTTCTACATGAATTCCTATGTTGTTTACGCTACAGCTTCAGAAAGGGACTACCCAGCTCTGATGCGGAGTGGGGTTTGGCCCCAAGTTAGCATCTATGAATAATATCCAGAGTTGAAGCTGGAGAATAGCATCCCTCAATTTACAAAGATCAATGATGCATTTTTCTATTTCATCATCTACCTGTTGAGGCCAAATATGACTTACGGTCGCACGACCAAGAGCATCGTGGCAGCCACAGAGAAATGGGGGCCCTGTTCACCCAATTCCCCACATTCACTTATCTGAGGGCGGCTAACTTCTTGGGAGAGCCAACTAGACTACCAAGGTATGCTGGACCTAAGTTGATTCTGTTAGAGCTGTCAAGACAGCTAGTCACCTACCATGAGAAATGCCTCAAGAGAAAGAAGGGTGGAACTCCTTTCCCCCTCACAGTGGGTAGATATACATGTCTGACTCACCACAAGGTGAAAGACATGTTTATAGAGCTGGAGCTGCTGAATCTGAAACATGACTTCCCAGCAAGGCCCACCTTCGACCCGAGAAATTGTCTACCTAGGGCTAAGCTTGATCCGATCCACATCCCTCAGATCGAGGATATCTACATTGACCTATATCATGAGGTGGAGCTCAGGAGGAAGGACCATTCTCATTTGGCCTTAGCAGAAATCATCCAATATGGGGTAGCCATCATCCCCAAAGGCTACCAAACTACTAAAGAGGAAGTGGATCAAGTGTATCTTGACACAGGTGGGGATGATTGGCCTTTTGTGGTAATTGATAGAACTAAAGCACCTCAGACAATTGAGGAAAGGGTCAAAGAAACTCTGCGCAGAACAGAGCATTGGTGCCGAATGAATGGACTCATCTACCTCGGGGTTGATTTCACAACCTCTCCATTGGGTAACGCACCTCCTCGATCAAAACAGCAGCCTAAAGGCAAGGGTAAAGGTAAGGAGGGTGAATCCAACACTACTCAAGAGGAAGCTCCTGCAAGTCCTCCTTCCGCTGCACCTGAACAAGTTGTAACTCTGGCTTCTCCAGAGAAAGAAGCGAGAAGAAGATGTTCCAATAGGCCCATCCACTCAGGATGTCGCCACTACTGCAACAAGCGAGGTCCCTTCTATCCCTTCTTCTTCTCCTCCTTCCCCTCCTCGAGTGACTCAAGCGACCATTCCTTTGGTCATGTCCTCTCCCCCTTCTTCTACCATTCCTCCCGCTTCTTCGTCCATCTTCTCTTCTCTCATGGACCTGTCCCCCTCCATTTCTTCTCTCATCTTTGAGCTCCCTTCCCTTCCTATGTCTTCCTCTTCTGCAGTATCTCTTCCTCCCGTGAACACTTCATCGACCTCCCTCTCGATGCCACCTCCAAGTGTCTCCACGTTTTTCCCTTCTACTACTGCAGCATTTGCCCCCTTCTCTGTTTTTGGTCCTTCTCCCATAAGTCCAGCCTGGATCTCCCACTTAAGTCGGTAGAAAAGGAAAGTTCCCATCACACCGATGGACTTCTCCATGATCCCATCAAAAGGGGTAAAGAAGCAGAATCCCATCACATGCTTCTCTCAGAGTGCTTCGGGAGAAAGGGTAATGGAGATCGCATACCCCAATCCTCTGAAGGATAAAAAGGATCTGTCTTCGATAGATTATACAGTGACCCAAGTCACAATGGGTACGTCTTCTGAAAGCCTTCAGGGAGAGGCCCTATCTGCAGTTGAAACCATCTGCAAGAAGCAAAAGAAGCAAAAGAAGAGAAAAGGCTATTGAAAGAGCAAAATAAACATCTGCTCCAAGCCTTACAGAAGATGGGTAGTGCACCTCCCACAACTGCCGCCGAGACTCCTGAGCCTCTGAGCCAGGATAAAATTAATGAATATGCAAAGATCGGCGAGCAGGGCATGGCAGTTTCAGCTTGGAGGAGCCAAATCCTCAAGGACAGTGAAAGAGTGATCGCCAAGTTCTCTGATTTGTATCTAAACATCAACAAGGTGAATAAGGAACTCCGGCATTAGCAGGACCCATATCAGAAGAGCTGGACCATGCTAGGCTGCAGCATGAGACCTTTCAACAAATGTTCGACTGCTCAGTCAAGATCTGGTCAAGTTCGGTGTTTTCGGCCATCCCAGGGCCCTCAATAAAGTCATTTCCACTCTGGATTACCGGATGGATCAACTAGAATTCGTCCTTGAAAAGATCGATAAGGTAAAAGAAGAAGCCCTGGACGCGATGCACCAAATGGAACAAATCATTCTCAACATGTCTCCAGGGTTACTTACTCCTTCTTTCACCTTAAGGAAAGTTGATGAAACCATCCAGATCTTCAAGGAGATTGTTTTGCAAGGGCTGGGGCTAGAGGTCACTTTTGACGCAGAGTCTATCAATAACCTGTTGGCCTGTCGGGATTTCATCGGTTCCTAATAGAAGTAGAGAAAGAATATTCCAAACTCCCAGAGAAGCTCATAGACGAGTGGGAGACTTGCGAGGTGATCAGCGAGTGACACAAGGATCCTTCCCAGGATCAACTAGAGCCCATGATCAGCAAGTTCATGGAATACCACGCCCAATTCCACATCTCGTCACCTGAGCAGCAGCAGAAGCAGGCTACCCCCTTTCGGCCGTAGGACGATGACGATGAATAATTTCTCTCTTCCTCTCTCTCTCTTCCGACTTTCTTTTTGTAAAATGTCTAAAGTATGTTGACACAAATGATGACATCATCCATGTTGCACCATGGGATGATGTCATCCATCAAGTGGTCAAAAGTCAACATGACTTTGGGATATTTTGTAGATATTTTGTAAATAGGTGGTTGGCTCCTTTTTGCCTTCTTTTCTCTCCTTCTTCTATAAATACTCCAATACTTATTGTATTGAGGTGGTGGATATCTTTCAGATGAAAAATAGAAGTGAGGAGAAAAGACTTTGAGCTTTTTGTAACAGAAAGAATTATTAATACAATATTTAGACTTTGTGCTGAATACATGTGTTATTTGCATTAGATCTTTCTTATGTCAGATCTGTGTGTTTATTCTATTAAATCTGCTTCTGTTTTATCGTCATTTATTCATTAGTATTGCTTTGCTCATTTATGCAAGTAGGTTTGGCTCTGTTTACTACCAATCCCAAAACATAAACCCTCTGACCTTTCTTCTTTGGAATTCATTTCTTTTCTTTCTTCGGATCTGATCTTTCTTCATCCTCTCTTTCATTCCTTTCTTTTCGCAGTCGGAAACACCCTACTGGGATGAGATCCCAAACCCCCGAAGGTAGAATATTGTGAGACTTGCATAGATTCTTGCTGGTAGAATAGCAATAAACCAGTTTCGCTTTGTTGACTCAAAGAGGGGCTATGCCCTGCACACTGTTGGCTCGTTTATCCATAGATCTACCCAAGCGACAGATTTTGGACCAACAATTTTTGGTGACTCAATTGGGAATGAATGATCTATCCGATCTATGATAGTGGTAGGATAGAAAATCTAAAAAATCAGAAAAATCACTATCTGTTTGCAAACTTTAATTTTTTTTCAAAATCTAAAATTTTGCAAAAGTGACCCGAATTGAAAATTTTCTTCTGAGATCCATAGATTTGGCCTAGTTGGAGATCTTTAGTTCACTGAGTTTTTATAAAAATCTGTATTTTTCCATAGATCTGAGTTTTGACTATTTACCAAAAAATTTCAAACTCTTTGAAAAAGTCAAATTTAGATCTGAAAATCAGCTTGCTAATCTTCACTGTCATTTTATCCTCATTGTTATTTGTCATCAAACCGCAATCGGTTTTCAGAAGAGGATAAAATTTAAATATTTAGAAAAGTACATGCTTGCTGGTTTTTGTCAGAAAAACTAGAAAATCAGCAGGTACAACCCAAAAAGAAATTTTAAATCCCTTCCCGGGAACCACAACATTCCAGATCTGGAAGGTACGCTGGCAGGTGAGCCATTTACGCGTGGCAGGCGAGCTCGTGGAGAAGTCGATCCTACTTTCGATTGGCTTCAAAGGCACAATTTCAGTATAGCATCGGCACTTTTCATCATTAAGTTCAGCTAATTGGTCAGCCAGAAGGGCCTCCACCCCACGGAAGAGCCGGTTTTCACAAGGAGCCTCTACATCCCTTTGTAGTGCTTTATTGCTCAACGTGGAACCGCACTCCTAGCCCGCGTTCTTTTTCCAGCTGTCTAGATGGCGGTGCCATGGGGAAATGCTATGGGTCCTCTCGCATTACCACATCCTGTCCACGCGCTCCCTCATGGAAACCGAAAGAATTTTCTCAAATTCGAAGGAAGCGGGAACCAAAGCACAGATTCACACATATCTGCATTCATCATGTCATGCAGTATTCTAGATGTAACTCACGAAGATGTGTCAGTTCACCTTTTTCTGGAAACTTTACAAGGGCCTGCAGCAGAATGGTTCTAGCATTTTCCACTGGATCTATTACTAGTTAGGCCACCTTGCGGATGCTTTTGAAGACAGTACAAGTCTTCGAAGATGCATTTGCATTATTATCACGAGATCACTCACCGAAGAGGCCAATGAGACCATGCGCGATTTCATTGCTGTGTTCAATGCATTAATCAACCGTGTCCTCGTTACATGCTTCAAACACTCGGAAAATCAGAAGTGTTTCTTTGTGAACGCTATGAGCTCGAAAGTAAGTTTCTTACTCCTACAAGAGCAAGTGGCTAACTTGATTCTCACCCAGGCCGCTGCCATTCGAATAGAAGATAATTTGATAATATCTGGCTGAATTGAAAAGGGAATCATCCAAGCCTAAATCTTCGGACCCTTCTCCCACTACTTCGTCTGATCCGGTATTTCAAAAGATGGCGAACGACTTACTTGCATTAAAGAAGTAGTTAGCCCAAGCTTCTCCCAGTTCCTCATACTGGGATATTCCACGGAGGAACTTCGTTTCCAACAATGTTCCTCAAAGGCCATGCTTACCCGCAACTGCTCTCGCGGTTGGTGCTTGAGGCTCCTCCGGTCAACGCTCTAGCCGAAATCGAAGAAGAGGAACAAGATTATGAAGAACCTTCATCTCAGGGTGAAGATGATCAAGACGTCGGTGAGCCGACTGGTGACTCTACTATCGGGTATATGGAATTTGATGAGGAAGAATCTGATGAAGAGGAGGGTACCCAAGGCTATGCAAGCGGACAATCATATGCTGTTTTTACCCGCTCACAAGGAAAAGAAGCAGAGGTCGCTGCCCATGTGCAGAAGGAGAAGGCCGTGTCAAACGCACCTCCAACCATTGCTAAAAGAGGTAATCCTCTTCCTACTCAACTCCCTATTAAGTCTTTTACAAGGAAATCTTTTCCCCCCATCTCTCCTCAAAATCAGCCTTCTTCTATTCCCATAAGGACCAGTAATCCTACCCTACCACCACGAAGTGAGGGACTCATTCCTTCACCAACGCAACCTTTGGCTGCATTTGATATCATAGATCATGCTAAAAAAACCAAGATCCAAATGTCTGAAGCCGAGTATCTTCAGTCAAATCCCGAACAACTTGTGAGATTGACCAAGTATATTCAAAGTCAAGCTGTCATAACTAATCAGGTTTCCCCAAAAGGAATCCTTGCCACTCCTCCTGCATCCCGCATAAATGTTGCCTCAACATCTGCATCAGGCAAGATAGAGCCTTTCTATCTCTCCCTCCTAATCAATGGCCACAAGCTAAGTAATTGCATAATTGATTCGGGAGCTTCTGATAACGTCATGCCGGTAAAAGTCACCCACGCTTTGGGCCTCACCCTTACCAAGCCTTTTGGCAGATGTTATTCCTTGGAAACTAAGTAGGTGTCGTTGATTGGTCAAATCAAAGACGCGCAGTTCACATTTGCGGCATTCCCAGAGAAAAGAGTAAAGATGACCGTCCTCGTTGCTGACATTCCAAAGAAATTTACAAAATTTTTTGGGGGAAGAAGTTTTTACAAAGAAGTTTGTGGGGAGATTCATATGGACTGGTCTAAAGCTAGAATCCCCGTCAAAGGTGTGATGCAGACTTTGGAGCCAGAATCACAAAAGAAGTACTTGGTTACTAACTCTGAAGACCCCAAAGCTCAAATCCTTTTTGAATCATCAAGAATAGGGAACTATTTCTTGTCTACCAAGTCTAACAAAATGGTTGTTCTTGTCCAAGAAGAAGATCTTAATAAGATCTGGACTTTGTAGTTCGATGGCAACTGCGCAACCAGTGGGTGTGGCACCGGAGTCGTGCTAATATCTCCCGAGGAAGAAATTATTCCTCTCTCTTTTAAGTTGCAATTTTTCAATACAAATAACACTGCTGAGTATGAATCTTTGTTACTCGGCATGCAGGCAGCAAGAGAGAGAGGGATCAAAAATCTGAAAGTGCAAGGTGATGCTGAGCTAGTCGTGAATCAAATTAAGAGGATATATCAAGTAAAGAATGAGAGGCTCAGGCACTACCATAATGCGGTGTGGGACAACATCGAGGAATTTGACACTTTTTCAATAGAATCCATTCTAAGAGCTCAAAATGACATGGCTGATTCATTGGCCGTTTCAGCATCCCTCATGCTCCCTCACCCAGGTTTGAAAACAAACAAATACACCATTGAGGTGGTTTTCCGCCCAAGCGTGCTAGACAATTCTCAGCATTGGCAAGTGTTCAACGATGACAATCAACTCATTTCCTTTCTAGAGAAGGTGGAAAATTTTAAGGAATTACACTTTGAAGGATCCACTTCCACTTGCCGTGAATCAGTCACCGATCAAGATGATGAATCCGAAGGGAATGACAACATATGTCAGCTCAAAGGAAATAAAATTCCAAAGGGCCTGGTTTCTCTAGAACGGTTGTTCAACAGGCATGACCATTTTGTAAAAATAAAAGGTGAGATGATCCTGACTCATCCCCAGAAACCGAACCGGTTAATTTAGGTTCGGTAGAACACCCACAGTTAGTGAACATTGGAAAATGTTGCACTCCTGAAGAGAAGTGGAAATTCATCAAGTTGCTGAAGAAATACATAGATGTATTGGCATGGTCCTATGCTGATCTAAAGTCTTTTAAGCCAAAGGACGTCCAACATGACATCCTGTTGAAAGAAGACGTCAAATCCTTTCACCAGAAGCAGAGGCATTATAGCCCTAAGATCTCAGGTACTATCCAGGATGAAATTCAGAAAATGCTAGATGCGAGAATCATTTTTCCTATCCATCACAAGATTGGGTAGAAAATATTGTGCCAAAGCAGCAAGAAGAACCGTGAAATACGCATATGCGTAGATTTTTGAAATCTGAATCAGGCTTCCTTGAAAGACAACTACCCACTTCCTATAATGGATCAAGTTCTGCAAGTAGTAACTGGATCAGAGATGCTGTCCATGCTTGATGGTTTTTCGGGCTACAATCAGATTGAAGTCTCACCTGAAGATCAATTTAAAACAACATTCACTACTCCCTAGGGTACATTTGCCTACAGTAGGATGCCTTTTGGCCTAACCAATGCTGGCGCCACTTTTCAGTGGGCCATGGACCTTGCATTCAAAGGTATGATGGGGAAGGTCATTATGGTTTATCTAGATGACTTAACTGTGTTCTCTAAACAATGAAGTGACCATTGTGATCACCTGGAGCAAGTATTGGCCAGATGCCGAGAGCATGGGATTTCCTAAAACCCCAAAAAGTCTGTTTTTGGAGTCACAAAAGGAAAGTTGCTAGGTCATGTTGTCAGCAAAGAAGGAACGAAGATAGATACCAACAGAGTTAAGGCTATTCAGAGCCTTACTCTGCCTACAAGCAAGACTGATGTTCATTCTTTCTTCGGAAAGGTGAACTTTCTCAGGCATTTTGTTCCCGACTTTGCTGAGAAGACTCGTCACATATTGGACATGATGAAGGGGTCACCAACTTTCCGATGGAGCGAGGAAGGGAAAATGTCGTTTGAAGAAATAAAAGCTTCCATTGCTCATGCACCAGTTCTGGTATGTCCCGATTTCTCCAAAGATTTTATCATGTATAGTTATGCATCTGAGCATACTGTGTCTGCCATCTTGATGCAAAATAATTCGGAGGATGTTGAATCTCCGATTGCGTTCATGAGCTCTCCCCTCAAGCCTCATGAAATAAAAATGTCTCAATTGGAAAAGCATGCCTTCGCCATTGTCAAAGCAGTCAAAAACTTCAGGTATTACATTTTAAATTCCCATACGGTGGTGCTGGTCCCTGACACGGCAGTCAAATCAATTCTAACTCAATAGGAGTTAGGAAGCTTGTGAGGAATTGGATTGCAAAAGTTCAGGAGTACGACCTGGATATAAAACCAACCAAGCTGGTAAGAGGCAAGGGCCTATGTCAGCTTATGGCTGAAAACAAAGATTCAGAAAGCCCTGAGGAAAATGATGATTGTACCAATGAAGCGCAAAGCCAACTGGAGAAAGCCCATTCTCTCCCTCTGGTCCTATTTGTCGCAACCAGTGATGAGTGGTATTCCGAGATTGCTTTCTTCCTCACCTACAATGCAATGTCCACTTTCACCTAACTACAAAGGAGAAATGCACTATAAAGCTCGAGCAGCCAAATAAATCATTTGGGATGACGGCTTACACCAAACGTGGGATAGATGGTGTCTTCTTGCGATGTGTCGACAAGCCACAAGCAGTGAAGTTACTTGAAAGTTTTCATAATTCATCCTGTGGAGGCCATTTTTCCTCTTCCGTGACAGAACACAAAATCATCCCAGCCAGGTACTATTGGCCGATGCTCTTCCAAGATGCAGCCACCTGGGTAGCAAAATGTGAACCTTGCCAGCAGTTTATTGGCAAGCCCAAGTTGGTTGCTTTTCCCCTCAGGCCGGTCATTGTTAACAAACCATTCAGGTAATGGGGAATTGATTTTATTGGTGCACTCAATCCCCAATCGAGTGCCGGACATAGTTATGTCCTAACAAAGAATAGACACTTCACCAAGTGGGTGGAAGCCATACCTGTCAAACATGCCACTTCTGAGGTTGTTTACAGTTTTATCAAAGAAAATATCATTATCAGGTTTGGCATTCCCAACAAGATTGTTGCTAATAATGCTTCTAACTTCTCCTCACGGGAAGTTATTAGTTTTTGCTATGAATATGGGATAACTTTAGCTCACGCCTCAGATTATTACCCTTAGCGTAATGGTCGTGGTGGAATCCAAGAATAAAACTTGGTGACCATCATACGAAAGCTGGTAGATGAGAATCAACGAATGTGACACAAGTCCTTATACGACGCTTTGTGGGCAGATCACATTACTCCCAAGAGGTCTCTCGGTATGTCACCTTTTCAAGTGTTATATGGCACTGATGCCGAGCTTCCCATTTCCGCTGAAATCCCTTCTCTGCGCTTGGCACGAGCTATTGAAGATGAAACTTTCCAAAATTCTCTAGAAAAGAGGATCATGTATCTGACAGAGCTCGAAGAAAAGAGAATAAGAGTGGTTGACAAGATCACTAAACATCAGAATCAAGTCAAAAGATTGTTCGATAAAAAAGCTAAGCGAAGAAATTTTCAGGTGGGAGACCTCGTCCTTCTGTGGGACAAGCAAAGAGAGCCAAAAGGCATGCACAGAAAGTTTGATTCCCTATAGAGAGGACCTTTCAAGATCAAGCAGCTCAATGGAGAGAATAGTTTCTATCTCTCATATCTGGATGGAACCAAACTCCCGCTTCCCTATAGTGGGCAACATCTGAAAATCTTCAGGAAGTAGAGCTTGCTCTCTTCTTTGTACAGTTTGCTTTAGTTGTGTGTTTGTTTTTGTCATGTGTTTGCTTTCTATTTGTTGTGTGTTCCCTTTTGTTTTCCCTCCGGTCACCCTTGTTTTTGACTCTGTTACCCAATGGATAGGCACATGAGATCTGGGATTCTCTACCCCGAGTTTGCTCAAGGATAGTCCCTAGAAAGAGCCAGCTGTTATCTCGTAAAATTGGCAAGGGCAATTTTACTGATAACCATACCAAAATTTTGTTCCGATCCCTCGTTAGGGATCCCTTGCATTCAAAACGTTGCAAAATCCCTTCCCGGGAAATCTAGTTTTTCGAACTTAGCCATTTTTTGGTCTTTTTGGGCGGGCGCATATAATCACTATGCAACATCACATGTTCATGCGCCCCCTTTTAATCCTTTGGCACATGTTTTCTTATGTCAACAGGCATTTTGGTGTGCCTCCCTTGTTGGGTCTTCCCTGCGTGCGCCAAGGTGCGTGCGCCTTCCTATCAATAGATCATTTGTTGCGCCTCTTTTTGGTGTGCCAAAGGCGCACATATTCCTCTGTCAACACCACTTTCGGTGTGCCATGGGCGCACATATCTTCGTGTTAACAAGCATTTTGGTGCGCCAAAGGGCGCATGTTTTCTCATGTCGATAGCTCCTTTGGTGCACCACTTGAAAAGGTTGGTGGCACATTTATTGCTAACTCACCTATAACTAGGCACGCTGTCATTGTCATCAACGCAAATCACGTGATTTTTCTCTGAGCCTGTTAGTGCACCTTCCCTGTCACTTTCGATCACGTAGTGGACCCATTTGCACATTCTTTGCTATTTATCAGGGTAAGTGGCCTTTTTTCTTTCATGCGTTTTGTTTTTGGGGTTTTTGAATGCTAGGTTGGTTCAGTTCAGATTAAAAAGAATGAAATCATGAGCTTGCCCCCCTGTTGTCTTTCCACATATTCCTCCCCCTCTTTCCAGATCTGCTAGTAGAGGGAGCTTTGTCCTAAAGTAATAGCTTGGAAACCTTGGTTTAAAGCCATTTCTATCACCCCAAGCAACCCTGCATCAAAAGAAGTTTGAAAGAATCAAACCCCTCAGAGAAAGATCAAACCTTAAAAAGGAAACTAAATTTTCCTTCTCCTTTGGCACATTGGCGCACCATGCAACACAATGAACAGTTGCGCCCTTGGCGCATCTGTCGTCCCTGTTACACAATGAGTAGCCACGCCAATGGCGCGCTTTCCTTGCCTGCTACATCATAATAAGCTGCGCCCTTTTGGCGCACTTCCCCCACTTGCTGCAAATGCTAACCATGCACCCACTTGGCGCATCAAACTTGAGTGCAACATCACAAATTCCTGTGCCCTTTGGCGCACCCAGCATCCATGTAGCAGTCTTTTCCTATGCGCCAAATGCAAAACTATAAATGGCGCAGGCGCGTCCCTCATCGCAACAACATTGTGTCATGCACCTTCCATACACAAAGTGCAGTTCCCCTACGGTGCATGAACATATGATGTTACACGCATTAAGCGTGTGCCCTTTGGCACATCCTGTACCCGTGTAACATGAAAGTAATCCGTGCCCTTTATAAAATAAATACACATGGCGCAGGCACACTTGTGCTTACAGAAACAAAGAATGCACCCTGCAGTGTCTATGCACCATGCACCCTTTGGCGCTGATTTAACCCTTGCAACATCCCTTTCCTGTGCGCCTTGCCTGTTTAGCTCTGTAACCTACAATATCCATGCGCCATACGCCCTGAGGCCTCAAAATTGCTAACTCTTTCTTCTGTCAACATTTCAATGGAAAATCAAATAGCTGACATGACTTTCTCCAATTGGGTTTCACTTCTTATTCTTGCAGATCAGCAGCTAAGTTCAGAAGAACATATGTCAACATCAAGCAAGAGACCTACCAAATCCAAAGGCAAGGCCAAGCTCACAGAAGAAGAAATGAAGTATAAGTATCAGAGGGTCAGAATTCCCGACTCCTAGGCCGAGTGTGACCTGGACATCAGAGACTCATAGTTGGGTCATATTGATATGGAGGAGTTCTGGGTCAGGACTCAAAAGGTCACAAGAAGTCCATGGGTGGACATGCTGATGGGCAGTGCCCTACACTTTGCTGGAGGAATCCCAATCAGCACTGTAAACAATGAATTTATGATGGTGGTTGCCTGTACTACAATAAAGACACAAGATGTGTCGTAAATGAGATGGGCAAGGTCAAAATTAACCTCACTGCCCACAAATTTGAGATAATACTCGGCATTCCTCATCACCGGCACTTTGTGGCCGTCAGCCGAGAAGATTGTATCAAAGCCTGGGACGACAATGAAGATCAGTGCATGCAGCTGATGAATGAAGTTTATCTGAAGAACAAAAAGGTGGTGACCCGTTGGCCACAAATCATTCACCGCAGTGATTTTTCAGAGGAGCTCAGTGACACCATCACGTTCCTGAGCAGGGTGTTTGGGCTTCCTGACACCCACTATTTCCACAAATGGATGCTTTGCAGTATTTAGAAACAATGAACAAAAATATGCCCGATCAATGCTTTGAGTGGGTAGAAATCATAAGCAGCACGATATCAGAGTAGCTGCAACAATTCCCCACAACGGGGAGGTTCTACATGAATTCCTATGTTGTTTACGCTGCAGCTTCTGAAAGGGACTACCCAGCTCTGATGCGGAGTGGGGTTTGGCCCCAAGTTAGAATCTATGAATACTATCCAGAGCTGAAGCTGGAGAATAGCATCCCTCAATTTACAAAGATCAATGATGCATTTTTCTATTTCATCATCTGCCTGTTGAGGCCGAATATGACTTACGGTCACACGACCAAGAGCATCGTGGCAGCCACTGAGAAATGGGGGGCCCTGTTCACCCAATTCCCCACATTCACTTATCTGAGGGTGGCTAACTTCTTGGGAGAGCCAACTAGACTACCAAGGTATGCTGGACCAAATTTGATTCTATTAGAGTCATTAAGACAGCTAGTCACCCACCATGAGAAATGCCTCAAGAGAAAGAAGGATGGAACTCCTTTCCCCCTCACAGTGGGTAGATATACATGTCTGACTCACCACAAGGTGAAAGACATGTTTGTAGAGCTGGAGCTGCTGAATCTGAAACATGAATTCCGAGCAAGGCCCACCTTTGACCCAAGAAATTGTCTGCCTAGGGCTAAGCTTGATTTGATCCACATCCCTCAGATTGAGGATATCTACATTGACCTATATCATGAGGTGGAGCTCAAGAGGAAGGACCATTCTTGTTTGGCCGTAGCAGAAATCATCCAGTACGGGGTAGCCATCATCCCCAAAGGCTACCAAACTACCAAGAGGAAGTGGATCAAGTGTATCTTGACATAGGTGGGGATGATTGGCCTTTTGCGGTAATTGATAGAACTAAAGCACCTCAGACAATTGAGGAAAGGGTCAAAGAAACTCTGCGCAGAACAGAGCATTGGTGCCGAATGAATGGACTCATCTACCTTGGGGTTGATTTCACAACCTCTCCATTGGGTAACGCACCTCCTCGATCAAAACAACAGCCTAAAGGCAAGGGTAAAGGTAAGGAGGGTGAATCCAGCACTACTCAAGAGGAAGCTCCTGCAAGTCCTCCTTCCGCTGCACCCGAACAAGTTGTAACTCTGGCTTCTCTAGAGAAAGAAGCGGAAGAAGATGTTCCAATAGGCCCATCCACTCAGGATGTCGCCACTGCTGCAACAAGCGAGGTCCCTTCTGTCCCTTCTTCTTCTCCTCCTTCCCCTCCTCGAGTGACTCAAGTGACCATTCCTTTGGTCATGTCCTCTCCCCCTTCTTCTACCATTCCTCCCGCTTCTTCGTCCATCTTCTCTTCTCTCGCGGACCTGTCCCCCTCCATTTCTTCTCTCATCTCTGAGCTCCCTTCCCTTCCTATGTCTTCCTCTTTTGCAGTATCTCTTCCTCCCGTGAACACTTCCTCGGCCTCCCTCTCGATGCCGCCTCCAAGTGTCTCCACATTTTTCCCTTCTACTACTGCAGCTGCCCCCTTCTCTGTTTCTGGTCCTTCTCCCATAAGTCCAGCCTGGATCTCCCAGCACTTAAGTCAGCAGAAAAGGAAATTTCCCATCGCACCGATGGACTTCTCTGTGATCCCATCAAAAGGGGAAAAGAAGCAGAAGCCCGTCACACGCTTCTCTCAGAGTGCTTTGGGAGAAAGGGTAATGGAGATCATATAGCCCAATCCTCTGAAGGATAAAAAGGATGTGTCTCTGATAGATTATACAGTGACCCAAGTCACAATGGGTACGTCTTCTGAAAGCCTTCAGGGAGAGGCCCTATCTGCAGTTGACACCCTCTGCAAGAAGCTTCAAGAAGCAAAAGAAGAGAAAAGGCTATTGAAAGAGAAAAATAAACATCTGCTCCAAGCCTTACAGAAGATGGGCAGTGCACCTCCCACAACTGCCACCGAGACTCCTGAGCCTCTGAGCCAGGATAAAATTAATGAATATGCAAAGATCGGCGAGCAGGGCATGGTAGTTTCAGCTTGGAGGAGCCAAATCCTCAAGGACAAGAAAGAGTGATTGCACAAGTTATCTCGATTTGTATCTAAACATCAACAAGGTGAATAAGGAACTCCAAGCGTTAGTTGGACCCATATCGAAGCTAGCTGACCATGCTAGGGCTGCAAAGATGAGACATTTCAACAAGTGTTCGATCGCTCAGTCAAAGATCTGGTCAAGTTCGGTGTTTTCAGCCATCCCAGGGCCCTCAATAAAGTCATTTCCACTCTAGATTACCGGATGGATCAACTAGAATTCGTCCTTAAAAGATCGATAAGGTAAAAGAAGAAGCCCGGACGCGATGGACCAAATGGAACAAATCGTTCTCAACATGTCTCCGTGGTTACTCCTTCTTTCACCTTAAGGAAGGTTGATGAAACCATCTAGATCTTCAAGGAGATCGTTTCACAAGGGTGGGCTAGAGGTCACTTTTGACACAGATTCTATCAATAACTTTCTGGCTTCGGGGATTTCATCGGGTTCCTAATAGAAGCAGAGAAAGAATATTCCAAACTCCCGAGAGAAGCTCATAGACGAGCGGGAGACTTGCGAAGGCAATCAACGAGTGACACAAGGATCCTTCCCAGATCAACTAGAGCCCATGATCAGCAAGTTCATGAAATATCGCGCCCAATTCCACATCTCGTCACCCGAGCGAGCAAGCAGAAAGCAGTTACCCGCTTTCGGGTGCAGGATGATGACGATGAATAATTTCTCTCTTCCTCTCTCTCTCTTCCGACTTTCTTTTTGTAAAATGTCTAAAGTATGTTGATACAAATGATGACATCATCCATGTTGCACCATGGGATGATGTCATCCATCAAGGGTCAAAAGTCAACATGACTTTGGGATATTTTGTAGATATTTTGTATATAGGTGGTTGGCTCCTTTTTCCTTCTTTTCTCTCCTTCTTTTATAAATACTCCAATACTTGTTGTATTGAAGTGGTGGATACCTTTTTCGATGAAAAATAGAAGTGAGGAGAAAAGACTTTCAGCTTTTTTAATAGAAAAGAATTATTAATACAATATTTAGACTTTGTCTTTGAATACATGTGTTATTTGCATTAGATCTTTCTTATGTCGATCTATGTGTTTATTCTCATTAAATCTGCTTCTTTTATTGTCATTTATTCATCAAGATTTCTTTTCTCATTTATGCAAGTAGGTTTGGCTTTGTTTACTACCAATCCCAAAACATAAACCCTCCGACCTTTCTGCTTTGGAATTCATTTCTTTTCTTTCTTCGATCTGATCTTTCTTCATCCTCTCTTTCATTCCTTTCTTTTTGCAGTCGGAAACACCCTACCGGGATGAGATCCCAAACCCCGAAGGTAGAATATTTTGAGACTTGCTCGATTCTGTTTGCCGGTAGAATAGCAAACCGCCACTTTCACTTCTTTGACTCAAAGAGGGGCTATTCCCGCACACTATTGGCTCGTTTATCCATAGATCTGCCCAAGTGATAGATTTTCATACCAACAACCCTCTAATGTTTTACTGAATATTTTAGCAACAACTCCATCCCAAGGAGCAGTTCTCAAATGGCCATGGCATAGGCCTTAATATGTGCATTTGGGTCTCCCTCTCCTTTGTATTCAGGTAGATCGGGAGAGGTCTTAGAAGCATGACGCTTTATATAGTGAAGTCTAAAGGTTCTTATAAATATTCTGAATAAGTCCCTATCGCATAGGTTTCGACCATTGATGGTGCTTGTTGAGTGGGGAGGTGGAATGGGTTGTTGATGTGGTGTAGCATATATATTTGTAGGGGCATAAGGAAATCCTTTTGGTTGAGTGAACATGCCAGAGAAGAGAACATATCTCCCTATGGTAATTTGGAATACATGTTTAAGTATGGAGGAGCATTATTTAGAAATGGATTATTTTGTACTAAACCAGGAGGTATCATATTTTCCATTGGAGTGGCAATAGAAAATGTGGTTCTAGTTGGCATTTATTATGAATACTGAGGAGGAATGCCCAACATTCCTATTCTTGTGAGGAGGTCTACTTGGCTAGGATGATGTGGACGATTGGAATTTCATGCCTGCATGAATTACAAATTTTGACTTGCCTGAGAAAGTTCCAACCCTCTAACCTTCTTGACTAAGGCTGGGATGACATCATTTGGTGAAGATATGGTATTTTTCCTAGTGGTGTTTGTTGTATACCTTGAGATTGTATAGGCATATGGTACCCTGCTATGAACTGATCGTTTCCGCCAAGTATCACCGAGGATTTTCCTATAGGTGGAGGAATGGGGGTTTTTTCTTGGAATGAGACCTCGGGTTGTATTTGTAGACCTCCTATAGGTGGGTACATACTTTGAGAGCATTGTTCACTCCTAGCATAACATGCTAAGTATTCATCATCTAAAAATAGATATGGATATGATTTTCTACTGATTTGTGATCTAAGCAACAACCGAGGAGATGAACTAGATTCTCCAAAGTGAGCGTTATGTTATTCGAGCCTCAAGGCTTTGGTTGTTACATTTGAGTGAGTTGATCTAACTCCTCTATTTGGAAAGAAGAACTATATCTAGTCCTTTGAGGTGGAGTTTGTGTTGAAAATTGGTTAGTTAAATAGCTATCACCCCATGCTTTGAGAGTGAGGGTGATGGTTGTCTATTCAATTGATCATAGTATGCTTCAAGACCTAGGAGAGTTCTGCCATATGCATTGAATCCCGACATATTCGGGGTATATGAATACCCGTAGAATAATGGGAAGAAGCAAAGATGGATAAAACTAAAAGAAGAGTGTGAAAGTGAAGAAATTGGTCCATCAATATCAGGTTCACAAATTTTGTTGGTGAAGCTGATGTGAAGGATAATGAGGTGGAAAAGGTGAAAAGTAAACTAATTGGAAGAACAAGTAGAAATAAGACTCTGAACTAGAAGGTAGGAAGTTTCACGTTGGGTTCACCAATTTTGTATGATGGAAAAGTGACATGCGAGCATGGGAAATTACAAGTGACTCTTCCTCACACCTGACCTCCCGAGGTTGTGCCGAGACAGCCGGTGGGGATGGAATACATGCGGGATGCAGATAAGCTAGTTAGCTAATCTTATGTTTTCAACACGCAATGGCGAGATCTACGAATATAAAGCAAAGAAGGCCCTCCTAACTCAACCAAAGTGTGATAGATTGTTCAAAGCAAGGTTAGCCGCTCAAAGGCTCCAATCAATATCGAGCTCTACCATTATCCGATCTATGGGTTATGGAATACATGGAAGATAACCTATGGGTGCTTCGTATATACCTCTCAACAAGGTCATGAAAATGGAATGGCTAAATATGTAGTGGATCTTTTGGTGTTTTATGGACAATTCTCTGGTCTAGTCCAGAAATCTTTAGCTTGATTAGCTGCTATGTTTAATAATGATAGTTGTGTGATAATGTCTAGTGGGAGTGGAGAGGATCGAAAACTAATGTTCACAAACCCATGTCAACGTTGGATTGATTTGTAGGCCCATTGGGTTGTGGGACCTTTGGATCACAACCGTAAGTTTGTGGTTGTTGTGGACCTCCTATGGTCATGTGAAGAATCAATCCCTTCTTCTGATCCCGAGTATCCAATAATCGTATGCCTTTTTGGCCTCTATGTTTAGAACTAAAAGTTGCACAATTTTCTCAGAGTACCTACCAGGTGTTCTGGCAACTTGGATACATAAGCTAGTGTCTATATTAATGAGGAGGTCTCCTAGTGTCTGGCTATGGAACTAGTGGATCACAACCGATTGTTTTTTTCCTTTCGTGTCCTTCTATAGTCATATAGATGTCTATTAAGGAAATCTATAATTTGGTTGATTTGATCAGAACGTGTGTGCTTTTTCATCTTCTATGTTTAATACTCTTAGCTCTACATTGACTTCTTGTAGGTCTTTTGTTGCTCGAAGACCCGAATTACTGAGATTTTTGTCTATGTCGCTTATTGCTGCAACAATATTGAGTTGAGGCATGATTGGCTTGAAAACGTATTCCCTGGGCTCTCTAGGTCCCGTGATTTTCATACAAGGTTAAAATAAACTTAACTAAAACGAAATGAATTAACTATATATCTACAACATATATATATATATTTTCCTCTATTTTTGTATTTTTTTAATAGAATTTTAAATGGAATTGAAAGAACAACTAATCTAATATATTCAGAAAATGACAACTAATCTAATAACAAAATTAAAACAAACAAGGTAGCCTGGTGTAGCTACTTGCCTGTGCAATTGTGAGTTTATCCTAAATAACTAGATAGCTGATTAACTTAATTGAAAGATTCTCAATCCTACCTCAGAAGTGAGGAATGAATCATAGTTTCTTAGAAACTATCAATCCCCACAGCTTCCCTAGTAATATCGAGAATGAAATTTAACTGAAATGAAATGTTTCACTACTCTATTTGATATATTTTAACTAGAACTTTGATAGATAAAACCTGGAATTTATAGAACAGTGGTGAATCTAGTAGTGTATGAATTTTTCCCCTCAAAATGATCTCCTCATTCCTTCATGTTCACATGAATCCAGAAGAGTGTGTATATGCTAGCATCAATAGAAATAGGTATTCAAACAATGGCAGTTTGGATATAGACCGAATAAAATGCGAGTAGGAGAGGGACAACACAAGAGACAGAGCTTGGCATATGTAATTCCTAGCGGGATTTATTACAGGAATACAATGCAAGAGTACCGAGAGATTCTAGAATCCACTTTCTGTGAAGAACACAACCTACAACTCTAATGGGTGCAATCTATAACTGACACTACTCTACTCTAAACTAAATTATATGAACAGCTATGAACAAGACTGAAGTAATAAGATTGAATGGCTTTTAAAAGAAAAGGAAAAACTAGCATGGATGTAAATATGAAAACAAAATGAACTCTAAGCAAGAATTGAGAGACTAAACAATGGAAAATGAGAAATTGAGAGGCAGTTTTGAGGGGCCATTTGCTTGAAAACAAGTTGGCTATTTATAGATTTCACATTCACCCAAAGGTGATTCCCATTAGAACTCTTTTACCATTAAACAATGGAGAAACACTATTCCAGGGGACATAAAACATTAATATGAGCCAAGGTGGTGGAGAAAAGCTGGTAAAAGTTGAAAATTTATGCAAGTCATGATCAAAAGAACATGCTGGAAAACACATGAAGGACCACCGCCCTGAGCATGGCAGTGGTTACAGGACCACCACCCTACCAGGGTGGCGGTTTCATCACTAAAGGGAAAAAAGCTAAGAAATGAAGGGCAGAGGAATAAAACAAAGCACAAGGAACATGAATAAAGCATTTGGGATGCTAACATATACTTCATGAGCTTTTCTAGATCCAAACACCTTGCGAGGTGACCTGTATCATCATTGGGGCATGTGTAACATCATTCTGGTGGTACAATACCCTTCAATTTTGGTTACATATAGTACCCCTTTGTTGCAGATTGTGGCGAGATGCTCACTAGTCGCAAGTAATAATAAGGGTGAAATACAAGGTTTAAATGAACTCAAGGAGTTCAGAGAATCTTCAGAATGACAAAAAAATGCTCGGAAGGAAAAAAGGTGCTCAGAGTGATGCTGCACACTTGAGCACATGATTAGAGAAATAAAATCAACAATAACGTTGTTAAAAATTACCGTTTTGAAACGTCCTATTTAGCTAATTTAGGAAATTTGGACAAAATGATAAAAAATGTTATTTTAAATGAAGATAATTTTAAGTAATTGTTAATGTGAATAAAATTAGAGTTAATTTAAATAAATCTAATTAATTTCGAAAAAAAATAATTAAGATCTAAATAAATCCTAATTAAATTTAAAAAAACTTTCCCTTTTTTTTTTAAAACAATTTTAAAAGGAATTAAATCTAACTATATTTTTTTAGAAGGTATTTAATTAAAAAGCTTGTTTTTGAGTAAATTAGAAGGAAGGTTGTTTTTAAAAACACGTACCATAGAATTTTTTAATAGCTTTTTGTTTGTTTTAAAAATAGAAGGGAATATTAAAAAAACAAAAGCTTTTGAGATTTTGTGTTTTAAAAAAACATTGATTTTAAAAAATACATTTTTCTCTAAAAATATTAAATGGAAACTTACCAAATAAAAAATCACTTACCAAAAATGCAAGCCGTGAAGGAAGATCCGATCCAAGTTGGGCGCGGATAGGGAGGAAGTGTAGAGCGGGAGTCCAAGCGGAGGGCACTCGGCCACGAAGGGCGAGAGGGTGGAGCGGTCGCGGTAGATAGAGGGAAACCATGGGACAACAGAGTGGGACAGGGGAGGTAGTGCGATCACGAAGAGTGGGACAGGGAGGACAAGGACAAGTGAACCACGAGGGTGTGAACCACGTTGTGTAGAGGTGGATCAAGTAAAATGCACAAACCAAAGCAAAAACACAAGCTAGGGAAAAAAATGCACATCCAGAGAAGAGGTGGACCGAGTAGAACAACTCGGTCAAAGCAAAAACGTGAGCCAAGGAAGAGAAGAGATGGGCGTCAAAGGGTTGAAGCTTAAGATGGCTCAGGGCAGAGCCAGAACAACATGCAAGGCAAAAAAGACCCAAAAAGAGCTCGTAGGCAAGGAACCCAAAGGAAACACCAAAACACAGAATTTTTACCTGAATCATTGCAAAAAAAACATAGAGAAACCAAAAATGGAGATAAAAATTCTAATTTTGAATAAATTTAAAAAAATAGAAAAATATTCTATTTTGGATTTAGTCATGATCGAGATAAAAATGGCGGAAAAACCCTTGATTGCTCAAAATACCCGCACATGCACAAAAAAGGCAAAAAAAATGACACAACTTTATGAGAAATCTTATTAGATACGTTAGTAAGGAAAAACCAAAAAATAGTGATAAAAAAACTTACATGCTAAGTAAAAGAATGAAACCATGAAAGAGTAATCGCAACTAAAAATAATGAGTACACATTTATCGATCTCAGCTCGATACCATGAAAAGAGTTTGCGAGAATCGAATCAGAAATGAGGCACCACAAAGTAGTTGCACTCCAATGAAATCATGATAGCTCTAGCATAATTGCAAGAAATAATCGATCAGTAATGGAAGAACTTGCTCAACAGAAACAAAGCTTGCACATAGAGGAAAGACAACGGAGTGTCTTGGCATGCTCATAAATGAATAGTAAAAGGGTACATATAGGGTGCTGAGTAACCCTAGTGCATGATAAACATGTAAACCCTAAACCTAAACCTAAACCTAACCCATGTGAGATGACTCTCCAATATGTGAGGAGGACACATAGGATAACTCACACCAATAGAAAGTTGAAATATTATGAATTAATTTTGATTAGTATTAAGATGTAAATAGGTTAAAATATTATTGAGAATAACTAAGATAACTTTATATTGTTAATGAAAGAAAATGGATTGTTGGATGGACTTTGTACTTATATTACCATACTTTTACGAGATAAAATAAAATGGGAAATAAGTATATATGATGACAGTGTAAAGGAACTTGTTTAATACTTTAGATCATTCTATTTGAGTTCTTATGCCTTTCCTAGGGTGATTCTTGTTTTGTTATCATTAAATCAAACAGATTATGTTCAATTATATCGTTATAAAACATATTGGAAGAAATATGTAAATCCATGTTACTTATGTTGAGCTAACTATGTATAAATTATTATTTACAGATGAAATGTTTTGAAAAGTAATACGAAAGGGTAAATAATCTGGATTACATCATATTTGATTGATATTGTATTGATTTATATGATGTAATAAATGTACTTGTATTTGATTAAAGGTGAAAGTATTACTTCACAAGTGAATAAGGCATTTATGGCATTTTATAATTTATTATTAATTACAATATCATTATGTACTTTACTAACGAGGTTTTAACATCCATTATATGAATATTTGTTATTTTTAAAAAAATGTACTTGTGTTTTATGGAAATGTTATAATGTAAAAATTACGGTAGATTATGAATGAAATATTGTAAGTACAATATGATGACTTGATTTTATTATGTTTTGATTATTGATGTATGTTAAGATGAGATAACATAACACATCAAATACAATTACAATACCAAACACTATAAAATTTATAGCTCTTATTTTTCATACGAAGACACATTTATATATGCATTTAATGATAAAATTGCATTGATTAATCATAATCTTAATGATTAATCATATGAACATTAAATAAAAACCTAGCGTTGTAATCTGCAATAAGATATAATCACAATAAATGATATCTCACTTCTATGTTATGATTTATAATCATTAAAAAATGACCCGTATCAATATAAGAGTTCCTTTCTTGAACATGAATATATATATATATATATATATATATATATATAATATATATTTGTTAACCATAGATTAACATGATGATAAATTATCGTTTGTATGAAACAACAAGATACACACTGCTTCCTTTTAATAGTAGCAACTTACACTTTTATAATTGAGTCATATCATCGTAAGATCATACCTGATGCCATTGTACTTCAGTGAGAAAATAGTTACGATGATATGGAACAAAGTACAAAGGTACATTATGAATACATGAAATAGTACAGATGTTCATATCTAACTTAGGCAAACTGAAAGGTAGAAGTGTCTATTAATGAGCATTAATAATGTTTAATTAATGTTATGAAATGGTTTAAGCCTTGTACTTGACTAAACCTAATTAATGATTGTAGATTGATATAGTTTGACGATCATATGATAAGAGGTGCATTCTTCCTTTAGTGACTTGACAAGATCACATGATAATTTTAACATGAATTTAATAACATAAAGAAACCTAGTTAACCTATCCATAGGATGAAATCATACCTTATTGGAAATGAATAAATTAAAATGGTTAACTATAAACTTAATACTAATACCACAAAAAGTGTAGAACTCTTTATTACACTTCTCAAATAGGAATTTATATATATATATATTAACTTCATGCTTCACCGATTTAAATACCTAGTATTTGAATCCATCCAACAACTCATGTCATAGACCATGTGCACCTACATGAGAGTATACATATCCTACTTGATCCCCCTCAAACATTCTTTATGAGTCAATTTAAAGTATTAAAAATCAAGTAATTTTTTTGTAAGTGAATACCTAGAACTCAATCATTGAATCCCATCGAAATTTGACATCTTACATCCATGGTGAATCTAGGACAATGTAATCATTAGCTAATAATGATGCTACAAATTCCAACAATAACTTTGCAAATGCACACAATAAGCCTAAAAAACAAGAAGGAAAGGTTGGTATTTGAACTTATAAATGAAATAAATAGGATAATTCCATCAAAATTTGACGATACCACCTTAGGAGATGGGGCTGAGAACTAGGTCAATGAAATGGAGAAGTAATTTTCTATAACGAACTTCTCAGAGCAAACAAAAGCTATATGGGGAGCTTATCAGCTTTCCCATGAAGAATCTTCCTAGTGGGAAAACTATAAAGTTGAACTTAATATTGATGAATCTAGCATCACCTGGGATCAATTTAAGGGTTACTTTAGGAAGTGTTGGTTTCCACAACTCTACTATGATAAAAAAATGTCTAAATTTCAGAAATTAGTTCAAGGAAAACTGATTATAACTAAGTATTGGGAGAATTTTACAAAACATCTCAAGTATGTACTGTAGTACCAAACAGATGAAAATTTCTGTATACATAAGTTTATGATGGGGTCAAATCAATTTATAGGTAGAGAGGTTAATGTACACAATCCATCAACTATGGAAGGGGTTGATAAAAAAGGCCATAAGGAAAGAACATAAATTAAAAGCAATTTTTGCACATATGGAAGAAAAATCTAAGAAAATTTCTAACTCTCCTTCACCCCTTACACCTAAAAAGGTGGTATGGAGTAATTTTGGGAACAAAATAATATTTGGGGATGATAATGGAAAGTAAAAACAACAAATAAACCCATTGCAAATAACATAAATAATGGGCGAGAAAAACATGGCCAGCAATAATTCCAAAAAAACAATTTTGAATGAAAAGCCATGTTAATTTGTAGTAAGGATCATTACACAAGTTAATTCCAAAGATAGGAGAACAATTTTGAGCATAGAAAAGGACCTATAAAATTGCAGATGTTATATTTTGTAGTAAGGATCATTACAATAAGTTAATTTCCTCAAAGGAAAAATGGATAACAATTTTGTTAATCTTTGGAGCCATAAACATAATTTGGCATGCTACTCCAAATGATAGCAAGATTTTGTTTAGGAACTTCAAGTGGAGTTGTCTAAATTTAAAAGATATAAAACCGAAGGTGAAAAACTTCAAGTTAGGCCTATTTTTAAAACCACATACTATGAAAACGAACCACTCTCAACGCCTAAAGGTATTTTGAAAATTGTAAGTCCTTGTGAAGATGGGAGGGCCTTTGGAATACTTGTAAAGATAACACCTGATGATTTTTGTATATTGGTGTTTGTGGAGAGAGTGCAAGGGCATGATCAAAGCATGTTTTGTTTGGTCTAATAAAGTAGAATCTAAGTTAAAAATACAAGTTGGTTTTATGAAAAATTCATGGATTTTCCATTACGGGAACAATTTTGTTCACATAGTCCATTTTGAGTTCCGATATATGCTTATTTATTCACGCAACCTTAGAATTGCCAGTTTTCCTCTACATAGGTAGACCTTTATGTTGCACCCCCATTAGGCTCATCCTGACATCATAATAGGTGTGAATTGGATATATGAACATAAGGAAATGTAGATTGTTACGTAGTGCCGGTCCCAGGCACATAATTTTTTTAGAGGCTGATGATGTGTAGAAAACAACGAGCAAAAAAAAGCATCAAAGTGTAAAAAGAGATATCTTAGTTTGATAAATATCATCCATTGAAACTCAAAAGGGATAAAAATAAAGGTCATGCATGTTTTTATTGTAAAAAGATTAGAAACAAAATAATAAGGTAGTAATTTTATGGAAAAATATCCATTTTGATCACAAGAATACAACAATGTGTTTCGTCTCGAACTACTTTGGTCTTCCACTCTGCTCCTCTCTCTTATTCAGAAATCCTTTTTGAGATTTTGAATTCACAATTGAAATCAAACTTATTTAGGAATAGAACCTATATCTAAAGCACCATACCACATGACTATAATAGATTTATTTGAACTAAAAAATGTATAGTTACATGCACATATTGTGATGGGATTGATAAGTGTAGTGATCTTAGTTTGATAAATATCATCCATGGGAGCACTAGTGATATTTTTTAAAAAATAAATAATGGAATACTTTTTAGACATGTATTTCCCGGAAGACTATGTAATTCAATAAACACTTGGAAACAACATATCAAGAATAGGTATTTATTCCTAGAATTGATTATTTGTTTGATCTCGGCTTAGGGAGCACTAGTGATGCATGGTGCATTGGTTTATTCCAAGATTGATCTACGATCTTATTCCTAGAATTGATTATTTGTTTGATCAGATGCATGGTGCATTGGTTTATTCCAAGATTGATCTACGATAAAAAGAATAAAATAAGATGATATACATAAAAAAACCCTTAGGACGAGATATGAGAACTATGAATTCACTATTTTACCCTTCGGTTTAACAAACACACCTGCAAATTTCATGAATTTAATGAATAATATTTTTCAAGAATACTTGGAAAAATTTGTGCTTGTATTCTTGGATGATATTCTTATTTATTAAAAAAGTGTGGAGGAGCACAACAAACATTTAAGGATTGTACTTGAAGTTTTAAGAAAGAGAAAACTGTATGGAAAGTTATCAAAATGTTCATTTTATGAAACTGAAGTGCAATACTTAGGACACATGATAAACAAGGATGGAATCTCTATTGATCCATCAAATATTGCAGCCATAATTGAGTGGCCAACACCTAAAAATGTTCATGAAGTTAGAAGCTTCATGGGGCTTACAAGATACTATAGAAAATTTGTAAAGGATTTTTCAAAGGTTACTGCCCAAATTACTTCATTGAAAAATAAGGATAATTTTTTTGGAATGATAAATGTGAGGAAACATTTAAAACATTAAAGGATCAACTAATAACAACACCTATTTTTTAGATCTAAATGGGAGATTTACAATATTAATCGATGACTAAATTTCACAATTCGCCTTACTTTGGACATCTCGGAGTGACCAAAATGTTTCTGTTGTTGTAAAATAATAATATTTTTGGAAAGGGATGAAGAAGGATATACTTGACTATGTGTCACATTGCTTAGAATGTCAATGTGTTAAGGATGAACATATGCACCCATCTGGTTTATTGTACCCTCATAGCATTCCACAATATAAGTGGCAAGTGATAAGCATGGATTTTGTTCAAGGGATTCCTATGTCTAAAAATAAACATGATGTTATTTTGGTTATAGTTAAAAAATTAACAAAATTAGCTCATTTTATTCCAGGAATCTGAAAGATGATTCACCTATTCTCGTAAAGAGATTTGTACATGAAATTTTTAGATTACACGGTGTACTTAAGCTAATCATATCTGATAGAGATCCAAGAATGAATTCATGATTTTGGAAAACTTTAAATGCATCCTTAGGAACAAAACTAAACTTTATCTCTGCATACCATCCAAAAACTAATGGGTAGACTGAAAGAGTCAATCAAACAATGGAATATATGCTTAGAATGTACTATCTGGATCAACAATACAAATGTGAAGAGTACCTTCCTTTGATCGAATTTTCATACAATAATATGTATCATTCCTATCTAAAAATGGAATATTTCAAAGCATTATATGGATGAAGATGTAGAACCCATGTTAGATGGGACAACATAATAGATAGAGAGGTAATATGACCTGAAATGCTTACAGAAATGGAACAATAAGTAAAATTAATCTGTGAACGATTAATAGAAGCTTCAGATAGGCAAAAAAGTTATGCATACCTGAAAAGGGTTGATAGAAAGTTTGAGCTTGGTGAAAAGTCTTTTTAAGGGTCAAGCCCAAAAAGATATCCATTTCCTTTGGAAAATCATCCAAGCTATCACCCCAATATGTAGGACCATTTGAGATAGTTGAAGTGATCATTCATGTAGCTTATCGATTAGCATTGCCTCCCATATTGGAGCAGATGCATGATGTTTTTCATATTTCCTTTCTTAAGAAGTATGTTTCAGATTTGTCACATGTGTTAAACTATAATTCTTTGTAGGTCCAAGACCCAAGAATAATAGTAGTTGAACCCATAAGGGTTATGGAAACTCACAAGTTTCACTTGTGTAACCGAGAAATAACTCAATTTAATGTCCAGTAGGACTATTTTAATGAAGAAAGTGCAACCTGGGAGGATCTAGAAGACATGAAAACTACTTTTCCACATCTGTTTTAGTAGAAATATTTTAGTTTTCTATAGTACTTAAGATATTTGATTTGAAAACTATTTTTAAATTTTGTTTTTTTCAAGAAAAACACCTTTATAAGTGTTGCTATAACCATTTAATGTTGTTATGAACTTCTAGAAACTTGAATTTTTGCAAGTTATGCTTACTATTTTAGAAATTGATGGTTGAATAAGTTATATTTATTACTTGTTTTCTTATACTTCTTTTGAGTAAAGTTAATCATCGGGATGATGATGCTTATAAGGGGGAGGTATGTAATACCCTATTATTTTGATAATTGTATATGGACATTGTGATTGGTTGGAAAATAGTATCATGTGATTGCATTCTAAGTTGATGTTCACTATTGGGTCGTTATTGCATGTTTTCTGAAATGACATCATTTACTTATTGATCTGGAAGACTTAACATTCTTAAATTGCATAATTTGTACTTATGCTTGTTAAGATCATAATGAACTTACTTATCTGATTTCTGAAATGGACTTAGTGGTTTCAGCTCTTGGATAGTGAAAATCAGGTCCTAGAGAAGTTGAGTAATAAGGTAAATGGGGGTAAGCTTCTCAATGTTTCTATATTACTACTACTGTTGATAATTTTGGATCGATACTAAGACTCAAGATAACACCCTGGATCAATTTCAATGATCTAGGTATTATCCTAAATCGATATCCTATTATGACTATAAGTAAGAAAGTTTACTCAACTACTTAATGGATGCGGGATAAATATTTTGTTTCAGGCCTTAATAACTTTAATCTAATCTAAGTTAATTAGAATTGTTTGGATTAGATAAGGCATACATTGGGTTAATAAGTCTAGTTCATTTAGATAAGCACTAAGACTTAAGTTGATGAATATGTGTGTGTGTGTGTGTGTGTGTGTGTGTGTGTGTGTGTGTGTGTGTGTATATATATTATATATATATATATATATATATATATATATATATACATATTCTTTGTGATTAATCTTATCCTAAACTAACCTATGCTATGGTGATGTTTAAAGTTGCAAAGAGCCTAATGTTACACTATGTACATTTGATTAGATAATGACAACCTAACCTAAGGTTGATGGATGAAAGTTGATTTAAATAAATTCCAAGCTATATTACAAACCTAAGATCTAACCTGGACCTAACTATGGTTGGATTTGAAAGGGGTCAGTTGCATGGTGAATCGAGCTAGGATTACACCCCATACTCATACTTGGGATATTAAATGGTTTTTGTTTTAATGGCCACTACCATTTGCTAGCATGGAATGTGGGTCAAACTTGGAAAAGCATGTTAAATCTTTGATAAAAGTTTAGTTAAAGTTTTGTTAGTTGTTGGTTTGATCTCTAAATTGAATTAGTAATGTGGTCAATTGGTAGGAATTGTGGAAGTAACTGACAGTCCTTTTGTTTCATTAATGACATCAAATAGATCAAAACAACCTTGGAAAAGGCAACGATGGTTTTGAAGGAAAATAGGGGAATTGGTTTTCATTTGTTTTTTTACCATTCAATATCTTGGGATCTCCATGTTGTTTGAATTTTTTTAATGCATTATCTATTTTTGGTTATGTATTGAATCTCTGTTGCATGGAGGATAAATTTGAGGGACTCTTAATGGATTAGGCATTTAAAAGAAGAAAGTGGAGAATGGAAGGGTTGGAAGGTTTTTGTGGAAACTATTTTGGTCTTTCTATGGAATCGATTGGTGTTCGAGCTTGGAGAAGAACTCACAATCTTGGAGAGAAGATATTAGGAGCTCTACCAGGTATGATAGGCTCTAACTCTTTAAAATATTTCTCTCCAAATAATGCTTTCATGAGAATAAATATTCTCTTAAACTGAAATCATTTTAAAAATTTGGGTTTTGTTTGTATGAATCAAATATTTTACATCTTTTGTGTTTCCTTCATTTTTCAAATTGGGTTGTATAAACAAATCTAAAATAAATGGCATAAAGTTGTTGGTTATGGGTTATCATTTAATGAACCTATCTATTATGAGATTAAGTTATCAAATTGATTTACTTTATATTGACTCTATATTTATGTTGTTGTTTCATAAGTTTTGTTGGTTTCTTATAATTGAATAAGGCACCATTAATGGGTAATTGTTTAGGACACCTTCCAAACATGTATACCTTAGAAGGTTTATCTGTGTATTATTTTTCTTCTGTTATATGCAATTTGTATGAATTTTTGTAAAGAATAAATAACACAGTGTGTTATCTCTCGCATTGTTAGATCTTAACTTCTTTAACTTTAGTTAAAGCCTTTGGTTGACGGATCATGGTTCATTTTGTTGTGTTGTATTTTGGATTCATCTATAGACCTAATTAAAATATGGTTGTAGGTTATAATATTTTAACCACCTATTGAAACGATTCAATTTAACTGAAAAGGACGTATGGACGACCTGAGATCCTTCTTAATGTAACTCCATGTAATTATTTTTGTGGCCTTCAAGCTAAGAAGATACATGTATGTATCTAAGCCATAGGCTCATACTATTTAATAAGGGATATTGATTTAGTATAAGTCGATACTAAGAGCTCACTTAGAGTCTTAATCGTTGATTGTTAATTGATCATTGTTTGAATGGTTATCCAACTCTGTACCTAATGATGCAAGGTATATGGAGTCTTACCATTTTATAGAAGAAAGTTACTAGCTTGTAGTAATGTAGCTAAGTGATGTCACCTATGGCTTAGTGAACCCTTAGGTGATATTAAGTGAGGTGCCTAATCAACCATATGGATCCTGTTGTTATATTTGAGTAAGATGTGAGTTATAAATTATGATAGATATTGAATAAGTTTTTCGTATGTATAACTTATAAGGAATGGAGATGAATATATTGTGAGATAAGCTTGTACTTGAACATTGAATAAGTATGGTTATGATGAAATATAAGTAGTTATATAAATAATTTAAGATCATGTGTATTTTACTGAATTGTCTCGTAAATTACACACACGCACACACACACGCACACATTTATACATGCTTATATGGTCGTGATGTATAACTATTATTTGCATAGTTGGGATTGATTGTTAATCAAGTTTTTATTTTTTAGTTTACCTGAATATATCTTAATTTATTTCTTCTAAGGCTCTTAATTTTTTGAAGTACTTAGTTATCTTGTAGTCATTATGTTGATAATGGAATGATGTCTATGTTGAATGTTCAAAAGAGTTGTGTATTCCTTTTTGAACCTTAGAATAATTTTCAGTTAAAAGAAGCATTCCTTTCTATGAAATTATTAGATAGAGCATGTTGGTTTAGAGATTTAGATCTTATTATGCTAGTTCTTATGAACTGAAAGATGCTAATAATCTTGTAGATGGACTTTGTGAAAGGTTAAAGAAGGATGGATTTTAGAAGTTTTCACTTTTTTATTGATTAAAGAAAAATGATTTCATATAACTGATTATAATTCTCATTACTTGATGGACCTATGTTTCGAAGTAGGAAAGAATATTGGTCCATTTAATGTATCTATTATAGAAAATAAGTTTTTGATTTAACCGGTTTGAAGAGGATTTTGTTATTGGTTTCTGGAATTGAATAAAGATAGTTCCTTATTAAAATCATGGTCTTATGTATTGCTTAAAGTGAATGATTGAAAAGTTTCTAACGTATTCATTATATCATTTGGAAATGAAAGGGAAATTTGCATTAGTTCAAAAATTATATGAGATATGGAGTCTAAACGATGAAATATAATGAAGTTGTTATATGACTGAATATCGATTATGAATTGAGTGTAGTATTTTTATTATCTAGGTACATTATGAATGAAGTAGAGATATGAATAATATGTTGTAATTAACTTATGAAAATATAATTTATACTTAGATAATATATAAGCAACACAATGTGTTTGATTTTATTATATAGATAAATGTTTGGATATGTAAAAAAAAAGTTAACCATTTATGGAATATTTTGTGATTAAATACATAATACGGTGATTAATTTAGATATAACTACATTGTAAATTAAGGATAATTAATTGATGATTTATATATATTTTTACTATGAATTGGAATTAAGATATATGCAGAATGATTCGATTAACTATGTTTACTCCTTAAGTATGAAAACATAAAAAACATGATAGTTGTGTAGAATCACACATGTTCCTAAGGGAAAAAAAGTGTATAAACAATTAAGTATTATTTTTTCCATACAATAAAACAACTAACAAGAAGAACACTGCACCTACTTGTTCATACCTAATTAATGAAAATTGTATGTTTTCATGATCAAGCATAACACAATTAAATCTACCACTTACCTTAATGTATTAGTGTTTAAGGGTTAATTTAGGAAGTGTTGGTTTCCAAAACTATACTATGATAAAAAAAGTTAGAATTTTAGACATTAGTTCAAGAAAATTGATTGTAACTGAGTATTGGGAGAAGTTTACTAAACTTCTCAAGTATGTACCACAGTACCAAATAGATGAAAATTTTTATATACTTAAGTTTATAATGAGGTTGAATCTATTTATAGGTGGAGAGTTTGATGTACATGTTCCATCAAATATGGAAGGGGTTGTTGAAAAGGTGATAAGGAAAGAACAAAAATTGAAAGCAACTTCTCGCACATGAGGAAGAAAAATGTAAGAAAATGTCAAACTCTCCTTCACCCCTTGTAACCAAAAAAGTGGGATGGAAGAAGTTTGGGAACAAAATAATATTTGGGAGTGATAATGGAAAGAAAACAACAACAAATAAACATGCTACAAATAACATAAATAATGGGTAAAAACAACAATGGACAAAACAATAATTCCAAACACGAAACAAGTTTGAACCTAGAAAAGAACCTCCTGGGGACTGTTATATTTTTGGTAAGGATCATTATGCAAGTTACTTTCCTCAGAGGAAAAATGACAGCAATCAATGACACAAAATACATGTTGCGGTAGAGCTGATAAATAAGTTGAAAAGAAAGCTACGCCTATAGAAGTGTTAGGTAAGTTTTTGCAATACATGTAACTATAATTTTTGATACTGGTGCTACAGAATGTTTAGTTTCTAGTAAATTATCTTCTAAGTTAAAAATAAAATATGGTTTTATGAAAAATTCATGGAATTTCCACTACAGGAACAATGTTGTTCACACAGTTGATAGATGTTTATTTAGTGCAGCCTTAGAATTGCCAAGTTTTACTACAGAGGTAGACCTTTATGTTACACCTTTATGATCATATGACATCATAATAGGTGTGAATTGGCTAGTTGAACATAAGGAAAATGTAGATTGTTATGGAAAACACATAAAATGTTTAGATAATCTATAGAAAATAGAAGACATTCAAGGTGTAAAAAGAGATATTTCAATTAGAGAAATATCAACCATGCAACTCAAAAAGGCTAAAAAAAAGGTTGCATGTTTTTTTTGTAAAAATATCAGAATCAACAAAAGAAGGTAGTGATTTTATGGAAAAATATCCGCTATTACAATAATACGATGATGTGTTTCGAGAAGAACTATATTGTCTTCTACCTAAACAAGAGTTTTACTCCACAATTGAATTCAAACTTGGAATAAAACCTATCTCTAAAGAACCATACCATATGACTACAATAGATTTAGTTGAACTTAAGGTACAATTGTATGAAATATCGTTTAAGGGATTGATAAGACCGAGTGTCTCACCTTGGGGAGCACTAGTGATATTTGTCAAAAAGAAATATGGAACACTTAGACGTGTATTGACTATAGAATGTTAAACAAAGAAAAAATCAAGAATAGGTACCCTCTTCCTAGAACGATGATTGTTCGATCGGATGCATGGTGCATTAGTTTATTCCAAGATCGATCTATGATCTGGGTACCATCAGCTGATAATGAAATAAGAAGATATACATAAAACAACCTTTAGGATGAGATATGGGCACTATGAATTCTCTATTTTACCCTTCGGTTTAACAAATGCACCTACAAATTTTATGAATTTGATGAATAATATTTTTCAAGAATACTTGGAAAAATTTGTGCTTGTATTCTTGGACAATATTCTTATCTATTCAAAAAGTGTGGAGGAGCACAATGAACATTTAAGGATTGTACTTGAAGTTTTAAGAAAGAGAAAATTGTATGGAAAGTTGTCAAAATGTTCATTTTATGAAAAAGAAGTACAATACTTAGGACATGTGATAAACAAGGATGGAATCTATATTGATCCATCAAATATTTTATCCATAATTGAGTGTCCAACACCTAAAAATGTTCATGATTTAGAAGCATCATGGGCGTGAAGGATATTATAGAAAATTTGTAAAGGATTTTTCAAAGGTTGTTGCCCCTATTACTTCATTGCAAAAGAAGGATAAAAATTTTGTTTGGAATGATAAATGTGAGGAAAAATTTAAAAAATTAAAGGAATAGGTAAAAAACCACCTATTTTTGTTTTTCTAGATCTAAATGGAAGATTTACAGAGTAGTAATAGACACTTCTAGAGATGGATCGGGGGCATGTTAATGTAAAATGATCATGTGATAGCATATGAAAGTAGAAATCTCAAGTTACATGAGATGAACTATGTTCCCCATGACTTAGAGCTTGCTTCCATAGTACATGCACTACAAGTTTAGAGACATTATCTCTTAGTGAAGCCCTTTGATTTGAAAACAGACCACCTTGGGCTGAAATACATCTTTACACAACTTAATCTGAATGCAAGGTAGCAAATATGGTTAGAGTTTTTGTCTCAATATGATTTTTATATCAAGTATATTAAGTGTAAATATAATAGAGTGACATATGCGCTAAGTCAGAAGAAACACATTTCCACAAATACAACCTTGAGAACTCATTTCTAAGATGAGGTAAAGTGTAATGTCTTTGGCATGACAATTATTATGATGACTTCCACTTCTTACATTGCAAACTTTGACATGTGATTTGTAGTAGGAAGGTGTATTATTTTGACATTTGAAAATCATGTTTGCAATGGATAAGTTATTACTTGTCGAAGTTCATACTTGTTGTAATTCTATTTACTGGGAAATGAAACCATTCTACTATGTGAATTGTAAGTTGTAAATCTGTACTGTTGTTTTCATACTTACCATATGATAACAACACACCTTGAATCAATTCCATTGATCCAAGGTATGCTTTAGTTCTTCTTTATTATCATCTTGATAACTGACATTCTGAAATGGAAAGGTAATGAGGAACTGAGTTGTGTTTTGTTATAAATTTTAAGGACCCAACTTTAGGTGTTCTTACTAGGCATCATGTTGCAAATGGTGAGTTTGGACCTCCTTTATAAATGTTTCATAATGTTGAACAACGTGAGGAGATAAAGGATCTGTTACTGGGCTATTAAGGAAAATACCTTAGCCTTGGTCGGAATGGTTGATGTTATTTAGATCTGACCTAAATTGTGATGTTTTATCCTAATTGGATTTTAACCTACTGTAATAAGACCGACCTAGGACCTATTCCTAAATTACTAAGGTTTATGCCTTAACCTAGGATGTAATATCCTATTCTATATGGATTCTAATCTAAGGGTTATAACCTAACCTAAGATAGTATGCTTTATGGTTATGAGTCTCGAACTAACCTAAGGAAATTTTTAATGACCTAAGAACTAAAGGGAAACCTAGCTAATGCTAATGTAATCTAAACTATTACTAAGAAAAGAAAGGGGACCTAAGGGTTATGTGGAAAGTGGGAAGTTGGTGGCGATGGTTTCTAAGGTATTTATGAGGATTAATTTCTGTCCTTACATCTTGAGCCTGCCAAGTTTGGCAGAGACATGGAGAGATAGTGGGATGCCTAGCTGGCATCATTGCTAAGTTTAAAATACATGCAAATTTTGAAATGGAACCTCACCAAATTTGAATTGGTGGTGGCGTGAGGAAAGAGGAGGGAAAGTGGCATTTAATGCATTCAATGGCCTCAGGCTTAGTGGAAGAAACCGCCTAGGAGTTTAGGCAGGTGGAAATTGGGGGAAGTTGTTTGGTCATTTGTTCGTTTTGGTTTTTGCTTTGCATGAGGGTTCTAGTTCTTCAAACCAGAAATTTCATTATTGATCCTTTGTGATCTTTGGAATTTTTGAGCTATTTATGGACCTGTAGAAGTATAAGGGAAGCAGGAATATTAGTTGTTGACATTGTTTTGGAAAGAAGATATTTCTGGGAGGCTCGGCTGGAAATATTCTGCAAATCAAAAGGAAACTCTATCAGGCATGATAGGCTCTTCTTATTAAATAGTTCTACTTTTTACTAAACATCTTCATTAAAAAAACTCTGCTCTTGGAAACAAATGGGTTTTTGTTGTGATGTTATTTTGTGTCCATGCTTGAATAAGTTCATTATATTTTTGATGAGATTCATTGTTTGACAAAATTGAATGTGGGTTGGTTCCTTGTTGAAAATATGGGTAAATCATGCTTTAACCTTTATTAGATCTAGAATGTTGTCAACTATGTGAACTCCTGTTGTCTGTGCAAAATGGATTAAGGGAAAGACATTGTTTGATAAAGATTTGATATGGGTTTGTTTTTCCTCTGTAGGAAGAAGGTATGAAATGCATTGTCCTCTGTTGAAACTTGAGTTGCTTTGAATCTTGATTATTTTGGTTGGGCTATGCTGTAATAGATATTTGGATTCAATGTTTTTGTGAATTCAAACTTGTTTGAAAAAAATAGTGATATGTTTACTCCTTCTGAGTTTAATACGTTTTGAATCTGTGAACTTTGTGGGATTGTTAAGAAAGGATTTCATTTGGATTTGTTCTTCCTTGCTCGAAATATGGTAAAATATGATTTAACTTCTTTTAGAACTATGTGAGGATATTGTTGTTTCTCTCACCTACATGTTATGAAATGGTTTGTGAATAACCTTTTGATTGACATCTATTAATGTTGTTGTAAGAATGGATTATTTTAGTGGAACTTTGGATTAGTTCAGTTTTGGTTATTTGAAGGAAATGAGTTGGAATGTTTCGATTTTACTCTTCTCCTTTTAGTTTGATTTTGAACACCAACTTGGGGTTAAGTCACTTTGATTTTCCTTCATTTTGTTCAAATCTGGGTTGGAGTTCTATCCTTCTTACCTATTGACTATTTTTGTGATTCTTGTAAAGAGGGTACATGGTTGGCTTGGTTGTAATCTTGTATTCATTTCCCTTGGGTGCATAGGAATACATTATAGGCCTCTCTATATCTATTTGGTAATTAAAAGAAACATCTAGATAGATGTTATCTTCATTGAATTGAAAGTAACAAATTAGTTAGTGAGCTTGTTGCTTGAAAACTTGTATTAGTTTTTGGTACAACAGTGGTTGTTCTCTTTATTGGATGAGAAGCCTTCTCTTTTGGGCTCTGCCTTACTGGTTTCAATTGTGTATCTTATATCGATTCAATTTTGACTATGATGTTGTGTTACAATGGTTGTTAAAATCAGATGTTGCTTGAAAGAATTAGTTCAGCCCTTTTTGATTTCGACTATGTTCCTCCTTTCTCTCTTTTCTAAGTTAAGGTACTCATTGTTGTTTATCTTTTAAACCTGAAGGAAGTTATATTTTGTTCTCTCTCTACTTTTATTCTCTTCTATTATTCCTCCTTGCATGAAATCAACCTGTTCGGTTGTGTTAGTTAAAGGATATTGCAGAGTAGATAGTTAGAGGAAATATCTTCTTTTCCTTTTTCTCCTTAACAAATACTTGCTAGGGAGGTAAGGATGTTGATGTGTGACTACCTTCAGGTGTATGTAATGGAAATTATGCTTTACAAAACTTGTTGATGATAAACATGAGACTTAGGCTAGAGTTGGCTTAAATTTGAATGATATATATTAATCGGGAAACTATTAATTTTGGATGTTGTTGGTTCTTCCTAAATCTTTTCGTAGAGAATGAATGTGCTTGGTTCTGGTTATTGTTGATAAAGTACATTAATGTTGAACATAGGAGATCATTGCTTCTCAAAAGTGTCCTATTATTAGTAGATCATTAAATTTATTACCTCTCTTGATTAGGATTGAATGAATCAGGAAATGAACTATAGATAACTATAGTAAGAATGAGGTAAGTAATTTAGATTAAATATTACTTATCTAATGTATACTTATGGTAAAATCATTGATTGAAGAGTGCTGATTTGATCATGATATTTACTTAATGAAATGTGGTTGTGCACTTTGTTCTTCTTTTTATGATCCTTATTCTTTATGAAGTATCTAGCTAAATTGCTTTACTATTTCATAAAAGTAGAGTTCTTTTTATGAGACAGTTAGTTGAAAGCACATCATTTTAATGTTTAGTGCTTATCATGCTCAGTTCGACAAACTAACCCATGCTAGCAATTTTTGCAGATGGATTTCGTAAGTGATAAAAGAAGACAAGTTCTTTTATGATGCTTCTTATGTTTACCTAAAAGTTGGATCTTTTATGAGGAATTATGATTCTCACTGAAATGTAATTAGCAAGGGAAAAGTTGTAATTCTTACTTAATTTTATTAATGCTGATTGGCATGAAAGATGTTTGAAATGTTTAGACTTGTAAAATGTGTATTTACTTTACAGAGATGAAAAAAGGATTGAGTGATATTTGTACTTGATGTGTCATTCTCTTTGGACATACTATAAAGGGAATTTGTAAACTTATCCCTATTCTCTCATAAACATATCTATTTTGAATCATTCTAGTTGGACTCAAATGAAATAGATAAAAAGGGAATTGATACTCTATTCTTTTATTAAATGTAACTTTTAAGTTGGCTTGCATAGATGAACATTCAACTAGTTCATTATGGTATATTAGTTGACATTAATAGAAGAGTAATTTACTTACGATTTCTAGTATAAAGTAAATGGTTGCAATGAACCCTAACTAATTTAAGTCAAAGGAAAGACAAACAACCTATAGGGATAAGCATGTCATTAAGACCTCTTTTGAGAATCATACTTAAATGAGATTCGAAGGAAGAAGGTATACTCATTGTTAAATCAAAAATCAGAATAAGATAAATGAAAATTAATAAATACAGATATAATAAATAGACTTCATTATAATGAAGTCTATTATTAAGGAATCTGAATCTAAATTCAATCATGCTTAAACTTGGTTAAGCTAAGTAAGATAATCTTACTGTTGGTATGTTGATTTTATTTATAAGTCTGAATCTTAAAATAAGATACCAAGGATGAAACACAAACCTTCGGGAAGAGGGATTGGTTACAGATTTATCTACATGTCAATTGTAAATCATTTATGGCTAGAAATCGTAAGGATCAAAGAAATTAAGAATCAGCAGGGTTAATAAATTTAAATCTTAATTAAGAAGATCAGTAAGTGTTAAAGTATGTGCCTCTAGATGGAGGGATTCTATAGGATGTTGCTAATTGCCATCTATAATACTATTTCATCATGAATACTAGGATCTTCATGAGGATATAGTGTTACAGCTAACACGTCGTAACACCCTTCCGAATTGGACCATCTAGATCTACATAAACTTGGACTTGACCTTAGTTTTACTCTAGGTTAGTTTAGGGGCATGATTTTGTATAGGGGTAACTCACGATGACTAAAGGTAACTAGACACATGTAATCGACCTATGTTGATTGAGTATGTCTATGTACCCTTAGTCACTATGAGTGATTCTCTATACCAACCCATGTTGCTAACTTAGGTTAAGGTTAAACCTTAGACAAGTGGACTGACATGAGTCAATAAAGACCATTCTAGATAAAAATGAAGTGGGGTGAAGGACATATTCCATTTGATGAGTATGTCATCTAGGAATATGAACATGCACAACATGTGAAAATATTTGGCCAAAGTATCACAAGTTATTGGTTGTGTTGTCCTAAGTCACCTAGTTTAAGAAGCAAGATTTTAGATGAATATTGGTAACAAATATTTAGATAGGCCTCTTAAATGGAACACTTCAATACCCAAAAAGGGGGTAATAGAACCAAGTATACTTATTATATGATAAATTGAGTTAATAAGAGAGATTGGTAAGAAAATGAGTCATGAAATGAGAGATCGGCAGTTCACCGAGTCATTATAGCTACATATGGTTATCTGTTATGAGATTTATTGGCATGGAATGTGTGTTCTAAATTATGATTATTTGGAATAGAGAACATTATTTAAAAACTTGAAACATGTGTTCTAAATCATGATTATTTAGAGCAGAGAATGCTATTCAAAAAAAAAAAAATTGTTTGTTTCTAAAGCTTTAAAATGGGAATGTTACATCTTGGTATCGGAGTGAAGGTTACGACTCGTAGACCTATTGTGTCAATAATATGATAAAACTTAAATTTTCTTGTTACTAGAAAATGGTTAGAACAAGAGGAAATGCTGCAAACAATCCACCACCTGGTGGAGAAGCAACTACTTCCCAAAAACTCGACGAGATCCTCACTGCCCTAATGGACACAAGATATTGTTTGGCTGTACTTGGACAACAAATTATTGGAAATGAGGAGGAGGAAGAAGATGTTGATAATGAAAATAACCACCTCATATGGAAAACACCAATGGGGGAAATTTGAGTGTTGATAATAGTAATGCAAACATATCTAATCCGCCTGAGAATAAAAAGGAAAGATTAGCAATGGAACTCACCAATGATATAAAAAGAATAAGTCCTCCCAAGTTTGATGGAACTACACTTAGGGATGGGGATGAGAAATGGCTCAGTGAAATGGAGAAGTACTTTCTAATAAGAAACTTCTCGGAGGAAACGAAAGCAATTTGGGGAGCTTATCAACTTTCCCATGAGGCATCTTCATGGTGGGACAACCGTAAGGATGAGTTGAACATTGTCGAAATAGACATAACTTGGGATCAATTTAAAAGTTACTTTAGGAAATGATGGCTGCCTCAACTTTATTATGATCAGAAAATGACTAAATTTCAAAACTTATCTCAGGGAAAGTTCACTGTAACATAGTACTAGGAAAGGTTTACTAAAATCCTTAAGTACGTGCCTCAATATCAAACTAACGAGAAGTTCAGGATATGAAAATTTATCATGGGATTAAATCCCATTATAGGTGGTGAGGTGGACATTCACAGCCCAACCACTATGGAAGGGGTTGTCAAAAAATCCATAAAGCAAGAATAGAAATTGAGAGCAATCTCTTGCTCATAGGGAGGAAATCAGAAAGAAAGTTCCAAACTCTTCTTCGTCTCTTGCACCCAAAAAGGGACCATGGAAGAGGTTTGGTATGAAAAGAAAATTTACCACTGATAATAATAAGAAAACAACAAAAAAAAACCTATTGCTAGTATGCGAATAGCTTTGTAAAGAACAATAATAATGGACAGAAGTCCTACATGAGCCAGAATGATAACTTCAAGGCTAGAAATAAATTTGAGCCTAGGAAGGGGCTAGTAGGAGGCTATTTTAATTATAAAAAGGACCATTATGCGAGCCACTATCCTTTGAAAAAGGATGATCGTAACCAGCAACACAGGATACACGCTGCAGTAGCTGACAAACAAGCTAAAAAGCAAGTCACACCCATAGAAGTTCCAGGTAAATTATTTGGCATACTTGTGACTATACTTTTTGATATTGGAGCTATTGAATGTTTTATTTCTACTAAGTTAGCTTCAAATTATAAAGAAAAGTTGAAAGAATGGATAAGTCATGGGCTTTACATTATGGAAATAATGTTGTTCATATAGTTAGTATGTGTCTTTTTGGAGCAATCCTTGACTTACCTAGTTTTTCCACGGAAGTTGACCTTTATGTTGTTCCTTTGGGGTCTTATGATGTAATCATATGTGTTAATTGTTAGCTGAGCATAAGGAAAAGGTTGAATGTTATGAAAAATAGATTAGTTGTTTTGATGACCTATAGAAAACAACAGTCATTCAAGGTGTAAAATGTGATATTTCAGTTAGGAAACTGATAGCTATGCAACTTAAAAAGGCCAAAAATAGAGGTTGTACCTTGTATGTAGTAAAAATGTTAGAAACTACTAAAGAAGGTAATAACTTCATGGAAATATATCCATTGTTAAGAAATTTCAGTGATGTGTTTTCGGAAGAGTTACTAGGTCTTCCACCCAAATGAGAGTTTGAATTCACGATTGAGATCAAACTAGGAACCGAGCCTATTTCCAAGGCACCTTATAGAATTACAACACATCAGTAACACAATATTACAAACATCTGGGTATGACACAATTTTAACACAATATTCCACATTATGGAAATAATAAAACCCAAGGAGATAAGAGTTCACAAAAACACAAAGAATAATTGCATATAACTTTAAGATTCAATGCCATAACTCTTGAAAAAAAATTCATGCCCAAATCTCGTTTTTGAAACAAAAATAAAAACCCAATAACATTACCATATATTCAAGCTAACGAAAAACTAGATAACCTAGCATAAATTCAATCATGTAAATATGAAATGGAGTAAATGGTTAGGAGAGCAGAACAATTCTTTCCCGTGTGTTTTGTAGACCCTTGAAATCTTTCACTTCCCCCAACAAGTGCCAAAACAAAATAGAAAGTCTATGAATTCAAACACCCAAATCTCACTAACTTCAAACAAGTTGAAATTGATTCAATTTTTCCTTATCAAGCTATCACCCAATAAATAAATAAGAGTTATATTTTTACTATGAGAATACATTCCCTCTAAATCATAGAAATCCCTATGAACCTGAAGGAAAATTTTAAAACCACCATAAGAGAAGTATGAATGGTATGCATCTAGTTACTTGTTAGCTTCTTGGAGAAGATTCGGGCTTCCCAAGGCTTTGTAGAACTTTCATTTAATCCATACTAAGTTTTCACAAAGCCACGTAGTGGCCTAGGACTTAACACCTCTGCCTCCCATTTCCTTTCCATATTTAGTTGGAGATAACTCCATTAGACTATAGTTCCAATTTTATCACCAACATGGTCGATTGACCATACAAATAATAGAACTATAATTATAATTGTGTGTTTACATGCATGGGTCAGTTTGACCTTTTATATTCATAGCAATAATTAAACAATGATAAATGCCTTATTTACATGTGAATAAGAAAATATAACCTTAGCATGATCGATTAATTCAACCTTTTCTAATTTGTATAATCCTCAACAAATACAAGCCTTAGAAATGAATGGTATGATCACTTAAAAAAACTTCAACCTTAACATTGTTTGGAAATAGACACTTAGGTAAACTAAGGTATTTTTAATCCTTTTTACTATGTTATATGGCCTTAAACCATATACATATATTACATTGTTGTTTTCCAAAGTAGTTATTACTAGTAGCCAACAAGTTATTTAATGTTCGTATAATGAGATAAGTTGTAAAATGATCCTACTTAAAATAAATGATCATTGAATCTCAACAATCAAGAATAGACCTATTTTCATCTTGCATACTTTATTGATATGGGTAAATAATTTATCAATAACATACACCCTAATTGTACATGTTTCCAATTGCCACACAATCACATTTAGCAAGGAAAGATGCAAAATATTTGTGTTACTGATATAATAACCAAACCGTAACTCAAGTACAAAACCCCCATTCATAGAAAGTATATGTAATCGACAATCTAATAAATAATAAATCATAAGTGTTATGTAATTTGTGACTCAAAATTTCACGAATAAAACTAAATTTTTGGGGTGTAACATACTTCCCCTCTTAATTACTCATTGTCCCAATGATTTTTACCTCATTAATCAAAATCAGAATAGTCAAACACAGGTTATATCCAATAATATTGGAAGAGCAGTTAGTATTTTCCATTAAAAATTTCCAATTTTAAAATCGAAAAAACAAATTTATTTTCTATAACAACCTTTCAAAAAAAATTTATCACACACTCAAATACATGACATAATTTTTTCATAATAACCAATCAATCATGTAATATTATTTAATATATATAACAAATAGTAAAAAACAAGCCATATATCATAGATACAAACAAGGAAAACATTGTTTTCAATTTCCCACAAGTCTTCCTAAAATATTTTGTTTTGTTACTCGTTTGTTTTTCTAGACCTTTGTCTTGTACAATTCCCAATTTTCTTTGCAATGTACCAGTAATCTCACTTTTCTAAATGTTTTTATCCAAATAATTCCATGGTTTTAACCTTTCAAATATCTTCATCATAAATTCATGGTTAATGATTACTTAAATCATCCAAATTGTTCCTCTCTTTTCCTTTTAGGCTTTTTGTTTTCGCATGCTTCAAGTAATTGGTTATCTTCCATATCAGCAAAGACATTTATTTATGTTAGAACAATCAAATTTAATCAATATGTATTAATTCCTTCCTTAAGTACTCATTAACTCAAAATTCCATGATGAGGCTAAATCAACATCAATATTAGTGTTGCATTGATAATCATAGGTTTGTAATTTTTCTTCATATGCAAATAATAAATCAGAATTATGATTATTTTTTAAGCTATTCATAAGATACCAAGAGAACATATGTACCAAGACTACAAATTAAAACAAAAACATGAAGTTCCTATTAACCTACCTGATGTCTCATTAGGAAATCTTGTCCCTTCATCTTAGCTTTTTAGTCACCATAGTGGTGTTCTGCTACTTACTAGAAATCATAGCAAGTCTTTCTTGTTTTACTCATTCTGGAAATCTACATTTGCTGCCACATTGTTTCCACCAATTTTCCTAAACTTTGAAGTGAAGAAGAGCTAATGATTTTATATACTTTTTCTCTTTTTGAGTCATAATTTATTGCAGATATTATTCCATTCTGATTATCCTTTGAGATCATTACTTCTATAGTAAATAGTCATCTTCTCTATCTACTTCATCTACCCTTTGCGGGTTTTATTTCATGTTGGTTTCAAGATCCAAAATCCACCATCAAGATAGTTCAACAATCAAGAAACCCCTAGTTTATTGTTATCAATCAGTTCAAGTTGTTTACTTTGGCTGATCATGTTCACATTTACCAGTTTCTCCCAGCATCCTTCTAGTTTTATTTGTCACAAAGGACTCGCCGAGTGTTATTTAACTTATTTACTATTGATCTTGGCGTATAGTTTATTTTGGCTCACTATCCATAATACATCCTTCTCACACTCATTTTATCTTGTTAATAAAATCAAAATTCAATAAGTGTAAGGAATCAATAAGTCTAAGAGATGCAACCTTCATCTCTGATACAAAAATGTAGACCTCTTTATTACATTTCTCAACTAGGACTATTTTTATATATATTAACTTCATGCTTTAGTGATTTAAATACCTAGTATTTAAATACAACATAAATTTGAAATTGAATCCAACCGATAAGTGTCATAACCATGTGTAGCTACATGAAACTATAAAAATCCTACTCTATCCCCCTCAAAAAATCTTTACAATCCAATACACCAATTGTATCATTTGGTTTCCTTTTTCAATTATTGAAAATCAAGTAATGTTTTCTAAGTACATACCTAGAACTCAATCATTTAATATCATCGGGCATCCAACATCTTAGATCCTTTGTGAATACAAGACAGTGTAATCATTAGCTTACACTACTTTGGAAAAAGTTTCAGATACATGTATTCCATGCTCGGTTCCGTGACAACATATTCATCATTAGGAACTTGTCCTTCACCTAGTTTAGTTATATAGATTCTTTTCCATCTTATTATATTCATATTTGAAAACTTAATCATTCATTTATGTCCATTCCTATTTACTAGGTTCATTTAGTTTATTAAGATAGATAAAAGAGTTATGATTAGTTACAAGTTGCGTACGAGGTACCAATTTGGATCATCCTGTATAGGTAAGTGTCACTATGTCATCTTAGAATGCCTATGGGAGAGTAATTGTTTCTGTAATGATTTACATCATTTCTAGTTTTCTTCCTTTTCTCGTAGTCATCATAAGATGACATCGGGTACCTAACCATGTAGTATAATATGCCTTCGTACCTAAGGATCTAAATGAGGGATTCACACATATCAATTACAAGATTAGATTCATTTTACAATGATCATTATATTCCTAGATGCAAATTTAAATCACCCTAATACATTAATTCTGTAGATCATATTTAATCTGTTTACACTAGTAAAGTATTAAGTCTTAGAATAACACTTAATAGGATCAAATACAATTATTAAGCAACAATCCATAATACATATAAGTCAATCATATGTAACTTCAATTACACATATAACATTTAATATATGTATTGTATTCAATTACAATCACAGTAGTATATTCATAATCCACTAGAACCATTAATAATGCAAATATGCATGTATCATTCTTTAATTACATCATACTTATTCACTTATTAATATATAATATTAATCTACATAAGTTTCCAATCATGTAATCAAATAAGATAAGGAAACCTTTCCATTTAATTCTATGATGTAATCATGACTCAATCAATAAATGAATACTTCCTTCTTTATTTCATTTTTGAAGTAGATATAAATAGAAATTGATAATTTAGCATCTCAATCAATTAAGCACTATAGTGATATTTCAATCACTTACAATTTCACTATGCAACATAATGTAACTTTAATCAATCAAATTGAACAACTAATTTATTTCATCATCATTCACCTTTCAAAATTAAATTAATCCATCTCGTAAGTTTGACATCGAATTAAGCATACTTTATACACTTTGCCTACCTTACACTGCAAGTATGTACTCATTGGAGTTATCGAAATTATTCTCCAAATCTGATTACTATCTCTCATAGGGAATCTTATCTTCCCAAATTTAATAATAACCAATGGAAATAGGATATATAAATATATACTCCTAAATCATTATGATGTCATGGTCAAAGGACATACTAGATAGCATGATTCATGTCTCAAGTATTAAATAGGATCATGTATACTTTTACTTAGCAACACATTCCACTGAAAACAAGTTGACCCAATCAAATATCACACATGTAATGAGGAACAAGGAAAATTCATTAACTTTAATGTAATTCTCATTCACCTTAAACTCCGCAAATTCTCTGAATTCACCCAATGATAACCATATTGAAATGAACATTAAGTTGTTTGATAATAATAAGGTAAAAATTTGTTACCTTAATCAAATCAAGGTTCATACGGTGAACACTTAACATCAAATAATGAGATGGTTAACATGCAACTATCCAACGTATGTTTTGGAAATCTTGTAACAACCATTTTTTTCACTTCAATGCTTGGGAATTTTTTATCTTACTTTATGCTTCATTGATTTAAATACCCATATATTTAAACCCAACATAATCTTAATCTCTTTAACTTCATGCTTCACTAATTTTAATACGCAGTATTTAAATTAAAACATAAATATGAAATTGAATCCATACAATAAAAGTCATGAAACCTTGTGCAGTTGTATGAGAGTCTAAATATCCTTCTCGAACCCCCTTCAACACTCTTTACAAGTCAATACATCATGTGTATCATTTTGTTTCCTTTTTCACATATGAAAATCAAGTATAGTTTTCTAAGTGCATACTTGGAACTCATTCATTGAATCCCCTCATGGCATCAGTAATCTTAGTGGTGAAATCATGACAGTGTACTCAACATCTTACACTACTTTGATCAAATGTTCATATTCATGTATGCCATGCTCGATTCCATGATGGAACGCTCATCATTAGGAACTTGTTTTTCACCCAAACTTGTTTTTCAGATTCCCTTCCTATCTTAAATTATTATGTTCATAGTTGAAAAACTTAGCTCATTCATCTATGTTTGTTCCTAACTACTAGGTTTATCTAGTTTGTTAGGATAAAGGAATTATTTATTTAAGTCATGACATGACACTATCTCGAGTTTCAACGCCACTCTCAATTTGGTAGAGTCTGTACCTAGGGTCTACGTGAGGAATGCATGAACATTGATTACATGCTTAGTGTCATTCAAACATAGTCATTATATTTAATGAATGTAGATATAAATCTGCATACTAATTAAATTCCCATTTAATCATTTAATCTTTTACTCAAGAAAGGAGTTAAGTATAGTATTCTACTTAATAGGATTAATTCCAAGTAGAACACAACAATCCATAAATCAAGTAAGTCACATAAGCACTTTAGTTTCATATAACTCTCTTATTATTTATATAATTTATTTACTTATATAGTACAACCATTAAGTCACTTTAACCATAATTATTCAATATTCATGTATCATGCCATGAGTACCTCATATTCATACTTGTATTATTGTACTATAATAATCCACCTTAATTCCAATCATTCAAGCACTAAGTTTAAGAAACATTCTTACAAATAACTGATGTAATTTAAGTCACAATGAATATATGAAAACATCTTGTTCATTTCCTTTCCAAAACAATTACAGGATGGATAGGCTAACTCGAGCCACTTTAATCAAAAGAACAATCTAGAGATATTACACTCATTACAATTGCACTATGAGATAGAATGTATTTTTGACAATCAAATGAGCTCATTATTCTTCCTACTTAATTTGTCTTTCAACTTAAGTAATCCTTTCTCATTTCCATATAACACTTTTTCAATATTTTCATACTTAAATTTGGTTCAAATAATCAAAAATGTCATTCATTCTTTTCTTTTACCATTCCGAAGATCCTTGAACTTGAAACTAAAAATTTTAATGCACAAAATACACATGGTCAGTCCAACATGACTAACATGATAAGTCCTATCTCTCACTTAATAAAGTATGCCTTATAGTAATTGTATAAATAGAATGATACATTTATTTTTATCAAATAAAATGTCCTACAAAGACAAATCACTTTGTTTTGACATTGCTAATCAATTCATTCAAATTTACTTAATCAAGAATAGAATTGCAAGTGGAAGAACACGTTTTAGTTATCATAAAATACTTTAAGGTAGATTCATAAAGACAAAACAGTGACATATAAGGAACTATGTAATCCACAATCACATCATCCTTTCTCTATTATTACAAACCAAAAGTATATCAATAAACAATTAATCCTTACATATATATGACCTCCCAATTATATTCATGATATATAGTATCATATTTGACTTCTCATATCGTAATATATAAAAATATCTTTATCTATTTATGATCATTAAAACAAGGGTTATATGGATAGTATTAAAATCCTAATATACTTACACAAGTATGAGAGTGTATAATCTCTTGTTTAAAAGAATGTATATATATATATATATATATATATAATCATCAACAACAAGTAATTAATCTTACTATGAAATAAAAGTATCCTCAAGAACCAATCTGAGTTTAATATAACTATTTATGGTATAGTGAGCATACCCAACACAGATTATATTAACCACTTAGGGAACCCTTAGGTATTTCATATCATAAAAGCATACATTACACCCATATCAATATTACATGGTATCACAATAACCACCCCTTCATTTATTGCATATCATCTTGGTGGAGTCAATTTAATGGATTTACCCAATATGTTCAAAGATTCCATATTGTATAAATTAGAAGTCTTGGATCTATCCTTTTCAACAATGCTTCAAACTATCATGTTTCCCTAAAGACTAAATAATAGAAATAACCATGGTCTTCCTTCTTAGTAGAATCCCTAAGAACATATCGCATAAAATTCTTATGCGGAAGGCACAACACTTAGTATAAAACATCATAATGCAAATACCAAACATAAGTTCAGATTACTAAAATGTTGGTTATAATATGATTAGTCTGTTATTTCTTTCATTTACCTTTGTAGATAAACAATATATGTTCAACTTATTTAAGGTAAGAGTTTAATTTCCTTTATCTTATCAAAATCCTTAAACAACATATAGAATGTACCATCAATGAACACCTTTCCCCAACTCAATACCTAATTCTACCAACCTCAAGTAAGTGTATAGTAGATAATCTCGAATCTCTAAGATCTCGAAGGAACCATGCAGAGATACAAAGAAGCTAACTGTAGTGCCCACATTTTTATAGATCCAGTTATATGTTGGTTCCTTTATGCATAGACATGTTTTGTTTTAGACTCTGATAGATTTTGGACATTTTTCTATGTTATCTTATCCGCATGGACATTATGGTATTTTGGTTACATAGCGCCAATTGGACTAGATTCATATATTGATATAATTCTTGTGATGTTGATGACACTAACAGGGGTACATGATAGTGATATTCATTGGTTAGATATTATTTCTTGTGGTCGATTTGATTTATGATATAGTTTTCTAGATTTAATTATGGTAATCTCATGCTAGCCTAAGTGTACGTCATTATAATTTTATCTGTGGATGATTCATGGAAAAATATGTGTATAATTGCATGAATTACACTTTCAATTGTAAAATGATGTTAGGACATTATAAGTTGATTAAAATTGTGATGTGTAGATGATGTTATTATATTGGACAGATGCGGTTAATGTGTGCATTGAGTGTGTAGGTGACAGGTATAGGAGAGCATGGGTTTCAGGGAAGCTACACAATTGTGCACGAGTGGCCCACAGGCTGATTCCTAACCATGATAGATGTTTGAGGCCTTAGAATAGGTGTATTTATTTGGGCACCATGGGTGAACCCTCAATTGTAATGTATTTATGTCTTGCAAAATTAATTATGTTTAGGGTGTGTTTTATTAAGTAAACTAGTTTAGGGGTTTAATGATCTCATCTTAATTTAAGTGATGGTTTTGGGTAAGTGTGTGTGTGTTGGTAGAAGGGATTAGGGACCACATGTGAACCTTGGGTGGACCCCACATCCTCTACCCTTGTGCCCAAGCATGCCAAACCCAAATTGGGTTATTTTGGGCATTTTTAGGGACCCCTTTTGAGTTTGGGAGTTCCCTTAGCATGAAAATGGGCCCTTTGACCCTACCTAATAGGTAGGGGGGCTCATTTCCAAGGTTTTGAGGGATTTTCCCTCCCATTTTTCCCTCCTTAGTCACCATCCATGTAATATGGTTGGTTTGTGTGTAATTGTTAAAAGTTGCTCCACTTTGTTTTATTTTCATTTTTAGTATTTTGCGTGATAAGGGATAAAATGTGAGTTTACTTTTAATTATTTGGTTTATGGAATCTTAGACTCTTGAGAGGATAGAGGGTGACACTTTTCACCTTCCCATTGGCGAGGAAAATTTTGGGTTCCTCTTCTTATTCTTCCTCATGTGGAAGGAAGGGGTCTTGTTTACTCTTTTTTTTTTTTTTTTGGAGAACTTGCAGAATTTCAGGAGCTTGGAGGTTTGCTTGGACAAAGGAAAAGTTTAGAGTCTTGGAAAGCATTTTAGAGGTAGGATTTTTAATCCTTTCCTTTCCTAGTTGTTGCTTATCTTGTTAACTATGCATTTGTCAATAAAATGATGTGTGTGAAATGATGTGTTGTTACTTGTATGGTGAATGTAGTTTGTTTGTTTGTTCTTTGTTTTTTTCTTTTGTTTTCTCTCCACCATCATTTGGATTGATGGTTTTGGAGAATGTAGGGGAAGAGAGAGGGATTTCCCTCTCAAACCTCATGGTTTTGGTTAATTCATGAAGGTCCCTTCTCATCCCCTCATATGGTTTGAGGTGGGAGAAAGGTTCATATGGCTTGAACCTTTCCCCATTCTTGGTGAGGAAACCCTTGTGGGTTTGAAAATCCTCCCAAGAAGGATTTGTATGACATAAAGGATGAATAAGGAGGATGAACGAATAGGAATAACAAGGTTTTTGTAAACATGCTTTTGTAGGTGCTCCTATGGTTGGAAAATTTTGATTTGGGCATCCTATTTCTTCTCTTCCCCCTTGTGATGTTGACATTGTTCTCCTCATGTTGTTGTTTTACCATGGGTAGTATGTCTAAGTGGTTAAATGGTCTTATGTATTTATTTTTGTGTCTCATCCCCCATTTTATTTGTGCACATTGTGGAATTTTGTTCCTCTCTCCCATGGGCTTAGGGGAGGCTAGCATGGATTCTAACCATGGAAAGGCATGTGATGATGCATATTGGTTGGGTGGTAAATAAGCCTTATCTCTTATTTCAACATCCTTGGAAGAATAGTCAAGTTTGGATATAGTTGGAGCCTCTTTGCCATCTTGGCCCTCTTGGTCATTATCATCTTTTGAGGGAATTACTTTAATTTTGTGAATAAATGTGGCTTTGTGAAGCTTTCACCTTCTTGTAAAACACCTATTTTTTTATTTGATGTTATTGTAAACTTTAGTCATTACTAAGGAATTTTTCCTTCATTATTGCAAGAATCTTGTAATATTATCATTTTGAAATCATAATGAAACCATGAGCCTTTTTTATTTCAATGTCTTCATTTGGAGGCCTTGTTGTTTATAAATCTAAAAAAATGTAGTTATGCATTGTACATTAAATCTGTAATTTTTAGTTGTGTCTACTTTTCAAGTTTTGTTAAAAAAATCTATGAAATGGCATATGTGTATTTTTGAAAAGAAAAATATGAACTTTATAAGTTAAGCACTCTTTTAAATCTGCATTTGTTTATGGCATCACATTTGGTATCAGAGCCATGGTTCAAACACATAGACTCTTTGGGTAATTTCTATTTTAGTTATCTTATTGCTTTGTTAAAAAAAAATCTGTCTTTTTCTTGTTGTTGTTGGATCTCCCTCTTGTAGAAATCTGCATTAATTATTTAGCTATTTTCATTGAAGGAAAGTTAGTGTTATAGGGTTGTAGGATTTATTGAAATGATGATGTTAGTTGTTTTATAATAGTTGTTGGAAATGATGTTTGTCTTAGCCCTTTGCTTCTTGCAATTATTGATAGCAATATGCCAAGGAAATGAAAACAAATTATATATATATATATATACTTTTTTTTTAGTTCCTAACTTATGACTATATTTTTCCTAGAATAAACAAAAATAAATTAAAAATTATATATATATATATACTAATTTTCTTGAAAAAATATTATACATATTATATATTATATATATATATACATATATATTTTTTACATATTAAATATATATATATATATATATATAAGGTTGTTCTTTTTATATTAAAAAGTAAATAAAACTAAATAAAATAAAACAAAATTTTAGTTTTTAAAAAACGTATAAATTTATAAAAAAAAAAACAAATTTTGTTTTGAGGGGGCGACCCCCCACGCGCAGATCTACCAAACCTTAACCCCATTACCCTCTGCCCCATGGGCCCCTGTCCTCCCATGGCCCTTGCCACCCTACACACCTCGTGCACCTCGCGTACCCTACCCTCCACCTCGCACCCTGTTCCCCCTACCCCCACGTCCTCTCTCCCCGTTGTCCACTATCTGCAGCTCCCTATCCCCTCTGTTGTCACTTTGCTTCCTCCTCCCAACACCACCAAACCCCTCACCCATGCCTCTGCTACACACCACAACAAATATATATATAAATTTTGCAGCCATTAAAAAAAAATCCATGGCGAGTGGGTGGATCAAACAAAAAACCAAAGAAAATTTTATATATATGTGATCTTCATTTAAAAATATGCTAACATACATAATAAAAAGGAGTAGTGGGCACCCATGAGTCCAGCCTCCATGTCTCATCCATTCTGACCTGCACAAGAAGAAACAAAAGAAAACCAAAATGAAATGGAAAAGAAAAGAAAAGAGATATAAAAAAAAGGGCATTAGGGAAAGCTTATGGTAGATTCAAAATCAAAGGCCAAGATTTGTTTTATCCAAGGGCTCTCTTTAAACCCTACACCCTTTAAGGCATGATCTTTTATGGGAATGTAAAATAACATTTGTGGTGTGTGTGGGTAAATAAATAAACATAAGGAAAATTAATAAAATTCAAATGGGAGTGTAGGAAATTTGAGATGACCTTAGTAGACTAAATAAAATAAAAAAATAAACAAATAAACAAATAATTAGATAACTAATGGCAAATGAGTATTTAATGGTTGAGAAAATTAACTTAGTTAAAATAAATAATGATGGAGATCGGTTTAGGGTTCGTATTAATTATGTTCAAAAAATAAAAAAATAAAAAAAAAAAAATAATATATATATAAATAAATATATATAAAATTACCCAATATTTTAGTTGCATTTCGGTGGTTTCGGTGTCTTGGGGTGAGACATTACATTACTTACCTTAAAATGTGTGTGTGTGTGTGTGTGTGTGTATGTGTGTGTATATATATATATGTATATATGTATGTATGTGTGTGTGTGTGTGTGTGTGTGTGTGTATGTATGTATGTGTATATATATATATACACACACACACACATATATATATAACAATAATAATAATAATAATTAAAAACACATCCGCAACTTTAAAAAAATTTATAAACCATTTTTGTTTACATTTTTTTTACCTCGGGTTCAGGATGGCACCCAAGAGGGGATGATCGGCTTGAGGCTCGGGATGTAGTGCACCTACGCGGGAGCCATCGGCCCTTAATTTTGGGCCTCAGATATTAGAGACCCTACAAAGAATCGGCGTAGGCATCGTGCAGGAGCACTTTCCACCACCACATAAGCGAGAGAGGAGGAAATTCAGTTGGGAGATGAGGAGTTGATTAGTGAGGACGCACATTCAGAGCCACCTGAGCACGATACCTCGAGACAAGAGAGGTCATATAGCCCTTCCATCCTTGGTGAGAGGATGGCCTCATTTAAACGCCGATCACACACACTTCGAGGTACCATGTGGAGTTAGGTGACCCATTTCACCTGTTAGATCACATCGGCAGGATAGAGACACAAGCAGTGTGATTTGAGACCTTCTTCCCCTTTAGCCACCTACTTTCACTAGTTTGATAGATTGCTTTGGGGTAGAGTCCTGACTCATTAGCCTAGATAGCTGCTTTGGCTTGCACTCTCATAAGATAAATGTCAAAGCCAGGTTTTCCATACACCTCCTCTAAGACACAGCAAGCGTTTGGTGGAGGAATGAGGAGTGGAAGCTCCATTTAACTCGAGACACAGTGACCTGGGAGTTGTTCGACGAGCGGTTCAAGGCTTGGTATATGTCAGAGCATTTTGTGTAGAAGAGGATCGATGAGTTTCATGACTTACGACAGGGCTCTAGCACAGTGGCGCACAGGATGAGAGTAGGTTCTTGGATCTCTTGCAGTATGTAGACTACCTGCAAGACAAGAAATTATAGGTAAACAGTTCATTTGGGGCCTGAATTCAGATATAGCAAGAGCTGTTAGGATGTTATCTCCTCCCATGCTTGAGAAGGCCATTGAGAATGCCTACTTGGCTGAGGAGAATAGGACCAAGGCACAGGAACATTGAGATAGAAACAAGAGCAAGTTATAGGATATACAGGCCTTTTAGAGTCAGAGGACATGGGGTGCAGTACCACCCCTCGAGGAGGATTCTAGTATTCTCCAGTAGCATCAAGAGCTCCACCGCACCCATCACAACAAACACAAAGATCGGGGACACCAGCATAAGAGGGTAGATAGACTCAGAGTTTTCAACAAGGTGGATCTAGAGGTGGTTTTGGTGGATCTAGGGATAGGAGGCCGGGTACTCATCACTCATAGCCAACCTACTCGCAGCAGTCTGCTAGGGTTGGATCGGTAGGTTCAGTTTGCTAGAGTACAGGAGGGACCCCATCTCAGAGGGGTATAGGAGGATGTTTTATTTGTGGGGCTCTAGACCATTATGTGCGTATGTGTCCACACAATCCCACTACTATGGATATGTAGAGAGCTCCTAGATCCAAGCATAAGGTTGATGACATGGGACACACCCATCGTGTATATGCAGAAGTTGACAACTTCCAGGATGAGCATCAGGCCACAGTCATTGAGATGATAGGTACTATCAGGGGTATTTCTATCTTAGTACTTTTTGATTCAGGTGCTTCAGATTCTTTTGTATCTCCTTCTATACTAGACTAGTGTGGGCTAGTGGTGGCTAGGCAACCAGATAGTTGGTAGGTTGAGTTGGCCTTTGGGGCTAAACTCACCGTGGACTCATATGTGGAGAGTTTTGTACTTTATTTGGGAGTCTTCTCCACTACACTTGACCTCTGAGTTATTCCTTTAGGATCCTATCAGGTAGTGCTGGGTATGGATTGGCTCGAGGCTCATCGAGCCAAGGTGGATTGCAAAAAGGAGGTCATTGAGTGTCAGGATGATCTTAGTAGTGTAGTTTTGATTTCAGGGATGTAGAGACCTATTTCCTTACATACGATCTCAACTAAGCAAATCAAGCAGAGCATGTGTAATCATTTCTAGTTGTTTGCTATCACTATCAATGATCATTCAGATAGTACTCCAGATCATTCACCCCTTGATGATCACACAGTTTTGAGGGAGTATGTAGATGTGTTTCTAGGAGAGCTTCCAGGTTTACCCTCTAGTAGGGAGGTGGACTTCACCATTGACTTAGTGCCTGGCTTTGCACCAATTTCTAGGGCACCCTATTAGATGATGACTTCAGAGCTTCATGAGCTCAAGATTCAGTTAGAGGAGTTATTAGATAAGGGTCACATTTGACCTAGTGTATCTCCTTGGGGAGCGCCAGTTATATTTGTGAAGAAGAAGGATGGTTCTCTTAGGTTTTGTGTAGATTTTAGATAGATCAACAAAGTCACAATAAAGAACCATTACCCACTCCCTAGGATTGATGACTTGTTTGATTAGATGTGGGGAGCTAGAGTGTTCTCCAAAATCAATCTCAAGTCAGGGTATCATACATTGCACATATCAGATGTAGATATTCATAAGATAGCTTTTCACACATGTAATGGGCATTATGAGTTCACTATTGTCCCCTTTGGTTTGACCAATTCCCCAGCTGTCTTCATGAGCCTCATGAATGGAGTGTTCAGGACCTTCCTAGATCACTTTGTCATAGTGTTCCTCGATGATATTTTGATATATTCTCATTTCGAGGAGGAACACGAGGAACATTTGAGATAGGTGCTTCAAATTTTGAGAGAGTAGAAGTTATTTGGGAACTTGGAAAAATGTAGCTTCTTTCAGACAGAGATTCAGTACTTGGGGCACATTATTTCAGGAAAGGGTATCTCTGTAGATCCCTCTAAGATTCAAGCTATCATGGATTGGACTGCACCCACATCAATCACTGAGGTGAGGAGTTTCATGGGTTTAGCATGGTATTACTGCAGGTTTGTGCGGGAAATTTATAGAATTTCTCACCCTATTACTTCCCTTCATAGGAAAGGGAAGAAGTTTGACTAGTCGAAAAAGTGTGAGCATGCCTTCTAGTTGCTTAAGGAAAGGTTAACCATGGCACCTATTTTAGCGAGTTCTAGACCCGATAGAGGATTTTATTGTTTGAATTGATGCATCACTAGAGGGTTTGGGAACAGTTCTTATGCAGGAGCGTCGGGTGATTTCCTTTGAGTCACATAAGCTCAAAGACTAAGATCTTAACTATCCTACTCACAAATTGGATCTTGCAGCAATTTTTCATGAACTTGTGTGTTGGCGACATTTCCTTTTGGGTATACCTTTCATCTTGAGGACAGATCATTGTAGCTTACAGTATATCTTCTCTTAGTCAAACCTCAATTCGTCAATGGAATTGGATGGAGTTCCTATGTGAGTATGACATGGAGGTACAATATATCAAAGGAAAGGAAAATGTTGTTGCAGATGCACTAAATAGATGATGACATGTGCTTGCTTCATTAACATTGCAGTCATTTTGAGAGGCATGATACTTGAGCATCTTCCAGAGGACAGGTTTTATGAGGGTGTTAGGAAGATGTTGAATTCTCGGGGTTCTTTTGAGGGTAGATATTCGGGATGCATGTTAGAGTCTCGATGGTTTTCTTCAGTTCCATAGGTGCATTTATGTGCCTAAGGCAGGAGATATATGTATTTTCATTCTTACTGGAGGCCATCGAGCCCCATATGAAGCACATCTAGGAATGAAGAAGATGCATGCTGATTTGAGAGAGTTATATTATTGGTCAGGGTTTTGTCGGGACATAGCAGATTTTGTAGCACGTTGTCTTGAGTGTTAGAGATTCAAGGCAGAGCATTCTCATCCCGTAGAATCTTATACCCTCATGACATTCCCGAGTGGAAATGGGATGTGATCTCCATGGATTTCATAGTAGGACTCCCTATGTCCTCTTATCGTCATGATGCCATTATGGTCACTGTGGATAAGTTGACCAAGGTTACACATTTCTTGCCAACCAAGGTTACCTATAATGCACAAGCCATCGCCAAAGTGTTTATGGAGGACATTGTTAGATTGCATGGGATCCCAAAGACAATCATCAATGACAGAGACACCATCTACACATCAGTTTTCTAGACTTCTTTTCAGGATGCTTTGGGTACATAGATTAATTTCAGTTTGGCATATCATCCAGAGATAGATGGGTAGATAGAGAGAGTTAATCAGGTTCTTGAGGACATGTTGAGGATGTATGTGATAGAACAACAAAATAAGTGGGAGGATTATTTACATTTAGTTGAGTTTTCCTACAACAACAGTTATCATTGCTCCATTGGCATGGCTCTCTATCAGGATTTGTATGGATGACCTTGCAGGACACCTTTGAGCTGGGATGGACTGGATGACTGGATTATTTTGGGGCTAGCTTATCTTCAGTATTTAGAGCAGTAGGTTGTTCTGATTAGACAACATCTTGAGTAGGATAGAGCATGCCAGAAGGCATATGCGGACACCAAGAGGATCAATCATCACTTCTCAATGGGTGACAAAGTCTTCTTGAGGGTTCGTCCTCATAAGAGTCCAATCCGTTATGGAAAGGGTTCTAAGCTATCACCTCATTTTTGGGGCCTTTTGATATTCTTGAGGTCATCGATCCAGTTACCTATCGTCTAGCTTTGCCATCATGCCTTACACGGGCCCATAATGTTTTTCATGTTTATGTACTTTGTAGATATGTACCAGACATTTCTCATCTTTTGGATTATTTGGCATTACATGTAGAGGACAAAGGGAAGTGGATACTAGAGCTTGTACGCATACCTTTGGAGCACCAGAGGTTGGCCCTTTGGGGTCAAGATTTGGACCAAGTTAGAGTGCAGTGGGACTGATATGACTAGTCATCATCTACCTAGGAGGATGCTACACCACTGAGCACTAGATATACCTATCTCTTCCAATGAATTCCAGGAGGAAGTCTAATTCTAGGAGAGGGGGATGTAGTGCCCAAATTTTTATAACTCCAGTTATCTGTTGGTTCCTTTATGCATAGACATGTTTTTTTAGACTCTGATATATTTTGGACATTTTTCTATGTTATCTTATCCACATGGACATTATGGTATTTTGGGCACGTAGCGCCAATTGGACTAGATTTGTATATTGATATAATTCTTGTGATGTTGATGACACTAACAGGGGTACATGATAGTGATATTCATTAGTTAGATATTGTTTCTTGTGGTCAATTTGATTTATGATATATTTTTCTAAATTTAATAATGGTAATCTAATGCTAGCCTAAGTGTATGTCATTTTAATTTTATCTGTGGATGATTCGTGGTAAAATATGTCTATAATTGTATGCATTACACTATCAATTGTAAAATGATGTTAGGACATTATAAGTTGATTAAAATTGTGATGTGTAGATAATGTTATTATATTGGACAGATACGGTTAATGTGTGTAATGAGTGTGCAGGTGACAGGTACAGGAGAGTATGGGTTTTAGGGCAACTACGCAATTGTGCATGAGTGGCCCACGGGCTGAGTCCTAACCATGCTAGATGTTTGAGGCCTTAGAATAGGTGTATTTATTTGGGCACCATGGGTGAACCCTCAATTGTAATGTATTTATGTCTTGCAAAATTAATTATGTTTAGGGTGTGTTTAATTAAGTAAACTAGTTTAGGGGTTTAATGATCTCAGCTTAATTTAAGTGATGGTTTTGGGTGTGTGTGTGTGTGTTGGTATAAGGGATTGGGGATTACATGTGAACCTTGGGTGGACCCCACACCCTCTACCCTTTTTCCCAAGTATGCCAAACCCGAAATTGGGTTATTTTGGGCATTTTTAGGAACCCCTTTTGAGTTTGGGAGTTCCCTTAGCATGAAAATGGGCCTTGACCCTACCTAATAGGTAGGGGACTCGTTTCCAAGGTTTGGGGGAGTTTCCCTCCCATTTTTCCTCCTTAGTCACCATCCATGTAAGATGTTTGGTTTGTGTGTAATTGTTAAAAGTTGTTCCACTTTGTTTTATTTTCATTTTTAGTATTTTGGGTGATAAGGGCTAAAAGGTGAGTTTACTTTTACTTATTTGGTTTTTGAAATCTTTGACTCTTGAGAGGGGAGGGGGTGACACTTGTCACCTTCCCATTTGTGAGGAAAATTTTTGGTTCATCTTCTTATTCTTCCTCATGTGGAAGGAAGGGGTCTTCTTTGCTCATTTTTTTTTGCAGAACTTGGAGAATTTGGGAGCTTGGAGGTTTCCTTGGACAAGGGAAAAGCTTAGAGTCTTGGAAAGCATTGTATAGGTAGGATTCTTAATCATTTTCTTTCTAGTTGTGCTTATTTTTTTAACTATGCATTGGTCAATAAAATGATGTGTGTGAAATTATGTGTTGTAAAGTTGTATGGTGAATGTAGTTTGTTTGTTTGTTCTTTGATTTTTTCTTTTGTTTTCTATCCACCATCATTTGGATTGATGGTTTTTGGAGAATGTAGGGGAAGAGAGAGGGATTTCCCTCTCAAACCTCATGATTTTTGGTCAAGCCATGAAGGTCCCTTCTCATCCCCTCATATGGTTTGAGGTGGGAGAAAGGTTCATATGGCATGAACCTTTCCCCATTCTTGGTGAGGAAACCCTTGTGGGTTTGAAAATCCTCCCAAGAAGGATTCCTATGACATAAAGGAGGATTAAGGAGGATGAACAAATAGGAGGAATAAGGATTTTTGTAAACATGCTTTTGTAGGTGCTCCTATGGTTGGACACCTTTGATTTGGGAATCCTATTTCTTCTCTTCCCCCTTGTGAGGTTGACCTTGTTCTCCTCATGTTGTTGTTTTACCATGTGTAGTATGTCTAAGTGGTTAAATGGTCTTATGTATTTCTTGTTGTGTCTTATCCCCATTTTACTTGTGCACATTGTGGAAGTTTGTTCCTCTCTCCCATGGGATTGGGGAGGATAACATGGATTCCAACCATGTAAAGGTATGTGATGATGCCTATTGGTTGGGTGGTAAACAAGCCTTGTCTCTTATTTCAGCATCCTTGGAAGAACACTCAAGTTTGGAGATAGTTGGAGCCTCTTTTCCATCTTGGCCCTCTTGGTCATCCTCATCTTTTCAGGGCATTACTTTAATTTTGTGAATAAATGTGGCTTTCTGAAGCTTTCAACTTCTTGTAAAACACCTATTTTTTGTATTTGATGTTTGTAAACTTTAGTCATTACTAAGGAAGTTTTCCTTCATTATTGTAAGAATCATGTAATATTATCATTTTGAAATCATAATGAAACCATGAGCCTTTCTTATTTCAATGTCTTCATTTGGAGGCCTTGTTGTTTATATAAAACATCATAATGTAAATACCAAACATAAGTTCATATTACTCAAATGTTGGTTATAATATCATTAGTCTATTATTTCTTTCATTTAACTTTGTAGATAAACAATATATGTTCAACTTATTTAAGGTAAGAGTTTAATTTCCTTAATCTTATTGAAATCCTTAAACAACATATAGAATGTACCATCAATGAAAACCTTTCCCCAACTCAATACCTAATTCTACCAACCTCAAGTCAGTGTATAGTAGATAATTTCAAAGCTCTAAGATCTCGAACGAACCATGCAAAGATATAAAGAAGCTAACTCAAGAGAGGGGTTTTGTAATATAGCCTTTAATACCTGGGAGTGACCTTAAATGATAAAAAAAACTTGCAAAAATGGAAAACACAGGGTTACACAGTTAGAATATGAAGATTCAATATAGGCATATGCAGTATACAAACACTACACATATTACTCTAGTTACTAACATAATTAAAACCATACAAGCCACCTACATATCCATATCATACCAGAAGATAAACACCAATAACAAACATTCCATTCACAGTATCTCTCTCAATATCTCAATAAAACCCATATAAAGAAGTCAAAAAGAAGAGTAACAATATCATATATTTCCCATAAACCCTTTTCGACCCATATCAAGAACTTGTATTACCAATCTTCACAGTTCCCTTAAGATAAAAATATCAGTTACATCTATGTAACTAAATCAAGAAAATTTGTATCTAAATATAGGTAGAGGATCAAAGCTACAAAATATCATGATTCTCATCATCATAGTCATTGAAATTAAGTTTAATTACCAACCCAAGTATATCCCAAGAATAGTCTTGGAGCAACCCTTTTTCTCTACATAGAGTTTGTGCAAGCTTAAAAAAAATAAAGAAATTAAGAAAAACACCTAGATTAACCAAAAACTATTTACACGCAAACCATCAAAATCAATTGAAGAGATTTTATTTGTGTAATTATTAAAGACAATAAACTATTAAGATATATTTAGGGCTCATCATGCCTATAAAAAAAAAGTAGCCGAATTAAATTTATTTAAGATCCCAAGCAACTCACAAATCCCATTTGTAGAGGAACCCCTCAAAACCCTCAACCATTAATTTTAAATTCCACAACCATAACCAAGATAACAAAACACCAACTAAGAATCCTTACACACCAACTGAATGTTTTCGAAAGGGCCGATTACATGTAACATAGATTCATAATCCCAATTATCCAAAATATGTAGAGTAACAATGAAATGCATAAAAAAAGCATGCACTTAGCTATAAATAACTTCTTGTTTCCTCGCATGACTCACTAAGAGCTCAAACTGACCCACACAATAATAATAAAAATATAAATGATCCTCATTCTCCTAGCTTCTCCAAGGATCTTTGAGTTTCTAAGAAAACCGTAAGATGCAATAAATGTAATTTAACACTTCGAATTCAACACCATTTCCTTCTCTTTCTCCTATCATGTTTAACTAAAGATTATTGGGATTAAACTATCGTTAAAAATTTATCATTATTATGGTTGATTGGCCAAAGGTAATAGACTACATTTATAATTGTATAAATATATCCAGGGACAATTTTCCCTTTTATATCCAAAGTAACTATAAAACAATAATAACCAACTTTTTAACTGATAAATAAGAAAATATAACCTTTTCAAATTATTCCCAACAAAAAATTTAGTTTCCTAGAGCTTAGTCTCTACATGGTCGGGTTATCGACCAACTATCTATTTAAAACACATACAACCCTTTAAGATAACAAGGTTTTGTCAAAGAATGAAGGGTATCTTCGATCGATCGAAGGCTAATTGAAAATGAATGATTTCAAGTCAAAACATGAAGATGACCAGTAACATTAATGGATTACAACTTTTATATCAAGTTTCATGACCTATTTTTACATCAATTAAGCAATAACAACATAACAAGATCAACATCAATAACCATCGACCCCCACTCGGTATATTATTGTTGTTATAAGGCAGTCAATATCATGATCATTCTTAATATGTCATGAGGTCGATATAAGACCTATCTACATAATTTCTTAAAAATTTAGCAAGTAGAATGTAATTACAGAGAGACTTCATAATAATAAGACACCAAGATACTACGATAGTCCCTTTTTCATTTTTTAGGTTGGTCAATCTTTAACCTATTAATGGTCACCCTTAATATGACATATAATCACTTATATAAAGCATTAGGAGTCATGCTTATAATCCAGGAATACCTACTGGACATTAATATGTCCTTCAAGTATAAATGGACCTAAGAAGTAAAATACCCACCTGAAGCCATCCATTTATCACCCGTATGATATTAGTGGCATCAGAGCATTTAATACATTACAATCCTTGAATAACTTCTATAGTATCTGCTACTCATTAATTCCAACATGACAGGCCAATTGCAATCACCAATGACATGTACAATATTATGCAAGCATCTAATTGACTTGTTTCCACATATTGAGTATCACATTATAGCAACACGTACAATGATATTTAACACAATAAGTTTATACAAGCTAAAGGATTCTAATAGAACATCAAGTACTGAAGTCATTAGTTAACGGCTTATCTGTTTTGTAAACCCAAACTAAATTTTTGGGGTGTGATAAATCTCCCCTAAAGAAAACTGATTCAAACATGGGTATACTCTATCTCTTTAGCAACACAATCCACTTTTTGATAATACCAACTTATATACTTATCAACAGTTGATTCAAATCAATTTTCTAACTAGAAATTCATAATATCGGAAAACCAGAACCCAAAATTAAAAAGAATAGGTAATCCAATAATAGTAAGCACAAAAACCCAGATAACATTTTTACTTATTCATTCAAAGAATAAAAGAGAAAACTATTCCAAATAATTCAGTAAGCCCTTTAAATACATATACATGTACAACAATATCTTCATATTTATAACCCTACTCAAAAGGTGGTAAGTATTTATTCATCCAAAAATAAATAAAAGATCAAATCAAATCCTAGAGATATACACATTATCTCTATCGGTTATAATGCATCGGTAACACAATATTACAAACATATAGCTATGACCCATTTTTAACACAATATTCCACATCATGGAAATAATAAAACCCTAGGAGAGAAGAGTTCACAAAAACACAATTAGAATAACTACATAAAACTTTCATAGTTAATACCATAACTCTCTAAAACATTTGCATTCCTAGATCTAATTTTTGAAACATAACATCAAAACCCAATAAAATTACCATATATTCAAGCTAACACAAACCAGAAAACCTAGTAGAAATTCAATATTATGAATATCAAATGGATTAAATGGTTAGGAGAGAAATAGAAAAATTATTTCTTGTGTTTTTGTGAGACCCTTGAAATCTTTCACTTCCCCCAGTAAGTTCCAAAAAAACAAGTCTATGAATTGAAACCCCAAAATATCACTAACCTCAAATAAGTTGAAATAAATTCACCCCTTATTAAGCTATCACCCAATAGATGAAATCATAGTTTTATTTTTACTCTAAGAATACATTCCCTCTAGAGTATACAAATCCCTATGAACCCGAAGGAAGAGTTTGAAACCACTAGAAGAGAAGTGCAAATGGCTTGCATTTAGTTACTACTCGGTAGCTTCTTAGAGAAGCTTCAAACTTCCCAAGGCTCTGTAAAACTTACATTTAATCCGTACTAAGTTTTCACAAAGCCATGTAGTGGCTAAGGACTTCACACCACTTCCTCCCATTTCCTCACCATATTTAGCTTGACCTAACGCATTAGACTATAATTCCACTTTTATCACTAGCTTGGTTGATTGGCCGAGAAATAATAGAACTATAATTATAATTGTGTGTTTATATGCATGGTTCAGTTTGACATTTTAGATTCATAGCAATAATTAAACAATGATAAACACCTTATTTACCAATGCATAATAAAATATAACCTTAACATGATCGATTAATTAAACCTTTTGTACTTTTCATAATCCTCAAAAATATAAGACTTAGAGTTGAATGGTATGATCACTTAAAAACAAATTTAACATTACTTGAAATAGACACTTAGGTAAACCAAGGGATTTTTAATGATTTTTTTTCTATGGCCTTAAACCATATACATAAATTACATTGTTGTTGTCCAGGAGTTATTAATCGAAGCCAACAAGGTATTTGATGGTTGTATAATGAGATAATTTGTAAAATGATCATAGTTAAAATAATTGATCATTGAATCTCAATAATCATGAATAGAACCATTTTCATCTTACAGACATTATTGAGACGGGTAAATAATATTATCAATAACAGGCACCCTCACCATGCATGTGTCCAATTACCAATGTCACATTTTAGAAGGAAAGATGTAAAATATTTGTGTTACTAATACAATAACCAAATCTGTAATCAAGTAAAAACTCCCATTCATATCAAGTATATGTAGCCGATAATCAAAGCAAGAGTAAATAATAAGTTCTATGTAATTTATGACTTAAAATTTTGTGAACACAACTTAATTTGTGGGGTGTGAAAAAGGAGTCTAGATAACCATGTGGAATGACAATGCAGTGATGGGATAAGTTTTGAGTGAATTATGTGTGGTCAAAAACTAAGCATGTAAAGCATAACTTGAAAACTTTGGCCTAAGTAGTGTACTATTTGGATACATTGCCAGATCACACAGTTCCTATAAAATGGTATGAGATACTGAACATGAAATTTAGTAAACTATTTTTATGTAGACACTTAGAACTACATCAGTTCACAAACCTAAATAAAATGGTTATACAATTACTTACAAATTATGTAAACTTGGATAAAATGATGATTAAGGAGATTAGGTAGATCCAATAATTATGCACACTCAAAAAAGTGATGATAAATGGTATTAGGTATATCTAATATACCATTACAGCTGCACACGGTTATGAAATTATCAAATGGATTATGGAGTATTAATTTATGTTGGATTACTTAGTGTTGATATAAGTAATGATGTTAATCATTTTAGCTAAAAATAATTAAGGAAAAAAGGGGCCTTCATTCATGCAGATAAAGATGGTGTCAAGGAAAAAACCAAAACAAGTACCTTTTTTAACATTAGCCCCATTTGTAATGAGAATGGATTCTCTTTCAAAATCCCAGACTAGGTTATAAAACATGTTCAAGTTTCAATGAGTAACACTATTATGTTAAAGATTCCTGGTAGTCACCCAAATATTGATGAGTTTCAAAAATGAGCCAGTAGGAAGTAGATGCCCAAAGGTTTAATAGAGATAATAGTTTATGCCAATTCCTTTTTATGGTTTGTATTTCCTAGAAGAGGATATTTTAAATATTCTAGCTGGGGATATGGTTTATGGGTAGATATTTGGTATTGGTTCAAAAGTGGTAACTAGATTTCAACCCACTGGAGATGACTATCAAGGAATATACCATCTTGGCCAGACTCTCGAGGCTTCCTTTAGAACCTTGGGATATGGAAATCTTACATGGGATAGCTAATTTTATTGGTGTTTTGGTTATCATTGACCCTATTAGGTGTGTTAAATCCTGAGTTCTTTTTGTCCATTTCTATGTCAATGTGGCTCCAGAGGAAAACCTACCAAGGTATATTGAACTTAAAACATCATGAAGAGGCCATACTCAGAAAATAGATTACAAGTTTTCACCCTTTATGTGCTTCTCGTGTTTCAAGGAGGGGCACAATGTTAAAATGTGTCCAAAGATCAAAGAAGAGGCTTATTTGAAAGATTGACTAAAAAAGAATAAAACAAATTCTAGGGAAGAGTCGAAGGGAAAAGGAATCATGAATCCAAATGCCAGTGGACCTTCGAAGATAAATTCCACATGGATGCAAGTTAATAAGCCTTCAGAGGTTAAGGAACAAAGAATCAAAGAGTTAGTACTAGTTTTAGAGGATTTTTGAGGATGAAGGTCAAGAAAAGGTCAGTGATGAGGTAACTGGTCTAGATACATGAAAAATGGAGGAGTTAGTGGTAGTTGAATAATTACAGGAAGATAACATCATTGGATCTATTGTGTTGACCAAAATGGATTCTAGTTTCTTTTCTTAAAGACCTGATGAATATATGTTGGTAACCAACAACATGTTGAATGTGTTGGATATTGACCTAGAGGATATTACCACTAAAGAGGATTTAAAGTGTATTTTGGAGACAAATAAGAGCCCTGTAACAAAATGAATATCACTTTTAGAAGGGTCTCAATATGAAGATCCCAAGAATTTTTTTCAGCAAGGTCAAAGGAACAAGGAAATGAAGATATCAAAGAAATGGAATCCCCTTCTCTAATATCAGTGGAAGTAAAGAAAATCCCTAACCCTTCACCAAAAATAAAAATCACTCCTAGAACTATATGAGCTTCTAATAAGGTAGTTGTGGGGGCCAAAAATCCTCTCCAGGGAGATTGTTTAAAAAGGAAAAAAGGGAAAGAGTCACCAAAAGGAAATAATGGAAGGACGAAAATGGCCATTGGTGGTTGGCCAAAGAAATGATTCTTTTAAATGATTATAATGTCTTGAAATATAAGGGGTTTAAACAACCCCAATAAACATAGGATTTTTTCTAACATTAGGAGTAGCAAGAAACTTGACATCATGATGATTCAAGAGATGAAGATGAATCAGGAGAGGATGGAATACTTTCATAAATATTATTTGAAAGATGTGGATTTCTACTATCAATCTTTATTGGGAGTATCGGGGAATTTCTATGCATGTGGAATAAGAATGTTTTGGAAGGTTATCCTCTATTCAATAGTAATCATCATATAGCCATCAATTTTACTTCAATTAGTTCTAGAAAACACTTTACTCTCTCAAATGTCTATGCACCTAATACCACAACTTGTAGAAGGTGCTTTGGGAAGAGCTAAATAATTTTAGAAGGATGTTTAATAAATTAAGATGGATTATTGGGGGATAATTCAACATCCCTTTGGTACCATCGTAGAAGAAAGGGTGTGTCATATTGTACACAGAGGATGGAAGATTTATATAAATTCATCAGTTGGAATGGGTTACTAGATCTGCAGACTTGGTAGCTTCAAATACACCTATACCAATAGACGTGAAGGGGAGAACCCGGTTCAAATAAGTTTGGATCATTTATTAGTTAATTTTTAATGGATTCAAGTACAACAAAATTCTCTCTCCCCTTTACCTTGCATTGGTTTGGATCATAACGAAATCTTCCTCAACTTCAGTGAAAGGGGGAAAACTAAAGGTAGACCTTTCAGGTTTGAAAAATGTGGACTACACACCTAGACTTGGAGAGGGTGATATAAGAATGGTGGAATGTTGAAGTCAAGGGAAACAACATGTTCCAAGTATAAAAAAACTAAAAAATGTTAATTAAAAAATAAAGACTTGAAACAAAGAATTCTTTGGCAACATTTAAAAAAAAAAAAAAAGCAAAAATTCTGAAGAAATCTAGGAATTGGAAGAAATAATAGAACATGGGTGATAGAGAAATAAATAGAAAAATAAGGAAAAATATCTTCTAAAAAAATACCATAACATCCTAAGCAGAGAAGAGTTTTAGTGGATGAAAAAATATGGAATAAATTGGCTTAAAGAAGGTGAGTGTAATACAAAAAAATCCACATCTCTACCAATATTAAAAAAAATAAAGGAAGGATCCAAGAAATAAAAAATAAAATGGTGAAATGGCTATGGAATATAAGGATATCTCGAATACCATTGTATCTTTCTTCAAATAATTGTTTGAAAAAGATTAGATCCCTTTAAAGATCCCTATTGCTAAAACTCTAAATCTCTTTGAGCCTTTCATCAACCATGAGGAAAATAGAGAACTCATTATTATACCCTCAGAGGAAGAAGTAAAATTTATTTGATCGGATATGGATAGGGAAAAAACTCCATGTCCTAATGCATTCCCTACTTTTTTCCGCTAGATGTATTAGGATATAGTTAAAAAAGAGGTTGTTACAACTATTCAAGATTTCTTTTGTTTGGGAAGTCTACTAAATCAAATCAACCACACCTTTATTACTTTCATACCTAAAAATCTAGGTGCTAAGGATTTTAGACCTATAAGTCTTTGAAATAAAATGTACAATCTCATTTCTAAAATTATGGCTTTAATAATGAGGGAAGTACTTAATAATTTTATTTCACCAAATCAGGGGGCCTTCATGTCCGGGTAGACAAATCCTTGACAGTATCATAACCATCTATGAGATGATAATGCAGTGGAAAAATACAACTGATACGATATAATTTTTAACCTCGACATGTAAAAGGCCTATGATTATATCTTGGAATTTCATGTTTCCCCTTTTAAATAAATTGGGGTTTTACTCTCAATTCATCAAAATGATCAAATCTTGTGCCTATGCCCCGAGTTTTTCTATCATTATAAATGAGAAACCAAATGGATTCTTCAACTTAGAAAGGGTTCTTAGGAAGGGGGGCATTTTTCTCCTTTTCTATACATTATTTTTGTTCAAGCTTTGAGTAGGTTATGTTCAAAATCAAAAATGAAGGAAGACTTGAGGAAATCAAAGTTGCTAATGGGGTAGATAACCAAAGCCTACAACAATTTTTGGATGATACGGTACTCCTTGGGAAAGCTTCACTTCAGGAGGCTCGTTCCTTAAAGAATATCACTAAACTATATATTTAAGTAACAGGAAACATATTATCTTTTGTGAAAGATTTTTTTTAATGCAGCCTAGAATTTACCATGAATAACCCAGTGCATTGCCACATCACCTAGCCTAAGCTAAGCACTCACCTGAAGTGTACAAAGGTACCAGGCCCCTCCTTAGAGTTTCTTGTGTAGGATGTGAACATGATGAAGATATAATGAATTCATATCCATAAATAGCATAAACATTCCACATAGCATATTCCAGATCTAGATCTTAAAGAATAATGAATCAAATGATAAACATAATGAAATAAACTATACAAGAACCATTTACAATGATGTTTAACACCATTATTCACCCAATATACTCCATTATATTAAACAAAGTAAATATAGAAGCTTCTTACAATAAATAATATCATAAGTTTATGTGTGCATCAGATCTGGTAGCATAACTCAACAATAGTTCATACACGGTGTCTCTTTAACTACACATATTAATACATATTTATAAGGGTGGGGAATTTCCCTTCACCACTTATGCACTTCCCAAAATAGGTTACATGTTTGAAAATAGTCATGCACCTTTACAATAACATGCACACATGAAGTGTGCTAATAATAGATCTCTTATCGTTAATTAGCAGTAGTATTCCTATTATTAAATCAAACTCATGCATGGTGCTCATGAGAATATCTTCCCAAAATAACATTTGTGTGTCGTGTAAATATCCATCTGGTTGTGTACTTCATACGCTATCTCCAAAATATCCTATAACCATGGAAATGGATAAGTCCTGAATCACTTTGTCTTTCATGCATGTTTCCTTCCCTATCCTTCTACACCTTCAAATATGCCTTGCTCTTGCATGTGAATATTTTGTGTGCCCTCTCCTTATTTTCATATTCTATCTTCTCAACATTACCCCACACTAAACTACATTTTCATCCCAACAATGGGGTTCCTCTTGATGTTCCCAAAGAATAAAGAATAAGAATGGAAAGAATGTAAAGAATTACTTTACAAAGAATGGAATTTTATTCTGCAACACCCTCTACTTCAACTAGGAGGATCAACTTTGGATATTCTTCTTTAATCTCAGCCTCCAAGGCTTTCCAATCATCTAATGCATTTTTGGTCTTCTCTAGAATGTCTCGTCAATGGATTCCAACTCATCCTGAGTTATCTCTCCCTTTTCATTATGTAATACTAGGAAAACGTTAGCCATAAAAGACATCCTTCCCTCCAGAAGATTCATCTTTTGTGTTATGATATTTCTAAGCTCATCCAACCTCTCCTAATCTGATTTTCATTATGTTACAAGGGATTTACAATTTTTCTTTACTAATGCCAATCTCTCTGTCTATGTGGCCTAAATTCTCATCCTTCATTTCCTTCAGAACTTCATTATCTTCTAATATAGTTCTAATCCTGACCACTACTTCTGGAGTTTCACATATGTTCAAAGCCTAGTTTGTTTTCTTTAGGTCAACTTTAAAGTTTGGAGAAATACCTTGTAAGATGAAGTCTTTCTAACCACAGAGACCCTTGCTCTCTCTTCTTCCTGCTCAGGGTCCTTTAGCATTGGCATGCAAATTGGTCCATCCTCAAGCACTAAATCAACTAATATATACACATAATGCATAACTGAAGGAAAATTTTCAAGTACCTTAGACTCTAAATGTAGTCTTTCTTTCAGGACATAATCACCAATTACTTCTACCATGTTTTAAGTCCTTCTCTCCTTTTAGATGCATTATTTCGTAGATTTTTCTTTGTTATATTCTCATAGTGCTCTAATAGTGGTAGCCTTATCTATGTTCCACGCCATTTCTTTAGATACCTTAACCAAGGCATTGATCACCTACTCATTAGATATGAAAGTGGGATTTATAGTCATGTTCCTGCTTTGTGTTGTCGTATTCATTCTTCTTGACACACATGAATTCTCACATACATCAAAATCAGGATTGTCCATGATGATTTTGCATGGACTAAGACAATTATTTCCTCACGCGCATAGTGGCCATGGTTGTGTCTATCAACTCCCATTAATACAACCACTTAAGGCCCATTGTGCTCTAGAAATAGGCATAGACAATTTTACTGGTGTCCTCAGCATAGCCCATACTTGGCCCAACATACTCCCCATTGGTTCTCTTTATTCTTGGCCCCTTAGGAACTTGAATGCCAAGGTTTAGAGTTGGATCTTCGATGTTTTGAGGAATATCATGCTCTGTTTCTTCTACCTCCTTCACACCTTCCTCTTCATCCCTAATATCCTCATCCCTAGGTTCTTCCACATATTCTGGCTATACAAGGGTTCTATACATGCTCTCTACATAATCCACAGCCTCCTCATTCAACTTTAGATTTCTCCTCTTCCTCTCAGTTGTCTCTCTTTGAGGAGATAGTCATGGTGATCTTCTTAGATGATTTGAAGGTCCCACAATTTGGGCCCTTATACTTCTAAATACCCTTTTAAAGTGGTGCTCTCCATGGAATGATTCCGCGTCTAAGTCTTTGTCTTCTTCTTGTGCTTGAGGTAGAGTACCCATGCACCCAGTATCAACTTTTTCTTTGGGCTGCCTTCAGCCTCTATGATCTAATCCACCACTATCTTCATGTTCTTCATCCTCCTCATCTACCACTATAGTTTTTGTAGGATTTGGGATTGGAATATTCTCCACTATATGTTTTCCTTTAAGCGGCCCTAGGAGTGTGAAATCATTTTATACATACTTGTTATTCTCTAGCTTAGGCTTAAGCTGAAGATATGAGCATGGCTCCATTGTCCCCAATAGTCAAACTTAATGGCTTCACACTTATGACATCTAAGATGAGCCTCTCAATGTAGGAAGTCCAACCTAGATACACATATGTCTTCCTTAGAGTGTGGTAGTCACAATATACCTTTTTTGCATTAAATTTTAGGTGGCATGCATCAATAAATTAGTGGAATGATGTCGGGAAGTAATGCACTATGAAGGCATACAACAATTTTTACCTATGGCTCCATGCCCCATCACTCATATAAAATCATGTGATGTAGAATTGTTGGTACACCGCAAACTGTACCACATTTTTGACCACCAAAGGTAACTCCCTGGGAATGCACCAGTCCCCCCTAAATGTCACACAAATTCAGTCATACCACATCTCTATCCTCTGCTTAAACATCCCATTCATTGAATGTTCACATAAATATTTTTCAAACCTCTCCATGAGGGAATTATTTTCCATGGGATATTTAATTCCCACTTGAAACTACTACTTGAGACCAAGAAACAAACTAGGTTTAGCTAGGAAAATTATGGAATATTTTTTTTTTGTTAAGAGTGTTTGTAACGAAGGTTACAAGATCATAGTTATCACAAACTAGGTTTAGGTTAAAAAACAAGATTGACTTATAGAAATTATTCTACAACATCTCACCAAAAGCACAAGGTCAAAACAAGGGATTAAATTCGTCACTTAGGTTAAAGGAGTAAATTCTCACTCCTCCCTGCCCTAACTGGCTTACAAGATTCAACTTGATTTTCACCCACTTAGAGTCATCAAAAATTTCCTAAATCTTGATCATTGGATAGGAAAATTTCTCACCTTTCCAACCATATAAGGAAGTCCTTCTAACTCCTTGTAAAACTCAAGCTATGGGCCGACGGAGTTTTAGGGAGAAATTTTCCCTTCCCTAGGCACAAGGCGTAAAACACCTCCGCACTCCCACAGGGCCGATGGAAGGGGACACGTGGCATGCTCTAGCTAGCTAGAAGGATTGATGAGCTGACGGAGTGGGTTGAGACTTTAAGTCTCAATCACCAAAAAGTGCTAAGAGGACAAAAAGGTCTGCGCACACGCCGATGCCCTAGTGCCACGTGTCGAACGCCTATTGGTCATGGGGAAAAATTGTGAATTTTTCCCAAGGTCAAAACCCAAAATTTTCCAAAGAAAATTTTCCCCAAACCTCTGCCCATGCTAAAAGTGCCACGTGGCATCATGTGATTGGACACGGGTCGGCAGAGAGATGGAGAAAAGTTGTGATTTGAGCTAAAAAGTTTTAAAAAGTCAAAATGACTTTCTCGGGTCCGTGCATCCGTTAGGACACGTGTCAACATCCGATTGGTGTAGGGGTGTGGGGAAGTGGAGAAAAAATTAAATCTTTCCAAAAGGCCAAAATTTTAAGTTTTCAAATTTCCTTTCGCATGCCCACCAAGCCATGTGTCAGTACGTGATTGGCTATGGGGCTGCGGGGTTGCGGAGTAAATTGGGAAAAATTTTCCCCAAAGGAAAATTTTCAAAAGTTAAGTTTTTCAAATAGATTCACCCCTCCCAAGTTCCACATGGAAACATATGATTGGCTGAGAGTGTTGCGGGGCCGTGGATTTTTTGGGGAAATTTTTCATAAAGTTAAAATTTGATTTTTGCATAGTTAGATTAATTTTTGGATGGCCATTTTGAAGTAAAACTTCAAATGGCCATAACTTTTGATAGAAAAGTCAAGTTTGGGGAAAACAAGGACTTTCCAGAAATCTCTCGAGTCCTATTTGCATAGAAATCATCAATTTTGGATTTTGATGAAGTTTTGAGGGTCAATTTTAAGAAATAGATCTACAGGCTTTAAATTCAAAACTGGCAATTTTTCCAACTTGTCAATTTGATTAAATTTGAGCTCCTCCTTCACTCAACATGTCAAACAGATGTGGAGGATCAGCCTAGGAGGGTTTAGAGTATTTTATTATTTTAGTGAAATCAATTTGTTCATTTATACGAGTTTGCATTTTTCCGACAGTTGATGGGAAAAATGACCGTGCAAGCTTTGATTTGAAATTCCTTGAGTTTTAGAGATTTATTCTTGACTATTTTTGTGAATTAGGATTCCTCAAGTCTTCCTAAGTATAAATTTCAAGTTTCATAATTTATTTTAGAGTATAAAGTTGAGCTTCACATTTTTTTAAAATGTGCATTGCCAGATTTGAGTTTTACAACAAGGAACTATTTCTCTTAAATTGATTTAGCAATTTGTCTTTTGAATGTGCATATGATTTTAACTTAGTCAAATTCAATACTTAGTAGATCATCCATTCAATTCTAAATAACAATGCACCTCTGATTTCAATTTTAATCTACAATTTTGTAATTAATATACACTATCTTTCATTTCCACGCATTCCTCCTTTTCTATTTGATTTCAAAATACATTACATACAAATTTAAAAGAACCAATACCATCCTTTATTGATAATTCAAATAACTTTCCAACTTATCTCCTTTCCAAATTGAATCCAAGTACAATTTACAATATACATATACATTCTTCTCATTTCTATACAAAACAGAGATTTGATACAACTCTCTACATTCCTCAATTCAAATTCAAACATCTATTGTCAATTTAATAACTTCACATTGCAACATTTATACACTCATCCACTTGAAGTGGGAAAGGTTACATTGGATTTTTATCCAAAGGGATAAGACTGTCAAACTATAATTTCTTCTCCAAACAACAACATGCTGGTTTCTTCTTCTTCTTTTCAACTTTGATCACAATAAGGAAGGGGGACAGGTAATGCCCTCCTCCCAACCAAGACATCCAATGGAAAAGGAGAATCCATCATTCCCCATTGGCTCCCAAGACCCAACCATATTAAAATGGAGCATGAAAATAAACACATGGAAACAAGACTTCTATCACATTCAAGCAACATTCACAGTGCATACAATCAACAAAATGCATAGTTCACAATAAGACAACAGTTCCCAACTGCATTTGTAGCAATTTATACAACACATAGGCTTAATCAAGAAAGCCAACAAGAGAAAGGAACATGGGGAACTCCTTATGCCTCCCAATTTGGAATTGGGCATCCACCAAACGCATACCACCAATAATCATATCAATCCCATAAACCTTATATCTCCCAACCCCTCCTTATGCCCCCAAGTTTATCCCTTATGCCTCCCCCATAGTAAGAAATGTAAGCAGTTTATTTTGCAAGGTGGATCCCAAACCAAAACTCCCTCCACAATAAAATTGTGCCATTGGCAATCCATTATGCCCCCATATGAAATCCCCATAGCCTTCTCCTACACCTTTCCCTAAGTAATCTACCAAACCAGACATGAATACATAACACATTCACCATGTCACTCATGCAAGAAAAGGGAAAAACAACATATAAAATGGGACAAGATCCTACATCTCCATAGTGGAGTTTGTTTCCAAAATAACAGTTCTTCAATGCTCAAATATGTAGTCCAAAACAACAAGTTTGTGCATAAAAAATACTCCAAGTTCTTCCTCAAACAAGCCCCAAAACAAATTTTCCCTGAAGAGGAAATGACAATGTTTCAACAACCCACAAAAGAGCAAGAAGCTTCACTTTTATAGGAAAGGAAGGAGATAGGATGATGTGGATCCAAGTGGAATGCCACATCATTTTTCCTCATCCCCAAGAGGAAATCAATATCAACCAACAATTCACAATAAATAATAATGACAAAATCACTTACATACTCCAATTCAACCCATACTCCAAAAAGGACTGCATTAAAAATATCTAAGGGATGTGTAATTAAAACTTATAAATTTTATTTTAAAATTCATTATAAATGCCTATATTTAACCTCCAAACCATAGGCATGGTTGGTGGATCATTTTAAGAGGTGTGGGACAAGTTTAACTTGTCCCACAAGCCTCCAAATTTGGCCTTCAAAATCAATATCAAATTTCATAAAGGATGGAGTGTTTGACCTTCCAAAATATGCCTTACATACTCTTACATCTTTCTTACACATTTACTTACACACTCTTCCAACATTAATATCTAAGACAACAACTTTATTAATTACATTCCACATCCCAATTAAATTTAAGTAAAGTTTAACTATATGACTATCTCATTAAAACTATCACATTTAAATTAAATTACAAGAAGGAACACTTTACTAAATAAAATACATACAACAATAATAAAAATGGAACACATAAATAAAACACATATCCCATGGTCACATATAATGGAAATCCCCCCCATGGGAATTCCTAACATAACACAACACACAAACACATAACATAGTTGCCATGGTGACCTTGTTGATTTCACCCAGAATTTTAATATGGTTAGTCTCCAGTCCCCCGACATTGTTGTGATTTTTACCTGCAAAATGTAAATACCTCCTCCTACCTTGTGACTACATCAGGACATCCAAAATGATATAAACAATATTTCAAAATCATCTAAACACACAAATCACAACAATATCATTAATTCAACATTATCATTTTTAATTAAATAAATCAACTATATCATCATCTAATTTCTACCCTACTAGATCTATTCAAATATCCAATATCATAAGTCTAAATCAACACCTATAGTATGTCCATGTCATAACAGTACATCATTAACCACATATAGAAATGTCTCTAATAATCATCAATCATAATAACCGAGTCCGATCAATACTAGTCCATGATCTAACATCTAACCATCATACTAAAATAAATATAATAACATCCATAATATGATCAATAATATATAAATCAGTATCAAAAGTGTCAAAGGAAAGTGGGCACTACATCCCCTCCCCTTAGATTCGACTATGGAATTCACTAGAGAAAATGTGGGAACTACACTCGTAACATAGTAGCATCCTCCCAAGTGGCTATAGTCTCATCGTATCTATCTCACTATACCCGTACCTGATCAATCTCTATGCCTCGAAGGCCCAGGGTCCTACTATCGATGATATGGATGGGCTCCACCATCACATGCCCCTTATCCTATACCTGTAATGATGTCCTATCCAACACATGAGAAGGATCTGTAATGTACCTCCTAAGGACAAAAACATGAAACACATCATGTATGTGAGAAAATATGGGTGACAATGCTAGATGGTAGGCCAAAGGGCTAATACACTCCAAGATCTCAAAAGTACCAAAAATCTAGGAGCTAACTTAGAACCTTTTCCATAGCGGATAGGGCTCTTGTGTGGTCTAACATGAAGGAACACCTTCATGCCCACATCAAAGCTATGATCAATCCTATGTTGATCCGCATACTTCTTCTTCCCGTCTGTCGTGCCTCCTACAATATTTGCCTTATCAAACTACCTACCGATACATGTCCTACAAAAGAGCTGGTCCAAGAGATACTCTATCCTCCAACCTGTCCTAGCTAAGGGGTGTCTTGCACTCTCTACCATATAATTCTTGAAAAGGAGCCATGCCTATAGACCTCTAAAAACTATTATTGTAGGAAAAATCCACTAAGTATAGGTACTCCTCCCACTTCGACTACTAATCCATCACATACATCCTAAGCATATCCTCCAAAACCTGATTCACTCACTTGTTCTATCAATCTATCTTAGGATGATATGTTGTGTTGAAATTAATCCTTGCCCGAGGACATACTGCATAGTAGTCCATAAATGTGAAGTGTACAAAGGATCGCGGTCACAAATGATCTTCCACGGGATCTCATGTAACCCGAGATCTCATCCAAATATACTTGTGCCATGGCTCTAGCTATGTAAGTGGTCTTCACCAAAGAAAAGTGAGACACTTTTGTCAATTTATCAACCGTGACCATAATGGCATTGTGGTGATATTTCAACATAGGTAGTCAAACAATGAAATCCATGCAAATGGTGTCCCACTTCCATTCTGGTATAGCATGAGGATAAAGAAGACCTGTTGGATGATGATTCTCAGCCTTAACCCTCTAGCACTCTAGACATCATGACATAAACTAAGCCACGTCTCGATGAATTTCTCTCCAGTGATACAATTTTCGCAAGGTGGCATGCATCTTCCTCACCCTGAGATGGGCTTAATAGGGTGCATGATGTGCCTCTACTAAGATGTCCTACCTAAAGCTTCCATCTCTGGGAACATATATCCTACCTCTATGCCTGAGAAGACCATCTGCCTCTAAGGTGAAAACATCAAACTTACCCTCAAGGGGTCTCTGTGACTCTATCTCTGCTTGTACTATCATGTAGAAGTTTCCAAGAGGGAGCTGCTGAAGAATCCTGCTCCATAAATCTATGCTCACTATAGTAGCCATAGCCACATGTCTCCATCTACTGAGAGCATCTACTACCACATTCTCCTTCCTCTTCACATGCTCTATCTCCATGTCATACTCACAAAGCAACTCCATCCAATGTCATTGATGAGCATTTAGATTGGGCTGCGTGAAGAGGTGATAAAGGTTCAAGTGATCTGTCCTGAGTGTGAATCTCCATCCAAGGAGAAAATGTCTCCATCTAACCAAGGCATGCATAAATGCCATAAGCTCAAGATCATGGGTAGGATAATTAAGTTTGTGATCCTTGATTTTGTGAGACTCAAAAGCTAAAACCTTGACATCCTTCATCAACACGCCTCCAAGCCCTGCTAAAGAAGCATCTATGTAAACAAAGAACTCACCCTGTAGATCCAACACTGCAAGAATGAGTACTGTAGTGAGGCATTCCTATAATGTCTTGAAGGCCTACCTACATCTATCCATCTAAACAAACTTCTTCCCTTTCCTCTGAAGGGAAGTGATAGGGTGCGCAATCCAAGAGAAGTCCTAAACAAATCTCTAGTAGTATCTTGTTAAACCCATAAAGCTACGCACCTGGGTCACTGTAGTGGGTGCTGGCCAATCCATAATGGCTCTAATCTTGAAAGGATTCACTATGATTCCTTCCCCATTTATAATATGACCCAAATACTGCACCTCTGTCTAGAAGAAAGCACACCTCTCCAAGTTCTGGTAAAGCTTCTGCTCACAAAGACACCGTAGAACATGTCGAAGGTAACCCTCATGCTCCTCATGTATACGTGACTATATCAAGATGTCATCAAGGAAGATGTGCACAAAGTGATCTAGAAAGGTTTTGAATACCCCATTCATCAAACTCATGAACATTGCTGGGGCATTCGTCAAACCAAAAGGCACCACTATGAACTCATAGTGCCCATACCTCATGCGGAAGATGGTCTAATGAATGTCCACCTCCAAAATCCTCAATTGATGGTAGCCGACTTGAGATCAATCTTAGAGAACACCATGGCTCCTTTCATCTGATCAAACAAGTCATCAATACGAGGAAGAGGGTAACGATTCTTGATCATCACTTTGTTCAACTGGTGGTAATAAATACACAACCACAATGATCCATCCTTATTCTTCACAAAAATCACCGGTGCACCCCAAGGGGATACACTAGGATGGATAATTCCCTTCTCCAAAAGGCCTTCAAGCTGTAACTTGAGCTCATAGAGTTCCGGGTGGTCATCCAATAAGGTGCCCGTGAGATAGGCTCTGCTTTTGGGACTAAGTCTATATGGAAATCAATCTCACATGGGGGTGGCATCCCCAATAGCTCCCCTGGAAATACATCAGAAAAATCTCTCAAGATGGGATGATCATCTAGCAATGCTCCACTAAACCCATCCTCTAACTTATCACTAACTGTAATAGCATACATCTAACAACCCTATCACACACACCACTTGAGCTACATAGCAGAGATGGTGCAAACAGAAATGGGTCTTCTGACCCCTGAGATCACCGACTCTACTCCCAAATCATCTGCACAACCTATAGTCTTATGATAACAATCCATCCTAGCCCTATGTGTAGATAGCCAATCCATACCCATAATAACTCCATACAAGCCCAAAGGGAGAATACAGAGATCTGAGGTGGTGGTGAAAGGTCCCAAATCCACAACACACTCCTTAACTATAGAGTCCACAAATATCTTGGCCCCTAAAGCCATCTCGACATCCCAACTAAGACCCTTCCTAACTGCCACCATCCTGCATCACTCTACTAAAGATGTTGCAATGAAAGAGTTAGAAGAACCAGAATCAAACAATACAGAGGTAGGATTACCACCAATGCTACCTTTGGTTTCAATGACTGTTCTCTGGTGCTCTTCCTAATGGTTCTCAACCACTGCATAGATCCTGTGGCTACATCCCATATCTCCAACTGTTAGCTCAAAAATTAGTGCCTTACCCTTGTTAGGGTTCTGAGGGTAATCTCTCCAAAAATGCATAGCTACTCCACATCCAAAGCAACCACTGATCCTCTCCAAGGAGTAGCACCTCCATAGGTTCCCTAAAATCCTGTGGTGTGGATCTTGATGACCTAGCTAGGTTTGTTGTGGCCTCTGCTAGTGAGCTCCAGCTCACTGAGCTCTAGGTCCACCCTATGTCTTGATGGGAACCCTAGGAGGAGGCCCACGCTCCGACCTCTCTGTGCATCAGTTCTCTGTGGAGGTCTATATGATGGGTGGGACTATGGCTCCCGTGGCCTAAAGGATGACTGTGTTGAATGTTGACCACCACGAGGGAGAGGTACTAAACCTCTTGATCTACCATCTTACATCTTCTGAATGCGGCTCCTGACTCAGTCCCTAGCCTGCTGGGTTTTACCCTGAGTCTCCTTTGAAATATAGGCCTTCTCTATGGCCTCTACTAATGTCTGTGGGTAGTGAATCCATCTTTGCCACTCCAACATCCAAATTCAAGCCCCGGATGAGCCTATGAATTCACACCTACTCATCCTACATATATTATACATAGTGAAGTAGATCTAGAAACCTACTCTCATACTCTGCTACAGAAAGGGTATCCTGTTGGAGGTCATGGAACTTGTCAATAATCTATTGGATGAACCTCCATGATAGATATCTACTCCTAAATCTCTCCTTAAATAGCTCCCAAGTCACTATCTCTAAATCAACATGGAGCTTCTACTCTTCTTTCCTCCACCATACTCCTACTCCATCCCTCAGTAGATGGATTGTAACACGAGCTTTTGTGTTGCTAGAACAAGGACAAAGCTTGAACCAACTACTCAAGCTCACTAACCAGGCCTCTGCCTAAAATCCACCTGTATCACCTAAGTAATGTGAGGTCCTAAGCTTTAAGATCTCCCTGATGTGATCTGTTGTTGTGGTCTATCGGCCTCTAGACCTCTCCGCAAGCTCATCTATAAGCCTAGGGCTCCAAGACCTCTCTCTATGCTCTGGAACTCTATCACCCTGCCTCCTAGGTGGTGAATCTACTCTGATTGACTCTGAATGGGAGTTCTCTCCTCTATGCTCCTCAATGAGTGAAGGAGGTGCATGTTCCTCAATAGAAGTAACTCTGTCATGTCTACCTAAATTCCCTCCTACTGATCCTCCACGTAAAGCAACATTAACATCCTGAAGGGTCTATAAAATCTAAGTTATAATGGCTACTACACCGATCCGGTGGTGGTGGTGGTGTGATGGTGGTTGTGAATATGGGTCTCTTTGAATGTTCTTATCACTCCATCTAAGCCTCCTGCATAGACCAAATCGAGAGTTAGTTCATTACTTCAATCCCTCTTCTTTAGTTTCTAAGTTTATTATCATGTTCAATTTTCAACCAATTTTGTTTTCTAGATTAACAGTTTACTAGTTTTAAAGTTTCAAGTCTCAATTTTCTAGTGTTCCCAATGGTCCAAGCCTTTGAACCACTTTGCTCTCGATACTAAGTTTAATTCCCACTTCAAACTACCGTTTGAGACCAAGAAACAAACTAGGTTTAGTTAGGAAAATTATGGAATAATTTTTTTTTGTTAAGGGTGTTTCCAACAAAGGTTATAAGATCATAGTTATCACAAACCAGGTTTAGGTTAACAAACAAGATTGACTTGCAAAAATGATTCTACAACATATCACCAAAAGCACAAGGTCAAAACAAGGGATTAAATTCATCACTTAGGTTAAAGGAGTAAATTCTCACTCCTCCCTGCCCTAACAGGATTACAGGATTCAAATTGATTTTTCACCCACTTAGAATCATCAAAAATTTCCTAAATTACACTCATTGGATAGAAAAATTTCTCACCTTTCCAACCATATACGGAAGTCCTTCTAACTCCTTGTAAAACTCAAGTTATGGGCTGCGGAGTTTTAGGGAGAAATTTTCCCTTCCCTAAGCGCAAGGCGCAAACACCTCCGCGTGCCCGTGGGGCCGATGAAAGGGGACACGTGGCATGCTCCAGTTGGATGGAAGGATTAGTGGGCTGATGAAGTGGGTTGATAATTTAAGTCTTAATCACCAAAAAGTTCTAAGAGGACAAAAATTTATGTGCGCACGCCGAGGTTCTAGTGCCACATGTCAAACGCCTATTGGTCGCAGGGAAAATTTGTGAATTTTTCCAACGTTGAAACACAAAATTTTCCAAAGGAAATTTTACCTCCAAACCTCCGCCCATGCTAAAATTTCCACATGGCATCCTGTGATTGGACACGGGTTGGCAAAGAGGCGGAGAAAAGTTGTGATTTGAGCCAAAAAGGTCTAAAAAGACAAAATGACTTGCGCAGGTTCGTGTGTCTGTTAGGACACATGTCAATAGCCCATTGGTGTGGGGGTTCGGGGAAGTGGAGAAAAATATGAAATCTTTCCAAAAGGCCAAAATTTTAAGTTTTCAAATTTCCTTTTGGGCACCCACCAAGCCATGTGTCAGTACGTGATTGGCTACGGGGCATGGGTTGCGAGAAAATTGGGAAAAAATTTCCCCAAAGGAAATTTTTAAAAGTTAAGTTTTTCAATAATATTTACCCCACCCAAGTTCCACATGGCAACACATGATTGGCTAAGAGTGTTGTGGGGCCAGGTACTTTCTGGGGAAATTTTTCCTAAAGTTAAAATTTGATTTTTGCATAGTTAGATTAATTTTTGGATGGCCATTTTGAAGTAAAACTTCAAATGGCCATAACTTTTGATAGAAAAGTCATTTTGGGGAAAATAAGGAATTTTCAGAAATATCTCAGAGTACTCTTTTTACAAAAATAATAAATTTTGGATTTTGATGAAGTTTGGAGGGTAAATTTTAAGAAATAGATCTACGTGCTTTAAATTTAAAATTGACAATTTTTCCAACTTGTCAATTTGATTAAATTTGAGCTCCCCCTTCACTCAACATGTCAAACAGGACATGGAGGATAAGCCTAGAGATGGTTTAGAGTATTTTAGTGAAATCAATTTGTTCATTTATATGATTTTGCATTTTTCTGACATTTGACGGGAAAAACAACCGTGTAAGCTCCGATTTGAAATTCCTTGAGTTTTAGATATTTATTCTTGACTGTTTTTGTGAATTTGGATTCCTCAAGTCTTCCTAAGTATAAATTTCAAGTTTCATAATTTATTGTTGAGTATAAAGTCGAACTGCTCATTTTTATTAAAATGTGCATTGCCAGATTTGAGTTTTACAACAGTGAACTGTTTCTCTTAAAATGATTTAGCAATTTGTCTTTTGAATGTGCATATGATCTTAACTTAGTCGATTCAATACTTAGTAGATCATCCATTCAATTATAAATAACAATGCACCTCTAATTTCAATTCTAATCTACCATTTTGTAATTAATATACACTATCTCTCATTTCCACGCATTCCTCCTTTTCTATTTGATTTCAAATACATTACATACAAATTTGAAAGAACCAATACCATCCTTTATTGATAATTCAAATAACTTTACAACTGATCTCCTTTCCAAATTGAATCCAAGTATAGTTTACAATATACATATATATTCTTCTCATTTCTATAGAAAACAAAGATTTGATACAACTCTCTACATTCCTCAATTCAAATTCAAACATCTACTGTCAATACAATAACTTTACATTGCAACATTTATACACTCATCCACTCAAAGTGGGAAAGGTTACATTGGATTTTTCTCCAAAGGGATAAGACTGTCAAACTGTAATTTCTTCTCAAAACAACAACATGATGGTTTCTTCTTCTTCTTTACAACTTTGATCACAACAAGGAAGGGGGCAAGGCAACGCTCTTCACCCAACCAATACATCCAATGGAAAAGGAGAAGCCATCCTTCCCCATTGCCCCCCCAGCCCCAACCATATTAAAATGGAGCATGAAAATCAACACATGGAAACAAGACTTCTATCACATACAAGCAACATTCACATTGCATACAATCAAAAAAATGCACAATTCACAATAAGACAATAGTTCCCAGCTACATTTTAAGCAATTTATACAACACATAGGCTTGATTAAGGAATCCAACAAGAGGAAGGACTATAGGGAACTCCTTATGCCTCCCAATTTTGAATTGGGCATCCGCCAAATACATACCACTAATAATCATATCAATCCCATAAACCTTATATCTCCCAACCCCTCCTTATTCCACCCCCAATTTTATCCCTTATGCCCCCATAGTAAGAAATGCAAGCATTTTCTTTTCCAAGGTGGATCCCAAACCAAAACTTCCTCCACAATAAAACTATGCCATTGGCAATCCCTTATGCCCCCCATATGAAATCCCCACAGCCTTCTCCTACACCTTTCCCTAAGAAATCTACCCAACCAGCCATGAATACACAACACATTCACCATTTCATTCATGCAAGAAAAGGGAAAAACAACATATAAAATGGGACAAGATCCTACCTCTCCATAGTGGAGATTGTTTCCAAAACAACAGTTCTTCAATGCTCAAATATGCAGTCCAAAACAACAAGTATGTGCATACAAAAGACTCCAAGTTCTTCCTCAAACAAGCTCCAAAAATGTGCCCCCAAGAGGAAATGACAAAGTTTCAACAACCCACAAAAGAGCAAGAAGCTTCACTTTTATAGGAAAGGAAGGAGAGAGGATGATGTGGATCCAAGTGGGATGCCACATCATTTTTCCTCATCCCCAAGAGGAAATCAACATCAACCAACAATTCATAATAAATAAGAATGACAAAATCACTTACATACTCCAATTCAACCCATACTCCAAAAAGGACTGCATTAAAAATATGTAAGGGAAGTGCAATTAAAACTTACAAATGTTATTTCAAAATGCATTATAAATGCCTATATTTAGCCTCCAAGCCTTAGGCATGGTTGGTGGATCATTTTAAGAGGTGTGGGACAAGTTTAACTTGTCCCACAATTCCCCAAATTTGGCCTTCAAAGTCAAATTCGAATTTCATAAAGGATGGAGTGTTTGACCTTCCAAAATCTACCTTACATACTTTTACATCTTTCTTACACATTCACTTACACACTCTTCCAACATTAATATCTAAGACACCAACTTTATTAATTACATTCCACATCCCAATTAAATTTAAATAAAGTTTAACTATATGACTATCTCATTAAAAGTATCGTTTTTAATTAAATAAATCAACTATATCATCATCTAATTTCTACCATACCAGATCTATTCAAATATCCAATATCATAAGTCCAAATCAACATCTATAATATGTCCATGTCATAACAGTATATCATCAACCACATATAGAAATGTCTCTAGTAATCATCAATCATAATAACTGAATCCAGATCAATACTAGTCCATGATCTAACATCTAACCATCATACTAAAATAAACATAATAGTGTCCATAATATGATCAATAGTATCAAAATCAGTATCAAAAGTGTCAAAGGAAAGTGGGCACTACAGGGATACTCCCAGATCTTGTTCTTTGGCCCATCAGGAACTCTAATTTCTATAAACACAAGGGAAAGGAGGATAGCACCAAAACTTATCTTCTCTCCTATGCGCGCTTCCTCAATAATGGTGTCTACAATGTAGCCTACTAGGTTGTAGACTACTCCCTAAGACATCACATGGTATTCACCTACAACCATATCTCTTGATCATTAAACTTGGTTACTAGATGTGCAGCTAGTTGTACCACTAGGTACTTCTTCAATTTATTAATGTCCATTCCGTGTAGACCCTTACTATAGTCCAACTCATTTATTGTTTTACAATGTTGCTTTATCGGTCGATCACCTGAAAGCTCTACCCCTATGCCCTTCAATCCTCGCAAGTGTTGAAATCGGGGTCATGTTGTGATTCTAACCCTTCATCCAACGAAATAGAAGAAGTCCTCATCGAATCTTCTCATCAACGATTGGTATGATGGTTCATACTTACCAAAATACGAGAGCTCATATAACTAATAGAATCCTACCTACTTCAACAATTTCTCCCTAGTGTCATCATATACTGCCATATCCTCCACGATGCACTTGTTGGTCTTTGTATTCAACAATCCATCTAAATATTTCTTTTTGTCATATGTATGGTGGTTGTAGTCACTTATTTTTCACCTATGGATGTGGGAATCCCACTCTTTTCCAACTATCACACCTTCTAGGTACTACATCTTTGAAAAATTACTCTCAAGAGAAATCTCAACTTCATCTTCTACCTTCTTCCTTCCTTTCGGGTCTATGGCAGGTGCTTTCTTTGGTGCCATCATGAAAATCCCACCTTTTTCTTTTATAACAAGAAATTTCAAACCCTATCTTGAATCTGTATTCCCTAGCTTGAAACCATGTGCCCTAGCTTCTTTTTAACACCTTTGCTTCACTCAAACCCTTCACTAATGGGGATGCAAACCTCTTTTGTGAAATAATCAGATCCTCCATGTTTGGTTTCACACTCTTTGCACCAAAAAAAGACTTGCTCGACTTGATCACACTTATTTCATTCAAATAATTGTGATCGTAAAGGTAAAAATAAACCTGCATCACATCCTTATATAGATTTTCAAAAAGTTAGTGCATTTATTGGTCCATCACCTACCAACAATCCTCTCATTAATTTGTCTATTTTCACAATCTATGCGGGGTACATCTTTGTGCCCTAGCTATAACCTTCTAGTGCACCTTCCTACCTTTTACCTACAAACTTCTCTTCAGTGTGCTTCCATGTTCCTGAGTACCTCACTACTATGCCTTCCCTTGGTAGTCTTCATATCCACTGCTTACCTCATGTTATACTATTCCCTTATTTATCTCCATCTATGGTCATCTTTTTAAATAAATCTCCATTTTAACAACTCCTCTCCAAAATTGAATAACACCTGTAGTATTTTGTTCCTTTATGTGTACCCAATTATAAATAGCCACCCCACACCAATGGTATGTGCAGTCCTTTGTGCATAAAAATTCTTCAAATGATAATTAGCTTCTAGCACAAAAACACACTTATTACACAAAAATCCAACTAAATTGACAAAGCATAGCGACGAATAAGGAAATATAGAAATGAAACCCTAGTCTAAATGGCAACACTTTGCTTTATTACAAACACCAAGAAGACTTATTTATAGTAGGGCTTCAGCCTACTCCCATTGAAGTAACCGGGTAACCGTATTCCATCAAGTGTCTCTAATTGACAAGTTCATAATTCAAGTATATGAGTGATAATATATGGTCTAGATCAACACGCTTTAAGCTTGCTTAGATGGCCCAAAAACTTAGAGTTGTAAAGAATCACCATCTGTCCCATCTCAATATTTTTGTCCCTGATGTGCCTGTCATGCCATGCCTTCTACCTATCCTTTTCCTACTTCTGACTCCAACGTGTTATTTCTCATCTCTCATCCAACTTTATCAAATTTTCTATTCTTTCTTCTAGGGATAACACATCATCTAGACCTCCTGCATGCAATATGTAAAGAAGGTAAGATGAATTCCATATAAAGAACTTCTTTTGTGTCAAACACTAAATGAAAGGGTGTGGCCTTGTTCAACCTCTTATATGTTGTTTTATACGCCAAAATCATGACATAAACTTTATCATCCCAATATTTCCTTCCAACATCACAAATTTTTGTCAATGTCTGGCTCAAAATATTGTTGAAGGCCTTAGTAGTCCCATTTTCTTGAGGATGATAGGGTGTAGTATTATGGTGTATAATCATAAATTCATCCAATAGTATCTTGATCATCTCATTTAGAAATTGTGTACCCCTATTACTTGTCAAGCTCAACAGGCATCCATACCTTGTAAGAACATTTTCCCATAAGAACTTGGCTGTTGTAGTTGTTATAAAATCCTTGGTAGGTGTTTCTTCTACCCACCTTATAAGATAATCTGAAAGTGATGATCTAGCACAATCCAGTTCTATGCCTAACTGGTGAAATAGGACCCAAAAAATCTATAGCTCATTTCTCAAATGGATCTATACTAGGAATATGTCGTAAAGGGATTTCATCTCTTTGCCAAGGTTTACCAATGCGTTGATAGTGATCACATGCCTTACAATATGCTTTACAATCTTTGTAAAGGGTCTCCCACTATAATCAAGTGAGTAGAATGTTACACACAATGGCTTCATCTACATAGTTCGACCTACAATACAACCATGAGCCTCTTTTATGATGTCTCGTGTGCTCGTGCTCAAGAACACACCGACGCAATACTTCATCTCAACCTAACTTGTATAGGTCACCACTAATAAACATAAAAGGTGTCGCACAAATTACAAGTCATTTGTTCTCTAAGGATTTCATTCCTTCTGGTGTTATACCTGTTTATAAAAATGTAGCAATATCCTCTAATTCTAAAGGCATGGATTATAACCTGTATAACTAATCATTTGACATTGTATCTTCAATTGTCTACACATCCTCCCCTGATTGAATTCTTGAAAATTAGTCTGGGCTAGAATTACTTTTCCATGGTTTTACCACAACTGTGAAATAAAATTCTTGGAATAAGAGCACCCATCATCATATGTGCCCCTATAAAATGATCTTGTTTACCAATTATTTCAATGTCATGTGATCGATGTAAAATATGAATGATTTTGCTAGAAGGTATTGTCTAAATTTATGTAGTGCATATATCATTGACAAGGCTTCATGCTCAGTAGTTATATAATTATGCTCTACAGAGTCAAGTTTCTACTAGTAAAATAGATAGCATGATCTAATATATCTTCTCTAGGATGAGCTAATACTTGCACCAATGGCCATGCCAAAGGCATCCACATGTACATGAAACGGTTAGTTCCATGAGGGAAAACAAAAAATAGGTGTTGCAGTAAGTCTCTCCTTTAATGTCTCAAATATGTGCAAATGTGGTTCTCACCAATAAAATGTCCTTTTCCTTTTAGTAACTCTTCTAACAGTGTGCGGAAACCTTAGAATATCCTTTGATAAATTTTCTATAATACCTAGTGTGACCCAAGAATCCATGCACCTCACTTTGACTGGTAGGATCTTCCAGGTCTATAATAACTACAACCTTAGCTGGATCTACTAACAAACCTTCCTTGCAGATGATGTGCCCTAACAGAGTTCCAAAAGGTGTAGAAAATACACACTTCTTGATGTTCAAAGAGATGCTTAATTGTCTACATATTTCAAACATTAAGTGTAAATTTTCACAATGATCCTTAACAAGTCCATACACCATCCAATCATCCAAGTAAACTTACAAGAAAATGTGAATAAAATCCTGGAATGCTTGAACAACTATTGGCTAAAACACAACACGTGTGTTTTCAAGACCAAAGGGCATAAAAGTATATGAAAAACTTCCTCATTCAGTGGTAAAAGTTGTTTTTCTTTATCCTCATGTGCAATCCTGACTGATGATACCCAGAGAATCCATCTGTAAAAGAATAGATCTCACACCCTGCAATGCATTCTAATATCTCCTCTGTGAAAGGTGTAGGAAAGGGATCAATCACACATGCAACATTTAGTTCTCTGTAATCCACAAAAATCCTAATCTGACCATATTTCTTTATACTAATAACCATAGGGATAACCCACTTCGATTCTTCTAGGGGCTTGATGATTCTAGACTTTAACATATTGTAAATTTATTCTTTAAATTTTATACGCAGGTTAGGGTTCATCTTGTAGGTTCTCTTCCTAACTGGGTGCACACCTTCCTTAAGCTTAATCTTCATTTCTCCTAATGAATCATGCACTCCTTTTAATTCATGGTATCCCTTAGGAAATAAGTCCTAAAAATCATAGAGCAAATCCACTATCTTTTCCACTTCAGAGTGAGACCAATAATCTCTAATTATCACCTCCTTAGGTTTAACAACTATACTGATATTCACTTTCTTTGTCCTTATAGGTTCATGATAGGTGCACACATTTTTATCCACATTTTTGAAACCGCGTGCATATCTACTAAATTATATATATCCATATTTTCTACTTCTTCATCATCCACTATGTAGACCATATTTAATTTTTCTTTCTCAAAGTAAGTATACTTAAGTAGTGTGGCATTTGTCTTTGTTTCTTCATCAAAGCACACTCCTGATTTGTTCTCATCAAATAACTCTTAAATTATTTCTTTCACCTTTGCATTTTCTCCCATAGTTAAATGCTTTATAACCATTAATGCCTCTTCTACTAAAGGTTTAGTAGAGAAGTAGTCAAAATTCTAGACCATTCCTACAATCAAATCCTTCCAATTTCCAATTTCTCTATGTAGCTCCGCATATACATACCAAGCGCGTGAGCAAGATTATAAAGTGGAATAAAGTTTTTTTATCCATAGCGAGGGTGGTAAAACTTCCCTCCCCTTTGTCTAGATCCTCTCACACTATTGAATGTGGTGCTAAACATGTTGATTAAAATGCTAAGTGCAGATTTGAGTTGGTGCATTGCTTCTGGAAAACCAAGTTGTTTAGGAAATCCTGACTTCATTCCATTCTAGGAGATTATCCCTGTGAACCACCCACCACCATGTTATTGTCCCATGAAATTATTCTATCCACTATTCCTCCATGGTGTGCAGGAATATCACAGGGTCTCCATCTCCAGTGTACCGAGGTACAAAGTGTTTACCTATCCTCCTGATGCAACGAGGTTTGATTTTTCATGTAAATGTGCTCCTTACTTCACACCCAACCATCTCATAAGTACCATGATCCCAATTATCACAAGAAATACTTGTAGTATCACTTATAGACTATGCAACTTCCCAATGACATATTCCTTCCTTAGATGGCTCGACTACTTCTAGGTCCCGAGTGGTGCATACATAAATCCTATTCAGATCTTCATCACTCAAAGGCTCAACATAGGGCGCAAATTTCCCATCTGTTAAAGGGATAATAAATATTTCCTCCTTGTTCTCAAAACTAATGTATCCCTTGTTGAACCAAAGATCAACATTATTTGTGTAACACCAAGGGCACCACTAGAAAAGATGGGAAATTGTCTACTTCTACAAGTGCTAAAACCTCAAAATCCCAAAGAACTTGGCCCCTTGTATAGTAATGGATGCATCTTTTAAAACTCTGATAGGAGTGGCCTTAGTTCAATTATCCATAATCAATACATTAGAAGATGGTTGTAATGAAGGTCTTCCCATCTATACTCATATAAATAAAGTAAGAACATTTACCTCCACACCTATGTCAATCAATATATTACTCAAGATCCATCCATCAAAAACAACATTCAGAGTGAATGTAATTCCTTGATTATTATAAGCTATCATGGTAATCAATTTTCATGATGTTATAACTATAGAAATGAAGATATATCTTTTAATCTTAAAAGGAATGTGTTACTAATCTGGACCCTTGTTTGCTGTAATTTGTTTACTTGGGACGGAGGTTATTATTGCTTGTGTTTTGCAAAATGAGACAACAGACTTGTCGTATGTTTGATGAACTCTTTTCACTGATTGACAACACACCTTGAATCAATTCCATTGATCCAAGGTATGCTGGGGCCTTCTTGAGATCACTTTGTTGATTTACTTCTAAATCGGAAGGAAGTCTGAAACCAGACTGAAGGTTGATATAATGTTGCAGCACCTGATTTCAGGTATGAATATCTGGTACGTAGATGCCAATGGAAAAGGTTCGATTCCCGAACCACATACAAGTTGTAACGCTAGACAGTGTAAGACAATAGGAGTCTGGATGCAAGTGACACAGGTATGTGTTGAGCATAGGATGAAACGTCCTGCATTGTGTTGAATGTGAACGCCAGTCGGTAAGACTCGTTGGAAACTATTAATTAGACGCTATGGAATTAAATCCTAACCTATAACTATGTTATAACCCATAGCCTAATTACTACCCTACATGGATTTTAAATTGCATAAGGATGAAAATTGATGCAAATCCTAATAACTTATGAACTAGGTGAACAACCTAGCTATGGACTATAAAATCCTAAACTATTACTAACCTATGGAAGGGGACTTATGGACCCATGTGGATGGAAAATGGATAAGAAGGGAAGGTTAGAAATTTAATAAGGCAGTAAATGCAGTCCTTACAAGTTTCAGCACCAAGTTTGGCGGGAACAAGGAAAAGTTGGAGGTATTCAACTAGCTAAGTAGCTAAGGAAGAATTGCAAGAAAAAATTTAAATTTTTTTTTGCCAAACCTGAGTCAGCGGTGGCGTGAGGATTGAGGAAAAATTAATGCATTCAATATTCATAATCTTGGTCTTAGTGACAAGATCACCTTTGAAAGAGGATAGAGGAAAAATTTGTTTGTCATTTTGTTCAATCGGGTTTTTAGTTGCTCTGCATTTCTTCCATGGTTCTGTCGAACCCTGTTATTTTTGATTACTGTCGCTGTTATTTGGAGAAGCCACGGATATTTTTAAGCCTGTGGGAGTTAGTGGAGTGTTGGGTAAGCCTTGCTGAGGATGCCGTGGAGAAAAATAGCTCCAGTGGACACGGTTTACTTCGAACCACAAAAAGAAATACAGGCATGTTAAGCCCTTCTCCTTAAACCGTTTTCTTTTGTTTAAACGTCTCATTAAAACAACCCTGCTCTTATGATGGGGGTTTTGGTTATTTGATTTTGCTGATATGTTGAGGTGATTTTTGGGTTGAGTCATTTTCTTTTGCTGCATGTGACTTGATAATTTCTTTGCATAATGACTAAGTCGAATAAAACTGTCCATGCTATGTGGGTTCATTTTGACAGTGTTGGGTATTCGTTTTTATTACCCAATATGAGTTTGTGCTAACGAAAACATTAGCTATGTGTGTATTAATTTTGAGTTCTATGCATTCTTGTTAAAATGGAAGGATGAGATGACTCTGTATGCCTAGTTTGAACTGTCATTATAAAGATGAATATGACTTGGGTATTCTTATGTGTTTTGAAGAAAATGAGTGTTTTCCTTATTGAAATTATTAATGAATTAAGTTTTCTCTTCTGCTGTTTGAAATCTGAAGGTAATGGTAAGTGGATTTTATTGTGTGTTATGGATTTGGTTTTATGTAAATGATACTGATATGGAGATTATTTTTTGAATTCTATGCGTGAATGGTTTTTGAAGAACCGTGAGAATGATAGATGGAACTATTGTTTGAGTTATTTTCCATGAGGGTATACAATGCATAGAATATAAATTCTTGGGAACAGTGGGCTTGTTTCATCGTTTTACTCTCACGCCCTTTTAAAACGATTAAAAGCCTCCGTATTTGGTTTGAAATCCATGAAAGATTTTGTTTAAGGAATTATTTTCCTAATTCTGGAACTGAGTATCTGGATATTTACCGAATGGATTAGAGTTTACTATTTCATTCTTCTTTGGATTGGATGATGAAATTATTTGCATATATATGTATGTATATCTATATGAACTGCCTTCTAGACTTCTTGTTGTTTCATCAAGACTAAACTGAAGTGGAATTCTTACTTTGAATGTTTGGAAAATGATTCTTTTTACTATTATGATGAAACTCATGATTTTGTAGCTAGCTGTACATTCTTGTTGTTCAGGTCTAGCTGAAATGCTTGTTTTGATGAAACGTTGCTGATAAAACTAGCTGTATATTCTTGCTTGTTTATATCTGGAAGATAAATTTTGTTGAGTGAAATATATAGAGGAAATGATTGTATTTAGAGGTTCTTTTGGTACTAATGCTTACGGACCAGTTGCAATGAACTCTGGTCAAATTTTGGAAAGGTAATTAGTAGTTTTTGAATACTGAAATATACTATTCAGAATGAATCATACTATTGGATTATGTCTGTTCTAAATAGTGGATATTTGGTTAGACAGTGAGAAGAGGTAATATGATCCTTCTTCCTTTTATTTGATTATTGATTTTATTTACTTCTCTTTGGACTGTTATCATTGATTGATATCACGTTTGGATTAAATTCTCAGTACAGTTATGATGAAAGGAAAGAGAGTGTTGGATGGATAATTTGAAGTAATGTTCATTTCTTCTCTCATACAGTTGGAAATCTATATTTGTTATAGAATGAATTTTGTACTGCCTTGGTATAAGCATCTGCATTTAATTGTTGTTTACTTTCTTCTGAATTGAAAGAAGTATTATTCTATTGTTGTATTTTGAGGATTGACACCAATGAGTTCATGGTGAATGACTACTTTTCTCTTCAGCGTTTGATTGTTTGAAATTAGACAAGTAGTAAGAAAGGAAAGGAAAGTGGTTTTGTTGGAAGTCTTATTTAAAATCTATTACGTGAATCCTTTCTTCAACTATTGTAAGGGAATGGAATTGATAGCATTTACATTGGAACAACAATATATACTCAGGTGTATTAGTTCTTACAGATGTTTTAATCTGGAACTGTTTGAAGGAAATTACTTCTTGTAGTAATTATTTGGGAAAATGGGTAGTAATCCTTTTGTCTGATTGGGATGGTAATTAGATGATTGGGTTGTTAGGTTGTTCATCCTTATCAGCACTTAAATCTTGGATGGTGTTCATCTCATATTTTGTTTACGTTTCATAAAAGTAGGGTTCTTTTATTGAGACAGTTAATTAAAAGCACCTCATTTTAATGACAAGTGCTTAATATGCTCAGTTCAATGAACTGACCCATGCAAGTAATTTTGCAGATGGATCTTGAGTAAAAATGAAGACATGGTTGTTTTCTGATACTTCTTTTGATTAGCTAAGGATGGATCATATTTGATAGCTATTATTCCTCTATGAGGAAATGGGAAAAGAAGAAGTTACATTCTTCTATCCTTATGTGTTGAAATGTTGTTTGATATAAACGAAGTCCAGTTGTTTGGACTGGCGATTGTATAGATTGTAAATCTTATGGATGAATACAAGGAAAAGTGTGATATTTTAATGGTTGTATCATTTTGAAACTGTTTGAATAAAGATTGAGAATATAGTGTTATTCTTTGATTTGGAGTTATTCAAATGATAGTGGATAGATTTAAAAGGAAATAATATCTATTCTTTACTTGAATGCAACTTTTAAGTTGGAATGTGCAATTAGTTCATACTTGGGTTAATATGAATTTTAAATTGACATTAAAATGGATTTAGGTGAATATGAACTCTTAATTGAATGATATTCGGGATTAGTTTATAAGCTAAGGAATATCAAATAACATAGGAGTAGTTGAACCTTGTATTCGGACTCCGTTAATATCCTCGAAATGTTTAAATTCAGAAAATATTAGATATGGGAAAACATATCTATTGTTAACAAACCTTAACTGAAGTAAGGTTCAGGAGGATAGCTGAATACCTTCTTTTAAGAAGGGACCTCATGTAAATGATATCTAATAAGATGGAATTCTAAATTTAATTACAGTTGGGAGTAAAACTTGGTTAAGTTTAAAAGGTTGAACTTACTACGTTAAGCTGTAGTGGACTATTAGTCTGAAGCTTAAAGAATGGAACCAAGATGGAAATATACGATCCTTCGATATGGAGGAGTAAACGTATATTAAGCTATAAGACAAATTAAGTCTCTCTTAGCTATATACAACTGTAATGAACGACGAGGTTAAAGGATCAACGTGCGGTTGCTGAAAATTGATCTTAAATATTAAGATTATAATCCAATCACTCGAGCTAGATGTTTACTCCTTGATGAGAGGATTTCGTAGGACCTTGGTACATGCCAGCTGCAATATGGTGTCTTCAAAGGTGGGACATGAACACAATGTTGTAGCTTTCATGTTACAACACCCTCCCGAATCAATTCATCAAGTTTACATAAGATGGGACTAAGTTTATTTGACAAAGATAGGAATGTGATCGCATATATGGAGTGACTCCGGAGGACTAAAGGTAACTAGACACACGGAGTCACCTAGGGATGACATAGTAGGTCTGCATACCTTTAGTTACCATGAGTAAATTCCTATACTCATTCATATTGCTAGTTGGGGTTAGAGCTTGACCTTAAATGGAAGGACTGACAGAGATCAGGAAAGACCATTCTAGATAACAGAAAAAGTGAGGTGAAGAACGTATTCCATTGATGTGTATAACATCTAGGAATATGATCATGCAAAGCATGTGAAAATATTTGGCCAAAGTATCACAAGTGTTGGTTGCGTTGTCCTAATCACCTAGTTTAAGATGCAGGATGTCAGATGAATATCAGTAACAGATATTCAAATAGGCCTCTTAAATGGATCACTTCGATAACCGGAAACGGTAAAAGAACCCTGTATACTTATTATACAATGCATGGATTAACATGAAGGATCGGTAAGCCGCCAAGTCATGAAATGAGAGATCGCTGAAACTCCAAGCCATAAAATGGGAGATCGGTAGTTCTTCGAGTCATTTATAGCAGCATATGGTATCTGTTATATGATTGAATGGCATTGAATGTGTGTTCCATATTGTAAATATGTGAATAGAGAACATTGGTTTTAAAAAGAAATTGTGTGATCCGAATTACATTAATTGGACAGAGAACAATTATTAAAACTTGAACGTGTGTTTGAATTACATAATTCAGAATAGAGAACGTTGTAAAAATAAAAATAAAAAATTCCCTTGTTCTAGTATCATAAAATGGGGATGTTACAGTGATCTCCTTATTGTAATCTAAGCTATGAGGGGGAAGATTTGCATGTAGAATTTGACTTCCATTATCAATATTTGTGCATGGAGTGTTTCGATTTAGCCAAATTTCTAGTAATGGAATGATATTATCCTAGCACAACATTTTGCATACCTCCTTCAAGTCATCGATATCCGAGTGGACCATCTCTTCTTCCTTCTTCTATCCCATCTTCCATGATTGCTCCTTTAAACACTATATATTCCCCTTGAAGTTATCTAATTACTTCCATGGTCTCCTGATAAACCTCCTTTTTGTGTGCAGGATCTAGATACCTTGCATGCGTAGCTTCAACACATGTAGTGATCTTGACAGGTAATACCTTAGGTTCTGGTGCCAACTTTGGCATCCACTGATTTTCCATAGCGCATTTTATCCTAACCATCCATGCACATTTTTTGTTTTGTTTATGATGATTTGCTAAGATGCTCATATAGATCCAGGAATTCCTCATAGCTATGATTCTTCACACATAAAGAAAATTTAATATTATGAGGAAATTTGTGCCTATAGTGGTCAAGTGATCTGCATGTAAAGCATGTTCCACAAGGAAATTTGCTTCATCCACCACCACGGTCTTGACCTCTGAATCCACCATGGTATCCTCAACCTATACCACGTCCTCCTTTATAACACCCCTCATTTCAATCATAGTGCACTTGATTTTGATTTTGATCCTAATGCTCACCTTTACCCTTAGAGTTATCTGATATTCCTTTTTCTCGCACACCAATATCTATAACATCATGGATCTAACAACCTACAGTATTATGTATCATGATTCATGGAGTGGAAAATTTTACAATAGTAGGATACATTCTTCCTTATCGTGCATTATAATAATGGGAAGTGGATGACATCATGGTTTAGGTGACATATCTCACAGTCTAGAAATAATGAACATATTGTTCTATGGGGAAAACTATCTTTGGTGTGCCCTTCCACTTCATAGTATGTACACCAAATCCTAGTGCACATATCATGTGCCAAATTAGCCGATAGTTTCTCCAACTACTTTTCCATAGCTGTAATTTTTGCTTCCAAGAATGGGCTAACTCCGGTGTCTATACTCCCGACTACCTCAACACACAAAGCTACTTCAAGTTCTTTACATGGATCAATGTATGTCTTATGTAGCAACACCATTATAAAATGTGTGATTAGACTACCAACAACAACATTGTGCATGTTGGCTTACATGAATATCAAAATAAAGCTTAGATAAAAGTGTTTTGGAAAGGGAATCATACTCCTGGACACTCTTAGTAGTGACTTTTTTAATATCCTTGAGTGCACTTATACTCTTCTGATCAAACTCATGGATATAGAACTTTTTAAGGAATGCATCTTTAAATGTTGCATAATCTACACAAGTTTGATCAGGGTCAAACTTTCTGTACCAACTATGTGCGTGTCCTTGTAATGTAGTTACAAATTAACTTTCATTGTGCTTAGAAGCCATGATCCCTTTTACGTGCCACAATATCTCACATGTGTGCACATTTTCAGCAACATCTCCTATGCCCCTATACTCTAGAAGATGAAGGAACATATCCATGTAAATTTTTTGGGGTTGGTATGGACCCTACCCACCTAATACAAAATTTCATGTGTTACCTCTACCTCCAGAGCCACCAAATCCAAGAAAATTAGAGCCAACTATACCCCTTGATCCTCCACCTGTAGCCGGAATTAGACTAGAAGATGTACTTTCCTGTGTCCCAATAGTAGTACTGTACTGAACTCCTACAGTCTGCATGGTGGTAGAACTCCTAGAAGTGAGCTCTAAATTATATGCGCTCAAATTTTGTGCAAATGATGCATCTGAAAAGGTACCTTCAAACAATAATGAAGTTTGTTTCCCTACCATATATGTACTTACTATGTGACTTAATCCTTCTTCCCTACTACCCGAATTAGTTTGTTGACTATTGGATGTACTAGATAATGGAAAACCAAGTACAAGGGCTAGGTTTCTAGGTAGATTCAGATGTGTAGCTATGTTCCGGGTCGTCTATGATGGTGCGCTCCTATGTGAGGCTAAGGAGGGTTCCCTATCATGCTTTCCCAAATTGGGGAGTTCTTGATGCTCTATGTTGATAAGAGAAAACACTTAGTAGAACTCACACATAGAGTCCACGCATGAGAACAACATAGGAGCAAAGGCGTGAAGGTGTAGAGTCGAGACTTTCAGGACTTATCCAATTTTGGAGATCGGGGCTATTTTTAGAGGTTGGCATGTGGAGCACACTAAGTGATGCTGAGACTTACACGCCACTCTTCATGGAGATTTCAAATAGCATATCAAATCACTCTTGCATGGACATAAGCTAAGAATAGATTCACCACTATAGTTAACTATCAACGATCTATAGATAGCATACTTGCATGTATGGCTATAATTGTAAAAGGCACGTGGCTATTATTAGCATGCGACCTATTTTGGTAGAGTTAAGTAGTGAAGGGATAGTTCCCCACCCTATATATATGTAATGAATTACTTAGTAAAAGGATAGACAGAGAGACACATACTTTGAAGGGTTAGAGATACATGAGTGCATGAGACTAGATAATTGTAACAGATCCATGTGTGCATGTCTGGTATTGTATGAAGCTTTTGTACTATTGGTATGATGAATATATGAAGAATATTGGCCGAACAATAGTGTCTGATATGTTTTTCAATGTATACTATTATTATCATGATGATTTATACTTAAGTGCTTATAGATCTGGTACGGTGTAACGATGTATAGATGGATTAGTTTCTAAATATATGTTTGTTATACTACTTCATCATGCTACCATTCTACTTTAGCAACCCTAAAGAGGGACTTGGTACCTTTGCACACTTTGAGTGAGCACTCAGCCTAGGCTGAGTGATGTGCCAACATGACTAGGTGTTATCTAAGAATTCTAGGTGCATCATTAGTTCCATTGCGAGACCTCTTTTTCAGTTGTTTGAATGGTTCATGATGAAGACATACCAGCTAACTTTGGTGAGCATTGAAGAGTGGATTCATGATATGGAGGAAGAATACGCATGAAGGTTTGACACTGGATCCGAATTTAGCACACGCACTTGGGTAGAGTAGAATTTGTATGACAGTTTATATGAGAGCTTCTTTGTTATCTTTCTAATAGAATTATATGAGTGGTTGATTGCATATGCATCTAAGTGGAATTGGAGGTATCACACACTATTTGGACACAGGAGGAATTTCAAACACTATATGATGCTGACTTGATCTAGACTCACGTGGTAGATACCTGGTTTCATGGTGTTCTAAACAACTATATTATGGAGTATTCAATTTCAAATTATTCGTGCTTGGAGGTAGCTGAGTTCTAGTTCCTACGGTATCCTAGAGGGACGTATTTGTAAGGTATTCCGCTGGTAATCAAAATACTGATGGTAACGTTGAACTTGGAAGATAAACCCATGGAAAGCTAAAAATCTCCACGCGGGGGCAGGAACAGGATTGGTGAAAGATGGTAGACCTAGCGGAGACCATGACAAAGGGAAGAGAGGTAGCTGAAGTATGATGAGGTGTGCAAGAGGGAATTATGTAAGAAATAAGAAATTGCAGAATGGATGGTGTTATGGAGAGAGATGGATCATGAAGGATTTGAGGCTCATGGGGAGGAAGAAGAGCAAGAGCATCAGGAACTCCCCCATCTAGGAAAGCATGATAGAGAACCCTCTTCGGCCTCACATGGAAGCACACCAATAGATATGACTTGGACCACGGGTGCACATCTAAGCCAACCTGTTGACCTAGCCCTTGCGCTTGGTTTTCCAGTATCTAGTACAATAGGTAAGCAAATTTTTCATTTAGGAAGTGAAAGAGCAAAAATAAGTCAGATAGCAAGTACATCAATGGCAGCACAGACAACTTCATTATTATTTGGGGGTATGTTTTTAGGCTCATCATCTACATAGAATATGAGCGTGCCGAGTGTGGGATTCACCTCTGGAACTAGGACTACCTCACAGAATGTAGGGGTCCAGTATAGTACCACTGTGGGACACAGGGGAGTGCATCCATGAGCCCTATTCCAAATTATGGAGGAGGATTGGGTGGTATGGGTAGTTCTAGTTCTAGTGGTTCGGGTGGTTTTGGAGGAAGAGGAAACCAAGGAGGTTCTGGGTCGGGTGGTTAAGGCCCAATGCAACCCCATAACATTTATATGGAGATATCCCTTCGTCTCCCAGAGTACAAAGGTATTGAGGATGCTACTAAACATGTTCATATGTGTGAAATATTAAGGTGCGTGAAATGTATCATAGCTTTTGAGTGCAAGGAAATTCAATTTACTACTACATTATAGGCATGCGCACACAGCTGGTATAGGAAGTTTGATCCCAATCAAACTTGTATTGACTATGCAACATTGAAAGATGCTTTCTTGAAAGAGTTCCATATCCCAGAGTTTGAGTAGAAGAGTATAAGTGCACTCAAGGATATAAAGCAAGGAACTACTGAAAGTGTACATGAGTATGATGCTCATTTTAAAACACTTCTATCTAAACTCTCCTATGACATTCATGCAAGTCAGCATGCACAATGGTTTGTTGGAGGATTGATTACCCCATTTCAAAGAACATTGTCACATAAAATGTATACCGACCCATGTGAAGCATTGGAAGCAGCTTTACATGTTGAAGCAGTTGGGAGTATTAACACTGGAGTTAGTCCATTCTTGGAGGCTCAAATAAAAGCTATGGAAAAACAGTTAGACAAATTATTGGCAAACTCAGATCATGAAATGCACTTAGGAAATCTAGTGTATAGATTGTGAATTAGAAGGCCACAACAAGGATAGTTTCCCTCGTAGAACTGTACGCGTTTTTGTTAGACTATGAGATTTTCCATTTGAATCATGATGCTAGTCACTTCCCCCTACTACAATGTGTGATCAGGAAGAATGTATCCTCCTTTTGTAAAATTTGTAGGTCCACGACCCATGATACCGAAGATGGTAGACTTATTGGCTAGATTCATGATGCCATTGATATTGGGGTGTGCCAGGTGAGTCTGGATAATAGTTCTAAAGAAAATAATGAGCATCAGGATAGGGATTATAATCAAACATGCTATGACAGAAATGACGGAAGGTTTGAAGGGGTTCGTGAAAGAGGATGAGTATATTGAGGTGGATATGGAGGATGAGGCCGAGTTGGAGGAAGCATTTAATTCACTTGAGGAACTTTCTTTACATGTGGCTCACTGACCATTATAGGCACGAATGCCCGCAGAATATTTCTTGTTCATTTTGTGGAAAGGGGCATAGTTATAAAGAGTGTCTAGACTTATATGAGCATATGAGTAATCAAAAAAGAAAGAAAACAAAGGCACATGGATGGTTATAATCCAAAGGCTCAGAGAGAGAATCATTGGATGCCCAAGTTAACACCAAACCTAAGACAAGAATATCAAGATAACCCCACAAGATGAGGTGGCACACGTAAGAGAAGTTTTGCAATAGAAGCCAACAATCACTAGGGAGGAGGTTTTTCATGCTAGGTATCCAGATCTAGCTCATCAGAAATAAGTCTATCAAGAAACTATGGAGGTCATTATAAGCCTTCAAGGTGAAATATAGGGTTTGAAAGAGAAGTCTCAGAAATTAGAGCATAAGGATACATATAAGGCCCCGTCTGATATTGAAAACATCAGAGAGGTATGTAGAACGTTACGCCAAGAGAATATTATTCCTTTATTAGGAAATTGGTTAAAGGGGAATACTCTACACATGGGAACTGAGACTAGAAGACAAATACTTCATGCGAAATCTTCCCCCCGATAGTATTAACTATGACAAGGAGATCACTTTGAATGTTGTTGTGGACGGGTGGTTGTTGAGCAATATTTTTATTGACATAGGTGCGGAAGTGAATGTACTTACATTGGATGCATGGGTAAAAATGGGGAGACCCCCATTACAACCATCATCTAATGTATTGTTCATGGAAAATAGAACAAAAGCTACTCCCATAGGAGTTTTGAAGGATGCATCTATCACTATACAAGGGGCCAAGTTCACAGGAGACTTTGAAGTGTTAGCACTTGTAGAAGTAGATAGCTTCCCAGCTTTTCTTGGAAACCCTTGGTGTTATGCAAATAATGTTGATTTGAGGTTTAACAAGGGGTATATCATCTTCGAGAACAAGGAGGAATGGGTCATAATACCATTGATAGATGGGAAATTCATACCATATGTGGAACCTTTAAGTGAAGAGGACTTGAACAGAATCTATATACGTGTTATTCAAGACCCAGAGGTCAATGAGCCATCTCAGGAAGGAATCCTTCATTGGGAAGATTCTCAGTCAATCAGGGATACTACCAGTATTGGTTATGATAATTGGGCTAATGACACCTATGAATTGGTGGGGCACGAAGTTAAGCATGTGGTTACTTGCAATAAGGGGTTTTCACTCTTCTAATGTATAGGTCGCTCAAGTACCCCTCTATCTGGATTTGAAGATTTGGCTGAATTCTTACAGGCCATGGAAGAAAACTGGGTTGACTAGCTTAAAAGATGAGATATGCTATAATATAATATGGGCGGGATAGTAGCACATTGGTGGGTGGTCCACAGGGATACTCTCTTAGAATGGGGAAAGATTGGGACCGCCTTATCAACCAGGTTTTTTAGAAGTAATGCACCTAAATTTTTTTTCCCTTATCATGGTAATCAACTTGCTTAGCATCATATCTAGTAGTGTGAGAGACTCTGGATAGTATGACAGGAAGCGCTACCACCCTTGCTTTGGGTGCATCGGTTCTATTCTTCTCTACAAGGTTGTGTACGTGCTTGGTATGTATATGCTAAATTACATCGTGACACTGGAAATTGGAAAAATTTGACTACAGGGATGATCCAAACTTTTGAATTCTTTTCATCTACACCACCAGTGAACAAATCTTTAAGCTTTATCAAGCGCTTAACCATGGGAGACAATGGGAAAGTGGCAGAAATTATTCATAAATTATTTGGTGAGACGGAGACAAGGGCATGCTTTGAGGATGAAGAAGATGATATCATACTACTAGAGCGTGCTTCTCTAGAAAAAGACAAGGGGAAGTTGGTTTACATAATTGATGATGAGGAAGTTGAGCACTTGGAAGTGGATCATTCACATGGAGCACGTGAAGTGTTAGCAAGTGGATGTAGATGCGTGTGCATATCATGAACCTATGAAGACAACAAAGGTAAATATAGGCACAAAAGCTGAACCTAAAGAGGTGATAATTGGTGATTACTGGTCATAATCATAAGTAGCAAAGATCATAGAGTTACTTAGAGACTATGAGGACTTATTCCCTAGAGGATACCATGAACTTAAATGCATGCATAAATCCCTTGAAGAAATGAAGATAAAGCTCAAGTAAGGTGCGCGCCCTATTAGGAAGGGACCTTATTGAATGAATCCCAATTTGTGTGAGAAAGTAAAGGAGAAAATTGACAAGATGTTGAAATCTAGGATCATTCGACCGTTGGATGAATCAGAATGGGTCAGTCCTATGGTGATAAGCATAAAAAAGGATGGTAGGATTCAAATTTGTGTTGATTATAGAGAGTTGAATGTAGCATGTGTTACAGATCCCTTTCCTATGCCATTCACAGAGGAAATATTAGGAGTGGTTGGGCATGAGATATATTCATTTACAGATGGGTTCTCAGGGTATCATTAGGTTAGGATTTCCCCGGAAGATCAAGAGAATACCACCTTCACTACTGAATGGGGAATATTTTCTTATACAATGATGCCCTTTGGATTGAAGAATGCACCTGTTGTATTTTCAAGGATAGTGGTACAAGCATTCAAGGATTTTATTCACAACTTCTTACAGGTCTATCTTGATGATTGGATTGTTTATGGGCTAATTAAGGATCATTGTGAAAATATGCACTTAATGTTTGAAAGATGTAGACAATTGAGTATCTCATTGAACATCAAGAAGTGAATCTTTGCTACTCCCTTTGGCATACTTTTAGGACACATTATCTACAAGGAAGGGTTGTTTCTCAATCCAGCTAAAGTTGCAGTCATTGTAGGCTTAAAAGTACCTACTAGTCAAAGTGAGGTGTGTAGATTTTTGGGTCATACAGGGTATTATAGGAAGTTTATAAAAGGGTATGCAAAAGTTTCCACACCCTTGGAAGAATTTCTCAAGGGGAAAGGTACATTCTATTGGGGAAGTCACAAGCAACACGCATTCGTGATACTAAAGGAGAGGCTTACTACCACACCTATCTTGCACTTTCCTTCATGGGATAAACCTTTTCATGTTCATGTGGATGCCTCTGGCATGACCATTGGTGCTGTTTTAGCTCAACCTAGCGAAGGTATAGTTGATCATCCCATTTGTTTTGCTAGTAGGAAGTTGACCCCTACCAAACAGAATTATACCACTACAGAGCGTGAAGCCTTGTCCATGATATATGCCTTGCACAAATTTCGATAGTATCATTGGCCACACCTTTTGTGTTTTATACAGATCACATAGAATTGAATTATTTGGTAAACAAGCCTATTTTATAGGGGCACATATGCTGATGGATACTCTTATTTCAAGAGTTTGACTTTACAGTTATGGTAAAACTAGGCAAAAGCAATTCTAGACCGATCACTTGTCTAGAATTCAATCAGGAGAAGAGGCACAAACAATAGAAGAGACCATGCCTGATGCATAGTTGTATAGGTTACAATGTGCCATCAGAATTAGAGGACTTTTTGTCTTTCTAAGGACTGGTATGACACCAAAAGGCATGAAAGCTTTAGAGAAGAAGCAACTTGCTATACGTGCGGCACCATTCATGTTAATCAGTGGTGATTTGTACAAATTAGGCAGAGATGAGGTGTTACGTCATTGTGTATTAGAGCATGAACGAAAGGATATAATGGAAGAAGCACATGGTGGTATTACAGGTGGCCACTATGCAGGTGATACCACAGCGCGCAAGATCCTACTTGTTGGTTTATGGTGGGAAACATTGTACAAGGATTGTAAAGAGTATTGTAAGGCATGTGACCATTGTCAATGTCTAGGTCAACCAAGACAAAGGGATGAGATGCCTTTATGACCAATTACAAGTGCAAAACCCTTTGAGAAATGGGTGATTGACTTTGTCGGGCCTATTTCACTAGCCACGCGTAGGATTGGATCACGCTATATCATCACTTGTACAAATTATCTTACCCGATGGGTAGAAGTAGCACCTACAAAGGACTGTATAGCAACTACAGCAGCAAGGTTCTTATGGGAGAATGTTATTATAAGGTATGGCTGTCCTTTAAGTTTAACAAGTGATAGGGGCACACATTTTTTGAATGAGACAATCATAATTTTGTTAGATGAGTTTATGGTTGCCCACCATAAGACTACACCCTATCACCCTCAGGAAAATGGGACTGCTGAGGCTTTTAATAAGATTTTGAGCCACACATTGGCCAAGATTTGTGATGTTGGAAGGAAAGATTGGGATGATAAAGTATCTGTTGTTCTTTGGGCTTATAGAAAAACATACAAGAGATTGAAAAAAGCCACACCTTTTCAATTGGTGTTTGGCACGAAATTTGTTCTTCCTATAGAATTTATGTTACCTTCTTTGCACATTGTGCACACTGGAGGTCTAGTTGATGAGAATTCCTTGGAAGAATAGATTGAGAAGATGGTTTAACTAGATGAGTGTTGAGCCATCACACGCTGGAGTCAGAAACAAGAGAAAGCGTGCCAAAAGGCATGGCATGATAGACATATCAGGGATAAGAAACTTGCGGTTGGACAAATGGTACTTCTGTATGACTCCAAGTTTTTGCGCCATCTAGGGAAGCTTAAGGTGCATTGGTTGGGGCCGTATATTATAACTCATATACTTGAGTCAGGTGCTTGCCAGTTAGAAGTAATTGATGGCATGAGGTTACCTGGTTATTTTAACGAGAGTGGGTTGAAGCCCTACTATAAATAAGTCTTCTTGGTGTTTGTCATAAGGTAATATTTCCAGATAAATTAGGTTTCCCTTTCTGCATTCCCTTAATGTGTTTCATTCATCGTCGCTATGCTTTGTAAATTTAGTTCTTTTTTGTGTATAATAAGCACGCTTGCCTACATGAAGCTAACTAAAATACGAAGCATGTTGATGCACAAAGGACTCAACATACTTTTAGCATGGGGTGGATTGTTGGTGACTCTCAGGTATATGCTAGTGAAGATTTAATGATGCGGGTGTTGAGAAAGAAGGTTGCTAAGAGTGATTGAAAAGAGATTTCTTCTCAAAGATAGCCAAGGATGGAGATAAATGAGGGAAAGTATAACGCGATGTAAGCAACGGCCATGGTAACTACCAGAAGATGGTGTAGTAACGAGGTACTCGAATGCTTTAGAGCATGCACCAAGAGAATTTGTAAAAAAAGGGTAAAAGGTGCACTAGAAGGTTATAGATTTTGGTGCGAAGATGTACCACATGGAAATGAAAAAAATGGGAAATAAATGAGGAGAATTTGGTAGGTGGAGGAGTAATTAATGCAACAAAAAGTGGAAATCTAGATAAGGACGGGATGTGATTTCATTTTTACCCTTGCAACTATGAGAATTTGATAAGGAGCTATGTGAGAAGATCCAAGTAAAGCGATTCAAGGTGCGAAGCAAGTGAACCAAGCATGAAAGACAGATTTGTGTATTGGAAAGGCTTGTATCCCCATAGGAGAAGGGTTTGAACAAAGCAGAGTGATAGAACAGAGCTAGGGCATGTGATTTCATGATTACAAATTAGGGAAAGATTGGATCGAGTTAGGTTTTGAAGGAAACTAGTAAAAACTTACAACAGAAGGTCTAGAAAACAAAACCCAAAGAGAAGAATGGCTCCAAAGAAGAAAGCAACACCAATAAAGGAAAAGAAGAAGGTGGTAGTAGAAGAAGAGGAAGAGATGGCCCCGAAAAGCAATTTTTGGAGATACGACCTTGAGGATGTAATTGTGGGCTAGGAATGGGATACCGACATATGGTAGAGCAAGATAAGCAGTATAACCACCGGACCAAGGATAACTAGAAGTAATTAGATGACTTGCTCACTTCCCGAATGAAAAAAAAAACTGAGGATGGCATGCCAGTATATGATGATGCTAGGGAAAGGTTACTGAAGAGGATTGGTGTCTACCAGCTGTATGAGCTCCCATACTTTGGGAAATATGCACCATTGTATAGATGGCTAATGAGCCGAGTCCATGAGGAATTTTTCTATTTTGCAAGATGGAGGGTAAGATTGACACCCATTATTATTGCCACAGTAACTGGATTAAAGGAAATAGGTGAGGATATTAAGATTGACCTAGCTGCCAAGAGTTCCATTTTGGAGACACACAAAGCATTCAGCTACTAGAAAGGACCGCATAGAATGGACATTGATAAAATACAAAATTGTCTAATAGTATAGGCAACAACACACCTGATTACAAAGTTGAATGACCAAGATCGTTGGTCACAAGTTAACTTTATGTGGCTACATGTGGCAAAGCGCATGTCAAAAGGATTCAATTACAACATTGTCAACTTCATTGCACAACAAAATAGTAGAGGAAGCGTGCACAGAAACAAGATAAGTTTTGGCTATGTTTTGCTAAGTTTGGTATTCATGGAGATTGGGGTACCAGATGGCCCAAAGAGAATATATGGGAATACCCCATGAATCACAAGTCTCCAAGTGAATGATTTACCAAGTATCTATGCAAGGGGTCTATGACGAATGAGGTAAAGGAGTGAGCGGAGATGTGGTATGACAGGCTCCATGTGGCGTTTGAAGAGGAATGGTGTATACCCAAGGAGTTTCCTTTGGTTCTAGGGAAGCAGGCATAGTTTGCAGTCTACCAACACTTTTTATTACATGCTTTCCAATGGTAGATGGGTCATGGATCCCCTGGTGCAAATTACCTTATGCATTTTCCGCATGATATTTCCAAGCTTCAGTTCATTGGTTCACTAACACACGAAGGTTAGTATTTAATGCAGACAAGGTGGACTATGAATACCACACCTTGCAGAAAACATATGGATATCCAGGGAAGAATGCATACAATGAGAGTAATATCTTAGAGATTTTGAGCATTAAACTAGAGACACTTGCCATTGTGAATATCGGGCGCTGATATACTTTCAACTTAAGCTGGAAATGGAAAATAACAAGTATGTGGAAAACAAGTTTGTGCTTCCAGGGCCACCGAAGGGGAAGCATACCATGGAGAACATCCTAGCACCTAGGCCTTCTAAACCCAAGCAAGATGATGAGGAAGAGGATGAAGAGTAGGAGGATAGTGGCAGCTTGGTGTAGAGGAGGAAGCAGCCATCTAGCCAAAAGGAGGAGCGTGTGATGGCTTCACGGGAGGAGTTACTAGGGAAGAGTAGGGTGACCAAAGATTTAAGAAGGTATTCAAGCACACAAGGGCACAAGGGGAAACCCAACAAGTAAAGGAGCCAGAGGAGAAGAAAAGAAGAAAACTCAGGCTAGGTGAGGAAGTAGAAGAATCTGAGGAGAAGGTGCCCTCATCTCCAGCAGAAGAGGAGCCTCAACACAAGGAGGAGGAGAAAATGGAAGGAGGAGAAGGGGAATAATCAGAGGCCACACAAGACAAGGGTGAGGATACATCTAGTATTCCTAACCTTGATGCAGCCATTCCAAGAGGGCCAAGATCCCATCGAATAGGTGAGGATGCCAAGGCACATACAATGGGATATGCATAAGACCCAAAGATGATTGTTCACACTCGGTTCCAGAGCACCATCGAGCAGAAGGATCTATTCAAATGGGTGCTCATGGATGAGGACAAGGTGACACTACGTACACAAAAGAAAATTTCATGGTCAATGCACATGCATATGGATGAGCCAGACTTTGATGTCGGTGAAGAATCATGCACGTCAAGATGATTGAAGAAGGCACCGAAATAAGGCACATGACAATCAAGCCAACAGTGATGACAGATGAGCAAGTAAGCAATGCTCTGGTAAAGGTATCTACTGAAGTAGCAAGAAGAAACATTGATAAATCTACTACCATTAAAGTACTGAAAGAGAAGATGAAAGCCAAGGATGTGGAGATAATGTGCCTAGTGCAAGAAAAGGACCTGATTAAGAGAAAATATGACAATTTTGTTAGCATGGTGGAGGAAATTGGAGATGATGTCCTAAAGGTATGCCCACATTTGGAATCCCAAGTACCAAAATAATTTCCTTCTGTAATGCACTACGTAAAGACAATGATAAGATTAGTATTGGAGGATGAAAAGGTGCACATGATAGAGTGGCCCAAGGACCCCGCGAAGAGGTAGAGAAAGCACAGGCTGCAATAGCAAGGAAGATTACTACTTATGAAGGCCTACTACAAGCCATCCATGATGAGATGAAGAAATCTGATCATGCACTAATGATATGCACATCTCCAGATGCGCTAATCATGGTAAAAAATTGGAGGAAGATAATGAAGTGAAAAAGGATATGAAGGATGTAACCCTAGGCTATGCTAAACGATTAATCCTGGTGAAGCAAAAGCATGAGACACTAGCTGCGCCACAAGCACCACACAAGGAAAGGTTAGATGAGCTTGGAAAGCTCATTTCTCAAAAAATGGATATATTGGAAGGGGTGTAAACCTCTATGTCAAGTGTAATGCTTGTGCTACAGAATGAGCAGGGAAAGCTAACTATGGATGAGCTACAATCTATCATTATAGACGTGTCAGAGAAGGCAGGAACAATGTTGACAAAGTAGGAGAACTTGGAAGTAGATATAAAAGAGGAATATCCAGAGTTACTACTTCAGAATGAAACGGAGGAGCCTGAGGCCTGAACAATTTTTGTTGTGTATACCTTATTCAAAATTCTTTATTCAACCATTCTTTATTTATCCATTCTTTGTGTAAGTTTTGGACATCACCATTGTTGGGGTGACAATGAGATTAGTGTGGGGTAATGTTGATCAGAGAAAACACTTAGTAGAACTCACACACAGAGTCCACGTGGGAGAACATCATAAGAGAAAAGGCGCGGAGGTATGAGAAAGTGTCGTGTGTGGAGGTGTAGAGTTAGAATTTCGGGACTTGGATGATTTTGAGATCAGGGATATTTTTAGAGGTTGGCATGCGGAGCACACTAAGCGATTCTAAGACTTTCCTGCCACTCTTTGTGGAGATTTCAAAGATCATATCAAATCACTCTTGCATGGACATAAGCTAAGAATAAATTCACCACTATAGTTAACTATCAGCGATCTATAGATAGCATACTTTTATGTATGGTTATAGTTATAAAAGGTGAATGGCTATTATTAGCATGTGACCTATTGTTGTAGAGTTAAGCGGTGAAGAGCTAGTTCCCCACCCTATATCTATGTAATGAATTACTTAGTAAAAATATAGACAAAGACACATACTTTGAGGGGTTAGAGATACATGAGTGCATGAGACTAGATAATTGTAACAGATCCATGCACATATGTCTGGTATTGTACGAAGCTTTTGTACTATTGGTACTATGAATATATGAAGAATATTGGGTGAACAACGATTCTCGATCTATTTTTCAATGTATACTATTATTATCATGATGATTTATACTTAAGTGCTTATAGATCTGGTACAGTGTAATGATGTATAAATAGATTAGTTTCTAAACATATGTTTGTTATACTGCTTCATCATACTACCATTCTACTTCAGCAACCCTAAAGAGGGACCTAGTACCTTTGTGCACTTCGGGTGAGTGCTCAGCCTAGGCTAAGTAATGTGCCAACGCGACTAGGTGTTATCTAAGAATTCTAGGCTGCATCACTCTATCTCCATGCCTTCTGTGTGAGCTCCAAATCCTTCACGATCCATCTCTCTCCTCAACATCATCCACTCTACAATGTCATGTTGCTTCACTATCTTCCTCTCACGTGCCTAATTATACTTAATCCACCTTTCTTCTCTATGCCTCTTTGTCGTTAGGTGTGCCATATTTCACCAAACCTACTCATGTCCACGCGCGTGGTGGGGTTTAGCTAGCCATTAGATTTTCCTCAAATTTTAGGGTTACCATAAAGATCTTGATCACTAGTTAAATGCCTTGCAAGTAAGTTCCCCTGGGAAACCATAAAAATTGGAACTCAGCTACCTCTAGGCAAGAATAACTCGAAAGTGATTACTCCATAATGTAGTTGTTCAAAACACCACAAAACCAAGTATCCACAACATGTGTCAAAATCATATCAGTATCATAGAGGGCCTAAAATTTCTTCCTACATCTAGACAAGTGTGTAATACCTCCAATTCTATTTAGATGCATAAGCAACTAGCCACTCGTACTATTCTACTGGGAAAATAAAAAATAAGATCTTATACAAACAATCATACAGATTATTTTTCACCCATGTGCATGTGTTAAACTCCTATCTAGTGTTGAACCTATATGCATACTCTTATTCCTAATCTTTTATCCACTCCTAAACACTTTCTAGGGTCAGCCAATACGTCTTCATCATGAACTATCCTAAAAATAATTGAAAAAGAGGTCCCAAAAATGGAACCAATGTTGCAGCCTAGAATTTACCACAAATAACCCAAGCGCACTGGCACATCACCTAGTCTGAGCTGAGTACTCACTCAAGAACACAAAGGTACTAGGCCCCTCCTTAGAGTTTCTTGTGTAGGATGTGAACATGATGAAGATATAATGCATTCATATCCATAAATAGCATAAAAATTCCATAAAGCATATTCTAGATCTAGATCTTAAAGAATCATGAATCAAATGATAAACATAATGAAATCAACCATGTAAGAACCAGTTACAGTCATGTTTAACACCATTATTCACCCAATATACTCCATTATATTAAACATAGTAAATACATAAGCTTCTTACAATAAATAGTATCATAAGTTTATGTGTGCATCAGATTTGGCAGCATAACTCCACAATAGCTCATACACAATGTCTCTTTAACTACATAGATTAATACATATTTATAAGGGTGGGGAATTTCCCTTCACCACTTATGCACTTCCCAAAATAGGTCGCATGTTGAAAATAGTCATGCACCTTTACAATAACATGCACACATGCAAGTGCACTAATAATAGATCTCTTATAGTTAATGGTAGTAGTATTCCTATTATTAACTTGAACTCATGCATGGCGCTTAGTATACGCTCTTCCCAAAATATCATTTGTGTGTCACGCAAGTCTCCATCCCGTTGTGTGCTCCATACACTATCTCCAAAAATAGCCCATAACCATGAAAATGGCTAAGTCCCAAATCAATCTATCTTTCGCATGTGTTTCCTTCCCTATCCTTCCGCGCCTTCAAATATTCCTTACTCCCACATGTGAATATTATGTGCTAACTCTCTTTAGTGTCATATTCTATCTACTCAATATATTTCTTCATCAACGTTAAGGAGGAGCAGAAGATCGGGCTTACCAATATTCTAGAATGTAGTATAAAAACCCTTCCACATATCTACCTTGGTATGCCACTCTGTGGGAAAAAATTGGAAGAAGGGGGATGAAACAAATTGATAGAGAGGTTCCATAAAAAACTTGCATCCTAGAAAGGTTCTTTGCTTTCACAAGCTAGAAAAGATCAACTTCTTCAAATTTGTTTATAGGGAGTTGTTGTTTATGTAATTTCCATTTTCATCATCCCTATGAGATTCATAAAATTTATTGAGAGTATCCAAAATAGGTTCTTATGGACATGTTCAGAAGATAAGACAAGAATCCCTTTAATAGCTTGGGAAAAGGTCACTTAGCCCAAGGATAGGGGTTAGGTTTGAAGAACCTTCAACTTATGAATCAAGCACTAATAGCTAAGGTGGGATGGAGATTTCATAAAGAAGAGGGAACCTGGAAAAATATTTTGAAAGAGAAATATTTTCAGAAATTTTGTGGAACTTTTGTTGAACTATGGTTTTTTCTCTGAACAGGAGCTACTTAGAGGATCAATTTCTTGGAACAATCTCTGTCAAAATAGGAATTTTTAGTTAAATTTATAAAATGGAACCTTGGGGATTGAACAAATATTGAATTTTGGGATGACCTATGGATCAGGTAAAGTCCTAAAAAATTAAGATCCATGGAAAAACCTAAGACATTTTTTATCCTAGAATTTGGGGCGCTGGTTTGCAACTATTAGAATGAGGAGAGAAGATGGGTTCATATTTTTCCATCCCCTAACTATTCAAGAACTCAAAAAACCTTTGATGATATTAAAAAAATTCTAAAGGATTGTCACTTACTCCATACTATGGCCCAAGATTAACTGATATGGAGGAAAATGGACTCTAGAGAGTATGAGGTGAAATCTAGTTATCTGTTGAACTTTGAGCAAATTGAATCAAACAACTATTAGAAGAAGATATGGAATAAGAACCTTATACCCAAAATAATTTTTTTATTCTTAGAGGTGGTTAAAAAAATCCTTACTATGGAAAATCTTAGAAAGAGCTATGATCATTATTATTATTAAGTAATCTGCATGCAAACTACAAGAAGAGATGATTAATCATTTTTTTGGAATGTATCTTTTCCTTTCAAGTCTTCTCTTATGTCCTTTTTTTAGGAAAAAAATGGTTCTTCCACTGGGATGCCTCTTTTTAATCCCAGAAAAATGGTGTTATAATTTCCAACATGAAGTTACTAAAGAGATCTATAAATTGGCTCTACCGCATACTATTTGGGGCATCTAGCTTGAGAGAAATAACTGAATCTTCAAGAATCAATTTTCATGCATAAAAAAATTTAATGAGAAAATAAGACAAGATATTAAATACAATGATCGATCATTATTATTAAGTATTTCTTGGTCTTGGAAAGAAGCATTCTTCACATTATGAACCTCAACCCCAAAATCCCTGAGGTTAATAGGGACATACACAAAAATAGAGTTAAATGGAATATACCTCCCAAAGGATGTTTTAAACTTAATTTTGATGGTTCAAGTAAGATGGGGAGAGATATTTTGGGGGTGGTGGCATTGTTATTGATCATTTTGGGAGATGTCTAAGAGGTTTTGCAACCCCCTGGGAAATCATACCAATAATCATGCAGAGGCCAGGGCTATGCTCTTTCTCAATCAACATCAAGCATAAAACAATGCTGACAAAATGATATCTTTCGACCAATGCAATATATGAAACAACATTTCATCTCAAACAAGTACTTTTCGATTTTAATATCAAATCCCTCAACATTGAAGGTAACTCATTATGTGTTATAAAATCCCTCAAAGAACAGATTAATTTTTGGTGGAAACTAAATAACATAATTAAGCAAGCAAAGATGTTGTTGGCATCATTTGATAGAGTGGAAATTCAACATATTTACAGGTCAGGTAATAAACCTTCCTATAATCTTTCCAATTATGGTAACAATACGACTTAAATGTTGACATGTCCAAGTGAACTCATACCTTGGAATAATATTTTAAATTTGATAAATTGTGATATGATCTTGGAGGCTTTTTAATGATGACACTCAAGTTTCTCATAGTTGACATCATAAGAAGGTCCTTCACTTCTTAAGAAAGGATATGTATTATGCTTTTTGTATTTAATCTATTGGCTTTGTATTAATGGATCCAATTTTGTTGTTCCAAAAGATAAATAGGGTTTTTGGCTAAGGATTACTGGAGATAGAGACAAAATGAAGATGAATTGTTCCTCAACCCAAAAAAACACCATCCTATGGAGATTTATTCACAGAGAAGGTTTCTTGAAATGCATTCAACGTATAAAAGTCAACGACCCTCATCTCTTCGTGGAATTTGGTAATGCCTCGGTAGAGGGGGATTTAATCTAGGGGTTGAAATAAGGGTTAATAAGGAGTCTATTTCTAAGGTTACTAGGTTAACTATGAAGGGTCTCAAAATTTTCAAAGATAAGACTCGGCGTAAACATGAATTAGCTACCTTTTTGTCCTAGTTAATGAATTGTATCATATGATGATGACATTGCTTACACCTATCTTCCTAACCATTGGGATGATGTTTGTCTTGTGGTGATTAAGTATCTGATGTTGGAGTGTAAATTCAAGAAGATATTCTCATATCACCTATCTATCCTTAATTACTTGTGGTTCAGGAGGTCAGAGATTGTCACCACAAAATTGATTTCCATAATAAGAGAATCATGGGATTGCAAGCTGAGTTTTTATACAAGAACATATGATACCTATCCTATAGGATCAAGTTACCAAGTTCAAGGGAAGAAAGTAGAAGATGAGGCTTGTGTTGAGCAACTCTAATGGTGAAGACACCTTGGACATAGAGATCAAAGAAAATGCTGATAAAAGGCCCAAAAGGGTTGTCATATATGTTGTTGGATTGAAATATAGTTGAATTAGTGTTAGGAATCACAACAAGGGTCCTATTAGTAAGGAAAAATAATGGCGGACTTTTGGGTATCCTTTTGGTATTTTTTTGTGCTTTTCCTATTTATTATCTCTACTAAGGATACTATTTTTTTATCACTATTTATTCAAAAAAATTATTAGTTTGATATGGCAAACTTTGTTGATTCTAGCTCTATTTGGGGGTTTCCTTCCTATCAATTCTATTGGACATGGCTCCCTTGGACATCTTTTGGTTGGCTTGTGTGATCATGCTTCTCTTTTTGTAAATGGTTTTTTTGTCCCTTCAAAACCAAATTTTATTTACCTTATCTAATAATAATAATAATAATAAATGGATTTGTAAAATTAATTAGTATGCTAGATTAATTTTTGCATTTTGATAATCATTAAGGGCATCAAATTAATTAATGGTTATAAAAATCCCCTTAGTCTATTGAAGTGTAATATGGTTGTTTCAAGGTCTCCCATATGTATTAGGCCTAGGGAGTGAGTTGAGGTTATAAGGTGATACTCCCTCAGCGAGAGGCATTGCATAAAATCTTCAAATGAGTTATTGTCGATTCTTAGATGATGGGATGGAAGAGTTCATTGAATCGTAGTCTGATTATGTAGAGTTTTATAGTGGAAACAACACATTGTTGGGTTTGTAAGGCATGTGACAGGATTTTAAAGGATTTGGATTAGAAGAAATAGTAAATATTTTACCTTCATTTTCATACTAGTAGATATCGATGCGGTGTTGATGGGATACATAACATAACGTGTATCTAAGGGAGTCATAATAGTATGTTATATTGTAACTCTCCTTCTACAAGATAGAAGAGCTCATGAAGCCTCTTAACACCTATTTTGATGGAAAAAATGATCGTGCCTAATCTAGGGGTGACGATGTCATTAAAGGTGCATAACATGGAAAGTGACTAGGTAATGATGGTGTCAGGTAATTGAAGTTGTTTGAAGGCATGAGATATATATGATTTTGATATTGGCACAATTATTGATCATAACTCTCTTAAAAAGAATATCATTTCTTTGGGATTTAATGAAGAGGGGAAGATCATGGTCTTTAGGCTACAAGGATGGGATTTTAGAATCATCAAAGGCAATAGTAGGAGATGTTTAGAGAGTCCCAATAAGGTTGGTGAATTTTTAGTTTCATATGATGGTATGGAGATGTATTGTGGATCCTCAATCATTTCTTGTTGATGTTGTGGATACTTTTAAACAAGATCATAGAGAGACATCTTAATAGGAGCTTGGTGTAGTTGTTTGATGATAATATTTTGTATGGATGTGGTAGATTGGGTGTGTGGGGAGTCAAGGATAGGCATCTTATCCTTTGAATATGGTGGGTTAGGGGACTCAGAGGGAGTAAGGGAGATAGATATGGCCCATTTTTTTGGGGGGCCTTTGAGTCTTGTACACATGTTCTTGTGGTTATATGAATGACATCTTATTTATGGAGTGGGGTATTTCTAGAGGAATCCTTGCTCTTGTTTAGTTTGGAAGTGGTATTGGGTGATGATTTAGAAGTAGAAGATTTAATCATTTGACAGGTTGGTTTGATTTGATGTAGAGGTTTTAAATTTTTAAGAGGAATTCCTTTTCTATAAAGGTTTTTAATTGTAGCATGGAGAGATTTACATTCCTCAATGAAGTTTCTTGGTATCCGATGGTATGTATAGAATGCTTCATAATCATACCAATATGGCTTCCATCCTAAAGATTCAAATGAATTAGTTGGGGTAATGTTATGAGAGATGATTGGATAAGATTTTTAGGATTCTAGTATAATATCCTGTTATCGTTGTTTGGGATGATGATGAGGGTAAATGATTCTATATATCTTTTAATGATTTAGAGGTTTGATATAACAGGTAATGTTTTATGTGGCACATTTAGGTTCTAGTCAAGGAATGACCTAAAATTCTATCATTGTAATTGTGAAAGATGAGGGATGAGGCCCTATTATGGAAGGTGATGGTTGCGTATTTCATGATGAGGTTGTTTGACAATTTTTGGTATAGTTTTTTTTTCTAAATTAATGGTTTATGGATTTTCTAATGGGATTATTTAAATTCCTTATTTGGTGCTTGGTGACATGGTCTTCAAAAGATATTTTTAAATTTCAATGAATTTTTTATTTTCTATGGCTCTGGAGGCATTGTGGGGGAGTTTTAAGGGGTCGTGATAGATTCTATGTGTTGTGATATTAGTGGAATTATGGTCTTGGTAGTGACAAGACTGGAAGATTTAGATGATTCAACTAGTGTCTCTATCATAGAAACATCAAGTATGGATGGTGTAAGTGGTATATCATTGATAGTATTGATAGTATGATGGGAGTTGATGACAATAGATTGGGGTTCACTAGTAGGTGGGGGATGATTTGCAAAAGGATATTTAAACACATACAATCCTTAATTTGGAATTCCCTTCGATTATGAAGATGTAATTCACCTCATTCAATGAGATCCTCAATGACATTTTTGAATGAATAACACCTTTTGATGTCATGACCTCAGACTTGGTGGTACTTATAATAATCATTATCTCAATATCGTGATGGTTTAGATTTGGATATGTCAATAAGGAAGATAAGAGATATTTTAATCATACAAGAAGCTGAATTTTTGTCAAATATAGTTGTTGATGCAAAATCACAAAGACCCACGGATGTTGATCGGGTTTCTAGGTTGATCATTCTAGCATCTAGTGTGATTGCACAACATTGACTCCTTTCTCCAAGTGTGGGACTTGCAGAAATGAGAAAGGAATCTCTAGAGAAGGCTGGTTCCTATTCCTCTGTTCAGATGCACACGAAAAATGTAGAGGTTTTACTCAAAACCTAATCTAACTTGCAGGAGACAGGTAAGAAGATGCATAAAAATAAAAACCTAAGCTAACGAGGTGATGCACCAAGGAATGAAGAACATCTATCTTGCCAATAAACACAGACCATTCAAATGTGATGCAAGATCATGCACAGATAACAAAATTTGCGGTGAAAGACCGGAGGATGTAAATGAACACGAGAGGGTTGAGAATCATCCACGGAGACATGCATTACTTGCTCCAAAGATTGATACACTACAAAATGCCAAGAGGTAGAGTCGCATTACAGTTTCAAATGGGAGGTTCGAACTCCACAAATTCACCTGATAAAGAGAAGAAGGGAGGAGCAAAAGAGAAAATGTTCGACCTTTTTAAAAAAGCCCCTCTTTACAATATATAGGAAGAATGAGAGAGGAAGAGAGAGAAAATCGAATCTACCCCAACCACTTCTAGGTTGCATTTAACTCATCTCATTATGGCGAAATGGTGAATCTGGAAAATGAAAATGGGGGTATCTAGCGAGAAAGCGGTGAAGCTATGCATTGTATTAAAAGTTTGGTTGTTAAGCGTCACTTACATGCTATTATTACGTGCCAGAGGCGTTTCTCAATTTTCTCTCTCCAAACTGAACCAAAATTCAAGATTGACCCCGGAATCATGTAGAGAATTTTACCAGCTTTCCATTGATATAAAGAACGTGAAAATCTGAGCTCTGGATCGAAAGTTATGGTGATCTGAAGATTTAGGGCAAAAAAAGCCAAAATGGATTTTGAATTTTTTCCACGCTCTGCCACTTGGATGACACGTGTCGGGCGCTGATTGGATGAGAAATTCTCTCTCCTCCACCTTTCCATGGGTTTCCCTTTGAAATTTTGACGTTTTTATAATTTTGGAAAATTTTCCATTTTTTCCCCGCGCCCCCCCACTTGGGACACGTGGCGTGATTTGGTTGGAGGACGGGGCGTGGGGTCATCCTTGTCTTTTAATCTTTTGGCCCAAGACTTTGTCAAATTTTTCTAAGTCTTTCCCTGGCTCCAACTTCCCCCACCTTAGGACACGTGTCGTTTTTTGATTCATCTGCGGGCCTCCCGGCTTTTCACGTCCTCCGCGTCCCTTTGGCCCAACTGTCCCCAACCACACAGGACAAAAATCTCGAACCACCTGATTCGGGCTTCCTTGTCCCTCTTTGCGGTGAAGACACATGGCAAGATTTGATTGGCTCTCGGCTCTTTTGGCTTTCCGCGTCCCACGCGTCCCTTTGTCCCGGATGTCCCTAACGAAAGTCCTCTGTTTCGGCCGAACCGGCGGTTCGCGTCCTCCGCGTACCTTTGTTCCAACTGTCCCGGACTGTCTGGGACAAATTCTTCCAACCGCCCAAAATGGACTACCTTTGCTCTCGGCTACTTCACCTTTTCATGTCCTTCGCATCCTTCACGTCCTTCGCATCCTCACGGCCCAGATGTCCCAGCCTTATCTGCACAATAGTTAGTCAATTTTTTCACCTTGGGCCGGTTCGCCCTTTCGCGTCCCGTGCGTCCCCACGGCCCGGATGTCCCTTTGCTGCGCGGACCACCTGGCGGCCTTTCGGCCGATTCATGCTTTTACGTCCCAACTGTCCCAAGGACCACCTGGACCAGGACTTAGCTGATTTTCTTCATTTTTTCGGCCCCAAGCCTGCAAACCCGAAATGCCTTAGAACAATCCTGCAACCATATTTTTTGCATCTCTTCCATTTTATCAACCTGTTGGGATTCCTTCTTGGACAGGAGAGTTAGAAGGAAACCGAGGGGACCCCAGAAAACATGATTTTGGGCTTTGAATCATATACTTGCTCGGGACTGACAATCTGATGCATGTTATCAAAATTACCTTGGGGAATTTTGGACAACAATTTTGGCGACTCAACGGGGTCACCTGCCTGCTAGGTAGAAGATCAGTGGCCTTTTAACAATCCATTGGGCATGGAGTAATAACTGAAACCAACTTGATCTCGATCCCGATCCACGATACATGCACTCATTCTTCGAGCACTCTGAACTGTAGAAATTCAACCTGAGAGCGACAAAACCTGTGCCAAAGCACTTAGGGAAAAAGAAACCTAACTACAACAAGACAATGTGCATACGCACTTAGAGGAACTGAAATCTAGGCTAATATTTACAAGGGTAAACCTTTTCCTTTTTAGTAGCAATGTTTAAGATAGATTCCGTTAACTGGAATCGGGAGTTCTTCTCCATCCAATGCAGACAATTGGAAGGCATTACCACTTTTACATCTCGTGACCATGTAGGGGCCACTCCAAATGGCATCAAACTTGGAATGCCTTCCAGGTTTCACCCGATCTGCATCCCATTTCAGAACTAGGTCCCCCTCCTGGAAGGTCCTTGCTCCTGCCTTCTTGTCAAACCATCTTTTTACTAAGGTCTGATCCTTTTCAATCATCAGAACTGCATGTTCTCTTATTTCTTCCAATTCCATCAACTCTGCGTACCTGGCCTCCATTGGTTTGAACTCAGACAACTCCAACTGCTTCATGAGCTCCAATGCTGGAAATTCTAATGATATAGGCAATACTGCCTCTTTCCCATAGACCAATTTGTAGGGAGAACTACCTGTAGACCTCTTTGGTGTTATCCTGTCAGCCCATAATGCTGATTTTAGCTTGGTATGCCATGTCCTTTGGTTTTCATCCAGAGTTCTTCTGATGATCCTTAGCAACTTTTTGTTTGTGGACTCTGCCTGTCCATTACCCTATGGGTAATAATTTGAAGAGGTGCTCAAATAGATTCCATTCTTGACAGCCCATTCTATAATCTTGGAACCTATGAATGCTAATGCATTATCTGATATGATAGTGGCTGGCACACTGAACCTGGTCACTATTTCTTCATAAAAGTCTAGTATGTTAGACTCACTTGCCTCTTTGAGTGCCACTGCTTCGGTCCACTTGGTGAAATAGTCCGTTGCTGTGAGTATCCACTTGTGACCTTGACTCGAATTAGGATTGATGACTCCAATGAAGTCCAGTCCCCATTGCATGAATGGCTGATCTACTAAAATTGGATGAAGGGGCAGCACTGCTAACCTTCCTTTTCCTGTGAAGAATGCACATTTCTTGCACTTTCTTATCCATGTATAACAGTCCTGAACAATGTGGGCCAATAATACCCTGCCTTCATTATCTTGAGAGCTGTTACTCATGGGGTGAAATGTCCTCCGGAATCTCCATCGTGAAAATCTCGTAACACCCTCTCAATTTGACCTATCCCAATGCACCTCAGTAGAACTCCATTGATGTCTTTCTTAAACAAAACACCATCAACAAACACATATGGAATGGCTTGTAATCTAAAGTATCTCCTCTTTGCTTTGCTCATTTCTGGAGGGCATAGGCACATGCTCGTAGGAAGTGTATCATATTATGAGTCCAACAAGGAGTGGGCACATCATCATTTTCCTATTCTTGACCATCCTGTAGTACCAAGACAACCTCTTTTCCATTACCTGCTTCAACTTGCTGACTCAAGGCTAGTTGTTTGCATAGTCCCTTCCCACGTACTAGTTTGGTGACCTTAATCTCGATGTCATATTCCATGACACGGGTTATCCATCCTGCACGTTTCTCATTCAGATCCTTGTTTAGAAGGAAGTCCTTGACTCCCGCATGAGAGACCAATAATTGGATCTTGTTGTTTGAGACTAGGTGCTTGAATTTCTTTAAACTCTGATCACTTTGCAAGTACATGCTTTTCATGAAAAGAGTACCTAGTTTCGTATTCCTCCAAGCCTTGACTGAAGAAAGCAATTGGTTGTTCTAATCCTTCTTTGTTTTGTTGTGCCAGGATTGCAGAAATTGTGTCTCCACCACCAAAGGCGTATAGCATGAAACCCTTGGAGAAGTCTGGATTGACGAGAGTGGGAGCTTGAGATATAGCCTCTTTTATTGCCTCAAAACTTGCCTTGCCTTCAGATGTCCACTTAAATGCCATGCTCTTTTTTAACATCAGTGTTATTGGCTTTACGAGAGCTGCAAAGTTTGGAACAAACCTGCGGACAAAATTGATCCTTCCCAAGAAGCTTTGAAGAGCCTTCTTGTGACTTGGCAATGGCAACGCTCGAATTGCTTCAACTCTTTCTGGGTCAATCGTCAATCCCTCCTTTGAAACAATATGGCCTAGAAGTTTTCCCTCATGAGCCAGGAATATGCATTTTTTGGGATTCAATGATACCCCAAATCTTCTACACCTCTGAAATACCTACCTCAGATGAAAGAGGTGATCCACTACATTTTTGGAGAATACAGTGATGTCATCAAGATATATCAGAACTATTTTATTGATCAACCCTTTGAATGCCATATCCATTGCCCTTTGGAAAGTGGCTCCAGCATTTGATAGGCCAAATGGCATCTTCTTGTAGGCATATGTGCCCCATTTGGTGGTGAAGGCCATCTTGAATTGATCTTCTTCCTTCACCATTATCTATTGTAGCCTGAATATCCATCAAGTAGTGAAAACCTTTCTGAACCAGCTACAACCTGTAATATTTGCTCCATGGAAGGGAGTGGGTAATGGTCCTTGAGAGAGGCTCTATTCAAGTCTCTAAAGTCAACACACAATCTGATCTCCCACTCTTCTTTACAACTGGAACTAAGTTGGCAACCCAACTAGAATGCTTGATTGGGAATATGATCCTTGACTCAATCAGCTTGTCCAATTCTTTTCTCATGAGAGGCTCCATGTGTGGGTTGGTGGTCTTTGTTTACTTTGACAGGCTTAGTATTTGGATCCAATTCATGGTATCTTTGAGCTAAGTTGGGATTGAAACCTTTCAAGTCTTCATAGCTCCAAGCAAACACACGTCGGGGAACTCTTGACACATTTGTATGAACTCATACCTTTCTTGTTCGGTTGTCATCCTTCCAATTTGCAATGGTTTGTTCTCTTCCACCAAGATGGATACTGAGTCCTCTCTCTTGACCTGAATGTTTGCTTTCTCCTTTCTAAACTGATCATTGGGATTAAAAATGGACTCCAAAGTGATAAGTCCCTTGGGCAGCTTGTTAGTTCTCGGTTTGTACCACTTGGTCACCATCTTGTTGTTCCATTTTCTTGATTCTTGGTGAGAACTCAGCTTCTTCTTACAAAAATGGATGATTTGCTTGGTCATTTTCAAACACTTGCCAACTGACATTGTTATCCGGCACTGAAGGCCTCACAATCACATGGATGTTTGGCTGTACCTTGTCTTGTTGAATACTTTCCACAATGTCAAAGGCTGCCCCTCTTTGCTGCTGCAAGCTTTGTCGGCAGACTTGATTCTCTTTCCTAGGAATGGATTTGATGCCAAAACCCTCAAAATCTTCCATGAGGTCCCACACCCTGTTCTTGTAGCACTTGAGTAGATCATTCTTGGTAGCATGCTGTCCCTTGACCTGATTTACAATCAATTCACTGTCCCCAAAGACTTGCAAGTTCTTTATTTTCTTCTTGATTGCCCAATGCATCCCTTGCACCAAGGCTTCATATTCAGCAGTGTTATTGGAGCATGTAAACTGAAATCTAAAAGCTGAATAGTACTTTACTCCTTGAGGTGAAACAAGCATAGCTCCACCTCCTGCACCTTGTCTACTCCTTGATCCATCAAAAAACAGCTGCCATACCTCATTGTCATCCTTGTGGTTTGGCTTGGTGATGCTAGGAATAGGTTGATTTTCTTCATGTATACAATAGACCCCTAGCTCAGATTCTTCTACTTCTTGATAAGGATCAAAAGCATGTATCTTGTTTGCCCATTCATCAAGAGTTAGATCCGGGATGCTTCCAACCTTAGTGTCAGCTTCATCAGAGCTTGGGTGATCTTCTTGATCAAATGCTGAGCAATTGGCATTAATCTGACTTGGAGTGTAAGGCTCAATATGGAAGTTTGCAATAGGTTCTGACCTGATTGTGGCTTTGGTTCCATACCTCATTCTGAATAGCATGTGTGACCAATCAGTAGACAAATATCCTCCAATCTTGGCTGTGAAGTCCCTTGACAAGCAAAGGGCAAAGAGTGGTGGAAGGTCTATGACTGATACATCTTGTAAAACAACAACATTTGGACATGCATGCAAGGTAAGACTCAAGTTTTTAATCACTCCAACTGTTGCTACTGTTGTCCCATCTAGCTACACTACCCCTTTGGATATTGTTTCATACTGGAGCCCTAGCTGATCAGCTATTTGTTTAGGCATCACTGAGCTACTTGCCCCGAGTCTATCATGCAATTGTGCACTAGCTGATTTCCAATGATTAATGAAACATAGAAAGGAGGGGTTTCAACATTTTACCTTGCTTTGTCCTCCATGATTTCCCTCAGGCTGGGCAGCATTTGTAAGCACTTTGTCTTGCATCTGAACTTGCTGATTTGAAGTTGGCTAGTCCTTCATGGCAGCTTGCAGCAGATCTCTTTGGCCTGGGATGGATAGGGATTCCCACATTGATATATTGACATTTGTCTTCTTCATCTGATCAATGATACTGAATGGTGATGAAGGATCTCTTTGTTGTCCCTTGGTTTGCACATTCACTCCTTGCATGTGGGCAGCAACAACTGGTATTTGAGTTGGCCTAGGGGTTGTTCTTGGCTGCCCTTGTGCATTTGAAATTGGATTTTGCTTGCCAACCATTTGTGGAACCATGGAAGGTTGTGGATTGGTTGGGGCTAATGGTTGTTCTTCACCCAAATTCCTCCTTTTTGACCTTGTGTTGGCTGCAACACCTTGAGAAACTACCTGGTTCATGCCACAAAAATCCTCTGCTTGCCAATTTACCAATGTGGTGTCATTTGGGGCTGATTGCTGTTGGAATGTTTCTTGTTGTTGGTTGTTTCCTTGACTACCCTCACCCTCCACACCAGTAGTTGTCACCATTAATGCTTGATTCAAAGCACCATTGAAGCACATGGATTGGTTATGAGGCTCATTGCATGGAAAACACCAATCATACTCCTGGGCAATGTTGTTTTGTGTTGGCACCAATGCCTTAGAGGTAGATATGGCATTTGGATTATAGGGCTGAAATGGTCTATTGGCAGGAGGCCTTGTTTGATTCATATTTGCAACTGGATTAGGTGGCCTTTGTGGTTGGTATGGCTGCCTGTTAGGCTGAGCTTGGGGTTGATAAGAAGGTCTAAAACCTTGGGCTTGTTGCCTCTTGAGAGTAACCAGCTCATTGCCTAGGTTTTGCAATTGCTTCATGACTTCTTGAAGCTCATTTGGGGCACTTGGAGATGAAGTGGAAGCTTCATTTGAACTCTGATTTCTAGGAGTGGGAGAAGGAGCCAAATTAGGTGCTTGATTGGTGTTTGGACTCTCTAAACTTGGAAACAGTGGCATGGGAGGTCTAGGGGCAAGTTTTCCAGCTTGGATCAAACAATTTTCAGCCCTAATGGCAATGCTATAAGCCATAGGGATAGTTATGCCTCCCATGGACTGAATCAACATAGAAATATCAGAATTTAGAGCTTTGAGATAGTAGAGAAAAGCACCTTCTGTTGTTGGCCTGACTGCCACTGGAATTCTCTCCCAAGTCTTTTGAAATCTGAAGTTGAAATCGGTCAGTTGCTCATTGGGAGCTCTCTTGATGGTTGTCAGCTGCTCCAAAAGAGACAAGTTGTCTCCCTTTTCTCCAAATTACTCATGAAGTGCTATACACAGCTGATTCCAATTTGTGATAGAACCAGCTCCAAGGCTCCTAAACCATTGCAATGCTTTACCCTTGAATGAAGATGCCAGTAACTTGACAGCCACTTGCATCTCATTGATTTCATGGATTACACAAAGGTTAGCAATATCTTTAACATGATCACCTAGAGTAGTCTGATTTTCTCCAGTGAAGTATGGAATGTTCTTCAAGGCTGCAATAGGAATTGGATGTTGTGCATTGAGGGCAAGTGGGCTGCTTCCTGTGAAGTTGACATAGGGGTTGTTTTGTGCCATTCTAATTGGTCTTAAAACCCTTGTTGACTGAATGAAAGGCCTACCAGGTGGAGGAGTTGAGAGAGTTCTATTTGGTGGAGATGGAGACCTTTGAATCCTTCTTCCTCTTTGCCTTCTTCTTGGAGATAATTGCAGGTATTCAAACAACACTTCTTCTTCTCCAACTCTTGACCTTGTGGTGACTCTTCTCATGAGTTTTCAGGCCTGCACTTGCTGAAACCAGTTGATTCTTCCCCTTGGAGTCACCAGATATGCAAATAATAGCTCTTTTTCAAGCAAGAAAATTGCAGCAGATGCACATCAACTTTGCTGCAATAAAAATGAGACCTCTAGTGTCCCACCGGGCATGCCAAAAAAACATGATGCAAAATCACAAGCACCCACGGATGTTGATCATTTCTAGGTTGATCATTCTAGCATCCGGTGTGATTGCACAACATTGAATCCTTTCTCCAAGTGTGGGACTTGTAAAATGAGAAAGGAATCTCCGAGAGAAGGTTGGTTCTATTCCTCTGTTTGGATGCACACGAAAAATGTAGAGGTTTTACTCAAAACCTAATCTAACTTGCCAAGGAGACAGGGTAAGAAGATGCATAAAAATAAACCTAAGCTAACAGAGGTGATGCACCGAGGAATGAAGAACATCTATCTTGCCAATAAACACAGACCATTCAAATGTGATGCAAGATCATGCACAGATAACAAAATTTGCAGTGAAAGACCAAGAGGATGCAAATGAACACAGAGAGGGTTGAGAATCATCCACAGACATGCATTACTTGCTCCAAAGATTGATACAATACACTACAAAATGCCAAGAGGCAAAAGTTGCATTACAGTTTCAAATGGGAGGTTCGAACTCCACAAATTTGCTTGATAAAGAGAAGAAGGGAGGAGCAAAACAGAAAATGTTCGACCTTTTCAAAAAAGCCCCTCTTTACAATATATAAGAAGAATGAGAGAGGGAAGAGAGAGGAAAGTCAAATCTACCACAACCACTTCTAGGTTGCATTTAACTCATCTCATTATGGCAGAAATGGCAAATCCTGGAAAAATGGCGTGGACCTAGCGAAAAACGGTGAAGCTGTACATTGTATTAAAGCTGGTTGTTGAAACATCACTTCTATCTATTATTACGTGCCAGAGGTGTTTCTCAATTTTCTCTCTCCAAACTGAACCAAAATTCAAGATTGACCCCAGAATCATGTAGAGAATTTTTCCAGCTTTCCATTGATATAAAGAACGTGAAAATCCGAGCTCTGGATCGAAAGTTATGGCGATCTGAAGATTTAGGGCAAAAAACAGGCCAAAATGGATTTTGAATTTTTTCCCGCGCTCTGCCACTTGGATGACACGTGTCGGGCGCTTTGGATGTCTCTCTCCTCCACCTTTCCATGGGTTTCCTTTGAAATTTTGACATTTTTATAATTTTGGAAAATTTTCCATTTTTTCCCCGCGCCCCCGCCACTTGGGACACGTGGCATGATCTGGTTGGAGGACGGGGCGCGGGGTCATCCTTGTCTTTTAATTTTTGGCCCAAGACTTTGTCAAATTTTCTAAGTCTTTCCCTAGCTCTGAACTTCCCTACTCCTTAGGACACGTGGCATGCCCAGATTCATCCTGGATCTTCGTTTTCACGTCCTCCACGTCCCTTTGGCCCAATGTCCCAAACTACCTGGGACAAAAATCTCCGAACCGCCCGATTCGGGCTTCCTTGTCCCTCTTTGCGGTGAAGACACGTGGCGAGATTTGATTGGCTCTCGGCTCTTTTAGCTTTCCGCGTCCCACACGTCCCTTTGTCCTAGATGTCCCTAATGAAAGTCCTCTGTTTCGGCTGAACCGACTACGGTTCGCGTCCTCTGCGTACCTTTGTTCCAACTGTCCCGGACTGTTTGGGACAAATTCTTCCGAACCACCCGAAATGGACTGCCTTTTCTCTCGGCCACTTCACCTTTTCACGTCCTTCGCATCCTCACGGCCCAGAATGTCCCAGCCTTATCTGCCACAATATTAGTCAATTTTTTCACCTTGGCGGTTCACCCTTTCATCATCCCCACGGCGTGTCCCCACGGCCGGATGTCCCTTTGCTGCGTGGACCACTTTAGGCGGCCTTTCCCGAAATGCCGATTCATGCTTTTACGTCCCAATTATCCCAAGGACCGCCTGGACCAGGACTTAGCCGATTTTCTTCATTTTTTCGGCCCCAAGCCTGCAAACCCGAAATGCCTTAGAACAATCCTGCAACCATATTTTTTGCATCTCTTCCATTTTATCAACCTGTTGGGATTCCTTCTTGGACAGGAGAGTTAGAAGGAAACCGAGGGGACCCCAGAAAACATGATTTTGGGCTTTGAATCATATACTTTCGGATGTTGTTATACTAGTCAAGGGTAGGCCCTTCTAAGGACATGTTAAATGTCCTCAACATTAGATCCTTTTCATGGTATATGAGATAACATGCATGATGAAAGTCCCTAATGTGTTGTTGTGGGTCTTTCTTACTATATAATTTAATGAATTTCAGAGTTCCTAGTGTGCAAGATAGGCCTTAAAAGGTATTGATGGGTGTATGGGTTCTTTTCAAATTTTTACATATGAAAGGGTTCTCTTAGGGCCCATAGTGGTGGCTTTAAGGCTTGTAATTATATTTATTAGTGCTTGTAAGGGATCATTTTGGGATGGTTGTTGAATTTTTAAAGACGACAAGCTAGGTTGATTATAGATATGTGGTTTGGATGGCTAGTAGGGTAGAGTGTAGTGTTAAAATGGAGGGATGGATGTTGTGATTATGTTGAGATATAAATGGATGTGAAGACTATTGAACATATTTATAAGGAAGAGGAAAATATGTGTGGATGAAAGACTATGTATGATGTAGTATATATTGAGAAGAAAGGGGGTTATATTGTAAGATAGGAATAGTAGATATTGGTTGTGAAAGTGGATGGTCCATAGTGATGGCACTCGTATTAATGAGTGGCATGGATGTGGGTATGGATAGAACTAATATTTGCATAACTGACATAGGTTGTGGTGAGAAAAATGGTTATCATGTGATCAAGGGATTAGTAATGAGAGGGATAGTAGTTGATATGGTCTAAGAGGGAAGAGTCATAGAGGTAATGTGACTATACATAGGTAATGAGGTAGTGATGTGGATGTGTGTAGTCTTCGAACTAGGTGAGGAATTTTTGGTTGATGTGGTTGTTGATTGCTTATGTTTTGTGATAAAATGGTGTTAAGATAAAAACTAGTGATGGAAGAAGATGAAGCGGGGAATGATGTTCCCAATTCACCTAAATTTAATAGGGTTTGATTTGTTGGATAGCGTCCTCATGATTGGCATCAATTATCTAGAAATTATTGAAGATACAATAGTAATAAGATCTCAATATTTTGGATATAGATGTCAGAGGAGGAAAATAGGAGGAAAGCTAACCGTTTAGGGCCATCGGGTTATAGTCTAGAAGTTATGTAAAGAATGGGTAACCATTTGTGAAGAATCATGGGATAGGTGGATTTGGAATCTATGATGTATTAGGCTGAGTATTAGGAGAATATGGTGATTCTTGTTTAGTCTCTAAAGGTCATCAAAATTTATCTATTATGCTTAGAATATTTTGAATATGGGACTGGAGAGTGTCCAAGAATTTTTGAAGAGGGTTCATCATATCATCGGTGTTTTGTAGATGATATTTTTTTCTGTTAAAACCATGAACTAATCAAATAATAATTAAGAAAAATAAAAAAGGGTTGTTTAAAAAATAGAAAGAAAGACACACACACAGAATTTAATTATCTTGATTAGCTTAAAATAGGTGTGAAATGAGAAAATGGTTAAAAGGGGACTAAGGAAAGGTGATCTAAGGTTGGTTTTAGGTGATTTAAAGGTCATATTACTTGATATACATGAAGGTACATAAGGCCCATATATGTGTTATTTTCAGTATGATGCATGATATTGGGGCTTACCCCTCACTTCATGGTCCCGTAGCGATAAGGGTGTTGGGTGCTTAGCTAATATACCGCCCACCAGATTGTTTATACTCAACCATAACACCAAGTCAAATTTTACCCTTGGTGATGAAATCCAAGTAGGTCCACCTGTGAAGGATAGTTTAAATGCTAATTTTATGTGATACATGGTTTTTTTGTGTGAAAGGATTTTTTTGAATGTAATTCATTTAAATCCTAATTAGACTATGTGAGAAAGAAGATATGAAAGTTCATTTTAAGATCCAAAAGGAAATTTTTACTTTGATTAAAATAAGCCAAAAAAATTCAATGGGTAAATACATAATGAAAGAAAAATGGTTTACCGATGATTTTTTATTATTATTTTAATTTTAAGTTTTATGTGCTTTCAAGAAGAAAAATCAAATCCAGTCCAAGATGAAGGGTTAGATAATTTTAAAAGAGAAATAAAATAAGAAGATATGAAATCTAATCAAAGGGAGACTAAGGGTCCCACCGAGTGTGCTAGGATATTTGAGATGAAGTTCAATTTATTAATATTATACTGAAATACCAAAAATCCTAATATTAGAAGGGTTTAGCAATACTTGCATCAAAAAATGAAATGTCGGGATGAGAAGGTACATGAGAAATGTGTATGGATCCCCCTTTTACTAAGCGATAGGAATTGTATGCAATGACATATAAACAAGATAGATATTAGATAATGATTAAATGAGTTGTTTGGCAAGGGCAAGTCCCATGAACCAATGGGATTCCTTGAGGGATGTTAATTCATGTTTAAAATCAATTTATTTTATATGAAAAGAGGTAATTAAAATATTATTAGAATTCAAAAGGTGTGGTGAGATCTTGTTCTGTTTGATAGATGGCCCAATAAAGCAATGTGATGAGTTCAAAGTCAATGAAGTAGTTGAACAAGAATTGTTCAAATGATGTCCTATATTTCATGTATCACTTCAAGTTTTCTTCTATCTTTGATTTTGGTTGTAAGGGAAATGACACACAAGATGAGTTCATGTGTGATGTTGAAATTTTCCACATGAATGGTTATTTTATGATCGATAGATTACATATACTTATAATGGAGTGTGATTCAATGTGAACTATCATCTATAAGGAAACACATCTTGAAATAGATAGATTAGATAAAAATAGAATGTTAAACTGATCATAAATGGGATAAATATGATAGAATGACAGGAATTGTGGATGATTCAAGTATGATCATTGGTGAATCGATAAAATTGCTAGAGATTACTGTGTAAAAGATGATATTTTGATAGAAATCAATTTTGACATAAAAATAGAGACTAAGATGATCAATATTTATTTTAATGTGATGCATTGATGAACCAAAGATGATAATATACAAACTTGACTCACCTTTGGTATTGAATGAAGATGGATAGTGTTATAGGTATCTTACAAGATTTTTGGATTTTACAAGGGTGAAACAAGGGTACTGAAGGTGTTTGGATGTCTATGAAAATGTTCTATTGGTCTTGAGTGTGATAGAGATTTGTTTTGGATGGTTGAAGATCCCAAAAAATGAAGTTTTGTGGTTATTTTATAATCACAGGAAATTGATTAGAATCACTAGCAATCTAATAAAATTTGATAAACCCACTTGGAAGTGGTTTCAACCACTTCCAAAATAGGATTTTCAGGTATAAAGACTAGGGAAGAGATTATGAAGAGGTTAGAAAGAGGTTAAGGTGGTTTAAAGGGTTAGGATGTTAGGATAAAAGTGGGTTAGGATGGGTGGTAGATGGTTAGGGAGGTTTACTATGAGTAGATAGGATAGGTAGATAATTTTTATGAGGGGAAAATGTGACTTAGTATAATTTTATGAATTAGTGATAGGATTTAATGTTTTAGATATGAATTTGAGGGATTTAGGTGGGCCACCTAAGTTTATTAAAACTTGGATTCTACACTTTCCATAGCAAGGGTTTGATTGTACATAACTAATTTTTCCTTGTTGATATAATTTGACCAATGAATTTCTTGATGTATATGACCTCGAATTTTAAAATTTAAAGAATGGACCTATATGTAAATTAAATTTATTTCTAAAAATATAAAAAAGTCTCATAAATTATGAAAAATTCAGCCTAGAGAGAAATTTTATTAAAATATATTACAATTGTAATAACTCTCATAAAACAACAAAAAAATCTGAATTTTTTTACTGAAGGTTTATAGTATTTATCCCCAAGTATGGTAAAAATTCTCTAAAACTTTTCAGCCATGAGAGAGATATAGAATAAAAACTAATAGTTACTAAAAATTGATGTTCGATAACACTTATAAGGAAATTACTTAAATATAAGAGTAAGAACATAGGAATACTTATTGTATAAATGAGCCACTTTGAGGCTTAAACCTCCAAAATAATATAGAAAGAATATAATTCATTGATTGATTATTTGGGAGAGCCATGCTCATCCATATATATAGACCTAACTATGAAGGGTTATAACCCTTCATCCACACCTATTTATTAAAGCTAAGTTGGCCTACATTAATTACTAACTAATGAATGTAAATATTAATGACAAGTGTGCCCAAGGTTAGCCCACACATATATCTATGAATGTGATAGGTTAAGTTTTTATTAGTAAACATAAGTTTCAAATATACTTTCCACTTCTAACTTGGATAGTGCATGCATATAAATAGTAATAAAACTAATTTCCCACCACAACTAACATGGTTTAATAATAATTGTTAGAACAAGTCTCTACCACAAGTGTGGTTTAGTCAAATGGTCCTAATTAAAACCAATATTACCAAAAACAATATTGTGGTAAGAATTTCCATTATACATACATACATACATACATACATACATACATACATACATACATACATACATACATACATATATATATATATATATATATATATATATATATTGAATTTTCCATGATAATAAATGTGGTTATGATAATCAAATAAATCATTTCAATTATAACTATAACATGGTGCCAAATTTGTAAATTTTAAGTTTTTCGCATAACTCACACCATGAATTATTCGAAAGGGCTAATTTATTCTACTAATCAATGTTTAAGTCTATGTGGCAATGAAGGTAAGACCACAACATTAATGAGTGTTCTTGCGCTCACATCTTAGATGATATCCATAAAGCAAATAGATAATATCTAATTAAATTTTGCATTTTAAATCAAATCACATTCATAAAAAAAACCATTGAGACATTTTCCAAAAATTAAAAAAATAATTACGCACACATTGTGAAAAGTGGTGTACTCTCCTTAGGTTACCCCAAGTGACTCATTTTCACTTGACATTATCTTAGAAGTGTGCAACAATGCTCAATCTCTAAAGAAAAAAAATATCAATGCATATGAAATCCACCTAATTAATAATAATTCAAAACATATTGAATAATGCCACCTCAAAAATCTAATCAATGCAGACACAAAAATGCAATATTAAATGCATTGATGGTGTGTGTGTTGGTTCCTCATTTTTTCCTATTCATACAACAATGTACACACTTTGTTTACCAACTCATCCCTGATGATTTCCTCTCTCCGCATACCAAAGTATAAGAAAGGGGTACCTATTATCCTACGTAAAATCCCATGAAAACATAAAACTATTAGTCCATGATTATCATGTTAACCAATAAAATTCATAACTGAAATAAAAAATTTATTGTTTTAATTTTGAAAACACTTCCGTCAAAACATAAATATATATGTAATTCCTAAATTTAGTCCATCAAATTTAACCTGAAATTACATCATAATAATGGCAATTCATGGTTCATATATGGATCTAATAATTCAACCAATTATTAGTTCAAAATAAGGTTTTCTATGGTAATAAATAAAATCATAATAATTTGGGTCATGACACCTTTTCCCTATCCTCTATGATGTTTTAACCCTCAAGAAGAATTACACTTTGGTTCAAACCTAACATATTAGAAAAATGTTCAATATAGTTAGAATAAAAATCCTAAATGACCAGTTGTCAATCTTAATATCAACCAATAAACATTTTGAAAATTAGGTTTTGATATTAGTGAAAGTAATAAAAATACAATACAATTACGTACTCAAAATATCATGCATTAATATGTTGAAATGAATATTCTCTTTTATCATGAAACTTATCACTTAGTATTCACATAACTACTTAATTTTTCTTTTTGACTTTATTAAATGAATTTGTGATTTTAAATTTTTCATTTAAAACATTTAAAGCATCACATTGATTCTTTATTAGTTCAATACTTTAATTGGAAACAAAACATGTAAATCATCCATTGTTGAAATAATAAAAAAACTTGACATCATTATTAAGTTTTAACATAATAATGAAATGGAATTTATTAGCCTCTATAATTATAGTCTCATTCATGATATCTAGAAATGTTATTAACACTTAGCTTTCAACATGATAATGAACATATCTCACATTTTGATTTTCAAAATCAAAAGATTTTGCATGATATCTAACACCATAACAACTAAAAATCAAAATTCCATATGACTAAAACTAAGTTTCAAATGAAATTAATTCACCATATGAAGTTCTTTTTCCATTCATGATATAAATTCCACATTTGCAGAAATTTCACATATACTTAAATGAAATATACTGATGAAACCAAGAAAATGTTCCAAATTTCATCATTATAAACAATATTCATATTCACACTCATATATCTTAACATATGTGTTATCTTATAAACCATATTTTATATTTACTTTTTCAACAATATTTTCAAATCAATAAATACAAATTATTTCCTTATAACACCCAAGATCATCTTTAGAAACCAAAATTTTAAAATTCAAAAGTAGTTGACAACGTGCCAATATGGATTTTCATAATAGCACGTAGGATATTACATCCAAGAAAATTATCAACTTTAAACTAACTATATCATGTTTTACATATTTATAACAAACATAAAAACAAATGAAACTCTAAAACCTCAAATTTATCACAACAATAACAAGTGAATGACATTTATTATGAACTTTCCTAGGAACTTCTACCATGACATCAAGGTAAACATTAAAACCCATCACCGTATTTCCAATACAAATCAACATTGAAAATCAAATGATCACCGTAACCATAACTAGGAAACCTTTTAAAAATTATCCACATGAATGTAGTATATCTCATTTTTTTTATTTGAACAATAAAACCACCCACGAGAACACTCAATGCTATATTTTTAATCTTGAAAAATATTATTTGCAATTTCTATTATCAAAACAGATTTTATAGAAACATTATGAATTTATAAGATCCATGCAAAATTATCTTTGTTCAAATAATCAAAACCCATAAGAGGAATTTGAAATTTTGTAATTTTAAATGGAAATGATGACATTACTAAAAAACTAATAAATATTTTGAGTTCAAAACTTTCTTTCAATACCTATTTAACCAAAATAAGCAAAAAAATATTATACATGTTTTGTATGCAAGGAAATAAGTGATAGAGAAGGGTAAATGAATAGATCTTTTTAATTTTGTAATGAAACCCCAAGATTTAATACATACCAAAATAGTATGATTTTTTTCCAAGCAATGTAGTCAAGTTAAATTATCTAATCACCTACAAACAAACAATATCATTTCACAATAGTCTCCAAATGAAAAATAATAGTTTCCTCAACCATGATTATTGAAATGTTCAAAAAAATGTTATTCAATACCAAGGTAACAAAAATTATAAGCATGCTTATTTTGAAACAAAATATATGAGCATAAAAATGAATGAATGGGTATTAGATTATTATTTTTGGTAGATTTTAATTTACTTTATTGCATGGAATAAATCACCAAAACTAAGAAAATAGTAAGGTTTAGTAATACATGCATTGACAAACGTAAAGGTGTATGTATAGGTATAAATGGGCATGGGAGAATATTTCTTCCAAAGAATGAGGAAACATGCATAGAAGTTAATAGATTGACAAGAGATATATTAGATGACATAATGACAAGTTTCTTGGAAAATTCCAATCCAAGGAACCAAAGGGCTTCCTTTGATGGGTGTTAACTTATTTTAGATAATTAAGTGATAAATAATGACAAATAATGGAAGTAAAAATAGCATTAGAGGATCTAGTTAGAGTAACTTATTTGACGTCTTTCATGATAGGTTCATTAGGTTTGAAGACATTTTACTAGTAACAATGTGTTTTGTCACTCTATTCGAGGATGACTTCTAATTACTCGGTGATATCATCCAGATTGGGTATGAGTGTGATGGCACAAAGAATATGTTCATAGTCGATATCTAATTTTTCCCACATGAATGGTTGTCATATGATCGATAAGGAAAATATGGTATCTAGTTCATATCCTTCACCTGGCACATTTATCTACAAATAGAGGACACTTAGAACATAAAGATTAGAAAAAAAAAAATTGTAAAATGGATTAAAAGCATAAAATATGTGGCAACAAGGTTATGAAGTAAGAATCACTGGTGATTTAGAGCATAAACTCATGATTCAAGGAATTTAATGGAATTCAAAGGAATCATCGCCAATTATCATGTAATTTACTTATTTTAAATAAAATTAAGATTTGATCTTGAATGAAGGATTTAATGACTATATTACTCTTAAAAACGATGTGTAAATAAACAATGAATGTAAAGAGATGATAATACCTTGCCTATGATGCAAAATGTAGTTGTTGAATGTTACGAGAGAAGCCTAAAAATGATGTCAAATCTCTGAGGGCTTGGTGTGGCTCCTCAAGGTGTTGATATGTCATAAGTGATGTCGTTTAAGTATCTAGAATGGAAGATTGTTGATTCAATATGTATGGATCCTCATTCAAGGATTTTGGTGAGTTAATATAGAATCATTAGTGATTTTGGTAGTTTTTGGTGATCTAGGAAAAGTGGGAAAAACTACTTGAAAGTGGTTGGGAAATTTACGCAACAAAAAATCACATGGTGCTAAATTGAAGGATACGGTAAGTCTCTAATGATAAAAGAATTATTTTCCAGATTAATGATGAGATCCAGATCTTCTCCCTTCTCCTTCAACATGATTTTTATGACTTTTTTTTCCACATTTCTAAGTTTGAAAGTTTGTTCCATCTTTGCAAGCCATTTTCTTCTCTGTTTGTACTTATTTTTAACATTAAGTCATACAACTATCACACTAGTTACACAACGTCCAATCTATACATACCTGAAGTTGAAGTGGTTACACCACCACCGATCTACAAAGACCGTTGATATTGTCACCTTTACCCATGTGTTTAACTTTAGTGTTTTGTAACACGTGACTTTACTTTGAGAGTGACTCTCTCATTCATTTCTAAGTTATTTCACCTAATTTTGGGATCATTAGATTCATATTAGAATCCTTTTCTTAGTTTACTATTTTTATAATGTTAGTTTCCCCTTATTTGGATATCTTATTGTTGATGGCTATCCTTTGTGGATGAACCATCAGAGTCATAGGAAACCTTAGGTTAGTTGGATGTGCACACTAAGGTGATGTCCAAATTTTAAAGAAGTTGGCTCTTCTCTTGGTATAAGGTGAGGGTCAGAGAAAATGAAATAAAATATTAAACTTAACAGGGGTGATGCATCAAAAGTGAAGGAGTTAACTTGAAATGCAACTATTTGGAATATAGAAAATGTGGGCAATGAAAATGGTGGAAAAGATGCACCACACACCAAAGGTGATCCACATAGAACACTACTCCAAATTATCCAAGAACAAATTTTGAAGATGGAAATAGCACAAAGACATGCACAATTATCTACGTCGAAATAAAGGCTATTAGAGATAATATAGATTACACAAAGGATGGAAAAATTGCATCACAAGGAATATTATATTACTCCAAACAATGTGCACAATATTAAAATAAATAAGAGGTAAAATTCCATTACAAAGATTAGAAATAAGGCTAAAGCTCTAGCCCCCTACCTTTTATAGAAGAAGAACTGAGACAGAAGAATAAAATAACTAACGACATAAGTTTCTACCTTTTTTAAGCCTTTGATTTCAATATATAGGAGGAGAAGGATGTGAGAGAACCTTCTTGAATTCTATTCAAAATTTTTTTTTTTATTATGATAAATGGTGCGAAGTGACAGAAATAGATTTTTTGAGATCTTTGTCACACTTTCCCATTATATGTTCTTTAAAAAGTGAGATCCATGCCTATTTAATGCATCTCTTAAGTATTTTACAACAGACTCCTTGGAGTCTTCCAAATCATTATTACATATTTTGATCTTTAATTACTTATTCATTGGGTCCTAAGCTCATGATTCAAGCGATGCCTATCTATGTTATTTTATGAGAATAAACTTTTTAATGTATATGAACAAATTAAGTATTCCTAGGTTCACACTCTTCACACGAAGAACTATGCATTAACTTCATCCCTGAAAAGACCAGCCAAATGACCCTTTGCCTTTGATATTTTCAAAAGATCTAAACATTTAAACTTTTTAGATAGGCTTCATAATTTCCCCTACGTGGTTTTTGGCTTATCACCAATCTTTTAGAAATCTTCCTTGAACTCGGAGCCAATTTATTATGAAATCCACATGGAGGTCAAGCACTTCTCTAGGGTCTCTACTTCCATTGTAGCTTCTGGGAGTGCGCTGGGCTGACACTTGGCATTATTTATGATCAAGACACTTTCCTTTGGGTAAGTAATGAGCCGGCCGCATATCACTATGAATACTTTTACTTTGGATGGGTCATCTATAGTTGAATCCATGTGTAAATCCTCTAGGATTCAAGGCACCCACTTCCTTTACTTTTGGGAACTCATGCTAGGTTGGCATTTGGCACTGTCTGTGATATTGTTTCTTACTTTTGAGTTTGGCTTGTCCCAGCTTGGCTTTAATTGTGGATTCAATGAAGTATTATTTCTATATTGTTGAAGGCTTGACTCTTGGTGGGATTCAAAACTGTAAAAACCTTGATTGAGTAGAAATCTACTTATTATCTAATATTAGCGAGCGAGAGGAAAGTAGATAATAGTTGGGGACTCACGGGGATGATTAACCTACTAAATAGAAAGAACCCACAATCTCCCACTATCCATTGGGTCTAGGCCATGTTATGAGCTAATCTAAACTTGGTCCATAGTGTCTAAAGGGTTACCAAGCCTCTACAACCACTAGTTGATCCTTTTGATTTCCTACTCTCATATGGAAAAATCCATCATTTGTTTTTGTGAGAGTATAAAGTTAAAGAATCCAAAACATTGCTCCTTTGACTGATTTTAGTTTCTCTATATTTGCTTGGATTGAAGACTAAAATCACTACAGATAACTATGAATTCTCCTGCGAGTTGGGGTCTCCTTGGGGAATCTGGTGCCTTTTAATGGAGTAATAAAAACATGGGCCTATACAAAGAGAAAAAACATACATGACTCAAATGAGTCATGCAGAGTGTGCATACACACTTATTTTGTAGAAAGTAATCTACTCCTACTCCTAAGCTAACTGGTTTTTGAAAAAGCTAAACAAAACCTGAAACTGGCAGGGAGAAATAACTTCCCTTCCTTATAAAGTGCGGCCATAAAATTAATTTAGCTATAGGCATGGCTTGTAATAAGAGTGAAAAATTACCTTTCACTCTTCCACCTGCATATCAACAAACAAAATGAATACCTCCTTGATATGTTCATATTTTGGTTGGAGGTGTCATAGCTGACCCTTGGGGCCTTGAAAATTATCCTCATGCCCTGAAGTGAGCATGAATGGTATTGAAGTTTTCCTTGGTCTTGATGAGGATATTTCTATGGTGTGAGTTAGTCTGACCTTTTGTTCCTGCCCATCATTTCTAATTACATATTTTGGAACAAGGATCTTTTGTAGGCTTCCTTGAATGGTGTCATCCTTATCTCCTCCCTCCTTGTTTTTAGTAGCTTCACTAGAAAATCCAAGATCTTTGATTGAAATAAAAAAATTTCAATGATACTTTTTCTAGATCCCTTGGATTAGTTCCAGGGAACTGTTGTGAGTAGTAGGATTATTTTATTGCAGTGATGATGAAGCAATGAAGGTTGTAATTTCTACAGGGCTCTTCTTCATCAAGGCATCCCCCCAAATCTGATAAGCAATCGATCTTATCTTCTTCCTCCTCTATCAAAGTCTCCCCCTCTTGTATGATGGATTTTGAGTCTGCAAATTTTCCATCATGTGTGGCTTCATCTTGCAATATGAAGCCCATTGGCCCAAAATCTTATAGGGGCTCTACTTTTTGGAAATGAAAAACAAAGACAATGTCTACAACTTCTTGAATAATCAGCTCATGATACGAACCTCTCGAGTTCGTATCACTTCTCACCATATGCTCCTCTTATTTTGGATTTGGAGTCGTTACTTGTTGGTACAAGGGGTATAGTTTCTTGAAGAAAGGGGAAGGGTGGAATGGATGGCTTGGAGATGGAGAAGGGGACAATCCCTTGGTGGTAATGAAGTCAAGATTTCAAAACTCCATAGGGTGAAGAGAAATGGAAGACATGGAAAGAAATATGAGTGGAGATGGATGAGAGGGAGGTCTTTAAGCTTCTATAATGATTTTTCATACCATTTGGAGTCACCGGATGTGCTTTGAAACTATCTCCATTAAAGCTTAATATTTACCAATAACAAACCAAATTGATGTAATGATAAAATACCACCCGAGTTATCCCACCGAGCATGCTAGGAAAATTGTGTATGGCTATCCTTTGTGGACGAACCATCAGATTTGTAGGAAAAATTAGGTTAGTAGGACGCACACCCTAAAGTGACCTCTAGATTTTAAAGAAACGGCTCTTCACTTGGTATGAGGTGAGGGTTAGAGAAAATCAAATAAAATATTAAACTTAATAGGGCGATGCAATGAAAATTGAAAGAGTTAACTCGTAATGCAATGGCCTAGATAGAGAAAAGGTTAGAAATGAAAAGGGTGGACAAGATGCACCACGGACTGCAGGTGTTCCGCATAGAACACTACTCCAAAATATCCAAGAAATGCTTTTGAAGATGGAAATAACACAAAGATGTGAATCATTATCTATGTCTAAATAAAGTCTATAAGAGATAATACAAATTACGCAAAGGATGGATGAATTGCATCACATGGCATATTATATTACTCCAAACAATGTGCACAATATTACAATAGATAAGAGGCAAAATGCCATTACAAAGCTCAGAAAGAAGGCTAAAGCTCCAGCCCCCTACCTTTTATAGAAGAACTAAGATAGAAGAAGAAACTAACTCTATAAGTTTCTACCTTTTCAAATCCTTCGATTTAAATATATAGGAGGAGAAGGACTTGAGATACCCTTCTTAAACTCTCTTCAAAATGCCTTTTTATATGATGATAAATGGTGCAAAGTGATAGAAATAAATTTTTTTGAGATATTTGTCACACTTTCCCATTATCTATTCTTTAAAGAGTGAGAGCCATGCCTATTTAATGCATCTCTTAACTATTTTGCAACCAACTCCCTTGGAGTGGACTTATTCTTCCAAATCATTATTACATATTTGGATATTTAATTGCTTATGCATTGGGTCTTGAGCTCATGATTCAAGTGGTGCCTATCTATGTTATTTTATGAGAATGACCTTTTGAATGTAGGTGAAAAAATTAAGTATTCCCAAGTTCACACTCTTCACACGGAACTATGCATTAACTTCATCCTTGAAAAGACCAACTTGAATGACCCTTTTCCTTTGATCTTTTCAAAAGATATGAACATTTAAAATTTTTAGATAGGCGTCATAATTTCCCCTACATGGTTTTTGGCTTATCACCAATATTTTAGCAATCTGCCTCAAACTTGAAGCCAATTTATTATGAAATCCATGTGGAGGTCAAGTGCTTCTCTAGGGTTTCTTCTTCCATTGTAGCTTCTGGGAGTGTGTTTGGCTGACACCTGGAATTATTTTTTATCGGGCCACTTTCCTTTGGGTAATTAATGAGTTAGCCACATATCACTGTGAAGAATTTTACTTTGGATGGGTCATCTACAATTGAAGCCAAGTGTAAGCCCCACAGGGCTTCGAGGCTTCTGCTTCCTTTGATTTCTCGAACTCGTGCCAAATTGACATTTGGCACTATCTGGGAGATCATTTCTTACTTTTTAGTTTAGCTTGTCCCAACATGGATTTAATCATGGATTTGGCTAAGTATTATTTCTATGTTTCTAAAGGCTTGACTCCTAGTGGGATTTGAAACTACAAAAACCTTGATTGAGTAGGAATTTGCTTGTTATCTAATCTTAGTGGGAAATAAAAATTAGATAACAATTATCACATCTTCTTGGACATGTTTTAGAATTATTTTCCCCATAATTTTATAAAAAATCCCATATTTTACCTGAATTATGGGTTAGATTTTTGATACTTGATTTACAAAATTATGCTACCAAAATATTGCTAGGAATCACATAAACAACATGTTCATTATTATGTTATTTCCCTATATTACATTTTTAACTAGTATTTTGCAACCAGCCAACTACATCCATCTTCTTGGTTTTTCATGCTACTAGCCAACACTCTACACACCTTGGATCAATTGGAAATCATATTAGAAACATAAAAGAAAATTAAGGAGAAAAAACACATCACCACACTTGGAATGCCATCTCAGATCGATAGTTACAGATGACAGATGTTTTGAATTCTTTAATATTTTGATTAATCATTATATTGTATATTGTCTACATAATTTTTCCATTGATATATTATTCCATTCTTATCCTTGTGGATATACAAGGGAAAGAACTTAGAGGAATATTTTGTGTTTTTAATTATTTATTATTTCTTTATTATAATCAATAATTGTTTTTCACTTTTCTCGGGGAAGCTTTCTAGTAAAGAAAAAATTTCTTCTAAGAAAATTTTATTTTCTTTCTTGTGAACCTAAGCTAGAGGTGATTAGAAGAAGTTTCACTTTCCATAATAATAAATTTAGAATACATCTTCTATTTAGAGTAGATCCTTTTCACAATCCTATAAAAGAGGAATATCTACATCCGGTTATTCCTATTTTATTCTATTTTTATTTAGAAGTAGTTTGTTTCATTTTATATTAGCTTCTTTGTTTGTGTTTGAAAGTATTTATTTTTTCTATTTTTTAAAACCATAAAACATAAAAATTAAAGCTTAAAATTTAGTTTTCTTTAATTATTTATTTATTTTAGAAACATTGTTGAAAAACACAAAAAGAATTAGTTATTTTTATTATTTTACTTTATTTAAATGTTAGCAAATGAAATTTAATTAGATTAAAAGGTGAATTAATAGTATTTTTAATCTTGATTCATTTTTTTATTATTTAAAGTTGGGAGTTAAAAGTAGATTATAAGTTTGAATTAACACAAATCCCACTTCCTTAGTGGTTTAGGCTACCCATATTTATCCCTTAGCCCTCTTTTTTCCATTTCTACTGACTTTCTCATGATTCGGTGTTCGTATGACCATCCCGGGACCACTTGAATCTCATAGAAGAATTTTTGACCTTATTGTCAACCCACCTAACATTGAATGATATCGGGGAGACATTGACTTAGTTTTATGGGAACTAGTTTTTAGATCAACCACCATCCCACCAGAGATCATGGACAAATCAACGCCGTTAACAATGAAGTGTACATATAAAAACAATATTGGACTAATTTTAGCCAATAGGGTTAGACCATGAAACCCTTAGTTTTTCCTCCACAATTCCTCTCTTATTCTTACATGAACCTCTATGGCGAGGCATATTTAGACACATAAGGTAAATTCCATTGAATCTATCAAATGAGTCAAGCCACACTCAATTTCATTCATATAGATTGAAATTATGGAAAATATTAATTCTCAACTGCAGTATCACCCCATACAGGTTAGGTGGGAGTTCTCCCTTGACAAGAAAATTCCCAATTTGAAAGTTGAGCATCTATGTATATAATTTTTATTCATCCCATCCCCATTCCATATATCTTACTTTGTATGTTCTAGCATGACCTTGGGAAGTTGAGTGCATTTGAAATCACATGTTGATTTTTAGGTGTACGAAATTTGGTGAACCTGACATGGAGGAATAGTTCCTTTTCACATATATTTCCTTTCATTTATTTTATTCATCTTCTTCCTCTCCTATTATTCTATAGGTGATTATACACCCCCAAATATTCTAGGTTTATATTATAACATGCTTATTTTGGGCCTTGAAGTTTACTACAATTATGTAATCCCTCAATAATCACCTTCATTATTAGGGGTGGATAACTATTCCCAAATATTTATATATCCACACACACCTCTTATCCAAGGGTTGGACACTACTCCAACCATAATAATTGAAGAGATAGATCAATGAAAATGTATCCCACAACTAGAGTTCACAAGCTTTAATAATATGAATTTCATGTGATAACATGGTATTCATCCACAATTTTATCAATGCCTCAAATAAGGATGCGATGAGTCCTTTCCATCCAATTTACAAATGAATGATGAAATATTAGTGTGGCTCACTCAAAGTGGTGACTACCTCAATGCTCTAGATGGATCCTTAAATAGGATGTAATAATACACTAAATTATTATTGTAAAAAAATTGTCTCGTCCTCTCTAAAGATAGAGGAAACATCACAAATGGGGTATTTAGTTAATGAACAATTCATAACGGGCTATTATACACTCCCTTAACTAAGAAATGTGAAATATAATACTAAGGAAGGTCCACACCATTCACCCAATGATGTTATTTTGACATTAGTGGTAATTATTAAAGAGGTTGAGATCACCCAAACTTGGTAACCTATGCATATGACTAGGTAAGGTAGTACCCCTTATTATCGAATTACACCCTTGCTACTAATGTTCATTCAGTGCAACAACCACCACAACATGTTTATTTGGGTGTTCCTAGTCCCGTGATCTCCGTACAAGATCAATCATGATAGGAATGAATCCTCACCCTTATTATTCATATCCACATAAGAGATAGCTAGAATTTCATTCTCTATTGTTATTCCTTTGAACAATACAACATTCCCTTGTTTTATGCCCAATAATTTGTATCCTATTGTTGTCCCTCCATATTTCCACATGTATTCTAAATAACCTCAAATGGATATGTATACTCTTCTTTGTCCTTATATGAGTATCAACAGTTTCTTATGCCTCAGCTAATACCTATGCTACACCTTATTAAGATCTCCCTACTCCTCCCCCTCATCAGAGAACCTCTATAGTTGAGTCTTATGTAATGGGAAATTATGTCAAATATTTGAAGGAACCTCTCAATTTATTGATATGAGGTGTTATTCTTCAATGGAAATTACCAAACCTTCCTAAATTTAAAGGATATGGAGACCCAAATTCCCACATCAAGGCATACGTTGCATCAATCAGATAATTTATTCCATTGGATGGAGTTGTTACCAATATATATCCTAAACCCTTGAAGGAATTTATGTGGATTAGTATTATCAAATTTCTGAGGCATCCATACATTCCTTCAAATAACTTATGTCCTAGTTTATTAAGGATTTCAATATGAACAAGTTAGTATGAATTAAAATTAGAGGGTTATTTCATATCAAGAAAGAAAAAAATAAAATACTACCCATTTCATTCAGGGGTGGTGACAAGTCCTTTAATTTTCTACAAATGCACAAAATATGGACCAAATGGAACTATGTGACCTCTTCCTCTACTTACTCAATCAAGAAACTCAATATGAAGTTTAAAAGTTTCCCCTTCGGAGTTACGATGAATTTTTAGAGGGTGCAATCCACATTGACCAAGAGGTTATTGATAGTGGACACAAGACATATGGTCCTAATGGGAGGTTGGTCACTTTCAATCAAATAAATTCAAACTATCCAAATAATTCAATCAATAACCAAAGACTCAAGGCCCTGAACCATAATTGCAGTGTCACCATATATGGTGTGACTGACTAGCCTAAAAATCCTAACATTTTGAACACTAGTAATGAAAAAAAAAAAAATATGAAAAACCAAAGGATTGACAATCCCACTCCTTCTATCAACTCAATTGACTTCATTCATCCACCTCCTTGGCAAGTTAAATCCAAAGGCCCAAACTAATCTCATAATCCTAGGCATGGGGTTACAAAAATTATAACAATCAAGTCATAAATAACAACAAGAGTTATTGTCTACAACAATATCAAAATCATAGGCTGAGGGATTAGGATCCTAATTTATATTGTGTGTTTTATAGATTAAGTGGTCATTATTCCCGGTCTTGTAGGGATTGCAATAAGTTCATCCAATGATTCCCATAAGATCAATGATAACTTTTCATTTAAATGTTTTTAGTGAATTTTGTAGGAACCTCTCATAACAATCATACTAAGCCTTTCACTCCCTAAAATTCCAATCTAGGAATCTATAGAGATCATTTACCCAAGAATCTTGAGAATGATAAACTTAACCCTCAAAATATTAACAAGGGGATCCTTATATAAAATCATTATCAAAAAGCTTATACATCCAATGATCCTCGAGTTGCTCCCAACCCGGATCAAAGAAATAAAACAAAAATGGGAGTTTTGGTTGAATTAGATACAATGATAGAATTTAACGCAGCTACTTGTACTTGAGATTACACATCATATCCTCTTCTTTTTTATCCTCTAGTACAAGAAGACTTTCTGATAGTTCCCAAACCTATAAGAGCTTCTTTATTAATCACAGATCTTAACAAAACCTTTTCTCATTTTTCCTTTTTGGATCTATTGAATAACTCTTCATATCATCGGTCCAATTTTTTGGAAGCATTTGATCTTGGCCATAGGATACATTTCACAACCCCTTCAGAAGCCCAAATCAACCATATAGACTTCAATGTTTACCCTCCAAGACAAAATTAAAGGGATACAAGATTCGTGTTTTACATAAGAGATATGCCTAAAGATGACGAGTTGGCATGAAGAGGTGATCTTGTACTATATTTTCATGTGTGAGTTTATAATAACTATGTCAAGAGGGAAATGATCGATGATAGAGCTGGTGTAAATATTTTCCCTTACTCCTTAAAAAATTAAGATATGGAGAAAATAATTTCTCTTCTACCAGGAATACGTTGAGAGGTTATGAAAGTTTGAATGTCACATTAAGTGGAACCAAAGTTATCCCAGTTACCCTAGGGCTTAAGACTATCTTAACTGAGTTTTACATAATAGATAGGGAATCCAACCATAATATGATTCTGAGTAGACTATGGATCTAAAAATTGAAGGATATTTCATCCATGTTGTTTTGAGATCTAGATTCATTCACTTAGGTAAGGTTTTCATAGCTCAGAGTGACCCCAAACCTTTTAACATCCACCCATCAAATATTAAGATCAAATCGGGAGTTAATTCTGAGTTTGAAATCCTAGCTAAGAAACTAAATAAACCACATCCTTCCAAACAATTAGTCTCTACTATGAAGCTAGTTCCAACAACAAAAGTTGATAAACCTAAATCAATCAAAGGAGTAAACAAGAGTGAAGGTTAGATGTTGTGGTAAATATTATATCTACCAAGAAAATATAATAAATAGTAAATATCTTGAAAAATGATTTACCAATTATCCTCCCGTTTGACTCTATAGGTATTAGAAATGACCTTGGACTAGCCTCTCTCCAAGCAGATGGTTACATAGAGATATTTATGGTTGATGTTTATGAAGTCCAAGAAGAAACTCAAAAGGACAATGAAGAGTGAATCATTCATGTCAAACTATTTCACACTCCATTACGATGGAGCTAAGTGTCACTATGGTGTTGGGGATGGGGTGATTTTGACTTCTTTGGAAGGTAGAATCATACCTTTTTTCTTTAATATAAACTTAGAGTGTACCAACAATGGAGTGGTGTGCAAGGATTTACATCTCAATTTTATTATAGCCAACAAAATGAGAATAAAGAATGTTAGAGTTCTAAGGGTCTCACAACTTATAGAAAAATAGGTCTCATAGGTTTATGAGACTAAATTTAAGCATATCCATCTCTAAAAATTTTATGTACATGAAATGTGAAAGGACTTTGACATCATATCTATTAAATTAATCCTTATAGAACAAAATCAGCTTGCTGATTTTATAACATCTTCTTCTTCCCGTTTCTATCCTAATGGATATTTGAAGGAAAATGAATTCATAGTTTCTATCTGGGCCAAACCTTTAGTTTTAAGGATTTCAAAAATGTGATATTAAAATATCTAGAAAATGATAATGACCCATCACGTTATATTTTTCTGAAAATGATGAGGTGATCCTAGGGTTTCTATATGCATACATTGATCTTCATCCTACACATCACAAGAAAGGTTTCTCTTGTTCCCAAATTTTCTTCATATTTTGGATATAAAATAATGAATCTTTACTCATCACAAGATTTATATATTTATGAGGTTGAGGAAGAACCTCTGGAATTACCTTCAGCTCCCCCTAAATTTTAAGAATGAAATGCTTACTTGATAGAAGGAACAATTGATATTAATATTGGGATGAAGGAAGAGCCTAGGTTTTTGAATCTTAGTTCTTCATTATCTACGAAAGAGAAATAATAACATACTAAAGTGGTCATAGAAAATTCTTGATATTTCATGTTTAGTTATAAATACATGACAAGAGTTTCTTCTGACATAGTAGTCCACAATCTAGTCACTAAGCCCAATGTTAAACGTGTGAAACAAAATCTTAGGCCTATAAAACCAAAATTTTCTTTAATGGTCAAAGAGGAAGTGATGTAGCTTCTACAAGTAGGTTTTATAAATCTCGTAGAATACACCATGTGGTTGTCCAATATTTTCCCAATCCTCATGAAGAACATGAAGATATGGATGTGCATTGATTTTGGGGATCTAAACAAATCATTCTCTAAAGATGAATTCATGCTACCATCCATTTATATCATCATCGATGCAATTCCGGTTAGGAGTTGTTATCCCTCATGGATGATTTTTGGGATATAACTAGATAATAATCTCTAAATAATATCAAACCATAATCACTTTCACATCCCCTCGGGGAACCTTTTTCTATGCGGTCATATCTTTCAGCTTGAAGAACACTGGTGCCACATATCAACAAGCCATGACCTATATACTCCATGATCTTATTCATAAGGTTGTGGAAACATAGGTTGATGATATCTTAATAAAGACTAAGAATATATGTGACCATCCCAAATTTCCTTGAATCATTATTTCATGCTTAATCGAGTATGGTGTGAATTTAAACCCAAAAACGTGTGTCTTTGGAGTTATATGGGGTAATCTCTTAGGTTACATAATTTCCTCTCGAGGGATTGATGTAGACCCGCAAATGATTCAAGAAATCATTAAAATGAATCTACCAATAGAAAATTCTAGTATCGGGTCTTTCTTAGGAAATATTGGGGCAATCTATAGGTTTATTCATGATCTTACAGATGGTATCCATAATATTAATGAATTGTTTAAGAAGACATATTACAAGGAATGGACAAAGGAATGTCACAATTTATTTGAATTACTCAAGTGTTTCCTTCTATCTCCTCCAATGCTCATGCCACTCAAGGCTGATCATTCACTAATTTTATATTATCAATCTATATACGTATCAATTTCATGCATGTTAGACTAAAACTTATCTTTCGAGATCATGGAAAAAAACATTGAGAGCGGGCTGTGATTTTGAAAATGAGAGCAGTCATGTGATTTTGAAAATGAGAGCAGGCTGCGTGAGGGTTTTGAAAGCATTGTTTCAAAGGCTCTGGCTGTTGAATGTCTTGCAAAGGACTGCGATGTAGCCACTAATGAACTGGTAAAAGCTAAAAATGTGATCACTGATGGTAGTTTCGGGTCTAGAGCACAGGTGGATGTGGTTAAGTCTCCTCCTGACAAAAATGTGAGACCTCTGTCTGCATGTGATTTTAAAATTACAAAAGATGCTGAAGGGGTGACCCACTTATAGGTACCTGACGGATGTCTGCAAAGAGCTCTGGAGAAAACCAATCTGGCCCTTGTTGAAAATTTTTGGGATCAAGACCCAATGTGGACACTATTAGAAAATGGGCCATTTGCAGATGGAAACCAAAAGGGGATTTAATAATCACCACCATGGCAAAGGGTTTTTTTCTGGCCCGATTTAATCTCCAATCGGATGTTGAATGTGTTTTGTTGGGTGGTCCCTAGTGTCTGGTAATATGGGACTATTTTTAAAAAAATGGTATCCTGGATTCAATCCATTTGTTGAGAATATTCATGCCATACCCATCTGGTGTAGGCTCCCAGGGCTTCCTCTGCATCTATGGGATGATGAAATCCTCCTGCACATTGCCAAATCGATTGGTTCTCCCATTGGCCTGGATGGGCCCACGAGAAATAGATCTAGGTTGGCATTTGCTAGGTTCTGTGTCTCCATTGAAATGGATCAGGAGCTTCCCGATCACATTGTTCTACAATCCAAATTTGGAATATGGAATCAGCAAATAGAATATGAAGCTTTCCAACTAAGGTGTAGCAAATGCCACAGATTAGGGCATTTTGCCAGCAAATGTCCTGAACATTCAGTTCAAAAGCTGGAAGCTTTCTCAGATATTCCTGAAGATCAAAGACAGAATCAGGGAGATAAGGTGGTTAAAGAGCAGATATCTGAACCAGCTATTGGAAATAGGCATTTGGAGAAGCATTCCAAGTTAAAAGAAAGGAAAAAAGGATTTAAGGCGAAGAGACCACCGGTTTTCAAAAAACTTTGGAAACCTAAGAAACTGATTGAGACTCAACAAGAAATAGATCTGGGTGCGAATGAGGAAGAAAACAAAAGGGAGATGTTAGTGGATTCAGTATTGAACATCTTGACACCAAATCCGGTTAAGTTGAACATGGAGGTTGATGAAGAAAATGAAAAAGTTAACATTTCTCTCTCGTATATGGAAGAAGAGATAGACAAAATCAATGCTCATCAAGAGCTGCTAAGCAACAGCTCTTTGGAGAAACTAAAAATGAGACAAGAAAAAGGCAAAGAGGATCTAGAATCCATTGCACGAGATCTAAACCAAGAGAAGGAGGACACTAGATGTGGAGGAGCTGGCTCCTAAAATGGATAAGCAGACTGATATTGCCATAGGAAAAGAGGATGGGGAAATTACCCCCATTAGAAAGGAAAATGAATGTGATAATGATGGATTCATCTTAGTGAAAAGAAAGAAAAGAGGTTCAAGAAGCCTAGAAGAAAGTCCGGAATCACTCTATAGTGGAAAAAAAAGTAGCTTGGAAGCTGGGAAGCATCCACCTCGAGAATCACAAGGGCCACTACTAGAAGAACTGCTAATTTTGGAGTAACCTTTAGAAAAGGCAGGCCATCTAAGAGAGAAGCAAGAGAAAAAGAAACTGAAAAAGAAATTGCAGATGGTACACAAGAGAATTCTGAACCATCCGGAAAATGCATCTCCAAATTTTTTTTAATGAAGGTTATTTCTTGGAATGTCAGAGGCCTCAATGGGGGGCCTAAGCAAAGAATGCTTAAGGAAATTAAAAGAGAAAACAAACCCAACATTCTTCTCATTCAGGAAACTAAAATGAAAAGTAAAGCAGTTGAAGACTTCAAAAGATATTTTTGGCAGAACGCTGCCTTTGCTTTGCTGTTGACTCTCAAGGGGCTTCTGGAGGCTTAGCGACCTTTTGGGATACAAATATGGTTGACGGTAAGGTACTCTCCTCCACCCAGAATCATTTAGCTATTATTTTTAAAAGCCTTGAAAATAATCATAGCTAGATTCTATCTAATATTTACGCACCCAATACTGCTACTGGTAAAAGAAATCTATGGAAAGAGTTAACCTTGTTCCAAAGCAAGGTTGAAAGCATGAACTGGCTGGTCATGGGAGACTTCAATACTCCTCTAAATCTAGGAGAAAAGTTTGGGGGAAGTTCTGAATTCTCCCTTGGTATGGAAGAATTTGCAGGCTTCATCTTGACTCTTAATCTTATGGACATAGAGCTTTATGGCAATCAATTTACATGGTCCAACAGAAGGTTAGGAGAAAACTTAATTCAAGTTAAACTCGACAGAGCTCTTATTTCTTTAAATTGGATACTGGACCAAAATTTCCATCTTTCTTCTCTCCCTAGAACGGGATCTGATCATAATCCAATTGGACAAATCCTTTTCATGAAAATTTCAAATTTGAGAAAATGTGGTTCGAACATGAAGACATTATGGTCAGAATTAAAGAATGGTGGTTTTGGGAAGGCATAGGGATGGCCCAATTTAGGCTTATTCAGAAGTTGAATAATGTTAAACAAAAGATTAGAATTTGGAATAAAGAGGTATTTGGAAAAAAATTTGAAAAGAAGAAAGAACTTAAGCAACAACTTGGAAGAACTTGAGCTAAATGTTTCCATGAAAGGTATGACTCTAGAGGATAATCAGTGGGAAAAAAACTCCTCTCGGATCTACATAATATAAACAGCCATGAAGAATCCTTTTGGAGAATGAAATCTAGAGCCCTTTGGCTTAAAGATGGAGACAGAAATACAAATTTTTTTCATTTGACAGCCCATCAAACATAGAGCTTGTAACAGAATATCTGAGGTTGCTAAAGGAAATGGAAACATTACTAAGGATCCAGAGGATATCAAAACAGAGGTGCTTAATTTTTACAAGAACCTGCTCACTGAAGATAACTCCTACAATGAACAAGCGACCTCTTTTCTCTTAGACTCCATTCCTAATAATCTCATACCTTCTGAGAGATTTAAAAGTCTTTCAAAAACTGTCACCATTGAGGAATTAAAAAAGGTTGTTTTTGCTTTAGAAGGGGATAAGGCTCCAGGTCCAGATGGCTTCTCGGCTAAATTTTTCCAAAGATGTTGGGAAATATGCTCTGAAGATCTCTTGAAAGCTATTAATGAATTTTACAGAACAGGAAATCTCATTAAAGAACTAAATAATACACACATTGTGCTTGCCCCAAAAAAGTTGGATGTAAAAGACTTCAAAGATTTCGGCCTATCATTTTGGTGAGAATGTTCACAAAGATCCTCACCACTAGATTACAACCTATTCTCATGGAGATCATTTCATAGCAGTAGAGCAGGTTCATCCAAGGAAGAATTATCCAAGATGGAATTATCATGGTTCATGAAACTATACATTCTATGGATAAAAGTAAAAAGGTGGGGATGGCCATCAAACTGGACATGCATAAAGCTTTCGACAGAGTCTCCTGGAGATTCATGGAAGAGGTCTTATCCAAGTTTGGGTTTCAAAGAAAATTCAGAAAAATCATTCACTCTTGTATCTCTACCTCTAGATTCTCTGTGGTTGTTAATGGAGAACCTGTGGGCTTTTTTGCCAGCAATAGAGGTATTTGGCAAGGTGACCCAATCTCCCCTCTTTTATTCATTATTATGGCTGATAGTTTAAGCAGATCCATCTCCAAAGCTATTGACATTGGCATGATAAAAGGCTTCCCTCCAACTACTGGTAATCAGATCTCCTCTCATCAGTAGTTTGCCTGATGACACTTTGCTGCTCCTGATGGCTTCCATTATTGAGGCAAAGGCTATCAAAACTATCCTCAGATTTTATGAGGAAGCCTCGGGACAAAAAGTTAATTTTGACAAAAGCTCTATTTATTTCTTCAATACTCCTAGGGAAAGGCAAAGAAAGATTGCTAATATTCTAGGATGCACTATTAATTCTCTACCAGCTACTTACTTAGGATTACCTTTAAGTACTGGCAAGATTTCTGTGGAGGTATGGAATGATCTTATTAAGAGATTTCAAAGAAAGTTGGCTGGCTGGAAAGGAGCAGTCCTTTCAAGTGCAGGTAAGTGCCTTTTGGTTAAAAGCATGCTTCAAAACTTGCCTATTTACATACTGTCAATGTTCAACATGCCTTCTGCAGTGATGAACAACATTGAGAAGATTCAAAAACACTTTCTATGGCACGGTACTAAGGACAGATTCAGATATCACCTTGTGGCTTGGGAACATGTTTGTAAACCTAAGAGGCTAGGGGGGTTAGGCATAAAAGATATCAAACATATGAGTACTACCCTTAGTGAAAAATTAGGATGGAGGCTTATAAAAGAGCACAGACCTTGGACAAAGCTGGTTAAGATTAAATATCTTTCAAATCAAAACAAGATTTCCTTCATATATGATCAGTCTCTTCCAAGTGGCTCTATTTTCTGGAACAACCTTCTACACTGTAGCAGACACATTCTCTCTCAAGGGTGTAGCTGGAAGCTTGGAGATGGACAAAACATAAACTTCGATAAGTGGACGGATTCTAACTGGATTTCTACTTTTGATCATATTAAAGACAACTTAATTACAAAGTATGGGCACAAAATCCAGGGGTACATTGAGAGGGATGGAAACAAAAGAAAATGGAAACAGCTAAAAGTGGAGAATGATAGTATACAGGATGAGGTTGCATATCTTCATAATCAACTTTCCCTAATCCATATAAGTAATCAAAACCTTAAGGATGAGCTCATCTGGAAAGATTCTTTTGATGGGGAATACACTGTTAAATCAAGATATAATTCTTTCTTTGTATCCATGGAAAGTGACATTAAGTGGCACAAGCTGTGGATGCTAGAGATAACCCATAGAGTGAACTTCTTTTGGTGGCTAATTATTAATGGCAAGATTCTAACTAATGACAATCTCATCAAGAGGGGATTCATCATGCCAAATAGATGTTGCATGTGTCAAAAAGAGGCTGAAGATATAAAACATTTATTCCTTCATTGTGAGATTTCCTCCAAAATTTGGCAGCTTGTTTTTGATAAATTTAATCTGAGATGGACTTTTCCCCTTACCTGTCTTTAGGCTTGGGAGCAATGGGGCTCTCCATTCAAACATTGCATGGTGAAAAGACTGTGGCAACTTGTTCTGCCCCACACTATGTGGAGAATCTGGAAGGCTCGGAATGATAGTATTTTCAGAAACAAAAGACAGGCTTGTAACAAAGTATATAAGGAAATTATCATTGTTGTGCAAGATAATATTGCTAGATTTAAACCCCCTAAAAATGGTCTTTACCCGGAGAATGAAGCAAGCATCCTGACTGAATGGAATATTGCCACTATCAATAGAAATAACAATGGTACTGACAGAACCACAATCAGATGGATTAAACCTCCCACTGATTGGCACAAGTTAAATTTTGATGGGGCCTCAAAAGGCAACCCGGGTGACTCTGGAGGAGGGGGAATCATCAGGGATCAAAGAGGCTATTTTGTTGCTGCTTTTTCTGGGAGAATGGGCAGGCAGACTAATCATTATTCCGAAGCCATGGTGGCTCTTTGGGGTATAAAACTTGCCAGGGATTGCAATATTCCAAATATTATAATTGAAGGTGACTCTCTAAATATTATCAATCTTTTGAATAAAAAGCAACACCCCAGCTGGTCTATCAGGGATTATATTGAGGAAGCTATTGATATATGCAAAAGCTTTGAAAATGTCCAAATCACCCACACCTATCGGGAAGGTAATAGGGTAGCTGACAGCTTGGCTAACTTTGGTGTTAATAATTCCTTTCAAACTTGGTTTAGGGGGGATGTTCTGCCTACTCATGTCAATAAAGCCATTATCATTGATCTGCATGGTAGTTAAAATCATTACTAACAGCTGTAATTTGGATGCTAATGTGCGGATCCTCAAGTACATGATGATGACATCACAAAAGATATGGATGACTGATGTGATCTATGCGGGATGGACTGTCATCATTTCTTGGCATAGGAGGAAAGTCGAGGAGCGGGGCAATAATAACAAGTGTAGCATAATCATTAAATTAGCTTCCACGGTAAGGAAAGATTCAAATATCAAAATCAAAGCTCGGCCTATCCCGCACATTGGGAGATTTTATACCATTGAGAATAGAAAAATAAGCGAGGAAACATGGGGGTCTCCATTCAAAATGAACCGACCCACAACCACCGAGTGGAAAGAGAACACGAGCTTTGGGATTACTGCGCAGATCGGGGGCTGTCTAATTTCATTGAAAGGATCCAAGGCTTCGACCAAGACATTTCTATCAAATTCACCCAGGGTTGGAAGAATAGGATTGTCAAGTATAGTAACATGGAGATGGAAATCATGGAAGAGCTCATCGCTCAGATCACGGGCCTCAGCCTGGAAGGCACCAAATTCTTCAATAAGAAGGTGGACAGGGAGGTGGAGACCAAGAAATTTCTGGAAGAGGGGGAAAATCTTGAGTTTGTGGCCGCTGGCATCAAGGTGGCATCGATTCCTGAACCTTTTGCTGAGCTGGCCAAAATGGTGGTTAGGTACGTTACCCTTGAAGGAAGATTTGTGACTATACCTCAAAAGCATCTGATTTTTCTGAATCACTTTCGTAGAAATAACATTATCATCTTTCCTCACTATTTGATTAACTCTCTGGAGAAATCTATAAGGGAAGTGCAGAGCCACTCTAGGGCTGTCCCTTTGCACCAAGGACTTATCCTCTTGATCCACCACCACTGCTCTAGCTGCCCTCCCATGAATCCTACCCCACCTCCCTCCTCCATACCTCCACCTTCCTACACTGCTTCCATTCCCCCTGCTTAAAAGAAAAAATGAAGATACTATTTCCAGCAAGAAAAGCAAGATCCTTAAAGCTAAAATCCCTACTTCCCAACAGGTCCTAAGGAGCCACAAAGACTTGGAACTTGCTGAAAACCTCCTGCATATTAGAAAGCCAATGGAGGAGCCCAGGAGAAGGAATTGCTAGGACGGGGGTGGAAAGATTAGAAAAGGAGATACAAGATCTCAAAGGGGCTATAAAAACATGGAAAGAGCTAAGGGTAAAAGAATCCTTCAAACCGAGGAGGAAGAGGGGTTATTGCTGAGGTCTACAAGATGCTTCAGTCCTTAGATGGTAGATTGGGAATGCTAAAAGCCATGATGACTACATATTATGTCTACCCTCAAAAGCATTTATAATTTCATTGAACAACATGTCCATAGTGTATACAGTTTAAGTGGGGTTAATGAGGACATTTGGGGTCCTAAATAGAAAAGGGATATTGTAATTGCCCAAGCAGATATGCAAGACTCCTCTCAGGCTACTGCCATTGCCTTCTTCATGTCGCTGCAGGCTATCAAGACCAAGATTGACAGAGCCATCAAGTAATGGGTTGTTGTGATGCTATTTTTTGGCTGCGATGTAGCTGTCATCTGGCGGTTCTGGAGTTGTTTTTTGGTGGAGCTCTATATGTTGTTTCTCCTTTGGTTTCTTTTTTATCTTTCCTTCTTTCTTTTGGATCTTTGTACGTTTAGATCCTTTTTTCACTTATATTGTAATATTTGGCTGTTGAGCCCTTCTTGGTTGACTGTTTTGCCCTTCTCTGGGCTGTTTCTCTCATCTTCGCTATCTAGCTTTTGAGCCCTTTTGTATACAGGGTATAGTCCCTTCAAAACTATTTTCCCTTAATAAAAAAATTCCATGCATGTTAGCATATGAGGAGGATGATGGTCATGAGCAAACCATTTATTTCATTATTCGTACACTTATAGAATATAAAAATCATTATTCACAAGTGTAAAATTAATGTCTCGATATTGTCTTCGCAACTAAGAGGTTAAGGCATTACATTATTAACCAAGAAACAAGAGTGATTATCAAATATGATCAATTTTGAGTGTTCCTAACTCAAGCACCCTTGTGCAAAAAGGGTAGTAGATTCATAACGTTAATGGGCGAGTTTGATCTCACCTTCATTAACAAAAATTATGTTAAGGGAAAAATCATCACTGATTGGATCACTCATAACCCCATAGACTATGGTCATATAGTCTATTTTAGCTTCCCTGATGAATGTGTCTACTTCATAGAAAAACCTATAATTGTTTCATGTCAATGGTACTTGGATATAATAAACGATATTGTTTGTATGAATTAGTTTTATTTTTGTAATTAATGTAAAATATCATTAATGGAAAAGAGGGTGATCTAGGAGAGTTAGAATATCCTTTATATGATGGTGACATAGATAAATAGAGTGTTGCATGATGACATGAGTGAAAACAATGAGAACTACTTAGTCAAGGTGGTATAATCAAGTAGCTTAGTCTCGCATTGGTGATAGATCATGATGGTTTGAGATGCATGGTGGCTTAAGGATCTTGGTAAAGGAATGTGGATCATTATTAGATAATGTTAAGATACTCATGTGAATTTTAAAGTACAGGTATAGCTTTGCACATGGTTTACAGGTACTCATCTATACCTAGTCTAGGTGTTTGGATTCCAAATGGAGCATGAGAGTGATTTGCAAGGGTATATGAGTCCATGAAATCATGTATATGTGTGATAAATATTTTCTCAAGCACATTATGTCCTTTTGGAGAGCATGGAAGTAGAGGTATGGTGTTCTTATACTTTGTCTAGGTCTAAACTAGACCTAATCCTAGTGTATGTAGGCCTAATAAGGAATGATAGTCACTTATATAAGTATGTGAGACAATTGGGACACTTATGAAGTTATTTTATACTATTTTTATCATGTAGAGGAATTTTTTATTGGTTTCATGCATGGTTATAGTGTTAGTTCACTTGGTTATGACCTAAACTAGGAAAAACTCTACAGCCTAGTCATACAAATCCTAGTGGTTGTGAATATTTAGACCTATTTGTGAACATATTAAGATTTTAGATGTTAGTAGAAAGTGTCACACTGATGTGGGAAAAATTTTAGAGTTCTATGATAAATATTTTGCAAGATATGGTGTTTTTAGTTCTATCAAGTTTTAAAGAGAGTGCATTTTCTAGATCGAGGTGAGAGAAATATTCTTGGTTGGCACGTTTGATGTTTACATTGGACCTTAATCCTTTAGGGATGTTTTTTCATGGATTTTAGAAGATACCAAAGTTATAATGAGATCAAATGAGGCCCAAAAATTTATGAATGATTGTTAAGAAGGTAAGTTGTTTTTATGAATTTAAAACCATACTTCATGAGAGAGATGAGAAAAATTGATAGTTTGAGTCCATAATTTATTGAAAAATTAAATTTTATAATTTGATGATGGATATTTCTCTCCCAAATTTCATATGGTGGTAGTTTCAGGTCATAAAACTTAGTGGAACGCACTCAAATATGTTAGTTTCCAAGAAATAAGGTTTTACTCTCATGTTTTCTATCAAATCATATGAATAATTTAGCATTATAAGATCTATAGAAGATATAATATTTTTTGAGTAATTTGAGATATTGGTGAGGTTATTTTATGACATGTACAAGTCATAACATGTTGATTAGTTTTTGGGCCAAAAGGGCAATTTTAACAGTCTTGGAGAATGGTGGTGGTTGAGTACTTATGGAATTTTCAATGAAGATTTATGGACTTGGAGGTGTTTTTCACATCACATTTTATGTGTTTAATTTTTTTAAGGTCTGAAATTGAGTTCAGGTGGCATGGTTGAGGTCACACATTGACCCAATTTGACTAATTCAGACAATATTGCTTTAGTGAGAAGATTGGTCTCAAATACCAATATCATGGCTTATATGAAGATGGATATCCATTGAAGAGTGAATAGGGATTAATTTTTTTCCTATTTAATGCATTTATAGAGATTTAAATTGACATAAATGGTGTAATAAGGTATCATCTCCAAAATTGGTTCTTGGGAAGTTTAATTTGCTGAAGAGAAAAAATTATCTTAGTTGTTTTTATGGTTGTTTCATGAATTATAACTTTATTTTAAATTTTATTCATGTCATTGGATTTCCAATGAATGTTTAGATGGCATATTTGATTTCTTTTAGTGTTGTCTTGGACTCCATCGATGAAGAATGGTTTTGGGAAGTGCCTGATTTGAGTATGAAATGGTCCTACTAGGTGGTTAAGTGAGAAGAATGGATGAAGAAAAGTTCCATGAGTTATTGAAGGATTTTTATATGTTGTGTTTGACATGTTTTAAGCCTTTTGAGGCATGAAATAGTTACATGAATTCCTTTAAGGTGTTGATGTGCTTGGTGAAGGAGATTTTCTTATTTTGAGCCTAGTTGGACTTTGTCTTGTGGCTTGGTGAATTTCCGAACCATATGGGTGATTCATGATGATTTATATTATGTTGTAGATTTTTTTTAGTTAGTATGACTGACTTTTAATGGTTATGTCTGACCTTTTTATGTTTTTGAGTTGATGTATAAAATCCCGTGTAATTGTTCATTTTGAACTAATGTTGTAAAAAGGGAAAGTTCTGAGCTAGATGAGAGTGAAAGTGATATGAGAGGATCAAGATAAAGTTAAGAGAGTGTGTGAGTATCTAAATAATGATGAAGAGCTAGTAGGAAAGGCTATTTCTCAAAATCAATTCATGTTTGAGAAATTTTTAATGAAGTAGGAGAAGGTGAATTTGAAGAGGGTTTGAAGGTGTATGAGTTGAATCTTGTGATCACTATTAGATGTGTGAGTAGCATATCTTCACTAGTATTACATTCAAAAAAATTGTGATTAGTAATATCCATACAAGTCCTTTTTGTGTGTAATATCAACAAGGGTTTCTAGAGGTGGGTGTAGAGTGGGTGCTTCACTAATAAAATCTTGTATGATGTTTCATATTCATGAAATTCTTTAGGTTTGTGTAATATAATAAAAAATTTAGTGGGTTTTCTTCCCCTTAAAGTTTTCCCACCTACATCTTGTTTTATTGTGTACTCTCTCATGGTTATGTTCTTGTAAATGGTTGGCATATGTCGTTAAGCTCACATTAATACATGGTTCAATGGTAAATGTTTTATGTAAGTTAATTTTAATTAACTAAGGGTTTTGAAGGACTGGTTCCACCTCCCAATCCATTATGCTTCCAAAAATTGGTATCATAGTGGTTCCTTTTGATAAGTTTAACCACTCGAAAGGAGATCCTTTGAAGCACTAAAATGGTAAGTGAGAAGAGTGTCTCTTATACCAGAAAATATCCCTTGTTTGATGTGGATAATTATGCTTTTTGAAGTCTAAGGATGATGGATCATATCATCTCCTTAGGGTTTTAAATTTAGAAATATATGTTAGATGGATATACAACTCCTCAAACTCCTCCAAAAATTAACGCAAATAAAAAAATTTATAGTGACAATAGAAAGGCTATGAATTCAATCATGTGTGGTCTAACTAGACCAAAGAAATGTGGAGAAAATTTAGGTCACTTATGAAGGAGATTCCAAGGTGATAATATCTAAGCTCCAAAATTTTTAGAAATTAGTTCTAAGACTTAAAGATGAGTGAAGAAGATTCCATTTCTTCATATTTACTTAGAGTTTATAAATTTGTCAATACCATGAAAGGTTTAGGTGAATAAGTGAAGGAAAAATTGTTGGTACAAAAGGTATTAAGGTTTGTAACTCATATGTTTAATCTAAAGTGTCTTCCATTGAGGAATCCAAGGATTTGATGCTCTTGGCAATGGATGAATTACATGGAACCTTGACTACATATGAGATGAGTGTTTTTGAGTCTAAACCAAACAAGAAGGATATTATTTTCATATTGATATGAAGAAAACTGGAAATAATGTTGAAAATGATGGTGTTTCTCCTAATATTGATTATGAATAACTCTTTGTAATGATTGATAGAAGATTCAAGGTTAGATTAGGTAAGTATAAAGGGAAGCTACCTTTCAAATGCTTTAACTATGGTAAAAAAGGTCATTTTGCTCACTAGTTTCATGTAAATTTACAACATGCAAATTTAGAATTGGTTTAATGCCCCTCCACATGATAAAAATAGTAAGTCTCTCTATTTACAATCTATGATCACCTAGAACACTCAGAAACAATACAGAATGGTAAAAAGGTAAAATTGTCAATTTTCCCAAAATAATGGGTATGGAAAAGCACCTGATAAAAATATAAAGTGGCTAAAAATAGCAATGCATCATCAAAAGATGGAATTGGAAAGTTCCAAAAGGTTCAAAAGATCAGATTTGAGAAAAATAGGTGATATGTCTCAAATTGATTGGGCCTAACCCTACTTGCTAAAAATAGAAAGTCTCCATTTTAGATGCATAAAGTTTCATATGGCTCTATTTTCACACATATTTCCACTTATTAAACTATTCATAGGGTTGTTGATCTCATATCTCAAAGAGAGAAATTAAACATCTATAAGGGTCTTGGAAGAATATTTTGGATCCTAATTGTGCCCTGAAGCATGATGAATCATAACAGAGGAAATTCCATATCACCAGTAGGTAGAAAATATTCAAAGGGTGCCAAGGAATCCATTGATTCAATTGAATAGGTGATCATAGTTCATTGTTCAAGTTGGAACCATAATCATCTCTATGTGAACTGGTTAGGGTAAGTTCAGTCAGCTGAGTGAGTTGAGATTGATGAGCTGGGTGGATTGACATAATTTTAGTTTAAGTGAGATGGTTGTAGTGAGTTTGAGTTCGGTTGTTTGAAGTGGTAATCTAGTCAATAACATGTCCTTTTTCATGAAGAGACTATGTAGGTGATCCAGAGTTAAGAAATTTGGGTGATTCATTTGAGATGAAGTGAGATGATTTGGTAAACCAAATGATTTTAAGAGAGCTCAATGAGATGGTTAGAGTTATATCAGTGAGATTAATGAGCTTAGTGAGTTAATGGATTTAATCAATCAAGCATCAAGGGGATCATCATAAGCAATACATGTAGTTATCTTGAGCTCACATTAGGGGATCTCTCAATAGTGTTTCTAAACACTCATTCAAAGTCTCGAGGTGTCTGTAAATCACACAAAAAGAGGGATTATGATCATCCTTAGAAATTTCTTCAAAATAATCATCTTAAACAAGATCAATCAATCCATTTACCCCCTCTTCTATCCCTTTCTTCAAATTATTCATTGTCCACAATCATTATACTTTGTTCTTATTCACTTAAGTGACAATATTTGTAATTTACATAAGTATTCTCTCAAAATTATAAGAGAGGTACTATATTTATCACTTCTAGGGGAAATTGAAAGGTCATAAGTGGGATAGGGACATGAAGAGTTATGTGGGGGAGATGAAAGGTCAATTCACAAGGCCATAAATTTGGATGGCTTCTCCATTCCAAGGGATCTTGAATTTTATTCTTAGTAGAAATTGTCTATTGTTTTAGATTGATTAATGCTTGTATTCATCGGTACATAATAAATTAAAGCTACATTATTCCTTTTCCTTTCTCATGTTTCCTCTATTCTCTCTTCTACAAATTTACAAGCATGGTGATTAAGAAGGAAATTGGTGTCCTTGATGAATGAATCTAAAGAATTATGTGTCTATATTTTTTAGTCTCACTAGGTGTTTCATTGTTGTTTTCCTTCAGTTGAATGTTAAACTACCTAGTTATTGGGTGTGAAATATTCAATTTCCTACTCAAGATAATAACCTCACCTTTCTTCCATTCTCTCATTTATCCCTCATCCCTGCAATTTCCTCCCTTGTACCCCATACAAGCACTTTTCCATAGTTTCAGTGAAGTTTGCATGTGTGATACCAAACCTTTGGTCCACCCTCACAATAGTAGATATGATTATATAATTAAAATTCAATAATGGGAGTCTCCCTAGTACACAATACGGATGGGTGTAGCCCCATGAGTGTTGCTGGAAATCAACTAATTTTCCATACAAAAATTATTTCACCAATAATTTTTGAAAACTCTACTAGGGAGAGATCTTCTCTCATGCACCCATAAAGATCTTTGAAAAATACAATAAAAATAAAATATTACTTGAATTACCAAAATCCTTTTTTCAAAACTTTTGAGAAAACCTAGATGAAAGAAGATATACTAGAATGAATAGGTTGAGAGGAATCATTGAATCTACTTTTTAAGCTTTACAAAATCAGCAAGAGTGATTCAAATATAATCCATAATAATTATTTCAATATTCATCCCCATCTGATTCATCAAACGGTACCCTTGGTAACCATATTCAAACTCCTATCGACACTCCTAAAAATTCTCCCATATTTCACCCACCTTTAAATTTTGAATTCCCAAGATAAGAAGAATTAGAAGAATAAATAGAGGAGGATGAAATGGGAGCATAAGAACCTATACCATTGGAACAAAACACTGGTCCGTTGTCTTTGGCTCCACAACTACATGAACTTCTACAAGGGTGAATAAATAACTTCCCTCGGTTCTATGGAGATGGAAAACAATGTCAAGATGATCATATCATGGCCTTTGGCATCCTTGGAGTGCAACATAAAGGTGTTGTAGTGTGTTTGGTTTTGGAATCTTTGTAAGATTCGTGTGACAAACTGGTTCTACTATTTTCTTTTGCACTCATTTTTGATTGGAATGGTTTAAAAAGGAAGTTTGAAAAAATATTCAATACCACCGAAGATGTTCATGCCCTTCTCACTCATCTTACTCAGATAAAGAAAGAGATAAAAGAGTCCATGAGATACTTCTTGGTAAAATTCAACAAACTCATTAATAAGATTCTTTCCATTTCCCTTCCCATTGTTGATAATATGAAGATGTTCTTCATGAATGCTCAATTTCCTGAAGTAATTTTCATTCTATGGAGATTTCAACCAAGATATTTGGATAAAACTCAATAAATTTTGGTTGAGGTGGAATATGACCTCATTTTTTGTAAAAATCAATAATCCATTAATGAAGGATAAGCCCCGAAGTCCCAAATATGAGAGAATTAATACAACATTGCAAAATTAGGAAAATTAATTGACAATGCTGAAAAAGGAAGTTGCTCAGCGAGAACCTCATTCAAACCAAAACATGAATCAAATTGTAGGAGCACCCCAAATGGTTTCCTTGAAGGCTCCACCACTCAATGCAATATGCGAGATCAATGAATAAGATGAAGATATTTTTGAATCAAAATTTGAAGATGAAAGATAAGAAGAATGTGCACAATAATTTTTGTGAATGTACACTTGATGATGAAGAATCCATAGATATTTACTCATATGTGGTTATCAATTGATTGTAATGGGAGAAAGAAGGCTATTATTTTAGTGCCTAAGATAATAAATTGAATCCTCAAATGGAAACTCCGAGAAAAAAATCAAAGGAGGATCATATAAGTTTGCTTTAACAAGGTCAATTGAGAAGAAGAATGAGACAAATCGAACTAAGGATCCTCCTATCTATTTAAGTAATTCTCCTTAACCTTCTCTTAAAAAAACAATTTCTCAAAATCATATGAACATTTATGTCAAATATGCCACAACCCATGATGTTCCTACCAACTCTTATTCCTTTGATATTATTGAACATTTCAAAAAATAAAAATTCTAAATTTTTGAATTTAAGTACTTGAGGAATCATCCCAAGCAACTTGACAAAACTTATTCATAATATCAAGGGAAGTATCTTTATTTCATGTCCTAAATATTCCACCACCAAATAACCACCTCATGTATCTCAATCCACTCCACATCTCTGAACTTCCTCAATTCCACACCCTCTACCTCTGGGAAGTTAGAACCTTTCTACATAGCCTTCTTAGTTAATGGTTGTAAGCTAAAAAATTACATCATTGAATCCGGTGCCTCAGAAAATGACATGCCTGTAAAATTTACTTAATCCCCCAACCTCTCCCTTTCCCCTACATCTGGCCATTTTCTCTCCATGGAAATGAAATAAGTTCCTCTTATGGGTCAGATAAAATATATTGAGGTAGTATTGGAAGATTTCCTTGACAACAAAGTCATAATGAGAATCCTTGTAGTAAACATGCCCGCCTCATATGGTATGTTTTTGGGCTGAAGTTTTTGTCGATATTTTGGAGGAGATATGAAACTCAATTGGTCACATACCACCATTCCATTCAATGGAAAATAAAAGAAAATTATTCCCTTTATAAAAATGAAGTATAATGTGCAAAATACATATGACCCAATGACATACATCCGATGTCAAAATTCCAAATCTTGAAACTTTTTCATGAATTTCAAGGATTATATTGAGTTTCCCATGTTGGTGGAGGAATTTCCAAGTATCACAAAGTCGATCAAATAAAATCATGATGATTTGATGAAATTAAAGTTTGAGAGTGTGTACTTCCCATGGGATGAGAGTATAAATTAATTTTTTCCACTGGATGTTGATGATGGTGAGGAGAGCCTCAACTTTCAACAAAGCAATATTAAATTGAAGAACAATGTGGATCAAGGAGTGATACTCAAAAACTTATCAATGGGTAAGCTCAACGTTTCCAATAATTTTATTGATGCTCATTATGAATTTTCATGTGATGAGTATTCTTAAAAATATGAAGACTTCTCATTCTCATTGGAAGAAAGTGACAAGAAAAATGGGAATGAAAACTTATTATTGCCTCTCAAATGTGAACCTATTCAAGAAGATGATGATTTAATTATACAAATGGAATTCTTGGTTCTTGGTAATTAAGAATGGGAAAATGATAACGACAAAATTTCAGCTCCAGTGTTGTTCTCATTCCCTTTTCATGAGAATGGAAGCATTCTCAATGAAAAATAAAGAAATGGATTGGTGATCGGTCCTAAGGCTTATTCTTTTTAAAATGGAAACATTCTCAATAGACTTCAACCTTTCAGTGTTCATTTTTCCCAAGAGAAGGATACCCTCGACAAGATTGATGTTGAAGCTCGAGATGGAAAAAATGAGGAAGATGGAAATTTCCATGTTGCATACCCAACCTTAAGTTCATTTTATTTCCAAGATGATGATGTAATACATGTGACACACTATGTAAGGAATCATGTTGTGAAATATCTAGAACATGAGAAAGATGACTTCTTGGAACAATTGAAAAATAGAGAACATCAAGAGGTTGGTGATAATGATAGAATTTTAGAGACATCTACTAAGAATCAACCTTCGAAAGTGGTTTTTATGAAGTATATGACAGGTGGAGAACAATTTTCATGGTATGAAAATGATAAGTCAAGTGTAATCAATAATCATCTTCATGGCAGCGATGAAAAATCAGAAAATGGATTGAACATGAGAATAAAGGAGAGGCCGGAAAGAAAGTTTGAAAGTGATAGATGCAATGAATTGAACAGTTGTAAAATAAATCACACTAGAAATCATGCTAGATTTATCAAGAAGCTGAGGATGGGTTCATAATTTGGTGATCCTGTCAATGGATTTGAGGAAGAAATGTGTTCGTTGATACTCATTTATAGGTAAGAAATCTATCCAAATTAATTGATCATTGAAAGAAAGTTATCCCCTCATGTACATAGGTGATTTAAGTTGTTTCCCTTTTATTTATATGTTTTTCCTTTCTTGTTTCCCTTGTATTATGAGTTTCCCTTATCAATTTTTGTATTTGTTTCTTTTTTGTGTGTTTAATAAAGAAAGTTGTGTTGTATATCTCTGCAGTGAATCTATAAATCCAAATGGATAAGGCACTAGTCCACAATGTGTATTGATATTATGGAGTTTTTCTTATCATTTTCTCACTTCATTCAATCTGAAACAAGTCCCACACCTAGATCCAGTTTTTTCATGCAAATGTGTAACATGAAAATTTCAAATTTTCAAGCATGAGAACATATCCGAGTGTCAAAATTTTTATTCTATGCCTTCCTAAACCCTCTTCGCATTATTCTTCCCTCTCTAGGTTGTCTATCATATCCTTTCAAATATGAATATGTATTGTACATATCTTCCTAATTTTTAAAAATATTGAGATAGGGTGACTCATGTCATTTCAATGTAATGCTTCTAAAGGTGATTTCTTTAATAAGCCTAGGAAGGCAGCTCTTAGCCTTCCCAAGAAATGTTTGCATCCTCTGAGACTTATCAAGATTCCTAAAACAATATGTAGATGTTATTGATGAATTTGGAATGCAATGGAATATGTTTATGAATATTTGTGAAATTTTTGTAGGTTTTAGAGAAAGAACAATGAAAGTGGCTTTTGGAGGCATAACGAGCTTGTAATGGAAAGATTTACTTGAAATTCAATGGATGATTATGAAATATTTGATATGATTCAAGAGGAAAACAAGAAATCATTAAAAATATTGAATAATCCTCTACATGATGTATTTTTCACATTCTTCCCAATACCCAATCTCATCTCGAGTAGATCAATATCAATATACTAACCTTGTGGTCCTAAATGAAAAAGAATAATTTTTAGAGGAGGAAGAATCAAGCCTTTAAAAAAATCCCATTGATCTTAAAATGGTCTTGTTAATAAAATTTATGTTAAAAATTTCCTAAAAGACATCCTGGAACTATGGGAAAATTGGTTACTTATTTTTGGGAGTTATTCAATTTCACAGTTGGATGGGTGCTGTATTTTGGTGTCCAACTCTCCCAACTATCCTAAATATCCCAAATGTACCAAGTTTCTGAGACAATGGAGACATTTGAGATAGTACGAAAAAAATTCACCCCATCCCATAGTTTGAGCCCTTGGACCCTCATGTGACCCTCTCTCTACTCAGAAAGTGTTAAATGGTTGTTTTTCATATTTGGTCATTTTTTCAGAAAATCCATGTGCACATTTTACTGTCCTAGATATCCCAATTATCCTAGGATAGTGGGGATATTTGGGACAAAAAAATTATCCCCACCCCTAGCTCTTTCCAAGGCTCTCCATGTGATCAAAATTTTTTTCCTCTCAGGTGTTCAAAGCTTTCTCTTTCATCTCACAAGCTCTCCAATCTCATTCTGCCACTTGTCAAGACCTAGGAAGGGGGTGAATTTTATTTTCCCTACTATCAAAGGGATAGTGTAGATAATAGGGATAGAAAAATTCACCCCATTCCTCGAAGTTTGTAAACCAAAACATGGCTAAGTCCTTTTACTTTGTTGTTTCCTGCTTATTCCTCTCATGCGAACCAAAAGTGATGTCAGGAAGTTTTTAATGTAAAAGTATCTTCTACCAACTTCATATTTTCTTGTGAACTCCATTATTTATAATTAATAACCTCCATTAAACCATTAAAATTTTTAAACATCATGTCAAATTTCTCTCAGAGAATCTATGGTTGCAAGGATGAAGATGTTTTAGTGCAAATGAAAAAATAAATTGACCATACCAAGGTTTTGAGCTAAGTTTTCTCCACCATAGCATCCTAGTGACTAAGGAAGTTTAGTGACTAAATTAATTTATTCCATGGAAGCTTTGATCCTGAAACTCTAAACCTATAAATATGCAATTTTGATTTCTAATCATTCCAGTGAGTGAAATAAAGTGGAATTTGGAGCACAAGATCTTGACAAAAAGTTGCATATAAAAATAATGTTCTCGTCACAAAAACGAGGTCATTTTTTCACTTACTAAAAATAGTAAGTCTCTCAATTTCTATTTTTTTATTATAGATCACAAGCACTAGGGGGGAATCAGTGTAGATAAAAACTTTGCAAACAATGCCAATCAATAATTATTTAGTAAAGTGTGGAAATATACCATGAGCATTTAAACAAACATATGCCAGAAAATAATAAAAATGAACAAAATTTTTATAGTGGGACACCCTTTCTGGATAAAAACCCACTTTTAAACCAAGTATTTATCAGGAACACTAATTCCAAAGCATACAATATCTTTGTTTTGGTTGAGCACCCACTCAACCTATGAAGCGCCCACTTCAGACTCTCCAAGCACCCACTTGAAGATAACCGAGCACCCACTTAGTAGATTTTAACAAGCTCCAACTTGCAAAGAGAACCCACCCCTATAATATAAGAACTCACTTAGAAATATGATATTATAAATGCATTGATCACTTAGACTCGAGATTTCTTACACAAAAGATTATGATAACTTTTCTTTATCTTTTTGTGTTTTCTCTTTCAGGATCTCACATTGAACATTCAATGTCTCTTTGTCTCTATCTTTCAAAATCAATATGGGTCTATGATTTATGTGCCCAGTCACTTTCTATGCACTTATTAGTTGAAATATATTTCTCAATGGATCAACCATATTGATGCTATTTTTATTAAAATAATCATTAACACTTCATCTATTAGATCTATTCTCTCTCTCTCTCTCTCTCTCTCTCTCTCTCTCTCTCTCTCACTCCTTCAACTCGAATGCACATTTTATCACTTAAGAAACACCTGTAAATAAATGTAAATTTGATTTTATAGACAATAAAAAATCACCATCACTTCCTTGGTGTGTTGTGTACTCTATCACACCTCTATGTGTTTCCAAGTTTTTTCTATTAAATGAATGGAACCAACTCCAGGTTTAATCTCTCTATATTCGACTTTAAAACTTGACCTTTCTATTTTTTGAGTGCATTAAATATTCAATGCATTGTTTGTGGAGCCAATTATGGAACAATTTCTAAAAATAGATTTCTCATCATTCTAGGATTTTTAACAAATAAAAAAGAATGATCCATATTTCCTCTCTGATATTTAATTGTGCCTTGAAATTATGATTTTATATTTTTGATCTAGAGGATGTGATCAGTTTTCCAAAAATCCAAAGTTCAATAAATTATGACACCTAGAGCTCGAGATCTTTTCAAATCAGGTATGATGTTTTTCATGAAGCACAAGTTCCATATTATTATTACAAATAATACAAAGTACCACATTTTTATCTTTTTAAAAACCTTTATCCATTACTTTCATTTTTTGGATAAATCGAGCTCCTTCTAAGGTTCATCCATCACATCACTTATCCAAACTCCACTATTTCTTTGTATCATGGAATTTTACTTTAATCTATGGCTTTTCTTCTTTGCTTGTGGATTTTATAGTCTTCCTTTGATTTTATCCTTTACCCGTGGCGTAGTTCTTCACTTGTAACCTTTGAAGATTTTCTTCATTACCCATAGCTTCCTCTAGTTCCCATTTTATTCCATGGATTTTCCTTCTCATCCACAACTTTATATTTTTCACATGTTGTTTTATACTTTTACCTGCGGCCTTCACTAAACCTCCACGACTTCTACTAGAAGTCAACAATGGATTTCTTTAGGCTTTGAAGGATTCCTTTTGATGTCTAAAATTTTAAAAAACATGATTAAGCCCCTTAGAATCATCCTTAATCATCTGATATTTGACATTACCAATCAACCTTCACAATTATCTTGTTGAGTCTTACTAGAATTGCTTCCTAAATCTTATTATAGACTTGTTAACACCCTTTTCATACATGGTTGACCTTGACACACCTACACAATACTTACACCATAATGTTTTCCATCAATGAATATTGAAATTGATGAAAACACCAATGAAAAATAAAAAAGTCTAAAAATTCCACCTTTATCATTGATGAAAACTTTCATAGAAACATTCTTAGAAACACCGACCCCTATATGGCAAAAGAATTTTACAAACTAGTTTCTAATTTTACTCTTTTCCCCTTTGAAATCTATGAAAAAGGGCCATATAATCCACACAATGATGAATATGCAGATAAAATTGATAAATACATGTTATTACCTCAAGAATCTCCCCCTAGCTTATGATTCTCACTTAGTTGTATAACCTTTGGCACATTGTTTGCTTTATTTCCATAAATATGATCCATGTGACTTGATTATGAACTATAACAATGTTCCCCCTTGGATGATGCATAATGTGATGATCTTTCAATTTATTAGGAGCTGATAATATATGAGAATTCTCCCTTACGTTATCTCAACACTTTTTAGTTGCGGGTGGGATCAGGAATGACCCCAACTTATTCCTTAGGTGCTCAAATGTTGCTTTTGGTAGTGGTTTTGTCATGATATCTACAATTTCTTCTTTTTTGCTCACATACTCTAGGTTGATTTTCTTTTCATTCACTTATTCCCTCAAGAAGTGATATCTAATTGGAATGTGTTTTATCTTTGAGTGGAACACATGGTTCTTGGATAAACTTATAGCAATAGTACTATAAAAAAGAAAACAAATTGGGCTATAAAATTTCACCTAGTAATCCTCCGGTGTTTGTTTCACCCAAATAAATTGAGTACAACACATTGCAGAAGCTATATACTTTTCTAACATGTTGAGAGTGTCACTGATGATTTCTTCTTACTTAACTAGGATACCATGAAATTTCCAAAAAGGATGCTCCTACACTTTCTCTTCCTATCATCAATGCTTCCTACACAGTCTACATTAGTGTATGCTTTCATGTTAAAATCATTGTTTTTAGGATACCATTATCCATGTTCAAAATTTCCCATGAGATATCTCGGTATCTTCTTGACCCCTTAAATTTGTTTCCCTTAGATCTTCTTGAAATCTTCAAACTATAACCACATTTTGCATGATATTAGTTCTTGATGCAGTGGAGTATAATATACTACCTATCATGGATCTGTATAAGATTTTTATAATTTTGTGAGTTTTCCTCTTTTCTCAACTTACATCCCACTTCCAATGGTGTTTCTATAAGTATGCATTCTTCCATCCTAAACCTTTCAGAATTTATTTGATATATTTGGTTTGGGATATGAAGATACCTTGGTCGATTGACTAATTTGTAAGTCATTTTATCATGATATCCTCCAAATATTATATCATCTATGTATACAATGACAATGAGCAGATGATCCCCTTCTTCTTTTATATAGATATTACTGTCGGTAACACCTTTTATAAATCCTTTTTGAATGAGATATTAATCCATCTTGATATACCAAGCTCTAGGATCTTGGTTGAGTCCATACAGAGACTATTTCAACCTACACACATAATCTTTGTCATTTGTTAGAGAAAATCCATTAAATTTCTCAATATATACCTTTTCATTCAAATAACCATTGAGAAAAGGTTATTTAACATCCATCTGGAAAAATCTAATTTTCTTGTGAGTGGCATATGCTACAAATAGTCTGATTACTTCCATCATTGCCACTAGTTCAAACGTTTCATGAAATTTAATTCCTTCCATTTTTACCTAGCCTTTGCATATGAGTCTTTCCTTTTTCTTTTCACTTCTCCTTTTTCATTCAATTTATTTCTGAATACCCATTTTGTTCCTATCACATTCTTGTCTTTTGGTCTTGGTACAAGCTCCCAAGTCTCATTATTTTCAATCTGATCAAGTTATTCATTCATGGAATCCACTAAATGTTAATCCTTTCTAGATTATACAACTTTCTTTGGTTCTATCATGGATTGGAGTGCTATTTCTTCATGATTCTGTTGATCTCTTAGTCTTCTTCTTGTGAGAATTTTTCCTTCTTTGTTTCCAATGATCTAGTTTGCTAGATAATCTGTCTTGATTTGTCTTGAGGGTGTCTTAGTGTCTTGTCTTTTTTCCACTTCTTAAACTATAATTTTGATTTTTTCATCATCTTCTTGATCTTCATGATTTTAATTGGGATGAGTGTTGTATTTTATAGGATAAGACTTGTCAACTTTTACATTTTTGGTCTAACAATTTTTGTACAACCTCTTATTGTAGCATCTATATGCTACACTAACTGTTGAATAACCAAGAAATATGCCTTCATCACACCTTGAGTCAAATTTTCCTAAGTTGTCTTCATCTCTTTTGATGTAACATTTAATTTCAAAGACTCTTATATATTTAACATTGGCTAGCCTATTTTTCCAAAGTTCAGGGGGTTTCTTGTCATTGTTTATTCTCAATTGGGATCTTTTTAGAATGTAGACTAATTCAGTCTGTTGGACCCGTATAATATTGACCAAGTATGAAGGCACGTAGGTGTGCAAGTTCCCATTTATGGAATGGCACACAAGAGAAGGGTTTAAGGAAGCCCATAGCATGCATGACACGTGAAGGGATCGGGACTTAGTCAATTTGGACGTCTAGAGTAGAACACATGAAAATCATGACCTGATTGTGCGTGGATAAGATGCCAACCTGGCGATAGGTTGGCCCAAGAAGGAGCATGCTTACGATAGAATCTTCTAGAAGAAAATCATGGGATAAAGTGGAAATCTCAGGCCTAAAGAAGCATGCTCACATGGAGGACCACATTCAAACACTTGGCACTTGGATCTGGAGGCATTAGAGGGAGAGTTGGAAGTCTAGGAAATCTATAAATACAAGCACCTGTAGAGACAAAAAGATATACATAGAGAGTGGGTGGAGCTCTGTAGAAATGCTGTAAGGACTCTATCAAGTGGATAGTTGTATTCGGGAGAGGATGCATTAGGCTTGGGGGTTGTAAATTTTCTTTTTGGTAGCTTAGTTACATAAGTCTAGTGTAATGCATGACTACGGTCTACTTCTCTGTGACCCTCTGTAATGGTTCCATGAATGTAATAAGGTTTTCTGTTATAATATATACATGAATATCAATGATTTTGATGCATACCTCTCTCTTATGAGTTATCTTTCCTTTCATGCTAAGTATGGATGCTTGTATGTTTCTTTCTATCATAATACATGTTATGGATTCTATTAAGTACTCTGTTTGAAATGACTGCAAGGATCTAGAGGCCATTCTGAGCCCTATGGTTCTTGTATGTCCTAACTTCCCTTCTAAAATATCTTACACAAATCATAGATGATGTTTCCCACTAAACTCACATAAAAGAGAGACTTAGTACACCCGTGTGCCTCAGGTGAATGCCCTGCTTTCACTGGGTGATAGGCTAGCATGCATGGGGTTCCTTTCTTTTGTGATAAGGGTAAAAATGACTATATAGTCTAATATCTATTAAGAATTTTGGATTCATTCAACATAGTTCTTATCATTTATTGTACATTCATGTTCTTTCATTCAACAAATGCATTTTTTGAGGTGTTCTGGTGGCTGAGAATTGTCTACTAATCCCATGTTCTTCAAAAACTCATCAAACTCATTGGACCAAAATTATCCACCTCTATCTGATCTTAAGAATTTTATTTTGGTGTTTTTATCATTCTCCACTAGTGCCTTGAAGGACTTAAATATTTCTAGATCTTTTGATTTGTGCTTCAAATAGGATACCCATGTCATTTTGGTGAATTTATCAATTACTAGCATTAAATACACATCTCTTTATAGATTTTAATTTCTTGTAGGACAAAAAAATATGTATGGATCAGTTCCAGGGGTCTTGTGGTTGAGTAATCCTTGGATTTGAATGATCTTCTTGTTTGTTTACCATACTTTGGAAAGTATATTAAACAAACAATATTTGACATGTGCCTCATACCACCCTTGGCACTTAGTTCCACAATATTTTCAAAACTCATATGTCCCAATATCTTGTACCATAGCCAACTGAAATCAAATTTACTTTTAAGGAATTTTTATTTATTTATTTCATTGAGAACATACATATTTTTCTTAGTGTATTTAGCTTTTGTAACTTTCTTTCCTATTTTTCCATTGATAATATCACAACCTTTATCATGGAATATCATATTATATCTTTTCTTAAATATTTTACTCACAGTTAATAGATTGTGTTTGAGTCATTCAACATATAGAACATTATTAGTAATATTTTTCCATTATCTAGACTCAAAGTTCCTTTTATAACTATGTTTTTGAATTATTATCACCAAATATAGCAACACTTGATGCATTTCTTGATACTGAGAGATTAATTTTCTTTTGTCTCCTATCATATGACTAGAGTAGCCACTATCTAAATACCATATTTTGTCTTCATCTTGTACATGACACAAAATTTTTACTATTTAGCAAGACTCTCTTCTTTTGTAACATACACCCATATCTTTGATTCAGGAGGTTCTTGTTTAATTATTGAAGCTACATAACCTTTCTTGTGATATTTGTAGTAAATAACATTATATTTCATTCTAGTGTATGGTGAACTATATTTTCTTCCATAGCCTCTAGCATATCTTCTACATTTAGTAGCTTTGTGTCCAAACTGGTTACATGAAAAGAAATAAACATAGAAATAATGGGTGTACCTAATAGCATAGGTGATTATGGGAGCATTAATTTTCCTCTTGGAGTCTTTGATGACTTATTTATTAATAATGAAAAAGGTGCTTGGCATTGATATAGTCTTGTTTTCTTCCTTCTTTGCAGGATCCATTTCTTTGCTTTCTTTCTTGAAATCTATCCCTGATTTATCATTTGTATCCTATTGACTTCTCAGTATACTAGTTAGAATATTTGAGCTATTTTCTATCTTCTCATGCATTGTCATCTTGTCGGTCATTTGTTCTAGCTCAATATTTATTCTCTCCATTTCCGAGTTCAAATTCATGCATTCATCCTCCTTTGATTTGTAATATTTGGAAATATTTTCCAACTGAGTTTTAAGTTTCTTGAGCTCATTAGTTTCTTCCTCTTCTTTTAAACTTTGTATTTTCTCAAAGATGTGAATTTTTTTCATAATATTTTAATGTGCATCTCAACTTTTGATTCTTTTCATGTACAGCTTTTAATTCTTCAAGATAAAAAACAAGTTGTGCTTATAAATTTACATTTTCTTCTTCTTCATTAGAGTCTTAATAATTAAATGTATCCTTTCATTTTGAGCTGAATTCTTCATAAACATGCATGGCCATAAACAAACATTCAAACTAAGTTTCATCATCCTCATTTTTAGAGCTTCTTGGGTTTTTTGAATTAGATTGAATTGACTCTTATTTTGAGTAGAAATTCCTTTTGTTCTTAAAGAATTTATTTTTTCCATATTTATTCTTGAAGTTCATATTTTTCTTGTTGTGCTTGTTACTTTCATCATCATGATCATACCGAGTTTCTTTATTCTTGTTTGGAAATTTAATAGAAAAATGGCCTACTTATCCACACTCAAAATTTTTTAATGGAAGTTTACCTTTATACTTACCTGATCCTCTTCTTATTTTTCTCACAAACATTGCTTCAATCTTCTCATCGTCTGCTTCATCCTTTAAATATGATTCTTTTTTTCTTGTTTGGATTGAGTCTCTTACTTGGCTTTGAATGCTTCTTATTTCTTGGTAGATTTATACCTTATTGTCTACATTTTGTATGCTAAAAGTATGCTTTGTAATTCGTCCATTATTAAAGTATTCATGTCTTTAGATTCTTCCATGGCTGAAACCTTTACATCATACTTGGAAGTAATAGATCTTAGAATCTTTTGGAATATAACAGATTATTCTAGCTTCTCTCCTAGGCTTCTGATCATATTGATTACTTCATCTACTCTCTACATGTAGGTTGTTATATTCTCATCATATTTCATCTTTAGAATCTAAAACTGAACTCTGTTGGTCTGTAATTTGGCTAACTTGACCATTTCATCCCCTTCATAAATACCTTGAAGCTTGGTCCAAATTTCCTTTACAGTTGGATAGTGAATTACCTTTAAAAATTTGTTTCACTCGCCATATAGGATGACATCCATATCTCTTGATTTGTACTCATATTCTACCATATCAATTGTAAAATTGATTAGTGTGGAAGGAGTATTATATCCTTTATCATCACATTCCCATATATCAAAACCAAGTGACATGAGATATGTCTTGTTAGTGCTCGATTTGATCTCACCCTTTGTCTAGTATATGCCTTCGAAAAAATTTCTTTGATTGGTTCACCCATGTAAAAAATGTATGCTTGAAATATATAATTATATTAAATGTGAATGAAAACCCTATGTTTAGGACATGAATTGTCTTTTTTGATTGAGGAATGTAATAGTCATTTTTCCTGTGAAAATACCTATGAAAAAGCAACCATGAATCAAGCTAATGTTGTGATTTTGATGATAATTTAATGATGGGTGAAATGTAAAAAGATCTTCGATGCCTCCCGATTTTATTGTCTCATCCCCTTTCTCCTTTGGTGTTATTTTGTTTCTTGTGGGACTTAATCTTTCCTAAGTCTAGAACTAGACATGGGAGGTATCCACATGTCCCTTTTGTAAATTTTGGAGAAGGGACAAAGAATTAGGGGCCTTCAAGAAGCAATAATCAACTATGTGGCTAAAGCGTGAAAAGGTAGCCCAAGTGGGTTGAAAATTCAAGATAAAGAATAAGAGATCATAGGCCTCCATGTGTCGCCTAGATGTAGATTCAAAAATAGGAAGAAAAGGAGAAGCCTCAAGATGTGAAAGGTTTCCATGTGTCATACAAAGTGGTTACCACCATAAAAAGGGCCAAAAAAAGAAGCAGAGGACTTGATGTTTGGTGGATTGGATGATATCTCATGTCCCAAAGCATGTAATTGAGGACTTGGCTAAAATTAGGGTTGAAGTTTTGAATGAATTCAAGGAAAAGATAAAGACATAAAAGAGTTGGGTTGACAAAACCATGGACACCATTGATATGATATTAGAGGAATTATAGAGTTACAATCAAAGCTACGAGAATACAAACAAAGGATGGAATAATGTGGGGATGCTTTGAAATGGTAAACCTTGATATTTCAACACCATAACAACCCAAATAATGGAAAATGAAGATGTAGATATTAAGACTAATAAGAAAAAAGAGGATTCTATAGGGTCCCCTTCCCAAGAAATATACATACACTCTCAAAAACTACTTCAAAAATAAATACATCCACTTATCCTTTACTTTTACTTTGAAATTTTCTCAGAAATGGGAGAATTCTATTCAACAAATTGTTCTTCCCTAGTATAAAATCCTATGAGCCTTGAGTTTATTGTGAAAATAAAATTGACCCAACTAAATTTTAAGACATCCCATGTCCATCAATGATTCAACAATCATCTTGGGGTCATCCATGTTATTCATCAGCTCCATCTTCTTATGGTAAGATGATACCCAGTCCAGAAGATCTAGACCACCTATAGTAAATTTCATCTTCCAGTTTTCTTTGTAAGAAGTAGGATGATTAAGAATAGGATGAGAATGAGCATTTAGAGTGGCTAGAAGAGCAAATATTATAGCTCAGGGACTTGGTGGAATAAGGGCTTTCGAACTAGAGTCACCCTTGCATCTCCTTGTGAAAGATGGATGCTATCTTAGTTGAGGAATAAGTAAAGGTCATAATAATTTATTCTCCATCAGAGGAGCATGTTGCACTAAGTGAATGGAAGATTGGAAAGTAGACTTTCTCTTAACCTCATGGGTAGTAGAAAGTGATGCCTTAGGATGCTAAGGAGATGAAGGCTCTTCTTCTTCCTCATCCAAAATGACAATTAGGGACTAAAAGATTGTTCTCCCCTTAGTTTCTCCTATTGATGGTGTTGATATTGCAGATTTTTGATATGGTACAAGTCTCGTGGACCTTTTTCTAGATAAGTGACCCATTGCTCATATTCTTCCACTTTGTGAGAAATGATAGGAAATGTATGAATCAAAGTCTTGTCACAGAGGACACAAGACTCCTAGGGAACCTCTTTCAACACAAACCCTTCATTACATAGAAAGGGATAATTTTATCTAGCCATCCCTATCACAAGTAGGCCTCCTCTCAATCTACAATTTCTTCAACTCATCTAGAAATTTTTGGTGCTCCTAATGGAAGAGATGATAGTACATCAACTAGAAATTTTAGAAAATAGAATTGATCTTAATCAATCTCAAGAGGATTTAAAGCTAAACCTTTTGATTTGTAAGGGGCCCTTTTCTATCCCTTGGGTCTATAATTTCAAACAAAGCCCTGAAAAAAGCTTCATCTAGGTCAATTAGATCAAAGATTTGATTTAAATATTTTGAGGATATTTCTTTCAAACTATTTTCCATAGCTACTTTTGCCATTAGGCCAAGAAAAATCCTCACAGTATCTTTTCAAGTCTAAAAATGGAAGGAGGATGCATACCAATTAAGAAATGAAGTTGAATTTATAATGAAAATGGTACAGATAACATGAACTAAACAAAATAATTTCCATCAAATGAAGAAGGATTTTTCACTCAACTCACATGAAGGAAATAAATTTGAGAGATTAGAATCATGAAACAAAATACATTTGGACTTATGTGACACAATTTATGTAAAATTATTCATCCCAGAAAGACATAAATATGAGTTTATGTTGTTCAAGATTGATCCTCAAAAGGTAAAATGGATTCATGTGTCACATCATGTCATATGGAGGCTCATAAAAACTATCAAAAGGTTATTTATTTTCCCACAAAAATGGAGAAACAATTAAACAAAAGCACAAAGGAATGGTATAACATCCTATTAATATGTAAAATATTTTAAAAAGGGAGTAACTCATAATTCCTCCACCTGGTAACATAATATAACATATTAGGAAAAACATTTTGGTAGAAAAACCCACTTTGAAACTAAGGATTTATTAGGAACACCAATTCCAAACCATACAATATCTTGGTTTTGGTTGAGCACCCAATCAGTAGATTTTAACAATCTCCAACTTGCAAGGAGCGCCCACCCCTATAATCTAAGCACCTAATTAGAAATATGATATTACAAATTCATTGATAACTTAGAGCCAATATTGCTTACATTATATATTATCGTCACTTTTCTTTATCTTTCTGTGTTTGATCTTTTAGGCTCTCACATTCAAAATTCTCTGTCTCTTTGTCTTTTCTATTGAACTTGACCTGGGTCTCTAATTTCTATGTTCAGTCACTTTCTTTGCACTTCTTAGTTAAAATATCTTGTTCAATGGATCAACTAGACTGATACTCTTATCATTTCATATAATCTTCAATGCTTCATCTGTTTGCTCTTTTTATCTCTCACTCTCTCTTCCTCTATCGATGCTTCAACTCGAATGCACCTTTTCTCACTTGAGGAACACCCTAAATGCAAGAAAATTTTATTTTATAGATAATAAACATTCCCCATAGCTTTCTTGGATTTTTGTGTACTCTATCACATCTCTATGAATTTACAAAAAAATCTATTAAATGAATGAAACCAACTTTAGATTTATTCTCTCTATATTCAACTTTAAAACTTGACCTTTCTATTTTCTCGAGTGTATGAAATATTCAATTAGTTATTTATGGAGCCGCTATGGAGAAATTTATAAAAAAATTCTCATCATTCTAGGATTTTTAATAGATCAAAAAGAACAATCCATATTTCTTCTTTGATATTTAATTATGCCATGAAATTGGGATTTTATATTTCTTGATCTAGAGGATGTAATCCATTTTCCACAAAGTCAAAGATCATTAAATTCTAACACCTGGAGCTCGAGATATTTTCAGATTGGGTCTGATATTTTTCATGAAGCACATGTTCCATATTATTATTACACATAGTATTCAATGCTACTTTTCAAAAAACTTTATCCATTACCTTATTTTTGTAGATAAATTGATCTCATTTTAAGATTCATCCATTGTGTCACTTATCCGCACTCCACTATTTCTTCGTATCATGTATTTTTACTTTAATCCATGGATTTTCTTCTTCTCATGTAGATTTTCTAGTATTCTGTAACTTTTCTCCTTTACCCACAGCTTATTTCTTCACCCGCGACCTTTGTGGATTTTATTCTTTACCCACGGATTCCTCCAATTTTTCTTTTCTTCCACATCTTCATATTTTCAACCTACGGATTTTCCCTTTTACCCAGGACCTTCACTAAACTTTTGTGACTTCTACTAGACTTCAATGATGACTTTCTTTAAGCTTCAACAAATTCCTTTTGATATCTTTGACTTTAAAAAAAATGATTAATCTCCTTAGAATCCTCCTGAATCATCTAAGAGATGATGCTACCAATAAACCTTCACAATTCTCGTGTTAAGTCTTTCTTGAACTTCTTCCTAAAGCTTGTTCAAGACTTGTTAACACTTTTTCATACATAGTTGACCTTGAGACACCTACACAACACTTACACCATAATTTTTTCCATTAATGCTACTTGACATCAATGAAAAAACTAAAGAAAAATGACAAAGGTCCAACATTTTTTATCACCTAGAACACTAAAAAATAGTGTAGAATGGTGAGCAAGTTAAAATTATCAATTTTCCAAAAATAACAGGTACAGAAAAATCACTTGCTAAAATAGAAAGTGGATAAAAATAGTAATTCATCATTAAAAGAGGCAAATTAGAATTTTCAGAAGGCTATATTTGAGAAAAACAAGTCATATGTCCAAAAATAGTAGGTACCGACCCTACCTCCTAAAAATAGAAAGTCTCCATTTTGGATGTGGAAAGTTATAAATGGCTCCTTTTTCACTCATATTTTAACTTTTTAACTCTTTGTAGGGTTGTAGGATGATATCGTAGCTCAAACAGAGAAATGAAACCTCCATAATTGTCCTGGAACCATATTTTGGATCACAATTGTCCCCGAAGCATGGAAAAGTATAAAAAAGGAAAGTCCCGATTACTAAGCAGATGGAGAATGTTCAAAGGGTGCCATGGAATCCATTGATTCACTTGAATAGGTCATCATAATTCATTGGTTAGGTTTGAACCATCATCATCTCTTGATGATTTGGTTGATGTAAGCTCAATGAGTTGAGTGAGTTGATCTCAGTGAGCCGGGTGGATTGAGCTAAGTTGAATTGAAGTGAGATAGTTGCATTAAGTCTGATTTAGGCTAGTTGGGGAGGTGATTTAGTCAAGAAATCATCATTTTTCATGAAGATTATATGCATGTGAGATAGGTCAAGAAAGTTGGGTGAGTCACCGAGATGTAGTGAGATGAGTTTGTAAAAAAAATGAGTTTAGGAGATATTGATGAGCTTGTTGGAGTGAGTTCAGTGAGATAAATGAGCTCAATGAGATAAGGGAGTTGATCAATCAAAATCAATGGGATCATAATGAGAAATGCCTACGGTCATATTTAGCTCACATCATGGGATCTATCAACATTTTTACAAACAATCATTTGGTGGCCTAGGATTCCTTGCATCATGCACCAGGGAGGAGATTGTGATCATCCTCAAAATTTATTCATAAGAAGTATATTCTTCAAAAAGATCAATCAATCCCTTTCCCTCCTTCTCTTCTCTCCCTATCTTCTAATTCTTCATTATACAAAATCATTATATTTTATCTTATTCACTCAAGTGACAATATTTTCAATTTATAAAATTATTCTCTCAAAATTATAAGAGAGATACTAAATTTTTCTCTTCTATGGGAAATTTAAAGGTCACAAGTGGGATAGGAACATGAATATTTTTTGGGGGGAGATGAAAGGTCAATTCACAACGCTATAAATTGGGATGGATTTTCCATTCCAAGGGATCTTGAACTTTATTTCATGGTAGTAATTGTGAATTTTTGTAGATTTATTGATGCTTTGTATTCATCACTACATAAAAATGAAAGCTACATTTTTCCTTTTCCTTGCTTAAGTTTCCTCTTTTCCCTCTTTCACAAATTTTTAAGTATGGGGATCAGTAAGGAACTTGATTTTCTATATGAATGAATCTAAAGAATTGCATGTCTAGATTTTTTAGTCTCACTAGGTGCTTCATTGTTGATTTCCTTCAGTTGAATGTTGAACTACCCTAGTTATTAGGTGTGAACTCTTCAATTTCCTACTCATGAGAATAGCCTTCCCTTTCCTCCATTATCTCTTGTATCCATCATCAGTGAAATTTATCCCTTGCAACCCATACAAGCACTTTGTCATGGGATCAATGAAGTGTTCTTGTGTGATCCCTAGTTTTTAAACCACCCCCATAGCAATATCTATGACTATATAGTAAAAATTCAATAATGGGAGCCTCCCCATACACAAGAAGGAGGGGTGTAGCCCCGTGAGCTTTGGTGGAAATCAACTAATTTTCCATACGTCAAACTATTTCACCAATACTAACAAATTCCATTATAATAATAAGGAATAGGATGAAGAGAGTGATAAAGACCATGAAAAAAAGGATACCAATTTTGAAAAAATTAAAAAAAGGACTTCAAGAGGTTTGATGGAGAGAAGAAGGCTAAGAAGATATTTTTCTCAAAGAAAGAAATTTGTTCATCAGAAGAAAATAGTGATATTGGTGTCTTTGATTATGATTCTAAATATGAGAATGGTGAGGTTCATGATGAGGTCTTGTTCATGGCCAAGGATACCATGAAGTCTATAAGTGATGGTTCCATACTCTTTGGGGAATCTATGTAATATGGGGATGAATAAGAAGGATATGAATATGAAACTAAACTAATGTGTTTTTAGACTCAGTTGAAACATGATGTGAAAAAGAAAAAGAAATTTAAAGCACAAGTCAAGGGTAATGAGGCTCAGATCAATATCCTTGGAAATAAGATTATAATGGATGCAAAAGAATTCAAGTAAATTAATAATCATCTTGGTATCAACTTGATAAGAACTCGATAGATCTATAAGATTAAGGAAAGGAGTTTGTGCCCCTAAGGGAAGAGATTGCTAACAAGTCAAAGGAAATTTAGAAGTTTGAGAAAATATCTAATGATCTAAATGATCTCTTGGAATGTTAAATATTTGTAGGAGATAGGACTGGTTTAGGTTTCAAGGAAAACCTTAAGGGAAAAGATACCATGTAATAAGACAATTTTTAGGTAAGGAATGATTCGTAAACACTAGTTAAAATTTGTTACTAGTTAAATATTTACCAGATCTTTAAAATTTTATCAACTTTAAGGAATCTATTAATCCAAATATGATCAGAATATGATATAAATCTGAATTATAAATAATCCATAACTGAATCCAAGAATCTTAAAAATTAACCATTCGATCAAACCATTCAAAGTGTACTATTTTATCAATTCATCCAAAAGTGTCGTAAATTGATAAAAATGCTTGTACGATTTTAATTATACTGATTTGATGTGGAATTAAAATAAAAAATCAAATATAAATATTTCTAATTAAAGAGATGACACCAATTTTTTTATAGATTTTAGAAATTGCCTACGTCTTTGGGTTCATACAAACTAATATATTAAATTTTTCCAGAATTGTAACTAAAATACAACTCACAATTCACAAAAATAGATCATAACTTGTAATTTTGTTCCTTTAGACCTTTGAAAGACCCTACTTTTTTTATTTCACCTTCTTGAAGCACTTGCAATAGTGTATCCCTATTTATCCTAGCCTTCTTTTGAGTTCTAATGGATAAAATAAACATCATGAAGACTCAAGAATAGGAAAATAATACATCCATGAGGAACATCTTGGAATTCTCATAAACTTTCCAATTTACTCAAGACACAATATTCTCCTAAATTCCTCTAAATTTCTTGTACAAAACTACCTTATTAAGGCTCTATCATAGTCTCGGACTTGTTCTTATAGAAATAACAATGATTCTTTAAATAGGCCTAACAAGCCCCTATAGTGTGGTGGTGAGGGATTCTTTTAATAAGTGGGTGGTTGGGGATTTTATCCTCCCCAACCAACCCACTTACTATGTAGGGATATTAATCCCACATATATTAGGATTGGGTTCATTTTTGGATTTATTAATCCTTTTCTCACCACTATATTTGTGGTTTGGGCCACGTCAATCTTGTTTTTCATCTTTAAATATTTGTGGTTTGTTACTAGTTAAATATTTACTAGGATCTTTAAAATTTCATCAACTTTAAGGAATCTATTAATCCAAATCTGATTAGAATATGATATAAATCTGAATTATAATTAATCCATAACTAAATCAAAGAATCTTAAAAATCAACCATTCGATCAAACCATTCAGATTGCTATTTTATCAATTCATCCAATAGTGTGGTAACATGATAAAAATTCTTGTACGGTTTTAATTATACTAATTTGATGTGGAATTAAAATAAAAAAATGAAATGTAAATATTTTAAATTAAAGAGATGACACCAGAATTGTTTATAGATTTTGGAAATTGCCTACGTCTTTGGGTTCATAAAAACTGATATATTAAATTTTTCCAAAATTGTAAATAAAATACAACTTACAATTCACAAAAATAGATCATAACTTTTAATGTTGTTCCATTAGACCTTGGAAAGACCCTAGTGTTTTTATTTCACCTTCCTGAAGCACTTGTAATAGTGTATCCTTGTTTATCCTAGCCTTCTAGTGAGTTCCAATGCATAAAAAACATTATGAGGACTCAAGAATAGGAAATTACTACATCCACGAGGAACATCTTGGAATTCTCACAAACTTTCCAATTTACTCTGAAGACACAATATTATCCTAAATTCCTCTTAATTTCTTTCACAAAACTACCTTATTAAGGCTCTATCATAGTCTCAGACTTGTTTTTATAGAAATAACAATGATCCTTTATATAGGCCTAGCAAGCCCCTATAGTGTGGTGGTGAGGGATTATTTTAATAAGTGGGTGGTTGGGTATTTGATCCTCCCCAACCAACCCACTTGCTATGTAGGGATATTAATCTCATATATATTGGGATTGGGTTCATTTTCAGATTTATTAATCCTTTTTGACCACTATATTTGTGGTTTGAGCCACATGCATTCTTGTTTTTCCATGTGTATGTGCCTTCATAGATGATGATTTCATTGATTTATTGAGTTCTTTGGTTTGAAGTTCCACATAATGTGACTTGTGGTTATTGGTGCCCCTTTTAGTTGTACCAAGCTTATAGGTTGATCTTCCATGTTATTGGGGTGAGCTATGCGGGCCATTGGGAATTATATGTTTGATGTGCCACATAGGCATGACTGATGCACTCAATTTTTTTGTTGGGATCGTTGAGTTATCTCGTGACTCACTAAGTTGGATCAGTCCTACACAACATTATTAAAACATTCCAATATATCCCACATGCAATATATAATTAACATTAGTGGACACACACACACACACACACACACACACACACACACACACACACACACACACACACACACACACACACACACACACACACACACACACACAATAGAAATGTGAAGTACCACCGAACAAGACACCCCTATTTCAAAAAAGTGTGTTGACCTGGATGATGCCCCCAACAAAAAAATAGTAGGTCTCACCCATCTATAAAGGAACATTGAAGAATAGAGTTACAAAACAAAAATTTTACCCTTTTTTTCAAACTTCAATTTTTCCATGTTTCATGGCCTTATTCTTTTTTTGACTTAAACTTTGACCAATGGTAACTTGAGCATATGATATTCAATTTTATTCACAGTTTAGGTAGATTTAGGAAACTTCCAAAGTTCTAAATTATCCCCGATCAAGGAAAATAAAGGACCAAGTACCAAAGAAGAGAAAAAGGAAAGAAACTCCAAGCTGAAGACAAAGTCCATGATGTATCCCAATACATCAAGGTATGAAATATATTTTAATGGATATTGTTATAGTTATAATGGATTTTTACATAGGGAAAATGAGTGTATAATTTTTGTTAGAGATGATCATCCATGGAGGCATAACAGAGATGTGCAATCAAGGAATGTACTATGCTACAACTGTCAAGAAAGAGGTCATATTGCCATGTTCTATCTATATGATCCTCTTAGTTAGTTTCAGAGAGATGGAGGTTTCGAGAGATGGTAAGAAATATGTTGTGTACTTTAACTGTAATGAAGTCAGTCATGTTGCTAGATAATTTCATCATGACTATTCAAGACAAATCTGGAGGTTTCATAGTTATAAGATGCAAGAAAGGAGAAGAAATAGGTTATGGGATCTAAGAGTAAATAGTAGGATTCTACCAAGAGTTGATGATAATGTTAATAAAAAATATTCTCAGGGTATAGACCAAAAATAAGATAGAAGAGGCAATTCTCATGTGTCGAAGAGGGCTTGGGACCCCTTCAAGTCACTCTTTATATTCATTATGAAGATGTATGTCTCTACTAGGATTTTTAGAGAAAAAATTACCCATATGATTCATTATGAGAAGGGGGAGAATTATTTTTTTGAAGTATGATTTTGTATGATTGTTTTATTGGTGACAAGGTATGTTCAGTATTATTGCAAATGTGTTCGGTCTATTTGGAGAGGTTGTAGGAATTGTCATAGTGCAAGGATGATAGTTTCAAGAAGAAGATATCAATCATTCAACATGATGACTTGATCAGACCATCTATAGTAGGTAACATGGTGTTTCTCTAGGTATATTATGATTTGAGCAATTTTATATGTTATGTCTCAACCCTTTATGTATTTTTTGGAGTGTATAAGGTTTGTTTCTGCATCATAGAGAGTGCATGAATTTTTTTGAATTATTGTCATGTCTGAGAGAATCAAGGTTAAGGTTCTCTATTTCTAATCATGTATGTCTACCTTTGTATGGTTTTTTGGAGGTATGTATTGTTGTCTCAGATAATAATATGGTATAGTATATGTTTTTCAAGGCTATATTGATTTGGAACAGAGTTTTGAAGCTTGATACAAACCTAATAAAATAGATGCATTCATGAACTAAGGTATACTTTTTATGCTCATTATTGAAGATATAACAATGTTACAAGTATGAAAGTGAATTATTTTGCTTATTAGTCCTTGAACAATGGTTGAAGTTTCTCTAGAGTGATCATGCTTTGAATTATGGTTGAAAGAGATATAGAGATGTATAATGATTTATTAGATTAGTGGAAGTGAAATGGTAAGTTCTTCAAGTTTACAAACATGGATATAGAATTGTGTGTGCACATTGAGGCCAGTAATGGTGTGTTGAAAAATAATATGGAAAGATAATATGGTTTTCAAGGTTATTTTTTTCTTGAATATGGTCCATAGAGTTTTTTCAGAGGTAAGAATCATCTAAATCTGAGGTAAACTTCTTAAGTACATTCCTAAGAAGGTTTCTAGAGTACCAAGGTGGAGAATGGAATTTCATTAACTGTATGCACGATGTTCATAATGTTTATATATTGGTGCATATATTGAGATGGAGATAATGTGCTCTCTATCCCTGAAGTAAGAATCTAGAAGAAATCACAGAGCAAGTATTTTTATTTCTATCATCTTGAGAGGGTATAGTTCTACATAAAGGACTATAATGACATTCTATAGGTATAAGAGTTATTTTTAATGAGTTATTAGTCCTTCAGTTAATTATTTAAATTCTTATAAGAATTATTCATGCATCAAAAGATGATTAAGAATTGTTAGGACTATGAAGTTCAATGGATAAGTTTTCTCAAGTTAATGATCATGATTGCAAGTCATACATGGACATTTTGGGTCTATAGTAGTATCTCTAATAGGTGTATGAGGAGACAATATGGTTTTCAAATGTATTTTTGCCTAAAATTAAGATTTAGTACTTGCTGAAGTTAAATAAAATATGTACAAGCACATCAAATGCAAGGTTTTCTTCTTAAGTTCATTCCTAAAATATTAGTTGTATTATAATGGAAATCATGTATTGACATAGGTTATACATGAGGTTTCATGGTGGATGCATGAGTTGAGGGGGATCTGGAAGTGCTCCTTACCCTTGAAATGAGGGATGAGTTATGTTGCAAGATGTTTATGATTGATCTCATGCTTTATGAGTGGATGTTTCCCTTTATCAGGGCATTGTACCATGTTATACACTATAATGGTGTGCTACTAGACTATGAAAGCTTCTTAAAGCAGGGGAGTTATTTTATGATCTTTATTCAAATGCATAAGGTGTAAAGAAGATAGTTTAGTAGGGATAATAATGTTTGTAGGTATTTTGGCAATAAGATTTATACATATGATCAATATGGCCTCAATAACATATAAATAAGGTTGAAAAAAACAAGAAGTTATCTCGGGACAGATGTAATATTGTTTATCCTTCCTCATTTCATACATGCCAAGTATGAAGACTTATTTTTATATAATTAGTTAGGAGAAGGTAATATGCTTCTATGGGGAGTCATAAGGCATAGTTTCATGTGATGAGTGATATTCTATAAGATGACAAAGTTTGGAAAAAATGGTCTAATGGATGCTTCAGGATCTAGGTGCCAAATTTGCAAATAGTTTACATATGGAGAAAATCAGGTTTGTGAGAGGGTTATCAATTATGAAAGGTGAAGAAGGAGGTAATATTTTTGTTTTAGGATGTTTCAACCAAAGTATTATTTCTTGCATGAGTATGTAATGATGTGCTTTTTCTCGAGGAGTGCTATAGTAACATGAGAAAGCCCAAAACATAGTAAAAGAAGAAGGAAAATAGGTTTCGATCAAAATGATGATTATTAGTGATGTTTATATTCAAGTAGGACTCCAAATAATTTGAAGGAATATAAATAATGTATGTCTAGGTATGTACTTTGTCATTAATATAAAAAGGGGGAGAACAACTAGATGGTTTTCCATCAACGATAAAGGGGGAGATTATTGGCATGAGTAAGTTTAATAGTTTTAATTGATGTAAAATATCATTAATGATAAATAGTATGATCTTGGATAGTTAGAATAATTTTTAATGTGATTGTGACATGGATAAATAGAGTTTATTGTGATGGAATGAGTGGAAACAGTAAGACTTTCTTAGTTAAGGTGGTCTAATCAGGTGGACTAGTCCACATGGGTGATAGAGTGTGATGTTTTGAGATGCATGATGGCTTGAGGAGATTGGTATAGGCATATGGAGCATGATTATATAATTTAAATAAACTCATGTGAGTCTAAAATTTAAGTTACATGTTTGGACATGGTTTACAGATAGTCATCTAGACCTAGTCTAGGCGATTGGAGGTCAAATGGTGCATGAAAGTGATTTGCGGGGTATATGATCCCATGAGGGAATGTATAGGTGTATGACATGTTTTCTAAAGTATGTTTGGTACTTTTTTAGAGAGCATGTAATAAGAGCTATGGTGCTCTTATACTTTGTCTAAGTCTAAACTAGACCTAATCCTAGTGCATATGGAATTATAATAAGGCATGATAGTCACTTACGTAAGTGTGTGAGCACATGGAGACTCTCGTGAAGGTATGGATTATTATTTTCAACATGTAGAGGAAATTTCTAGTGGTTTTATGCATGTTAATGGTTTTATCTCGCTTAGTTATGACATGAACTAAGAAAAACCCAATGACCTAGGCATGCAAGTCCTAGTGGTGGTGAATATGACGACCTATTTTTGAAAATTTGGTGATTGGAGATGTTAGTAGAGGGTGTAATGGTGTTACGGGAAACATTTCACAGTCATATGATGAAGATTTTTAAAAATATGGTGTTTTGAGTTCTATCAATCTCTAAAGACTACATTTTCTAGCTTGAGGTGAGAGAAATATTCTTGGTTGGAACGTGTGATGTTTGCATGGGACCCTGATCCTTTTAGGAATAAATTTTCATGGAGTTAAGAAGATATCATATTTTTAATGAGATAAAATGAGGAATTTTTTTTTATGAATGATTATTAAGAAGGTAAGTTATTTTTTCATGAGTTTGAACCCACAATTTCATGAGAAATAGGAGAATACGTGACGATGTGAGTATAAAATGGATTGGATCATCAAATTCAATGATTGTATGATGGAGATGAATCTCCTATATTTCATATGGTGGTGTTTTTAGGTCATGACTCTTAGTGGAGACCACTAAAATATTTTAGTTTCCACAAGAGAAGATTTTACTCCCAAGTTTTCAATCAAACCATATGATTAATTTAGTTTTCTAAGAAAGATGGGAGCTACGATACATTTTTGGAGTGATTTCATATCTTGGTGAGGTGATTTTATGACCTACAAAGGTCAAAACATGTTGAATAGTTTTTAGGCCAAAAGGGAAGTTTAATTAGTCTTGGAGAATGGAAGTTCTTTAGAACTTATGGAATTTGTAATGAATATATATGGCCTTGGATGTTTTTATCACATGCCAAGTGATGTGTCTCATTTATTTGGTTGAGCTCTAAAAGTAATTTGAGGTGGCCTTATTGAGGTCATAATTTGGCCCAGTTTGAATGATTCAAGATAACACTTCTTTGGTGAGAAGATTGGTCTGAAATACCAATATAATGGATTAGATGAAGCTGGATATACATTAAAGAGTGAAGAGGGATGAATTTTGTTCCTATTGAATTCATTTAGAGAGATTTAAAGTGACATAATTGTGTAATAAGGTCTCATCTCCAAAACTAGTTCTTGGGTAGTTTAGTTTCTTGAAGAGAAGAAGTTTTCTTAGTTGATGTAGTTATTTTTATACCCCTAAAACAATATTCTAATCCCATGCTCACTGTCCTATCACTTAGGAGGCATTGGGAACTCACCAGAGGCACACGTGGGTGCCAAGCCCCTCCTTTATGTGATTTTTATGAGAATACATCATCTATGACATATAATTAAGTGCAAAAGAATGGAAAGGAACCATGCATTCATTCTGAGAACCTAGGATGAGTTATCATATCAATGATCCATAAAAGAAAAATAAAAAAACAACATATATAACTGATTCATACATGAAGGAAATGCACTAGGATTATTCTCATGAACACATATATGGTTTATAACAAAACCTTATATTCATATTGATGAGTTCAATAACCACATTACATTCATTAGGGCCATAAAAACCCATATAATAATGCAGAGCAAGGTCATGCATCAAAACTAAACTATGTCCTTCATATTACAAGGATAAACATAGACCCATCCCTCTAAATATGTCATCACTCCTATGTTTCCTCTAATCCCAACCCATAGAATCCTCCATGATATTTCTGCAAAGCTTTTCCTCTCTTCCACCACCCCTATTCTCTTAGGATTCTCTCTATCTTCTATGACCGGTGCATCCATATATATAGCTTTTTGCCTTCACCTCGATTCCTTTTGATGTAACAGATTGACTACCAAGTGTCCAAGTGGTCCTCTAATGGATCATACCTCATTTTATCCAAGATCTTTACTCTTTGCAATGATGTCCTTCTAGATCCTTACATTGCATACATGGAATATTCCATTCTTGATCCTATAACTTCTAGGTTGGTACCTTATCCACTCTACATGCTAGATGGGTCATGCTTTCCTTGTGTGCTATCTAGAACTCTGAATATGGCTAATTCCTAACACCATCTTGTCTTACATGCACACTGTGTGTTCTGCTAAACTTTGTTAGAACCCTTCCCTATGGGATTTCAACCCATGCACCTTTCTTCAAATAGCTTCCGCATGCCCATGTGACTTTTTGTACTTATCCAATATTCTAGGGCCCAACATCACCCCACACTATACTTGTTCTCCATCCTTGGAAACACTTCTCTTCAAAGAATAAAGAATGATAGTCTCAAAATAGGGGAAAATAATGAAGGAATGAAGAATTGGGAGAAATAATGAAAGAATGGGGAGAACAAAAGAGAACAATGCTTATTTCTTGAGGAGAGGGAAATACTTCCCTATTTCTACCTCAATCTTTTCCCAAGCATCAACCTCATTCTATTCTTGCTGACAGAGGTCTCCAACTAAGGCACTCACCTCCTCAAAACTTAATTCCTTCCCTTTGGTTCTCATTGTTTCAACAATGCTCTCCAACTGTTTATGCAAGTCAAGCGCATCTATCCTCTGGGTGATCTAGGGGTACAATTCCTTTAGTTGGATTTTGATCGAGCCTCATAAGGTCTTGATAGCTTCTGAGTTCTTTTCTACCTTGGCTAGGATTTTATCTCTTTCTACCTTGTTCCTCTTATTTTTTCTTGAAACTCCTTGAATTCCATTTCATGTGTGGAAACTAGGATGCTTGCCACTCTATCTCTATGAGTGTAGTTGTCATATGTAGCTTCTACAAATTACGTGGCAGCTTTTACCTCTACAAGGAGTTTAGTATATAGAGAAAAAAACTCAACAACCTTCATTTTCTATTCTTTATCTTAGTTTTCCAATGCTTCTTCTATACACTCTAAGGCAAGTGTTCACATTTCCATCACGAGGATACGGGTAAAATTGTCTAGAAAATATAAGGTTGATTTGTACTTCTTCTCGGATTGCACTAGGTCAAGATGCTTTAAAATAATAACACCCCTAATCATTTCAATTTTCTTGTGCAGCTCGTACACCCTTGCCTTCTTCTTTTTTAGTTCACACCTTAACTCCACACTGATAAGCTCTTCCTGATTCAAGTCCTTTCTCTTCTCAACAATACCCTTCTTCTTATTCTCCAATTCCTCCTCCAGGAATCTCACTTTGTCATTCCTTTCGAGCAGTGTAGCCTCAATTTCAACTAAATCCTTATTAAGTGTATTGCAAACCTGCTCATCGAAATTGTTGAGCATTCACAAATTGATTTACTCCTTTTTTTATGGCACCTTCATCATTTCCCTTTGACTTACTTTGAACTCAAGTTTATCTATGTGAGACTCGAATTTCCAAGATAACATCTTCCTAGTTCGAGGATATGTGCATTCTTCATCAAACAAAGACATAGCAAGGAGTTTATCTATGTGTACCCCGATTTGGAAGCATGCATGTAGAACCTTGCTAAGATCACTAATGTATCTCATTCCCTACTCTTGTGCCACTACTATGCCCTTCCCACCTATTCACACAAATTTTTGGGAAGCTTACTGCCAAATTGGGATTCCCACCCATGCGGTCATAATCTTTCCCAACACTTTATTCTTCCATTTCCTTCAAAATTTCATTTGCACTCTACTCCAAATCCTACTCCACCAAATCCTTAATGATGCCCACCACTTCTCTCTCCATGTATTTTTCCACTTGTTCCTTGGTGAGGCTTGGGGTTCCCTGATTCTTGGTGCTTACCTCTTCACTCACCCCCTTGCCTTGATCCTCTACTTCCTCCTCGTCGTCATTCTCCTCTCCATATTCCTTGTCATACTTCTCTTCACCTTCCTCCTCCTCAGAGTCATATAAATCATACATTAGATGGTCTTCACCTCCTTTAGGCTCTTCTTCATCCTTGTCACTAATGTAGGCATATAAGGTTTCTATCTCCTTCAAATCTGCCTCTTATGTCTCTTTCTTCTTCTTCGTAACTAATGATTCTAGTATAGGAGACTCTTCCTTATATTTTTCCTTAATACGAGACATCTTCTTTAGTCATTATTCATGTGTGAGGGTATCTTCATGCTTTGGGATTCTTCTAGTGGGGTCTTCAACTTGACTAGGGACTTATTTCTGCATGCGTAAATGCTAGGTTTTTACTGCTTCCAGCATGCCCACTGATTGTGTGGTCTATACACTTGGTGTCTTATTCTCCTAAGCCTCTTCTTTGGGAAATACTTTTTTAACCTATGGGGTCTTTTATAATGGAGAGATCACTCTCTAGATAGATTTCTTTCTCAAAATTTGGCCTTACGTAAAAATATACCCTGGCTGCAGCCCTTCCAACGATCGACAACATTATTGGCTTCATCATTTGTACTTCATAGGAGACATACTTCTCCACATATGTGCAACTCTTAGGGTACAAGATATTTCAACACAGCTCGTAATGGTCTTGGTCAACCTCACTAAGGTCGAACCTTAGCCTTTTGGCCTCCTTGAACTAGTTGACCCTTGCTTGGAAGTATTGCGCGGTGAAGGAGAAGGGTAGCTTGTACCATGGGATCTTAGTCCCATTTGTCAATGTAAACCTACTAATGCAAAAGTGTTGATAAACTGCAAACTTTTCCTCTCCATCCACGAGCATGGGAAACTACTATGGGATCCTCTACTCTTCTTTGAATGCATCATGCATTAGTTTATACCATTTTCCTAGGCATGCCTTGTGAGTGATCGTCATGGTTTCACAAGTATACTTTTCAAATGTTTTCGTGGGTGAGGATTTATCTTATGGATAATCCCAAATGAACTTATCTAGCCCATTTGGTACTCTAATATCCGAAAAGATGATGGTGAGGAGTCTATTTCCAAATAGTATCTTCTCTCATTCCTTCGAGTGCTTATGATCCCATCCGCAATAAAGGCGGATAAGTTATAGATGGTACCTTCTGATATTTTTGGCATAAATTAAATGATGCCTTGTTCACTTGTGTCCATATTTCTTGATCATTAATCTTGGTGACCAAGTGCACGGCCATCCTCATAACAAGGTCTAGAATTTTTGTGATGTCAAAGTACCATGACTCCTTTCTATAGTCATAAGTTGCAACTATTTCCTTGATATCCTCTTTGTCACTTAAATCATCATCTATGGATTCTCCTTCATAATTTAGTCTAGTGAACTTAGATATAAACCACGGTGTTATAGGCATCTTGCAGCCTATAAAGTAGAAGTGGTCTTTATGTATGAGCGACATCAACCATTAATATATCCACTCGAGCTTTCCAAAGTAAGGCAACTCATACATTTGTAATAGCCCTACCTTTTCCATCTTTACTTTCACCTCATCATTTTAAATTGGCATTCCATATGGTGTCCTTTTTTTAGTTAGATGAACCATCTCTAGCACCATCTATTTCTCTCGTAGTGCTTGTGCGATCATTATAATCACTCACAGTCATCTGTCTCAAGTACGAAACCCACTTGTTTCCCAACAACACTCCATCTAGGTACTACATTTATACATACCATTCCTCATTAGAACTTGCGATGGTAGCAGTTTGTTTTCATTTTCCCTTGTCTTTTTGTTTCTTTGGTGAAACAATCACCTTATTTAGTGTCATTATTTCATTGGTTTGAATTTTAAAACTCCTTTCTTTTCTCTACTACTCTGCTCAATCTTGAAACTCAACTCCTGGAAGAAATCATTCTATCTCTATGCCCTAACTTCCAAACCCTAATTAGGAAAATCCTTCCACAAGAGGGTTCTCTTCAAATAAACTTTTATCACACTCATGTACTCCCTCTTGGTTTGTAGATCTACTCTAGTCACACACTTAGATTTCTAGGATTCTTCTTCCTTCACATAAATCTCTCTGGATGCCCTAGTTCGCAAGAGTGCTTCAACTTCATAATAGCAAGGTAACATAATGACTTGCCCAACTTTATGTTTATAGTTTTTTTTCCTCTCCAGCAATAAATTCTATACCACCTACCAATGTACTTAACATTAAATGTGGATTTTTCCACTAGGATGACATTAAGCACCCTTACCCATGTGCTCAATCCTACACAAAAACCTTCTACAACCTTCTGGTGTGTAAAAATTGAATCTGACCAAAGAATCTTACGTGCACATCTACAGTGTCGAAGGCACTTCTTCTATCATTTACTTGATTTTTTTCCCTCACCTACCTCATGTTGTTCTTGCACTCTTCATCCTTTGTACATGGTCTTTGTTATAGCCTTCTTGACACCATAATTCATTATCCATCATTTCCCCATGTGCTTTCTCAATATTACGCGCTTCCTTCTATTGGGCCACTCAACTTTTACTATTGACTTATTATTTGCTTTACATTACTCCACCCCACACTAAAATAGATGTGAAGTATTCTGTGCATACACAAATTTGGAAAATAATTTGGTTACCAGTGTACAAGGCACAAACCAAAACAAAAGAAAGGAACAAGCAATGAGAAATGGAAACACAAGAAAAGACAAAGCAATAAAGGGAAATTATAATGTAACTGGCAATACTACCTTATTTACAAACACCAAGAAGATTTTATTTATAGTAGGGCTTGATCCTACTCCCATTGAAATGACCTCGTAATATCGTCCCATATAACGCTTGTAACTAGCAAACACCTGAATCAAGGACATACAAAATGATTTAAGGGCCCAACCAATGGACTTTCAACTTCCCAGGATGGCACAAATACTTGGAATCATACAACAACACCATCTACAAAACCTCAAACTATTTTTTCTTGATGTGAAGATCATGTCATGCTTTTTGCCTTGTTTTCTCTATCTTTTGTCTCCATCTAACAAGTGATGTGCTTTCCTCTAGCTGTAGTAACTTTTCAATCATCTCTTCTGATGCTTGTTCATCATACAATCCTCCTACACATGCTATACGTAGAGATGGTAACATGAATTCTACTGGTAAAACAACCTCCACACCAAATACCAATTGAAATGGTGTTCCTTTGTTCAACCTCTTGTAGGTTGTCCTGTATGCCCATAGAACAACTGATAGCTTATCATCCTAATATTTTCTTCCAACGTCACAGATCTTAGTCAACATGTGACTTAGTTTTTTTAAATTCCTCAGTAGTTCCATTTTATTGAGGGTGATAAGGGGTAGTATTGTGATGGGCCACCATAAATTTTGCTAGTAGAATCTTGACTATTTCATTGAGAAATTGTGTACCTCTATCACTTGTTAAGCTTAATGGAAAACCATACATGTTGATTATGTTCTCCCATAAAAATATATCAACTTTCACTACAATACAATCCTTCATAGGTGTCTCTTCCCATCATGTCAAGTAATTAGTGCAAGTAATGATATATCATGAACCAATCCTTCACGCGTCTGGTGAAATCAGCCCTACAAAGTTGATTGCCAATTTTTCAAATGGTTTAGCACTTGGATATTGGTTGCAGAGCATTTTATCCATCTTTATAGGCTTTACTAAGGCACCTTTGAAAATGGTCATAGGCCTTGTAAAACTTAATATAATCCTGGTAGATGGTTTCCCACCAAAGCCTTGCTAGCGAGAATCTTCTCACAGCGGTAGCATTTCCCGCATAATGTCCTCCTATAATCAAACCATGTGTTTCCTCCATAATTTTCATGTGCTCATGTTCCAATACACATTGGTGTAGAATCTCATCATGTCCTAACTCATATATATTTCCACTAATCAAAATGTAGGGTGTGGTGCGTATTGCTAATTATTTCCTCTCCAGAGCCTTCATCCCTTCTAGTGCCACACTTGTTTTCAAGAATATATCCTTATCTTCCAAGTATAAGGGTGTGCACTACAACCTAAATAGTTATGCATCTGGCATGATATACTCAATGCTTTGTGCATGCTCCCCTGAGTTAATCCTTGATAAGTGGTCAAGTCTTGAATTACTCTTTCTGGGTTTTACAGCCACCATAAACTTAAAATATTGGAATAATAGGACCCAACGACATATGCGCCCTTGTAAAATACGCTTGTTCACAAAGTATTTAAATTCCATGTGCTTCATGTATAATATAAATGTTGTTACCAATAGGTACTGTCTAAACTTATGCAACACGTAGATCATAGACAGTGCCTTGTGCTTAGTCGTGTAATTTTTTTCTCATTGTCAACTTTGTATTGGCAAAACACAAGGGATGATCAACAATCCCTCACCAGGTTGTGATAGTAATGTTCCCATAACTGTCACTGAGGCATCAACATGCACATGGAAAGGACTATCCTCTGTTGGTTGGATATTTTGTCAAACCAAAATATGAGGTTCAACCACGCATACATGGGATTAAATCCCTCCTCAAAGACAGTGAGGCTGCACTGTTTATTGCTAATCTAAAACACAGTAAATAATATATACAATATTCACACTATCTAACCATTGGGGTTGGGATGAAATCCGAAATCCACATTCACACGATCAAGAATATTGCTTTCGTAAGTGAAATAGGTTAGAAAGCTGTTCTACGATGAAAGAAGCACGGTAGAAAAGAAATGGGAGAAACGTATTTTCTTTCGAGTAAACACGAGAGCACGAAATAATCATACGAGTTTTAGATCACAGATATAGTGTCAGATAATTAGAAACACCGAGATTCTATGCAAAGAATAGCTTTAAGATCATGAACATAAGAACAACTTTGTCTTAAATAAGATATATTTCACAACACAAAGTCTGTAAAACAATATCAACTTCTATTCTTCAAAATGATTGAAAGAAAACACAAAGTTTTTCTCCTTTCCAATAGCCTCTTAATGCTTCAAAAATTCTCGACCCTTTAGAATGCACAAGCATCCCTTATTTATAACAAAAGAAGCTAGAGATTAAACAGGACAGATCCTAAAAAGTAGCATGCTAACTAGAGTTCAACTTTGCATGATTCTCACGCAGGAGATCAAGTCAAAGTATGAATTAAAAATAATGACAAAATGGAAATAAAAGATATGTCATTCTAAAAATAGAAATGACATGGGACGTTGGAGCTCAATCCGAGTCATCATCTTTTGATTCTTCTTCTTTCTCTTCCTCCAGCTGAGACTGTTTGTTCCGGAACTCCTGGAACTTCCGAATAATGCCTTGCATTTCATTTTCCTCAGGTGCAGTGGAATGATCATTCCACATTTCGCAGGTCTCATGGATATCACTGGCACTGCCGGGAAGCTTTTTCAACCTTTTGCTGAGCTTTCTTAAGGCCTCCAACGTATGTTCAATCCTCACAAACTGACCAATGACTTCAAGGTCGAATCCATCTACAGGTTCATGTTGAACAGTCTCTTGAACTTGTTTGAAGAGATCATCTGCTGATAGGGCACTTGAGTTCCCAACCGACACCTTTGGACAAATCTTTAGCAATTCTTCCTCCAGATCACTTTTCCCATCGATCAATTTATCCCTTGATTCTCTCAACTTGCTGCAGACTTCGTTGAGAATCTTTACTCTAAACTTGATGCCTTGATCAGGCTGGAAGTGTTTATCTCGTATGTGGAAGAACGCCTTCTTCTACCAAGAGATGTCTTTGGTATTTGCTTTAGCACTTGGAGAGCTTCACAAGTCAAATCAAACCGTCCAATTTCTTGATGAATTCCTCATCCATCTTCTCTCCTTCCTTCTGAATCTCTGCCAAGGACTGATGAACCTTCACCACATCTAGAATTACTTCCTTCCCTTGTTGGAGCAACTTTTGGATCCATTCGTCAACCACTCTTCCTTTTCTGGTAATCTTCTCAATCGAAGGCACCGATGAGAAATCAAATCCGGCAGGTACAGAAGAAGATGGTATGGATTCCAGGGGTGTTGAGATTTTAATCAAAACCTCTGTCAACTGCTCCACCTTTTGCTTAAACTCATTTCTGCTGTCCTTTGTTTCTTTCAACTTCTGGTACAGCACGTCTATGGAATCCTTTGCATCTTGATGTGCCCCTTTTGCTGTCACTTTCCCTAGAGATACCTTGGTTACCTGGTAATCAGCAGCTGTTACATCATCTCTAGTTTTGTCAGCTGAGGGAGTGGCAATCTCTGCGAACTTATCTCCTAAGCATCTACCAAACCCTTGAAAGCTGTTTTGGGTTTCTTGGCTGATCTCGCATGTAGAAGCCTTGAGTGAGCTGAAATCAAAAGGCTGGTAGGGTATTATCACTTCCTCCTCTTCGGAGTTTGCTCAAGTAGCCATTGTGGAGTATCGGAGGAAGCTGCCAATGTTGTAATGCGGTATTCTACTCTCAAGGAGTAGATTCTACTATTGGAGGGGGCAACGAGCAACGTGGTAGTAGGTGCAATGAATAGAGGCACAGGTTGTGGGGGAGTGTTGGTGATCACTTGGGTTCCAGCAGAGAGGGGTGAGAGCCCGGAGAAAATATTGGCCATGCTTGAAGAAGTGGATGGGGAATGAGGAGGCTGAAGTGGTTGTTGAGGGGAGGCACGATTCGGTTCCAAAGCCTTGACTACAAGAGATAAGGTCTCTCCGATTTGAGCAATCAGCAAATGGTGAAGTCAAGGGCTGACTTCCTCCTTCTTCCAAATTAATTTCTCCTATTTCTGGTGGTGTTGGTGATTCTGGCACATCCACCGTTTGAGCTGGAGAGACAATTGAAGAGATTTGTCTTTCTTTCCTCTTCTTGGGAATCTTGATTTTTATAGACCCCCGAGATTCTTTGTCCTTTTTCTTTTTGGAGGGCCCCGCCTCAGAAGCAGCCAATTTTGGAAACTTGTCATCTTTAAAATTCATCCCCCAAGAGGAGAGCCATTTCTTTATGCGAGCGAATGAGAGCTCACCTATCTCGTGATAGAGGCTTTTGTTTGGCCGACCAATCAATAGGTGGAAGACGTATCGATCTTCATTAATCCCATCATAAGACATATCCAACACACTTTCATTGTCGGTTGTGCCATCGGCAAATCGAAAAGCTCCGTCTCGAATCTCATCAATAGTTAGCCTCTGCAATGATCCTTTTACTGCGAACCGCAACTTCGTTATGCGAGATCAACCCATATATCCTCAATGTCGGGCACTGTGCGGATGTTGGGCTCCATAGGCTTCTCAGCACTCCTCGGATGTCAAAACCATCCCGAGACTTCATATGCTTCTTTAATTTCTCCTGAAGTTCACATTCAACATTTTTGGCCTTAGCCACTGTCGAGCAAGTATATCTCCCAATGGAAATTGGGAAGGATACTGCTGCCTTATGCTTGCTCTGTTGGAATTTGTGAAAATCCAATAGTTGTCTGACCAATTCTATTAGTATCAATCTATCTCCAGGATAACGAGGCAGACGGAAAGGCTCTCCAGAGTACATGACCGTTCGAAGGTAGGTAAACTTCTTAAACTGTAAGAAGATACATCCCCATTTAGATACTTCAGCCCATGCCTCGTCTGAGACCCTTGTCTTTCTCAGCCCTGGATTCAGCTGGCAGATGTTCTCATAGAAAAAGGCGTCATTTATCCTCCTAAAATGATCCTTGGACCCCTTCTTAGTTATTTGAGGATAATACTTATAGACTGGATTTGTCGTTCTGCTTCCTTTAGTCTCTAGCCCGGGATAGCTCCTCATTCCAGCTGCTGCATAGGCTACATATGAGAACATATAAAACTTTCCGGTTGACAGGACCGTCGTCATCTGGGAATCAATTCCATCACTGATAAGGGTTCCCCAGTCAATCCCTTGCTTGTTCTTTTTGATGGTGACCATAAATTGGTACATCCATCCATGAAATAAATTTGATTCCTAATGCGAGCCAAAACTCGGCTCAATAGGGTGATAATATCGTTGATTTCTTGGATGAAATCCGATCTAGGGATAGTTCTTGGAAATCTAGATATTACTGGTTTTGCCTTGACCAAGAACTTCTTATTGACATCCTTAATGCAATTTTCTGGTTTTGTCCCGGGCCTTCGAGCCGACTTGATGTCTAGGGCCCCATACTCCTCAAAATTTGGTAGTTTCGGGAGATCATCAAGATAAGCTCCATCTAGTTTGATAACTACTTCACCCACTGATTCCTTACGGACCGAGAAGCCGAGTCGTAGCTGGATGCACACGCCAAAACAAACTCTGGACATTGGGCAGACATGGGGAAGCCCGCTGCAAGAGGCAAGCCACTATTTGCTAAAGCCACCATCCATGGGGTCTGAGAAGAACTCTTCACCCTGTTCCAAAAATCGTCCATATCTATGTTGCCCATCTCAGTATCCCTGATATCATAATTACAGTCGATATATGACGGGGATTCTGGTTTCTTAAATTTGTATTTCATCTTGCTAGATTTTCCGGCCTTCTCCTGTGATGAACCAGGATCCGACATGAAGAATATTGGAAAGAGAAAAGCTCGGAACTCCGGAGATGCTGTGCTGCAAAAACTGATTGATGAATGCGAAGAGCCCGAATTGGTAGAATGCGTCGGAAGAAGAGAAGAGAACCCGACTGAAGAAGATGTCGGAAAACTTAGTGAACCCGACGATAGTCGATATGTCGGGAATTTGGCGAAACCCGACACTTGCTTTCAATGGCGGAAACAGGAGATAACCCGGCACCACCGTGATGACGGAACTTGAAAACCCAGGTCGATGGCGGAACTTAGTTGAATGTTGAGAAACCCCGTCATAGTTTGAAGCTTCTTTGTGTATTTCGACTTTTGAATCTGCAAACAACCTTCAAAATCCGGGAAGCAAAAACAAAGTACTTTCCTTTGAATTTCTACATACACAACCTCTTTTCTTTTCTTGTTATTCATATTCGATTCCATACATCATGCAATTAACTGGAATTTTGGAAGAACAGCACCAATTGATAATCTTACAAAGAAAATAAACCCTAAAACCCAAAACCCTTTCCAAAACGACACAGTAAGAAGGGGAAGAAAAACCCTCAACAACCAGGAAGAAATTAGAAAGGAAACGCACGCAGTCGATCCAGAAAAATCAAGAATAAAGAAGGAACGAAAAATACCTTCAATTCGAGACAAGTAAAATCGAAAACGATCGATCCAGTCTGGTAACGCGAGTTTGCGGGTTTTGGGAGAGGAAGAGCATGCGAAAAATCCACGAATTAAAAATATGAACGGTAAAAATGACGTGGATTTTGGCGTATTTATAAGAAAATCAGTAATAAATACACTTGAGCTCGGCACGTGCCAGCTCACCAACCATTCGGCATGAATGCCACGTCAGCGTGTTGGAGGAGTCCAAAAACCCGACACGAAGAGATTTAGTGCATTTCGGGTTTCGGGCTTCGGAAAACATGGAGCACAAAACATGTTTTGAATCATGAATGTTCCGATGCATTGAACTTCCGAAAACCCGATTACAAAGGATTGAGCGGACTTCGGGAATCGGAGAACATGGCGCATAAAACATGTTTTGGAACATGAATGTTCCGATGCTTTGGGGTTCCGAAACCCGAATACAAAGGATTGTCTTAATACAAGGCGGGTCTCGGGTTTCGGAAGTCACACGCGACACAAAGCATGTTTTAACACAAGTATGTTCCGATGCGTTGAATTTCCGAAAACCCGATTTCAAAGGATTTTTCAATACAAGGCGGGTTTCGGGTTTCGGAGGTCATAAGACATAAAGCATGTTAAAACTTATGTCAAGCTGTTAGTAACACCCGAAAACCCGATTTGCTCTAAAAGAGGTCATAATGCAAAATCACTTCAAAAATTTTGTAGGGGTTATCCGATCGTTTTGTCGTGAACTCAAAACGGGGATAACAGCTGGCTCCAGTTGGGGACTTTCTTTGTAATATCAAAGGAAGAGAACTCAGAATCTCTGGTCTTATTCATTAGGCTACGGGGTCAAGGAGAAAACCAAAACAAAACAAAACGAAGAAAGAAAGAAAACCAAAAGCAAACACACAACAAAAGCAAAATATGTACAATGCAAGAGAGCATCTTGCATTAATGGTGGAACAGCTTTAGATGTTGCCCACTGAAAGGCAACGGAAGTAATCCTCCATCCAGATATGATAGCAGGAAACTATTTTCACCATTCAACTCGTGGACCTTGAAAGGTCCTTTCCATAAAGAATCAAACTTTCTATGCATTCCTTTCCGTTCTCTCCTTTTGTCCCAAATCAACACCAAATCACCATTTTTTATCAAAAATCTTCTTCACCTGCTTTGATGATTGCATATGATCAAACCTTGATTTGCTCTTTTCACTAGCTGGCCAATTCTAATCCTAATAACAGATCTTCGCCGTGTTGTTAGTTTATCAAATTGAACTTATAAGTGATGGGAAAATCTCAGCTAGGAGATATGAGAACAACACCGTATCGGAGGTTGAGCATTACCATCAAATTCGAGAGTCCAAATAGCATTGGGATCTTCTTCTTCGACATCCACAATTGGTATCTCTGAAGCCATGAAATAATTTCCAAAGCCAGCATCTTCAAAAAGAATCTGAGCTCTTGGATCATCTGATTTGGTCACCAAATACTTTGCCTGTGGTTCAGGATGAAGAACTTGTTGAACCCCTTTGACTGGGATCTTGGCTTTGGTCCAATCCATACTAATTTCTCCTCCGACGTCTTTACAAAATCCTCTACCCAAGAGGATACCATAAGCTGCAGGGATGTCGGCAACCAGAATAGTCATTTTCATTCTCTTCTCAGGAAAAGCAACAAATGCAAACTGTGCATCTTTGATTTGACCTATCAAAGGGACTTGTTTAGTTTCCATGGAATAGCACCGTCCATATGACTTAGTCAAAGTAAGCCCAAGGGCATGGGCCACTTTTGCGGGCATAACATTATCAGAGGCCCCTGAATCAATGATGCAATTGCTGAGTTTAAACCCATTTATAAGTAGAGACAAATAAAATGGTTCAATCTTTCCTGAGGAAGAAGCAGAGGTCAGATTATTCTGAGGTGTGGGTTGAGTAGGATTTGGAAGGAGACCTTTTGAAGGTGATGGAATAGCCGCTTTACTTCTGATAAACTTGGCTAGCTTTTCAAATTGTTCAGGATTTGATTGAAGGTATTCTGCTTCTGACATTTGAATTTTGGTTCTCTTTGCATGATCAATAATATCAAAAGCAGTATAAGAAGGAATGATGGTAGGCTCAGTTCTAATTACATGAGCTTGTGCTGGGGCACTGGACCTTAGGAGAAGGAGAATAAGGAGCAGCTGTCTTTTTAGTAACCTCTTTTTCAGTTTGTGCCGAAATAGGGGTACCCCTCTTGACTATGGATATGGGAGGTTCCTTATTCTTCTCCTTAGTATTTTCCGGAGGTCTTCTGGGATTCTGAGATTGAGACCGAGTGAAAACAGCAAATGATTGACCATCTGGCTCACATTCATCTTCATCATATTCCAAATAACCAATGCTGGAGTCGCCAGCTGACTCATCATAAGACTCATCAGCATATCCTGAAGCTTCGAAATCCTCATGGGATTCTTGTTCTTCTGGTTCATCATCTTCTTCAATTAGTTCTACTGCTGCATTAACGGGCGGAGCTTCAATTGCTAATCTCGGTTGAGCAGGAGCTAACCGTGGCCTATCTCTGGCAGGTGCACCATTGTTATTAAAATTCCGCCTAGGGATATCCCGGTATGGAACATTGCTCAACTGCTGAGACACTTGCTTCTTTAAAGCAATCAAATCATTAGCCATTTTTTGAAACATAGGGTCAGTATTACCTTGAGAAGAACCTTGATTTTTGATTTTGGGTATGTCCTTCTTGATCCTTCCGGCTAAGATGAGATCATCCTCTATTTCAGTAGCCGTTGACTGAGCAGTAGCCAAATCTGGGATAACCGACCTTCGTAATAAAAAGCTTATATCAGGAGGTTGAGCATTGATGAAAAAGCACTTTTGGTTTTCCAGAGTTGGTACAGCTATAACTGGAATTTTCCGGATCAGCTTATTGAACTTAGCCACGAATTCCCGCATAGGTTCATGCGATTCCTTCTTCATATGAGTAAGCTGAGCTAACAATGCATGAGAATCTTCGGCTGGTTTGAAACGTGCCTCAAACTTGGTCCGCATGGTAGCCCAATCTGGAATGCATGCATTCGGGAGGTGATAAAACCATTCAGCTGCTACTCCCTGCAATGTTTCAATGAAGAGTCGAACAGAGACATCTTCGTGGGCTACTCCGAGGACACCGCATGCAACAAAGAAAGACGCAATATGCTCATCGGGATGCTGCTTCCCATCCCCATTGAACTTGGGAATGTTCTTACGTGATCCACGTGGTAACTCATGCAATGGAGGAGTCAAAGTAAGAGGACCAATGACTGCACCCCAAGGCACAGGTTGAACCGCCATCCTTCTGAAAAGAGTGCGTACAGGGATCCGGGTATCAGACAAGAGTAGTGCACGACAAGTTGCAGATGCTTCCCGTTCTTCAGGGATCCGATTTCTCCGAACAGGTGAAGAACTTCTGGCTCGGTTAGAGACAACGCTGTTGGGAGAAAGGCTGAAATTGTGCTGTTGCAGCAACTCAAAGAGTGGATCAATTTCACCTTGAGCTCGGCGAGACCGAGTGAAGATCCTCCTGGCCAGCTTGAACTGAAAGGAGATCTTATTAAAAATAAGGCAAATATGGAGTCGCCAGACACCGAGAGGATAAGCTTTATAACTATCGATCCGTAGATCCCAGTAGAGTCACCAAAAACTGTTGGTTGGATATTTTGTCAAACCAAAATATGAGGTTCAACCACGGTACATGGGATTAATCCTCCTCAAAGACAGTGAGGCTGCACTGTTTATTGCTAATCTAAAACACAAAAATAATATATACAATATTCACACTAATCTAACCATTGGGGTTGGGATGAAATCCCGAAATCCACATTCACACGATCCAAGAATATTGCTTTCGTAAGTGAAATTGGTTAGAAACTGTTATAATGAAAGAAGTACAGTAGAAAGGAAATGGGAGAAACGTATTTTCTTTCGAGTAAACACAGAGCACGAAATAATCATACGAGTTTTAGATCACAGATATAGTGTCCGAGATAATTAGAAACACTGAGATTCTATGCAAAGAATAGCTTTAAGATCATGAACATAAGAACAACTGTCTTAAATAAGATATATTTCACAACACAAAGTCGCAGTAAACAATATCAACTCCTATTCTTCAAAATGATTGAAAGAAAACACAAAGTTTTTCTCCTTTCCAATAGCCTCTTAATGCTTCAAAAATTCTCGACCCTTTGGAACGCACAAGCATCCCTTATTTATAACAAAAGAAGCTAGAGTTTAAACAGAACAGATCCTGAAAAGTAGCATGCTAACTAGAGTTTCAGCTTTGCATGATTCTCACGCAGGAGATCAAGTCGAAGTCTGAATTAAAAATAATGACAAATAGGAAATAAAAGATATGGCATTCTAAAAATAGAAATGACATGGGACGTTGGATCTCAATCCGAGTCATCATCTTTTGATTCTTCTCCTTTCTCTTCCTCCAGCTGAGACTGTTTGTTCCGAAACTCCTGGAACTTCCGAATAATGCCTTGCATTTCATTTTCCTCAGGTGCAGTGGAATGATCATTCCACATTTCACAGGTCTCATGGATATCATTGCACTTTGTTGGGAAGCTTTTTCAACCTTTGCTTGAGCTTTCTTAAGGCCTCCAACGTATGCTCAATCCGCACAAACTGACCAATGACTTCAAGGTCGAATCCATCTACAGGTTCATGTTGAACAGTCTCTTGAACTTGTTTGAAGAGATCACCTGCTGATAGGGCACTTGAGTTCCCAACCGACACCTTTGGACAAATTTTTAGCAATTCTTCCTCCAGATCACTTTTCCCATCGATCAATTTATCCCTTGATTCTCTCAACTTGCTGCAGGCTTCGTTGAGAATCTTTACTCTGAACTTGATGCCCTTGATCAGCTGAAAGTGTTTATCTGTATGTGGAAGAATGCCTTCTTCTACCAAGAGATGTGCTGGTATTTGCTTTAGCACTTGGAGAGCTTCACAAGTCAAATCAAGCTGTCCAAGTTCTTCAGTGAATTCCTCATCCATCTTCTCTCCTTCCTTCTGAATCTCTGCCAAGGACTGATGAACCTTCACCACATCTAGAATTACTTCCTTCCCTTGTTGGAGCAACTTTTGGATCCATTCATCAACCACTCTTCCTTTTTTGGTAATCTTCTCAATCGTAGGCACCGATGAGAAATCAAATCCGGCAGGTACAGAAGAAGATGGTATGGATTCCAGGGGTGTTGAGATTTTAATCAAAACCTCTGTCATCTGCTCCACCTTTCCTTAAACTCATTTCTGCTGTCCTTTGTTTCTTTCAACTTCTGGTACAGCACGTCTATGGAATCCTTTGCATCTTGATGCGCCCCTTTTGCTGTCACTTTCCCTAGAGACACCTTGGTTACCTGGTAATCAGCAGCTGTTATATCATCTCTAGTTTTGTCAGCTGAGGGAGTGGCAATCTCTGCGAACTTATCTCCTGAAGCATCTACCAAAACCCTTGAAACTGTTTTGGGTTTCTTAGCTGATTTCACGCAGTAGAAGCCTTGAGTGAGCTGAAATCAAAAGTGGTAGGGGTACAATCTTTCCTCCTCTTCGGAGTTTGCTCAAGTAGCCATTGTGGAGTATCGGAGAAAAACTAATGTTGTAATAATCGGTATTCTACTCTCGAGGGAAGTAGATTCTACTATTGAAGGGGGCAGCGATTAACGTGGTAGTAGGTGCAATGAATAGAGGCACGAGGTGGTGGGGGAGTGTTGGTGATCACTTGGGTTCCAGCAGAGAGGGGTGAGAGCCCGGAGAAAATATTGGCCATGCTTGAAGAAGTGGATGGGGAATGAGGAGGCTGAAGTGGTTGTTGAGGGGGAGGCACAGATTCAGTTTCCAAAGCCTTGAATGCAAGAGATAAGGTCTCTCCAGTTTGAGTAATCAGCAAATGGTGAAGTCAAGGGCTGGCTTCCTCCTTCTTCCAAATTAATTTCTCCTATTTCTGGTGGTGTTGGTGATTCTGGCACAACCACCGTTTGAGCTGGAGAGACAATTGAAGAGATTTGTCTTTCTTTCCTCTTCTTGGGAATCTTGATTTTTATAGACCCCCCAGTAGATTCCTTGTCCTTCTTCTTTTTGGAGGGCCCCGCCTCAGAAGCAGCCAATTTTGGAAACTTGTCATCCTTAAAATTCATCCCCCAAGAGGAGAGCCATTTCTTTGTACGAGCCAGAATTAGGGCTGACCTATCGGTGATAGAGGCTTTTTCGCTGGCCGACCAATCAATAGGTGGGAAAACGTATCGATCTTCATTAAGCCCATCATAGGACATATCCAACACACTTTCATTGTCGGTCGTGCCATCTGGCAAATCAGAAAGCTCCAGCGTCTGAATCTCATCAATAGTTAATCCTCTTATTATCTTTTGCGAACCGCAACTTCATTCGCTTGATCAACCGGATATCCTCAATGTCGGGCTGTGCGGATGTTGGGCTCCATAGGTTCTAAGCACTCCTCGGATGTCAAAACCATCCCGAGACTTCATATGCTTCTTTAATTTCTCCCGGAGTTCACATTCAACATTCTTGCCTTTGCCCTTTGTTGAGCAAGTATATCTCCCAATAGAAATTGGGAAGGATCTGCTGCCTTATGTTTGCTCTGTTGGAATTTGTGAAAATCCAATAGCCCGACCAATTCTATCAATATCAATCTATCCCCGGGATAGCGAGGCGACGGAAAGGCTCTCCCAGTATATGACCATTCGAAGGTAGGTAAACTTCTTGAACCTGTAAGAAGATACATCCCCATTTAGATACCTTCCCAAGCTTCATCGATATCCCTTGTCTTTCTTAGCTCCCGGATTCACCAGGATGTTCTCATAGAAAAAGGCGTCATTTACCCTCCTAAAATGATCCTTGGACCCCTTCTTCGTTATTTGAGGATAATACTTATAGACTGGATTTGTCGTTCTACTTCCTTTAGTCTCCAGCCCGGGATAGCTCCTCATCCCAGCTGCTGCATAGGCCACATATGAGAACATATAAAACTTTCCGGTTGACAGGACCGTCGTCATCTGGGAATCAATTTCATCACTGATAAGGGTTCCCCAGTCAATCCCTTGCTTGTTCTTTTTGATGGTGACCATAAATTGGTACATCCATCCATGAAATAAATTTGATTCCGGCAAGCCAAAAACCCGGCTCAGTAGGGTGATAATATCATTGATTTCTTGTATGAAATCCGATCTAGGGATAGTTCTTGGAAATCTAGATATTACTGGTTTTGCCTTGACCAAGAACTTCTTATTGACATCCCTAATGCAATTTTCCTGGTTACTGTCCCAGGCCTTCTGAGCCGACTTGATATCTAGGGCCCCATACTCTTCAAAATTTGGTAGTTTCAGGAGATCATCAAGATAAGCTCCATCTAGTTTGATAACTACTTCACCAGCCTGATTCCTTACGGAACGAGAAGCTGAGTCGTAGCTGGATGCACACGCCAAAACAAACTCTGGACATTGGGCAGACATGGGGAAGCCTGCTGCAAGGGGCAAGCCACTGTTAGCTAAAGCCACCATCCATGGGGTTTGAGAAGAACTCTTTACCCTATTCCAAAAGTCGTCCATGTCTATGTTGCCCATCTCAGTATCCCTTATATCATAATTACAATCATATATGACGGGGATTAAGGTTTCTTAATTTATATTTCATCCTGCTAGATTTTCCAGCCTTCTCCTGTGATGAACCAGGATCCGACATGAAGAATATTGGAAGGAGAAAGACTCGGAACTCCGGAGATGCTGTGCACACTGAAACACCTAATTGACTGAATGCGTCGGAAGCAGAGGAGAACCCGACTCGCAGAAGAAGATATCGGAAAACTTAGTGAACCCGACAGGTCTGATATGTCGGGATTTTTTCAAAGCGAAACCCGACACTTGCTTTCAATGAAGCGGAAACTGTGAGATAACTTAGGAGATGCACACTTGAGTGTTGAGTTCGGAATATTGATACACCCCGCCAAGCTTGATCTTTCAATGCACTTCGGATTTTTGAATCTGCAAAACAGTTTTCAAAAACCGAGAAGCAAAAACAAAGTACTTCCTTTGCATTTCTACATACACAACCTCTTTTCTTTTCTTGTTATTCATATTTGATTCCATACATCATGCAATTAACTGGAATTTTGGAAGAACAGCACCAATTGATAATCTTACAAAGAAAACAAACCCAAAAACCCAAAACCCTTTCCAAAACGACACAGTAAGAAGGGGAAGAAAAACCCTCAACAACCAGGAAGAAATTAGAAAGGAAACGCACGCAGTCGATCCAGAAAAATCAAGAATAAAGAAGGAACGAAAAATACCTTCAATTCGAGACACGCAAAATCGAAAACGAACGATCCAGTCGGGTAACGCGAGCTTGCGGGTTTTGGGAGCGGCAGAGCATGCGTAAATCCACGAATTAAAAATATGAACGGTAAAAATGACGTGGATTTTGGAGTATTTATAAGAAAATCCGTAATAAATACACTTGGCGCGGCACGTGCCAACTCGCCGACCACTCGGCATGAATGCCACGTCAGCGTGTTGGAGGAGTCCGAAAACCCGACACGAAGAGATTTAGTGCATTTCGGATTCCGGGCTTCGGGAAACATGGAGCACAAAACATGTTTCGGAACATGAATGTTCCGATGCATTGAACTTCCGAAAACCCGATTAGAAAGGATTGGGCGGACTTCGGGAATCGGGGAACATGGCGCATAAAACATGTTTCGGAACATGAATGTTCCGATGCTTTGGGGTTCCGAAAACCCGATTAGAAAGGATTTTCTTAATACAAGGCGGGTCTTGGGTTTCGGGAGTCACACGACATAAAACATGTTCTAACTTAGGTATGTTCCGATGCATTGAATGTCCGAAAACCCGATTTCAAAGGTTTGTTCAATACAAGGCCGATTTCAGATTTCGGAGGTCACGTGACACAAAGCAGGTTTAAACTTAGGTATGTCGAGCTGTTGGTAGCACCCGAAAACCCGATTTGCTCTAAAAGAGGTCATAATGCAAAATCACTTCAAAAATTTTGTAGGGGTTATCCGATCGTTTTGTCGTTTACTCAAAACGGGGATAACATATCCCAAGAGTGAAAATGTAGTATGGGCACCGTGAAAAACCTATCCTTTAAAGTGTTAAATGCCTTCTATTGCACATCTACCCAATGAAAGGCACTCTTGTGTTTTATCAATTCTTCTAAGGATGCGATGATCTTAGCATACCAATTGATGAATTTCCTATAGTAACCTATATGCCCAAGGAATCCACACACTGTTCTTTGACTAGTAGGCTCCCCTAATCCCATAATAACTAGAACTTTGGTGGGATTCACTAGTAATCCTTTCTTGCATATAATATGTCCTAATAGGGTTCCAAATGGAGTAGCAAAGACACATTTATTAATGCTAAGGGATATCCTCAATTTTCAAAATCTCTTAAACATCAGCCTCAAATTGTCGAATGGTATTTCACCAACCCATACGTAGTCCAGTCATCAAGGTAAACTTGAAGAAATTTATCGATGAAGTCAAGAAATTCTTGTACCACGACACGCGAGAAAATAATAGGCAAATTCTTCAATCCAAAAGGAATAACCATGTAGGAAAAAGTTCCCATTCAAAGTGGAGAAATTTGTCTTTCTCTAGTATTCCTTTGCAATCCTAACATGGTGATACCCTGAGAATCCATCTGTGAAAGAGTAGACTTCACGTCTGGATACTCCCTCCAAAATTTCTTCAGTAAAAGGGGTTGGAAAAGGATCGATGACACATACTACATTCAAATCCCTATATTCAATATAAATCCTTATTCTTCCATCCTTCTTGATAATAATGACCATTGGGATTATCCATTTCGATTCTTCCACTACCTCAATGATACCAAATGATATCATCTTTTCTATTTCCCCCTTGGCCCATACCTAAAAATTCAAATTCATCCGATAAGGCCTCTTCCACATAGGGCACACACCTTCCTGTAACTTTATATTCATCTCTCCAAAGGAATGGTGGATGCCTTTAAATTCATGGCACCCGCGAGGGAAAAAAATCCTTAAATACGTGCAAAAAATCAATGACCTAATATTAACCTTATTTCTTTGTCCCCAAAGATAGCTTCCTTAGGTTTTCTCTTTGTCCGAATATTAACCTTATTTGTTTTTAAGGGATCATGGTAGGTGCGTTCTCGCTCATCGAGAGCTATCTATGACTTTACACATACATTCAGAATGGTTACCATTCAAAATTTCCATCTCTTCACCATCTACTACATATACCATTTTTCCTTTTTCCTTTTCTATGCATGTGCGCTCAAGTTTTTCCTCCTCTGATTCTTCTTCATTGAGGCATGTCTCCAAATAAGGCTCACCCAACAACTCCAATAGCCTATCTTCTACTATAGCACTATCTCCCATCATAAGGTGCTTGATTACTTGCAACGCCTTATCTACTAATGGCTTGGTACTCATATACTCAAAGCTTGAATGAGATCAGCCACCAACTCCTGCCAATTACCTGTTTGATGATGCATATCTGAATGAATATACCATGCATGTGCACAACCTCCATCTGCGTGCCCTTCGTAGCAATGATCATCATCCTTGGAACTACTTGTAAGACTAGTCTAGTGCACACCAAGATCAATAACATCATGGATTTGATTAATCATTCTGTAATCCTTGGTATCATGGGTCATAGAGGTACAAATCTCACAATAGCAAGAAACATTCTTGTGGATTGTGCATTATAGTAGAATACACCTACTTACATCATGATCCACATGGAAAATATCATAGTCTATTGCCATAACATGTATTGAATTCTATGGGAAATTATCCTTTACATTCCCTTCCACTTCATAGTATGTACACAAAATCCCACTATGAAAGTTATGTGCTAAATTTGTACATAGCTTCTATGAATGTTTGGCCATTGTATAAATTTGAGCCTCGAGAAAGGGGCATGACACTAGTATCAACAATCTTAACAACATTAGTTTGCAGTGCATCTTCCAAGGCCTCACACGGGTATTTGAAATTATTGTGTGACAAAACCCTTCTAAACGATGTTATCAATCCTCTAAAAAACCATTGAGCATGTTGAGAAGGGTGAATTTCATACGATAGTTTTGATAAGATATTTTTGAAATGTGCGTCATACTCTCACACACTCTTTGTCATTCCTTATTAGATCTCCTTTAGGGCGCTGATGTTGTTTTGTTCAAATTGCGGGATATGGAATTATTCTATGAAGGTGTTCTTTAATGTAGTGTATTCTACCACCGTTCGATGGGGGTCATACTTCTAATACCAACTATGTGCACGCCCTTGCAACATCGTTACAAACTGACTTGCCTTTCACTCTAGGGTAGTGATCCCTTTTGCGCACCATAGTAATTCACACTTGTGGACATGCTCCACAATATCCTCAATATCCCCGTACTCGGAAAGTGCAAATACATCTCAAAAAAATTGTGGAGGTGGCTAAGGCCCTTGTCCTCCGTCTTGTGGAAGTTTTATCCCAGTTAGGGTTTGAAAAACTAGGGCATGGGTTCAAGAGATTTTTTATCACAAGTTTGAGATCTAAGGCTAGAAGAAGTGGAAGAACATAGTAACAAGGAGGGAGTGAAGTGATAGGAGGACCTAAAAATGTCACCCAAGAAAGGTAAGGGCAAGGCCAATGCCAAGAAACAAGAACCTGATGTGAATATGAATGAAGAATGGTATGTGGAGATGCTGTACCTAGATGGGGTAATGATGGGTAAGGAGTGGGAGTCCCACCTGAGGAACGTGCCCATAAGTGAATATAACCATCAAAAGAACACGATTGAAAAGGAAATGACGATAGAGTTAGTGCACCTCACGAGTAAATGGACATTAGAGGGCTTGCCAATCTATAATGATGATGTTAAGGTAAAAACGGGGAAGGCAGGGTTGTTGTTACTCTATGAGTTGCCCTATTTTGGAAAACTAGAATGCCTATACCAATGGCTAATGTCACGAGTACATGAAGATTAATTCCATTTTACAGGGTGTAAGATGTGCATTACTCCTTAACTCATCTCTCAGTTCACAAGCCTCTTATGTGAAGGAAACAACTTGGAGGATGACCGAGTGAAAAGGAGGTAATTTAGGAAACCATCACCGAATATGCTTGCAAGAAGGGGTCAAGGTACTACAACATCTCAGACATCAAGGACCCAGTGATGAAGATGGCCACACATCTGGTAACAAAGCTGAATGGCCAGGAGAGATGGACCTAGGTCAATAAACCCTAGTTACATGTCTGCAGGAAGATTGCAAAGGGCACCATATACAACTTTTGTGCATACATCGTGGAGGATATTGTTAGTTTCACAAAGGAGGGGAAAAAATCCTCTTCAGCAATGTCTTACTAACCATCATGTTTTGCACTAGAAAAATTTATATAGGAGTAACCTGCTGAGGATCCTTTGCCTACAAAGCGATTTGAGAAGTATGCCTGCTACACAATGATAGCACCCCACAAGGCACGACTTGAGAAGAGGTATACACACCTAAGGAACATGTTTGGGGCAGAGTGGAGGATTCTCGAACAACTTCCAGTTGTCATTGAAGGAGAAGCCAAATTTGTAGTGTACCAACATTTCTACCTGGGCAGGTTTAGGCTAGTAGATGGGTCATAGAGCCCATGGTGCAAGCTTCCCTTCACTTTCACAGCTCAATACTTCCAAGTAGGAGTAAACAAATTCAAGGAATCTAAGAAGCTGAAGCTAGAACTAGGTAGTCTAGACCGGGAGCATAGAGAGATGTGAAAGAGGTTGAACTACCCGATGGCAAGCGCATGTACTTAGAAATGTACGTGTTGCATGAGGTCTAGATGACAAGGCCAATGACACTACCCATTATAGGAGGATCTATAGCATGTGTATACCTCCATATAAGGCCAAAGTTTGAGAAGGGAATGTACCTGGAGAATGATGTATCCATACCTAAAGATCCCATGGGTAGGAAGAGGCCCATGCCCAAGAAGAGGGGAAGAGAAGAAGAAGAAGCACCAAGTGTGTAGACTGCTTAGACAGTGAGCATTCCGACAATGAGTGCCAAGCCCAATACTTATGTGTAGAAAAAGAAGTCCCTGGTGAAGGAAAAGACACCAAAAGTGGAGGCACCTAGGCAACCCCTCACCAAGGAAAAGTCACCAGAGGAAGAGGAAGAGGTTAAATCCCCTATCAAGGAGCCACCTCTCAGGAAAAAGTAGAGGATGGAAGAGGAAGCTGACTTAGAGGAGACCGACAGCTTGGAGAAGTACATGGGTGGAAGAGAGGATGAGAGTGAAGAAGATGACAACAAGGAGGATGAGCCTGAAAGAGACTAGGAGCCACATGTTTTCAGTGTGTATGAATCAGGAGAGGAGAGAAAAGAAGAGAAACAAGAGTTCGTATTCACATGGCACAAGAGTACCCAGGATGAGGAAGGCACCCAAGACATGGGAAAGAGTGAGGAGGTTGGTGTGGAAAAGTAGGAAGCCATAAGCTTCACAAAGGAGTAGATCATCGAGGTAGCAGAGAGAGAGGAAAAGAAAATGCTTGAGGCCTTAGTAGACCAAGAGTTGGAGTGTAGTGCTGACATAGTCTTTGGAGGAAGGAAAAGAGGAAAACATTGAGAAGGAGCATGACAACATGGGAGGAGGTCCCACTCTAACGGTAAGTTTTCCCAAAGGCATGTGCTCGGGTAGGAGGACCCTTGATATAGAACAAAGACAAGTGATGGGCTACATTAATGACTCAAGGAAGGTGCTACGTGCACGTTCTAGAGCACTATACCCACATAAAGGATTTTAGCCATGGGGTCATTTGAAAAGGAGGGCACGTACCCATAACAAATAAGATGCTCTCTTGGGTGTTTGAATCCCACATTGACGAGCCAAAATTTGAAGTCTACCAAGGAGAAATCATAATAGTACTAGAGTCTAAGGGATCCAATCCCTTGGTAAATGCCTAGGAACTCTCGGATGAGTAGGTATGTAATGCACTCAACAAGATCATGGTCAAGACAAAGGCTAGGCTCTTTGTGCATAATGATAGAATAAGAGTGCTAGAGGGAAAGCTAGGGAAGAAAGAAGAGGAGCTGGTTGAGAAGACCAAGAGATTGAAACAAGAAGAACTGATCAGTGCACAACTGAGGCATAAGCTAAAGGATGAGAAGACAAAGGTGTAGGAAGTATACAAGAAGGTGGAGTCTATCAAGAGCACCATCATTTTAAAGCACCCAGACCTAGCGCCACCCACACAAAAGTACGCATCCATTCTAGAATGCTTAGAAGATCTAACACACGTCCTCACCATGGAGAGACGACCTTTGGCCCTAGAGTCTATAGAGGAAGTGGTGTGCTTAAAGGAAGAGGACAGGTTGAGGGTGGTAACACTCATTGTTGAGTATAGCAAGGTGCTCACAGAGGTTAAATTCACTACCCAATCTACTGAGGCCACATATGATACTTGTGCAGATAGGGATAAGGTAGTAACTACCTTGGTAAGCACACTTGAATCGAGCTAAAGGAGTTCCAAGAAAAGAATAAAGGAAACATGGTAGAGAGGGACAAGGTTCTTGCTGAAGTAGAAAGAAAATATGAGGCATTGAAACATTAAGGGGTTCAATCAAGGCTCGGCTGAAAGAACTATACCCTTAGATTACTAGGAGGATGGACACACTCGAAGACCTAGGAAAGGAGATGGAGAAGATCATTGACACTTTGGGCACCCAAGGAATTGGCCTAGAGTTTTGATGAGGTGAGCATCCTGATTGACGACCTCTATCAAAAGGCATAGAGCGAGGTCAATGTATGGAAAAAGATAGAGGCATACTTGTGGAAGGATTTTCCTATCTTGTTGAGTTGGTGCCCACCCAATTCTTCCTTCTTCCCCAATTATTTCATTCTTTTATTATTTTACAAAATTTAAGACTACACATTGGTTCCTTAAGGAAACATACATCTTGGTTAAATGGAGTGTTTCCATGGATGGAGAATAGGCGTAGTGTGGGGTGATGTTGGACCCCTAGAATATTGACCAAGTATGAAGGTGTGTAGGTGTGCAAGGTCCAAGTTATGGAATGGCGCGTAAGTTAAAATATTACAATGATGAAGGGTTTAAGGAAGCCCGTAGCATGCAAAATGCATGAAGGGATCAATACTTAGTCAATTTGGACATCCAGAGTAGAACACGTGAAAAGCATGACCTGATTGCATGGATAAGATGCCAGCTTGGTGACAAGTTGGCCTAGGAAGGAACATGTCTGTGATATAATCTTCTAGAAGAACATCATGGGATAAATTGGAAAGATCAAGCCTGGAGAAGCATGCTCACATGGAGGACCACATTCGGACAATTGGCATTAGATATGAGGGTGCTGGAGGGTGAGTTGGTAGTCCAGAAAACTATAAATACAAGCACCTACAGAGATAGACAGGATATTCATAGAGAGTAGGAAGAGCTCTGTAGAGATGCTACAAGGACTCTTTCAAGTGGATAGTTGTATTTGGGAGAGGATGCATTAGGCTTGGGAGTTGTAAATTTTCTTTTTGGTAGCTTAGTTACATAAGTCCAGTGTAATGTATGACTGTGGTCTACTTCTCTGTGACCCTCTGTAATGGTTCTATAGATGTAATAAGGTTTCCTAATATAATATACACATGAATATCAATGGTTCTGATGCATACTTCTCTCTTCTTAGTTTTGTTTCCTTTCATGCTAAGTATGGATGCTTGTATGTTTCTTTCTGTTATAATACATGTTATGGATTCTGTTAAGTACTCGGTCTGAAATGACTACAAGGATCTAGAGGCCATTCTGAGCCCTATGGTTCTTGTATGTCCTAACTTACCTTCTAAAATCTCTTACACAAATCATAGATGATGTTTCCCACTAAACTCACATAAAAGAGAGACTCGGTACCCACGTGTGCCTCGGGTGAGCACCCAGCTTTCACTAGGTGATAGGCCGATGCGCATGGGGTTCCTTTCTTTTGTGATAAGGGTAAAAATCACTACATAGTCTAATATATATTAATAATTTTAGATTCATTCAACATAGTTCTTGTCATTTCTTATACATTCATGTTCTTTCTTTCAACAAACCCATTTTTGACGTGTTCGCATTGAGAATTTTCTACCGATCCCATGTTCTTCAAAAAACTCATCAAACTCATTGGACCAAAATTCTCCACCTCTATCTCGATCTTAATAATTTTATTTTGGTTTTTTATCATTCTCCACTAGTGCCTTGAAGGACTTAAATATTTCCGTAGCTTTTGATTTGTGCTTCAAACAAGATACCCATGTCATTCTGGTGAATTCATCAATTACTAGCATTAAATACACATCTCTTTGTAGATTTTCATTTCTTCTAGGCCAAAAAAATATGTATGAATCAGTTCCAGGGGTCTTTTGGTTGAGTACTCCTTGGATTTGAATAATCTTCTTGTTTGTTTACCATGCAAGCATGCTTTGGAAAGTATATTTGTTGGTTTTACAATATTTGGCATGTGCCTCATACCACCCTTGGCACTTAGTTCCACAAAAATTTCAAAACTCATATGTCCCAATATCCTATACCACAGCCACCTATAATCAAATTTACTTGCAAGGAATTTTTCTTTATTTATTTCATTGAGAACATACATATTTTTCTTAGTGCATTTAGATTTTGTAAATTTCTTTCCTATTTTTCCATTGATAATATCACAACCTTTGTCATGGAATATCATATTATATATTTTCTTAAATATTTGACTCACAGCTTAACATATTGTGTTTGAGTCATTCAACATATAGAACCTTATTAGTAATAGTTTTTCCATTGTCTAGACTCAAATTTCCTTTTGTAACTATGTTTTTGAATTATTATCACCAAATATAGCAACACTTGATACATTTCTTGATAGAAAGATTAATTTTATTTTATCACCTATCATATGACTGTAGTAGCCACTATCTAAATACCATATTTTGTCTTCATCTTGTACATAAAAACAATTTTTAGTATTTGGCAAGACTCTCTTCTTTTGTAACATAAACCCATATCTTTTATTTAGGAGGTTATTGTTTAGTTATTGAAGATACATAACCTTTCTTGTGATATTTGTTAGTAAACAACATTATATTTCATTCTAGTGTATGGTGAACTATAGTTTCTTCCATATCCTCTAGCATATCTTCTACATTTAGTAGCTTTGTGTCCAAACTGGTTACATGAAAAAAAATAACCATAGAAATAATGTGTGTACCTCATAGCATAGGTGATACTTTGGGAGCATTAATTTTCCTCTCGTGTCTTTGATGACTTATTTATTTATAACGAAAAGGTGCTTGGCATTGATGCGATCTTGTTTTCTTCCTTCTTTGCAGGATCCATTTCTTTGCTTTCTTTCTTGAAACCTATCCCCGATTTATCATTTGTATCCCGTTGACTTCTCGAATACCGGTTAGAGTATTTGAGCTATTTTCTATCTTCTCATACATTTTCATCTTGCACCCAATTTGTTCTAGCTCGATTTATTCTCTCCATTTTTGAGTTCAAATTCATGCATTTATCCTCCTTTGATTATTAATATTTGGAAATATTTTCATGCCGTGAGTTTTAAGTTCCTCGAGCTCATTAGTTTCTTCCTCTTCCTTTAAAATTTTTATTTTCTCAAAGATGTGAATTTTTATTCATAATATTTTAATGTGCATTTCAACTTTTGATTCTTTCTCATGTACAGCTTTCAATTCTTCAAGATAAAAAACAAGTTGTGCTTATAAATTTACATTTTCTTCTTCTTCATTAGAGTCTTCATAATTAAATGTATTCTTTCATTTTTAGCTAAATACTTCATAAACATCCATGGCCATAAACAAACATTCAAACTAAGTTTCATCATCCTCATTTCTAGAGCTTCTTGGGTTGTTTGAATCAGATTCGCTTGACTCTTATTTTGAGTAGAAATTCCTTTTGTTCTGAAAGAATTTATTCTTTCCATATTTATTCTTGAAGTTCATATTTTTCTTTTTGTGCTTGTGAATTTCATCATCATGATCATACTGATTTTCTTTATTCTCATTTGGAAATTTAACAGAAAAATGGCCTACTTTTCCACACTCAAAATTTTTTAATGGAAGTTTACCTTTATACTTACCTGAATCTCTTCTTATTTTTTTCACAAACATTGCTTCAATATTCTCACCATCTTCTTCATCCTTTAAATCTGATTCTTATTTTTATTGTTGGGATTGAGTCTCTTACTTGGCGTTGAATGTTACTTCTTTCTTGGTAGACTTACACCTTATTATCCTCATTTTTATGCTGAAATTATGCTCTGTAATTCATCCATTATTAGAGTATTCATGTATTTATATTCTTCCATGGATGAAACCTTTACATCATACTTAGAAGTCATAGATATTAGAATATTTTGGACTACAAAATTATTCTAGCTTCTCTCCTAGGCCTCTAATCATATTGATTACTTCATCTACTCTCTGCATGTAGGTTGTTATATTATCATCATATTTCATCTTTAGAATCTAAAACTAAGCTATGTAGGTCTATAATTTGGCTAACTTGACCTTGTCATCCCCTTCATAAATACCTTGGAGCTTGGTCCAAATTTCTTTTATGGTTGTATAGTGCATTACCTTTACAAAATTTATTTTAGTTAGGCCATATAGGATGGCATCCATAGCTCTTGATTTGTACTCGTATTCTCCCTTATCAGTTGTAAAAGTGATTAGTGTGGAAGGAGTATTATATCCTTTATCAACACATTCCCATATATCAAAACCAAGTTACATGAGATATGTCTTGTTAGTGCTTTATTTTATCTCACCCTTTATCTGGTATATGCCTTCGAAAAATTTCTTTGGCTAGTTCACCCATGTAAAAAATATATGCTATAAATATATAATTGTATTGAATGTGAATGAAAACCTTATGTTTAGGGCATGAATCCTCTTTTTTTATTGAGGAATGTAATATTCATGTTTCCTGTGAAAATCCCTATGAAAAAGATACCATGAATCAAGATAATGTTGTGATTTTGATGATAAGTTAATGAATTGTAGAATGTAAAAAGATCTCTGATGCTCACCAATTTTGTTGTCTCATCACCTTTTTCCTTTGGTTTTATATTGTTTTTTGTGAGACTTAATCTTTCCTAAGTCTAGAAATAGACATGGGAGGTATCCACATGTCACTTTGGTAAATTTTCAAGAAGGGAAAAAGAATTAGGGGCCTTCAAGAAGAAATAATCGACTACGTGGAAAAAGCGTGATAAGGTAGCCCAAATGGGTTGAAAATTGAAGATAAAGAATAAGATCTCATAGGCCTCCATGTGTCACCCAAATGAAGATTCAAAAAATGGAAGAAGAGGAGAAGCCCCAAGCTGTGCAAGGTCTCCATGTTTCATACAAAGTGGTTACCACCATCAAAAGGGCCAAAAAAAGAAGCAGAGGACTCAATGTTTTGTGGATTGGATGCTATCTCATGTCCTAAAGCATGTAATTGAGGACTTGGCTAAAATCAGGGTTGAAGTTTTGAATGAATTTAGGGAAAAGATGAAGACAAAAAGAGTTGGGTTGACAAAACCATGGACACCATTGATATGATATTAGAGGAATTGCAGAGTTACAATCAAAGCCACGGGAATACAAACAAAGGATGGACCAATGTGGGGATGCTTTGAATAGGAAAACCTTGATATTTGAACACCATAATGACCCAAATAATGGAAGATGAAGATGTAGATATGAAGACTAATAAGAAAAATGAGGATTCTATAGGGGCCCTTCCCAAGAAAGATACATACATTCTCAAAAACTACTTCAAACAAGAAAGACATCCAAATATCCTTTGCTTTTACTTTGAAATTTTCTTTAAATGGGGGAATTCTATTCAACAACTTGTTATTCCCTAGTATAAAATCCTATGATCCTTAAGTTTATTGTGAAAATACGATTGACCCAACTAAATTTTAAGACATCCCCATATCCATAAATGATTCAAAAATCATCTTGGGGTCATCCATGTTATTCATCAGTTCCATCTTCTTATGGTAAGATGATACCTAGTCCAGAAGATATAGAACACCAATAGAAATTTCATCTTCCTTTTTCCTTGTAAAAAGTAAGATGATCAAGAATAGGATGAGAATGAGCATTTAGAGTGGCTGGAAGAGAAAGTATTATAGCTCGGGGACCTAGTGGAATAAGGGCTTCCGAACTAGAGTCACCCTTGCATCTCCTTGTGAAAGGTGGATGCTCTCTTATTCAAGGAACAAGTAAAGGTCGTAATAATTTATTCTCCATCGAGAGGAGTGTGCTACACTAAGTGAATGGAAGGTTGGAGAGTAGACTTTCTCTTAACCTCCTGGGTAGTAGAAAGTGATTCCTTAGGATGCTGAGGAGATGAAGGCTCTTCTTCTTCCTCATCCAAAATGACAATTAGGGACTGAAATATTTTTCTCCCCTTAGTTCCTCCTATTGGTGGTGTTTATATTGTAGGTTGTTGATATGGTAGGGGTATCATTGACCTTTTTCTAGATAAGTGACCCATTGCTCCAATTCTTCCACTTTGTGAGAAATGACCGGAAAAGTATAAATCAAAGTATTTTCACAAAGTATGCAAGACTTATAGGGAACCTCTTTCAACACAAATCCTTCATTGCATAGAAAGGGAAAATTGTATCTAGCCATCCCTATCATAGTAGGCCTCCTCTTAATCAAGAATTTCTTCAACTCATCTAGAAATTTTTGGTGCTCCCAATGGAAGAGATGATAGTACATCCATTAGAAATTTTAGAAAACAAGATTGATCTTAATAAATCTCAAGAGGAGTGAAATATATACCTTTCTATATGTCAGGGGCCCTTTGTTATCCCCTAGGACTACAATTTTAAACAAAGCCTTGAGAAAATATTCTTCTAGGTCAGTTAGATCAAAGATTTGATTAAAATATTTTAAGGATATTTCTTTCAAACTAGTTTCCATAGCTACTCTTGCCATTACACCAAGAAAAATATTCGTAGTATCTTTTCAAGTCTAAAAATGGAAGGAGGATGCATACCAATGAAGAAATGAAGCTAAATTTATAATGAAAATGGTACAGATAAGTTGAACTGGACAAAATCATTTCCATCAAATGAAGGAGGAGTTTTCACTTAGCTCACATGAAGGAAATAAATTTGAGAGAGATTAGAATCATGCAACAAAATACATTTGGACTTATGTGACACAATTTATGTAAAATTATTCATCCCAAAAAGACATGAATATCAGCTTGTGTTGTTCGAGATTGATCCTCAAAAGGTAAAATGGATTCATGTGTCACATCAAGTCATATGGAGGCTCATAAAAACTATCAAAAGGTTATTTATTTTACCACAAAAATGGAGAAACAATTAAACAAATGCATAAAGGAATGGTATAACATCCTATTAATATGTAAAAGATTTAAAAAGGGAGTAACTCATAATTCCTCCACCTGGTAACATAAGATAACATATTAAACTATATGTTGTGAAGAAGAATATTCTTTGGATATTCATGATTTTGGGGGAAATGAAGGGTGAATGAGTGATTGAAAATGTATAAATGCAATGAGAATACTCTTGCATAAGGGGGGTTAATTTTTCTAAGATTTAGAGAAAGAAGGGAGAAAACCAATTTGTACTTTCTTAAGCTAAACTAATCTGAGATACCTAATATTTTATTCATCCATTCCCAAACCTTCTTGCCAAGATGATTGCATTATACAGTCATTGGTAGACATTGAGGTCATAGGTGTTGTGTCCCCTTGTTGAAGTGTTGGTGTTTCATGAATTAATTTGTGTGTATTCTCATGAGAAATGTTAATTTGTTTCAAGATGTATTACTTTGAATTGATTCTCTGCATTCCCATTACAAACTTATGATGATTAATTTCTTTGAATTACACAAAATTTTAGTTTAAATAATTTTTTTTGGAAACTGCAACTGTATTATTGATGGAGCTTTCCTTCATGTTGTGGTAAACAATTTTAAATTCAAGTTGTGTATATCTTATTTAGGATATTTTCATTTCCTGAGGGTATCTAGGAAATATTTGATCAATAATTATCAATATTTCATTAAGAATTTATCATGGTATTTTGTAAAAAAATTTGAAGTTTGTGTGAAATCTTGTGTTCTTGGGCTTCCATGAATACAAACCTTCTAGTTGACAGAGTGCTTTGGATCATGTGATTTGTATTTTACATCAAGAAAAATTACTTAAAAAAATATTCAAGGTTCATTGAATTATTTCGTATAATCAAATTTATCATGCTTAACTTCCCAACAATACATCAAAATCACAACCAATATCCATAAAATCCACCTAAATTACCCATGCTTGCACTTGTTTATGCACAAATTCTAAGGAGATTTGTTAATTTTGTACATCCTTTATCCAAAATATGTAGAAGAAAGATGGAATTATAACTTTCTTTAGTAACCTTATACTTATTTACTATATATATATGCATTTTCTAGTGTGAAAACTCATGAGAGTTGGATGATGTCTGAATTAATAAAGTATTCTTGAGGTTTCCTTTTCACTTCTCTGAGAGAGAAAGTCCAAATAATTTTTTTATATCTATTTCTTTCACAAATATAGGTTACAAAATGGGTCCTCTTACCTTGGTTGTAGGCAAAACCTAAATTTGCGGGGTAGGTCGTACCCTTAGGTCATACCCTTAGTGAGGTTCTATCTAATATCTCCCAAGTCTGAGTGAAAAATAGAATTCCAGATCCATCTCCATGACTCAAATCATAGTTTTCTTTTCTCTAAGCATCATTATTAGCTTGTTGATGTTGCTCATATTACAAGGATGGATCAATTTGGGTACCAACATGTCTTCATCCTTATTCTCGAGAATGCATAATTTTTTCTAGTGAAGAGAGTTTATCTTGACAGTGATAAACAACCATGTGCTTCATTTATTTCCATGTTTGTCAAGAGAGGACATCCTTGAATATGTTAAGTTTCTACCAGAAGAACTCGCTCGATACCCAATTTTTAGAGATCACATGCACTGGGGGGGAATTAGTGCAGATTAAAAAATTTCAAATAATTCCATTCAAGAATTCTTAAGTTAAGTGCAACAATATACCATGAGAAATTAAATAAACATATGCCGATAATAATAACAATGAACATAGAATTTATATTGGGAAAACATTTTGGGAGAAAAAATCACTTTGAAACTAAATATTTATTAGGAACACCAATTCCAAACCATACAATATCTTGGTTTTGGTTGAGCACCCACTCAGTAGATTTTAGCAAGCTCCAACTTGCAAGGAGCACCCACCTCTATAATTTAAGCACCTAATTAGAAATATGATATTACAAACACTTAGACCCAATATTGCTTACACTATAGATTATGATCACTTTTCTTTATCTTTATGTGCTTGATCATTCGAGGCTCTCACATTTAACATTCTTTGTCTCTTTGTCTTTGTCTATCGAGCTTGATCTCAGTGTGTCTCTAATTTCTATGTTTAGTCACTTTCTTTGCACTTCTTAGTTAAAATATCTTGTTCAATGGATCAACCACATTGATACTCTTATCATTTGATATAATCTTCAACACTTCATCTATTCACTCTTTTTATCTCCCACTCTTTGTTCCTCTATCGCTCCTTCAACTCGAATGCACCTTTTCTCACTTGAGGAACACTCGTAAATGCAAGGAAATTTTATTTTAGATAATAATCATTTCCCATAACTTTCTTGGATTTTTGTGTACTTTATCACATCTCTATGAATTTACAAACTTTTTCTATTAAATGAATGAAACCAACTTCAGATTTATTCTCTCTATATTCAGATTTAAAACTTGACCTTTCTATTTTAAGTGTATTAAATATTTAATGAGTTATTTGTGGAGCCGATTATGGAGAAATTTATAAAAATAGATTTCTCATCATTCTAGGATTTTTAACGATCAAAATGAACAATCTATATTTCTTCTTAGATATTTAATTATGCCATGAAATTGGGATTTCATATTTCTTGATCTGGAGGATGTAATCCGTTTTTCCACAAAGTCAAAGATCATTAAATTCTGACACTTGGAGCATGAGATATTTTCAGATCGGGTCTATATTTTCATGAAGCACATGTTCCATATTATTATTATTACACATAGTATGTAATTCTACCTTTCAAAACGTTTATCCATTACCTTATTTTTTCGTATAAATCAATTTCATTTTAAGATTCATCCATTACGTCACTTATCCGCACTCCACTATTTCTTTGTATCATGTATTTTTACTTTAATTCATGGATTGTCTTCTTTTCTTGTGGATTTTCTAGTATTTTGTAACTTTTAACCTTTACCCACGACTTAGTTCTTCACTGACAACCTTTGTGGCTTTTATTCTTTACCCACGGCTTCCTCCGCTTTTCCTTTTCTTCCACATCTTCATATTTTTACCTACGGCTTTTTCCTTTTACCCAAGAACTTCACTAAACTTTTTTGGCTTCTACTAGTCTTCAGCGATGACTTTATTTAAGCTTTGAAAAATTCCTTCTAATAACCGTGACTTTAACAAAACATGATTTATCTCCTTAGAATCCTCCTGAATCATCTAAAAGATGACACTACCAATAAACCTTCACAATTATCTTGTCAAGTCTTTCTTGAACTTCTTTCTAAAGCTTGTTCCAAACTTGTTAACACCTTTTTCATACATGGTTGACCTTGAGACACATGCACAATACTTACACCATAATTTTTTCCATCAATGTTGCTTGACATCAATGAAAACACTAATGCCAAATGACAAAGGTCCAACATTTTATCACCCGTAACACTAAAAATAGTGCGAATGGTAAGTGAGTTAAAATTATCAATTTTCCAAAAATAACAGTATGGAAAAATCACTTGCTAAAAATAAAAGTGGATAAAAATAGTAATTCATCATTAAAAGAGGTAAATTAGAATTTTCGAAGGTTATATTTGAGCAAATCAAGTCATATGTCCGAAAATAGTAGGTACCAACCCTACCTCCTAAAAATAGAAAGTCTCCATTTTGGATGTGGAAAGTTACACATGGCTCCTTTTTCACTCATATTTTTAATTTTTAACTCTTTGTAGGGTTGTAGGATGATATCGTAGCTTAAACAGAGAAATGAAACCTCCATAATTTCCCTTAACCATATTTTGGATCACAATTGTCCTCGAAGCATGGAAAAGTATAAAAAGGAAAGTCCCCATCACCGAGCGGATGGAAAATGTTCAAAGGGTGCCATGGAATCCATTGATTCACTTGAATAGGTCATCATAGTTCATTGGTTAGGTTTGAACCATCATCATCTCTTGATGAGTTGGTTGATGTAAGCTCAATGAGCTAAGTGAGTTGATCTTAGTGAGCTAGGTGGATTGAGCTAAGTTGAATTGAAGTGAGATAGTTGTATTGAGTCCGAGTTGGGCTAGTTGGGGAGGTGATCTTGTCAAGAAATCATCATTTTTCATGAAGATTATATGCATGTGAGACAGTTCAAGAAATTTGGGTGAGTCAGCCAAGATGTAGTGAGATGAGTTCATAAAAAAAATGAGTTGAAGAGATATTGATGAGCTTGTTGGAGTGAGTTCAGTGAGATAAATGCGCTTAGTGAGCTAAGGGAGTTTATCAATCAAACATCAAGGAGATCATAATGAGAAATGCCTATGGTCATATTTATCTCACATAATGGGATCTATTAACATTTTTACAAACATTGATTTTACGGCCCGAGGATTCCTTGCATCATACAAAAGGAGGAGATTGTGATCATCCTCAACAATTTATTCATAAGAAGGAGATTCTTCAACAAGATCAATCAATCCCTTTCCCTCCTTCTCTTCTCTCCCTATCTTCTAATTCTTCATTATACACAATCATTATATTTTATCTTATTCACTTAAGTGACAATATTTTATATTTATAAAATTCTTCTCTCAAACTTATAAGCGAGATACTATTTTTTTCTCAATTTAAAGGTCACAGGTGGGATAGGAACATGAATATTTTTGTGGGGGAGATGAAAGGTCAATTCACAAGGCTATAAATTGGGATGGATTCTCCATTCGAAGGGATCTTAAATTTTATTTTTTGGTAGTAATTGTGAATTTTTGTAGATTTATTGATGCTTTTTATTCATCACTACACAAGGAATGAAAGCTACATTTTTCCTTTTCCTTGCTTAAGTTTTCTCTTTTCCCTCTTTCACAAATTTTCAAGTATGGGGATCAAGAAGGAACTTGATGTTTTATATGAATGAATCTAAAGAACTACGTGTCTATATTTTTTAGTCTCAATAGGTGCTTCATTTTTTATTTCCTTCAGCTGAATGTTGAACTACCCTAGTTATTGGGTGTGAACTCTTCAATTTCCTACTCATGAGAATAAGCTTCCCTTTCCTCCATTATCTCATGTATCCTTCATTAGTGCAATTTCCTCCCTTGTACCCCATGCAAGCACTTTGTCATAGGATCAATGAAGTGTTCTTGTGTGATCCCTATTTTTTAGAACACCTCCATAGCAATATCCATGATTATATAGTAGAAATTAAATAATGGGAGCCTCCCCATACACAATAAGGAGGGGTGTAGCCTCGTGAGCATTGGTGGAAATCAACTAATTTTCCATACGTCAAATTATTTCACCAATACTAAAAAATTCCCTTATAATCATAAGGAATAGGATGAAGAGAGTGATAAATACCATGAAAAAAGGATATCAATTTTGAAAAAGTAAAAAGGACTTCAAGAGGTTTGATGGAGAGAAGAAGGCTAAGAAGATATTTTTCTCAAAGAAAGAAATTTGTTCATCGAAGAAAATAGTGATATTGTTGTCTTTGATTATGATTTTAAATATGAGAATGGTGATGTTCATGATGAGGTATTTTTCATGGCCAAGGATACCATGAAGTCTACAATTGATGGTTCTATACTCTTTGGTGACTCTATGCAATTTGGGGATGAATAAAAAGGATATGAATATGAAACTAAACTAATGTGTTTTTAGACTGAGTTGAAACATGTTAAGAAAAAGAACAAGAAATTGAAAGTACAAGCCAAGGGTTATGAGTCTCAGATCAATATCCTTGAAAATAAGATTATAATGGATGCAAAATAATTCAATGAAATTAGTAATCAGTTTGGTATCAACTTGATAAGAACTCAACAGATCTAGAATATTAAGAAAAGGAGTTTGTGCCCCTAAGGGAAGAGATTTCTAGCAAGTCAAAGGAAATTTAGAAGTTTGAGAAAATATCTAATGATCTAAATGATCTCTTAGAATATCAAATATCTTCGGAGATAGGACTAGCTTAGGTTTCAAGGAAAACCTTAAGGGAAAAGAGACCATGTAATAAGATAATGTTTCGTAAGGAATGATTCGTAAACACTAGTTAAAATTTGTTACTAGTTAAATATTTACTAGGATCTTTAAAATTTCATCAACTTCAAGGAATCTATTAATCCAAATCTTATCGAATATGATATAAATCTGAATTATAATTAATCCATAACTAAATCAAAGAATCTTAAAAATCAACCATTCGATCAAACCATTTAGATTACTATTTTATCAATTCATCCAATAGTGTGGTAAAATGATAAAAATTCTTGTACGATTTTAATTATACTAATTTGATGTGGAATTAAAATAAAAAATGAAATGTAAATATTTTAAATTAAAGATATGACACCAGAATTGTTTATAGATTTTGGAAATTTCCTACGTCTTTGGGTTCATAAAAACTAATATATTAAATTTTTCCAAAATTGTAAATAAAATACAACTTACAATTCACAAAAATAGATCATAACTTTTAATGTTGTTCCGTTAGACCTTGGAAAGACCCTAGTGTTTTTATTTCACCTTCCTGAAGCACTTGTAATAGTGTATCCCTATTTATCCTAGCCTTCTATTGAGTTCCAATGCATAAAACAACATTATGAGGACTCAAGAATAGGAAAATACTACATCCACGAGGAACATCTTGGAATTCTCATAAACTTTCCAATTTACTCTAAAGACACAATATTCTCCTAAATTCCTCTAAATTTCTTTTATGAAACTACCTTATAAAGGCTCTATCATAGTCTCAAACTTGTTCTTATAGAAATAACAATGATCCTTTATATAGGCCTAGCAAGCCCCTATAGTGTGGTGGTGAGGGATTATTTTAATAAGTGGGTGGTTGGGGATTTGATCCTTCCCAACCAACCCACTTTCTATGTAGGGATATTAATCCCATATATATTAGGATTGGGTTCATTTTTAGATTTATTAATCCTTTCGCTGACCACTATATTTGTGGTTTGAGCCACGTGCATTTTGTTTTTCCATGTGTATGTGCCTTCATAGATGATGATTTCATTGATTTATTGAGTTCTTTGGTTTGAAGTTCCACATAATGTGACTTGTGGTTATTGGTGCCCGTTTTAGTTGTACCAAGCTTGTAGGTTGATATTCCATGTTATTGGGGTGAGCTATGCGGGCCATTGGGAGTTCTATGTTTGATGTGCTACATAGGCATGAGTGATGCACTCAATTTTTTTGTTGGGATCGTTGAGTTATCTGACTCATAGAGTTGGCTCACCCAACACAACATTATTAAAACATTCCAATATATCCCACATGCAATATATAATTAACATTAGTGGCACACACACACACACACACACACACACACACACACACACACACACACACACACACACACACACACACACACACACACACACACACACACACACACGCACGCACACATGACAATAGAAATGTGAAGTACCACCGAACAAAACACCCATCTGTCAAAAAAGTTTATTGACCCTAGATGAAGGCCCCCAACAAAAAAATAGTAGGGCTCACCCATCTTGTAAAGGAACATTGAAGAATAGAGTCACAGAACAAAAATTTTACCCTTTTGTTCAAACTTCAATTTTTCCATGTTTCATGTCCTTATTCTATTGTTGACTTAAAATTTGACCAATGGTAACTTGAGCATATGATATTCATTTTTATTCACAATTTAGTTAGATTTAGGAAACTTTCAAAGTTCTAAATTATCCCCCAGTATCAAGGAAAATAAAGGACCAAGTACCAAAGAAGAGAAAAAGGAAAGCAACTCCAAGCTGAAGACAAAGTCCATGATGTATCCCAATACATCAAGGTATGAAATATATTTTAATGGATATTGTTATAGTTATAATGGATTTGTACATAGGGAAAATGAGTGTATAATTTTTGTTAGAGATGATCATCCATGGAGTCATAACAGAGATGTGCAATCAAGGAATGTACTATGCTACAACTATCAAGAAAGAGGTCATATTGCCATGTTCTATCTATATGATCCTCTTATTCAGTTTAGAGATATGGAGGTTTCAGAGAGATGGTAAGAAATATGTTGTATACTTAAAATGTAATGAAGTCAGTCATGTTGCTAGATAATTTCATCATGACTATCCAAGACAAATATGGAGGTTTCATAGTTATAAGATGCAATAAAGGAGAAGAAATAGGTTATGGGATCTAAGAGTAAATAGTAGGATTCTACCAAGAGTTGATGATAATGTTAATCAAAAATATTATCGGGTATAGATTAAAAATAAGATAGAAGAGGCAATTCTCATGTGTCAAAGAGGGCTTGGGACCCCTTCAAGTCACTCTTTATATTCATTATGAAGATGTATGTCTCTACTAGGATTTTTAGAGACAAAATTACCCATATGAATCATTATGAGAAGGGGGAGAATTATTTTTTTGAATTATGATGTTTTATGATTGTTTTATTGGTGACAAGGTATGTTCATTATTATTGCAAAGGTGTTCGGTCTATTTGGAGAGGTTGTAGGAATTGTCATAGTGCAAGGATGATAGTTTCAAGAAGAAGATATCAATCATTCAACATGATGACTTGATCAGACCATCTATAGTAGGTAACATGGTGTTTCTCTAGGTATGTTATGATGTGAACAATTTTATATGTTATGTCTCAACCCTTTATATATTTTTTGGAGTGTATAAGGTTTGTTTATGCATCATAGAGAGTGCATGAATTTTTTTGAATTATTGTCATGTCCGAGAGAATCAAGGTTAAGGTTTTATATTTCTAATCATGTATGTCTACCTTTGTATGGTTTTTTGGAGGTATGTATTGTTGTCTCAGATAATAATATGGTATAGTATATGGTTTTCAAGGCTATATTGATTTGGAAGAGTGTTTTGAAGCTTGATACAAACCTAATAAAATAGATGCATTCATGAACTAAGGTATACTTTTTATGCTCGTTATTGAAGATATAACAATGTTACAAGTATGAAAGGGAATTATTTTGCTTATTAGTCCTTGAACAATGGTTAAAGTTTCTCTAGAGTGATCATGCTTTGAATTATGGTTGAAAGAGATATAGAGATGTATAATGATTTATTAGATTAGTGGAAGTGAAATGGTAAGTTCTTAAAATTGACAAACATGGATATAGAATTGTGTGTACACATTGAGGCCATAATGGTGTGTTGAAAAATAATATGGAAAGATTGTAACATCCTCATTTTAGACAATAGAACAAGTCAATTTTTATTTTTTTTTTTAATTGCATCCTGGTTCTAAATACCTAATTTAGAACTCACAATCAAATAACCATTCTTATAACAGACAACCATATGCAGCTGTAATGACTTGGAGTACCTCCGATCTATTCATTCCATGACTCGGTAATCTACCGATCTATTCATGAGTAATAAGAGTTGGCATTTTTATTTAACACTTCACTCTTGTGGTTCTCTTCCCTATTCTGGGATTCGAATGCTCTGTCTAGGGAACCTAACTGAATAATTGTTACCATTATTCATCGGCATCTCATCCCTTAGACTAGGTGAATTAGGACAACGCAATCAGCAACTTGCGATACTTTGGCCAAAGATTTGAAACATATTGTTTATGTCTCGTATTCCTTAACGGCATACTCGTCAATCTGGAATAGCCCTTCACCCCATTCTTATGTTATGTAGAATGTCTTATACCGACTTCATCGGTCCCCTCCTATCTCAACTTTATTCACTCGGGAACGGATTAACAAGGTGATAACGTTATATGGATGCCCACGAGGATTAGGGATACGATGACATACTGGTTCAACCCTAGTTAAACCAGTGTGTCAAGATACCCCGAATCACCAAGGCAGCCTTATAACGTGACCACATTCCTAATCGGTCCCTGAGTAACTCATTCGAGATCAAAGTGTAAATCTTAGCGATCAATGCAAAGGGTGTCGTCATAAGTCACCTGCATTGTTGTAACTTTGAGAAGATCCTAATCTTCTCAGAGGTACAACCCTACAGTTGACTTGTGCCATCAACCTTTAAATCCACCTCGGAAAGATCTACTTATTAATATGCGTTACGCACGTTGAGTTTGAAATTACATTAAAGACATTCCCCTAGGATTAGCCTTTCCCGATCCCCTGGATTCTTCATCTTAGAATGACCTTCCTCAATAAAACCCATTACACAAGGAGATATTAAGGCCAAGGTCTCATCATGGAGTTCTTAGAATATACATGATTCTAAGACAACGGAATTTGACAATAACTCATAAACTTCACATGAGATTGCCCTCTGAACCCCATTAGGTTTATATCAGTTCTCCTAACTGAATTAATATCATACCTATTAGTATCAAGATATAAATGATTAAGAATCCAATTAAATGTTGTCCTGTCATAATCAAGACTAGGGATTAGTAATTTAATTCAGCTTGATTAGCGTTCTGCTTAGGTTTATTTTAATCCTATCTTTAGAAAGACAATGATTTAAATTTCAATTTTGCTTTCGATAGAACAAATTAGAACTACTAAACACTCATAAGAATTCAATCACATTTTCTTGTAAGCTTTCATTGATAATCAAAAAGTCTCCAAATTATACAAAGATAACATTGCCCCTCCGGTATATAAACCGAAGAAGGTCAACTATCAAAATAAGAATACAACACATAAGTAGCAAATACTTATTTCTATTCCTTTCAGAACTATACAAATACTTTTTATGCATTCAAAGATACTTGATACAATGCTCAACGGAAAAGGAACATCTTTCCACATATAGTACATTTAGAAAATCAAGCTGTAATTCATTATAAATCAAATTAAACAATCTGATCATCCGGTCAGATCTGCATTGCTTTTACCACTTACGGCATCCATCTGCAAAAATTATCAACATGGGTCAATTCAATGAACTGAGCATGATAAGCACTAACTCTTAAAACAATTGCAATCCGTCAATTGTTTTCATTAAACACCCTGTTTAAATGATATAAAATCACCAAACAAGTAAACATGATTCAAACTATACGTTAGGAATATATCATGTCTATAACGTGTAATAATAATTTTCGTTACAGAGTAGTACTATATACTTCTCAAATATTTCATCAAAATATTAGGGATCAAGAAGAACAAAAGTATCCTAAGCAATTATTCATTGTAAATCCCAAGGTGAACAAACATCAGACAATCATGATATTCAACTTAAAAAAGAGGAATACCTTATCAATCCTGATACCGTCATTATGTAAAAACAATTACAGATGTTAGTTAAACAATTATATCAACTTATAATTTACAACAGAAGAGAAATAAACAAATTGTACATGTTTCCCTCTGAATTAGCTCATGACTGTACCGTCTTTTCAAAAGCAAGGCATTCACCTAATACGCATGCAAATAAATCAGTCGAGTCCATCAACAGCACTCTGTTTTGTTAAAACTTAAAATAAAGCAACTACAGTACAGTATCCTCTTGCCAAACAACGGTGTCTATCTACCAAGCAGACTCAGTATGACCTTGCGCAAGAAGCGACAGACAAGAAGATAAACACTGAAAGGCTTTTAGACACAAGGTCGAAATCAAAAGATCTCCTTTGTTATCGCAGTCAACCAAAGACTCATGATCATTTAAGCAATGACATTTCCCTATGACTATGCGGAGGGATTTTTAAACGAAATCCAAGCAACATGCACAGCCACATCTATCTGGAATGTAATCAGAAAGAAAACATAACATATCACAACATAACATAACATAGTCACTTCTGAATGCATCCAGAGTTGAAAGTACGTTATTCACGACCTACTTTATAGAAGCCATATTTCATGATGTCAAGCTATTAAAGAAAACCAACAAAGCCAAGAACATTACATGTTCATAGTTAGGCTTATACAGAAAATAGTGACATAGATTACCATTTGAGGATTTAAAACTAAGTCCGTAAATAGTATTCACAGTTTACCTTTTCCATAAACCGATATACAAGATATCTTCCCATACTCACGGAACCCAACGGTGTCGAAAACAATAGTAAACCCAACAAATTAATTTGAAGCAGTTACACTGTTTATCTATCAAGAATTCAACTGAGTCCCAACAACAGTATATAAGGTAAAAATAGTTAATGATTCTATCTATGCCAACTATGGTAAGCATTCAAAAATCAGGCGTAAGCAAATCAAAATACTGATTTCATAACAAGGAATTCAACTGAACCTCTTCAAAATTCTCGAACAAGCTTACTCAGAAGGAATCGTAAAAGTATACCCATGGAGTCTGTACCAAATTTCATTACAATTAACAGAGGTCGTATGACCTGTTACTTCTACAAGATTCCAACGAAATTCAAATTATCAATACTCAAAGATGTATCTATATCCTCAACAGTGGACCATAATATACGATTCATTCAAAGGACTCCACAGAGTCGTTTCAATACAATAATCATATATATAAATCAATACTATCAATGGGTTGAATCCCCATAACCTCCACGCAAGGGGAAAAACAACTCCAGCAAGGTCGTATGAATACTGTAACACTGTGAGTTACCTTTTCACAAATAACTATAAAATTTCATAACGAAACCCAACCAGAATCCATAACCACCACTAAATAACAACCACGACAGAGCTTACGAAAGAAAAGGTCAATTAACTGAACAATCAAACAAATGTCCTTCAGTATCCCTTCCGACAGTTTCCACAACAAGAATCAACGAAAAGTATCCATCAACAAGCATCTCAATAGTCTGTACCCATCGAGAGAACAATTTATGGACTCACACAGAGCAGGCCTATCACATATACTTGCAATAATTTCACATATTAAAGCCGGAATGCAAAACACAAAGAAATATAGCAACAGATTCGAATTTAATAAACACCCATCAAGGGATAAATGAAAAATCGAACCAGCATGAAGATACAGTACCAAAATCACACAAGACAACCATAGAAAATCATCTATTTCCATAAATCATTTGAACAGAGTTGTTCTAATGAAATCACTTGAAAGACAACAAGATTTTTAAAGGTTAGGGCCTAACATGCCTGGATATTTGCTCAAAATTCCGAAGCAGACCACTGAAAGAGCTCGGACTTTCTTTTCCTTTTCCAAGTTAGAGCTACCAACAAAATTTTGCTATCTCCATGACATATATATTTTCCTTGCCAGAGGAAAGAGCTAGATACGCTCATACTCGCCATGCAACACAAAGAAGACTGGTGCGAAGAACCAGTGAACAGGCAGAGGAAAAACCGGAATTCGTGATAAGCCAAACAAAACATTAACTTTCCAATTTGCATGCCTTCTCGTGAATTCCGAGCTCGACTTCCGAGCTCATTAATTGCATTTACTCCCAATTTCCCGCTCAAACTCCACTGCCACCGACCGCCATAGTTGGCGATAGACAAATAAAATTTCAAGACCATTTTCAGTTTTGGCGACCTGCCACGTCGGCTCAAGTTAGCCGTTTCTAAAACTTCTACCAATACCTGTCCTTCATACTTATCCTTTGCATTTAATGACATAGAAAAGGCCGCCCATGGTTCGCACCCTCCATAGGTCCCCAATAATCCTTGTTCATAGTTAGGTTAGTAACTTAGGTTAGGATTTAGGATAACACCTAGTCTAACTTCATAGAACATAGATACTAACTTAGGACGTTAGCTCTTAGCCTAGGTCTAGGTTAGATTAACACTAACCCCTAGGTTAAGTTTAGTTTTAGGTTACTAACATTAATAATTCCAGTTAGGTCTACATTCGTATGCTCAGAAAAAGACCTACAACATGCATCCTTGAACAGGGTTAGCTCCTGTTCTGCCTTAGGCTACGGAATTATATGCAACAGAATTATTACCTGGTCCACGACCAAGATCTTCCAGATATACTTCGATATCGGGAACCATTCCATTTCACACGATCAACCTGAGTTAAGACTCGGGATTGGCTTTATTCAACGAATTCAGACCTTGCAACCTGTGAAAGGTTTATAATTTTTAATTCATCATGAAAAACTTAAAGCACCACTTGGATCAATACCACTGATCCAAGGCTAGGTCTTATAGATGAATAACTTTATAATTCGTTCCGAGATCAGATTAAACTCAGATGTAAAATGAAATAAATAAAAGAGTCTAATCAAATTCTGACTCAGTTAAAGATCTGCAATCTGCAAAGAAGATTTAGTACATATCAAGCATGACTTCTCAATCAAAGGAACACATCCTTTTTACAAAAGAAATCACATATCAACACTTGTATGCTTAGGAGGAAGTAACAACAGTTCAGGGTGTTATAAAGATAATATGGTTTTCAAGGTTATTTTTTTCCCGAATATGGTCCATAGAGTTTTTTCGTGAGGTAAGAATCATTTAAATCTGAGTTAAACTTCTTAAGTACATTCCTAAGAAGGTTTCTAGAGTACCAAGGTGGAGAATTGAATTTCATTAATCGTATGCACGATGTTCATAATGTTTATATATTGGTGCATATATTGAGATGGAGATAATGTGCTCTCTATCCTCAAGTAAGAATCTAGAAGAAATCACAGAGCAAGTATGTTTATTTCTATCATCTTGAGAGGGTATAGTTCTACATAAATGACTATAATGACATGATATAGGTATAAGAGCTATTTTTAATGAGTTATTAGTCCTTCAGTTAATTATTTAAATTCTTTTAAGAATTATTCATGCATCAAAAGATGATTAAGAATTGTTAGGACTATGAAGTTCAATGGATAATTTTTCTCAAGTTAATGATCATGGTTGCAAGTCATACATGGACATTTTGGGTCTATAGTATTAACTCTAACAGGTGTATGAGGAGAAAATATGGTTTTAAAATTTATTTTTGGCCTAAAATTAAGATTTAAGACTTGCTTGAAGTTAAATAAAATATGTACAAGCACATCAAATGCAAGGTTTTCTTCTTAAGTTTATTCCTAAAATATTAGTTGTATTATAATGGAAATCATGTATTAACATAGGTTGTACATGAGGTTTCATGGTGGATGCATGAGTTGAGGGGATCTGAAGTGCTCCTTACCCTTGAAATGAGGGATGAGTTATGTTGCAGGATGTTTATGATTGATCTCACGCTTTATGAGTGGATGTTTCCCTTTATCGGGGCATTGTACCATGTTTTACACTATAATGGTGTGCTACTAGACTATGAAAGCTTCTTAAAGCAGGGGAGTTATTTTATGATCATTATTCAAATGCATAAGGTGTACGAGAAGATAGTAGTTTAGTAGGGATAATAATGTTTTTAGGTATATTGGCAATAAGATTTATACGTATGATCAATATGGACTCAATAACGTATAAATAAGGCTAAAAAAAATTTGAGAAGTTTCTCGGGAAAGATGTAATATGCTTCTAGGGGGTCATAAGGCATAGTTTCATGTGATGAGTGATCTTCTATAAGATGACAAAGTTTGGAAAAAATGGTTTAATGGATGCTTCAGAGGATCTAGGTGCCAAATTTGCAAATAGTTTACATATGGAAAAAATCAGGTTTATGAGAGAGTTATCAATTATGATAGGTGAAGAAGGAGGTAATATTTTTTTAGGATGTTTTAACCAAAGTATTATTTCTTTCATGAGTATGTAATGATGTGCTTTTTCTCAGGGAGTGCTACAGTAACATGAGAAAGCCCAAAACATAGTAAAAGAAGAAGGAAAATAGGTTTTTGATCAAAATGATGATTATTAGTGATGTTTATATTCAAGTAGGACTCCAAATAATTTAAAGGAATATAAAGAATGTATGTCCAGGTATGTACTTTGTCATTAATATAAAAAGGGGGAGAATAACTAGATGGTTTTCCATCAATGATAAAGGGGGAGATTGTTGGCATGAGTAAGTTTAATAGTTTTAATTGATGTAAAATATCATTAATGATAAATAGTATGATCTTGGATAGTTATAAGAATATTTAATGTGATTGTGACATGGATAAATGGAGTTTATCGTGATGGAATGAGTGCAAACAGTAAGACTTTCTTAGTTAAGGTGGTCTAATCAGGTGGACTAGTCCACATGGGTGATAGAGCGTGATGTTTTGAGATGAATGGTGGCTTGAGGAGATTGGTATAGGAATATGGAGCATGATTATATAATTTAAATAAAATCATGTGAGTCTCAAATTTAAGGTACATGTTTGGACATGGTTTACAGATAGTCATCTAGACCTAGTCCAAGTGATTGGAGGTCAAATGGTGCATGAGAGTGATTTGAAAGGGTATATGAGCCCATGAGGGAATGTATAGGTGTGAGACATGTTTTCTAAAGTATGTTTGGTACTATTTGAGAGTATGGAATAAGAGCTATGGTCCTCTTATACTTTGTCTAGGTCTAAACTAGACCCAATCCTAGTGTATATGGAATTCTAATAAGGCATGATAGTCACATAAGTGGGTGAGCACATGGAGACACTTGTGAAGGTATGGATTATTATTTTAAACATGTAGAGGAAATTTATAGTGGTTTTATGCATGGTAATGGTTTTATCTCACTTAGTTATGACATGAACTAAGAAAAACCCTCTGACCTAGGCATGCAAGTCCTAGTGGTGGTGAATATGAAAACCTATTTTTGAAAAGTTGGTGATTGGAGATGTTAGTAGAGGGTGTAATGGTGTTGTGGGAAACATTTCATAGTCTTATTATGATTTTTTTTTAATATATGGTGTTTTGAGTTCTATCAATCTCTAAAGACTGCATTTTCTAGCTTGAGGTGAGACAAGTATTCTTGTTGGAATGTGTGAAGTTTGCATAGAATCTTGATACTTTTAGAGATAATTTTTCATGGAGTTAAGAAGATATCATAGTTTTAATGAGATCAAATGAGGAAAAAAATTTTTATGAATGATTATTAAGAAGGTAAGTTATTTTTTCATGAGTTTGAACCCATAATTTCATGAGAAATAGGAGAAACTTGACGGTGTGAGTATAGAATGGATTGGATCATCAAATTCGATGATTGTATGATGGAGAGGAATCTCTATATTTCATATGGTGGTGTTTTTAGGTCATGAAACTTAGTGGAGCCCACTAGAATATGTTATTTTCCATGAGAGAAGGTTTTAATCCCAAAGTTTTCAATCAACCATATGATTAATTTAGTTTTCTGAGATAGATGGGAGATACGATACATTTTTGGAGTGATTTCATAGCTTGGTGAGGTGATTTTATGACCTACAAAGGTCAAAACATGTTGAATAGTTTTTAGGCCAAAAGGGAAGTTTAATTAGTCTTGGAGAATGGAATTTCTTGAGAAATTATGGAATTTGTAATGAATATTTATGGCCTTGGATGTTTTTTTTTCACATACCAAGTGATGTGTTTAATTATTTGGTTGAGATATAAAAGTAATTTGAGGTGGCCTTATTGAGGTCACAAGTTGGCCCATTTGAATGATTCGAGATAACACTTCTTTGGTGAGAATATTGGTCTAAAATACCAATATAATGGATTAGATAAAGCTAGATATACATTAAAGAGTGAATAGGGAAGAATTTTATTCCTATTGGATGCATTTAGAGAGATTTAAAGTGACATAAATGGTGCAATAAGGTCTCATCTCTAGAACTAGTTCTTGGGTAGGTTAGTTTGTTGAAGAGAAGAAGTTTTCTTAGTTGATGTAGTCATTTTTTTACCCCTAGAATAATATTCCAATCCCATGCTCACCGGCCTATCACCCAAGAGGCATTGGGTGCTCAACCGAGGCATGCGCGGGTGTCAAGTCCCTCCTTTATGTGATTCTTATGAGAATACATCATCTATGAAAGATACTTAAGTGCAACTGAATGGAAAGGAACCATGCGTTCATTTTGAGAACCTAGGATGAGTTATCATATCAATGCATCCATAAAAGAAAAATAAAAAACAACGTATATAACTGATTCATACATGAAGGAAATGCACTAGGATTATTCTCATGAACACATATATGCTTTAGAACAGAACCTTATATTCATATTGATGAGTTTAGTAACCACATTACATTCATTAGGGCCATAAAAACCCATATAATGTAGAGCAAGGTCATGCATCAGAACAAAACTACGCCCTTCATATTACAAGGATAAACACAAACCCATCCCTCTAAATATGTCATAACTCCTATGTTTCCTCTAATCCCAACCTATAGAATCCTCTATGATATTTTTGAAAATATTTGCCTCTCTTCCACCAACTCTATTCTCTCAGGATCCTCTCCATCTTCTATGACCCATGCATCCCTATATATAAATTTTTACCTTCACTTCCATTCCTTTTGGTGTAACAAATCATCTGCCAAGTGTCCAAGTTGTCCTCTAATGGATCATGCCTGCTTTTATCTAACATATTTACTCTTTACAATGATGTCCTTCTCGGATCCTTACATCACATGCATGGAATATCCCATCCTTGATCCTACAACTTCCGTGGATGGAACCTTATCCACTCTACATGCTATATGGGTTACGCTTTCCTTGTGTGCAATTTGGAACTCTAAATATGGCTAAGTCCTAATACCATCTTGTCTTACATGTGCACTATGTGTTCTGCTAAACTCTATTAGAAACCTTCCTATGGTCTTTCAACCCACGCACCTTTCTTCAAATAGCTTCCATGCACCCACGTAACTTCTTGTACTTAGCTAATACTCTAGGGCCCAACATCACCCCACACTATGTTTGTTCTACATCCTTGGAAACATTTCTCTTCAAAGAATAAAGAATGACAGTCTCATAATAGGGGAAAATAATGAAGGAATGAATAATTAGGAAAATAATTAAAGAATGGGGAGAACAAAAGAGAACAATGCTTATTTCTTGAGGAGAGGGAAATACTTCCCTGTTTCTACCTCAAGCTTTACCCAAGCATCAACCTCATTTTGTTCTTGCTGACAGAGGTCTCTGACTAAGGCACTCACCTCCTCAAAACTTAATTCTTTCCCTTTGGTTCTAATTGCTTCAACAATACTCTCCAACTATTTACACAAGTCCTCAAGTGCATCTATCCTGCGGGTGATCTAGGGGTACAATTCCTTTAGTTAGATTTTGATTGAGCCTCACAAGGTCTTGATAGCTTCTAACTTCTTTTCTACCTCGGCTAGGATTTTATCTCTTTCTACCTTGTTCCCCTTATTTTTCTTGAAAATCCTTGAGTTCCATTTCATGTGTGGTGACTAGGATGCTTGCCACTCTATCTCTATCAGCGCAGTTGTCATATGTATCTTCTATGACTTATGCGGAAGCTTTTACCTCTGTAATGAGTTTAGTATATCGAGAAACAATATTGAAAACCTTCATTTTCTCTTCTTTATCTTAGTTTTCCGATGCTTCTTCTATACACTCTACGGCAAGTGTTCACATTTCCATTGTGAGGATATGAGTAAAATTGTCTAGAAACTATATGGTTGATTTGTATTTCTTCTCAGGTGGTGCTAGGTAAGGATGCTTTAAAATAATAACACCCCTGATCATTTCAATTTTCTTGTGCAGCTCACACACCCTTGCCTTATTATTTTTTAGTTCATGCCTTAACTACACACTGATAAGCTCTTCTGATTCAATTCCTTTCTCTTCTCAACAATATTCTTCTTCTCCTTATCCAATTCCTCCTCCAGGAATATCACTTTGTCATTCCTTTCAAATAGTCTAGCCTCAATTTCAACCGAAACCTTATTAAGCATATTACAAACTTGCTCATCTGATAATTGTTGAGTATTCACCAAGTGATTTACTCCTTTTTTATGGCACCTTCATCAGCACCCTTTGAGTTACTTTGAACTCAAGTTTATCTACGTGAGACTCAAATTTCCAAGATAACATCTTCCCGGTTTGTGGATATGTGTGTTCTTCATCAAACAAAGACATAGCAAGGAGTTTCTCTATGTGTACCCTACTTTGGAAGCGTGCATGTATAACCTTGATAGGATCACTAATGTATCTCATTCCCTGCTCTTATGCCACCACTATGCCATTCCCACCTATTCACGCAGCCTTTTGGGAAGCTTACTGCCAAACTAGGATTACCACCCATGCGGTCATACTCTTTCCCAACACTGTATTCTTCCATATCCTTCAAAATTTCATCTTCTCTCCACTCCAAATACTACTCCACCAAATCCTTAATGATTCCTGCCACTGCCCTCTCCACAGATTTTTCCACTTGTTCCTTGGTGAGGCTTGGGGTTCCTTGATTCTTGGTGCTTAACTCTTCACTCACCCCCTTACCTTGATCTTCTACTTCCTCCTCTTCATTCTTCTCCTCTCCATATTCCTTATCATACTTCTCTTCACTTTCCTCATCCTTAGAGTCATGTAAATCATATATTCGATGGTATTCACCTCCTTTAGGCTCCTCATCATCCTTGACACCAATATAGGCATATAAGGTTTCTATCTCCTCCAAATTTTCCTCTTCTATCTCATTCTTCTTCTTCCTAACTGATGATTCTAGTATAGGAGACTCTTCCTTATCTTTTTCCTTAAAAGGAGACCTCTTCTTTGGTGATTCTTCATGTGTGAGGGTCTCTTCATGCTCTGCACTTCTTTTGATGGGGTATTCAAATTGACTAGGGACTTCTTTCGCATGCGTAAGTGCTAAGTTTTTGACCTCTTATAGTGTTCCCACTGATTGTGTCATCTACACACTTGGTGTCTTCTTCTCATAAATATCTTCTTTGGTGCAGCATTTTTCTGACCTATGGGGTCTTTTGGAATGGAGAAATCACTCTCCAGATAGGTGCCTTTCTCAAAATTTGGCCTTATGTGAAGATATACCCTGGTTGCAGCCCTTTCGGTGATTGGAAGCATTATTGACTTCATCATTTGTACTTCATGGCAGACATACTTCTCCACATATGTGCACTTATTAGGGTACAAGATATTTCAACACAACTCGTGGTGGTCTTGTTCCACCTCACTAAGGTCGAAACTTAGCCTTTTGGCCTCCTTGAACCCGATTGACCCTTGCTTGAAGGTATTGTGTAGTGAAGGAGAAAGGTAGCTTGCACCATGGGATCCTAGTCCCATTTTCAATGTAAACCTAGCAATGCAGAAGTGTTGATAAACTAAAAACTTTTCCTCTCCATCCATGAACATGAGAAAAGGCTATGGGATCCTCTACTATTCCCTGAATGCATCACGCATTAGTTTATACCACTTTCCCATGAATGCCTTGTGAGTGATCGCCATGGTTTCACAAGTATACTTTTCTAACCTTTTCACAGGTGAGGATTTATCTTCTAGATAATCCCAAATAAACTTCTCTAGACCATCTAGTACTCTAATATCCGAAAGGATGATGGTGTGGAGTCTGTTGCCAAATAGTATCTTCTCTCCTTCATTTGAGTTGCTTATGATCCCATCCGTAATAAAGGCGGATAAGTTATAGATGGTCCATTCTAATATTTTTCAGCATGAATTCAATGATTCCTTGTTTTCTTGCATCCATATTTATTCATCATTAATCTTGGTGACCAAGCGCACAACCATCCTCATAACAAGGTCTAGAATTTCTGTGATGTCAAAGTACCGCGACCCCTTTTTGTATTCATAAGTTGAAACTATTTCCTTAATAGCCTCTTTGTCACTTAAATTGTCATCTATGGATTCTCCTTCACAATTTAGGCCAATGAACTTGGACATAAACTACAACGTTATAGGAATCTTGTGGCCTATAAATTAGAGTGTATTCTTCATGTATGAGTGACATCAACCATTGATATATCTGCTCGAGCTTGCCAAAGTAAGGCAACTCATACATTTCCAATAGCCATACCTTTTCCATCTTTACTTTCACCTCATCATGTTAAATTGGCATTCCATATGGTGTCCTTTTGTTATTTGGATGAACCAGCTCTAGCACCATCTCTTTCTCTGTAGTGCTTGTGCAACAGTTATAATTGCTCATGGTCATCTGTCTCAAGTATGACACCCACTTGTTTCCCAGCAACACTCCATCTGGGTACTACATTTCTACATACCATTCCTCATTGGAACTCATGATGGTAGTGGTTTATTTTCCCTTTCCCTTGTCCTTTTGTTTCTTTGGTGAAACACTCTCCTTATTTGGTGTCATTAATTCTATTGGTTTGAAGTTTAAAAATCCTTTCTCTACTCTACTACTCTACTCAATCTTGAAACTCAACTCCTGGAAGAAATCATTCTATCTCTATGCCCTAACTTCCAAACCCTAATTAGGAAAATCCTTCCACAAGAGGGTGCTCTTCAAACAAACTTTTCTCACACTCATGTACTCCCTCCTGGTTTGCAGACCTACTCTATTCACACACTTAGATTTATAGGATTCTTCTTTCTTCACATAAATATCTCTGGATGCCCTATTTCAAAAGAGTTCTTTAACTTCATAATAGCAAGGTAACATAATGACTTACCCAACCTTATCTTTATAGTTTTTTCTCCTCTCCAGAAATAAATGGTATACCACCTACCAACGTACTTAACATTAAATGTGAATTTTTCCACTAGGATTACCTTAAGCACCCTTACCCATGGGCCCAATCCTACACAAAAAAACTTCTACAACCTTCTGGTGCGTAAAAATCCAATCTGACCAAAGACTCTTACGCACGTGTCTATAGTGCCAAAGGCACTTCTTCTATCATTTACCTAATTTTTGACCTCACCTACCTCATGTTGTTCCTACACTCTTCATCCTTTGTACATGGTCTTCGTTATAGCCTTCTTGATACCATAATTCATCACACATCATTTCCCCATGTTATTTCTCCTTCTTGATACCATAATTCCTTATTGGGATACTCAACTTTTACTATTGGCTTATTGTTTTCTTTGCATTACTCCACCCCACACTAAAATAGATGTGTGGTCCTCTGTGCATACACAAATTTGGAAAATAATGTGGTTACTAGTGCACAAGGCACAAACCAAAACAAAACAAAGGAAGAAGCAATGAGAAATGGAAACAAAAGAAAAGAGAAAGCAATAAAGGGAAATTCTAAGGTAACTGGTAATACTTCCTTATTTAAAAACACCAAGAAGACTTATTTATAGTATGGCTTCATCCTACTCCCATTGAAATGACCTTGTACTATCGTCGCATCTAGCACTTGTAACTCGCAAGCACTGAATCAAGGACATACAAAATGATGTAACGGCCCAAAAATGAACTTTTAACTTCCCAGGATGGTGCAAATAATTGGAATCATACAAAAACACCATCTTCCTAACCTCAAACTATTTGTTCTTAATGTGATGATCATGCCATGCTTTTTGTCTTTTTTTCTCTATCTTCTGTCTCCATCTAATAAGTGATCCCCTTTCGTCTAGCTACAGTAACTTATCAATCCTCTCTTCCAGTTCTTGTTCATCATACAATCCTACTACGCATGTTATACACAGAGATGGTAACATGAATTCTATTGGTAAAACAACCTTCATGCCAAATACCAATTGAAATGGTGTGGCTTTTTTCAACCTCTTGTAGGTTGTTCTATATGCCCATAGAATAAATGATAGCTTATCATCCTAATATTTTCTTCCAATGTCGTAGATCTTAGTCCAACATGTGACTTAGTATTTTTTAAATGCATTAGCAATTCCATTTTCTTGAGGGTGATAAGGGGTAGTCTTGTGATAGGCCACAATAAATTCCACTAGTAGAATCTTGACTATTTCATTGAGAAATTATGTACCTCTATCACTTGTTAAGCTTAATGGACAACCATACCTGTTGATTATGTTCTCCCATAAAATCTATCAACTTACGTTGTAGTGCAATCCCTTTGTAGGTGTATCTTCCCATCATGTCAAGTAATTAGTGCAAGTAATGATACATCGTGAACTAGTCCTTCACACAACTGGTGAAATCGGCCCTACAAAGTTGATTTCTCATTTTTCAAATGGTTTAGCACTAGCTATTGGTCACAAGGTAATTTCATCCATATTTCTAGGCTTTCCAAGGCACTGGCAATGGTCATAAGCCTTGAAAAACTCAATATAATCCTAGTAGATGGTTTCCCACCAAATCCTTGCTAGTAGAATCTTCTATGCGGTAGTATTTCCTACATAATGTCCTCCTACAATCCCACCATGTGCTTCCTCCATAATTTTCATGTGCTCATGTTCTAATACACATTGGGGCAGAACATCATGACATCTAACTTATACATATCTCCACTAATCAACATGTAAGGTGTGGCACATATTGCTAATTGCTTCCTCTCCAGAGCCTTCATCCCTTCTAGTGCCACACTTGTTTTCAAGAATATATCCATATCTTCTAAGTCTAAGGGTGTGCACTGCAACCTAAATAGTTGTGCATTTGGCATGGTATCCTCAATGCTTTGTGCATCCTCCCTTGAGTTAATCCTTGATAAGTGGTCAGGTCATGAATTTCTCTTTATGGGTTTTACAACCACCGTAAACTCAAAATCTTGGAATAATAGGACCCAGCGACATATGCACCCTTGCAAAATAGATTTTTTCACCAAGTACTTCAATGCCATGTGGTTTGTGTATAATATAAATGTTGTTGCCAATAGGTACTACCTAAACTTATGCAACATGTAGATCATAGATAATGCCTTGTGCTTAGTTGTGTAATTTTGTTTTGTTGGTGTCAAATTTCTACTCGTAAAACACAAGGGATGATCAATAATCCCATAGCTATCCCTAAGGCATCAACATGAACATGGAATGGATTATCCCAAGGGGGAAAATGCAGTATGGGCACCGTGAAAAGCCTACCCTTCAAAGTGTCAAATGCCTTCTGTTGCACCTCTCCCTAATGGAAGGAACTCTTGTGTTTTAGAAATTCTTATAAGGACATGGCAATCTTAGCATACCCCTTGATGAATTTCCTATAGTAACCTATATGTCCAAGGAATCCACACATCTTGCTTTGACTAGTAGGCTCCCCTAATCCCACAATAACTATAACTTTAATGGGATCCACTAGTAATCCTTTCTTGCATATAATATGTCCTAACAGGGTTCCAAATGGAGTAGCAAAGACACATTTCTTAATGTTGAGGGATATCCTCAATTATCGACATCTCTCAAACATCAGCCTCAAATTGTCACAATGGTATTTCACCAACCCATACATAGTTCAGTCATCCAGGTAAACTTGAAGAAATTTATGGATGAAGTCCTAAAATTCTTGTACCACAATGCACGAGAACACATCAGGAACATTCTTCAATCCAAAAAGAATAACCATGTATGAAAAACTTCCCCCTTCAGTGGTGAAAGTTGTCTTTCTCTTGTATTCCTTTGCAATCTTGACATGCTGATACCCTGAGAATTCATCTCTAAAAGAGTAGACTTCGCACCTGGCTACTCCCTTGAAAATTTATTCAGTTAAAGGGGTTGGAAAAGATCGATGACACATACTACATTCAAATCTCTGTAGTCAATATAGATCCTTATTCTTTTATCCTTCTTGATAATGATGACCATTAGGATTATCCATTCTAATTCTTCCACTACATCAATGATACCAAATGCTATAATCTTTTATATTTCCCCCTTGACCAATACGTGAAAATTTGGATTCATCCAATAAGGCCTCTTCTAGATTGGATGCACACCTTTCTTCAACTTTATATTCATCTCCCCAAAGGAATTAAGTTCATGGTACTCGTGAGGGAAAAAAATACTTAAACATGCACAAAAATCAATGACCTTTGAAACTTCTATTTCCAACTAATAGTCCCCAAAGATAGATTTCTTAGGTTTTGTCTATGTCCTAATATTAACCTTATTTTTTTCAAGTGCTCATGGTAGGCACGTGGTCACTCATTAGTGCTATCAATGACTTTGCACATACCTTTATAATGGTTACCATTCAAAATTTCCATCTCTTCACCATGTACTATATAGACAATTTTTCCTTTTTCCTTTTCCATGCACATGCGCTCAAGTTATACCTCCTTTGATTCTTCTTCATTGAGGCATGTCTCCAAATAAGGCTCACCCAACAACTCCAGTAACCTATCTTCTACCATAGCACTATCTCCCATCATAAGGTGCTTGATTACTTGTAACATCTTATCAACTAATGGCTTGGTACTCATATAATCAAAAGCTTGAATGAGATCAGCCACCAACTCCTACCAATTACCTATTTGATGATGCATATCTGAATGAATATACCATGCACATGCACAACCTCATAAGGTGGAATATAACTTATGTACTCATACCAAAGGAAGTAATGATTTTGTGCTTCCCATCCAGGCCTTCTCACACGATTGGATACGAAATTACATGGTCTCTTTACTATAATAGTCTTGTATGACAATGGGTGTGTTTCTCTTGGAGAACCTAATAGAAAATGTGATTCTTACCTCACATTATTATAGGAGTCTCTTTTGATGTGTATCCCACTAGCTTGTTAATGTTCCAAGTAGGTTATAACTAAGAATTCCCCTCTTCTCGTCAACATTCTTCCACTGAGCCTCCATCTCTCACAAGAAAATTTTAGGGTATAATCCTCCAAAGTAACTTCGTAACTTCTTCCCTCCCAAGTGCTTGAATGAGTGCACCTTCATGACCCTTACTACAGATCCTCTCAATTATCACCCTATCAACTCATAAGTCCCATAGGCCCAATCATCACATGTCATGCTAGTGGTATCACTCAAGGACTGAGAATCCTTAAATTGGATAACTCCCTCCATGGGGTATATTATCTCTGGATCTCTGATGGAGTGCACATAGATTATGTCAAGGAATTCCTCTCCCAAGGGATCAATATAGGGCATTGACTTCCCATATGTTAAAGGGATAATAATCCTTTCTTCCTTGTTCTTCAAGCTAATATACCCTTTGTTAAACTGCAAGTTAACATTATTCTTATAACACCAAGGGTTCCCAAGTAATGCTGGGAAATTATCCACCTCGGTGAGTGCCAAGACTTCAAAGTCCCCATTAAACTTAGCCCCTTGAATAGTGATAACTACATCCTTCAAGACTCCAATTAGCATTTACCTTTGTCTTTTTGTCATATACAACACATTTGAAGATGGTTGTAATGCAGGCCTTCCCATTTGATGCCATGCATCTAGGGTGAGAACTTTGACCTCCACTATAGTGTCGATGAGGATATTACTCAAAAGCCACCCACAAACAACTAAAGTTAATGTAATCTCTTTATCATAGTCAAGGTTGTGAGGAGGAAGGTTTTCATGCAAAACCTACCTTTCACATAATGCTCTGGTATGTGGTACCTTCTCCCTCATTCATTTTCCTAGAAAGGGAATAATATTCTCTTTCCTTAACATCCTACATACTTCTTTGACTTCATACAAGTCCTCCTTTGGAGCCTCAAAATTCTTCCTTTGCTCTAACTACTTTAACTTCTCCTTTAGACATTGGATCTCCCCTTACAAAATCTGAATCAAATCCATAGTCTCTTGATATAACTCCTTCTGATGAGTAGGATCTCGATACTTTCTATGTACCACTTCCTCTTTTCAAACTAGTGTCCTTTGTCTTGAGTTTCCTTAGTCGTGTGACCTCTGCTCACGTTGTCAACAATACAATTTTAGGTCCTGACTCACGCATCACTCTTCGCATCCACTGTGAATCGACCTTCTTGATGCTCACCATCCTAGCACCTTTGTCTTTCCGGTGTTGTTGATTCATATGCTCATAAATCTCTGGACACTCTTTGTACTTATGTTTCTCCCCACACCATGAGAATTACAACAGATTAGGACACTCACACTTGTAATGCTCTGTAGATCCACAGTTATAACAGGTACCTTATAGGAATTCAATTTGTCCTCCACCATAGTTAGTGTGACCATGAAATACCCATGAAAACCTCTTCCATGTATTCCTCCATCTATGTGCCCTTCGTAGCAATGATCAAAATCCTTGGAACTACTTCCAAGACTATTCTAGCACACACCAAGATCAATATTATCATGGATTTGATCAATCATTCTGTAATCCTTGGTATCATGGGTCATAGAGGTATAGATCTTGCAATAACAAGAAACATTCTTGCATATTGTGCGTTTTAGTAGGAGACACCTACTTACATTATGATCCACATGGAAAATCTCACAGTCTATCACCATAGAATGTACTAGACTTCTAAGGGAAATTATCCTTTACATTCCCTTCCATGTCATATTTTGTACACCAAAGTCCACTAGGAACCTTATGTGCTAGTAGATAGCTTCTCCAATGCTTGGCCATTGTAGAAATTTGAGCCTCCAAAAATGAGCCGACACTAGTATCAATGCTCTCAACAACATAATTTTGCAATGTAGTTTCCAAGGCCTCACGTCGGTCTTTGAAAGTCTTGTGTGACATAGCCCTTTTAAAAATGTTATCAATCCTATAAAAAAACCATTGAGCATGTTGAGAAGGGTGAATTTCATAGGATAGTTTTGACAAGAGATTTTTGAAATGCATGTCATACTCTCACACACTCTTTGTCATTCCTTATTGGATCTCCTTCGTGCTTTGATGCTCTTTTGTTCAAATTATGGGATATGGAATTCTGCTAGGAAGGAATTCTTTAATGCAGTGTATTCTACCATCATTTGATGGGGGTCATACTTCCAATACCAACTATGTGTGCACCCTTGCAACATCATTACAAACTGACTTGCCTTTCACTCTGGGGTAGTGATCCCTTTCACGAAACATAGTAATTCACACTTGTGGACATGCTCCATAGTATCCTCAATATCCCTATAGTATAGAAAGTGCAAATACATCTAAAAAAACTTGTGAAGGTGGTTAAGACCTTTGTCCTCCTGATCCAGAGCCTTGGTTTCCTCCGGTGTTTCCTCCTCCACTAGATCCACTAGACCCACAAGGTCTTGTTTCTCCTGACCTGCTAGATCCTCCAGATCCGCTAGGTGCACTAGGTCCTCCAATCCCTATACCACCAAATCCACCTCCTGCAAATGGTAAATTGTTAGGATAATTATTATTTACCTATATATTAATTATGCATTTCATATTAATTAATGTATTTATTATTTATATGGTTATATTTAATTATAAACCATATTATTGTTTTTATTCAAACAATATGGGTGTTGTTATATTGTTTTAACAATATTATTGTTGTGCTTCCCGGATGTAATATTGGAAGCTACTATATTTTAAATTGGTTGTTGCATTGTTGTAACTCCTCATTTATTTGTATTCAGCTGTACAATACCTATAAGTATTACAGCTCATTCATATGTAATTTGGTTGATTGAGTTTAATATATTTTATCAGGATTCTTCCCCTATTGTGTAATCTACATTTGGTACCAGAGTGAATTGAAGCTCCTGGTAAGGCTAGAGAAGGTTGCAGAGGAAGAATAATTCATGGAGAAGAAATATGCAACAATAGAGAGCTAGTGCTACCTCTAACAACTTCCCACATCTCCCTACAGACCCACAATCTCATGTGTTGTTTCTAGGTGATGTAAAATGAATATTTTTTCCTTGGTCCCCTCTGCACTAGGAAAATTTACTATCTGGAAGTTGTTCATTCTCAATATATGTATATACTATGCTACATTTGGTAGCTCTGTAGACTGCTACATTAGTATATCTGTATAATGCTACATTTGGTTTTTTTATTTTATCATGATGACTCCAAGGGTTCATAAAGCAGTGATCTTCTCTATTTTGTTTCTTTAGCAAGACCTTGGTGCATCCATCGATCAAGCCATGTAATCATTATTTTTGAAAAACTCATGGTTTTGCCAAGCGAGCCCATTACAAGTCACACGTTGGATCGAGTCATGTTCAAAGGCCGAGCTAATCGAACACAAGTGATTTGAGTCCCTTTTCTTGCATTGAAGTGACCAAGTACCAACCCCCCTCATCAGTTTGTGCAGAGGTTATAGGTTGATCAACCCTACAACAAGAAAAATTGGAGTTCAATAATACAAAGTAGAGCGGATACAAAAAAATAGTGACGGTGCAATTCAAACAAATTACAAGAAAAAAAATACTGGTAGATTTCCAACTGATTGAGCTCCTCCCGCAAGCAGCAACCTCCACACCTTTACAACCAAGGAAGCAAAAGATGAGAGAATTTAACACAACATCAACAAAAATAAATGCGGCCTCCTCTCCACTACGTAACCTACTCCATGTGATTCTGTGACAAGCAAACAAAAAAAGGAGGATCAAGCAAATAAAAATGGTGGAAAGAAATATAAAAATAAATGTGGAGATAAAAATCAAAGAAAATACACACACACACACACACACACACACACACACACACACACACACACACAACCAAATCATACAAAGGTGTTTGAAGGAGATAAAGAAATTGAGATCCATTTTCTATGTAGGAGTAACCCTAATTTACCCTCCACTTAGCTACATCCACGTGGATCCCAAATTTTCTACATAGGCCTCCTCCTCTGCCAGGTCACATTTTACAAAGGTGAGTTGATTTTTACTTTATTTAAATACAAGTTTGTTCATTTCATATGCTAAGCGCACAAGGTGCCTATATGTATAGAGGAAAATCCTTGGGTGTATGAGGTACATGGTTATTCAATTTTCAAACAATTTTGAAATTTGGAGGCAAAATTAGAAAAACGCCACGTGGAGGTAAATTTGGTGGAAAAACCACCTCTAAACATCCTAGTTACAACTAAAGAGGCTACCAAATTTTTAGCGAGAAAAACCCTAATTTAGGGTAAAAATAAATTCTCCTATTAAGCCTATTTTTTATTTTGGGAAACATTTGCCAAAGGAAGACTATCCAAAACTTCATTTTGGGCCATTTTTTAACGGTTTTTGGCATTAAGGGTCATATTGGGCTTCAGGGGCACAGGGGCCTCTAAAACAAAAAAAAATCCTGTCATTCAATTTTTATATATTTTTGAATGTAATTACATGCTTTAATATATTGTAATAATTGAAAGTTGCCATAGTCAACTAAAATATATTATAACTTCTCGAAACTGGTAGAAAGTTATAATAAAAAAGTAAAAATTGGTTACAAACAATCAAGAGATCCTAGATATCATTCGTAGCATTTGGTATATACGGTGCCTCTAGGAAGTGCTTACAGGTAAATTCGTCACGACTACTACTACACTTAATGCCTAATATAGCTGTAACAACATCATCTAGGCATTGACCCTTTAAATCGACGAGGAGTAATAAGGTCACAATGCACACATTATGAGCCATCCCATCCATCTGTGAATGATTGCATGACATAAATCCAGACTAAGAAATTATCCAATTATATAGCGAAGTTACGCACATGTATGAGGATATTTCTTTGATCCGTGTCAATAATCACACAGACCCCTTTCAATACTATCTTGGTACCACATATGTTAATACCTCTTTCATGTACTTTGCCAGTATATAGAAAGGACGAGATTCTTCCACATATCACCGGGTATATCGGAAGGGCGCATATATAGAAAGGTTTGGTATATCGGACTAATGGTATATAGATTGGGAGACCTTATACCTAGAGTGATAAGAGCCAAACCCTATAAGTGTTTTCTACAAAATGGGCACCAATGCCACAAAAAAATTTCTTCCAGATTCACTACTCAGAGGGAACAACTATGCTACATGGAAGACTAAAATCAAGATGATGTTATTGTCCCCATTGTTTTGAGAGTACTCCCCTCTTCTTACCACATTTTTGTCACAACACTAAAAGTATTAAATACGACAGTTAGTTTTGAAAATTTGGTAAACCTACTATAACAAGAGGAATCCATGCACAATAAGGATGATGAAGAGGAGAAGACACTTTATTCACGTCAAAAATGGAAAGGAAAAGGTAAAGGAAAACCTAATTCCTATAAAAATTCCCAACATCAGAATCAGTATCACGGGGACAAACAAAAGAAGAAGCAATGTCCAATTTTTAAAAGAGGACATGACTTAAAATATTGTTGGTATACAACTTACAAGAAAGGTTCATCAAGTAACTCTTGACCTCCACAAAAATCTCACAAGGAAATTCTAACTACAATCAAGGAAAGAAAAAGGGGAACTGGAAAAGAAGACCCCATCAGCAAGGAAATATTGTTGAGCAAGAAGAACATTTAGATAATGAAGACTTCTTGTACATTTCTCAATCAAGTGAACCATCCACGTCATCTAGTGATGTATGGTATGTTGATTCGGGAGCCACTCAACATATGACTAGCCACAAAGATTGGTTTACTTGAATGAGGGACACACATCAAAAAATCATGTTTTACTGGGAGATGATTCTTCATATACAATTTAGGGGATTGGGAATATTTCTCTACCCCTTGGTTCATGCAACTTTAGACTATCAAATGTCTTATATGTCCCTGGCTTGAAAAAGAATCTTCTTTCAGTCAGTCAATTCCTAGATCACAACCTAATAATTGACTTTGATACTCATTCTGGCAAGAAAATGTGCTTGATTTGAGATAAATCACGAGGCTCAAAAATATTTACAAAATCCTCCATTGTAGGATGTATGTTCCAGCTTGATTTTGTCCACAAAGATGATCAGAACTTGTGGCTATTATTTCTACCTCATCACAAAGTGTGGCATCGGAGACTTGGTTGTGTTAGTTTCAAGTATCTTGAGACACTACACCAGTGTAATATGGTACATGGGCTACCATCTCTTCATAAGGATACATACAAGTTTCCTCACTACCTAGTAGGAAAATAACACAGAGCTTCATTCCAAAAGAGTACATATCAAGCTCATGGTAAGCTTGATTTGGTTCATATCAATCTTTGTGGTCCAATGTAATCGAGTCATTCTAGATTTTAGTACATCATGCTATGTGTTGACAACTATTCAATAAAAATGTGGATTTTTTGTCTTCATAATAAAAGTGAAGCTTTTGAAACTTTCAAGAAGTTCAAAGTAGCAGTTGAGAACAAAATTGGTCATCACATCAGAACTCTCCACTCAGATTGAGGGGGGGAATTCACCAGTAATGATTTCAAAGACTACCTACAAACTCATGGGATTCATTGAAAAATTCCTCCTCCACACACATCACAATAGAATGGTGTTTTTGAGAGAAGAAATCATACTATCATGGAAATGGTGTGATGCATGATCGATGACTCTAGACTTGTAAAGACATTCTAGGTAGAAGCAACAAAGACAATAGTGTATTTTTTGAATAGAGTGCCCACAGTTTCTCTTGAAGGAGTAACACCACAAGAAGCATGGTCAAAGTGGAAACCATATATTGCACACCTTAGAGTATTTGGGTGCAAATAAAGTATGCACATACCCAAGTAGAACAGAAAGAAAGAAGACATGAAGTCACAAAAACTCATCTTCATTAGGTATAGTGAAGAGACTCTTGGGTATAGATTGATGGATCCAAAGACCAAAAAAGTCTACACTAGCAGAGATGTTGAGTTTTTTGATAAGAAGGAATTAGAGTCTCTTCCTGCAAACTCACCTAATGTAGATTCTTCACCAGTTGTAAAAATTGAAACTGATGTTCCCACAGATGAGGAAAGTGATGATGGGGATGACAAAGTGTTGATATGATATAACCACGACCCGGAAAAATAGTTCAACGTATGCCCAAGTGGTGTACTAGCACATTGTGAGATGCAAGAATGGATGCTCCACTGGATACATCCACCCCTAGAACACAGACTCATAGTAAAGTAAGAGAAGAAGTTAAATTTTCTTTGATGAGTAGAATTATCAAGTTTCATGAGCCCTCTACAGTCCAGGAAGCCCTAAAATCAAAATCTTGGAAAGATGCCATGGACTCTGAATATCAATTAGTGATGAAAAATAACACTTAATAGCTTGTCGATCTTCCACTAGGGAAGAAACCCATTGGATGAATATGGAAATTCAAAAGAAGATGGGACAGTGGAAAAGTATAAATTGAGACTACTAGTAAAGGGGTATGTAAAAAAAGAAGGCATTATCTACGAGACATTTTCTCCCACAACTAAGATCAAAATGATCAGGATGATATTTTCTCTAGCTACACAGTTTGGATGGAAATTCCATCAGATGGACGTAAAAAGTTCCTTCCCGAATGGAGATTTATAAGAAGAAGTCTATATGACTAAACCTGAGGGATATGTTGTACCTGGTAAAAATGAAAAGGTATGTAGACTCATGAAATCTCTTTATGGCCTCAAACAGACACCCCAGGCATGGTACATCAAGATTTATGAGCATCTCGTATGACATGGATTTGTTAGAAATCCATACGATCCCAATCTTTACCTCAAAAAGCTAGGGGGGAGATTGTGATTGTTGTTTCCTATGTCAAATATCTAGTCATCACTATAAGTTTAGTGAGGATGATTGATGCAATGAAGAAAGATCTTAATCAATCATTCAATATGACTGATCTTGGGCTTATGCATTATTGTCTTGGATTGGAAGTATGGCAAAAAGAGAATCACATTTTTGTTTCTTAGATGAAAAATACCAAGACAACACTCAATAAATTTAGGATGATGGATTACACACCAATTGCTACACCTATGGAGAACATATTACATTTATCTTGTTAAGATCCATCTCCTGAGGTAAGTGCCACTCTCTATCGGCAGCTGATCAAGAGTCTCATTTACCTGACCTACACTAGACTAGATATCAGCTTTGCAGTGAGCTATTTATCCAGGTTCATGCAAGAACCCAATGTTTGTCATTAGAAAGAAGCAAGGCACATATTGAGATATCTCAAAGGATCAATAGATCTTGGTCTAGAATATAAGAAGATCAATAATTTCTTCTTGTTGGGATATTCGGATTCAAATCATGTAGGAAATATTGATGATAGAAAATCCACTTTAGGATTTGTATTTTTATGGGATTTGGACCAATATCATGGGGAAGTAAGAAATAACACTTTGTTTCTCATTCTTCCATAGAAGCTGAGTATCGTTCTGCAGGAGAAGTTGTATGTGAAGTGATTTGGCTATGTCACATACTAGAAGGACTTGGAATACCACATGACAAACCAACCACCATGTATGTTGACAATGAAGGTGTTCTCAAATTTGTTTGCAATCTATTTTTTCATGAGAGAACAAATCACATTGAGGTACAGGTTCATTTCATACATGAGCATGTGTTGAAGCACAACATCTAGCTTCATTTTTCCAACAGCTGAACAACGAGCGGATATCTTCACAAAGTCAATTACACATAAAAAGTTTGAGTTGTTCAGAGAGTTCCTCTCCTCATCCCTTGAGACAATGCACAATTAAGGGGGGGAATGTTAGGTTAATTATTATTTACCTATATATTAATTATGCATTTCATACAGGGATAATTTTAGTGGTGAATATTCCATTTTCAAAAATTTGAAAAGGTGAATTTTCTAGCGTGGGTCAGTGACCTATTCACCTAAAAATTACATTTTAATTTTTTAGGGGTCGGCTTCACCTACCCTTGAAACTATCCCCTATAGAATCCTATATTATTCGCTAAATAGAACACTACTATCTCACTCATACCATCTGGGGGCATATGTATTATCAAGTATAATAAACGCGTGACATGAGGGCGGAGGTTGTATATGCACGACAAAGAGTTTGTTGACGCGTGACAGGGAGAGTTTATTGATGTGTGATAAAAGTGTGGAGCAAGTAGAAACATGACAAAGAGTTTTTTGATGTGTGACATGGATATTTTTTTTTGCGTGACCAGATGGTGGAGGTTGCAAACACGCGACAAAGATTTGCTGATGCACGTCAACAAGGTGATTGACGCATGTCAACAAGGTGATTAACACACGTCAATAAGGTTATTGACGTGTGTTAGTAAGGTTTGTTGGTGCATGTCAATCACCTTGTTAACATGCATTAACAAATTTCTATCACGTGTCTGCAGCCTTCTGTCCCTCCACTTAAAAATTAGGTGAAAATTTTTCTGTTAGACTCCAAAAAAATCACCTTCCCATGAAACCGGTTCTAAGGATATTCACCAGGAATTTTCCACCTCTGATTTCTAAAAGGTCTCTTAAAATGAACCCTGATTTCATATTAATTAATGTATTTAAATTGTTTATATGGTTATATTTAATTATAAACCATATTATTGTTTTTATTCAAACAATACGGGTGTTGTTATATTGTTTTAACAATATTATTGTTGTGCTTCCCGGATGTAATATTGGAAGCTACTGTATTTTAAATTGGTTGTTGCATTGTTACAACTCCTCATTTGTTTGTATTCAGATTATATAATACCTATAAGTATTGCATTTCATTCATATGTAATTTGGTTGATTGAGTTTAATATATTTTATCGTGATTCTACACCTGTTGCTCAATATACATAAATGGCCTGAAGTGGTTGTGCCTAGTGTTCCAAACATCCCACTGAACTACACGCCGATGGTTTGTGATATTTTCCCACTACTATTTGTGTGTCTTGCACCACTTCTAGATTCGATTCCCAAACCTTTTGTACTTACACCTTGTCCAAAAATTCCTCCAAATACCGGAATGGATTATGTAGCCACAGATGTTTTGAATGAGAAATTATATCTCATGGGTGTAGATTAGTTACTCCCACCAATACCAACTGGATTAAAAATACTTCTCCTTTGATCTACAAAACCAATCGCCAGGGGTTGGTCACTAAGTGGGTTATCCATGCAACAAAATCTCATCAAAAGATGAAGGGAATTCTCTCCCATGTTTTCCAAGATAGGGTAGTAAAGAATGCTCAGGTTCCACATCCTCTATGTGAACCTTAACTCCTTCCCACAACGTCTTCCTCCATAGATCCATCACACTTGTAACCTCATGTTTTCTAGTCATATCCCTTTCATGAGATTTTCTATACTTGAGTTATCTCTCCTCCCTTTCCTTTTCAGAGGCAATGTGTACCATCTTCCTCCACCCTCCTCTCCCAGAGCTCAAATAAGCCTATCCAACCATGGGAAATGCCTCTTAACTTAGGGTAATGAAAAATATCTTCATAGCCATAGGAATAGTATGCAAAAATGATCCTCTGGGCTCCCTCAGAAATATGAACTCATCAACTTCTAGAAAAGAATGCATAGAAATGGCATATTCTAGAGTATAACTGGTCAGGAATCCTTTCCACCAGTGATCAACAGTATGCGTCTAAGTCAGATTTGCATCATGCAACCTCTGATAATCATCTTGGGTCCATATGCGTGATCTTTAATACCAGCTAAATCTAGATGCATATGCTAAAATCCATTCATATAGTTCAACTAGAAAATAACATAAGAATGTCTAATACAACTCATGGTACATGTTATCTTCTACCCATCTACGTGAATCAAACTCAGGTCCACTGCTAAATATTTGAGAAAACTAGTCCATGTTTTTGAACCATGTTTCAACACTTTCCAAGGTCTAATGTTCTATCATCACGCATCACAAGGACCAAGGTGTATTCCATTTCTCACAACAACTTCAAAAATATGTCCCGGTAATGGAAACAAGATGTAGTAATTTTTATACCCCTAGAACAACAATCTAATTCCATGTGCATTGACCTATCACCCAGCATGCGTTGGGTGCTCACACGAGGTATGCATGGGCACCGAGCCCCTCCTTTATGTGATTCTTGTGAGAATACATCATCTATGACAGATACTTAAGTGTAAAAGAATGGAAAGGAACCATGCGTTCATTTTGAGAACCTAGGATGAGTTATCATATCAATGCATCCATAAAAGAGAAATAACAAACAACATATAGAACTGATTCATACACAAAGGAAATGCACTAGGATTATGCTCATGAACACATATATGCTTTATAATAGAACCTTATAGTAATATTTAACCACATTACATTCATTGAGGCCATAACAGACCCATATAATAATGCAAAGCAAGGTCATACATCAAAACTAAACTACGCCCTTCATATTACAAGGATAAACACAAACCCATCCCTCTAAATATGCCATCACTCTTATGTTTCCTCTAATCCTAACCTATAGAATCCTCCATGATATTTCTATAGAGCTTTACCTCTCTCCCACCACCTCTTCTTTCTTAGGATCCTCTCTATCTTCTATTACTCGCACATCCCTATATATAGCTTTTTTCCTTCACCACCATGTCTTCTGAGGTAACAAATTGGATGTCAAGTGTCCAAATGGTCCTCCAATGGAGCATGCATCTATTGATATGATATCTTCACTCTTTGTAATGATATCCTTTTGGATCCTTGCATCACATGCATGGAATATTCCATTCTTGATCCTACAACTATCAGGTTGTCACCTTATCCACTCCACATGCTAGATGGGTCACGCTTTCCTCGTGTACTTTCTATAACTCAGAATATGGATAAGTCCTAACTATAACATTCCCATTTTAAGACTTTAGAAACAAGGGAATATTTTTTTAAGTAATGTTCTCTGTTCTAAATACATAATTTAAAACACACATTCCATAACATCCATTCTTATAATAGATAACCATATGCAGCTATAATGACTCAGTGTGCCACTGATCTATTCATTTCATGACTCGGTGAACTACCGATCTATTCATGTTTAACGCTAAGTATTGAGTACTTTTCTGTATACTACTTATACTTGGTTCTCTTACCCTGTTATGGGTATTGAGTGATCTTTCTAAGGAGCCTAACTGAATAGTTGCTACCAATATTCATTTGTATCACGATCCTTAGGCTAGGTGACATATGACAACACAATCAACATCTTGTGATACTTTGGCCGATATTTCTAACATACTATTTGTATTAGTTATTCCTTGATGACATACTCATCAATCTGGAATATGTCCTTTACCCCCACTCTTTTTTTATTTAGAATTTCCTTTACTGACTTTCTCAGTCCTCTTGTCCAAGGTTTAACCCTAGTTTTGGTTAAAAACATAGGTTATGATAGGAAGGAGCTCACAAAGACTTAGGATAGATTGGCATACTGGGTCAACCTAAGTCAACCTCGGTGTGCCAAGGTACCCTGAGTCCTAGAGGGCTACTTCATATTGTAACTATGCTACTACCCAGTCCTAGAGAGAAACTAAGTTCAAGTCCATAAGTGTGTAGATCTAGATGATCAATGTAGAAGGGTGTTGCCACATGTCAACTACAATGTTGTATCCTCGAGAAGATCCTAATCTTCTCGAAGGTACACCCTGCAGTTGGTGTGCCAACATCCTACAGAATAGCCTCATCGAGATATACATACCCCTAGGAGATTATTAATGTTTAATTAATTTGGATACTTAAAGGCATATTTCAGCAACCCTGCCCAAACTCTAATCCAACTCTCCCTAAGTTCTTTTCCAAATCAGGTGCCATTATTCCCTGAAGAACTTCCTTAACTTAAGATTGCTTTCGATGTTCGTTAATTTTTGGCTTATCAAGCAACTACCAAGAAGAAAGGACAGCAACCTCTTAAGTTCCATTTAATGTGACTTAACCACTCAAGGAAGTGTAACAACCACCTAGGTTGTATCTTATTAGACTTTATTAAAAGAAACCTAATGATTACAAATCATATCTTCCTTTTGTTTACTTTTTCATAAGAGAGGAAGAGTCTTCCTCTTCATGGTTAAGTTCTAGGGTTTAACACACCCTTTATGACCTTTACAAATTCTATAGAATTCATTGTAAATTCATTACATGTTACCTTAATAATATGAATTTCTTAGATAAGAACATTGAATTCTACAACTTATTTAGCTGCAACATGTTTAGGGAAATTACTCTAATTCCCTTTTTCCTACCTATCCAAAAATACTCATATAAACATATAAATAACATGAAGAATATCAATAGGATAGGGTTTCATTTCTTTTACAAAGGTACAAGATAATTTACACAACCCATGCAAGTAAATTCTCATCCTTCAATTCATTTTCAAAACTTATACATTTACAACTTATGCATTTTAGGCATACTGTATGACAACAACCTTCATTTAAAAGAGAATTTTTTTATTTTTTTCAATACAACTTAAGAATGAATCAAAATTCTTCACAAGAATCAACTTAGATCAGCCAATGCATCATATAAGTTTTAACCTTCTTTTATCACTTACAAAGTCCATTTGCAAAAATTGCTAGCATGGGTTAGTTCAATGAACTGAGCATGATAAGCACTAAGCCTTAAAATGAAGTGCATTCCACTAATTGTTCCAATAAAAACAACCCTGATTTAATGAATAATTAGTATTTCATAATCCCTAAGCATAAGTAATATCAATAAAGAGAAGAGCAATAATAAACCAGGATTAACAAAAAAATAATATAATATAATATATAAAATTTGTCTTACAAATTAAAGTATAATTGATCCCATCAATTATCTTTACCAAATAACAAAACATAACATATCATTGTTTCCAATCCTACCAAAATATAATATAACACTTATCTTTACTATAAGATACAGGAAGTGTTTACAACATATTCTCTCTTGGATGTTTCATCTAACTTTCAAGTAAAGAAGAAGAAAAACCATTCCCATTATGCCAAAGTACATAACATCCACAAAGTAGAAACAGGTGCATATCAAGACTTAAACCATTTCCTTTAAAGGTCATCTACTTTAAAATTCAACATTTTAAGGTATTCATCAAAACAGATCCATATAAAATAAATCCAAGAAGGAATGATGGATTAATAGTCAACAACTTTGTAATTTCTTTTTGCCAACCAATCATCAATCTCTTTCTACTTCATTTCAGTCAAATGACAAGTATAAAAAGACTAATTAAGTATTGATTCTCTTTTCCAATAAGAATAAAAATCAGAAGGTTCCAACCAATGAACTTAACCCAACTACATTAGAAAAGGAGTCCTAACAGAATATGATCCCAATCTATAATCATTTCTTACAACTTAATTTAACAGTTTTACCTCTTCTTATACTTACAGTTTAAGTTCATGCAAGAGTTCCCAAGAAAGAGAACAAGAACAACTTCAAGGAAAGAGAAAACTTAATGCTATCTTCCTTTCTAAATCTTCCCATTATAATGTATGAATTCTACTTTCCATTAGGAACATTATAACAATGAAGCTCATACACAGTCCATGGACAGTAAAGATTCGCAGTGTATCTTTCAAAGACTTAACATTCTTTCATTGGACCAGAACAACCTCAAGATAAGAAGAAAACATGCTAACATTTTTCTTTCTTAGAACCCTTTACTATCAAATAGTGAAGTTCCATCAATCCTTACCATTAATTTTCCCTTTTTAAACTTGATGAGAAAACAATGAAGTTCAAAACACATCCCGCAATCAAGTTTGAATCATAATTTATCTTCTATGACTTAACATTCATTTATTGGACCCATCAAGAGACAAGAAATCTAAGTAGATGCTAACACTCAAAATTTCCCAATAGTTCAGGCAAGGCAGAACTATCTCGGCAGTATTCCAACACATCACTGCAAGAACTACAGATTGGGTTTCCAAATAAATGACAAGATCAAAACAACATATATAAAATACGTACTATCCAAGACTCGAATTACAAATCTGAGCACAATGTAAAGCATAAGCTCCCTCAAAGGATCAAGATCATTCAAATGCTTATAACCAAGTTCGGGTAACAACATGTTCCCTCTTTAGTTTATAAAATAGTCAAAAGACTATAATATTTGAACCAACACATCGTTCAAGTTACCATTTCAATTAAAAACACCAAGTAACAAATTGATTGTACAGTGTTGCATCACAATATCACAATCATGAATTCATAAATACACCAGCACCGTAATGCTAGATCGAATAAAAATAAATTACTTATAAAATAGTTCATTCTAAGAAAAATGCTTCCATTTTCAGTTAACATCATTTCAAACCCTGTTTCCCAACTCAAACGGGATGTAAGATGCTTGAGAGCTCAGACTAGATGACTTAAAAGCTAGGTTCATAAAGAACCTCCAAAAACATTTTATATGGTCATAAGAACAATAATCCACAAGCACCATGCCAAATGCGGCTTCAAGAACAATCCAATTTATCCCAGATAACAAACATAGGTTCCAAGTTAGATGCGGGTTCAACAACAGTCACATTTTTTAAAGATGAAATACAAAAACCAAGCCATATACGTTTTTCCACAGTCCCATTTAACTATGAAATAAAACACAAGCACCATAGAACCAAGAATCTCTGCTATAGTTCTCCCTACCAAAACAAGTTTCCAATAGAAGCTCAAACTTGCATACAAGTATTCATAAGAACTAGAGTTCTTTACCCGCTTTAGATCAAAAAACACAACAATTTCACAAAACAATAATCTCAACAACACAGAAGAACTCAGAGTTCCTTAAAAACTCATCAAGCAATTATTGGCAACAAATGTAGTCAAAACAAAACAACAATTTCCAACAACCGAAGAAGCTAAACAAAGTTACCAACTTTGTTCTCATATGCATAGTTCTTTTGTGCAAAAGACAATACAACATAAGCTTCCAACATAATCATATAGACTATGGGTACAAAACCTAGGATGCAAGATTTACCAAACCCATCAACCAATTTAACCAGATAGAGTATGCAATGCACAAAACTCAATAGAGTAGAGTTGCTTTAATGAAAACACTTAGAGGAAAGTAAGAGATTTTAATAGTTAGAGCCTATCATGCCTGATAGTGTCTCTGTCAAATTGAAGAAGACCTCCAGCTGAGCTCACTTCTTCTCCTCTTCTCCACGAAAGATCAAACAACCAGATACTTCTTCCACAATTCCTCTTATACATTCCACAAAACGAAAATAGATTCGAAACCTCAAAAATAGCCATGAAGTGCAATTTAAACTGCTGGTTTGAAAAACTAGAGCGCATGTAGAATGAAATTGGAGAACATGCAAAATGAAACAACCCAAAAAAATCTGCTGGCATGCCTACCAAGATGGTTTGGGCTCGTTAACCAAAAACAATTAATTTCATTAACTCCATATCTCCCGCCTAATCTTCCTTGCCACCGCCTACCAAGTCTGGCAATCATCAAATAAAAAATAACATGTATTTCCATTTTTAGTGATACTACCACCTAAGCCTCCACCAATCCAACTAACCCCTGCCAAAGCTGGCAATCCATATGCATTCACCATCCTTATCAATAACATAAATTCCTTAGGAACCATTGCCCAAGTGTATGCGACCACTTAAGTTCCCAATTTATATCCATTAGTTTAGGATAGATTAGATTTCTTAGGTTAGATCTTAGGTAGAATTAAAATTTATACCTTAGGATATAACACTAACAACTAACCCCACCTTAGGCCTTAGCAATTAGGTTAGATAAACCCTCATAGGTAAATAATTCAAAGTGTCATAGTTTAAAACACTAGGTTAGGTTACAATAATACCTTGTAGTATTAAAATCTAGGTTAATTTAATACCTTGTAACCTTTCTAATTCCATTCACACTGAGCTTAGGTTAGAATCAGAATTCTATCAAGTGACATAGCTTAGGTAGAAATATATTATTTTTACCTAGCTTAGGATCCCGTAGGTTAGTCCTCTATAGGATCCTAGATCTCTCTTATGCTGTGAACAAGCTGCAATTCTATTTTCGTCAGCAATGACCTGTCATGGTCGATCTCCAATGACCCAAGTAAAATAATCCACTGAATGGAAGTATGTTCACACAAAAATCAAAGAACTTGCAACAACAAAGTTCAGTCCAACGTGTATCTTAACTCATGGAATGTCAATTTTACCATTCATTCAACATAGCAGATTTAAAACATTCCTTGGATCACTAAAATTGATCCAAGGATGAATAAGATAAATAGATAAATTTACAACTCTTAAACCAGATTGCAAATCACCTACCAGAAGTGAAAAATGGATTCAGGGAAGCCATTCCAATTCAGTCAAAGGATCTTAAGAGTAGAAAAGACTCATCCATATCAAGCATGATTTCCAATAATCAAAAGAACATATCCTTATGAGGAAAATCACATGTCAACACTTGAATGCAAAGGAGAAAAATAAAAATTGTCAAGGGTGTTACACTAACATTGTCTTTTCTTATACACATGATGTGTGTTCTACTAAACCCTGCTAGAACCCTTCCATGCACACTTTCAACATGCGTTCCTTTCTTCAAATAGGCTATGTGTGCCCATGTGCCTTCTTGTACTTTGCCAAAATTCTAGGGCCCAACTGTTGATTTTTTTGTTGTTTCGTGAAGTATAACTTTCTTATAAATGCTCTAAATTTAATTTTATTTCCAATCAGTGGTTACATGGAATATATTTTTATTTTTTATTTTTTTCTTGGAATCCTTTGATGAAGACTGGTTCCTTAAAATGCCCGATTTGAGTAGGAAATGGTCCTACTAGGTGGTGAATTGAGAAGAATGGATGAAGTAGAGTTCTTTGAGTTGGTTAAGGATGTTGATATGTTTTGTTTGAAATTTGGTAATCCTTTTATGGCATGACATAGCTTCATGAAGTCCTTTAAGGTCTTGGTGTTCTCGGTGAAGGAGGTTTGCTTATTTTGAGCCTAGTTAGTCTTGTCTTGTCCTTGGTGCATTGCCGAGAAATATGGGAACTTCATGATGATTTATATGATGTTGTATTATTTTTTAATTTGGTATTATATACCTATAATTTTCATGTCCAACCTTGTTATGTTTTTGAGTTGATTCAATTATAAAAGTGAATGTCATTGTTAATTTTTAACTAATGTTGTAAAAAGGAAAAAGTGCAAGAGCTAGGTGAGAGAGTGAAAGTGATATGAGAGCAACAAGATAGAGATGAGAGATATTTTTAATGTCTAAATAATGATAAAGAGCTAGTGTGAAAGGGTATTTGTACAAATCAGTCCATGTTTTAGCATGTTTTGGTGAATAGGAGAAAGTGAATTTGAAGATGATTTGAAGGTGTATAAGACGAATCTTATGATCAATATCAACTATGTGAGAAACATATCTTTAGTGATATTCTATTAATTTTTTGTGTGATGATTAATATTCATACAAGTTATTTTTTTAGTAATATTAGAAAGGGTTTATAGGGGTGAGTGTTCCTTATGAAGTGGGTGCTTCAATAAACAAATCTTGTGTGATGTGACATATTCATGCAATTCTTTTGGTTTATGTAATATAATCTAAAGTTTTAGTGGGTTTTATTCCCCTTGAGGGTTTCCCACTTATATATTGTGGTATTGTGTAATCTCTCAAAGCTATGCTCTTATGAATGGTTCTTATATGTTGTTAAGGCACATTAATGCATGTTTGAATGGTAAATAGTTTATTCAAGTCAATTTGAATTGGCTAAGGGTTTTGAAGGAATGATTCACCCCCCTCTCATTCCATTGTGATTCCAACACATATTGTATATTGAACATATCCCAAAGAGGATAAATCACAAGAAATGTGATTACTACATTTCATATCCTCCAAGTATGTGATTGTGGAACAAGTTCTATATAGGATAGATTTTTACAGTATGTTTCTTAGGCACATTATTGAAGAAGAAATGGAGAAAATTCTTCATGAATCCCACTATGGAGTATGTGGTGGTCACTTTAGTGGGAATACAACCACTCATAAGATACATCATATGGGTTAATTCTGGCCCATGTTAGAGCATGATGTTGTGGATTATGACCAAGAATTTTTACATTCCATAAACATCCTTATTCAAGTTTTATAGCCAATAGAGACACCCTAGACATTCTCCACTTAGGGTTTGGTTATGAGAGGAAAGTTTTACTCTGCATCAATAGACAAATATAATTTGATAATCATGGCCACAAATTATTTCATTTAATGAGTTGAGGCCTTGCTCTAACTACTGATATCTAGATCTTTCATAGCCGTTTATATAGAATCGATTATCTACAGGTATGTTGTTCCATAAGTCATTATTTCATATAATGGTACTACCTTCAAGAATGATGAGGTAGGATATTTATGCACTAATTTTAAGATATATCATCACATAAATTCCTTATACTATCCTCAGCCAATGGAAAGGATGAGGAAACTAACAAAACTATGAAGTAATTATCCTTAAGACAATTAAGGAGAATAAAATATATTGGTATATAATTTAATTTCCCACCTTATGGGCCTATAGGAATTTTGTTCAAACACAAATTGGGGAATCCCCATTTTATTTATTTTTTAGTGTTGAATAATTATTATCATTAGCGGTAGAATTACCTAGACCTTGTGTGTCCCTACAAGGAATTCTAGGTGAGGATGAGTATCAAAATGTGTGTTTAGATAACTTAGAAATCATATATGAGAGAAGGCTTAGAGATGAAAAACATTATCGGGATTATGTAGACATAAGTTTTTACCAATAGAATAAAAAGTTCTACAAATGTGAAATTTGGGTAGGGGAACTGTTTTTGAGACTTGATAGATAAGTAGACAATTTTTTTGGAGAATGTAGAAAATTAAAGATAAAATGGGTAGGCCCCTACCAAGTGGCAGAAGATTTTAACAATGGTGTGTATGACTTGTATACTCTGGAAGGTGAGGAGTTTGGTGAATTTATCAACTCACTTCACCTCAAATGTTTTTACATATATTCATTACATTTCCACACTATCCTTTTACATTCTCATCATCTTTTTCATTTACATTGTCACTTTGTTAAAATTGTATAATGGAAACTTATCCTTCAAGTGGTTCTTAAAGTTTCAAACATTGGAAAATTTCTTAATCATGAATCTTCTACAGTTTCTTCACACTCTCAAATTATTTAATTAGTGTCATCATTTCCATTCATGAGAAAATTTTGAAATTGGTATTACAAGGACTTGCATGCTTCATCCTTTTCATGATTTCTTCCGATTTGGTTATTTTTTCCAATACTTATCTCTAGAAGCTTCCCGATGTTATATCTTGTCCTAAAAATATCTCTCCATGGCAAAAAAATTATAGAAATTTCACCTGGAACTTTTTTTCACTCTTCTAAGTCTTTAGTGTTGATCCCTCACATCCTAATAGTTATATGTAGCTAATATTAGGGGTAAATGTTCATTCCTAACAAGCACAACTCAAAGAAAAATAATATAAAACAACAAAAGAGTATATAAATAATAAGTACAAATATTCTTATTACAAATAACTACATTCTCTATCCCTCCTAATTTTTTGTGATGAGACAATGTTTCTTACTAGGAGCATGAGATTGGGAAAGGAGGAAAGTGCCCTTACTTGATTATGTTTTTTCCTTTGTGATGAGCCCATGCTTCTTAATGGTAGCATGGGGCAAGATGTATGGGGTCATATAAAAATCAAAAACTCTAAATAAAAAAATAAATAAAAGTTCTTGAAAGTCTAAAATTCCTAAGAAAATGATTTAGATGCATATGTTAGGAGAGACAATCATTCTTTAACCAGATCCTATCAATCAGACATCATTCACTAATCTAATTCTATTCTAAATTTGTAAGAAAAAATCATTTTGAATTGGCTAGTTAATCTTGATCGGGGTTGGGTTATAAGTTTCTAAATAAATCTTTATCAAAGTTCTTGTCTCTTGGTCATCATTCTTGTTCATACATTCTTCAAATCACACATCTCACATCTTTGTTAGCTCTTGGTGATGAGCCCTCACATCTTACTAATTGTGTGGAGTCAAGAATAGAGTGAGATTATCTTATCATCATACCATATTCAACACATTTTTCCAATGGAATAGAAATTTTAAACATTGTTTGAAAAATAAAGTTTCCTAAGTACAATTTTTTATCATGTGTGTAGCCATATACATCATTTTGTATCACATTACACTATCATCTATAACATACATTCAAAATCACAAAAATATCAAAAATTCCTAACCATCTAAGAGTACACAAATGAGATGAACCATATTGAAATCAAATTTTACAAAGAAATTTCAAGCCAAAAATATGTATATATATATATATATATATATATATATAATACGATGCCATCACATTGAAGGAAAATTACAATGAAAATGTTCAATCATGAGCTGATTTTTTTAAAATCAATATATACACACAAAAATGATCCCAAATAAATAAAGGCCCTCTGAACTATCTTTCCCTCCAATATCCCTATGATGGAGTAGGGTGAGGGATCATATTGTGGCTCTTATTATGAGTTTGTTTGGGTGTAGCATGGGAGCCTCCATGTATAGAATTGGAAGAATGTATATGAGAGTGATCGGTTACTATAGCTCCATTATTTAAGGATCCTCGTTGTCTCTCTTTATATCTTGTAATATCATAATTTCAATCTTCAATTGAGATATTGCGATATTTCATGCCAAGATGGTGTAAAAATGTTATTATGGTAGCCGACTTGTGTTGGGGCTCCTTGGAATATTAACAAGGCCTCTTGGGTCATGCCAAGTAGTGATCATGAATAATCCCGAGGTTCATGTTCCTGATAAGATCCCACCATCCATCATTTGTGGCTATAAAAAGAAAATAAATGTACAATTCCAAGTTAGACAATGTTAAAAACAAAAAAAAACCTATTGCTAACATATAATCTAGGAAGTAAAAGGAAATAGAATGGTATAAGTACTCATTCAGGTCTCTAGTAACCTATCTCGAGTATACAGTTGGCATTATGCCTCCTTTCTGAGCTACCAAGGCCTCCTCCTCCTATAAATCCTCCCCCCATCTCCTTTGGGTGGACAAACTCCTTTTCCTCATCCTTAGCTCTGACATCCACCGATGCCTCTTCCATACCCTTCCAATTAGGGTATGAATCCTCCTTCTAACCTGAGTGTGTCTCATCTTCCTCCTCCTCCCTACATTCTGAGCCCCCACCGATGTGAAATTTATATCACGGCCTAACTGTAACACTAACATTTGGGTCTAGTATAACTCCAAGTGTCCCTATTACAACACCAAGAATTATAATTGTCTACTAGAGTCAGCCCTTATAGCTGAATCTCACTTTTGTATACCCTTATACATGGTGCCAAATGCTGGAAGAACATCTAAGAAAGGTAACCCAAACTGTTGGGGCACCCAAACCACTAGATGTATCTCAACCTAAATGTTTTGGTCAACCAATTGAGAGGTAGTATTTTATGAAGTCAAAATAAATGTCTCCTCACCCCATTGTCCTATTATATATTGATATTGATGAGCTATACCATATTATAGTAAATGTCAAATCTAACTATGGTGTGGCCCTAAATGGAGCCATGTTGACCCATTTGGTAGTCCTTATCTCTCTGGGATATTCTATCTCAACAGCTTTCTAGTAGGGGACAACTCACTCATAGATCCATGACATCGCTAATGTGGTGTGGCTAAGAGATGTATTCCCACATCTAACAATCTTGTATAGGTCATGGTAAGTGGTGTCAAGTATGTCGACCCCCATGCAAATACTCTCCCATAGAGCTCAATTCTCTCCACAATATGTGCCCAACAAATTCAATACAAGTGTCTCCACCTTTGTACCCAATAAAATGCAAGGAAAAGATACAAAAATGGCCTTGCACAAATTGTTAATAAGGTCACTCTCAATAGTCACCAATCTCACACCCTACTTGTCACTCGTGTCAAGTTCCTATTCATCTCCCATGTAATTTTCCCATCTATGGGCCTCATCTAATGAACTAGTGCTCTTTAACGTAAACTTCCTACTTATGACAGAACCCAATTATCTTGTAAAAATAATCCAAGGTGATGTCCCACTCCCTCCTAATAGTTGGAAATTAGAAAGTGTTTTGATCAACGTCCCAATAGGTCAAAAATTCATAGAGAAGGCGACTCTCTAAGGCAACTATCTTTGTCTAATATAATAACAATACCCCTTCCCTCTCTAACAACCCTCTCTTGTTCAGTGTCAATAAATGTAGAATCCTAGCTAACCAATCTTGTTCTCGGCTCTACTCCATCTAGTATAATTCCCCTGCATCCAAAAATAAGGAAAATAGAGCATATCGGAATCTAATAAATGTATGATAGGCTCAAGAAACAATATAAATACAACTAAAAAGAATTATATTTTCAGAGTTAGCTTATGTGTTGTAAAAATTCATGAATATTACGAAACTACTGCTCTTAGCAAAGTGGAGGTTGTGAAACCACCACTCTGGGGAAGAGTGATAGTTACACAACCACTATGGTGGTCATGTCACCGAGGACAACATCGTGCCCTTGAAAATAAAAACTCAAAAATACATTAAAAATAACCAAAAAAAGTTTGAACAAATTTTAAAACCTACAAATTGCCCCCTACAAAATCTTTGACTATAAAATTACTAAAAAACTCCCTTCCTATAGTTATTTTCAAGTAAACATGACATTTTAGGGGGAAATAGACAAATGCACGTAACTAAAATGCTCTTGACCCTCTTATGTTGTTGTTGGGTTCACTTCCATAATGACTCAATTCTCTTTGATTTGACCATACTCATGAGAAAAAAGGTCACCACAAATCAAGAGCTCCAAATTTAGTAAAGTGGGTATGCACAAATGATTTCTAAAAATAGTGAAAATTGATATATATATATAACTCATATTTGGTCTTCTAACAGTTTTTTAAGTGTATGTAGGGTTGGCATGCATGGAGCAGGTAAATTTGTCATCCCCTTAGATGTGGTAAGTAATTTTCTCTTTTCATTTCAAAATATTTGGCTAATTATGTCTTTTAGTTGCACTTGATTCCCATTTTTATTTTTCATGTAGTGGGAACGTTGGGTAGGTGTAATTTTAACACAAGGTTGAGTGAGGTAAAATTTCTAACTCTCCCACTTGGGAACTCTATACTTGGAAATCACTTTTTATGCTCATTTATGGCTAAAATATTCCCACAAGGGGAAATATTTACGTACCAAAATTTACACGGTATTACATTGAAGGACAAGGTAAGTATCTAATTATGAAATATTTCTTTTCTATAGTAACGGTGAGATACAAATCATGTCCCTTCACCTTCAACATTATTTTTATGACATGTTTGTCTATGTTATTAAATTTGAATTTTTTTTGTTTCTTTACAAGCCACATTCCACACTTTTTGTACTTAGTTTTTACTTTAATTCACATAACCACTATGGTGGTTATGGAATTTCCAATCTACACAGAGTGACAATTTTTTCACCTTTACATGCATGTTTAAAATTTGTGTTTTGTAATGCGTTTATTCATTTTCAGATGAATTTTCTCACTCATTTCTTAGTCATTTCACCTAATTTTTGGCTTGTTGGATTCATATTGGAATCCTCTTCTTATTTTAATATGTTTAGAATGTTCACTTCCCCTTATGTGGATGTGTTTTCACTTATTTTTGGATATGTGTTCTATAATTCTTCCCGATTTTTATAAAATCCTATATTTTACCCGAATGATGGGTTAGAGTTTTCATATTTGATTTGCAAAGTTATGCTACCAAAATATTTTGAGCAATCACACAAACAACTTGTTCACTTCTCTATCATTTCCCTGTATTACATTTTATACTAGTTTCTTGTAATCAACCAACTACAACCATCTTCTTGGTTTTTCTTACTATCATCTAGCACTCTGCACACCTTGGATCGATTGAAAATCATCTTTGGAAGAGAAAATAAAGTTGAGGAGACACAAATACAGTAATAAACCTGGAATGTTATCTCAAATCAATAGTTACATGTTGGCAATGTTTTGAATTTTTAAAGATTTTGATTAATCATTGTGGTTAAATTAGAATAAATATATTGTTTTAAGTTGGTATAATTAAAGACTTCTTCATTTCCACATTTTTTTGTATCTTATACATAATTTTTCCATTGATATCTTCTTCCCTACTTATCCTGTGGATCTATAAGGGAAAGAAGTTGGAGGAAGATTTTGTGTTTGGAATTATTTATTATTTCTTCATTATAATCATCCGTATAATTTATTTCCATTTTTTTGAGCAAATATTTTGGGTAAAGAAAAATTACTTCGAGAAGCTTGTCTTCTTTCTTTACTATGGACTTGAAGTAGAAATAATTAGAATTTTCACTTTCCATAATAATAAATTTAGAGTACATATTCTGTTTAGAGTATATCTTGTTTCACCATCTTGCAATAGAGGAATAACTACATTCGTCTATTCCCTGTTTTAGTTTATTTTAATTTAATAGTTTTTTCATTTTAGAATAGTTTATTTTTCTATTTCTGTAAGTATTTATTTTATTTTATTATTTAAAACCATAAAACACAAAAAATAAATCTTAGGAATTTAGTTTGTTTTATTCATTTATTTATTTTAAAAGCTTTGCTAAAAACACAAAAAAATTAGTTAGTTTGTTATTATTTTACTTTATTTAAATATTAGCAAATGTAATTTAATTAGATTAAAATGAAATTAATCATCTTTTATTTAATCTAGATTCATTTGTTTTGTTTATTTAGAGTTAGGAATTAAAATTAGATTATAAGTTGTAATGAACACAAATCCCACTTCCTTAGCAGCCAAGGCTACCTGTGTTTAACCCTTAGCCGTATTTTGTCTATTTCTACCCATCTTTTTCATAAGTCTATTCCCATATGACTGTCTTGGGACCACCCAAACCATGTATAAGAATGCCTAACATGATCATCAATGCACCTAACATTGAATGATATCAGGGAGACATTGACTTAGGTTTGCATGCACTAGTCTTTAGATCTACCTGCATACCACCAGAGATTATTGGCCAAATAATCACCCTTAATGAAAAAGTTGACATAGGAGAACAATATTGGGCCGATTCAGCCAGCAAGGTTAGACAACAAAACCCTTAGTTTGTTCTCCACTCTTCTTCTTTTATTCTTATATGACCCTCTTTGGTGAGGCATATTTAGAGGTAGAAGGGAAATTACCTTGAATCTGTCAACCAAATCAAACAACACTTGGTTTCAATGATATATATTGATACCTATGAATAGTAATCATTCTTGATAGTACTATCACCCCCATACATGTTATGTGGGAATTCATCACCCTTGATGATAAAATTCCCAATTTCCAAGTTGAGAATCTACATTTTCCCCGATTGTTTATCTTGGCCTTACCATTTTTCCCACATATCTCATGTATAAAATAGTTATTCATCCCATCCCAATTCCATCTATCTTAATTCATCTATTCTAGCATGACCTCAAGAAATCAAGTGCATCTAAAATCAGGTGTTAATTTTTAGGTGTACGAACCACCTCCAAATTGTGAGTTTTAGATTATGTTTGAAAATAAGATGAGTAAGAGTGTTTCATAGAGGTTATGTGGTTATGATGGTTTTACCTTACTAGGATAAAATGGGTTTAAGAGGTTTAGGATATGGTAAGTGACTATTTATAGTAGTAAATAGGTGTTACGAGGGTATAATATGACTTAAGACTTAGATATAATGATTAAAATAGAATGTGAGTTGTATGGGTAGGTCACATAGGGGTTTTGAAAAGATATTGTCTACATTGGACATTTTTGTCAAGTGGTTTGTAATAGGAAATCCACAGGATAAAAATGAGTGAGATTGTTGGATTTATGTTGGATTGTGGCCCCCTTAAAACTAGGGGTCATTGTGATAAAGTGCAATGGTCATCTATTTAAATTGATGGTGGATGGATAAACGCAAGAGCATATGGGTTTTTGTAAGATTGCATATGTAAATGGATATGTTTCAATTTAAGATGCCCAAAGATTGGGCGTGAAATATATGGCCATGAATTTGGGCATACGTGATGAATAACTCAAGTTATACAGGAACCAATGGGTTCTCAACCTATAGACATACAACTTGTGGGAAGTAATGGGAAAAGATTCTCGAAAAGCTACAAAATCCATGGTATGTAAAGAAACATAGGGTCGGTATGAAATATGTTGCCATAAAGGTGGGATCACACAACCAAGAAGTCAACTTATAGGGGAACCAATGGGTTCTCAACCTATAGATGTATGAATTAAAGGAGACAACAGGGAAAATATTACGAAGGGGCTATAAAATCCATGGTGGATTGATAAACACAATATCTATGGAATGAAAATTTTTAGAGGGTCCCGGGGACTAAAATAGAAGCACATATTTTGAGAATGTGTAATTTATGAGGGATGTGTAAAGTCATGGGATTGTTGAATGGGTCAAAGGATTAAAATAGGGATAATGATCAAATTTGATTTTTTAACATCGAAAAATGATGTTTTTTCTATGGGAGATGAATCACTAGAAATTTATGGAATGACTAGAAATTATCCAGATTGTCATTGATCCTTGCAGGTGGGAAAATTTGGTATCGTAGTAGTGTGTGGGGAGATATTATGTATGATTGTGTTTTTAAGATAAAAACACATGATTTACTTTGATTTTCCAAATTCCTATCATTTTTATAGAGATGGAGACAACCAGAGGTAGTCATAAATGCCAAAGACCTACCCTTGCAGAGGTATGTGGATTTTGAATATTATTTTATTTTTTTGGTTTTATCGAATAAGGAAATCACTAGTGATTTTATATAATCGCATGCAATTAGAAGGGGTCACCATAAATTGAATAGAATCACTAGTGATCCCAATAATTTTACAATATGAGACTTATTTTTAAACTTTTTTGAGTTATTTTGATATGTTATGTGTAATAGTTTGTTGTTTTCACAAATGCAGAGAGGGATCAATTGACTACACGAGATTAGATCCTAAATTTCTTCATTAGTCTACATGAGCATTTTTAGAGGATGTTTTGGGGCACCTAGAGGAGGTTGTTCTGGGAGGGATGCACCAATATAGGTGTATCCATCGGGATATGGGATTATTGTTGGATTTGTTTGAGACATGAGATCATGTTATGGGTAATTTCTAATTGCCAACATATGAGATGATCATCACTTTGGAGGATTTTCATGGGATTCTGTGACTACCAGTGTAGGGAGAATAGGTATATGTTATATATGAAGTGGGTAGAGGTGTTTCTATGCAACATATTTGTGGTGATGATGCCTTAGATATTTTATATTCATCTAGGACATTTTTATATGGTCCCTTGTCAGTTATGTTGAGGATGGTCAAGCTCTGGTGACTATGATTATGATTGGTATCAATTTTTATGCCCTACCAAATTCAGTATGCGGTACAATTTCATGGATGTTGACTACATTTATAGGTGATATGTTAGAGCACGGGATAATTTTTCTTTGGTATTCTTCCTTAGTTGATCATACATACAAGGATTTATGGGATTGGAGGATATGGATGAGATTTAGGGTGGATGTAGCATTTTTTTGGAGTGTTGGGCATATGATCATATAGTAGTGGCTAGATAGAGAGGGTTACCATGGGCCATATGGGTTATCCTATGCTATAACGTGGGTTTCATGAGATAACAATAATATTTTGGGGCTATATGGCCCGTGAGAGGAGAGGATGACTATATGAAGCTCATGACAGGGTTACATATAGGGGATGTGGTATGGAGACCATACAGTGTTTCCAGTATGGGAAGGACTAAAGGGGAGTTGAGGGAAACTCAACAAGATATTTGGGTATGGGTTTGATGATATGAAAATTGGTAGTTGATCGGGTTTATTTACATCATATGAAAGCTAAATTTGGTGCAAGATGTTCTTGAGGTGGTTATTTCCTATAAGCGTGATGATGAAGATATAGATGTGGCATAGACATACGTTTAGGATCCATTATCAAAGGTGAATGAGGAGATAGTTGGGGTGAGGGTGGATGCACAAGGGGTGAAGGTGGGTGTGGATGATGTCGAATTACGAAGGCATATGTTGTTTGGTTTCAAGGTCGGTGTATTGTTTTGAGATGATATTGTAAGTATGTGTGGAGGCTCCACATGAGGGTAGTATTCATAGGGGTGTGGAGGATAATGGAGTGATTTTAATAGATGTCATATTGGTCTTCTTGGAGGTAGAGATGGATGTATTGATAGTTGAGAGATCCACTTTGATTTTTGGGTGGGATAGTGTTATATACTCAAGATTTAATGACTCAAGAGTGAGACACGGTTCTTAGAGACATAAATGGGCTAAGCTAGCAACTTGTGAGTACACAAAGGGATCTCACCCAAAAGAGAAGATAGAGATTGATATCATCAAGAGAGAGAGACCTTACGTTTAACTTTTTAGGTGACCAAAAGGTTGATATCGGGGGCTGATCTTGAGGTAACTAGGGTGCATACCAATGGATAGATGGGGCCACCATCTAATGTGAGCGTGGCCCAAGTACCAAGTGTTAGGAGATAATCTACATTATTACAAGAGTATTTTTGGATAAAGGATCCCATATGAGCCTAGATGTGGTGAGTACATGGATCGGTGGCAATCGGCTCCATCGGTGAGTATTACAAGCGTGCACTAGCCACAAAGTGCTCCTACTAATGGACCATATAGTTACCTTGATGGTGATCGGAGATCACACCGGAAGGAACATTTACTTTTCAAGATTATAGTTCACTACATAGTATTGTAGGCCCTAATGAGAGATTTTGATGTACGATTTATTTTTATGTATAAGGATCTTGAAGCCCTTCATGAGTACAAACATTTGATTATGTGTGTGTATAAAATTTCACCTTTGTGTTATGTTCGATTTTATTATGATTTGATGTGATGTGTTATGGATATATTTGAAATGTATGTTTTAGATGTATGTGTTATGAGTTGATGATTTTAGATATGGTTGTGACAAATGATGATCTCTTTTTTATTGTTATGCATTTTTAATAGTTGAGAACATGTTGTGGGGTGTTTCCTTCCTTACATATTTTTAGCATGTATGATGGTAATTACATTGCATGTGTACCTTATAATTAATGTCAACAAATAACCCATGGTACTTAGTTATACTAGAATTATAGATGTATACGAGATATTTGTATTTAGCTTTTCCGCTGTGAAAGGTTTGTGTGTATTGTGTATGGGGAAATTTTCCTTCTTGATGGTTCCTTAGTTTTTACCTATCATATATTATGCAAGTTGATCAATGTGGGAAGCTTGCGTCTTATGGGAAATATGATTGATGTGGGAAGTTTTCCGGGGATCATTTCTTTTTATTTTGTTTTAATATGAGATTTGGTTAATGTGGAAAGCCCTTTTGTTTTCATGTGTAAATTTTAACTAAATATCCATCCTTTGAGGTAGTATTCTACATATTTCTGATGTAGATTTATTATCAATAGTCTTCCTTTGAGGATCACCATGTTTTGATATTTTCCATCACATAGATACTTTAACTTTTAGGGCTAGGGCAGGGCCTAGGTGACCATTTAGAAGGGGAAAAGTGATTGTACAAACTACACATATATCCTTAACATGTTGTTTATTGGGTAGAGATATAGTGTCATAGTAACGATTGTGCGGTTCCCTAACTATGAGCGGGAACCTATCCATGTGGAACATGTTATGAGAAGAGCCATGGTGCTCGAATTTAAGGCCATCATTGGTATGATGACAAGAACCCACATGATTCCAAATCATGAAAGGAGTAAGTAGATGGATGGATGAAGAATTTGATTTGAATAAGGTCATGTGAGTTGATATGTTAACAATAAAACATCTATAAGTGCAAGGTATTAAGAGGATATTTTATAGATTTACCATCAAGGGAATCTAAACGATAAGCTCCAAGTGCATATTTATGAGTGATGATAAATGGTTCAAGCCAATTTGGAGAAAAATTCCCACGTTTTCTCTTCTCCATGTTAGTGACATGTTGATTTTCTCTAAGGACAAGATCACCAATATTAAAGTCACACTCTTTGAGGTGTTTTTATATACTCGTTTGATTCATTATTAATATATTTGATATGTTTGAGATAATTTAATCAATGTTCATCAAACAATTCTAGTTGTGATAAGAATTCTTGATGATATTATTCTTAGTAGATGAAATATTTAAGGAAATGTGTAATGATGGGATCTATAATTGAAGAGGAACAATGGCTTTAGTTTGGTATATTAGGGAGAAAGGTGTAGCACCAATAGGGGTTCGAATGCTAGTTTAATAGGCCCATAATTAAAATGGAATTTTAATGTGTCAATCCCTACTAGCCTGATCAACAGTCTTGAAAAGGATTTTTGTAGACTATTGTTGGATACTTCGGGTTGGTCATTAGCTTGTGGATAGTAGGGTGTGGAAAATATTAGTTTGATTTTGTAAATTCCGTAAATTTTTAACTTCATTATTTTTGAATGATTTACCATTTTTGTGATGATTTTATGAGGGATGTTGAAGTGACAAATAATGTGATGATGAATGAAATTGATAATTTTATCTTCTTTAGTGGAGATAAGAGGAATCACTTCCACCCATTTTGTAAACTATTTAATTTCTATGATGATGGAATTATGTCTTTGTGATGATCAAGGATTGATAATCCTAATGAGGTTAAGTCCCCATTTTGAAAAAGGCCATAGGTTCTGAGATGGTTGGAGAGTGTGAATGGGAACATGTTTAAGGTTGGAGTGTTGTTGAGATTTAATATAATTGTTGACATAGTCACAAAAATTTTGGTTAAGTGTAGGCCAATAGTAGACCATGTACATGATCCATTTAACAAAAAATGTAACATTAAAGTTCCTACCACACATTCCATCATGGAATTTTTGGATAACAAGATGAGATTTACAAGATTTAGGCACTAAATGAGAAGGCCATAAAACCCAATTATTGTAAATGATACCCTCGAGTAAGGCATAGTGGTATGCACATTATTGAAAACATATTTTTCCCTTTTTGATAGATATGAAGGTATTTTACTTATGGAAAGATATTCATATGTTTGAGTGTAACAATTTTCATATTGGCTATTTTTTATATGATTGATGGTCATAATGTTAGTGTGGGTGTAAAATGGTTGATAAAGTTTGTGTATGATGATGAAGAGTTTAGAATCATTCTGGAATAGAGGTATAATTGATGCGATGGAATCGATGGTATCTAAAAGTTAATTATATGATCAAGGGGTAGTTTGGATTTTATAATGATCAAATAGTTTCATGAGTTCTTTGATGATGGCCTCATATTTTGAAAGAACTCATTTTACATGGATATGTCCCTTTTATTTGATTAATGATGATATATGAATCCTGTAGAAGTCAAGGAATTGTATGCTCAAGAAGGTGGATGTCTAAAGTCTCATGATAAGAGCTTTGTATTCCACTGTATTATTTTTTAATCAAAGTTTAGTTTGAATGAGAGTAGAATAGGGGTGTCTTAAGGGGGTGTTGTGAATGTTCTAGCACCCCCTTCTATTTATTTGGACCCTTCAAAGAATAAGGTTATTTTGAGAGAGGTGTTATCATGATCAAGGGTGTTAATACATTCATTGGGAAACTATTCAAAAGGTAACTGTTTGGTGGGAAGGGTAGATTCAGTGAGATGATTGGTGATGACCTACCTCTTGATAGAATTTTGAGAGAGAAATTCTAGGTCAATTTTTTTCATGAGTATGAGCCAACTATTTATACAATCTTTGTGATATGGTTTAGATTTCTTGGATTTTAGTGGATCAAATATTTTGACTACATAGGTTTTTTGATTGAGAAGATAATGATGGAGTTTGGAAGTTACAAAGTACAAGACACGAGACAACTTTTCTACCTTGGAATATTGGGTTTCATATTCATGCAAAGGTGTGGCTTATGTAATAAATAACCTTCTCCTTACCTTTTTTGTCTCGATGTGCTAGCATGACTCCCATAGAATGATTAGTAGTGGAGATATACATATAGAATGGATCCCCCTTATGTGTGGGTGTAAGCACATGTTGTGATAAAAGATATTTTTTTATGGAATTGAAGATCCATTAGCACTCATCATCCCACTTAAAGTTAATGTCTTTCTTGAGAAGGATATGAAAGGGATGATAAGAGTCTTACAAAGAGAGAAATAAAGCGATGGATAGATTGAAATTTTCTTTGAAGTCTCCTCATTTATTTAAGATTATATATAGGAGGCATTTCTATAATGGCCTTGACCTTGGTAAGGTCAACTTCAATTCCCCGATAGATACTATGAATCCTAGGAGTTTTCTTGTGAAAACTCTAAATATGCATTTATCTGGATTTAGAAAAAGAAATAACTTTAATAGAAATGAAAAAATCACATGGAGGACAACAAGACGGTCTTTTTTTTTTTTATATTCCTAATAGATCATATATGTAGTCTTCTATAGTTTTGTGGATGAGGTCATGAAATATGTATGTCATAGCACATTGATAAGTAGCTCTTGCATTTTTCAGGCCAAAGGGCATTACTCTATAGCAGAAGGTTCCCCACGGGGTGATAAAGGATACTTTTTATTAATCCTCTAGTATGATAAGGATTTGATAATAACTAGATAAACCATATATAAGAGATAGCATTGCATGGCCTATTATTAGATCAACGAGCTAATTGATGCTAGGTAAAAAAAATCATATTTTAGACAAGTGAGGTTAAGGTCCCAAAAATCCATGCAAATGCATAATTTCCCATCATCTTTAGTGATGGGTATTATATTAGAAACCCATTATGGATAATCAATAAGTATTATGAAATTATCTCAAACAATACACCATATTTCTTCTTTAACTAACAATGTGATACGAGGATGCATCCAAATAATTTTTTTAGTTTCTGTATTAACATCTAGGATGGTGATGATATTATGGATAATGATGTTAGGGTTTATACTAAGAATATCATTATAATACCATGTGAAGGCTTGATTTGTCTTGGATAAGAACATGGTGAATTCTTGGAGCTCATGTGGGTCTAAGCATTGACTAACTTTGAAAATGTGTGGTTATTTTAATGTGTGGATATTAACATTGATGGTAGATTCATTGAGAAGCATAGATGTATTAGAGGGTATTTTTTCTAAATATAGTGATCCTCAACACTCATATAGGTTAAGATAACATCATCATCATGAAAATAGAGAACATAGAGAGTGGGGAATTATCTTATATCATGTGAGGTATTATTAAGGAAAGAGAATCAGTCTTTCCATTATCCCGTAATTCAAAGGTACCAATGTGATAACATTAATTAAACAAAATTAGGAGGGATGGATATTCTATCATCATTATTAGAGGGTAGGTATGATGATGGTAATGAGTGTGGTTGAAGTTTTAATGTTTTTGGTGATGGATTTGAGTAGTATTCTTAAAATCCAAGGCCATATTTTTATGAGGCTTTATCAAGTCTTCAAAGGGTAAATTGTACATGACCTCTTTTGTACCTACCAAGACTAAAACCCTTACATTCACATAATTGAAGGTAATTTTGAAAAAACATAGGTTTTTCAAGGAATGAAAAGTCAGAGGAAAATTCCTTAGTGTGTGGTTGATAATCGAGATGAGAGGAAGGGTGAATGATACCACCATAAACAAATAGTTTTTGAAGTAACGGGGAATGAAAGAAATGATGTTTCCAATTTTAGGATTGAAAAGGAGTTATTTGTCTGGTCTCCCATAAATTTTAGCTGTAGGGAGTGCATTGAGGGTTATGAGTCAATATTCTCATAAAGAGAGACATTTTATGACGTCCTCGAAGGATCGATCATCTAGTAATTTGGATGTGGGGATAGAGACACTTGTAGAGGCTTGGTTTGAAGATGTGGAGTTTTGTAGAAAAATCAAAATGTCATTGGGCTTCTAGATCATATGACAAGAATTAAATGGATTAGGATAAGTGGGAACCATAATGGTTTTACCATCATATTTGTACATAAAATGCTGATTCAAGGTAAATCAGACACAACACAACGCAGATCAAAGCGTGGACTAATAGTATGTTGTATTGGAATCCTCCTTATACAAGATAAAAGAGTTTTATGAGGATTTTGACACCTATTTTGATAGGAAATAGAATTTATCCTAAGGTGGGATCAACAATATTGTTAAAGGTGTGTAATACGTTAAGGGATTGAGAAATAAATATATTAGGTAATGAAAATTTCTTAAAGGCATGATATGAGATTATCTCAATGCTAGTGCCATTTTTAATCATTAATCTTTTAACCAAACCATTATTGATCTAGGTGGTGAAGAAGAGTGGGAGGTTGTGATCCTCAAGTTGTAGTGATAGAATTTCCAAATTTTCAAATGTGATGATAGTAGACCTTTTGAGAGAAATGAAAAGGTTAGAAAATGGTTAGGTCCCATCCGATGATACCAAGATGGCTACAAGGGCTTCTATCATAACTTGTCGATAATGTGGGAATTTTGGATAAGTTTGTAAAGGGACATTTTGATGGGTGATTGATGTAACTATTTGAGAATGGTATTTTATATAGATGTTGTGGATTGAGTGTGGGGTGATGTAAATATGGAGACCTTGGCTTTAGGAGATGAAGGATTGGATGGTTCAACAGGAGTGGTGGAGATAGAGATTTTAGGCTTGTTTTAATTTTGTGACTTCAAATTTTGGGTATGGAATCTCATGTCGATACAGATAACATTGATTTGGAAGAGAGGGGGCTTAGTAGAAGAATCCATTTCTTTGTTGGTTTAATTTTTATAGTCTAATTTAATTTAGTTAGGTTTAGCGATAGGTTTGATAGTGGTTTCGACTTGTTGTTTTAGACTTTATAGGTGGATGAGGATGATACTTATTTTCCTATAGGACTACTTCATTAAAAATGTTTTAGATCATGGCATGAAATTTTTTACAATCCTCTATATAATGTCTCATTATTCAATGGTAAGCAAAAATACCCCATAATTGTAAAATGAAGGTTTCCACCTTCAGGATTAAAGGGATTGATTGGTGGTAACACTATGGTTGATTATTGTAAGAGTTTTTCAAGGATTTTGGTGTAATATCCTGACAACGTTGGTTAATATGATAATTAGAGTGTGGGACTTTGTATGTCATTTTATAGTTTATAAGGATGAGACAATGGATGTGTGCCTTGTGTGGCACATTTAGGTGTGGGTTCTAGGGAAAATTTATATTCTAAGATGGATATTCTAAGTTTGGATGAGGGGTGTGGACCTTGAATAGAGGGTAGAGATATTGTATTTTTTGGAATGTTTGTCTATTTTTTTGGGATTTCTAGGTTTTTGTGCATGTGACTTGTCATTTTTTGCATAATACTGGAAAGGTTTTTGATTTGATGTTGTGATATCTTATATATAGAAGGATTGTTTCTAGTAACAGGTTAATTTTCTTGCTATCTTGACATGATGGTATCAAGAATACTTGTATGGGTAGATATGGCCATGTTTGGAATTTTTTACGTAGGTGGGTTTGAGGTATAATTTGTAAGGAGATCAAAAGAATCTGATTCTATATCAATTGTTTTAGTCATAAGAACATACAATATAGTAGGTGTAGGTAAGGGATGGTCGATGGTGTTGATAAGATGAGAAGTAGAATTTTGAGCCCCTATGGAATTAGTATGATTATTTTTTTTTTATTAAGGGAAAATAGTTTTGAAGGGACTATACCCTATATACATAAGGGCTCAAAATCCAGATAGCGAAGATGAGAGAAACAACCTAGAGAAGGGCGAAATACAGTCATCCAAGAAGGGCTTAACAGCCAAATATTACAATATAAGTGAAAAACGGATCTAAATGTACAAAGATCCAAAAGAAAGAATGAAAGATCAAAAAGAAACCAAAGGAGAAACATCATATAGAGCTCACCAAAAACAGCTCCAGAACCGCCAGATGACAGCTACATCGCAACCAAAAAACAACATCACAACAACCCGTTACTTGATGGCTCTGTCAATCTTGGTCTTGATAGCCTACAGCGACATGAAGAAGGTAATGGCAGTAGCCTGAGAGGAGTCTTGCATATCTACTTGGGCAATTGCAATATCCCTTTTCTCTTTAGGACCCCAAATGTCCTCATTAACCCCACTTAAACTGCAGACACTATGGACATGTTGTTCAATGAAATTATAAATGCTTTTGAGGGTAGACAATATGCAGTCATTGCGGCTTTTAGCATTCCCCAATCTGCCATCTAAGGATTGTAGCTTCTTGTAGACCTCAGCAATAACCCCCTCTTCCTCCTCAGTTTGAAGGATTCTTTTACCCTTAGCTCTTTCCATGTTTTTTATAGCCCCTTTGAGCTCTTGTATCTCCTTTTCTAATCTTTCCACCCTATCCAACAATTCCTTCTCCTTGGGCTCCTCCACTAGCTTGCTAATATGCAGGAGGTTTTTAGCAAGTTCCAAGTCTTTGTGGCTCCTTAGGACCCGTTGGGAAGTAGGGATTTTAGCTTTAAGGCTCTTGCTTTTCTTGCTGGAAACAATATCTTCATTTTTTCTTTTAAGCAGGGGGGAATGGAAGCAGTGTAGGCAGGTGGAGGTATGGAGGAGGGAGGTGGGGTAGGATTCACGGGAGGGCAGCTGGAGCAGTGGCGGTGGATCAAGAGGATAAGTCCTTGGTGCAAAGGGACAACCCTAGAGTGGCTCTGCACTTCCCTTATAGATTTCTCCAGAGAGTTAATCAAATAGTGAGGAAAGCTGATAATGTTATTTCTACGAAAGTGATTCAGAAAAATCAGATGCTTTTGAGGTATAGTCATAAATCTTCCTTCAAGGGTAACGTACCTAACCACCATTTTGGCCAGCTCAGCAAAAGGTTCAGGAATCGATGACACCTTGATGCCAGCGAGCCACGAACTCCATATTTTCCCCCTCTTCCAGAAATTTCTTGGTCTCCACCTCCCTGTCCACCTTCTTATTAAAGAATTTGGTGCCTTCCAGGCTGAGGCCCGTGATCTAAGCGATGAGCTCTTCCGTGATTTCCATCTCCATGTTACTATACTTGACAATCCTATTCTTCTAACCCTGGGTGAATTTGATAGAAATGTCTTGGTTGAAGCCTTGGATCCTTTCAATGAAATTAGATAGGCCCCCAATTTGCAGGTAATCCCAAAGCTCTGTGTTCTCTTTCCACTCAAGGTTTTGGGTCGGTTCAGTTTTGCATGGCGGACCCCCCATGTTTCCTTTGCTTCTTTTTCTGTTCTCAACGGTAGAAAAGCTCCCAATGTGCGGGACAGGCCGAGCTTTGATTTTGATATTTGAATCTTTCCTTACCGTGGAAGCTGATTTAATGATTATGCTACACTTGTTATTATTTCCCCGCTCCTCGGCTTTCCTCCTATGCCAAGAAATGATGACAGTCCATCCCACACAGATCACATCAGTCATCCATATCTTTTGTGATGTCATCATCATGTACTTGAGGATCCACATTAGCGTCCAAATTACAGCCGTTAGTAATGATTTTAACTACCATATAGATCAATGATAATGGCTTTATTGACATGAGCGGGAAGAACATCCCCCCTAAAACAAGTTGGAAAGGAATTATTAACACCGAAGATAGCCAAGCTGTCAGCTACCCTATTACCTTCCCGATAGGTGTGGGTGATTTGGACATTTTCAAAGCTTTTACATATATCAATAGCTTCCTCAATATAATCCCTGATAGACCAGCTGGGGTGTTGCTTTTTATTCAAAAGATTGATAATATTTAGAGAATCACCTTCAATTATAATATTTGGAATATTGCAATCCCTGGCAAGTTTTATACCCCAAAGAGCCGCCATGGCTTCGGAATAATGATTAGTCTACCTACCCATTCTCCTAGAAAAAGTAGCAACAAAACAACCTCTTTGATCCCTGATGATTCCCCCTCCTCCAGAGTCACCCGGATTGCCTTTTGAGGCCCCATCAAAATTTAACTTGTGCCAATCAGTGGGAGGTTTAATCCATCCATTTTATTGTGGTTCACAAGATTACCATTGTTATTTCTATTAATAGTGGTAATATTCCATTCAGTCAGGATGCTTGCTTCATTCTCTCGGGTAAAGACCATTTTTAGGGGGTTTAAATCTAGCAATATTATCTTGCACAACAATGATAATTTCCTTATATACTTTGTTACAATCTGATCGCCTTTTGTTTCTAAAAATACTATCATTCCGAGCCTTCCGATTCTCCACATAGTGTGGGGCGAAACAAGTTGCCATAATCTTTTCACCATGCAATGTTTGAATGGAGAGCCCCATTGCTCCCAAGCCTGAAGACAGGTAAGGGGAAAAGTCCATCTCAGATTAAATTTATCAAAAACAAGCTGCCAAATTTTGGAGGCAATCTCACAATGGAGGAATAAATGTTTTATATCTTTAGCCTCTTTCTGACACATGCAACATCTATTTGGCATGATGAATCCCCTCTTGATGAGATTGTCATTAGTTAGGATCTTGCCATTAATAATTAGCCACCAAAAGAAGTTCACTCTAGGGGTTAACTCCATCATCCACAGCTTGTGCCACTTAATTTCACTTTCCATGGATACAAAGAAAGAATTATATCCTGATTTAACAGTGTATTCCCCATCAAAAGAATCTTTCCAGATGAGCTCATCCTTAAGGTTTTGATTACTTATATGGATTAGGGAAAGTTGATTATAGAGATATGCAATCTCAGCCTATATACTATCATTCTCCACTTTTAGCTATTTCCATTTTCTTTTGTTTCCATCCCTCTCAATGTACCCCTGGATTTTGTGCCCATACTTTGTAATTAAGCTATCTTTAATATGATCAAAAGTAGAAATCCAGTTAGAATCCATCCACTTATCAGTCCAGAAGTTTATGTTTTGTCCATCTCCAAGCTTCCAGCTACACCCCTGAGAGAGAATGTGTCTGCTGCGTAGAAGGTTGTTCCAGAAAATAGAACCACTCGGAAGAGACTGATCATATATGAAGGAAATCTTGTTTTGATTTGAAAGATATTTAATCTTAACCAGCTCTGTCCAAGGTCTGTGTTCTTTTATAAGCCTCCATCCTAATTTTGCACTAAGGGCAGTACTCATATGTTTGATATCTTTTATGCCTAACCCCCCTAGCCTCTTAGGTTTACAAACCTGTTCCCAAGCCACAAGGTGATATCTGAATCTGTCCTCAGTACCATGCCATAGAAAGTGTTTTTGAATCTTCTCAATATTGTTCATCACTGCAGTAGGCATGTTGAACATTGACAGTATGTAAATAGGCAAGTTTTGAAGCATGCTTTTAACCAAAAGGCACTTACCTACACTTGAAAGGACTGCTCCTTTCCAGCCAGCCAACTTTCTTTGAAATCTCTTAATAAGATCATTCCATACCTCCACAGAAATCTTGCCAGTACTTAAAGGTAATCCTAAGTAAGTAGCTGGTAGAGAATTAATAGTGCATCCTAGAATATTAGCAATCTTTCTTTTCCTTTCCCTAGGAGTATTGAAGAAATAAATAGAGATTTTGTCAAAATTAACTTTTTGTCCCGAGGCTTCCTCATAAAATCTGAGGATAGTTTTGATAGCCTTTGCCTCAATAATGGAAGCCATCAGGAGCAGCAAAGTGTCATCGGAAAACTGTTGATGAGAGGAGATCTGATTACCAGTAGTTGGAGGGAAGCCTTTTATCATGCCAATGTCAATAGCTTTGGAGATGGATCTACTTAAACTGTCAGCCATAATAATGAATAAAAGAGGGGAGATTAGGTCGCCTTGCCAAATACCTCTATTGCTGGCAAAAAAGCCCACAGGTTCTCCATTAACAACCATAGAGAATCTAGAGGTAGAGATACAAGAGTGAATGATTTTTTTGAATTTGCTTTTAAACCCAAACTTGGATAAGACCTCTTCCATGAATCTCCAGGAGACTCTGTCAAAAGCTTTATGCATGTCTAGTTTGATGGCAATCCCCACCTTTTTACTTTTATCCATAGAATGTATAGTTTCATGAACCATGATAATTCCATCTTGGATAATTCTTCCTTGGATGAACCCGCTCTGCTGCTGTGAAATGATCTCCATGAGAATAGGTTGCAATCTAGTGGTGAGGATCTTTGTGAAAATTCTATAAATGACATTAACCAAACTAATAGGCCTGAAATCTTTGAAGTCTTTTGCATCCAAATTTTTTGGGGCAAGCACAATGTGTGTATTATTTAGTTCTTTAATGAGATTTCCCATTCTGTAAAATTCATTAACAACTTTCAAGAGATCTTCAGAGCATATTTCCCAACATCTTTGGAAAAAGTTAGCCGAGAATCCATCTGGACCTGGAGCCTTATCCCCTTCTAAAAAAAACAACCTTTTTTAATTCCTCAATGGTGACAGTTTTTGAAAGACTTTTAAATCTCTCAGAAGGTATGAGATTATTAGGAATGGAGTCTAAGAGAAAAGAGGCCACTTGTTCATTGTAGGGGTTATCTTCAGTGAGAAGGTTCTTGTAAAAATTAAGCGCCTCTATTTTGATATCCTTTGGATCCTTAGTAATGTTTCCATTTCCTTTAGCAACCTCAGATATTCTATTACAAGCTCTATGTTTGATGGCTGTCAAATGAAAAAAAATTGTATTTCTGTCTCCATCTTTAAGCCAAAGGGCTCTAGATTTCATTCTCCAAAAGGATTCTTCATGGTTGTTTATATTATGTAGATCTGAGAGGAGTTTTTTTTCCCGCTGATTATCCTCTAGAGTCATACCTTTCATGGAAACATTTAGCTCAAGTTCTTCCAGCTGTTGCTTAAGTTCTTTCTTCTTTTCAAAAATGTTTCCAAATACCTCTTTATTCCAAATTCTAATCTTCTGTTTAACATTCTTCAACTTCTGAAGAAGCCTAAATTGGGCCATCCCTGTGCCTTCCCAAAACCACCATTCTTTAATTCTGACCATAATGTCTTCATGTTCGAACCACATTTTCTCAAATTTGAAATTGCCATGAAAAGGCTTTGTCCAATTGAAGAAGTTGAGGACAATTGGATTATGATCAGATCCCGTTCTGGGGAGAGAAGAAAGATGGAAATTATGGTCCAGGATCCAATTTATAGAAATAAGAGCTCTGTCGAGTTTAACCTGAATTAAGTTTTCTCCTAACCTTTTGTTGGACCATGTAAATTGATAGCCATGAAGCTCTATGTCCATAAGATTAAGAGTCGAGATGAAGCTTGCAAATTCTTCCATACCAAGGGAGAATTCAGAACTACCCCCAAAATTTTCTCCCAGATTCAGAGGAGTATTGAAGTCTTTCATGACCAGCCAGTTCATGCTTTCAACCTTGCTTCGGAACAAGGTTAACTCTTTCCAAAGATTTCTTTTACCAGCAGTAGTATTATGCACGTAAATATTAGATAGAATCCAGCTATGATTATTTTCAAGGCTTTTAAAAATAATAGCTAAATGATTCTGGGTGGAGGAGAGTACCTCACCGTCAACCATATTTGTATCCCAAAAGGTCGCTAAGCCTCCAGAAGCCCCTTGAGAGTCAACAGCAGCAAAGGCAATGTTCTACCAAAAATATCTTTTGAAGTCTTCAACTGCTTTACTTTTCATTTTAGTTTCCTAAATGAGAAGAATGTTTGGTTTGTTTGCTCTTTTAATTTCCTTAAGAATTCTTTTTTAGGCCCCCCATTGAGGCCTCTAACATTCCAAGAAATAAACTTCATTAAAAAAATTTGGAGATGCATTTTCCGGATGGTTCAGAATTCTCTGTGTACCATCTGTAATTTCTTTTTCAGTTTCTTTTTCTCTTGCTTCTCTCTTAGATGGCCTGCCTTTTCTAAAGGTTACTCCAAAATTAGCAGTTCTTCTAGCAGTGGCCCTTGTGATTCTTGAGGTGGAAGCTTCCCAGCTTCCAAGCTACTTTTTTCCACTATAGAGTGATTCCGGACTTTCTTCCAGGCTTTTTGAACCTCTTTTCTTTCTTTTCACTAAGATGAATCCATCATTATCACAATCATTTTCCTTTCTAATGGGGGTAATTTCCCCATCCTCTTTTCCTATGGCAATATCAGTTTGCTTATCCATTTTAGGAGCCAGCTCCTCCATATCTGTGTCCTCCTTCTCTTGGTTTAGATCTCGTGCAATGGATTCTAGATCCTCTTTGCCTTTTTCTTGTCTCATTTTTAGTTTCTCTAAAGAGTTGTTGCTTAGCAACTCTTGATGAATATTGATTTTGTCTATCTCTTCTTCCATATATGAGAGAGAGATGTTAACTTTTTCATTTTCTTCATCAACCTCCATGTTCAACTTAACTGGATTCGGTGACAAGATGTTCAATACTGAATCTACTAACATCTCCCTTTTGTTTTCTTCCTCATTCTCACCCAGATCTATTTCTTGTTGAGTCTCAATTAGTTTCTTAGGTTTCCAAAGATTTTTGAAAACCGGTGGTCTCTTCACCTTAAATCCTTTTTTCCTTTCTTTTAACTTGGAATGCTTTTCCAAAAACCTATTTCCAATAGCTGGTTCAGAAATCTACTCTTTAACCGCCTTATCTCCCTGATTCTATCTTTGATCTTCAGGAATATCTGAGGAAGCTTCCAACTTTTGAACTGAATGTTTAGGACATTTGCTGGCAAAATGCCCTAATCTATGGCATTTGATACACCTTAGTTGGAAAGCTTCATATTCTATTTACTCGATTCCATATTCCAAATTTGGATTGTAGAACAATGTGATCGGGAAGGTCTTGATCCATTTCAATGGAGACACAGAACCTAGCAAATGCCAACCTAGATCTATTTCTTGTGGGCCCATCCAGGCCAATGGGAGAACCAATCAATTTGCAATGTTCAGGAGGATTTCATCATCCCATAGATGCAGAGGAAGCCCTGGGAGCCTACACCAGATGGGTATGGAAGGAATATTCTCAACAAATGGATTGAATCCAGGATACCATTTTTTAAAAAATAGTCCCATATTACCCAGACACCAGGGACCACCCAAAAAACAGAGTCAACATCCGATTGTAGATTAAATCGGGCCAGAAAAAAACCCTTTGCCATGGTGGTGATTATTAAATCCCCTTTTGGTTTCCATCTGTGAATGGCCCATTTTCTAATAGTGTCCACATTGGGTCTTGATCCCAAAAATTTTCCGACAAGGGCCAGATTGGTTTTCTCCAGAGCTCTTTACGACATCTGCCAGTACTATAAGTGGTCACCCCTTCAAAGATCTTTTGTAATTTTAAAATCACATGCGAGACAGAGGTCTCGTATTTTTATCGGGAGGAGACTTAACCACATCCACCCAAGCTCTAGACCTAAAACGCCATCGGTGATTGCATTTTTAGCTTTTACCGGTTCATTAGCGGCTACATCGCAGTCCTTTGCAAGACATTCAGTAGCCAGAGCCACTGAAACAATGCTTTCAAAACCCTCACGCATCCCGCTCTCATTTTCAAAATCATAGCCCACTCTCAATGTTTTTTTCCATGATCTCTACCTGGGGGATGGTTTGGAAATATTATTTTGAACATGTTTATGGTTTGATTGGGAGGTGCATTAAGATTGTCAAGTTGTATACCATATTAATCAATGATATATTGGAGGACGTTCTTGAAAGAGTGACATTTATTAGCGTCATATCCTTAGACCTAGTAATATTTGTAATGGGATTCACCCCTATACTATGATGGTTTAGGTTCCAATTCATTGATGGGTTAGATGGGAGGGATTGTAATCGTGTAACCTACCATGATTTTTCCAAAAATAGAGTTGTAAGACTCCCCTAGAGTTGTGTATTTACATGGATTTTGGGACATTTCAGAATTCAAGCACCCTTTAGATGTAGTTTTTAAGATGAACACATTTGTTTATCCTTTGTTTTTATCACTATTGGGAAGAGGTTTTGAATTGAGACTTAGGTTTAGGTTTCCTAAATCAAAAATTAACCTTACCATCCTCAATATATCAGAGCTCCAGTTTCCAAGCCATAGTAAAGGCTTCATAAAATATTTGAAATGACTGGATCTAAAGGGTAGATTATATATGTTTTACACAAAATCAAGTGAATAACTCAATTGAATCTATCTAGGATAGAGAAAAAATTAACTAATTAATAATTCCTCACCATATGGTGAAAAAATTAGAAATAGATCCACCCTTAGATTTAGTGATAGCATATAAGTCGGTGATAGCCATCTTATGCATGATATTGATAGAGAAAATTTCTAAGAAGAATTGTGCTAGTTGTGTCAATGAATAAAGGTAATATCTAGGAATGTTTTTATACCAATCAAGAGTGATCCCAAGTAATGACATTGGGAATGTCCTTATCATAAAATATTGGTCATGATCTATAAGATAGCAAGCGTGATGAAATGCCCAAATGTGTTGTTATGGATCTTCCTTACTATAGAATTTGATAAAAAATTTAATTTACCAATGAGGAGGATAGGGTTTGAAAGGTACGGATGGGTTGATGGGTTCATTACAGATTTTATCATAAGAAAATGTGTTTCTAGGTCCCATGGTGGAAAATTTGAGGCTCACAATTCTACTTATTACTACTTGTAGGGGATCATTTTGTAGGGGATGGATATTTGAGGTGTTATCTTGATTATGAATGAGGGAGGTCAATTATTTATATGGGTGATATAGTGGGAGGGAATTTTTAAAAAGAGGAAGCTCCCTGGTATGTTGTAATTTTGGTGAGAGACAAATGGTTGTGAAAGTTATTGAATATATTGATATGGGTAAGGGAAAAAGGGTAGATAGGGTCTGTGACTTTGGTTGATTCAATTGACCCGATGTACCCTAATTATGACACACTCATTGTAGAGATAGGTTTTGAAAGGGGTTGAGCACTAGTGATAAAACACATATTGATGGGTGGTAAGGGAAGAGGGATAAATATTAATAATTTTTAGATTGTGGATGTAGAATTTTATGAGATGATGGGTGGTGACATGGAAATGGGGCTTACGAACTAGGCATACCGATAGATATTTTTGAGGGAGGAAGAGAATTTTAAGGGGTGTGACTAACTACATGTGATGAAGTAATAGTAGGATTTTAGGTACCCTAAGGGTTAGATGTGGTGCCCGATTAAACAACCCACTTGAGACCCAAGAAACAACCTAGGATTAGTTAGGAAAATTATGGAATAATTTTTTTTATTAGATGTGTCTACAACTAGGTTACAAGACACAGTTGTCGCTAACAGGTTCCGAAACAAGATTAATCTACTAGAGCATACTTTTCTTTTATTAACAATTATTAGAGGTCACAAGGTCTAAATTTTAGGGTTAGAAGTTTCAATTAGATTCAGGGGGTAAATTATCCCCATACCCACTCTCTAATAGGATCAAATTTTCAACTTGATTTTTCACACTTAATGCATTTAAAATTTCCCTAAATCATTTCCATTGGATAGGAAATTTTCTCACATTTCTAATCATATAAATAATTCCTCCTAAATCCTTGTAAATCTCCAGTTATGGATCGGCGGGCTTTGGGAGTCAAATTTTTCCAAAAGGGACACGTGTCAAGCGGGGGAAATTGCACTTTTTTCGGGTTGGTAGGTCACAAGGCGGTGTTTGGAAATTTTCCCCGCATGATTGAAAAGACAAAATTTCTCCCACTCCTCTGTGGGTCCTCCAGGGATACGTGTTGGGCTCTAAGCCAAGGCGGTGGGAGGATGAGGGAAGGGCGGGGTGGTGGAAAGAGTTGGAGAAAATTTTCCAAGGAGGGGAAAAATCCAATTGACGTCCACAAGCCCATGGGTCTACCAAGGAACATGGTGCACAACAAGCCAAAGTAGGGAGAAAAAGGGGAAGGATGGGTGGCGAGAGAAATTTGGGGAGAATCACCGAATGGAGGGGAAAAGGGGTAAATGGCACGCATCGGTCCACGCATCTAAGGAAAGGTCTCACTAGGGCGAGGGTGGGAGTGCAGGGCCGCAGAGGTAAACTCCAAGATTTTAGAAAAAACCAAATAAAGTCCACAAGGGATCTACCCCTCCACCATACCATGTGGTAGCCTCTGATTAGTTACAGGCTGGTGGGGAAATTTCTAAAAAATTTCCCCAAAATTCTTTTTTAAAAGAATTTTTCTAAGGTATTTTTTTGGGCCGCGGGCCCCCTAGGGAAATTTTTCCCAAATTTTCCCACCAAGGAAGGAAAATTTCAAGGGGCCATAAATTTTTCTAGAAAGCTCATTTTTGGGAAAATGAGGACTTTCTAGATAGCTATCAATGCCATCTTTGCACAAGAATCATAAATTTTACATTTTGACAAGTTTTAAAGGGTCAATTTCATGAAAATGTTCTACACACTCTTAAAAGGTCAACCGGTAAATTTTAACTTATAAAATTTATTCAATTGGGTCTCCTCCTTCACCCAACATGGCAAATAGACATGGAGGATTATTCTAGGAAGATTTAGGATGTTTTAGGAAGGTAAATTTGCTCAATTGATTTCCAATTGAATTTTTCCAACAATTGAAAGAAAAAAGACAACAAGACAACAAAGAAAGGTTTGGGACCAATTTTGTAATGTTTTAATTGATTTCCTTAAGTGTTTTCTTATCAAATTGAGTTCATTGATATCATAACATGCTAAATTTTAATGTTTTAGTGTTGATTATTGTTTGCGAGTCCAAATTGTACATTTTAAAAACAATATTTGCGATTTAGATTTACAATGACAAGGATCAATTTCTTGAGGGATCTATTTGCCATTTTTTCTTCCAAGTATGAAATTTCATTTCTCCTCTATTCTAAGACATTTAAGTGAAATAAACAAACCATTCTAAATAAAATGCAATGCTGAATTCAATTCTATACATTTCCAAAAGAGACAAAAGACTCAGATTATTCACACACACATTTATTCCTTTCAAAATAGATATTCCATTAAAATTAAAAATCATATTCCAATACAATAATGCAAATTAAGAAAGGTATTGCAATCCTTTATTGAATTCTAAAGAAAACTTTACATCTCTCAATTCCTTGAATTCAATTAAAAATTTAAAATTTTTTCTTTCAAAATCCATAAATAAAGTATGTCTCTTTCAAAATTTGAATTACAACTTTCATATCCAAATACAAACATCTTTCCTTCACAAAAACATTGCAAATTCATCTAGTTCAAAGTGAGAATGGTTACAATAAAATATATTTCACAAGGGACTAGAAAAAATATCTTCTTCTACTCCAAAATAAAACATGCAAGTTTCCTTTTTCTTCCAATTTGATCACAACAAAAGTGGGGCAAAGGAAACGCTCTACACCCAACCAAGACATCTAATGAAAGGAAAAGTCATCCTTCATCATTTTCCCCCGATCCCCAACCACAATGCAATAGGAAATGTGATTGAAGTGCCAACATTTTACACACACAATAACAACAAAATTACCGAATAATTTTTTTGTTGACTTACATTACTCACTACACACAATGAACATGGGCTTCAAGTATGAAAACTCGACTCACAAATGAAAAATCACATAAGTCATCGAATCACATAGACACATGAAAAAACATAGGAATGTCGATGCCACACTTTTCCCAATGGATGAATACTAGCAATGCCCCAACCACAGAAAGAAGAATCAAGGATAGGAAAACCCACAACACATCTTTTCTTTAATTGTATTTTAGTTATGATTAACATTCTAAGAACATTATTGGGCAAGGATAAATTTCTCGTAGTTCGATCACAACAATGTAATACATATTCTTAGAAACACATAAAGATATTTAATTGAGTTATAAGGTCTCCAAGAGTGGCAGTATCCCTAACCTTAATTATCGTTTTTAATCTTATATGCTTTATTTTTCTACGTCACACTATGGCCTTATTTTTAGCATTTCCTTGTACAAGGAGTTATGAAGTGTTTGTCTAACCTCTTGAAGACATAAATTATTAGGAGACTTGAAGCTACACACGAACCCTAAGTTAACATCCAAATCAGCTGAGTTTTAGATTTATTCCAACTTCACCTAAGGGTCTACCCCTCAACTATAAATGAGGTTTAAGCGAGAGGAAAAATTTATGCTAAACCACCTTCTAGAAAGGCCAAGGTGTTATGTTGAGAGGAACCAAGGTAACCCATTTGAATGAGCGGAGCTAAGGGGTTCATTAACAAGAGTTTAAGACCTAGAAATACTAAGTTACAACCTCCATCTATGTTGTCTTGATCCAACAGAGATTTCACTCAATGAAGAAATTTAATTTTAAATCTATCTTTGGATGACAAGGTCATCCACTAGGCTACGAAGGAGGATTTATCTCTACACACTCCAATAAAAGGTTCAATGTGTCACTCCTATCAGACGGGTTTAGGACTAATTCATTAGACATACTGACTAAGACAATAAGCCCATTCTTGAGATCTGATTTCCCTAATTTAGGATGTTCCATCGAGTGCAAAGATTAAGATCATTGTATGGTTTTCTATGTCTTCTACGGTAAGGAGTATCACACATGAAAACAAGTTATGCTCCGATATTGAACAAGGGTTGAGTGTTTCAATTTAATTCTCTTTATTACATTTACAAAGTATGAATGCACAAAATGACTCATTAATCATTTATTGAACACTAAATATGCACTACAAGATATTACTTCAAATTCATTTACCTTATATAAATATCAACCCTTTTTCTATGTGTACTATGAATCTAAATTAAACCTAAGATTAAATGCACATTTCCTATATGTCCTTGAAACCAGCATCTCATACATATCCCCAAATTATCAATATATAATAGTCTATAACATGAGACAAAATTATATGTTTACTCATTTAACAATGAACTATATAAATTACAAAGATAATTAAATGAATTACACATTGCCTTTTCTTCATCATTCTTTCATCCTAAAAAACCACGTGAGCATGATATCAACGATAAATCGTTGGCATGGCCTCCACCCTAATCTAGCATAATTATCATTTTTTAGTTTTCCCATTTACATATAATAATAATTACAATTTGCAAGTGAAAGAAAAAGTTTAGAGGCATGTATTTCAAGCATATCATTTCACTTCATTTTGTAACCCAGGAGAGAGAAAGAGAAGGGAAGAGAGAGAAAACACCATTTTGTCAAAATTTCTATTTCACACAATAAGTGATAATAGAGAGTTTTGAAAAATTATTTACATGTGTCGAATGTTTCCACGGTGGTTTGGAAACCCAACGAGGGTCCCACAACTTTCTATTTTTAACTTTTCTTACTAGCTACAAAAACATTCAAAACAACTTGGAGGCTAAGAAACCGCTTCCAAAAGTTATCTTCTGATGAGAACGCACACCATGATCAACTTTCTACGTGTTCCCAGATATACCAAGAGTTCATAGAAACTGACGGAATTGGGAACAAGCGAACAATTTGCGTTTGGAAGCTAGTTTTCCAGGGCTACTAGTCGTAGTTGACCTAATTGTAAAAAGACAAAAGTTTACTCAAGGGATCCGAAAACCACATCCAAAACTGATGTTCGATGGATGAGCATGCAATGAGACACTTCCTACTAGTTCCCCTATATAATGATAATTCATCAGAATCGATGGGACTGAGAACTAGAAAACCATTTTCAAATGGCAAAATTTTTCTAGAGCGACAAGTCGAAAGTGGTCTAGTTTGACCTCGTCAACCGCAACCGAGGCCTACAAAATGGCTTGGCCAAACTATTGAAAAAAGTTTTTTTCCCTAAACTAAATGTTCCATGCAATTGTCTAGTGAGAACACTAGAGGTTTGTGAAAATGGATAAGAATTTATCTATCTAGGTTTCAAATCCGGTTCAAAATGAAAGCCAACTTTCTAGGTTTAACAATTTTCTACTATTGTAAAATAGTGTAACAAGGCTCCTATAAGAGCATTAAAAAGATCTCATATGTTCATTTGGGGTCAATCCATAGGTCAAGGTGACTCCTCACATAATAAGTACATGAATGAAGCTTAACATCTCATTCTTAAAGTTAGAAGGGTACTTAATGAGTCTCCGAAAAGTGTAAAAATTAACTATTTATACCGGGAGATGATCAATGTTATTACTAGAAAGTCAGTTTCATCTGGTCGATAAAACAATGTTATAGCAATCCAATTATGTAGGAAGTTTTCTACATCACCTCAAAATGAGGGTGGAAGTTCATGTTTTAATGCAAACATGTTATTTTAACTTCGTGAGTTTTGACACGACATTTCATTGTTTTTGCAACGAGTTGAGAAAACATTTAATGGTATTAAAATCATAATATTTTAAAATTCTATTAAGTTGTAAAATAGAACTAAAACATAAGAATTATGAGAGGTAAGGGAAGATGAACCATGCCTAGAAACAATGAGAGAAATGGGTATAAGGGGCTCCAAGTGGTTTACACTCGTGATCCGTTGAGACCACCATTATTGCCACATGATGCTAGATAGTCACGTGCAAACCCAATCCATTTGTTGTGCACCCATGTCTCATAAAAAAAAAACCATTTTGTGTTTTCAAGTAGTCATCCCGATCCATGAGACCACATTTTCTATGTCAAACAGTTCACACACCTTTTCAACAAATCCATTTTGCGCATATCCTGCAATCAGGGCACTTCATGAGACCGCATTTCTTTGAGGCTTTTTGTCAAATATTTCTTCTACCCTGTGTATGCTTTTCTCCAACTGTATAAAATGTCAAAAAAACCCTTTTCCATAATTCTTTGAAGGATGTCCATGCCCAATTAAAACAATTATTTGGGTGCAACTGAGAGGGTGTTGGAAAAGGTTATTAAGTGTTGCTTTAATACTATCACATACATTTCCTTCAAAGTTTCAAAGGCCTTTACAACAAGCTCATCTATGAATACCCCGAAACCAATACTCATATCATGGTAACTACAAAAACTGGTAAGAAAATCCCCATTTTTTATGCTGACTCGGGGAAAATGGCAATTAAAAAAAATTCCATTATGCTTAGATGGACAGCCATACCAGAATTTGCAACTGCAAGATCTGACAAAAAAACTTTTGTCTTTTATGCACTGGCTGGGAAAACACGTGGATGCCCAAACCCTATTTTAGAACTCATATTTTGGCACAGGATTGAAGTACACTAGCAAATGAAAACTAATTGGGTTGGAAGCCTAAAATGGCACAGCCTCATATGCATCAATCAAAGCATTTGCAACTACAACATCTGACAAAACCCCTCTATGCATTGATAGAGGTCCATGCAGTTCAAGAGGATCACATTTGACATAGGCTGGGAGGATGTTAGCCGTAACCATGGCACCCCATGAGATGACATCTGGTGAGGTATTTCTTTAAAAAAACTTAAAAAACCCTAAGAAAAATCAGATCTGGGAAAAAAATGTGACTAAGCATGAGAAGAACCCTTGTTTCCTTCAACAGCTAGGTAGGGTGCACCAAGGGCTGGTTCAAAGCTTCCTCTCTCCTCATGGTAATGGAAACTACTGTCTTCCTTCAAAAAAAGATAGAAAAATAACAAACCATAAGGAGCCCCCTCTGCTTTCCCTAAACCACCCAATATTTCACAAGATTTTTTAATTTTAATTCTTTTATTTTATTTATATATATATATTTTTGTTTTAACTAAAGAACATAAAAACCCTAAAATGAAACAAATAATTAAAAAAAAACTTAACGGTAATCCAATGACAGGAAAAAGGAGATACCATCATGGTGCAATGACAAGTGGCACTACATTCTAGAATTGGCCATAGCCATTACACCACATGAGCTTGGTGACTAGATATCCAAACAAACACATTTCCATGAAATGGTGGGACGCCAACAAAAATTGCCAACATGGGTAAAAGCATCCAAATCTTCTCATTAAAATAGGCATACATAAAAAACAATATGAGAGGAGACTCAGTCGGCCAAGGAAGAACTAGTAGTAGGAGTTTGAAACCGGATGCAGGACAAGGACTACCACGACATCACAACGAGAGACTGTCTTCTTTGCGCAGACCGAGGTGACCAATTCAAACAATAAAATTGCTAATCAAAATAATAATATTACTATTAGTTTTATTACTATTATTAATACAACTTAATAACACTTTATTACTCATATTAACAAGGACCAACATTTAAGCTTGACCAAAACAATAATAGTAGGAATCGACAATTTGAAAGAATAATTATTATTATGTAGGTGTTCCCTCTAGTTGGTCACGCCCCAACAAAATCAATTCATCCTTCAAACCACCTATCAAATTCATGAAAGAGATTTTCCCTTAACAGGGTAATTGAAAAGGTGAATCTAGCAAGGATCAATTGGGGCATAACAACATTAAACTCTTAGCAACATGGTTGTCGAAGAAGAAAAAGAAGAATGAGGGATGGGGCACTACATTCTCCTCCCCTTAAGAAAACATCATCCTCGATGCGACATACAATGAAGAAGGAGAAATGGTAAGTAACAAGGAACGAATATGGTGAAGGTACGCTCTAAGGTTAAGATTTCAAACACAAAAACATGGTCATAGGGTGGCCCTAGGAACATTTGGTAGAAATTTTAACTTTCAAGGTTTTGTGAAGATTGGTAGTTCCCTCTTATTTTTTATTTCATTAATCTCTTTCTATTAACATTATTCTTAATTCAAGTCCTTTAAAATTTCTTTTTGTAGAATTTTAGTTTATTCATTCCTATGGGTTCCCATCATGAACTATAGTCACAACACCCTACCAGGGTCATACACAACACTAAAATTTCACAAGCATAATTTTACATACTTTCACGACTGTATCACATCACAAGGGTTTCAATAAACCATGGATGGAACATACATGTTCCACATAACATAGTATGAGTCACACATATATTACTGACACACAGAAATGATCACGCTGATGCATATACAATGGGAATTACCTAACCAAAAATCCATGACTATACCAAAGATAGTGCCAAGACAATATCCAATAGTCCATACCAACCAAGGGGGGGAGTCAAGCCTCAATCATAACAATGTCTAACGAGACTCAAAAGAGTACACATAACTCATTATACCAACTCCACACATCTTAAAATATCAATAAATAACTCCATATGTCTCCTGAAGCATCATAAAACAACTCCATATACCTCCCAAGGAGAAATAATCATAGTGCCAAAACAAAGTTGGGTCACTCAACCATAGAGCCCCATCAATAATATCAGGTCACTCCACCATAGAGTGCCATAAAGAATAATAGGTCACTCAATCATAGGGTCCCATCTCCTTTCTTCTTTTAATGAGGCTGGGTCACCCTATTGCCCTGGGCACATAGAGCCCCATCACCCCTAACCCAAGTCACATAATAACTCGTGGTTCAACAACCAGCTATTTATTTGTAAATCCTTGGGATGTACCCCCATACAATGAAGTGGGCCCATAGGTTCAACCACTCCATGGTTAATCCCGTGACCTTATTCCAACACATTACAACATAAAAACCAACATAACAATTCATTCAAATGCCAAGTGGTAAAATAAAAATCCTTGGGCTAGGATACAAAACTTTTTAATATGAAAAAAAAAAATTAAAATGAAGAAAAACAAATTGCTAATTAGCCATGGTTATTACAAAATCCAAATGTTAATGCAACACTCAAATAAATTCCCAAAACATAAGAACATGTCAATCAAGAAAACGACTGGTTCTAGCTAAAAGAGATAATGATCAATTTATGAATAAAATGCATATTGATAAAATAGCACATTATAATCACTATGTGGCCTCATACCACCACCAAAGGGGTACTCATCGAGTTGTTAGAACTCAGACATCGAGCCTCAGCTTGTAGAAATATACATGTAACCAGAAATGAGTATATAAAATAATGTAACTATCATCATCTCTACCTGAATCATTCCTCCATACTCCCACAAGGATCAACATAGTCAAAATCAGATAGGATTGTCCAATGAAAATCCAATAAGAAAGAGTAGGGAACTCTAGTTACATAAGTTGAGCCTAAGGTGGTGTGCACCCACAATATACTGAGCAATCTCAAAGTATACTAAATAGATAGAAGTGGGTTTTCAGTCTAGATAAGACTCCACTTCCTCACTTGTACTCGGTTGAAGATTATGGAAATCTTGTCCACGCCTCCTCTCTCAACACATACACTCTTGACAGTTTATCCCCTTAGGGTCGTCTAGTGTAAGGTTCACAACATACACATAACTACATCACTAACACAATGGTGATTCTCGCACATTAACCATAACATCTTACGCATTATATTTATACGGGGTATGACACAATCATTACTTTCACGGGTTACGATACATCACATTACCACATCTTGCACCCAAAGTGCAATCACTATACACTATGGGTCATACTCACCATATCCCCCAAATCACAACATGAACCATCACATATTACCTAAATTATATGTATGAGGAACACAATGTCTAACATTACAACATATAGTCAATTATAATACAACACGGTGATACACACAACTCATCACAACATGGTGATGACATCATGATAAATTGTGATTCACTTTACATCAATTTTGTCATGTAATACATCAATACATCTTCACATCACATAAGGTCAAAATGTTTCAACACTCTACAATTCACAATATCATTCCTTTCACACACAACAAGGTAGTACATCACACACGGATTCCTCATTAGATCCATGAAATAGAGAGTGAATACTCTCATCATCAGCACATCAACATGACAACAAATACACACTAAGTGACATGCACAACATGTGCGTTCACAATTTCACAATTACAACATAGTTCACATCACGCATATATCACATTACTCTTCCAATATCCACCACCATCATGCACACCATCACAAATCCAATCCCTCCCGCAGAGGTTTGAGAGCATGAACCTTTGCTATGATACCAAATGAAGTGCCCAATTCACACACACATTTCTTCCTTTCAAAAAAGAAATTCCATTACATTTAAAAATCAGATTCCAATATAACAATGAAAATGAAGAAAGGTATTCCAATCCTTTATTGAATTCCAAAGACAACTTTACATCTCTCAATTCCTTGAATTCAATTAAAAATTTAAAATTTTTTCTTTCAAAATCCATAAACAAAGTATGTCTCTTTCACAATTTGAATTACAAATTTCATATCCAAATACAAACATCTTTCCTTCACAAAACATTGCAAATTCATCCACTTCAAAGTTAGAAAGGTTATAATAAAATATATTTCACAATGGACTAGAAAAAATATCTTCTTCTACTCCAGAATAGCAACATGCAAGTTTCCTTTTTCTTCCAATTTGATCAAAACAAAAGTGGGGGAAACGAAATGCTCTCCACCCAACCAAGACATCCAATGAAAGGAGAAGCCATCCTTCATCATTGGCCCCTGATCCCAAACCATAATGCAATAGGAAATGTGATTGAAGTGCCCACATTTTACACACACAATAATAATAGTAAAATACCAAGATAATTTTTTTCTTGACTTACATTGCTGCTCACTACACACAACACAACATGGGCTTCAAGTATGGAAACTCAACTCGCAAATGAAAAATCACATAATTCATCGAATCACATAGACACATGAAAACAACATAGGCATGTCGATGCCACACTTTTCCCAATGGATGAATACTAGTAATGCCCCAACCACGTAAAGAAGACTCAAGTATAGGAAAACCCACAACACATCTTTTCTTTAATTTTATTTTAGTTATGATTAAGATTCCAAGAACATTATTGGGCAAGGATAAATTTCTCGTAGTTTGATCACAACAATGCAATACATATTCTTAGAAACACATAAAGATATTTAATTGAGTTATAAGGTCTCCAAGAGTGGCAGTATCCCTAACCTCAATTCTCATTTTTACTCTTATATGCTTTATTTTTCTATGTCACACTATGGCCTTATTTTTAGCATTGCCTTGTACAAGGAGTTACAAAGTGTTTGTCTAACCTCTTGAAGACATAAATTATTAGGATACTTGAAGCTACACATGAACCCTAAGTTAACATCCAAATCAACTAAGTTTTAGATTTATTCCAACTTCACCTAAGGGTCTACCCCTCAACTATAAATGAGGTTTAAGCGAGAGGACAGATTTATGCTAAACCACCTTCAGAAAGGCCAATGTGTTATGTTGAGAGGAACCAAGGTAACCCATTTGACTGAGCGGAGTTAAGGGGTTCATTAACAAGATTTTAAGACCTAGAACAACTAAGTCACAACATCCATCTATGTTGTCTAGATCCAACAGGGATTTCAATCGATGAAGAACTTTAATTTTAAATCTATCTTTGTATGACAAGGTAGTCTACTAGGCTACAAAAGAGGAGTTAGCTCTACACACTCCAAGAAAATTTTGATTGTGTCACTCCTTTTAGACAGGTTTAAGACAAAGTCACTAGACATACTGACTAAGACAATAAGCCCATTCTTGAGCTCGATCTACTAAATTAGGACGTTCCATCGAGTGCAAAGATTAAGTTCATTCTACGGTTTTCTATGTCTTTTAAGGTAAGGAGTATCACACATAAAAACAAGTTATGCTCTGATATTCAACAAGGGTATAGTGTTTCGATATAATTCTCTTTATTACATTTACAAAGTATGAATGCACAAGATGACTCATTAATCATTTATTGAACACTAAATATGCACTACAAGATATTACTTCAAATTCATTTACCTTATATAAATATCAACCCTTTTTCCATGTGTACTATGAATCTAAATTGAACCTAAGATTAAATGCACATTTCCTAGATGTCCTTGAAACCAACATCTCATACATATCCACAAATTATCAATATATAATAGTCTGTAACATGAGACAACATTATACATTTATTCATTTAACAATGAACTATATAAATTACAAAGATAATTAAATGAATTACACATCACCTTTTCTTCGTCATTCTTTCATCCTATAAAACCACATGAGCATGATATCAGTGATAAATCGCTGGCATGGCATCCACCCTAATCTAACATAATTATCATTTTTGAGTTTTCCCATCTACATATAATAATTTGTATAATTTTAAAGTGAAAGAAAAGTTTAGAGGCATGTATTTCAAGCATATCATTTCACTTCATTTTGTAACCCGGGAGAGAGAGAAAGAGAAGGGAAGAGAGACAAAACACTATTTTTCAAAAGTTATATTTTACACAACAAGTGACAATAGAGAGTTTTGAAAAATTATTTACATGCATTGAATGTTTCCACAATGGTTTGGCAACCCAACGAGGGTCCCACAGCTTTTTATTTTTAACTTTTCTTACTCACTACAAAAACATTCAAAACAGCTCGGAGGCTAAGAAACCACTTCCAAAAGTTATCTTCTGATGAGAATGCACACCAAGATTAACTTTCTACATGTTCCCAGATATAACAAGAGTTCATAGCAACTGACGGAATTGGGAACAAGCGAACGGTTTGTGTTTGGCGGCTAGTTTTCTAGGGCTACTGGTCATAGTTGACCCAGTTGTAAAAGGAAAAAAATTTGCTCGAGGGCTCAGAAAACCATGTCCAAAACTGACATTCGATGGATGAGAACGCAACGAGAAACTTCCTACTAGTTCCCCTATATAAGGAGAATTCATCAGAATCGATGGGACTGAGAACTAGAAAACAATTTTCAAATGGTGACAAATTTTCTAGAGCAACAAGTCGAAAGTGGTCCAGTTTGACCTCATCAAACCACGACCAAAGGCCTACAAAGTGGCTTGGCCAAACTATCTAGAAAAGTTTTTTCCCTAAACTGAATGTTCCATGCATTTTCTAGTGAGAACACTAGAGGTTTGCAAAAATGGATGACAATTTCTCTATCCATGTTTCAAATTCTGGTTCAAAATGAAAGCCAACTTTCTAGATTTAATAGCTTTCTACTATTGTAAAACAGTGTAACAAGGCTCCTATAAGAGCGTCAAAAAGATATCATATGTTTGTTTGGGGTCAATCCAGAGGTCAAGGTGACTCCTCACATAACAAGGTACATGAATGAAGCTTAACATATTGTTTTCAAAGTTACGAAGGGTACTTAATGAGTCTCCAAAAAGTGCAAAAATTAACTATTTATACCAAGAGATGATCAACATTATTACTAGAAAGTCGGCCATTTAAATCCAGTCGATAAAACAATGTTATAGCGATCCAGTTATGTAGGAAGTTTTCTACATCACCTCAAAATGAGGGTGGAAGTTCATGTTTTAATGTAAATGGGTTATTTTAACTTTGTGAGTTTTGACATGACATTTCATTGTTTTTGCAATGAGTTGAAAAAATATTTAACTGTATTAAAATCATAATATTTTAAAATTCTATTAATTTTTAAAAGAGAAATAAAACATGAGAATTATGAGACGTAAGGGAAGATGAACCATGCTTGGAAATGATGATCAAAATGGGTATAAGGGGCTCCAAGTGATTTACACCCGTGATCCATTGAGACCACCATTGTTGCCACATGATGCCAGATAGTCACGTGTAAACCAAAGCCATTCATTGTGCACCCATGTCTCATAAAAAAAAAAACAATTTTGTGTTTTCAAGTAGTCACCCCGATCCATGAGACCGCATTTTCTATGTCATACAGTTCACATGCCTTTTCAACAAATCCATTTTGTGCATATCTTGTAACCATGGCACTCCATGAGACCACATTTCTTTGAGGCATTTTGATAAATATTTCTCCTACCCTGTGTGTATGCTTTTCTCCAACTATATAAAATTTCAAAAAAACCTTTTCCATGGTTCTTTGAAGGATGTCCATACCCAATTAAAACACTTATTTTGGTGCAGCTGAGAGGGTGTTGGAAAAGGTTATTAAGTGTTGCTTTACAACTATCACATACATTTCCTTCAAAGTTTCAAAGGCCTTTACAACAAGCTCATCTATGAATACCCTGAAACCAATACTCATATCATGGAAACTACAAAAACTGGTAAGAAAATCCCCATTTTAGGCACTGACTAGGGGAAAAAATGGCAATAAAAAAAAAAGTCCATTATGCTTAGATGGACGGCCATACCAAAGATTCTGCAAGTACAACATATAAAATAAAATAAAAACCTTCTATCTTTTACACGTTGGCTGGGAAAACGGATGGATGCCCAAAAATTGTTTTAGAACTCATATTTTGGCATAGGCTGGAAGTATGTTGGAAAATGCAAACTGATTGGGTTGGAGGCCTAAAGTGGTGCAGCCTCATATGCGTCCATCAAAGCATTTACAACTACAACATGTGACAAAACCCCTCTATGCGTTGATATAGGTCTACAAAATTAGAGGGGCTCACATTTGACACAAGATGAGAGGATGTTGGCCACAGCCATGGTACCCCATGAGATGACATCTGGTGAGGCATTTAAAAAAACTAAAAATGCCCTAAGCAAAATCGAATCTAGGAAAAAAATGTGACCAAGCATGAGAAGAACCCTCGTTTACTTCAACAATTGGGTAAGGTGTGCCAAGGGCTGGTTCAGAGCTTCCTCTCTCCTCATGGTAACAACTATTGTCTTCCTTCAACAAAAGACAGAAAAACAACAAACCATAAGGAGCCCCCTCTTTTCCCTAAACCACCCAATATTTCACGAGATTTTTAATTTTAATTCTTTAATTTTATTTATTTATTTTTTTGTTTATTTTAACTAAAGAACATAAAAACCCTAAAACGAAACAAATAATTAAAAAAATCTTAATGGTAATCCAAAGACAGGAAAAAGGAGATACCATCCTGGTGCAATGACAAGTGGCACTACATTCTAGAATTGGCCATAGCCATTACACCACATGAGCTCGGTGACTAGATATCCAAACAAACACATTTCCATGAAATGGTGGGACGCCAACAAAAATTGCCAACATGGGTGAAAGCATCCAAATCTTCTCATTAAAATAGGTATACATAAAAAAACAATACGAGAGGAGACTCGGTCGGCCAAGGTAGAACTAGTGGTAGGAGTTTGAAACTGAATGCAGGACAAGGACCGACCATGACATCACAACAAGAGACCATCTTCTTTGCACGGACCGAGGTGACCAATCCAAACAATAAAATCACTAATCAAAATAATAATATTACTATTATTTTTATTACTATTATTATTACAACTTAATAATACTTTATTACTCGTATTAACAAGGACCAACATTTAATCTTGACCAAAACAATAATAGTAGGAATCAACAATTCGAAAGAATAATTATTATTATGCATGTGTTCCATCTAGTTGGTCATGCCCCAACAACATCAATTCATCCTTCAAACCACCTATTGAACTCGTGAAAGATATTTTTCCTTATCATGGTAATTGAAAAGGCAAAGCCAACAAGGATCAACAAGAGCACAAAAACGTTAAATGCTTAACAACACAATCGTCAAAGAAGGAAAAATAAAATAAGGGATGGGGAACTACAATGATTCAACCCATGGCAACAATAGGATTCCACAACACACAACATTCTTTCAACATACACATTTCAATTTAAAAAAACAATTCAACACAAAACAACATATCACAACCGCATTAAAACAAAACTCAGGATTTATAATGCAAGCTAAAGGAGAAAAGAATATGGGGAAGCTACTTATGCCTCCCAATGGGAATTATGAATCCACCTGTAACAAATAGCCAATAAATTTCACCACACATATCCTTATCCCCCACAATCCCTCCTTACGCCCCCATAATTTTCCTTATGCTCCCTAACAAGTAAGAAATGCAAGCTATTTATTTTCCATGGTGGATCCCAAGCCCAAACTCCCTCCACAATAATCTGATTCCAATGTCATTCCTTATGCCCCACACATGGATTCCCCATAGCCTTCTCCTACACCATTCCTAGGCATTCTACCCACAGCCCACAACAATAATAAATATACCTACATTTACATATTCAAGCAAAGGAAGGAAAAGAAGAGTATTTCCAAGAGCCAAGCTCTTACCTCTCCATGATAGATTTTTTTTCCAAACAACAAGCTTGAATGCCAAAATACAGTCCCAAAACGAAACCAAAAAGCATGCAAATTTTACCAATCTCCTTCCAAAAGAAAGAGGTCCAAGCACAATAAAATTCACCCCCAAGGAAGCATTCCAAAGTTTCAACAACCCAAAACAAGAAAAGAGTTTGAATTTTATAGAAGATGGAAGAGAAGAGGATGATTTGGATCCATGTACGATGCCACATCACACATCCTCAACTCCAACACAAAAGACAAATTTCATTATCTCAAGCACAATAAAGAGGTGGGTGAAAATATGACAAATTTACTTGCACACTCCAAAAATCCCACACCCTAAAGGACTGAATCAAATAAAATGTAAGAAGGGTGCAATAAAAACATGCAACATGATAACTTAAGAGGCATGGGACAAGTTTTACTTGTCCCACAAGCCTCCAAAAATAGCCTCCAAGGACAAATTCGAGTTTCCAAGAGGGTGGAGTGTTTCATACTCCAAAATCTGACTTACACACACTTACACATCTCTTACACATCACTTACATATTTAATACAAAAGCCAAAAACTCTTATAATTAATTTCTCATATCCCAATTTGATTTATTTAACTTTTAACCATATGTTTTCTCACATTAATCTACCACAATTTAATTAAATAAAAGAAAGGGACACATCACTAATAAAACACATACAATAAAACAAGGAACCACATTAATAAAATACACAAAGCCCATGGTCACATTCAAAGGAAATCCCCCCATGGGGATCCCTAACAAAAATCAAACACAACACAATAAAACAAGTTTCCATAGTGACCTTGTTGAATTCATCTAGAATTCTAAGGTGGTTGGTCTCTGATCCCCCAATGTTTGTTGTGATAGTTTAACCTACAAAACATAAATACCTCCTTCAGCCTCGTTGCCATATCATAACATCCAACATGATATAAATACAACCAAAAATTTAACTATACATATGAATCACAACAACATCAAGGAAATCAACCATATCACTCACAATTTATATCAACAACTACATCATCATAGCAAGAGCTCCAAGAACAATAAAATTCACCCCCAAGGAAGCATTCCAAAGTTTCAAAACCCAAAACAAGTAAAGAGTTTGAATTTTATAGAAGAAGGAAGATAAGAGGATGATGTGGATCCATGTAGGATGCTATTTCACAAATCCTCACGTCCAACACAAAATTCAAATTTCATTCTCCCAAGAAAATAAAGAGGTGGGTGAAAATATGACAAATTTACTTGCACACTCGAAAAAGCCCACACCCCAAAGGACTGAATTAAATAAAATATAAAACCGTGCAATGAAAACATGCAACATGATTAATAAAAATGCATTAAAAGGGATAAAAACAGCCTTCCAACCATAGGTATGGTTGGTAAATAAACTTAAGAGGCAAGGACAATTTTAACTTGTCCCACAAGCCTCTAAAAAAATCCTCCAAGAACAAATTCGAGTTTCCAAGAGGGTGGAGTGTTCCATACTCCAAAATCTGACTTACACACACTTACACATCACTTACATATTTAATAAAAAAGCCAACAACTCTTAAAATTACTTTCTCATATCCTAATTTGATTTGTTTAACTTTTAACCATATGTTTTCTCACATTAATCTACCCAAATTTAATTAAATAAAGGAAAGGGACACATCACTAATAAAACACATATAATAAAACAAGGAACCACATTAATAAAATGCATAAATCCCATGGTCACATTCAAAGGAAATACCCCCATGGGGATCCCTAACAAAAATCAAACACAACACAATAAAACAAGTTACCATGGTGACCCTTTTATATTCATCTAGAATTCCAAGGTGGTTGGTCTCTAATCCCTAATTTTTGTTGTGATAGTTTAACTTGTGAAACACAAATATCTCCTTTGGCCTCATGACCATATTAGAACATCCAACATGATATAAATACAACCACAAAATCAAATATATATATGAATCACAACAACATCAAAGAAATCAACCATATCACTCACAATTTATATCAACAACTATATCATCATCATATAATGTCCATTTTCTAGGTCTACTCACAATATCCAAAAATCACAGTCCGAACAACATTCATAATATAGCCATGTCAAAATAGTATATCATCATCCACATATGAAGTGTCTCTAATAATCATCATGCATCATAACCAAATAAATATCACAATAATCTATGATCAAATATCTAACATCATACTAAATCAAAGCTATAATAACATCCATAATGAAATCCACAATATCAAATCAGTATCAAAAGGTGTTAAAGGAAAGTGGGCACTACATCCCCCTCCCCTTAGACTCGAATTCCTCCTAGAAGTCACTAGAACATATGTGGAAACTAAAATCGTAGTAAGGTAGTATCCTCCCATGTAGCTGTAGTCTCATTGTATCTATCCCACTGCACGTGAACCTGATCAACCTCTCTGCCTTGAACACCCAGGGTCCTATGATCTAGGATGCAAATGGGATCCATCATCACCTTCCCTTGATCCTAAACCTATAATGATGTCCAATCTAGCACATGAGAAGGATCTGCAATATATCTCCTAAGAACTGAAACATGAAACACATCATGTATGTGAGACAAGCTAGGTGACAATGCTAGATGGTAGGCCAAAGGGCTAATACGCTCCAATATCTCAAAAGGACCAATGAATATAGGAGCTAACTTAGAAAATTTTCCATAAGGGATAGGGCTCTTGTGTTCCCTGACACAAAGAAACACCTTCATGCCCACATCAAAACTACAATCGATCCTATGTTGATCTACATACTTCTTCTACCTGTCATGTGCCTCCTACAACCTCTTCCTAATCAAAACCACCTGCTGCTCTATGTCCTGTAGAAGAGATGTTCCAAGAGGTACTCTATCCTCTAACCTATCCTAGCTAAGAGGTGTCATGCACTCTCTACCATACAAATCCTGAAAAGGAGCCATTCCTATAGAACTCTAAAAACTATGATTGTAGGAAAACTCCACTAAGTATAGGTACTCCTCCCATTTAGACTATTGATCCATCACGTACATCCTAAGCATGTCCTCTAAAATCTGATTCACCCACTCAATCTATCCATCTGTCTCTAGGGTGATATGATGTGTTGAAGTTGATTCTCATCTCGAGGACATACTACATGGTAGTCTAGAAATGGGAAGTGTACAAAGGATCGCAGTCACAAATGATCTTTCATGGAATCCCATACAACCTGAAAATATCATCCAAATATACTCGCGCCACTACTCTAGCTATATAAGTGGTCTTCACCAGAGAAAAGTGAGCTGCTTTCATAAATTTATCAACCATGACCATAATGGCGTCATGGTGATATCTCGACATCGGTAGCCCAACAATGAAATCCATGGAAATGGTGTCCCACTTTCATTCTGGTATAGCATGAGGATAAATAAGGCCAGATGGATATTTATGCTTGGCCTTAACTCTCTGGGTACTCTAAACAACGTGACACAAACTGAGCCATGTCTCTATTAATTCCTATCTAATGATACAATTGTCTCAAGGTGGCATGCATCTTCTTCACCCCGGGATGGGCTGAATAGGGTACATGATGTGCCTCTGCCAAGATGTCGTGTCTCAAGCATCAATCTCTGGGAACATAAATCCAACCTCTGTTCCTAAGAAGACCATATTCCTCTAAGGAAAAACCATCAAAATTCCCCTCGAGGGGACTCTGAGACTTGATCTCTGGTCAAACTACAATGTAGAAGTTGTCAAGAGGAAGTTGTTAAAGAATCCTACTCCACAAATCTATGCTCACTGAAGTGGCCATAGCCACATGTCTCCATCTACTGAGATCATCTTCTCCCACATTCTCCTTCCCCTTCACATGCTCTATCTCCATATCATACTCACAAAGCAACTCCATCCAATGCCGCTGACGAGCGTTGAGATTGGGCTGCATGAAGAGGTGACGAAGACTCAAGTGATCTATCCTGAGTGTGAATATCCTACCAAGAAGAAAGTACCTCCATCAAAATAATGCATGCACAACTGCTGCAAGCTTAAGATCATGATTTGGATAGTTAATATTGTAATCCTTGAGTTTGCAAGACTCAAAAGCTACAAATTTTCCCTCCTACATCAACACACCTCCAAGCCCTACTAAGGAAGCATCCGTGCAAATGAAAAAATCACCCTGTGGATCCGGCACTGCAAGAATAGGTGATGTAGTGAGGCACTCCTTTAGTTTCTTGAAGGCTTGCTCACATCTATCCAACCAAAAAAACTTATTCCCTTTCCTCTGAAGGGAAGTGATGGGGGTGCAATCCGAGAGAAGTCCTGAAGAAATCTCATGTAGTAACCTGCTAATCCCATTAAGCTACGCACCTCATTCACCGTAGTGGGTGTTGGCCAATCCATAATAGCTCTAATATTGAAAGGATCGATGGTAATACCTTCCCCAAAATGGATATGACCTAAATATTGTACCTCTATCTGAAATAATGCACACTTCTCCAAGTTCCCATAAATTTTCTGCTCCAGAAGACATTGAATAACCTAGAGAAGGTGCCCCTCGTGCTCCTCACGTGTATGTGAGTAAATCAAAATGTCATCAAGGAATATGAGCAAAAATATATCTAAGAAAGTCCTGAATACCCCATTCATCAAACTCATAAACACTACGGGGGCATTAGTCAAACCAAAAGGCATTATTGTGAACTCATAGTGCCCATATCTCATACGAAAAAGTAGTGTTATGAATGTCCGCCTCTGAAATCCTCGACTCATGGTATCGTGACTTAAGATCAATCTTAGAGAAAACTATGGCTCCCTTCATTTGATCAAACATGTCATTAATACATGAAAGGGGATAACGATTCTTGATCGTTACCTTGTTCAACTAGTAGTAATCAATACACAGCCACAAGGATCCATCCTTCTTCTTCACAAAGATCACCGTGAACCCCAAGGGGATACACTATGATGGATAAGGCCTTTCTCCAAAATTCCCTCAAGCTGCAACTTGAGCTCATAGAGCTTTAGGGTGGTCATCCGATAAGGTGCTCGTGAGATAGGCTCTGCTCTAGGAACTAGATCTATATGAAAATCAATCTCATGTGGGGGTGGTAACCCCGGTAGCTCCCCTAGAAAGACATCTGCAAACTCTCTCAAAATGGGATGATCATCTAGCGATGGTCCACTAGACCCATCCTCTGATTTGTCACTAACTGTAACAACATACATCTGACAACCCCATCGCACACACCGTTTAAGTCTGTATAGCGGAGATGGTGCGAATAGAAACATGTCTCTTGACCCTTGAAATCACTAACTTCACTCCCAAATCATCTACACAAGATATAGTCTTGTGGTAATAATCCATCATGGCCCTATGTGCAGATAACCAATCCATACCTAAAATGACTCCATACGAGCCCAAAGGAAGGATACAAAGATTTGAGGTAGTGGTGAAAGGTCCCAAATCCACTACACACTCCTTAACTAAGGATTCTACAGAGATCTTGGCTCCAGAAGCCATCTCAACATCCCAACTATGACCATGCCTAACTGCCACTAGCCTACATCACTCTACTAAATATGGTGTAATGAAAGAATAAGAAGAACTAGAATCAAACAATATAGAGGTAGGAATACCACCAATGCTACCTGTAGTCTCAATGATTGTACTTTGATGCTCTACCTGGTAGTTCTCAACCGTTACATAAATCCTATGGTTATGTCCCATGTTACCAACAAATCACTCGTAGATCCGTGTCTTACCCTTTTTTAGGGTTATGGGAAATCTCTCCAAAAGTGTCCGATAACTCCACAACCAAAACATCCTCATGATCCTCCCCAATGAGTATCACCTCCAGTAGGTTCTCTGGAAGACTGTGGCATGGATCCGAATGATCCGGTTATGGTCTATTGTGGCCTCTACTAGTAAGCTCCCACTGACCGAGCTCTACGTCTACCATGTGTCCCGATGGGACCCCTAGGAGGAGGCCCCATACTCTGACCTCTCTGTGCATTAGCTCTCATGCAGGTCTATGAGGTGGGCGGGATTTCTGTTTTGCTACTACTACTACTATAGTCTAAATGATGATTTTGCTGAACCATGGCCACCACGAGGAAGAGGTATTGACCCCCTCAATCTACATTCCTACATCTGTTGTATACAGCTCTAGACTCGATCTCTAGCCTACTGGGTATTTCCCCAAATCTTCTCTGCTATATAGGCCTTCTCGACAACCTCGGCTAATGTCCGTGAGTAGTGGATCTGCACTAAACCTCCAATGTCTAGATTCATTCCCTGGATGAACTTGTGAATCCACACTTGTTCATCCTACATATACTCAACATACTAGAGTAGCTCTAGAAATATACTCTCATACTTTGCTACTGAAAGAGATGCATGTCGGAGGTCATGAAACTCATCTATCCACTGCTGTATGAACCTCCGTGACAAATATATTCTCTTGAATCTCTCTTCAAAAAGATCCAAGATAACTATATCAGAATCAACATGGAGATTTTTTTCTCGCCCTCCACCATACTCCTGCTCCATCCCTTAGTAGATAGATTGCAACATGAGATTTTGTGTTGTTAGAACAAGGACAAATCTTGAAACAATTTCTCAAACTCATTAGCCAAGCCTCTACTCGAAATCCACCTATGTCACCAGAATAATGTGAGCGTCAAAGCTTTAGGATATCCCTAATGTGATCTACAACTATGGTCTAATGGCCTCTAGGCCTCTCTACATGCTCATCCCTAAGCCTAGGGCTTTGAGACCTCTCTCTATGCTCTGAAACTCTGTCACCCTGTCCCCTAAGTTGTGACTCTACCCTGGCTGACTCCACATGGGAGTTCTCTCCTCTATGCTCCTTACTGGGTTGAGGAGATACCCGACCCTTAATGGAAGGGGCTCTGTCATGGTTGGCAGCATGTCCTCATCCTAATCCTCTATGTAGAGTAGCATTAACATCTTGTAGAGTCTACAAAATCTGGGATAGGATAGTTGCTATACCCGATCCGGTGGAGGAAGTGGTGGTAAGTCCGAGTCTATGTGAAAATTCCCCTTGCCCCGTCTACACCTGTTGGGCCCCTAAAATATTGACTAAGTATGAAGGTGCGTGGGTGCATGGGACCCTAGTTACAGGATGGCGCGCAAGGAAAAAGTGCGTAATAGAAAAGGATCAAGGAAACATATAGTGCATGTGGCATGCGAAAGGAGATTCAGGACTTAGCTAATTTAAGAAACAAAGGTAGAACACTTGAAAAGCATGATTGGTTACGCGTGGATAACATGTCATCTTGGCAACAGGTGGCCTAGGAAATAGCATGCCAGCAAAGGAATCTTCTAGAAGACCATCATGAGATGGAGTGGAGAGCTCAGGCTTGAGGAAACGTGCTCATTGAAGGACCACATTCGACACTTGGTGATAGATCTAGGGCACCACAAGGTGAGTTGACAGCACGGGAAGGTGATAAAAAAGTGCCTATGGACCAATTAAGGGATGGGGAATATAGAAATAAGAGGAGAAGATAAGATAGATACACAGAGAGAGAGACAACATGGGTGAAGCTCTGTAGGATTACTTCGAGTGGGGATCTAATGCGAAAAATAATGTACTAAGCTTAGCACTATAATTTCTTTTCTATTTTTGCTTATTTATACAAGCCTAGTGATGTGCATGACTGTAGTCTACCCTCTATGGCTCTTTATAATGAAACAATGAATACAATGAGGCTACCTATTGCAATTAGATATGAATATCAGTGGGTTTCATGTATATTTCATTCATAGAAGTTCTCTTTCCTTTCATGCTATGAATGAATGGTTGTAGCTTTCTTTCTATTATATTATATGTTATGGAGTCTTTTAAAACACACATTCTGAAGAAGCTACAAGGATCTAGAGCCGTCCTAAGCCTCGTAATCCTTATATGTCTAAAATTCTTTCCTAAATACTCCTATACTAATAATTAATGAATTCCTCCCACTAAAACTCACATAAAAGAGAGACTCAGTACCAACGCGTGCCTTTGGTGATAAGCCGGTGCGCATGGGATTCCTTCCTCTTATAGTGGGAGTAAAATTGACTACATCTTGGTTTTGTTGTTGGGACCTCTTTTTGAAGTTGTAGTGGGATATAACATGCATCATGATCTATGTAAAGAGTAATGACGGATCGGTTAACATTGGAAAATGTTGAATCATGGTTTAAAAGCATAGAGGATGAATTTTCCCAGAGATTCAGCACTGGACCTGAGTTTGATACACATAGATGGGTAGAGGAGAATCTCTACCATGATCTTGTATGAGACTTTTTTCTGTTGCTTCCTAGTAGAGTTATTTGGGTGGCTTTCAGCCTATGCATCTAGATCAAGCTTGTGTTATGGATCATGGATATGCACCATAGAAGACTCCGAAAGGTTGAAGGATGCAGATCTGATGTGGACCCGTGCTATAGATCACTGGTGGGGAGGAGTACTAGCTAGCTACACTCTAGAATATGCCATTTCCACGTATTCTTGTCTAGAGGTTGCTAAGTTTGAGTTTCTATGAGAACCTAGGGGATCATTTCTACATGTTATCCCTCTAGCTATGAGGATATTGATAGTTACCATGAGTTTAGAAGAACTCCCAATGGCCGGCTAAACCGTTTTGAGTGTTGGGTAAGGAAGCTTGGGTGGAGGAAGATGGCATATGATATGACAGAAAAGGAGAGGGAAGAAAGACGACTCAAGTATGGTGAAGTGCATGAAAGGGAGATTAGTAGATGATGCGAAGTTGATAGTGTGATGGATCTATGGAGAAAAACATTGTGGGAAGGAGTTAAGGTTCACACGGAGGATGTGGAACCTGAGCAATCTATGCTACCCCATCTTGGCAAGCAGATGAGGGAGACCCATTTGACTTCTAGTGAGATTTCGTCATATGGAGAAAGGAGAGTTGTTGACACATATCTGAACCCACCCAAAGGATCGAGTCCTAGCACTTGTTTTTCTTGAACCAGGAAAAAGTATTGATCTAGTTGAAACTAGTAAAAGAAATAGATCCATGCCTAGGAGATACAATTTTACATTCCCTTCTTCTATGGCTGCACATATTCTAGTATTTGGAGGAGTTTTTGGACAAGGGGCAAGTGTACAAAATTTTGGTCTCACATCAGGGAGTGGTGTGGGACAAAGTAGCGGTGGTGGGGCACTCACACAGACCATCGGTGCATAGTTCAATGGGACCATAGGGGCACTTGGAACAACTCCTACAGGCCCTATTGGACCCAGTGGTTCTAGTGGATTTGGTGGCTCTAGAGGTATAGGACCCAGTGGACTTGGTGGATCAGGTGGTGGAGGAAACACCGGAGGGAACCAAGGCTCTGGTTCAAGACAAGGACCCTAGCCACCACCTCAAGTTTTCTTTGAAATGTCTCTACACTTACTAGATTATAAGGGCATTGAGGATGCTATGGAACATGTTCACAAGTGTGAATTGCTATGGCGCATGAAAGGTATCACAACCCCAAAATGAAAGGCTAGTCAATTTGTAACCACATTACAAGGGTGAGCACATAACTGGTATAGAAATTATGATCCTCATCAAATAGTGGTGGATTACACTACCTTAAAGAATGCATTCCTGGTAGAGTTCCACATTCTTGAGTTCAAGCAAAAAATCATTAGCGCTTTGAAGGAGATATAACAAGGAATGGTAGAGAGTGTGTGGGAGTATGATGTGTACTTTAAGACTCTCTTGTCTAAATTATCATATGATATACATCCTTCTCAGCATGCACAATGGTTTTTTGGAGTATTGATCACCCCTTTTAGAAGGGCCCTATCTCATAAGAATTTCATAGATCCACGTGAAGCATTGGAGGCTGCCTTGTATGTCAAGTTGTTGGTAGTATTGATACTAGCATTAGCCCATTGTTAGAGGCTCAAATTTCTGTTATGGCTAAACAAATTGGAAAAGCTATCTGTGAGCTTGGTCTATGAGAATCACAATGGCCTCGTGGTGCACAGATTGTGAGATAGAGGGGCACATTAAGGATAATTTCCCCCAGAGGCTGGTACATGTTGTAACATTGGATTATGAAATCTTTCATGGGGACCATGATGCCGATAGATGTCCTCTTGCTACGTGTGCGATATAAAAATAATGTATCCTATTATTACAAGATTTACACCTCCATGACCCATGATACTAAATACTGTAGGCTCATTGATTATATACATGAGGCCATTGATCATGGGGTGTGCCAAACCAACATTTCTAGTAGTTCTAAAAATGATGATCACCATTATGAGGAGTGCGCAGATGGAGGTGCACGAGGAAAAGGTTTTTGAGGAGGATTCTGTGGACGAGGTAACCACAGAGGAAGGAGTGAATTCCTGTGAGGGACATGTTTCAACTGTGGATCTACAAAACATTACAAGCGTGAGTGCCTGGAGTTGTTGCAGTGCTCCATGTGTAAAAAGAAGCATAAGTATGAGGAGTTCCCAAAGTTATATGAGCATATGAATTAGCAGCACCGGAAGGACAAAGGCGCTGCGATGGTCAGCATCATGAAGGAAGACATATAATGGATGCCTCAAGTAACATGGGATGAAGTTTTAGAGCCTATTTTGGTAACAAGGGTAGAAGTCACGTGCGCAAGAGAGATACCAAGACAGAAGAGCCTCATTTCAAGAGAAGAGGTCATTCATGGAAAGTACCCAGACCCCACGCATCAAAAGGAGATATATCAAGACACCATGGATGTTATTCGAATCTTGCACTGGGAGAACCAGTGTCTAAAGGAGCAACCTAGGAGGGAGGAACAAGGAAGGAGGATCAAGGTGTAGAAAGATGACATGGGTGAGTTCAAGGAGGTGTGTAAAATGCTAAGGTATGAGAACATCATTCCTTTTCTAGGATCCTTATTGAGAGAGAAGGTACCACATGCCAGAGAAGAGCATGAGAGGTAGGTCTTGCATGCCAACCTTCCCCTTCACATCCTCGACTATGAAAAGGAGATTACATTAAATGCAGTTGTGGATGGATGGCTCCTCAACAATAAACTCATTGACACTAGCGCAGAGGTTAATGTTTTGACTTTGGATACATGGCATTAGATGGGGAGACCTGCATCATAGCCATCTTCAAATTTGTTTTATATTGTAAACAAGACTAAGGAAATTCCCATCGGTGTCTTTAAGGATGTAGCTATTACTATCCAGGGAGCCAAGTTTATTGGGGACTTCAAAGTCTTAGCGCTTGCCAAGGTGGAAAATTTCCCAGCACTACTTAGGTGCCCTTGGTGTTACAAGAACAATGTGGACCTCCAGTTCAAAAAAGGGTACATTAGTTTTGAGAACAAAGAGGAGTGGGTCATTATACCCCTAGTTGATGGGAATTCAATGCCCTACATTGAACCATTGGGAGAAGAGGTTTTGGATAAGATTTATGTGCACTCAATCAGAGACCCTAAGATGGTACACCCTATTAATGGGGTTATCCAGTTTGAGGATGCTCAGTCAGTGAGTGATACCACTAGCCTGGCATGTGATAATTGGGTGTATGGGACTTATGAATTAATGGGATGGTAGTTGAGAGGATCGGTGACCAAGGTAACTAAGGCATGCATGGTTCGGCGCCTTGGGGGAAAGAACTACCCAAGTACTCTAGAGGAGCCTTCCCTAAGATCTTTCTACAGGAGATAGAAGCTCAGTGGAAAAATGAAAAGGAACAAAGAGAGATTTTGATTTATGTCTTGCTCAACACAAAGATCTCGTTAGTGGGCCATGCATCAGGAGAGCCTTTTATAATGGCGTAAGGTAATAATTTCTCTCTCTGTCAGATTTTCTAGAAGTAATATACCCACCATCATCAAGGAGTACCATGGGAAGGAGCCCACCTCTTTCCATATCTAGGAGTGTGAACGGGTCTAGAGAGAAGGCGCAAAGCCTTGCCACCATCCCTTTGGGTACACAAGTTGTATTCTACACTACAGGGTTGTGCACATGCATGGTACATTCATTCGAGACACACCACCAAACAAGGAATTGGAAAGAGCTTGCGGCTGATCTTATTCAATCCTTTGAGTATCGGAGTACCAAACCATCGGTTGATAAGGCCTTGCAAGGTATCAAGCACCTTACAATAGGGGATTGTGCCAAAATGGAAGATAGGCTATTGGAACTAGTAGGTGAACTAGGATTACAGGTGCACTTCGAAGAGATTGAAGAAATAGAAGAGTTACAGCTTGAGCATGTGTGTTTGGGAAAGGAAAAGGAAAAATTAGTATATGTGATTAATGGAGAGGAGTCAGAGAGTTTAAATGTTAGCCATTCTGTGGGGACGTGTGAAGTAGTGGGCAGTGCAGATGCTCATGCACGTGCCTACCATGAGCCTTTAAAGACAAAGAAGGTTAACATCGAGTTCAGGAGAAGAACCTAAGGAAGCTATTATTGGGGATTATTGGATGGAGAAGGAAGTATCAAAGATCTTTGTCTTGTTACATGAATTCAAGGATTTATTCCCATGCGGGTACCATGAGCTAAAAGGCATCCACCATTCCTTGGGGGAGATGAGGATAAAACTAAAGGAAGGTGCGTGCTCGGTTAGAAAAACACCCTACTGGATGAATCCCAAATTACATGTGAAGGTTAAGGAGGAGATAGACAAGATGATATCTTCTGGGATCATTGAGGTAGTAGAAGAATCAAAATGGATATGTCTGATGGTAATTAGCATAAAGAAGGATGGGCAGATTAGAATTTGTGTGGATTATAGGGAATTTAATGTAGTTTTTGTCATTGATCCATTTCCAACCCCCGTCACTAAAGAAATTCTGGAAGGAGTCACTGGGTGTGAAATCTATTCCTTTATAGATGGATTTTTAGGATACCACCAATTCCGGATTGCAAAGGAGGACCAAGAGAAGACAAATTTTGCCACCAAGTGGGGAAGTTTTTCATATACAGTCATGTCCTTTGGGTTGAAAAATGCACCTTTTTCCTTTTCGCACATAGTGGTGCAAGCATTCCAGGACTTCATTCATAAGTTTCTTCAGGTTTACTTGGATGATTGGACAATATATGGTCTAGTTAAGGACCATTGTGACAACTTGAGATTAATGTTTGAAAGGTGTAGGCAGTTGAGGATATCCCTTAACATTAAGAAGTGTGTGTTTTATACACCCTTTGGGACTTTATTGGGGCATATCATATGTAAGGAGGGCTTGCTAGTAGATCCCACTAAGGTTGTAGTTATTGTGGGGTTAAGGGAACCTACTAGCCAGAGCATAGTGTGTAGATTCCTTGGGCATACAGGATATTATAGAAAATTCATTAAGGGGTATGCCAAGATCACCACACCTTTAGAGGAGCTTCTTAGACATAAAAGTACCTTCCATTGGGGAAAGGCACAACAAAGGGCATTTGATACATTAAAAGATAGGATTATTACCACACCTATTTTGTGATTTCCCTATGGGGACAATCCTTTCCATGTCCATGTAGATGCCTCAAGAACTTCCATTAGAGCAGTACTTGCAGAACTAGGTGAGGGGATTGTTGATCATCCTCTCTGTTTTGCGAGCAGGAAGTTAACACTAGCAAAGAAGAATTATACCACAACCGAGCATGAGGCATTGTCAATGATCTATGTGCTTTTCAAATTTTGACAGTATCTACTAGCAATACCCTTTTTATTCTACACGACAACATGGCATTAAAGTATTTAGTAAACAAGCTCATTCTTCAAGGTTGCATATGTCAATGGGTGTTGTTATTTCAAGAGTTTGAGTTCACCATTGTAGTGAAGCCCGTAAAAAGCAATTATGGACTTGATCATCTATCAAGAATTAATTCAGGAGAGGACATGCAAAGTATTGAGTAAACGATGCCAAAAATGTAACTATTTAGATTGCATCACGTGCCCTCAGATTTGGAAGAGATTGATATATTTTTAAAAGAAGGTGTGGCACCGAATGGAATGAGGGCATTAGAGAAAAATTAGTTGGCCATATGCACCACACCTTACATGTTGATTAGTGGATACTTATACAAATTGGGATGTGATGAATTTTTGTGTAGATGTGTGTTAGAACATGAGCACCTGGCCATCATGGAAGAAGCACATAGAGGAAGTGCCCATGGGAATTATGTAGGTGATGTGACCACACTTAAGATTGTAATGGCAGGTTTAAGGTGGGAAACCTTGTACAGGGATTGTAGAGATTATTGTAAAGCATGTGACCACTGTTAGCGCATTGGAAAACTAGGAAGGAGAGATGAAATGCCTTTGCATCCTATTCCTAGTGCAGATCCTTTTGCAAAGTAAGCGATAGACTTTGTAGGACCTATTACACCAAATAGCGCATAGGACTCGGGTCATGTTATGTTATCACTTGCATGGATTATCTCACAATGTGGGCTGAAGTATCCTCAACTAAATATTGCATGAAAGCAACGGAAACAAGGTTCCTATGGGAGAACATTATCACAAGGTATGGATTCCCTTGATTTTGACCGATGATAGGGGTATGCATTTTCTAAATGATACCGTGAGGATCCTACTATCTGAGTTCATGGTGGCTCATCATAATTCTATGCCCTACCACCCACAAGTAAATGGAACCACGGAAGCATTCAACAGAATACTAAGTCATACCTTGACCAAGATCTGTGATGTTGGATGACGAATGGGATGACAAGGTATCAATAGTTTTATGGGCTTACAGGACTATGTATAAAAGACTAAATAAAGCCACACCTTTTCAATTGGTGTTTGGCATGGAAGTTGTTTTACTAGTTGAATTTATGTTACCTTCTCTGCAAATAGCACGTGTAGGAGGATTAGCCGATGAACAAGTCTTTGGAAGAAAGAATTGATGAACTAATGAAACTAGATGAGAGACGATCACTTGCCTATTAGAGCCAAATAGTGGAAAAGGCAAAGCAAAAGGCTTGGCATGATTTCCATATTAGAAACAATAAGTTTGAGGTTCGGTAGATGGTGTTACTATATTATTCTAAAGTTCTGCACCATCCTAGGAAGTTGAAATTCCATTGGTTAGGTCCCTACACAATCTCGTACATCCTTGATTTGGGTCCATTCTAGTTACAAGTGCTGGATGGAATGGAGTTTCCTAGACACTTAAATGGTAGTAGGCTAAAGCCCTACTATAAATAAGTCTTTTTGGTGTTTGTAAGTAAGGTAGTTTTGTGATTTAGTCTAGAATTTTCCTTTATTTAGTTTCATTTCCTTGTGTTTCCCTTTCACGTTGTTGTTTTGTTTTTCACCTTGAGCACTAGTAACCTTATTACTATTTTTGGAGAATTTATGAATGCGTAGAGGACCGCGCATCATTTAAGTGTGGGGTGGAGAAAATTGAAGAAGCGTGTGATTAAAAATACCAAGGAAGTTGTGTTGAAGAACCTTGTTGAGTAGCTCAGTTAAAAGAGAGATGAATAGAAAAGATAGAATGGTTGGTGCCAGGGTAAAGCTACTCGTAGATCCCATGTAAAAAGGAAAATGAAGAGAATTTAAAGAAACATGAGGTAGGTGAAAGCAAGAATCTAGACAGAAGAAGTGCCTTCGGCGTGGGTTGAGCACGCGTAAGAGTCTCCTGTCAGGTTGGTTTGGTTGCGTGCCAGAAGGTTGGAGGAGTTTTCACACAGGAAGGGCGCGTGAGTGAAGGCGTTGAAGACGGGTTTTATTTTAAAAATATGCATTAAATGAACAAAGTATGGGGTAGGTAAAGTAACATTTAATGACCAAAAAAAGGAAAAACTATAAATAGAGGGTCGGGGCAATCTCATTTTACTTTGTAAAAATGAAGAGTTGGAGATATAAGCATGAACTAGAAGGAAGGAATTACATGGGTGTGGAACGAAGTGAAAAGATGTTGTCTTGTGAAGAATTTATCGAACTTAGGGTTCAAAAAACTAGGGCATGGTCTTACGAGATTTGTATCATAGATCTAAGATCGAAGGTTAGGAGAAGGAAAGTAGAGTAACAAGGAGAGGACTGGAGTAATAAAATTACCTCGACCATGGCACCAAAGAAACGGAAGGGCAAAGCGAAGGCTAAACAACCAGAACCTGAGGTGGAAATAAACAAAGAATGATATGTAGAAATGCAAAGACCCTAAAGGAGTGATGATGGGGAAGGAATTGGAATCCCATTTGATAAGCATACTAGTTAGTGACTATAATCACCACACCAGCACTATAGAGAAAGAAATGGCATTAGAATTGGTACACCCAACCAACAAGTGAACACCTGAAGGGTTGCCTATCTACAATGATGACGTGAAGGTTAAGCTGGTAAAGGTAGGGTTGTTGTGACTCTACAAGTTGCCTTATTTTTGGGAAGTAGGCTTACTTGTACCAGTGGTTAATGTCTCAGGTGCATGAGGACCACTTCCACTTTTTAGGTACAAGATGCACGTAACTCCCTAGTTGATTCCACAGTTTATAGGCCTCATATGCGAGGGAGATAGCCTAGAAGATGACCTTAGTGACAAGGAAGCTATTCAGAAGACCATCACAAAGTGTGCCAAGACTTCATTCATAAGTTTCTTCAGGTTTACTTGGATGATTGGACAGTATATGGTTTTGTTAAGGACCACTATGACAAATTGAGATTAATGTTTGAAAGGTGTAAACAGCTTGACAATATCCCTCAACATTTAAAAGTGTGTGTTTGCTACACCCTTTGGGACTTTATTAGGGCATATCATATGTAAGGAGAGCTTTCTGGTAGATTCCACTAAGGTTACAATAATTATGGGGTTAAGGGAACCTACTAGCCAGAGTGTAGTGTGCAGATTCCTTAGGCATATAGGATATTATAGAAAATTCATTAAGGGGTATGCCAAGATCACCGCACCTTTAGAGGAGTTACTTAGACACAAAAGTACCTTCCATTGGGGAAAGGCACAGCAGAGGGCATTTGATACATTAAAATATAGGCTTATTACATGCCTATTTTGTGATTTCCCTCTTGGGACAAGCCTTTCCATGTCCATGTAGATGCCTCAAGAACTGCCATTGGAGTAGTACTTGCACAACTAGGTGAGGGGATTGTTGATCATCCTCTCTATTTTGTGAGCGGAAGTTAACACTAGTAGAGAAAAATTATACCACAATCGAGCACAAGGCATTGTCAATGATCTATGCACTTTTCAAATTTCAACAATATCTGTTGGCAACACCCTTTGTATTCTACACCGACCACATGGCATTAAAGTATTTAGTAAACAAGCCCATTCTTCAAGGGCACATATGTCGATGGGTGTTGTTGTTTCAAGAGTTTGAGTTCACCATTGTAGTGAAGCCTGGAAAAAGCAATTGTGGATCGATCATTTGTCAAGAATTAATTCAGGAGAGGATGTGAAAATTATTGAGGAAACAATGCCAAACGTATAATTTTTTAGATTGCAACGTGCGCCTCAAGATATGGAAGAGATTTCGTATTTTTAAAAGGTGTGGCACTAGATGGAATGAGGGCCTTGGAGAAAAAGTAGTTAGACATACATGTTGTGCCCTACATGCTGATTAGTGGAGACTTATATAAATTGGTACGTGACGAAGTTTTGCACGATGTGTGTTAGAACATGAGCACTTGGCCAAAAATGAAGAAGCACGTGGAGGAAGTGCAGGTGGGCATTACGTAGGTGATGCCACTGCGTGCAAGATTTTAATGGTAGGTTTATCGTGGGAAACCTTAAACAGAGATTTTAGAGATTATTGTAAAGCATGTGACCATTTTTAGTGCATTGGCAAACCAGGAAGGAGAGATGAAATGCCTTTACATCCTATTCCTAGTGCAGAGCCTTTTGAAAAGTGGGTGATAGACTTTGTAGGACCCATTGCACCAGTAGTGCGTAGGACTGGGTCACGTTATTTTATCACTTGCATGAATTATCTCACAAGGTGGGTGGAAGTAGCCCCAACTAAATATTCCATGACAACAATGGCGTGAAGGTTACTATGGAAGAAAATTATCACAAGGTATGGATGCCCTTTGAGTTTGACCAGTGATAGGGGTGTGCATTTTATAAATGAGACCATGAGGATCATACTATCTAAGTTCATGGTGGCTCATCATAAGAATACACCATATCACCCACAAGAAAATGGAACCGCAGAATCATTCAAAAAAATACTAAGTCATACCTTAACCAAGATCTGTGATGTTGGAAGATAGGATTGGGATGACAAGGTATCAGCAGTTTTATGGGCTTATAGGACTACGTATAAAAGAATAAATAAATCGACACATTTTCAATTGGTTTTTGGCACAAAATTTGTTTTTTCAGTTGAATTTATGTTACCTTCTTTGCAAGTAGCACGCGTAGGAGGATTAGCCGATGAACAAGCACTGGAAGAAAGAATTGATGAACTAATGAAACTAGATGAGAGATGATCACTTTCCCATTGGAGCCAAACAACAGAAAAGGAAAAGAAAAAGGCTTGACATGATCACCATATTAGAAACAAGAAGTTTGAGGTTGGGAAGATGGTGTTACTATATGATTCTAAATTTTTGCGCCATCTTGGGAAGTTGAAAGTCCATTGGTTAGGTCCCTACATAATCTCATACATCCTTGATTTGGGTGCATGCCAGTTACAAGTCGCTAGACGGAACAGATTTTCCTGGACACTTCAATGGTAGTAGGTTAAAGCCCTACTATAAATAAGTCTTCTTGGTGTTTGTAAATAAGGCATTTTTGCCAGTTAGTCTAGAATTATCCTTTATGTAGTTTCCTTTCCTTGTGTTTCCCTTTCACGTTATTGTTTTGTTTTGTGCCTCAGGAACCAGTAACCTTATTATTATTTTTGGAGAATTTATGAGTGCACAGAGGACCGTACATCATTTAAGTGTGGGGTGGAGAAAATTGAAGAAGCGCATGATTAAAAGTACTAAGGAAGTTGTGTTAAAGAGCCTTCTTGAGTAGCCCGGTTATAAGAGAGATGAAGAGAAAAGATAGAATGGTTGGTGCGAAGGTAAAGCTACTCGTAGATCCCACGTACAAAGGAAAATGAAGTGAATTTAAAGCAACACAAGGTAGGTGAAAGAAAGAATATGGATAGAAGAAGTGCCTTCGGCGTGGGTTGAGCACGCATAAGAGTCTCCTATCAGGTTGGTTTGGTTGCGTGCCAGAAGGTTGGAGGAGTTTTCATGTAGGAAGGGCGCATGAGTGAAGGCACTAAAGATGGGTTTTGTTTTAAAAATCCACATTAAATGAACAAAGTATGGGGTAGGTAAAGTAGCATTTAATGACTAGAAAAAGGAAAAACTATAAATAGAGGGTCGGGGCACTCTCATTTTACTTTGTGAAAATGAAGAGTTGGAGATATAAGTGAAAGATATAAGCTAGGAATTTTTCAGATTCGATCAAAGAGAAGATCTATGTGATCAAAAAAGTAAAGAGCTAGTTTGAGATTGTGAACCAGAAGGAAGGAATTACACGGCATGGAATGAAGTGAAAATACGTTGTCTTGTGAAGAATTTATCGAAGTTAGGGTTCATAAACTAGGGCACGGGTTTAGGATATTTTTATCACGAGATCTGAGATCGAAGGCTGGGAGAAGGAAAGCACAGTAACAAGGAGAGGAATGGAGTAATATAATTACCTCGACCATGGCACCGAATAAAGGGAAGGGCAAAGGGAAGGCTAAAAATGATAACCCAAGGTGGAAACAAACAAAGAATGGTATGCGAAATGTAGTACCACTGACGGAGTGATGATGGGGAAGGAATGGGAAACCCATTTGAGAAGCATACTAGTCAGTGACTATAATCACCACACCAGCACTATAGAGAAAGAAATGACATTAGAATTGGTACGCCCAACCAATAAGCGAACACCTGAAGGGTTGCTTATCTATAATGATGATGTGAAGATAAAGATGGTGAAGGCAGGGTTGTTACAACTCTAGGAGTTGCCTTATTTAGGTAAGCTAGATTTCTTGTACCAGTGGTAATATCTCGGGTGCATGAGGACTACTTCCACTTTTTGGGCATAAGATGCATGTAACTCCCCAGTTGATTGCATAGTTTACAGGCCTCATATGTGAGGGAGATAGCCTGGAAGATGACCTTAGCGATAAGGAAGCTATTTAGGAGACCATCACAAAGTATTCCTACAAGAAAGGGTCACAGTATTATGACATCTCAGACATCAAGGACCCAGTTATGAAAATGGCCACGCACCTGGTAATGAAGTTAAATGGCCAAGAAAGGTGGACGCAAGTCAACAAGCCATGGCTGCATGTCTGCATGAAGATTACAGAGGGGATTATTTACAACTTTTCCACATACATTGCTGAGGAAATTGTAAAGTGTGAAAAGGAAGGGGACAGGATCCTCTTTGGTAATGTCCTGCTCACCATAGTATTTACAGAAATTAGAGTATCGAATGCACTAGATAAGTTTGTGTGGGATTACCCATTTGAAGATTCACCCATAAAGAGGTTTAAAAAGTATGCATGTGATATAATGATGTCTCCCCATAAAGAGTGGCTTAAAAAATGATATACGTGCTTGAGAAATGCATTGGGGGTGGAGTGGAGGATCTCCAAACAACTCCCAACAGTCACACAAGGAGAAGCTAAGTTTGTAGTGTACCAGACTTTTGCTTGGGTAGGTTAAAACTTGTTGATGAATCATGGAGCCCTTGGTGCAAGCTCCCTTTAAATTTCACTGCCCATTACTTCCAAGTGGGAATGAATAGATTTAGAGAATCAAAAAGCTAAGGCTAGAGCTAGGAAAGTTAGACCAGGAACACAGGGATATGAGGAAGAAATTGAACTATCCTAGAGGTAAGTACACGTACATAGAGAAGTACGTGTCACACGAGACCCACATGACTAGACCAATTACACTTCCTATTACTGGAGGATCCGCAGGTGCGCATATCCGTGTGCATAAGGCCGAAATCCAAAAATGGCATGTAATTGGTGGATGAGATCTCCATACTTGAAGACCCCTAGGAATGAAGAAGTCAGTGTCTAAGAAGAGGGGCAGAGGAGAGGAAGGAGCACCAAGTGTACCAACTACTCAGACAGTGAACATGACTTCTACGAGCGCGAAGCCAAGCACCTATGTTCGGAGGAAGAAGTCCCTAGTAAAGGAGAAGACACTAGAAGTAGAGGTGCCCAAACAACCCACCACCTTAGAGGAGTCACAAGAGGAAGAAGAGAAGGAAGAATCTCCTGACTAGAAGCAACCTCTCAAGAAGAAGTAGAAGGTAGATGAAGAAGCTGACTCGGAGGCGACCAACAACTTGGAGAGATATTTGGGAGAAAGAGAGGATTAGAGTGAAGGAGGTGGCAATGGGGAGAAAGAGCCAGAAAAAGACAAGGAACCTTTGTAACCTCACATAGTTAGTGTTTATGACTCGGAGGAGGAGAGTGGAGAAGAAAAGAAAGAGTTCATATTCACGTGGTGGAAAGGCGCACAAGGAGATGAAGGCACTGAAGATATAAGGGTAGATGAGAGGGATGTCGAGGGACAAAGAGCCATAGATTTTACAAAGGAGTAGATAACCGAAGTGGTAGAGCGAGAAGCGAAGAAGATGCTTGAGATCCTTGTAGACCAGGAATTAGAGCAGAGCGTAGACATAGTGCTAAAGGAAGGGAGGGAAGAGAGCGGTGAAAAGGGACATGATAGCCTAGGAGGCCCCGCTCTGACAGTCAGCTTCCCCAAAGGCACATGCTTAGGTAGAAGACCTCTGGATGTAGAATAGAGGCAAATAATGGGATATGTGGATGACTCAAGGAAGGTGCTACGTGCATGATTCCAAATCACGGTACCCACCAAAAGACTTATAGCCATGGGATCGTTCGAGAAGGAGGGTGCGTACCCTAGGACCAAGAAGATGCTTTCTTGGGCATTTGAATCCCATGTCGATGAGCTGGAATTTTAAGTCTATGCAAAGTTTCTTATCACGCTGTTAGAGTCTAAGGGAGACAATCCCTTAGTGAATGCCTAGGAGCTCTCAGATGAGCAAGTGTGTAATGCCCTAAAAAAGGTCATGGTGGAAATGGAGGCAAGGCTATTCACACAGAATGACAGCATAATGGATTTAGAGGGAAAGCTGGCCAAGAAGGAGGAAGAGTTGGATAAGGTGGCCAAAAGCTTCAAATAGGAGGAATTAATTAGTGCACAGCTAAGGAGTGAGCTCAAGGAGGAAAATCCAAAGGTGCAGGAGGTCTACAAGAAAGTAGACTTGATAAAAAGTGCCATCATCTTGAAACACCCAGATCTAATGCCTATCCCCCAGAGGTATGCATCAATGTTGGAATGCCTAGAATACTTAACACACATCCTACCTATGGAGTGGTGACCCTTGGCATTGGAATCTTCAGAGTAAGTAGCCGCGTGCCTAAAGGAGGAGGACTGGTTAAAAGTGATAGCACTTATTACCAAGTATAGCAAGGTGCTCACAGATGTAAATGTTACTTCCTAATCTTCTGAGGCCACATATGACACATGCACGGATAGAGATAAGGTGGCAAGATCCTTGGTCACCACACTTGAAGCAGAGCTGAAAGAGTTCTAGGAGAATAATAAAGGGAACAGGGTGGAGCGGGATAGAGTCCTAACAGAAGTAGAAAGAATATCCAAGGAGATTGAGGCACTAAGGGGCTCAACCAAGACACGAATGAAGGAACTATATCCTCAAATTACTAGAATAATGGACAAGCTCACAGACCTGGGTAGAGATATGGAACAAATTGTGGACACTTTGGGAACCCAGGGAGCTGGCCTAAGTTTTGATGAGGTAAACCTCCTAGTTGGCAACCTTTTTCAGAAGGTGTAGAATGAGGTTGATACATGGAGTAAGTTGGAGGCAGACTTATGGAGGGACTTCCCCAGCCTTTTGGTTTTATGTTCCCCCATTCTTCATTCTTTCCCCTATACTTTTTTCCTTATTCATTTTTGTAATATTTATCTACACCTTGGTTCCATTAAACCAACTTGTACCTTGGTCAAGTAGAATGTTACCGAGGGCGGAGAATAGGTGTAGTGTGGGGTGATGTTGGGCCCCTAAAATATTGACTAAGTATGAAGGTGCATGGGCACGTGGGACCCCAATTATAGGATGGCGCGTAAGGAAAAAGCACACAAGAGAAAAGGCTCAAGGAAGCATATAGCATGTGTGGCATGTGAAAGGAGATTCAGGACTTAGCCGATTTAAGCAACAAAGGTAGAACATGTGAAAAGCATGATCGGTTATACATGGATAACATGCCAGCCTAGAAACAGTGGCCTAGGAAAGAGCATGCCAGCAAAGGAATCTTCTAGAAGACCATCATGAGATGGAGTGGAGAGCTTAGGCCTAAGGAAACATGCTCGCTAAAGGACCACATTCGACACTTGATGATTGATTTGAGGGTGCAACAAGGTGAGTTTGTAGTGCGGGAAGTTGATAAATACAAGTGCCGACAGACCAAAAAAGGGATGGGGAATATATACATAAGAGGAGAAGATAAGAGAGATACACACAAAGAGAGATAACATGGATGAAGCTCTATAGGATTACTGCGAGTGGGGCTCTGATGTAGAAAGGAATGTACTAAGATTAGCACTATAATTTATTTTCTATTTTTGCATAGTTATACAAGCCTAGTGATGTGCATGAATGCAATCTACCCTATATGTCTCTTATACTAATCATTGATGAATGCTTCCCATATTTCAAAAACTCACATAAAATGAGAGACTTGACACCCGTGCATGCCTTGGGTGAGGGCTCCTGAGCCCTATTTTGTATGTATAAACTTTTTCCTAAATACTGATATGCTTCCCACTAAAAACTCACATAAAGGCACACATGGGATTCCTTCTCTTATTATGGGAGTAAAATTGACTACAGCACTTCCTACATAGACCAAAGCAAGTGTTAGTTCATATTTCTAAGGTTTACTTAGTTTTCCATGTTTACTAAAATATTGTAGTTTATAAACTAAGTTGTTTTCTAGATTTAAAAAAATGTGCTAGGTTTAAGTTTCATGACTCAAGTCTCAAGTTTTCTAGTGTTCCCAATGATATAAGCTTTTGAACCACTGCTCGATACCAAGTGTGGTTCCTAGTTAAACAACCCACTTGAGACCCAAGAAACATTATGGAATAATTTTTTTATTAGAAGTGTCTATAACCAAGTTGTAAGACAACAATTATCACTAATAGATTCTAGAACAAGATTAATCTACTAGAGCATAATTTTTTTTTATTAACAATTATCAGAGGTCACAAGGTCCAAATTTTAGGGTTAGAAGTTTCAGTTAGGTTCAGGGGGTAAATTATCCCCATACCCACTCTCTAACAGGCTCAGAGTTTCAACTTTATTTTTCTCACAATTAATGCATTCAAAATTTACCTAAATCATTTTCATTGGATAGGAAATTTTATCACCTTCCGATGATATAAATAAGTCCTCCTAACTCCTTGTAAAACTCCAGTTATGGATCGACGAGCTTTGGGAGTCAAATTTTCCCAAAAGGGACACGTATCGAGTGGGGCAATTGCACTTTTTTTTTGGGTTGGTGGGTCACGGGGTGGTGTTTGTAAATTTTCCCCACATGGGTGCAAAGTCCACATTTCTCCCGCACCTCCGGGTCCTCCAAGGACATGTTTTGGGCTCTAAGCCAAGGCGGGGAGAGGATGAGGGAAGGGCGGGGTGGTGGAGAGAGTTGGAGAAAATTTGCCAAGGAGGGGAAAAATCCAATTGGTGCCCACGCACTGCAGTCAATCAAGGACACGTGGCACACAAAACTCCAAAGTGGGGAGAAAAAGAGGGAAGGGCAGGTAGTTGAGAAATTTGGGGAGATTCACCGAAGGGAGGGGAAAAGGGGTAAATGGCATGCGTGGGTCCGCACGTCTATGAACAGTCTCACTACAACGAGGGTAGGAGTGCGGGGCCACAGACGTAAACTCCAAAATTTTCCAAAAAAATAAATAAATTCAATGAGGGTTCCACCCCTCCATCGTGCCATGTGGTAGCCTTTGATTGGCTATGGGCCAGTGGGGCGGTGGGAAAATTTCTAAAAAATTTCCCAAAAAAATTTTTAAAGAATTTTTCTAAGGGTTTTTAAAGGGAATTTTCTTCGGGCACTGGTCGCCAAGGAAACATTTCCCAAACTTTCCTGCCAAGGAAGGAAAAATTCAAGGGGCCATAAATTTTTCTAGAAAACTCATTTTTGGGAAAACGAGGACTTTATGGAAAGATCTTGACGCCCTCTTTTCATAGGAATCATAAATTTTACATTTTAATAAGTTTTAAAGGGTCAATTTCATGAAAATGTTCTAGAGGATTTTAAAAGGTCAATTGGTAAATTTTAACTTATAAAATTTATTCAATTGGGTCTCCTCCTTCACCCAACATGACAAACAGACATGGAGGATTATTCTAGGAAGGATTTAGGATGTTTTAGGAAGGGAAATTTGTTCAATTGATTTCCAATTGAATTTTTCCAACAATTGAAAGAATAAAGACAACAAGACAACAGAGAAAGGTTTGGGCCCAATTTTATAATTTTTAATTGATTTCGTTAAGTGTTTTCTTATCAAATTGAGTTCATTGATATCATAGCATGATAAATTTTAATGTTTTAGTGTTGATTATTTTTTACAGGTCCGAACTGTACATTTTAAATAAAATATTTTGCCAGATTTAGATTTACAATGACAAGGATCAATTTCTTGAGGGATCTATTTGCCATTTCTACTTCCAAGTATGAAATTTCATTTCTCCTCTAGTCTAATACATTTAAGTGATATAAAAAAACCATTCCAAATCAAAATGCAATGCTGAATTCAATTGTATACATTTCCAAAAGAGACAAAAGACTATATTATTCCCACACACATTTCTTCCTTTCACAACAAAGATTCCATTACATTTAAAAATCAGATTCAAATACAACAATGCAAATGAAGAAAGGTATTGCAATCCTTTATTGACTTTCAAAGACAACTTTACGTCTCTCAATTCGTTGAATGCAATTAACAAATTTCAATTTCTTTCTTTCAAAATCCATAAATAAAGTATGTCTCTTTCACAATTCGAATTACAAATTTCATATCCAAATACAAACATCTTTCCTTAACAAAACATTACAAATTCATCCACTTAAAAGTGGGAAAGGTTAAAATAAAATATATTTCACAAGGTACTAGAAAAATAGTCTTCTTCTGTCCTGAACAACAACATGCAAGTTTATTTTTTCTTCCAATTTGATCACAACAAAAGTGGGGGAAAGGAAATGCTCTCCACCCAACCAATACATGCAATGAAAGGAGAAGCCATCCTTCATCATTGGACCCCAAGCCCTAACCACAATGCAATAGGAAATGTGATTCAACCCATCAAAACAACAGGATTCCACAACACACAACATTCTATCAACATACACATTTCAATTTAAAACACAATTCAACACAAAATAGCAGTTCACAATTGCATTGAAAACATTAAAACAAAACTTAGGCTTTATCATGCAAGCCAAAGGAGAAAGGACTATGGGGGAAGCTACTTATGCCTCCCAATGGGAATTGGGTATCCACCTATAACAAACCACCAATAAAATTCACCACACATATCCTTATGCCCCCCACAATCCCTCCTTATGCCCCCCACAATTTTCCTTATGCCCCCACAAGTAAGAAATGGCAAGCCAAGCCCAAACTCCATGGTGGATCCCAATCCCAAACCCCCTCCACAATAATCTGATGCCAATGGCATTCGTTATGCCCCCCACATGGATTCCCCATAGCCTTCTCCTACATCATTCCTAGATATCCTACCCACAACCCACAATAATATCAAACATACCCGCATTTACATATTCAAGCAAAGGAAGGAAAAGAAGAGTATTTCCAAGATCCAAGCTCTTACCTCTCCATGATAGCTTTTGTTTCCAAACAGAAAGCTTGAATGCCAAAATACATTCCCAAAATAGCAACCAACAAGCATGCAAAGTTTACCAATCTCCTTCCAAAAGCAAGAGCTCCAGGAACAATAAAATTCACCCCCAAGGAAGCATTCCAAAGTTTCAACAACCCAAAACAAGTAAAGAGTTTTAATTTTATAGAAGAAGGAAGATATGAGGATGATGTGGATCCATGTAGGATGCTATATCAAAAATCCTCAAGTGCAACATAAAATACAAATTTTATTCTCCCAAGAAAAATAAAGAGGTGGGTGAAAATATGACAAATTTACTTGCACACTCCAAAAAACCCACACCCCAAAGGACTGAATTAAATAAAATGCAAAAAGGGTGCAATAAAAACATGCAACATGATTAATAAAAATGCATTAAAAGGGATAAAAACAGCCTTCCAACCATAGGTATGGTTGGTAAATAAACTTAAGAGGCAAGGGACAATTTTAACTTGTCCCACAAGCCTCCAAAAACAACCTCCAAGAACAAATTCGAGTTTCCAAGAGGGTGGAGTGTTCCATACTCCAAAATCTGACTTACACACAATTACACATCACTTACATATTTAATACAAAATCCAACAACTCTTATAATTAATTTCTCATATCCTAATTTGATTTGTTTAACTTTTAACCATATGTTTCTCACATTAATCTACCAAAATTTAATTAAATAAAGGAAAGGGACACATCAATAATAAAACACATATAATAAAACAATGAACCACATTAATAAAATGCACAAAGCCCATGGTCACATTCAAAGGAAATGTCCCCCCCAATGGGGATCCATAACAACAATCAAACACAACACAATAAAACAAGTTACCATGGTGACCTTTTTATATTCATTTAGAATTCCAAGGTGGTTGGTCTCAATCCCCCAATGTTTGTTGTGATAGTTTAACCTACGAAACACAAATACCTCCTTTGGCCTCGTGACCATATCAGAACATCCAACATGATATAAATACAACCACAAAATCAAATATATATATGAATCACAACAACATCAAGGAAATCAACCATATCACTCACAATTTATATCAACAACTATATCATCATCATATAATGTCCATTTTCTAGGTCTACTCACAATATCCAAAAATCACACGTCCGAACAACATTCGTAATATATCCATGTCAAAATAGTATATCATCATCCACATATGAAGTGTCTCTTATAATCATCATGCATCATAACCAAATCAAGATCACAATAATACATGATCAAATATCTAACTTCATACTAAATCAAATTTATAATAACATCCATAATGAAATCAACAATATCAAAATCAATATCAAAAGGTGTCAAAGGGAAGTGGGCACTACATCAGTGAGGACATAGATGACATGTGACCTTATTGACTAACTATGGGTGATTCACTAATAGTGGGATTTTAGACACCTTAAGGATCAACTATGGATATATAAGGTGAGGACCCTTATTAAGTAATCGTATTTTATGACAAGATAGCATTGAGTTCAAAGATAACTATAGGATTGGATGAGATCATCGTTGATGCTCCTATATTATTTATAGTAGGATATGGAGAAATTTTATTGATAACCATTTGGTAAGAGGCATTAGTGATCTTAAATTGATTGAATGTGATAATGGTGATAGGTGGTTGAGGTTCTAGACTATAACAAAGAAGGAGGATAGCCTAAGCGAAAGTAAGATAACTCACTAAGGGCAATAAAATTTATGTCCAAAATTTATTTAAACACTATATATCCAATATAAAAGTGTTTTCGAAGGTATTCATAGGGAATTTACGATGTATTTTATTGTACAATATGGGAGCATGGAGGATCTTACTCTGGTTTAGGGGATGGATAGAATGGGTTTGATATTTCTTTTGTATTTCAATATTGTTGTCTAGTCAGGACCATCGAATAATAAACAAATAATGACATAAATATATTTAATTGAGATGAAATTCATAGAATCTATAACATATTTTAATTATATTTATTTAATTTAGAATGTGTGAAAATAATAAAGATGGATGATAAAGGGTACTAAGAATCGGTCCAACTAGGGTTGGTTTCAAGGGTGTTTATGGTTGGATTCCTTGATATATCCAATAGTGCAAGAGGTGAAAACATGTTTTGGTGTCACTACAAGGCACTTTATTAGGGCCTAACCCCTCACTTCATGGTTCCACATTCATAAGGGTGTTGAGTTCTTAGAGTATATACAACCCACGAGCTATTTATACTCTGTCGAACATCGAATCATCTTCCCCCTTTGTGATGAAATACAAGTAGGTAGACTTGGAAGGAAGTGTTTAGAATGTAACTTTGATTTGTCAATTGATTTGGTTATGTGTGAATAGAAGTAGTGAATCCATATTTTAACTCCTATTTAAGGTAGACAAAAAGGAAAGAATTAAGATTCTTTTTAAGACCTAAAAGAAAAATTGATTTTGATGAGGAAAAAACATACAACATGCGATCTTTGGAAGGAGACTAAAAATGGAAAGGCATAACTTGGTTCTCTAAGACTCATTTTTATTATCTTAATTGTTTTTTAGAAAGCCATCAAAGGAATTCACATTGAAAATTTATTTTTTGTGACAAGAAATGAAACAAGAAGTATATTTGACTATGGAAATGTAAAATTTTATCTAAAAATGAACTAAGGTCCCATCGAGCATGCCAAAATATTTGTGGTATATTGAGATTCAATTTATTACATGGAATAAATCACAAAACTTAGAAAATACCAGGTTTTTAGCAATACATGTGTAAAAAAATATCGAGGTATACAAGTAGAAATAGGCACAAGACAATCCTTCTTTGAAATAATGAGGAAACGTTCACACAAATATATATCTTGAAAAGAGATATATTAGATAATATATGATGAGTTTCTTGGTAAATTCCAATCCCAAGAACCAAATGTCTTCCTTTGATGGTTTATAACTATTGTTAGACAACTATGTTATAAATAAAAATAAATAACATAAATGCAAATAGTATCGGAGGATTTGGATTAAGGAACTCATTTGACATCCTCAATGATAGAATGGGGAGGGTTGAGATGTACTCCCAAAGTAATGGTTGAATTTTTTTCTCTCCTCGGGAGGAATTCCAATTTCTCGGTGATATCATCTAAATTGCGTGTCGGGTGATGACACCGAGACTTAGTTCATATTCAATATGTGATTGTTCCCACATGAATGGTTTACATATGATCGATAAGTCAAATATTATATTTGGTTCATATCCTTCACGTGACATAATCATCTACAAACTAATGACACTTGGAACATAGAGAGTATAAGAAATTATAAATGGGTTAAAATCATACAATATGTGGTAACATAGTGAGAAGTATAAATCACTGGAAATTTAGAGAATCTTCTTATGATTCAAGGTTTTGGGAAATTGAAAGAAATCATTGGATATTATCATTTAATTTACCTATTTTGAATAAAAATTATATTTTATCTTGAATGAATGATTTAATTATTGGATTACTCTTAAACGTGATGCATAGATAAACAAGGAATGTAAAGAGATGATTATACCTTACCTGTGATGAAAAATTCAGATGTTGAATATTGGTGTGAACTCTCCAAGGGCTTAGTGTACCTCCACAAGATGATGAGATGTAGTGAGTGATTTATTTTAAGTCTATATAATGGAAAAGTGTCAATACAATATGCAGGGATCCTCATTCAAGGATTTATGTGAGTTTATATAGAATCACCTATGATTTTTGTGAGTTTACATAAAATCACCTATGATTTTGGTAGTCATTTACGATCAGATAAAAGTGAGGAAAAATAACTTGAAATTGGTTGGGAACACCTCCAAATGGTTAGTTTTGGGTTGGGGGAGAAAATTAGGCAAGGAATATTGTGTTAGGGAGGTTGGGAGGTTATGATGGTTTAGCCTTACTAGGTGAAAACGGGTTTAAGAGGGTTAGGATGTGATAATTGACTATTTACAGGAGTAAATTGGTGTTATGGGGGTAGAATAGGACTTAGTAATTTTTTAAAATGATTAAAATATGGATGTGAGTTATATGGATAGGTCACCATGGGTGCCAAAATACAAGTTTCTATAATTAAATTGGGATTAAATAAGAAAAACATGATTTCATCATTATCATTGTGATTGAATCAAAACACATTTGTTTTACAAAAAAATACTAGGAAAAACAAGCTCCCATAAATAAATGCAACCTAAGCCAAGATGAAACACAACACCACAAATCGATAATCCAACCACATTGAACTAGAGTAGATGGAAAGGAAAGACAAATACCGATTAAAGGATATTACTCAACATAAAATTTCCTTTAAATCTACCTCAAAATATAATTGAATTAAATATTTATAGCATGGAAACCTTAACAACTTGTTTATTTCCAAAATAGTAACACTAAAGAACACTATGCCAAAGTTAACAATGATTCTAAATGCCTTGAATTGAAGCAATGAGAATATCAATGTACTTGGTCTATCTTACCTAGATAAATATTGAAATAACCATTAAATGATAGTAATAAAATCAATTTATTTTTTATATCATATCAAAACATGTCCATATTTATAGGGTTATGTAATATACTTATATTTTATAATAACCAAACCGTAACCAGTTTGATGTACCTTATCAACCTAAAAATATTCCATGTATAATGATAACACCACACAATCTATACCCCATATTATATAATATAAAATATAAGGTGGAAAATTTTTAATATACTAATCATCATGAAGGAACACAAAAATATGATATCCCATGACACCAAGACAATCAAGATCTAGCATCGAGATTCAAAGAAATATACAAACACTTCAAGACCTCAAACATTCCAATTCCATAAACATTTCAACTCCGTGATAAAATTTCATTGATATTTTAATATGGGATTTTTGTTAATAAAAATGTCTAGCACAAAAATTAATTTTTTGACCATAACAACTAAGCACCCACTTGAAAATCTTCCCTCGATCACTGTAAACCCTTCCTCTAGCTAGCCTTCCCATAGTGTCACCCTCATTATGGTTAGAATTAATACACTAAAAATGTTTTTAAAATGTGTTTCATGTGCAAGGATTTATTCCTAAAATGATTTAATAAGTCACCGAGATCCAAAGTGGAATAACTATCCTCAGATGCCTAGAAAGGGCCATTTTACAACTAGTGTATGCCCTTTAAAATATTATAGGGAGGACTTGAATAGGGAATACTTGATCCATATAGGATTTTTATAGGATAGAAATGAAGTTATAAAAGGAATTTTGGGGAATATTTTTGGAATAAATTGATGTCAAGAATCAAGCAAGCAAGACAAGTTCATTTTGGGTGTAGGGAATGATATACTCCAATGGTGAAAGTTGACTTGACTGAATGAGTTTTGGGAGGATTTAGGAGGAGAAAAACTATTCATTGGAAATATATCATAATCATCTATATTATAAACTCACCAATATTGTTCAAATACTTTAAAATATTTTTTGATAACCCAAGACTCTACAGTTTCCTCTTTGAGTCAAAAGTGGAAAAAACCCTACCTAAAAATCAATTTATATGAATAATTTTATCCTAAGAGTTGTTTTAATGAACTCAACAGGTGTTTTTGACAAAAATAATATAAGTTCTGACCCCAAAAGACCCTTCCATGCTCTTGGGGCATAAAAATCACTCTCAATGTCTTAAAATGTACTTAGCGGGTAACAACAACATTTCAAAAAGTCTTGTATGCACTTTTTCAATCTTTGTTTTCCCTTGTATTTTCCTTGTTGTGCAAAGGGTATGTGGGCGAAACCAAAGTACACTCCCCCATTATTTCACAAGGTTTCATCACTTAAAACACAACTTGGTGTGTTCAGTGGAGCATGTGAAGAGATAAGTTTCCCAGGTCCCTTTCCCATGATGAGCAGACCCCTTGGCATATTTTATAGTACATGATGTCCCCTTTTATTTTTAGAATCATATACATCCTCAAATGACCCTAATACATCATCCAATTTCTCATTAATGTGGTTTTTCATCAATGACAACACTTAATAGGACCACATGCCAACAATTTCTCCCTTTGTCATTGATGGAAAACACCACCGAACTTCTCCCCCTTTTTACATTAATGAAAAAGGAATACATGTAGAAGCATGTTATTCATCTTCCATAGCTTCAAAGCATCATTTTTTGGTTAGAAACATCAACCAAAGATCTCAAATTAGCTCAAAACTTTGAAATTTACCTCAAAAATTGATTTTTATTTCATTTCAAGCATGCAACCACCATGCTCCCCTATGGGCCAAACATCTATAACATATGAACATCATCTGTAAAGCATGAAGGAAGCATGATATTACATTATTTAGAGCCAAGAAATCATATTTTAACCTCTAGGAAAGAAAAATTTGTCAATTTTCTCCTCAACCATGTTTTTCCCTTCATGGAACCATTCTAGTAGAGTACAAGTTAAATCATACATCTTAGGAACATGCTAAAAATGTCATGTACAAGCATAAAATACTACTATACCTTCATTTTTTCCAATTTCCACCTTGTTTAGGCCTAAAACAAGCTATACCATGCTCATTCTTGCTCTTCATATCATACCTAGGACTAAGAGACCTGAAGTAGCTTCTCAGTAGTTTTAGGATAAACTTTAATGCTCTCCTAATATTCACTCAACTCATGGCTCAGTAAAATAGAACTCCCCTGGACTTAAGAGCATTGTATCTAGTAGAGAGACTCAAATTCATGCATCTTACCTTGGTTAATTGGCTAAAAATCATCTTGAACAATTTTTTCTAGTCCCAAACCTTTTTCCCATTTCTCAACAGTCATATTTGGCTTAGATATAGCAAATTTTGTACTTAACATGCATAACCATGTGAAAACATACCTTGTAAGATTTGAGAACACTATGACTCCACCAAGAGGCTCTCCTAAGCTCCCCATGTCTTAGTATAAATCTTCATGAAATATCATCACTTTAAACCTTCTCCATGATTTGTCTTTTTCATCTTAGAATGATAGGCCCGTAGATTCAAACGTATAATCATTGAGTCTAATCATAGATTTAAATAACACTAGTATAAATCAAAATTTACTCTTTTGAGTCATTTTATGTCTTCATTGCATATTGTATCTATAAGTGAAAAACTATCAACTTCAAATTAATTCTGAGACATATCATGATGTAATACACCTGTAGTAAGTTATTTCAGTCTACAATACTCAAATTAAGGTCATGAAGATTGATCCTTTCTTGCATTTTCCACAGTCTACTAACCCTAGATAGGGTTTAGTATTTACACAAGTTTCAAGCTACTAAAGTTCCTTTCAACAACATAAATTACTTACTCACTTTTACTTTATACTCGGTATTGTCCTTGACCATTTTGCATGGATGCAATACCGCCCCTAATTTTGATTATGTATATATACTTCAGACACGTAGAAGAAAATTTTAGGCTTTGAACATACCTTCATACATAATCATTATGTATGTTCAAATCAGAGCATCTACTCAACCTTATTGGATACCATCATGCTCTGTTACAGAACTCTCAAATCTTTGTATACTTTTTCAATACTTTTAGACCTTCTTAAGTCCATTCAAATATCTTATATCATGTTATAAAAAAATCAAGGACCTCCATACATAGCTTTATCAACCTTTAGACAAGCTACATACACTAATTACTTCCAAGACCATTCTCAAGCCCATATTTCCAATATTGAGTCATCACAAGTAGAGTACTAGCACTACCGACATGGGTAAGTGCAGAAAGTTGGGGGATAAAAAAGTGGACATCAAATCATGAATTTTACATCAAAAACATCAAAACATCAATTTTTCTCTTCCGCAGACTTGGACCATGCCAAAAAAAAAAAACGTGTCACAAAAATGGTACCATAGCATAGGGGAGACTATTGGTTTTGTAGAAATATTTATTTTAAAGTGAAAATAATATGATAAATATCATTTTACAATTTTTTACTAATAGTAGGTCTTTAAGAAACTTTTTCCAATGAATGTTCATGTCTACATTTGAGACTGCAAATTTTTTTCACTTGTCAGAATGTGATAAAACCTATACCATCCTAATTGTGGCAAAATTCTATACACATTAAAAAAGTATTTTATTTCGATATTTTTTTATGAAGTTATGGTGGGAAAAAGAAAAATTCTCTATTTTCTTTATGTTTTCAGACCACTTTCATAGAAAAAATCAATAAAAAATATATTTCTCAAAAAAATACAAAATAAAATCTATCCCAAGATAGACAATAACATCTAAATTTTCTCTAAAGGAAAAATATATATATCAAGTTTTGTCCATCCAAATCATAGGCAAACGGACTAAAATCTTATAGAATTTTTTTAAAAAAACCTAGTCATTGAATTTTGAGTGTTTAATATGGCGAAATTTGTCCTTTTCAAAAAAAAAAGTATTTTAGAAACTAGATTATGGATTATATGATTCATATTTATATAATTTTATCTCATTTTGAGTTCATGCATTGCTAATAATCCCTACAAGTTAATATTTTTCTTTAATTTACAATATGAAGTCCACTTATGACCCCTTTTTTCCCCCAACTTGCTGCACTTACCCACATTTTGTAGCAGGACACTTGTTCTTTCTTAAGAATCCTGGGTACTATCTCATTATGCAATCAAAAATATGATCCACAGTAATAACCTTGATTCCCTTTCAAATAAAAAGTGCAAGATGATATACAACAGTGGAAGACCTTTGAAAACTTATATGACAACAAAATTACACCTTATATGTCACATGTAACAAGTAATTAAAAACTATTGTACCTTTATACAAACCACAACATAAATTTTGATATCATATTAAGGTCTTGAATATAAAACCTTGAATACATCCATCCAACATTGTAACACAAGACATGATATATTCTCGTGATCCTTTTTACACTTTGAGATTGACTTCACAACACCATATATATTTTTCTTAGAGCGCACACTAAGATATAGATGGTACAGATGAATTTGATTGATCTATTCTTAGAATGAGATCACTCATACAACCGTAAAACACCATTTAGACACACACATAGTCCAGTAGATGTGTTGTTAGTACCTATATATGTTCATTACCCCTTAACAGTCACATGAAGCTTAAATCAACCGAGATTTTACCTTTTTTCCTGGAGAAATCCATCAAATTCCTCAGAAAACTTGTAGGTCTTCATGACCTCCTTCTCACAGACCTTTATATCTCACTCTTTATTCTTGGAATTTTGATATGACTCATGGAGAATGAATCTTACAACATATTTTTCTAATAATTTTCAACCTATTATATTAGGTGAGAAACCTATATATTTACAATGCAGTCATGAAAGGACCCTGAGAGCAACATCACTAAGACCCTGGTATCAATAGAAAACCTTGTTCAACATGACACATATATTTGTATCTTATTACTTCCTCATTCTCAGGTATCTATTGCCTTGACATAGTTTTGAATTAATGACATAATTGTTAATGTACATATGAAAATGACCTTGACCACTTGACTTGACAGTTAGATGATACATTCTTAGACAACTTACCACTTATGAAGAGACACTCAAAAATCATAGAACTCAAACTTTGAGATTTTGCAGAGAAAGAGACTACAATAAATTACAAACAATATTATTGATCAAGTACATTTATGGACTATACGTTTTCAAGCTCCTTATGCCACTCAACTATCATTGGCATAAAGAGAGACATTAATTATAAGACTCAGACTTGTAACCAAGACCATTACTGGACCACATATTTTTATAATACTTGTTAATCATAGAATCGAGACTTTGAAAACATTTTTCATGAATTGTGTAGACACCTAAAACATGCTTACACTTAGTATTTCATCCAATTCAACCGATTGATGAAATTTTGTTAATCAACCCTTCTTCACTCCATTCTCGAATGCCCATTCACGACACTCTTTCGGTCACATTCCTCCTATAATTAGATTATTTTGATAATATCTTTCTTATTAGCTAAACATTCCTCCTTTCGACCATTCAAAACCTCCCTAGTTCTCTCTAGACAACTTCTATTGGCTTCGTAGGCTTTCTATTAGTCATTATTGGTTATCCAGACCCCTCCCAACTCTCAATGAGTCTCTAATCACTTGCTAATAAAATTTTAACTAGCATAAACCCTAGTTAACTAGCCTAAACCAAGCTTATCCTAATCTAATTCTAAAGTGCTTTTGAGCTTTAGTCCCACATTCACCCAAATTCCAAATTCTTCCAAGCCAAAAACTATAAATACAAGGCTAAGCCTACCCATTCAAAAAAAAACAACTTTACATAAGCTAAAGCCAAAACAAGCCTAAGAAATCTTAACAGCTCATTTGCATTAGCTAAGCTAATAAGGAATTTGATCTTGGCTATCCTCCATTAAAATAGCTTCATCTTGCACCCATGTTAGGTTAGTAATGAAATAGCTAAACTTGGCCATGTAGCCATTTAGTGAGATTCATTCACCCTCATGGAGTAAACAACAAAACTGATTGCTTAGGTCTTTAGTAGGCATATTTTATTAAGCTTTCAAGAATAGAGGTTAATGTTATTTGTTAGATTTCTTGCTTATTTCAAGTTTTAATACATGCAAATAGGATTCCTTGCTCATTTCTTATCATATGGTCCATTGAGGGTCTTTTGCACAAAGCTTTGGGGTCTTACCCCATATCCATAGCTCTTTACAAAATCTTTCATTGAACACATTTGGCACTCCCGGTGGGACACTTATGTCCACCCTTCATTAATGGAGGTCTTATAGGTTTTTCAAAGCTCATTTTCAAGTTTTTTTCAAATCACTTGTTATTTCCTCATTTTTATTTCTAACCCCTGATAAATGACCTTCATTTGTATACATTTTGTGGGTTTGGTATAGAAATAGGACACTTTGACTAAAAACTAACCTGTTTACTCTTGAAAATTTGAAAATCCATGTTTTTATAGGTTTTTCATAGGGTACGCATAGGTGTAAAACAAGGGGCATGTACACGTTGAAACCCTAGCGTCCCCATCAGAACAGGCCCATACCTATCTGGAAGTCCTTATCATTTGAAAATTTTACCTCTACTAGGATGTACAAGTGTCTCTGTCATCTGGGACGTGTATCCACCTCTCTGGCCACGTATGCATTATGAGCTAGACTATGTAAAAAATCTGTAAATTTCACCTCTATAAGGATGCACACGTGTCTCCATCATCTAGGATGCGTATCCGCCTATCTGGCCGTATATGCGTAAAAGGTTTAACTGTAAAAATTTGAAATTGTCTATTTTTTTCTAGGGCGTGTGTCTATTGGCTAGGGCATGTATGCGTCATTCTAGGTACACAAGATGTCTCTGTGTAGTCCAGATTCATACATTTTATTTTTAATGCTACTTGTTTTGATCATATCTTTTGACTTGTTAACCCGTTTTCATAGTTTGAATAGGCATCGGAAATATAACGAAGCGTACTTTGCGAGGGAACTTATAAATTTTAGGTACCTTTGGTATACCAAATTCTATCACAAAACTCCCAAAGTACTCCAGAGACCTTAAAAATGCAAATTACTAAAAACTGTTAAAAAAGTGCAAAAAAATGGATTTCTAGAATTTTTTGATTTTCTTGGTTTTCTAACTCTTGCAGGTTTCTAATAGTGGTTTACAGGTTTCCTTTGCATTAAGTTTTTTTATACTAACTTAATCAAAAACATTTTCATCTTTATTTATGAATGTGTATGCTCTTCCCTCATGCCTTTCTAGGCAATCTTGGGAATCAGAAACGTTTCACAACTTTATTCATACTTGCAAAATGGTTTATTTAGCTTTCAAAGTTGGTTAAAAAGAACTCCTTTTCATGTTGTACTTAGGAATTTTCCATTTATTTAAAATTTTAGTGAGATAGCTTGTTGCTTATGCTCTTTCCTTGCATCTTAGGATGATATGGGAAATAAAAACAACATCTTATCTCCTTTGCATGACATTTTGGAAAATTACTAACCTTGGTATGTAGGACCAAAAATGCTTGTAGAAGAAAGGAGGAGCCAAGACAAAACCAAACCTTCTAACACGTGTTTTCATCCAGGTTGCTAAATGGTGTGCTACTTGAAACCACATTTTAAGTTTAAAAAGATAAAAAAACACACCATATTCAAAACACTATATTGCAGGTTTCAGAAAAGGGTATGTCCCTATCCACTAAAATGGAACATAACCCCTTTATCATAATGCCTTAATCTATAATAATGGTGGTGGTACCAAGAACCCTAAAGTAGTCCACAACTGTGTAACCTAGTGGATGAAATAGGAAGCTCTCCGCTTACCCACTTGACTAGTGCACCTTGTGAGTTAGAGTTACAAGTTGTTTGTATCGCGACCCTAGTAAGAGTACATGAAGGATGCATTTATTTCCCACTGTACTTGAAGGGGGAAAAGCTGAGATATTCCCAAGATAGTCAAGGGGACTATTTGGGTAAATCGCACCCGCTCTTAGAAAACTTTTAACACCTAGTTGAGAGAACTTATTAGGAAAGCCATTTTTTCTTGGAGCCCACCTTACTATTCCTTTGTCGTGTCTTGGCCATCACGAAGTGATGACTTGTTTGGATTCAAAACCTTGTTTTTTGAACAAGGAAAAGAATCCAATTAAGTTGGATCTAAGTTCCTTTCATCATGGAAATTAGATAACATTTCACTTAGCTTAGCTTCTTTCTCACCTTCAGATGAGGAAAATATCTTCCTAAGTGGCGGTTAGTTTATTTTATTTTTATCTACACCTTTGAGTTCTTGTTTCCCATTTGGGAAAAGAGAAGGCATCTTTCGGGAGTTTTGTCATAGGTAGTTTTCACCAATTTTTGTTTGTTTATGTTCATCCATGTTTGTAGCTGAGTTGTTAAACATCTAAAGTGCATGGATGCATCCTTATATTTTTGATGGCCACTTGATCTTGACTTCAAGATCATCATCATAGCTAGGATTTATTCATCATTTGATCTCCCTTTGACGTGTTACCTTGTTTGCATTATCTCGACACAATTAAGATACTTATGTCATGTTTTTTGTAAACATGATCTAAGTATCTACATCATGGTGTTACGTTGTGCACATTTTAACACATCCTCGGTATACCTTAACTTGGTTTGATTTAAAACATTGTCCCAAATCTTGAAGAGTTTTGCTTACTTTGTTAGTGTCGTTTCGATGCCACTTTGGCACTAATATCTCACTTATTTTTGAAGCTTGATTAACGTTTCTAATTGATGTGGTTACATGGATTACATTTGTAATGCTCACCCTTTAACATTTTGGCCTTGTTGGTTGTTGAATGTGTCATTGTATCCTTTGATTGGGATTCACGTCTACCCTTTTTAATATTTACACCTTGTTTATTTTGATCTTGACGTAAGTATTGACATTGTGTTGATTATATTTTCATTGAACTATCACTTTACACATGTATTTACATAGGGTGTATTTCCTTGTTGATTATTTTTTTGTTTCACAATTGTATGATTGTTCCTTATGATTATTCATCTAGAAAAATTGTTTTCTAGGATAATCATTTTTCATCTCATCAAGATTGTGTCATCACAATGTCTATTTTCCTTAGACATTCTTCAAAAAATCATGCAAGAATATCCATACTTACAAAATGTCTAGTTAGATGTCATTATTCTACTTGAATCGACATGTCACTTCCTTCCCTTTGAAGGAGTTCCATCACACTATATAGGTATAGAAATTTGTGCTTAAAATGACACTAACAATGACTAACTATCACATGGTTTCTCACACTTACTACAATACAAAACCTAGGTTTAGGTATTCACATCAAAAGATTCCCATTCCAAGTAAACCTCGTTTAGTTCTTCATGCTAGACAGCCTATTCGGGTACCTTGTTCCCCACCTTCATCTCATAGTCGGTGGTATGGTTTGGATGCTTCTGATCCAAATTATTATTCAGTTCTCCCCACTCTTCTTCTTCTTATTCAGATCCAAACTACCATTTAGACTCCCACTCTTCTTCTGAAGACTCGGATCCCAACTATTGTTTGGATACCCCTAGATCAAATATTTAATCATGGTCCTCCCTTCCTTCGTAGGACCTTTATTCGAAATCACCTCAAAAATGTCTTCCTCCTTTGAATACTCATGTGACTCCATGTTCCATCAATCAAACATCTAATTTGGTTCTTGAGTCACGGTCCTGCCTTTCTTTGCAGGACCTCCTTCATCAATCATCTCAATGACCTCTTCCTCCATCAAAGAGTTACATGACTTGAATTCCCTCTAGTCAATCATCTAGTTCGAATCCTACATTGCAACTTAATGGATGGCTATGTAATCCTATTTTCTCTCCTACATTGCATCATCTTTTAAAAAATAAATATAATTTTGGATCTAATTCATCCATTCATGAGACACCCACCACCAAGCCTACGTCATCTCTTGAGTCATCTTCTGCTATCAATCCAACTCCCATGCCTCTTCGGCCCTTGAGCCCTTTCAACCATATCGTACCATTTCCTCAATCATCTTCTAAAGATCAATGTTTGCAACCATGTCAAACCATTACAAGAAATCCATGTGCTAAGATGTCTTTTCAAAGCACTATAAAAATATTCATGGGAGTGATAAGGTCAAAGCATCCCCTCATCTACATCATCAAACATCTTTATATTCTTTTATCAATCAATATTCTCCACTTATCAGGTCCATTTATTCTATTCAACCTCCCATGGTCAAAGAACAACAACCTCTACTAATTGATTTCTCTCAGAATGAAGAAACAATAAGAGTACATGAAGATATCCCTCTAGAGGATTGCAAACAAGGATTATTTCTATAACTCGATACACTCACATATTGGGGAAAATAAATTGATCCTTTTCTATAGAACATAAAGGAATATCCTAAGGTCATGGAACTTTATTCTTCTTCTATTCCATCTTTACCTTCCTCTGAGCATGATGAGATATTATGGTCTAACATTGATTTGTGGCCTATCTTCTTATTGCCAAATCATTCCTTATCTAACATCATTCCTCAATCAAAATCTTGTATCGGGTCACCGCTAAGTCACCCCTCATCTTCTTCTTATCTCGGGTCACCGCTGAGTAGTCCATCGTCTTCTTCTATCCTAGGGCCACATTCTAGTATCCCTCCATTTTCTACTTGTGGGTTACCTCTTGGTATCCCATTACCTTCTATTATTGGGCCATGTCCTAGTAGCCCTTCATCCTCTTCTATCTATGGTACACCTCTGTGTTGTCCCTCCTCATCTATACATGGGCCGTAGCCTAGTATCCCTTCATCATATTCTTCTATTCTTGGGCCATGTCCTCATAGCCTCATTTCTTCCATCTTAGGGCCATATCTTGGTAGCCTTTTGTCATCTTCTATCATTGGCTCACCTCTTGATAGCCCAACCTCTTCGATTCTTGGATCATATCCTTTTCATCCATCACATATTTCTTCTATTAATGATGGTGGCAAGCGTTTAATCATTTCTTGCATCACTTCTAAATGTCCACGATCACTTTCTTCTCCTTCTCGGGATCAAACAAGTCACACGTTAGCTTATAAGAAACCCAAACAATTTTGTAATCAAACTCAAGTCAAGACTTGCAAAAGCTCCAAAGTTCCTAACAAATCAAATAATCTTAAGGTTAAAAATAAATCATGATTCAAGAACACACATCAACATAACCATCAAGTATGGTGTAAAGTGCATAAAACTCTGCATAGTGAACTCAAGATCCCACATATGAAATCCATGTTTCAAGATAAATCGCAGTAATTTGTTGAGTACAAGCTCACCATGATCATCGATATTGGGGATAACATAACTCTTGATAAACAAACATGCCTAGTCTCCCTTATCAAGGAAGTCACAAACATCATTGTTGGATCTTACCATGCAGAGTGACGTTTTTGCTCCCAACCTCTTAAAACTATCAAAAAGATAAAATTAAAGAAACAAATGCAAAAATACAAAAAAACATGAGAAAACACAAGAAAAAATCAAAGGTACAAAGATCAAACATTGCAATTAGGTATTGTGTACACATGGATGTTTCTTTCTTCCCTTCCTTGTCATTCCTCTGCAAGTCTTCCTACCATTTTCATCCCTTCGATGATATTGTGGTTAGCCTTTTCACACACATTTTATGAAATTTATATCTATGGTATCTATTTGACCTGGTCTTTTATCACCTTGGTAAATTAAAGAACGACTAACCTCTTAGAGATCCTATCACATTCAACATCTAATAAAATTATTGTGAAGAACTTTTGGACATATTTGTTGACACTAGGAAATGTCGTCATCACAATCACTTCCACCTCCTTCCATCAAGCCATTAGTGATTCTTAACCCCTTATCAAACAAGAGAGCTGAAATAAGTTTTCAGAAAGAAAAAGAATCAAAATAAATCAAAAATAAAAAACTAAAAGCAAAAAGAAAAACAAATTGATAAATAACTCTCTCTTGGGGTATTTCCAATAATCTCTATTGGGGTTATGGATGCCTGACTGGTAGTAGAGTAATTTTGTGATTAGAATCAAATACATCTTCATCGGGTCTATGGATTTCTGGCTAGCAGCGGAGCAATGTACGGCTATCCTTCCACCCTTCATTCACAAATCACCTATCACCTATCAAAATAAATCATTCCTACACATTGGCTAGGGTGTATTCACTTGTTATCTATTAAATATTCTCTTCAAGAGGTAATACAATCCACGTACACACATTGGATCTCTATGAGTAGGCAGGATTAGTATGTTACCAAGTGTCTTTTTTTGGACCCTATTCAGACTCTTACTTTAGTCCTTATCTCGTCTTACGATTTGTGCCTTTGGCTAATCACTTTTTCATTGTGAGGCTTCTAAGCTACATTCATATCATTCAAATCATTCTTCTACCTCATTTAGAACATCCATGTGTATGGTATTTCCTTTATGCCATGTTTTTGGACACCTTTGTCTCTTTTCACAAAAACAATCTTGTCCTTCCTTTCTATCATGTGCTTTTAGGCCAACTTACACTGCAAGCATCCATGCTTTGCTTCCCAACACTTCATTGGTTTATGTTCATCATCATGTTGAACCTATCCATAATGGCCTTGGGTTCCGATTCTACACATGAAGAGTTTTCCTTTGAATACTCCCACCTAATCGCTAGGGAATTTTTACATCTTCACCTTTCTCGTACGCGTGTGGCCTTATGCCCTTGTACATCCCATCTATCACTAGGGGCATCCACGCTTCCTCGTCTTCCTATACATAGTTTCAGAAAACTTTCAAAACTAAAAACATTCAAATATGTTAGAAAAATAAAAACATTCAAATATGTTAGAAAAATAAAAAACATTCAAATATGTTAGAAAAATTAAAAACATTCAAATGTGTTAGAAAATTCAAAAACATTAAAATATGTTTCAGAAAAAATATAAAAAATATAAATTATATTTCAAAAAAAATATAAAAATATAAATTATCCTACAAAACATCACTCTTTGGTTCTCTCTTGTTCATGTGCGTGACTCACGGATCATCTTGATCTACCTCCATCAACAAAAGCTAGGTTGCTTACTTTGTTTGTACTACTACGGGCACAACAAGTTTCAGTACCCGATTCGTAGTGCACATTACTTTTTCATCAGACCGAAGTGTCCTCCATTATTCCCCTTGCATGTATCCTTCCTTGGGGCACCATTGTCAACCCTTGTTGTTAACTCGCACAGGTCATAATTAAAGCTCGATAAAAAAAACATTACACTTTGTGTTTCTCTGTTATTCTAGTTTGTTTACTTTCTCGTATTGCATTGCATTATGTATGTTACATGGAGTTAGGCATATTTTACTTTCTCGTATTGCATTGCATTTTGTATGTTGCATGGAGTTGGTGTTTTTAGAAATGGACATTTGTTTGTATATGGCTTTTCATGTCATACTACACTTTTGTTCATTCTTTTTAATAAGGACCGATGATGAAGATCACTAGCAATATGATGAAAAATAAAGTTGTTCAAAAGGAATTGGATGGATGTTAGCTCATTCCCCTTCCTCATAATCTTTTTCTTCCATATCCCTTTTCTCCTTCTTCACACTATTATTTCTCATGTTCTCCTTATGTCATATTTTTGATTGTTAATCAAGTTCTTCTATCACCCCATCAAAAATCGAGGGGGCATCATCCATTCTACTCTTTTTCTCTTCTATCCCTTCAAAATTTTCTACTTGTTTATGCTTGTCTACTTTCTTTGAAGTGACGTCGCTTATTCCACCTCAAAGAGGGGAAAATGTAGACACACGAAACATGCTTACACTTAGCATTTCATCCAATTCAACCGATTGATGAAATTTCATTAATCAACCCTTCTTCACTCCCTTCTCATATGCCCATTCATGATACTCTTTCGGTCACATTCCTCCTATAATTAGATTAGTTGGATAATATCTCTCTTATTAGCTAAACATTCCTCCTTTCAACCATTCAGAACCTCCCTAGTTCTCTCTAGACCACTTCTATTGGCTTCATAGACTATTTATTAGTCACAATTGGTTATCCATAACCCTCCCAACTCTCAATGAGTCTCTAATCACTTGCTAATCAAAGTTTAACTAGCATAAACCCTAGTTAACTAGCCTAAACCAAGCTTAACTAAGCCTAAAGCATGCTTATCATAATCTAATCTAAAGTGATTTTTGAGCTTTAGTCCCACATTCACCCAAATTCCAAATTCTTCCAAACCACAAACTATAAATACAAGGTTAAGCCTACCCATTCAAAAAAGACATAACTTTACATAAGCTAAAGCCAAAACAAGCCTAAGAAATCTTAAGAGCTCATTTGCATTAGCCAAGCTAATAAGGCATTTGATCTTGGCTATCCTCCACTAAAATAGCTTCATATTGCACCCATTTTAGGTTAGTAATGAAATATCTAATCTTAGCCATGTAGCCATTTAGTGAGATTCATTCACCCTCATGGAGTAAACAACAAAATTGATTGCTTAAGTCTTTAGTAGGCATATTTTATTAAGCTTTCAAGAATAGAGGTTAATGTTATTTGTTAGATTTCTTGCTTATTTCAAGTTTTAATACATGAAAATAGGATTCCTTGCTCATTTATTATCATATGGTCCATTGAGGGTCTTTTGCACAAAGCTTTGGGGTCTTACCCCATATCCATAGCTCTTTGTAAAATCTTTCATTGAACACAAATTGTAAGCCGTTTACACACCACAATTTGGAATCATGAAGATGTAAAAAAAACTCACATCAACTACACACCAGGATGATACATACTCAAACCATATAAACTTAGACAAGTACATACGATGACCACAATATAGAGAGTTTCAATTTTATCACTAATAAATCAAGTAACTTGCATTATGAAAACATTGAGAGACATTCCTTATGGTCAAGAAGAAGACACATATGTACTTATACCTCTCCCCCTCATATAAATGCTTGATTTTTACTAATACGGCTTCAAGAAGAATAGTGAAGGTATATGATTACCAAGAAGACCTAAAAGAAGGTATTGAAGAGGTCTCAAGCCCCCTTTGGTGCTTGAGAAACTCATTATTCTTCTCTTTTATGATCTGATCTCTATAATACAACTTTCATTCCACCATCGTCGTCTCTCATTTAAGTATGAAGATCTCTTCTTGGTTCCCAAGTCCTTCTTGCACAATTTTCATATATTCTAGGACATTGAAGACCCCTTCCTTGTACATTAGTACCTAGAAAACCCTTTTTTTTACTTGAGAGATCTTAATAGAAATCCCTTGCAACATGACCAATTTTGTTACATCTATAACATACTACTATAATTCTCCTTTTGAAATCATCAATATGACTAGATGTAACATTCAAACAAGTACTAGAAATATGGCTTACTCCATTACACTGGTAGCATATAACATCCTTAGAATGAACATTTCTATTTTCTTTGCATGGATGAGTAAATCCAGGATCGAGATCTCTTGATGAACATCCTCTTAATTTTTCTTTTCTCAAACACTCCTAAATTCCATCCCAAATCCTTGGATTTATGACCATACTCACAACATGAATGAAATTCACCATGAAAGGATCCTACACACCATTCCTAGGAGACCTTTTCTTACATTATTTAGCTCTATGACCAAAACCATAACATGAGAAATAATAATCATCGAATGACCTTTCATACCTTGATGCATTAGGTTATATTTTGTCCTCTCATTTTCCTTGATGAATGTCACCTTATTTTCTACCATGTTACATAGTTAAACCATCTTCCTTACTTAAAACCATGTCCTCTTGCTTCAATTCCTTGGCCTTGAGCACCTCATTGAATCCCAAACCATCCCTATCACATGTTGTTATTTTTTGGCTAAGAATATTATTTAGTTCATTTACAATTTTCTCAAACATTTTCAGTTTTCTTGAAACTAGATCAAGTTTTGAATGTAGAGATTTTATGCCGATTTCATACTTGATGAACTCATCCTCTTTAGTCTTGAGTTTATCATTGAGAAAATTAAATTGTGATTTAAGATGGGTACATTCTTCCTCTTTGACCTTTAGAGTTCCATAAAAATCCTCCATTTGTGACTCCAAAATCTGAAAATCATGACTATGCTCATGAGAATCTTCCTTGGATTCAAGGGTGGCTACAACTCTCTCTAATTTTTCCTCAAGATGCCTTGTAATATCATCATGTTCTTTACTCTCATTCTTCAACCTAGCTTCAAGGTTCTTAATATAGTCTTCAAGGATTCCTTTCATTTCATCAATCTGTTGTGTGATATTTTATTTCTCATATCTAGTAAGATTTGAGTTCCCTTTTTACTATTACCCAAGCTGACTTTTCACCATCTAAATCTGAATCACTAAATCCTTCTCCAAATTCACAAGTTATGAATCCTACAGGAAATTTTTTTTGGGAAAAATTTCTAAATTATTCTTACCTTCACTTGAAGTAGAACAACATTCATCTTTGGATTTCTTCCCTTTCTTAAAATTATTCTTCTTACCACTCATCCGTGCTTCCGAAGATCTCCTGCAATCTATCAAGCTTCTCCAAAAGGACCTAATTTGATAGCAATTGTTAGAAGAAAAATGGACTAAGAGGGAGGGTGAATCAGTCCTTAAAATATTTCAAATTATATTTTAGATTTGAATATTCAAAAACCTAATAACCATTTAACCACAAATCACTTAGCCAATACTTAATGTATGTACAAAAAAAAAATATGAAAGATGTAAACAACCATGAAACATAGAAACATCACAAGAACATAAGATATAACTAGGAAAAAATAAGGGGGAATAAAACCCACTCGAAAGAAAATCCTATATTCATAGGTTTCTGAATTTAGTGAGGCACCATCCCCACAAGAAGCACCAACCCTACTAGAAGCACCAACCCCTAATTTTGTGATGCACCAACTCCAAAAGGAGGCTAAAACACCCAAACATGATCAAGTACCCACTAAACCAAATTATAATGTTCATATCTCTGATTTGTTTCTTCCACAATTGATGGAGATTCAATATACATCTCACACTTATTCAATCAAACCATATGTGACATATCTTCACAAAACAAGTTCTTCAATCACTTCAAAAAACATAAAAATATTCCACACATGCTATTTAATTTTTATTTACCTAAAAAAATTGTTTCATCCTCAATCATTGTTTCAAATCCTAAAATAACTCACACCTAGGTAACTCACCTTGCACACACTTCACTCACTTGCAAAAGCACCCAAAACATGCTTTTATATGCTTCTCATGATTTCAAACATAAGAAAAAGACCTCTCCCAACTCTCAATGAGTCTCTAATCACTTGCTAATCAAAGTTTAACTAGCATAAACCCTAGTTAACTAGCCTAAACCAAGCTTAACTAAGCCTAAAGCATGCTTATCATAATCTAATCCTAAAGTGATTTTGAGCTTTAGTCCCACATTCACCCAAATTCCAAATTCTTCCAAACCAAAAACTATAAATACAAGGCTAAGCCTACCCATTCAAAAAAAAGACATAACTTTACATAAGCTAAATCCAAAACAAGCCTAAGAAATCTTAAGAGCTCATTTGCATTAGCCAAGCTAATAAGGCATTTGATCTTGGCTATCCTCCATTAAAATAGCTTCATCTTGCACCCATGTTAGGTTAGTAATGAAATAGCTAAACTTGGCCATGTAGCCATTTAGTGAGATTCATTCACCCTCATGGAGTAAACAACAAAACTGATTTCTTAAGTCTTTAGTAGGCATATTTTATTAAGCTTTCAAGAATAGAGGTTAATTTTATTTGTTATATTTCTTGCTTATTTCAAGTTTTAATACATGCAAATAGGATTCCTTGCTCATTTATTATCATATGGTCCATTGAGGGTCTTTTGCACAAAGCTTTGGGTTCTTACCCCATATCCATAGCTCTTTTTAAAATCTTTCATTGAACACAAATTGTAAGCCATTTACACACCACAATTTGGAATCATGAATATGCAAAAAAAACTCACATCAACTACACACCAGGATGATACATACTCAAACCATATAAACTTAGACAAGTACATATGATGACCACAATACAGAGAGTTTCAATTTTATCACTAATAAATCAAGTAACTTTCATTATGAAAACATTGAGAGACATTCCTTATGGTCAAGAAGAAGACACATATGTACTTATACCTCTCCCCCTCATATAAATTCTTGATTTTTACTAATACGGCTTCAAGAAGAATAGTGAAGGTATATGATTACCAAGAAGACCTAAAATAAGGTATTGAAGAGGTCTCAAGCCCCTTTGGTGCTTGAGAAACTCATTATTCTTCTCTTTTATGATCTGATCTCTATAATAGAAACTTTCATTCGACCATCGTCTTCTCTCATTTAAGTATGAAGATCTCTTCTTGGTTCTCAAGTCCTTCTTGGACAATTTTCATGTATTCTAGGACATTGAAGACCCCTTCCTACATTAGTACCTAGAAAACCCTTTTTTTTACTTGAGAGATCTTAATAGAAATCCTCAAGCAACATGACCAACTTTGTTACAACTATAACATACTACTGTAATTCTCCTTTTGAAATCACCAATATGACTAGATGTACCATTCAAACAAGTACTAGAAATATGGCTTACTCCATTACACCGGTAGCATATAACATCCTTAGGATGATCATTTCTATTTTCTTTCCATGGCTGAGTAACTCCAGGATCAGATCTCTTGATGAACATCCTCTTACTTTTTCTTGGCTCAAACACTCCTAGATTCCATCCAAAATCCTTGGATTTATGACCATACTCACAACATGAATGAAATTCACCATGAAAGGATCCTACACCATTCCTAGGAGACCTTTTCTTACATTATTTAGCTCTATGACCAAAACCATAACATGAGAAATAATAACCATTGAATGATCTTTCATACCTTGATGCATTAGGTTATATTTTGTCCTCTCATTTTCCTTGATGAATGTCACCTTATTTTCTACCATGTTACATAGTTAAACCATCTTCCTTACTTAAAACCATGTCCTCTTGCTTCAATTCCTTGGCCTTGAGCTCCTCATTGAATCCCAAACCATCCCTATCACATGTTGTTATTTTTGGCTAAAGATTATTTAGGTCATTTACAATTTTCTCAAACATTTTCAGTTTTCTTGAAACTAGATCAAGTTTTGAATGTAGAGATTTTATGCCGATTTCATACTTGATGAACTCATCCTCTTTAGTCTTGAGTTTATCATTGAGAAAATTAAATTGTGATTTAAGATGGGTACATTCTTCCTCTTTGACCTTTAGAGTTCCATAAAATCCTCCATTTGTGACTCCAAAATCTTAAAATCATGACTATGCTCATGAGAATCTTCCTTGGATTCAAGGGTGGATACAACTCTCTCTAATTTTTCCTCAAGATGCCTTGTAATATCATCATGTTCTTTACTCTCATTCTTCAACCTAGCTTCAAGGATTCCTTTCATTTCATCAATCATTTGTGTGATATTTTATTTCTCATATCTAGTAAGATTTGAGTTCCCTTTTTACTATTACCCAAGCTGACTTTTCACCATCTAAATCTGAATCACTAAATCCTTCTCCAAATTCACAAGTTATGAATCCTACGGGAAATTTTTTTTGGGAAAAATTTCTAAATTATTCTTACCTTCACTTGAAGTAGAACAACATTCATCTTTGGATTTCTTCCCTTTCTTAAAATTATTCTTCTTACCACTCATCCGTGCTTCAGAAGATCTCCTACAAGCTATCAAGCTTCTCCAAAAGGACCTACTTTGATAGAAATTGTTAGAATAAAAATGGACTAAGAGGGAGGGTGAATCAGTCCTTAAAATATTTCAAATTATATTTCAGATCTGAATATTCAAAAACCTCATAACCATTTAACCACAAATCTGCTTAGCCAATACTTAATGTATGTACACAAAAAAATATGAAATATGTAAACAACCATGAAACATAGAAACATCACAAGAACATAAGATATAACTGGGAAAAAATAAGGGGGAATAAAACCCACTGAAAGAAAATCCTATATTCATAGGTTTCTGAATTTAGTGAGGCACCATCCCCACAAGAAGCACCAACCATACTAGAAGCACCAACCCCTAATTTTGTGATGCACCAACTCCAAAAGGAGGCTAAAACACCCAAACATGATCAAGTACCCACTAAACCAAATTATAATGTTCATATCTCTGATTTGTTTCTTCCACAATTGATGGAGATTCAATATACATCTCACACTTATTCAATCAAACCATATGTGACATATCTTCACAAAACAAGTTCTTCAATCACTTCAAAAAACATAAAAATATTCCACACATGCTATTTAATTTTTATTTACCTAAAAAAAATTGTTTCATCCTTAATCATTGTTTCAAATCCTAAAAATAACTCACACCTAGGTAACTCACCTTGCACACACTTCACTCACTTGCAAAAGCACCCAAAAACATGCTTTTATATGCTTCTCATGATTTCAAACATAAGAAAAAGACCCCTCCCAACTCTCAATGAGTCTCTAATCACTTGCTAATCAAAGTTTAACTAGCATAAACCCTAGTTAACTAGCCTAAACCAAGCTTAACTAAGCCTAAAGTTATGCTTATCATAATCTAATCCTAAAGTGATTTTTGAGCTTTAGTCCCACATTCACCCAAATTCCAAATTCTTCCAAACCAAAAACTATAAATACAAGGCTAAGCCTACCCATTCAAAAAGACATAACTTTACATAAGCTAAATTCAAAACAAGCCTAAGAAATCTTAAGTGCTCATTTGCATTAGCCAAGCTAATAAGGCATTTGATCTTGGCTATCCTCCATTAAAATAGCTTCATATTTCACCCATTTCAGGTTAGTAATGAAATATCTTATCTTGGCCATGTAGCCATTTAGTGAGATTCATTCACCCTCATGGAGTAAACAACAAAACTGATTTCTTAAGTCTTTAGTAGGCATATTTTATTAAGCTATCAAGAATAGAGGTTAATGCTATTTGTTGGATTTCTTGCTGATTTCAAGTTTTAATACATGCAAATAGGATTCCTTGCTCATTTATTATCATATGGTCCATTGAGGGTCTTTTGCACAAAGCTTTGGGTCTTACCCCATATCCATAGCTCTTTGTAAAATCTTTCATTGAACACAAATTGTAAACCATTTACACACCACAATTTGGAATCATGAAGATGCAAAAAAACTCACATCAACTACACACCAGGATGATACATACTCAAACCATATAAACTTAGACAAGTACATACGATGACCACAATACAGAGAGTTTCAATTTTATCACTAATAAATCAAGTAACTTGCATTATGAAAACATTGAGAGACATTCCTTATGGTCAAGAAGAAGACACATATGTACTTATACCTCTCCCCCTCATATAAATGCTTGATTTTTACTAATACAGCTTCAAGAAGAATAGTGAAGGTATATGATTACTAAGAAGACCTAAAATAAGGTATTGAAGAGGTCTCAAGCCCCCTTTGGTGCTTGAGAAACTCATTACTCTTCTCTTTTATGATCTGATCTCTATAATACAACTTTCATTCCACCATCATCGTCTCTCATTTAAGTATGAAGATCTCTTCTTGGTTCCCAAGTCCTTCTTGAAAAATTTTCATGTATTCTAGGACATTCAAGACCCCTTCCTTGTACATTAGTACCTAGAAAACCCTTTTTTTACTTGAGAGATCTTAATAGAAATCCCTTGCAACATGACCAATTTTGTTACATCTATAACATACTACTATAATTCTCCTTTTGAAATCATCAATATGACTAGATGTAGCATTCAAACAAGTACTAGAAATATGGCTTACTCCATTACACTGGTAGCATATAACATCCTTAGAATGAACATTTCTATTTTCTTTGCATGGATGAGTAAATCCAGGATCGATCTCTTGATGAACATCCTCTTAATTTTTATTTGCTCAAACACTCCTAAATTCCATCCCAAATCCTTGGATTTATGACCATACTCACAACATGAATGAAATTCACCATGAAAGGATCCTACACCATTCCTAGGAGACCTTTTCTTACATTATTTAGCTCTATGACCAAAACCATAACATGAGAAATAATAACCATTGAATGATCTTTCATACCTTGATGCATTAGGTTATATTTTGTCCTCTCATTTTCCTTGATGAATGTCACCTTATTTTCTATCATGTTACATAGTTAAACCATCTTCCTTACTTAAAACCATGTCCTCTTGCTTCAATTCCTTGTCCTTGAGATCCTCATTGAATCCCAAACCATCCCTATCACATGTTGATATTTTTTGGCTAAGAAGATTATCTAGGTCATTTGCAATTTTCTCAAACATTTTCAGTTTTCTTGAAACTAGATCAAGTTTTGTTGTAGAGATTTTATGCCGATTTCATACTTGATGAACTCATCCTCTTTAGTATTGATTTTATCATTGAGAAAATTAAATTGTGATTTAAGATGGGTACATTCTTCCTCTTTGACCTTTAGAGTTCAATAAAAATCCTCCATTTGTGACTCCAAAATCTTAAAATCATGACTATGCTCATGAGAATCTTCCTTGGATTCAAGGGTGGCTACAACTCTCTCTAATTTTTCTCAAGATGCCTTGTAATATCATCATGTTCTTTACTCTCGTTCTTCAACCTGGCTTCAAGAATCTTAATATAGTCTTCAAGGATTCCTTTCATTTCATCAATCTGTTGTGTGATATTTTCTTTCTCATATCTAGTAAGATTTTACCCTATTACCCAAGCTGACTTTTCACCATCTAAATCAGATCACTAAATCCTTCTCCAAATTCACAAGTTATGACTCCTACGGAAATTTTTTTGGAAAAATTTCTAAATTATTCTTACCTTCACTTGAAGTAGAAGAAAATTCATCTTTGGATTTCTTCCCTTTCTTAAAATTATTCTTCTTACCACTCATCCGTGCTTCGAAGATCTCCTACAAGCTATAAAGCTTCTCCAAAAGGAGCTACTTTGATAGCAATTGTTAGAAGAAAAATGGACTGAGAGGGAGGGTGAATCAGTCCTTAAAATATTGCAAATTATATTTCAAATCTGAATATTCAAAAACTTCATAACCATTTAACCACAAATCTGCTTAGCCAATACTTAATGTATGTACACAAAAAAATATGAAAGATGCAAACAACCATGAAACATAGAAACATCACAAGAACATAATATATAACTGGGAAAAAATAAGGTGGAATAAAACCCATTGAAAGAAAATCCTATATTCATAGGTTTTCTTAATTTAGTGAGGCACCATCCCCATAAGAAGCACCAACTCTACTAGAAGCACCAACCCCTAATTTTGTGATGCACCAACTCCAAAAGGAGGCTAAAACACCCAAACATGATCAAGTACCCACTAAACCAAATTATAATGTTCATATCTCTGATTTGTTTCTTCCACAATTGATGGAGATTCAATATACATCTCACACTTATTCAATCAAACCATATGTGACATATCTTCACAAAACAAGTTCTTCAATCACTTCAAAAACATAAAAATATTCCACACATGCTATTTAATTTTTATTTACCTGAAAAAAATTGTTTCATCCTCAATCATTGTTTCAAATCCTAAAAATAACTCACACCTAGGTAACTCACCTTGCACACACTTCACTCACTTGCAAAAGCACCCAAAAACATGCTTTTATATGCTTCTCATGATTTCAATCATAAGAAAAATATTTTTCCCTAATTTGGGTCAATCCATACATCAAGGAAACATCCCAATTTTTAAGTACAATAGTCACAAGCTACCCAAGTATGTCAGCCTAACTAAAACCCTCATTACATGTGCCAAAAATGGTTCGAAACCCCATGGGCAAAAGATAAAAATGACTCTTGCATCGATCAATACATAGTCATGCCCCATAATCCAATTCATATGATTAAAATATAAATTTACATTCATACATGTTAATTTTAATCAACCAATTACATTATTTTATTTACTAGGCCCAATTCACTTTGCAATTCTCAAAATAGTTGTTTCATATACCTTTCAGCACCTGGAAACTTCATAAGGCCACAAAATAAATTCAACAAGATAAAACCATGCCATGTAACTACTTTATGGAAATTTTAAAATATGTATAACACTTATAATAAATTTATAATCCTTTAATAAATCTCATGCTCAAACCACAGCTACATTTGTCTTCACCAAATCAACCTACCAAAAAGTTTGTTTCAAGAGGTTAGCTGATAAAAACATTTCTACATTTAGTAAAAACATAAAAATGGATTATTTTGGTTAAAAATTCATATTATTTCAAATTTAAGGTGATATAAAGCATCACCCAATCCATATCATGCTTCAAACAACTTAAAAATTACACCAAAAAACATCTTGTCCTTCATTTCCAAAAATATTTTTGTCTAAAGGATGACCTCAAAACCCTATAAAATCACCTCATCTTGAAAGAAAACTCATATAAATGTAAATATGTATTAATTATTTTTCCAAAACAACTTTAATCATATTCAAACTCAACATGTATCTCAAGTTATGGCCATTTTACTGAACCCTGCTATTTGAGACCCCAAAACTGCCCTTTGACTAGTCAACCTGTATGAACCTAAAATGACCATGTACCTACATGAACATGTCTTAATAAAATCATTGAAATAAATATCATCTCCCATAAATAATGCTTCATAAATTTTTCCTCCTACTCATTTGGACAACCTTGTCCCAAAACCTTCTTCTTCAAGAAACTAGCATGTTTGAGTGGGGTCCACTCATGTCCATGAACTAAACCATACATTTATGGAAATATAAGAGAGTAACATACAACATAAAATCATAAATTTTGATGAATCAATCAAAATTGGGTCACTATACCTCTCTTTCTGCAAACTGCTCCTAGCTAGGGTTTAACTAGGGTTTTAGACCACTTTATCTTCTTAACATTCATTCATAAAAATGTGATAATCAACTGACATAATTATTTTTATAAAACCTTATAAAATCACCATATAATCATCCCTAAAATCCAAAAGGTCCCATGAAAATTATACAATTCACAACAAGCATTAGAAATTTAAATTCGAGCTTGATTTTGACTTGTTCTTGCTTCTGTCTCACATAAAGTGTTATAACTTACAAAATTATCATCCTAGAAACATTATATTTTTATAAAATCACCATGAAGCATCCTTAAAACATATCCAATAATTATAATTTCAATACCATACCTCAATATCTCCATCCTATCTCATTTCATAGCTTCACCTTAGGGATTCTTATTATAGAAGTTAGGGCCAATTAAAATAATTCAATAACACATCATGAAACCTATTAAAATGAATCAAAAATACCTGATATGACATTATTTACCTAAATTCAAGAATCCATGAACTCATATAGCTCTGAACCACAATCTCACATCTCTAAGAAATTGTTCCTGCTCCCAAATGTGCACATGTAACATAGTGAACCACCCGTATTTGCATCATGCCAGCTTTTGATTACCTAATAACCCTCCAATCATGTTATCCATCATGTAAAAATTATTCTCAAGTATCCAAGAAGCTCCTACCTCAATGAAACATCACGTAGGCACCTGAATAGTCTTATAAAAGCAAGCACACCTACCCGAATCTCAATGTACTAGCAGAGAAACATCTAAATCATCATGTTAACATCATATACATCATAAAATGAACCTAATACATTGTCCAATTTATTATTAATTTGGGTTTTTATCAATTAAAACACCTAATATGGCCACATGACAACACCAACTTATTGTAGATGGGCACATCCTTAATGGCTTGAATAAGAGAAATTTTGACAAAAATACCCCTTAGCTGGTTGAAAAAATCATAATTAGATTATGATTTGAGGTCAGTATTGTTTTTTTCTAATCTCTATATAAATTTTGGTTCATTATCTTGTACTTTACCCTTTTTGGAACTCTTTTTAGGTTGTTGTGGATCCGCTTGAAGCATGATTTTACTTTGCTGCAGATAAGTCTACATAAACTGTGGTTCATCTATAATTTTTGTAATGGTTGTTTTAATTTGTGGAGGAAGTTCTCTTCCTGGGTGAGGATGGATTTTATTAACATTAATTTAATAGGTATGGTATTGTGTTGATTCATGGTGTAGGCTAGGTGAGCAACTTTATTTTTGGGGTTAGGTGTTGGTTGAGCTAGTAGTTGAGTTGATTTTGATTGAGACCTAGGTTGGGGATTTGGCATCAAAGCTTGTTGTTGTGGATAAGGAGGTTACTGGTAAGATTTTTGTAATTAGGAGGTCGGTTATTCCATTCTTTCCCGCCTCTCCAAGGATTGTGTTATGATTGAGGGGGTTGTTGCCATTTTTGTTGGCCTAAAAACTTCGGTTTCCATTTTTGTTGGTATTGGATAGAGTATGGATCCCAACCTTGTTACAGATTAGCCCAAGGTGGGGGTTCCATATATGTATTACTATCCTAATTATGAAAATATGGCATAGGGTCTTGTGACATACATCCTTATCTTAGTGGAAATGATTTTCTTTGAGAAAAATAGAAAACTTGTCCATCCTCTGTTTCTATCATCTTGAATTCTAGTTCAACTTCCCTTCCTTATGCAATGTTGGCCAATCCTCTACATTTGCAGTTAGCTTTATTTCTTTTGCATTCATGACAAAACTCTACAAGTTTTTCCTCTACATCTTCTCTTTTCTTCTTGACATGTAGAGCATCTAGTTGATTGGCCATGTCATTAAAAATATGCTCCTTCATATTATTAAACATGTTCACAATCTCGACTTGCTTATGTCCCACATTCCTTTAGTAGTTGATCCACCCTTTGATCTTTCATTTCTAATTCTCTTTATAGTAACTCTGGATTAATTCCTTCAGGCATTACAAATCTCATCAAAGGTATCTTTTCAAATGTATCCATCTCCTATCAGATCAAGATCATCCTTGTACTCCTCACTTAGTCCCTTCACAAAGAGTAATTTGAGAGATTCAGGAGGCAATCTTCTGTGCCTTATATTCTAAATGTAGAATATGAATCTTTCTAGATAGTCTTCTAGTGGCTCATTCTACTTCTGTGCCATCTTGAATATTTCATCACCTCCTCTTCTACTTAGTTTGCAGTAGTCCTGATACTTAGTGAGAGACTTCTCCTTCATTTATACCCTAGTGGTAATGGAATATCCTTCTAAACCCATGAACCATCTCAATGTTGCATCCTTGATTATGGAAAGGAACAACTTTATTTTATGTGCATCAATAGTATAATCATATCTCTTGCATAATACATCAAAATCAAACAAAAATATGTTTGGGTCTTCAGTCATGGATCCATGAAAGTTAGGAAGGACAAATGGAGAAGTGATCTTCATAGCAGTAGGAACATCATTGTTGGAAATGTGAAACTTAAATGTAGTTTCCCCATCTTAAACATTTTGGTTTAATTATTCTACCATATCTGGCTGATCAGGAACAACCTCATAAGTCTCACTTGGAGGGTGATATTCTAACAATAATCCTTATATCGAGGAAAGTATGTCTTCTTCAAAATTAGATATAGAAATTTAGGCTACTTGTAGATGTGGTAAGAACCTATCATGAACATCTCTTAGATGGTGCATGCATCAAATAACTCAACTCAATCAATGGAAACTAGTGGGGGGTTGGAGTTGAAATTTCCTACTCCTAAAATATTCTTAGGAATGAAAACCTCTCAAAAACTTATAACTTGGAAGTATCCCCGACAACAATGCATGCCAAAAATGATAGTGTAAACTAAATTTCAGAAATTAATATGGTGTTCACTAATCCATAGTCAATTAATCATCAAAACAAGGGACGTAAACTTTAAATAATTCCAGTGTTGTATGCACAATTACAAGGATTTCCAGAGGTATGGAAAGAAATTATTATCACTACAATTCTTGAAAACAAACTAAACTCAGACATAAATTAAATAGATTCTAAACACTATGACTAATGTAAAGTATGTAAATTCAAAATGCAGATAAGAGGTTAAATTTCTTGCTAATATACTCATGTAATGAAACAAAGAAAAAAACTACAGAGGGGTTTAACAGACAACAAGTAGGCCCTTCCTTGGGTGTTAATCTATCCTAAGGATTATAACTAAGAGCTAATGAATAGAAATTGTAATATTTATTGAATTGGCATGAAGATTACAAAAATAAACTTTTCTATCTATGTATCCTCTACTCTCTAATTCTTTATCTAGATCTCTACATCTCCATATCTAGCGTTAATATCTTTTTTATATAGTTCTCAATTACAAAAAAACATGAGAAGAATAATTTGACTAGTATTTCAAACAAACTAATTAAATTATCTTCTACAAAAAAGTGGAAGATCTCAAATTGATCAACAAGAGTTCCAACACATGCAACAAAATTAGTTAACAAGTTTTCAGATATCAAACAAATAACTAAATCAACTGTTAATTTCCTTAGATCACGTGTTTAACTAATCAATCAATTCTTCAATGAGTTGCAATAAATAATTAGATATATTAGTTGATTTATATTTTAGTTCTCATGTCCCAATTATATCTACCTCTTCCATGACACATATAGTCTTAGAGTTTCATCCTTCATGTTCCAAAAGTTCTTCATAATCATGTCTCCTTTGCTATATGCAATCTTCTTTGGTTACAGACTAGTTATTGCGTGAAGGTCCTTTAGCTTTAGATGAGTGGCTACAGGTGGTTCCTTAGCTATAAGTGGGTCCCTTTGGATGTAGATGGGTTGTTGCAGGTAAGTCCTCACCGCATACAAGTTTCTCGCATATAAAAATTTTCTTTCAAACAAGAGTGGCATCACAAAAACATCATTCAAACATTTATTGAAATCAAGAGAATAAATGCATACTCAAAATACCACAAAATAAAGATAATTATCCATAACTATATTAATTAATATTCATGCCATAAGTTTAGGTTATGATGGTGATGTTCAACAGTATAACTAGGAAATACAAGGACATGGCCTCAATGGCTTAACAAAATATAGAGGATGAGTTGTTTATAAAGGAAATTTAAACAACTCATCAACATCATTCAAAATATTTAGGACCCTATCTCGTGTGGTTAATTTCTCCCAAGCATGCATCCAACAACAAAACAATAAAAATAAATCCAAAATCCATCAAAATCAATTTAAATATATCATGAATCAATAAAAATTTATCAAAAATAACAACTTTTTATGGATCTCTAATGAATCTTATCAAATCACTAACGAACCTTTAAGAATCGTCGATTTAATACCAAATTGATAGCAATTTCATACATAATAGCAAGTGGTTTCTAAGTGTTTATCCATTCTTAGTAAAAAAAAAAAAAAAAAAAAAAAAACTCAAATCTTAAATACACCACCTACCTGAGCATGTGTAGGTCGACATCACCTCTGTCCACCTTCAACATCCTCAATCATGATCATATACACTTAAAAATCACAAATTAGGGTTATGTTTATGTCTTAATATAAAATTAACTGTACAAAACGATATTTTCAAATCACTTTGTATAGTTTTTTTCTTACCACGCACCCAATCACTAGAAATTCATGCAATCCCCGATGATTCTATCTAAACCACCAATGATTTTTCCATCCTATCTTTTAAAACAAATTTTGGTCCCTTGAACTCATCTAAGAATAATTTCCATCATCCTTTTCCAAAATAGTACATTTATTCACTATGTGCTTACTTTATAGGGCTCCAAGCCACTTTAATAATCAAAATCAATCAATCTATACAAACAATACGATATCAAATCAATTTTAGATTTCATAGCCATTTGGGAAAATCTTCCCCCTGCTTCGATTCAGTCATATAGGGAACCAACACATTGGTTTCCCGTATTATTTGACTACACGGTCCTATAATCCCACCATTATGGAAACATCCTTTATAAAGTTGACGTCTTCCAATACATTATGGATGCAATACCCAACTAAGATCATTTCCCACAACTGTTTCCTATGAGTTATATGTCTATAAGAGAACCTATTTGTTTTACTGTCACTTGAATCTCTAGGTTGTACCAAGTCCACCCTTTTTGCAATTTTCTTTAATGCCTATTCTTGGGGAATCTTAAATCAAAACACACCATCATACACACCTATCTCATCCAATAACCTTTTTAAACTTGGGATCACTTCCCTTCATTACAATGACCCCCATTTTGAGGGATGGTCACATAGATCACCTATCCAAAATAAATCAATCATTTCACTTGTTGTTTCCAATGATCCGTTTCCTAAACCACTTAGCAAAAAGTATAAAATGTAGAAACTAGGTTTTCAACACCCTAGGTGACCCACCTACATCCCTCACATTCATATCTCAAACATTAAATCCTATCACTAAGTCATAAAATTATACTAAATCACATTTACCCCTTGTAAAAACTATCTACCTATCCTATTTACTCACCCTAAACCTCCCTAACCATCTACCACCCATCCTAACCCATTTTTATCATAACATCCTAACCCCCTAAACCCCCTTAACCTCTTCATAACCTCTTCTCTTGTACTTATACCCAAAAATCTTTTTTATGAAGTAGTTAAAACTACTTCTAAGTGGGTTTCTTAGCTTTTCCTAGATCGCCACGATTCTAACTACATCACTGATGATTATAAAGAAACCACCAAAATCCTTTTTGGGGATCCTCATCTATCCACAATGAAGCTCTGTCATGTTTAAGACTAAAAACCCATTTCCATAGACATCTAGATGCCTTCAAGACCCCGTTGCACCCTTAAAATCTCTAAAAATATTGTAAGATTCATAAAACACTATCCATCTGCATTCAACACCAAAGGTGAGCCAGGTTTATATATTATCATCTTTGGTTCATCAACGTACCACATTAAAAGCCATATTGATTATCTCAGTCTCTGATTTCTATTAAAATTGCATTTATTGCCATGAGTGAGATAGAGTGTTGTCAATGAGGTAAAATATCATTAATAAAAATGAGGATGATCTAAGAATGGTAAAGGATTCTTTATATGATGATGAAATGGAAAAATAGAGTGTGGCATTGTGGCAAGGTGGAAATAGTGAGAATGGCTTCTCCTAGTAGGCCTAATCAAGTGACCTAGTTAGCCTAGGTGAGATTACATGATTGATAGAGTTGCATGATGGCTTGAGGATTATGGTAGAGGCTTGGAAATATTTAAGATATTGTGTTGAGACACTCACATGAGTATTAGAGTGCAATTATAGGTTGTAGACATAGTTGTAGGTGCTCATCTAGACCTTGTCTAGGTTCTTAGAGGCCTAATGAGGCATGACCATCATTTTGAGAGATATATAATATCATGGAAGCATGTAAGGTTGTGATACATGTTATCTAAATAGTTTTAGATTATTGTATAGAGCTTTGAAGTAGAGGTATGGTGTTTTCCTACTTGATCTAGGTTTAAATTATACATAATCCTAGTGCGGAGGATTAATAAGGGATGATAGTCACTTTCAAGTGTGTGTGATCCCTTGATGACACTCATTTAGGTATGTTAGATAATTTTCAGTATGTAAATGCATTAATAACAGGTTTCATGCTTAGTTGTAGTGATAGTTCACTCTATTTTGAGCTAAACAATGCAAAACTCGAAGACCTAGTTTTGAAAGTCCTATTCGTTGAAGAGATGTAGAGATATTTATTAGAAGTTGAGAATTATATACTTTAGTATAATTTTTCATAGTTTTGTGGGCTAAGTTTCAGGTTTATCTAAATAATATTTTTAAAGTTACAGTGTTTTGAGTCCTATCGAGATCAAGAAGGCATGTTTCTTAGCTCGAAGTGAGAGAAATTTTCTTGGTTGGAGCGTTTGTTGTTTATATGAGACCCTAAGCCTTTCATTAAGTTAATAATTTATTAGAGTTGGAGTGAGATCAAATGAGGTGCTAACATTTATGAATGATTGTTAAGAAGGTAGGTCACTTTTTATGGTCTTGAAACCCTAGTTCATGAGAGATAGGAGAAATATTCATGTTATGATATCTTAATGCATTGAATCATCAAAAATGATGATTGGAGGTGACATAAGAATATCTCATGTTTCAGTTGGTGGTAGTTTGAGATCATGACACTTAGTAGAGCACACTTAGATTTTATTGTTTCCAAGAAAAAATTATTTTCTCTCATGTTTTACATTAAACCATAGGACTAATTTAGTGTTATGATATCTATGGGAGGTAATATACAATTTTTAAGTAATTTCATATCTTTGTGAGGTGGTTTGATGAACTACTACATAGTTCAAAATAAATTGACTTGTTTTTGGGCTAAAAAGGTAGTTTTAGAAGTCTTGGTGAATAGAAGTGCTTGAGCACTTGCGGATTTTTGATGAAGTCTTATGAAATTTTAGGTGTTGTACACATTGCATGTGAAATTTTTAATTTTTTTATCTTTGAAATTGTGATGAGATGGCATGAAAAAGGCCACAAGTTGACCTAGTTTGACTGATTTAGGACATTACTAATTTTATGAGTAGATGGATGTAGAAGACCAATGGTTTGGATTAGATGATGAAAACTATCAACTTGAGAGTGAAGAGGTATGAATTTTTTTCCTATTGAATGTATTTATTTGTCTTTAATGATTCTTCATGAGTGCAAACAAGTTGATGTTCCAAAATTTCTTCCTGGGAAGTTTAGTTTATTGAAGAAGACAAGTGGTTCCATTTTATTTAATTAATGTTTCATGAGGTATATCATTCATGGTTATTTTATATAGGTCATTTTATTTACAATGAGTGGTTACATGGAATATTTGAGATGATTTTGTGTGATCTTGAGCTCCATTAGTGAAGATTGGTTCCTAGAACTTCCTATTTTGAGTAGAAAATAGTACTACTTGGTAGTGATGTGAATCAAATGGATGATGCAAAGGTTCTTAAAAAAGTATGATGTTGATATGGTATTTTTTAAATTTTTGAAGAATTTTTAGGCTTTAAAAAGTAGGGTGGAGTTTTAGAGTCCTTGACACAAGTTCGATAGGGGGAAGGATTTAGGCTTCTTGGCCTAGTTGTGTAAGTTTGACTATCTTGGTGCATTTACAACCCATGTAGGTATTTAATGTGTATTATTTATATGATATTTTAGTTATGTTTTTGTATTTTTGTGTTGTAAATTAAGTGGTCATGTTTGACCTAGTTCTATTTGTAATCACGAGTCATGTATTTAAGTGCATGTATGGTTTAATTTTGAACTAGTGTTATGAGAGGGAAAAAGTGAGAGCTAGGTGAGAAAGGGAGAGTGGTTAAAAGGATTCAAGATAGAGCTAAGATATTGTGTGATTTTTTTAATAGTGATGAATAGATAATATGCAATAGTAATTTTTCAAATCAGTCCTTGTTTGAGTTAGTTTAATTAAAGTAGGAAAAGGTGTGTTTGAAGAGGTTTTGAAGGTGTGTGAGCCAAATTTGTGATCTTTATCAGTTGTAGATGTAAAAATAAATCAAATTTATTCATTTAAGGTGTTTTTTTGGTTATATATCACCTTAGGGGGTTTTAGCCTCCTTTTAGAGTTGGTTCCTTAATAAACTAGGGGTTGGTTATTGTTGTAGGGTTGGTGATCTACTAAACTAGGGGTTTGTGCTCCTTGTGAGGTTGGTGATTCACTAAATTATTTTAATTTGTGTAATACATTAAAAAATTTAGTGTTCTTTCTTCCCATTGAGGGTTTCCCACTTACATATTGTTCCTCTCTAATAGTTATGTTCTTGTAGATGGTTATCATATGTTGTTAAACTCAAATTAATGTATGGTTGAATGATAATTGGTTTATAAAAATTAATTGGAAATGGTTAAAGGATTTGGAGGAATTATTCACCCCCTTCCCCATTTCTCAATCTATCATGCTTCCAATAATTGGTATCAAAACATGTCCTTTTGGATAAGTTAAATCACTTGAAAGGATATCCTTTAAAGCAATAAAATGGTGAGTCAACAGAGTGACACATATTCCAGCAAGGAAACTTTGTTTGATGGGATAATTTATGATTTTTGGGTTCTAAGGATGAGGACTCACATCATGTCCTTAGGGTTTGATATTTATAAATCTATGTTGGATGGTTATATAGATCCTGTAACTCCCCCTATGTTGAGAATGGAAAATTTACCAAGTCCCTGAGAATAGAGGTTTGTGAGAATATGACAAATTACAGAAGATGAGGAAGTGCGTGTGAGGAGCACAGGGTTTACACACTAAATTTAGACATGAATGCATGCATGAAGGGTAATGGATAGTCAGAAACTTAGCTAATTTTGGGGCATGATGCTAAGTATAGAGATGACGTAGGCAACACAATAGATGAATCCATGCAGGAGGTGTCTATTTTTAGAGTAGGGAACTAGTAATTCAAACTAAAGTATGAATACTTAGAGGGCACGTAAGGATATTTTGTGACAAGTAGAAGGACAAGTGTCATGCAGTACTTTGAGATAATAATAGAGGTAGAACTGAAATTATATATAGATGATCTATTGTTAGAAGAATTACATGCTCTTTGGTTGTTCATGTAAATGGCACATGGATAATCTTAGCATACAACCTATTTTAAGGGTACATAGGCGGTGAAGGGAAAGTCCCCATCCCTATATAAATGTATTGATCTACACGGTTTAGGGATCCATCCATGTTTTGAGAGTTATGTTGTTGGTTTATGAGCATGCATGAATTATGGTAACATTACTATATATTTATTTAGCTTTTGTGTTTTACAGTAACTAAGAAAATGGATCTTTGTGGTTGGATATTGGTTGTGTACACATATGTGTCTTGTTTTTATATGGTAAACCTAATCCTATTTCTTGTATAATTTATTCTTGCACATGGCTAGTATGTTTATGGTTTATCACTTCATTGTTATTATGGATATGGAATATATCTAAGTATGTTCTTATCATCATAACTCCTTGAAAAATATTCCATAAAAGAGGGACCTAGTACCCTTGCACACTTTGGGTGACTTTGGACAATATTGAGGATTTGTTAGAGAATTAAGAGAAAGATTATGCTCATAGATTTAACACTAGACCTAAATTTGATGCATGCACATGGGTTGAACAAAATCTATATCATGAGCTCTATGAGACATTTTTTTACTATTTTCCTATAAAGATGTATGAGTGGCTAGTAGTATACACATCAAAGAGAAACTAGATGAATATAGTACTTGTTTGGACATATGAAGAATTATAGGCTATGCATGATGCTTATTTGACTTGGACATGCACTATATATCATTGGTGGAGTGGTGTTTTGAATAGCTAGATTTTGGAGTTTTTCAGTTTTGTTGGTTGTAGAATTTTATCTTTTGAAAACAAGAAACATTCGGGGACAAGATAGTCCCTCCTCTTTATGGGAGAGGCTCCCTTATTAAAAGCCAAAATCCATATTTACAATATAAACATTTTCCCAATATCTTGGTGAGGATTTTGATATCTTTAGATGCATTTATAAAAGGATTTTCAATACAAAAAAAATAGGAAAAGTTGGGACTGACATTTAGAAATTTAAGATATGAGAGCATTTTAAGATATATAGATAACAGAGAGATGTCTTACTTATTCTTGATAAAATAAAAGTATTTAGAATATGCAAATGAAATAGAGGACATACATATTTTAGACACAAATTTCCAAATACACTCATCAACTAAAAGACACAAAGTTCTTGCTTCAAATACACATAACCTTATGTGAATTAAATAGAGAACACAAATAGAGAAAGCATGAGAAATGGTGAAGTTTATTTTGTATTGTATATTTTAATGTTCTCTTTTTACACTTGGATATCAAAATCTTTTCCGTCACAATGACAAGAAGTGGTCTTTAAATAACCTAATAACAAATTCCAAAAGAGTCTTTTAAGTTTCCTTTATTTTAATTCAAAGATTAGTACCTAATTAAATATTACAAACCCAACTTATCTCTTGTTTATACAATAAAAGATATAAAGGCACTTTAACTAGGTACTTTAAAATAAGAAAAGAAAGAAACTAGGAATTCGAGACATTGGTAGATGCACTAACAACTTTTGCTTTCTTTAACACTTGATTTCTGAATCATTTCAAATCTACAACTATGTCCATTCCTCAAGGAATTTTTGTATTGGTAGTGGCATGAGTCCAACTACCCAAACATTTCTCCATATCTTTCTTGAATTCTACATTGTCTAAGAATTATTTGTTGGCATCTGTGATGGAAGCTTGCAGTGTAAAAATTTCTTTCATTTTCTCCTTAGAGATAGTGTCTTGTTTGAACAAATCCTCTTTGACAAATTCTTGAACTAGGATTTAATTTCTGATGGAGAACTTATCACTTGAATTATCCTTGAATATCTGGCAGTGAATATCTAGGAAAGCAGACATGACACAAGTTTTGAAAGCATCTCCCTTTTGGAACATGTTCTTGAGTTCCCCAATGGCTTCCTCAAGAACCTTAATCTTCCAGTCAATGTTGAAGACCCACTACTTGGAAAGATTATGCTTAACATCATCAAAGACCTTATTATCCAAAAGGACCTTGTACATCCATCCCACTCATTATTTTGAGATCTTGATACACTCACTCCATAGTTTCAATTTTATGTCTAGACCATTGAGTTTTTAGAGAACTTCAGTTGAATTTTTGTAATTTTCTCATATGCCTTGAATGCTTCTTCAATAAAATTTAGGCTTGTGATTATTAAATCATCAACCATAGATTACATTTCCTTACCATAAGTAACATGCTTATGGATATCCTTAATGGCTTGAAATTTATCAGTGGACAAGATAGCAAGAGGTGGGATGGAAGCTACGGGAGTGGGATCTAGAACTTTATCCTCTACCAATAAAGACTTGATGAAACTAGAAAAATTTGGTTCTTCTCCTCCAACTTCTCTTATGTTTGCTTCCCCTTCTCAACTCTTTCAATCACCCTAGACACTCCCTCAAATTATGTACTTCACTTTCTAGGGTTGATTCTCCAAGGGGAATTTCAACTCCAGATCACCCATTGATAGGTCCTTTTCATCTTTATCAGACTTGGGTTTTGCAATTTCCATGAACTAACCTTGAGAGTCTGAGACCAACCTTGATGTGATTTTAGCCTTTTTAGCTAGAGGGGAGGAGTAGTACCTAGAAGAGCTTCCACTGCATCAAACTTGGGAACAACAACACTTGAAGTAGCCTTTCTCTTCTTTCTTTCCAGTAATGGTTATACCCAGGTGAATGAGGAGCTAGAAGAGGAAGGGAAATGGGTCCAAGTGTAGAAGCACTCATAACACTCAGAGTTATGCACAACAACCACCTCTAACATAGAGGTATCAATTTGAGTAGAGTCAGGAGCTTCCTTGGAAGATATTTCTACAGACTCTAAAACCATTTCCTTTGATTGATCTTCCATCATACTATCTACTTCAGGTGTATTTTCTTTAGGATTTTCTTGTTCTTTTCCCTAACTATCATCATCATCAACCAGGTCCACAATTGTTTCTTTTGCTTTAGCCTTTCCTTTTAGAAGAAGGTTCACCTTCTTGAATAACATCAGCTGCCTTATCTTCCTTCTTGATTTTTCCTTTTTTGGTATACACTAGAGTTGAGGATTCTGAGGAGAAGGAACAAATTGTTCAATTGTATCAGGAGATTGACATGGTATTTCCTTTTGAGGGGTAGGGGTATCATGTGAAGTAGACCTAGATTTCCTTTCCCTAAATCCCTTCATCTTCCTATCAAACCAAATTCTAGTTCTTACTAGGACAAGATTATTTAGTTCCTTCAAATCATCTCTCTCCTTGAAAACCAATCAATGGTTTCAATAGGAGAATGTTTGATTGATATTTCATACTCAAGAGATTATATCTCCTCATCATCATCTTCTAGTCCTTCAGGGACATCAAATATACTAAAATCAATAATCTTTTGTAGAGATAGCCTTCCATAGTATCTCCTCCTGGATTCATAATCATCGAACAATATTCCTAGTAGTCTTCAATATATTGAAAATGTTGATAACCCATTTTGAAATTAGAAGAAATGAAATCCTTAATGTCAAAGAAAGTTCTGAGCTTATATTAATGAAGAGTGATAGGAACAATTTTTCTATCCACATTTTGAGCATCTAGGGAAGTCCTGCATGTATAATTACCTAGTGTGATTGGGAATTGAATACCTAAAATATTATTGTCCTTACAAGTTCTATGCAACTCGTTTAATTGTTTACAGACTTCCACCAAAGACATAATATCACTACAATACATGGGAAGCTTCATAGGTTTCCCCTCAAATCAGTCCAATCTTATATATGAAAACTTCCTGAATTGGGTGAAGAAATTTCCATAAACACTAATCAATTGTTTTGCCTCATCTAAAAATATTTTAGTAGTATCTCCCTCCAAAATATGACAATGTACATATTGAATGCATCATTCACCCTCCTAAAGTGATGATTGTTGATCTTCGGGTCAACTATGGATGATACATATAAATGGGGGCATCCTTCTTGTCATCCACGGGGAGAAACCCAACCACTCTCTATAAGATAAAACATAGTATATTAGATAGGAGGTCATGTAGAAGGTTTGGGTTCTCTAAAATTTGATAAATTTCCCAATCAAGATATCACAAATGATTCCTACCCAATTTAAATTATGCTTACCCTCACATATGATATTAATGTAGGGGCACATCCAAAAGTGAAACTCATTAGTGGTGGGCATTCTTGTTATCTTAGCTAATAGAGTGATGACATCTAACAATTCTTCATGGAAATCAACTCTGAACATTGTCTTAGGAAGCCTTGAGGCTCCTTTCTTAGGGTTCTTGAACCAAGACTTGGAATTCTACTTTTGTATTTTTCACTATCTTGATCAAAAAGAATTTGGGCTTGATCCTTGGTGAGAGTGTTTGAATTCTTGACCATGGGAATTCTGAGGGTAGTGTGAATGCAATCTTCATCAAGTCATGCTAATACTTGTCCTTGAGGATCAATAATTTCTTTTGTATCAAGATCAAAACAAGAGCTACAAGCAATAATTGTATCAACACACTGGACCGAAATGGGAAAACCCCTACCTCTATGATCCCACTATCTTTAATCAACTGAGGCCATAGGAGTAGGGTTTTGATAATTGATTCATGCCTAAAATTCTTCCAAGTCCAAGTGTTGTGCTTCACTATCACCAATGTTAGGTATGAATGTCTCCAAGGAAGATAGGTGTTCATGACCTTTAAAACTGATCTTCATCTTGCAATCAAAACAGAAACTTACTAGTGATAAGAATTCCTTTTGGATGTTTCACAACTTCTTAGTGCACCTACAAGTTTGAAAAAAATGGAACAAGGTTCTACTATAGCTAGCAATGGTGAAGGAGAGGGAACATAAATGGTCAAAGAAATTTGCAAGTGAGGTGGTAAAAATGCTCAATTACCTAAGTATTTATAAGCATTTAAATCCAAATAGGTCGGTGAGTAAATTAATGAAGTAATTAATACTTATACCAACCTTGAAATAATGAAATTGGGTAAGGCGATATAGAGTGCACAACTTCCCATGAGACATCGGACGCTTGGGATGTGCAAAGTGAAAAAATGGATTTTGGGAAAGGTGGAAAAAAATTTTCATAATTGTCCCATGGGACATTGGGATAGATGGGAGGCACAAAGAAAATACCCACAATGAATAGAAATTGGAAAAGGTGGGTTTGCGAGGAAATGGAGGTCAAGCGGCACTTGGGACAAGTGGGACACAAAAAATGCTAAAAACCATAATACATTAAAATCGATAAGTTAGAAAAATTTGACATAGACCGCACTTGGGACATTAGGACAGTCAAGATGCACAAAGCCAAAAAAATCTGATAACAAAGGAAAAGGAAGACCAATCGAAAAAGTGGAAAATCAGGGGAACAGACAACCCAGATGAACTTGGGACATGAGGGATAAAAAAATCTGAAATACCCACAAAAGGCTGAAAAAACATCAAAACTCAAAATTTTCAAAAAAAAAAAACTAATCTATTTTAGAACTAGTATTTTTCAGGAGACTTCTATAAGGGCTATTTAGCAATCACCAAACCCAAAAAACCAAAATAGAGAAGAAAATTTACAACTCATGGAGAGGTGACAACAACTGGCTCTTTTTGGGGACATGGCTTGATTGAATAACATGATAACAAGACATAGTATGAACCTCAAATCTCAGGTTTCCAAAAATACCAATGCCTTATCCATTAGGAAAAGTTAGAGTCACAGAATGGAACAATACAAAAGAGACACCCCACAACACCACACACAAAGACCAAAAACAAGAACTATACAAGACTATACAAAGGACCACCTAAAAACCTAGGACTGAAACAACTTCAAGTACTACCCACTATATGGCAATGGAAGAGAGGTTCCATCCATATAGTCCAAATAGAAATAATTTTCTCCAGCAAAGTGTTTGATTTTGAAAGGGCCCAACCATAGAGAATCAAATTTTCCATGACTTCCCCGAGGCTCCCACCTCTTGTCCCAGAGTAAAACAATGTCTCCAACCTGGAAGTCTCTTGATCTATCCTTTTTATCAAATAGCTTCTTTACTTTTTTCTAGATGTGTAGCAATCCTATCCACCACTTGCAATCTATCTTCATCTAAGTTCTGTAGATACATGATTCTTTTCTCCAAAGCACTAGTGAAGTTAGAATCTTCAATGACCTTCATCAGCTATAAGGCTGGTAGTTCCACAGTCACTTGAAACTGAGCTTTAGTTCCATACACCACCTAAAAAGGAGACATTCCAATTTCCCTCTTTGGAGTAATTCTATCTTCCCAAAGAGCATCATACAACTTCTTATGCCAATTTCTCTAGGACTCATTGACAAGCTTCCTAATGATGGTCACAAAATTCTTGTTTATTAATTCTACATGTCCATTTCCTTGGGGATAGTAGTTAGAGGAATGTGCAAGATAAATTCCATACCCATAGTAAAAATCCATCATTTCATAAGAAGAGAAGTTGGAGGCATTATCAATAAAATTTTACTTGGCACTCCAAATCTAATCAGAATGTTTTCCTTGATGAAGTTACATATCACTTCAGAGGTTGTGATTTTTACTAGAATAGCCTCCACCCATTTGGTGAAATAGTTAGTGGAAATTAATACATGAGTATTCCCAAAACTAGAATGAGGATTAAGAGTACCTACAAAGTCTAACCCCCACTTTTGAAAAGGTTCTTCTATCACCACTAGTTTGAGTGGCATAGAGTGGCTAGCTTAGGTCTTCCCACAAAAGTTTGGAAAGCTTCACACTTACTAACCCATTTAGTTTCATCTTAAAATAGGGTTGGCTAGTAGTATCCTACATGAATAATTTTATGAGCAGTCACAACGGATGAGAAGTTTCCTCCACAAGCTTGATCATGAAATGCTCTAAGTAACCTCTTTTTTCTTCTCTCTCCACACATTTGAGAAACCTTCCATCAATCCCTCTTTTGAATAAAGAATTATCCCAAAGCACATACTATGCAGCTCTCAGTTTAATATCTCTCTTTTCTTTAGCATTCAGGTGAGATGGGTATTCTCCATAAGTAAGAAAGTGGGCAATATCAGCATACCACTCATCAATTGAACTAATGAAGAGAACAGTGGGGATATCAATGCCTTCCTCAGGAGAGTTATTATTAGCACCTACAATGATCAACTCACAGAGACCTTTTCCCCAGATAATTTAGTTGGCTTGATGTCCAAATCATACTCTTTCACCTTTTCCACCCAATTTCCTCTTTTGGTTCCAAACTCTTATCGTGTGAGAATAGACTTAACAGTTGTATCTAGAATAAAGACAATAGAGTGGGAGCCAAGGATGTAGAAACAAAACTTTTAACTTCTTTAACCACAACAAAGGAATGTTTCTCAATCTGAAGTGTATTTAAATTCATGAGATTTAAGGACATAGCTCATGAAGGAAATGGGTAGTTCACATCCCTCAGATTCTTTTGTGTTAGAATAACAACCAAAGTATTTTCAAGTAGCATAGCAATAGATCAAGAAATCCTTCTCAAAATCAGGGCAAAAAAGAATGGGAGTCCAGGCGATTGCCTTTTGATATTTTCAAAAGCTTCCTTCCCCTATGGAGTCCAACAAAAATATTTTCATCATTTGAGTTATGCTATAGTAAACTCTACAAAATCAGAATATTTCCTTTCATCATCTAATTTATGTTCATAGTCAACTCTATAAAATCAAGGAATAAATCTCCTTAGAAAATTTATCTTCCCAAATAATGAATGCACACCTTTTTTACTTGTGGGAAGAGGAATTCTCTAAATAGCTTGCACTCTCTCTAGATCTATCTTGGTTCCCTCCTTGGAAAAATGTGTCCAAGTAGCTTGCCTTCAGTGATACCAAAAATAGATTTCTTTGGGTTAAGGGACACTCCATGTTCTCTACACTTTTGAAGAATAGTTTCAAGATGTTTAAAATGATCTTCCATTTTCTTGGAAAAGACAGTTAAATCATCTACATACACAACAATGCATTTTCCTTTTAAACACCCAAAATCCAAATCCATAGCCCACTGAAAAGTGGAACCAACATTAATTAGACCAAATGGCATTCTTTTATAGGAAAACATTCCCCATGGAGTTGTGAATGTTGTTTTGTGTTGATCAAGAACATCAACCTCAATCTGATTATACCCTGAAAATCCATCCAACATAGATAACATTTATGAGCCAGTAACAACTTGTAAAATTTGCTCCATCATGGGAAATAGATAGTTATCTTTGAGAGAATCCAGTTCATATTTCAAAAATCCACAAAATCTAGATCTCACCATTTTTTTTCATTATTAATGGTACAATATTGGCTACCCAAGATGAGTGATGAATTGGAAAAACTATTTTTGCCTTCAAAATCTTCAAAATCTCTTAGTAAATAGTATCTAAAATTTAGGGTTGTATTGCCTTTACTTCTTCTAAAAAGGCTTGATTCCTTGTTTTAGAGGAATATAATGTTGTATCTCCCTTAGCTTGAATGATTTCAAATCTTCATATGAATAGGAAAGAACATCAACATAACTTTTTAATAAGTTCATCATTTTAATTCTTTCTTCTTTTGTGCAACATTTTCCAATGTTGACAAGCTTGGGTTCCTTTTCTTCCAATATTAACATTTTCATATTCTGCAGATTGATGCACCTCATGTGATATCTTTGAATTGATATATCAGTCATGCTTGTCAAATAAATCTTCTAGAATTACTAATCCCTTAGGTATCTTATTACCTTTCAAATTAATACAACCATCCTTATCATATTCTTCCCATATTCCTTCTTCAGCTATGGTGGATGCTACTGTCTCATAAGGAGCAACTTCACTTCCTTCAAAATATAGCTGACTGAAATTATCCTAGAGTTCAAGAAAGGAAAGAAAGTGTTGATCATCATTGAACACTTGCCAATTGTTGGCATTATCTGGTACACTTGGTCTATGTATCATTTTGATTGTAAACTTCTCCTAAGAAAAGCTAGGATGAGGGATCAACAGGGATCCCGAGACAACTAAATTATTTTCTCTAGTATTTATTTCTCGAGGAAAAAATTATATGGAAAAGGCATCCAAGAATTCAATAGAATCCCATACCATATTTCTATAGTGTTTTAGTCTTTTGTTCTTAACTTGAAAAATATCTCTGACTTTGCTTAACGATGAGTTCAACATCCCCTCATGCACAAATATTCTTAACCCCCATCTCCTTGGCCATTGATAATCCCAACATAAGATATTCATACTCTATTTTATTATTTGTATTTTCAAACTGAAGCTTGTAAGAAAAATGATAGACTTCCTTTTCAGGGGAAAACAAAACTGCTCCTACTCCAGAGCTAGCTGAAGAATAACTGCCATCAAACTCTAGAATCCAAACACCATTAGGGTCATTCATCACACCTTTAGAAACTTTCATTTCTTTCTCTGACATGATCATATAGTTCCCATGACCAATATCCTCATAGAGAATTTGTGCTTTAGGATCATCAGTTTTCTGCACAATATACTTTTTCTGTCTCTCAGTAATAATTTCTTCATCTTTCCATTCACTGGAATGAGATCATGAGACCAATCCATTTGAATTTATCCACCCACTTCTTTACAAAATTTCCTACTTAGCAACATTCCATAGGATGGGGGAATATTTTCTACTAAAATAGTGGCCTTGACCCTCTTCTCTGGGAAAGCAACAAAATCCACTTGCATCTTTGATCCTTCCTACCAATGACACCTCCTTACTTTCCATGGAATAAAAAGAACCAAATGTGTGTCAAAGTTAGACCTAAAGAATGAGAAACTTTAGTGGACATAAAATTATCTGAGGATCACAAATCAATAACATAGTTACTGAGCCTATGATGAGCTATGAGTAAAGTGATATAAAAAGGATCAATTTTCTCAGTTATGGAAGGTGTTGTAGCCATCAGGTTTTGTTGAGGTGCAGAGGTAGGAGTGGGTAAAAGGAATTTTGAAGTGGTAGGTGTGGAATTGGATTTGGACTTGAAACATATTTGACAACCTGAGAAAAGGCATCATGATGGGTTTGATAGAACTCAACCTCTTGAAATTTGATTTTAGTTTTCTTAAGGTGGTCAATTATGTCAAAGGATCCCTGAGATAGATGGGTTGTTTGAACTTGAGGGGAAGAACACTTAGGTCTATCATATTTGACATTTGAGGTTGTCTTATTAGAAGATGAAGGAGTAGAGGGAGTATTATCATTGCTTACCTTTTGAGTAGAAGTAGTAGGAATAGAGCTCCTCTTTTTACAACAACCGGGATGGTAACTGGAACCTCCTTATATTTTCTTATGGGCTGGACCACTTCCTTTTTCTTACTCATTTGTTCTTAGGTCATGACATCATATGACTCACTTATTCATATCTTCCACTACTTCATCATAATCATCGGTGTTGTCATTAACCCCCTCAGTGTTGAGGAAGTTAACCTGAGAATCATCAAGTTCCTCTAGTGCTTCTTCAATTCTTCATATCCTTCAATGTCCTCTTCATCTTTTGGTTCCTGAAATTCACATGTTGCATTGATAGGAACTTTGAGAGGTGGCCCTTCAATTGCTAATTTTGGTTGGGAAGGAGGTAACCATTTTGAGGCTGAAAATTCCTCCTTGGAATATCTTTGTAAGGAGTATTCTAGGCCAATTGTTTTTTGATAGCTATGAGATCATTTTCCAATTTTTTACTAATTGATCTGAGTTATTTCCTAAAGAAGAGGCCTTAGATTTAGTAGGTTCCTTTTTTAATTTCCTAGACATTATTAAATCATCTTCAACACTTATGGCTAAGCATTGATCAACATCCAAAGTCACCAGGTTAGCCCTTCTCAATGCATAGATTACTTTAGGTAATTGTGCATTTAAGAAAAAGCATTTTTGAATTTGATCCACAAGTCGAGTGGCCACTGGAATCTTATTGACCAACTTGTTAAATTTGGAAACAAAATCTCTCATAGGCTCATATGGTTCCTTCTTAATATGAGAAATCTAGGAAAGGAGGGAATATACATCTTCAACAAGTTTGAACCTATCTTCAAACTATGTTCTCATATTGGTCTAGTCAATGATAGCTCTAGTAGGGAGATGATAAAACCAATCAACAACATTATCTTGTAACATTTCCACAAAGATCCTAATGGAAACATCTTCATGCTCCACTCCAAGTATACCACATGCCAAAATGAATGCAACAATGTGCTCATTTGGGTGTACCTTTCCATCTCCTCTAAATTTAGGAAAGATTTTCATATTCCCTTTTGGGAGATCATGTAATGGTTGAGCGAGGGCCAGAGGTCCAACCCATTGTCCCCAAGGTAGAGGTGTTTCCATTCTTGGAAAAATAGTTTGTAAAGGAATTATAACTCCAGCCAACACCAATGCTTGAATATTAGGGCTTAGTTGGTTTTATGATTTTGTGTTTCTTATAGTTCTATTTTTGATAGGGGAGTACTTGTGGATCTTGTTCTATTTCTCTTTGGGGTTAAAGAGAAGTCATGTTGTTTCAAAAATAGAAAATATGGATCCACAACACCAAGTACCCTTTGAATCGTGTATATCTTCTCTCTCCAGGTGTCGAGATTTTGGTTTTGATTGAAGTCGTTTCGGTGGGATGCACAATACATGCCCCATGGTGGGCACCAAAACTATTGGTTGTAGAATTTAATCTTTTGAAAAAAAACAACAGTCAAGGGACAATAGTCCCTCCTCTTTATGGGAGAGGTTCCCTTATTAAAATCCAAAATCCATATTTACAATATAAACATTTGTTCAATATATTGGTGAGGATTTTGATATATTTAGATGCATTTATAAAAGGATTTTCAATACAAAAGAAAATAGGAAAATGTCAGGACTGACATTTAGAAACATAAGATAGGAGAGAATTTTAAGAGATATAGATAACAATGAGATGTCTTACTTATGCTTGATAAAATAACAATATTTAGAATATGCAAATGAAACACAGGACATGCATATTTTAGACACAAAGTTCCAAATACACTCATCAACTGAAAGACACAAAATTCTTTGCTTCAAATACACATAACCTTATGTGAATTAAATAGAAAAAAAAGAGAGAAATCATGAGAAAGGGTGAAGTTTCTTCTATATTGAATATTTCAATGTTCTCTTTTTACACTTGGATATCAAAATCTTCATCCTCACAATGACAAGAAGTGATCTTTAAATAACCCAACAAATGGTTACAAAAGAGTCTTTTCAGTTTCCTTTCTTTTAATTCAAATATTAGTACCTAATTAAATATTACAAACCTGAATTATCTCTTGTTTATACAACCAAAGAGATAAATCCACTTTAACTAGGTACTTTAAAATAAGAAAAGAAAGAAACTAGGAAGTCGAGACACTGGTAGATGTACTAGAATCTTCCATTGTCTTTAACACTTGATTTCTGAATCATTTTCAAAGCTACAAATATGTCCATTCCTTGAGGAATTTTGTATTAGGAGTGGCATGAGTCCAACTACCCAAACATTTCTCCATATCTTTCTCAAATTTTGCATTGTCTAAGAATTATTTTTTGGCATCTATGATGGCAACCTTGCAATGTACAAATTTATTTTCATTTTCTCCTTAGAGATAGTTTCTTGTTTAAACAAATCCTCTTTGACAAATGCCTTGAACTGGATATTTAATTTCTTAATGGAGAACTTATCACTTGAATTCTCCTTGAAGATCTGGTAGTGAATATCTAGGAAAGAAAACATGACACAAGCTTTGAAAGAATCTCCTTTTTGAACATGTTCCTGAGTTCCCCAATGGCTTCCTCAAGAACCTTAATCTTCTAGTCAATGCTAAAGACCCACTGCTTGGACAAATTATTCTTAACATCATCAATACCTTATTAGCCAAAAGGACCTGCACATCCATCCCACTCATCAATTTGAGATCTTGGATACACTCACTCCATAGTTTCAATTCTCTGTCTAGACCACTGAGTGTTGTAGAGAACTTCAGTTGAATTTTGGAAATTTTCTCATATGCCTTGAATGCTTCTTCAATAAAATTCAGGCTTGTGATTATTAAATCATCAACCATATCTTCCATTTCCTTACCATAAATAACATACTTATGGATATCCTTAATGGATTATACTTCATTAGTGGACAAGATAGAATGAGGTGGGATGGAAGCTAGGGGAGTGGGATCTAGAACCTTATCTTCTGCCAATAAATACTTGATGAAACTAGATAGAATTTGGTTTATCCTCCAACTGCTCTTGTGTTTTCTTCCCCTTCTCAACTCTTTCAATCACCCTAGACACAGTCTCCCTCAGATTATGTACTTCACTTTCTAGGGTTGATTCTCCAGGGGAATTCTAATAAAACTCCATATCACCCATTGATAGGTCCTTTTCATCTTTATCAAACTTGGGTTTTATAATTTCCATAAACTGTTGACCTTGAGAGTCTAAGACCAATGTTGATGTGATTTTAGATTTTTATCTAGAGGGGGAGGAGTAGTACCTAGAAAGGCTTTCCACTACATCAAACTTGGGAATAACAACACTTGAAGTAGCATTTCTCTTCTTGCTTTCTAGTAATGGTTGTACCCAGTGAATGAGGAGCTAGAAGAGGAAGGGGCAATGGGTCCAAGTGTATAAGCACTCATAACACTCAAATTCTACACAATATCCACCTCTAACATAGAGGTATCAGTTTGACTAGAGTCAGGAGATTCCTGACAGATATTTTTATAGACTTTGAAAACATTTCCTTTGATTGATCTTCCATCATACTGTCTTCTTTAAGTATATTTTCTTAATGATTTTCTTATTCCTTTCCTTGAATTTCATCATCATCAACCATGTCCATAGTTGTTTATTTTGCTTCATCATATTTAGAAGAAGGTTCACCTTCTTGAATAAAATCATCTTCTTTATCTTCCTTCTTGATTTTTCCTTTTTTAGTATACACTAAAGTTGAGGATTCTGGAGGAGAAGGAACAGATTATTCAATTGTCTCAGGAGCTGACATAGGTATTTCCTTTCGAGGGGTAGGGGTATCATGTGAAATAGACCTAGATTTCCTTTCCCTAAATCCCTTCATCTTCATGTCCAACCAAAGTTTACTTCTTACTAGGAAATGATTATTTAGTTCCTTCAGATCATCTCTCTCCTCGAAAAAACCAATCAATGGTTTCAATAGGAGAATTTTTGATTGATATTTCATACTCAAGAGACTGTAGCTCCTCATCATCATCTTCCAATCCTTTAGGGACATCAAATATACTAAAATCAACAATCTGCTATAGAGATAGCCTTCCATAGTATCTCCTCTTGGCTTCATAATCATCAGAACAATCTACCCAGTAGTCTTCAATATCAAGAAGATGTTGATAACCCATTCTGAAATTAGAAGAAATGAACTCCTTAATGTCAAATAAATTTTTGGGCTTATAGTAATGAAGAGTGAGAGGATAATTGTTCTATCCACATTCTGAGCATCTAGGGAAGTCCTGTAGGTGTAATTACCCAGTGTTATTAAGAATTGAATACATGTAATCTTCTTGTCCCTACAAGTTCTATAGAATTTTCTAATTTTTTAATAATTCCACGAAAGTCATCTTATCAATGCAATACATGGGAAGCTTTAGAGGTTTCCCCTCAAATTTGGCCAATCTTATATATGAAAACTTCTTCAATTAGGTGAAGAAACTACCATAAAAAATGATCAATTGTTTTACCTCATCTGAAAATATTTTGGTAGTATCTCCCTCTAGTAATTTGACAATGTACATAGTGAATGCATCATTCACCCTCCTAAAGTGATGATGTCTGATCTTCAAGGTCAATTGTGGATGATACATATAAATGGGGGCATCCTTATTATCATCCACATGGGAGAAACCCAACCACTCTCTATAATATGCAATAGAGTACATTAGATAGGAGGTTATGTAGAAGGTTTGGTTCTTTGAACATTTGACATTTACCCAGTCAGGCTATCACAAATGATTCCTCCCCAGTTTAAATTCTTCTTACCCTCACATATGATATTAATGTAGGGGCACATCCAAAAGTGAAACTAATTAGTGGTGGGAATTCATGTTATCCTGGCCAACAAAGTAATGACGTATGAAAATTATTAATGGAAATCAACTCTAAACATTGTCTTAGGAATCCTTGAGGCTCATTTCCTAGGGTTCTTGAACCAATACTTGGAAATTCTACTTTTGTATTTTTCATTGTCTTGATCAAAAAGGATTTGGACTTGATCCTTTGTGAGAGTTTTAAATTCTTGACCATAGGAATTCTTAGGGAAGTACAAATGAAATATTCATCAAGTCATGCTAACACCTATCCTTGAGGCTCAATAATATCTTTTGTATCAGGATCAAAGCAAGAGCTATAAGCAATAATTGTATCAACACACTAAATTGAAATGGGAAAACCCCTACCTCTATGATCCCACTATATTTAATCAATTGGGCCATATCAGTAGGATTTTGAAAATTTATTCATGCCTAGAATTCTTCCAAGTTCAGGTGTTGTGCTTCACTATCACCAATGTTAGGTATAATTGTCTCCAAGGAAGATATGTGTTCATGAAATTTAAAAACGATCTTCATCTTGCAGTCATAACATAAAATTATTGGTGAGAAGAATTCCTTTTGGATGTTTTGTAGTCTTAGTGCACTTGTAAGTTTAAAAATAATGGAAAATGGTTCTACCATGGCTAGCACTAGAGAAGAGAGAGGGAACAAGAATGATCAAAAGAAATTTGCAAGTGAGGTGATAAAAATTCTCGCTTACCCAAGTATTTATAAGAATTTGAATCCAAATAGGCCAGTGAGGTGAAATTAATGAGGCAATTAATACATATACCGACCTTAAAATAGTTAAAATCAGGTAAGGTGTATCTAGAGTGCATAACCGCCCCATTAGACATCAGGATTCTTGGGACATGCAGAGCCAAAATAAATGATTTTTAGAAAAGGTGGAAAAATCTGGCACAACTTTCCCATGGGACATTTGGGACACACAAATCTGAAATACCTAAAATGAATATAAATCAGAAAAGGAGGGTTAGCAGAGAAAATATTGTCAAGCAGAACTTAGGATAAGTGGGACACAAAAAGTTGAAACAACTGAAATACATTAAAATAAGATAAGTTGGAGAAATACGGCATAGACCACACTTGGTACATTAGGATAGCTGGGATGCACAAAGCCAAAAAGTCCAATTTCAAAGGAAAAGGAAGACTAATCAGTAAAAGTGGAAAATCAAGGAATACGTAGCAAAAAAAAATGAAATACCCGCAAAAGGCCTAAAAAGCATCAAAACTCAATTTAAAAAAAAAAATAACTGTTTTAGAACTAGTATTTTTTAGGAGACTTCTACAAGGGAATTTAGTAGTCACCAAACCTGAAAAAATCCAAAAATAGAGGAGAAAATTTACACTCATGGAGAGGTGACAACAAGTTTCTACTTATTCTGTCTAGAGGTTGTTGAGTTTCAGTTCCTACACAAATCTAGAGGATATTACTTGTGCACTATCCCTTTAACAATTAATATCTTGATTGTGACCCTAGATTTGGAACAACATCCTATGGCTAGATAAACCCCACAACATGCGGGGGTAGGAGCAGGTGTGGTGAAATATGGAAGACCTAGTGGAAGAAAGCTAGAGAGAATAAAGGTGGATTAAATTTAATGAGGCATGTAAGAGGGATTTTGATAAGCATCGTGAAACTACAAAATGAATTTCATTATGGAGGAAGATAAATCACAAAGAATTTGGAGATCACATAGAAGACATGGAGTTGGAGCATCTGGAGCTCCCGTATTTAGGTAAGAATGGTAGAAAACCCTCTTTGACCTCATATGAGAGTGCACCGGTGGAAGCTACGAGGATTGTGGGTGCACATTTCATCCCTCCTAGTGACCTCACCCTTACACTTGGTTTTCTAGTTTCTATGACAATCATTAGTAAAAAAAATAGTGTGTGTAGTAGAGTAGCGATAAATAGAGTTAATTTTCCATCAATTTCAGGAGTTAAATAGCTTATTCATCTATGGTGACTCAATCATCATCTCTATTATTTGGGGTCTTATTGAAGGTATATTTTCTAGCACGTCATTAGCATAGAACATAGGCATGCAAAATGTTGGTATTACATCTGTAATTAGTACAAATTCACATACTATGGGAGTTGAGTTTAGCATAACTATTGGAACACAATGTAGTGCATCATCTGGTTTGTTTCCTGCTACACGAGGATGATCAAAAGGGTTAGGTGGTTTGGGATCTAATGTATTTGGTGGTTCGGAGGATGGGGAACACATGAGGTAATATAGGTCTTGGATCTGGTGGGCGGGATACACACCAACCCTAGTAATTGTATTTTGAGATGTCTCGTCATCTTCTAAAATAAAGAGGAATTAAAGATTTGGCTAAGCACATGCATGTGTGAGATACTATGGTACACTAAGGGGATTACAACTCTATAATATAAGGCAAGTCATTTTGATACCACTTTGTAAGGGCACTCGCATAGCTTATACAGGAAATATGATCTGAACTAGACTTGTGTAGATTTTACCACATTGTGTGATGATTTCTTAGTAGAGTTGAACATACCTTAGTTTGAGTAGAAAAGCATTAGCACACTGAAGGAAATCATACAGGGCATGGATGAGAGCATAAGGGAGTATGAGGCCCACTTTAAAACTTTATTATCAAAGTTATCTTATGACATTCATCGAGTCGTCATGCTCAATGGTTCATTGGAGGTTTGATCACACCTTTCATAAGGGTGATCTCACACAATAATTATAGAGACCTATGTGAGGAACTTGAGGTAGCTCTATGCGCCGAGGTAGTTGGGAGTGTAGAAAATGGATTTAGCCCATTTTTGGAGGCTTAGATTGCAACTATGGAAAAATAATGGAATTTTTTTTCCGATAATTCATCTCATGAGACACAAAGTGGTATTTGGTGCATAGTTTGTGAAGTATAAGGACATATTAAGGATAATTTCCCTCATAAATCAATGTATGCCATATTGTTGGACTGTGAGATCCGTCACTTGGATCATGATATAATTCATTCCCCATTGTTGTAATGCACGATAATGAAGAACATGTCTTGTTACTATAAGATTTACACATCTACCAATAATGATACAGAGAATTGTAGGTTAATTGATAATATTTATGATGCCATTAATATTGGTGTACGTAAGAGCAAAGATCTTTGTAAAAATTCCAAGGAGTAAGGTTAACATCATGATCATATTTATAAGGAAGGGAACTCGATGGTGGTGGTAGAGGTAGATGTAGAGACTAGTATGGAGGATTTAGAGCCCGAGGTCATGGTGGTGGGAGAATTTAGTTCCCTCATAGAACATGTTATCCATGTAGATCCCTTGATCATTATAAGCATGAATGCCCTCAGAATATTATTTACTCCTTTTGTGAAAAGAACTATAATTATGAAGAATTCCTAGATTTGTATGAGCACCCAAGAAAGAATCATAAGTAGGAGAAGGGTTCGGGAATGGTTAGAGTACAATGCATTATGGAAGATCAATGGATGCCAAAGGTAGCACTTAATCCTGATATATTTCTTGTATATGTCACTACACACGCTGAGGCTATGCACGTCAAGGAAGTTCCAAATCAAAATGTTATTATTAAAAAAGAGGAGGTATTACATGCAAAGTATCTAGACCCTATTCATCAAATGGAAGTTTATCAAGAAACCATGAAAGTTATTAGAAACTTGTAAGGTGAGATACAATACTTAAAAGAGTAGTCACGGAAGCTAGATTAGGAAAAAGTAATTGAGCTTTCTCATAAGGATGTTGACAATTTAAAGGAGTTTTTTAAGATGTTTCACAAAGAAAAAATCATTCCTCTATTGGGGGAATGATTAAGGGGGAAGATACCATGCCCTGAAGTTGAGCATGAGAGATAAATTTTACATGCTAACTTACCTCCTCATAGTCTTGATTATGACAAATAGATCACTCTAAATGTTGTTTTTGATGGATGGATGTTGAGTAACATATTGATTGATACATGTGAAAAAGTGAATGTGCTCACTTTGGACATGTGGAATAATATGGGGAGGCCACCATTAAAGCCATCTTCAAATGTGATGTTTATGGAAAACATGACTAAGGTCACACCCATTGGAGTCTTTAAGGATGCTACCATTACTAAACAAGGGGCAAATTTTACTAGGGACTTTGAGGTGTTTGTGCTTGCAGAGGTAGATAGTTTCCTAGCATTGCTTAGGCACCCTTAGTGTTATGCAAATAATATTTATCTATGATTTAATAAAATATATATCAGTTTTGAGAACAAGTAAAAGCACGTTATCATTCCTTTGATGGAAGGAAGAGTTGCAGCTTATGTAGAACCTTTGAGAAAAGAGGAATTGAACATAATTTATGTGCACAACATTAGATATCCTGAAGTACTTGAGCCATCAAATGAAGGATTCATTCAATGGGATGATCTACATATCTATGAGTGATGATACAAGTGTTGCATGTGACAATGGGACAACTAGGTGAATGGGACTTATAAAATGTTTGGGAGTGAGATGAAGAGTATAGTTACGCGTGTAAGTAGGTTGTGTTGTACTAGGATTTTTGCAATAACCAGGTACCAAGGTACACTAGAAAAGGAAATCATAAAGTGTTTCTATGCACTATGGAAGTCCAGTGGATAGACCAAGTGGAAAGAAGGAATATGCTAGTGTATACCTTGCATGTGAAAACAACGCACCGGTGGATAGTACATAGAGATGGTATTTTAGAGTGGTGAGAAGTGAGAGTCACCTTCTTTTTTGATTTCTTTAGAACAATGAGTCTATAAATACATGCAATTTTCATGGGAAGGATTCTTCTTTGCATCACTTTCAATGGTGTGAGAGACTCTAGATAGAGGGGAAAGATGCCTTACCATCTTCACCGTGGGTGAAAATTTTCTACTTCACCTTGAGAGGTTGTGCATTCGTATGGTATGTTTATGTAGAGTTAAACAAAGAACTAGGAATTGGCAAGAACCGACTGTACGTATGATTTAAAACTTTTACTATTTATAAGTTATGGAGCACTTAAGAATGGGGGATATTACAAATGATGAGGAGCTTATTTAGAAGTTACTAGGTGATTCTGATATAGAGTCATTTTTTGAAGAAGAAGATATCAATGAAGAATAGCTTGGGTGCATCTTCCTAGAAAAATAAAAGGTAAAATGATCTACATGATTGATGATGAAGAAGTGGAGAATATGGATGTTGATCATATTGTGGGTACACGTGAGGTATTATACAATGTAGATGAGAAGGTGCACATGTATCATGAACCCATGAAAATAAAGATGGTCAAGATTGGCATAGATGCTTAACCCAAGGAGAATATCATTTGTGATTACTAGTTTGACTCAGAGTTTCAAAAATAATCTATTTTCTACGCAACTTCAAGGAATTATTTCCTAGAAGATATCATGAGTTGAAAGGATTACATAACTCTTTGGGTGAGATGAGGATCAAGCTAAAGGAAGGTGTGTGCCCAATTAGGAAGAGGCCTTACAGGATGAATCCTAATATGTATGTCAAAGTAAAGGAAGAAATTGATAAGATATTAAAATTTGGAATCATTGAGCCCATTGAGGAGTCAGAGTGGGTTAGCTCTATTGTGATAAGTATAAAGAAAGATGGAAGGATAAGAATTTGTGTGGATTATAGGGAGTTGAATACTACATGTGTAATACATCCCTTTCCCACAACTTTTACTAAAGATATTGTGAAAGGCATTGTAGGCTGCGAGATCTGCTCCTTCACTGATGGATTTTTTCGATATCATCAAGTGAGGATTTCTAAAAAGGATCAAGAGAAGGAAAATTTCACCAATAAAGGGGGATATTTTGCATACATAGTTATGAATTTTGGATTTAAAATGCACCTGCAATATTTTCATGCATTGTGGTAAAAGAATTCCAATGCTTCATTCATAAGTTTTTTAGGTTTATCTAGATGATTGGATAGTTTATGGGCTTATGAAGGACCACTGTGATAATTTAATACTTATGTTTGATAGGTAATGCACAGCTTGAGAATTTCCTTAAACATTAAGAAGTTTTTTTGCTACACCCTTGGGACTTTTTTGGGGCATATTATTTGTAAAGAAGGCTTGTTGGTAAATCCTTTTTGAGCCCTAAATTGACTAATTCCTAAGGTAAAAGGAGTGTGTGTATGCAAGGAAAGCATGTAGGAAAGTGCTTAAGGAAAGGTGCACTTTGGAGAGGAGGTTGGCATGCGGAAGCGAAAAATGGTTTTGGGGACTTAGTCGTATTTTGAAGGTGGGGTCGTAGGAAAAACACATGAAGGCCTGAGTAGGCATGATTAATGGATAAAGTGCTAACCTAGAGCCTTGGAGGTCAATAAAAGAATATTACACGTAGGGAATATTCTTAGTAGGATCATTACATTTATTGGAGGCCTTTGCAAGATGACATAAGCACTTGATCGATCATAGAGGAATACATCTCAACTTGGCATGTGATCTTCTCATGGGTGAAGTTATAATGATGAACCAAGATTCTATTTTGAGTTATTGGGTTCAAAATGGATAGAGAGAAGAAGGGTAATGAAGTGTTGCAATAATTCTATTACTAAGAATAGATGTCTATGATTGGGTCTAAAAAAGGGTTGTAATGAGAAAGCATAGCTAGGATCTCTATTCATAGTAGTTTTGTAGGGTTGGAATATTATTTCATGATGCTTATGGTCTGAGATGACCTTGTTTGATGTAATATGGCTACTATAAATGGATTTAATCAATATATGGATCTTTATTTTGTATATTTATGTCTATGGACTAAACCCTAGTGTGATTTCATGTTATTCATCATTTAGGTCTATTTCCATATGTTGTTGTGATGTTTATGCTTATCTCATGGAACATTTATGCTTAGAACTAGATCTACTACCTCTGTATTATATTAAATGCATGTGTTATTGTTTTACAAACCTTTCCTCCATTAATGGAAGAAAATTCTCACAAGGATCACATAAAAGAGGGGTTAGGCACCCATGCATGCCTCGGGTGAGTGCCCAACACTTGGGTGATAATATAGCATGCTTTGGGTTAAGAGAAATATTAGAGGATAGAGGTAAATGAGACTATATCTTGGTTCTATTACCGAGACATATTTTTGAAGGTTCTTTGAGAATGATGTGTGATGACAGAGTGTCTGACCTTGGACATCATCAAGACTTGGCTTAAAAGTACGAAGGATGATTTTTCTCAGAGGTTCAACACTAGATATAAGTTTGATGCATGAAAATGAGTGGAGTAGAACCTATATCATGAGCTCTATGATACATTCAGCTATTATTTCCCAATAGAGTTGTATGATTGGATCTTAGAATATGCATCAAGGAAGAGTTGGTAATATAGACCTCATGTTTAGACCTAGGATTAATATCAGCGATTATAGGATGCTGATCTGACCTGGACTCATGTTGTTGATCACTAGTGGAAAGGTTTGTTGACTAGTTACACATTGGATTACACAATCTCAACGTATATTTTTCTGGAGGTTGTTGAGTTCGAGTTATTTCAAGAACCTAGAGCATCATTCTTGTGGGCTATACCTGTAGCTATCAAGATCTTGATAATCACTTTGAGTTTGAAGGAATTTCCTATGGTTTTCTAAACTCTCTCTAGGTGCGGGGCACAGAAGCTAGTGTGGTGGAGATGGAGGAACTTACAATGGAGGTAGAGAGAGAGGAGGTGGTGAGACAACACAAATTTTCCAGTGTGATAGACTTATGGAGAAAAATGTTGTTAGAAGGATTTGAGGTTTGCATAGAGTTGTGAGTAGTTGTGCTACCATGACTTGGAAAGCATGGGAGATAAACCCCCTTTACTTCTTGTGAGATCTCGTCATATGGAGAAAGGATATCCGTAGGTGTGTATCTTATCCCACATGATAACCAAACCCTAGTGTTTAGTTTTCTTATATTTGAGACAAGTACTTCTAGTTCGGTTGGTGTTGGTGAGAAGATAGCTTCAGGTAGATATCATTTTACATTACACCCATCTATGGCCACATAAAAATTTCTTGTGTTTAGAGTTTCTAGCACATCATTTTGGAAAGTTGTGTGTTCATAAAGTTTTGGTATCGCATTTGGAATTGGCACAGAAATACATCTAGGAGTGAATTGGTATCAAAAATGTGAACACATAGTTTAGTGCGACATGGTGGGAACATAGAGCATAATTGATTTAGGACCCTTACCTACTATGGGAGGAGGATCAGGTGGATCTAGAAGAATCGGCTAGTGAATCTTAATGGTGCTATTGGTGGAGAATTTAGAGGAGATTAAGGTTCAAGATTTGGTGGTTGAGGCCATAACACGATCAACATGTGTTTTAAAGTTTTCCCACTTACATAATTACAAGGATGTGTAAGACATTCATGTGCACAAATGTTATTTGATATGACACACAAAGGGAATCACTACCCTAGAGAGGAAAAAAGTCATTTTAAAACTACGTTGCAGGGTGGGCACATAGCTGGTACTAAAACTATGATCCCCATCAAATGGTAGTGGATTATACTATGTAGAGAAAATACATCTTGGCATAGTTTCACATTCTTGAGTTTGAATAAAAAAGCATCAGCACATTGAAGGAAATCTAGCAGGGTATGACAGAGAGCATGTGAGAGCATGAATCATGTTTTAAGACTCTCCTCTCAAATTTATCATATGATATTCATATGTCACAACATGCTCAGTGATTATTTAGAGGACTGATCACATCGTTTAGGAGGGAACTTTTACATAAGACCTTCACATATCCGCGTGAGAACTTTGAGGCTACCTTGTTGCCGAGGAAGTGGGAAGCATTGATAACAAAGTTATCACATTTCTAAGAGCATGATTGCTTCCATGGTGAAGCATTAGAAAAATTATTTGCAAAATCATCTCATGAGACTCACAAAGGGTTATGGTGCATGATTGTGAAGTATAAGGAAATACAAAGGACATTTTCCCACAAAATATGGTGTGTTCCATGTCATTAGACTATGATATTTTCCATAAAGATCATGATGCAATAATATGCCCATTGTTTCAACACGCAATCCATAAGAATGTGTCTTGTTATTGCAATATTTTCACCTCTACTACTCATGACACCAAGGATTGCAGATTGATAGACCAAATCCATGATGTTATTGATCTCGGTGTGTGCTAGACCAGCATTGGGAATAGTTCTAAGGCTGAGGATCATCAGTATGAATGGAATGTAGATGGAGGAGGTCAAGGAAGATATTTTCACATAGGATTAAGAGGTTGCGACAATTGCGGAGGAGAAAGAAGTGAATTTCCTTATGGAAGTTTCTATAATTGTGGATCAACTAAATACTATAAGAATGAGTGTCAAAACTTGTTGTAATGCTCATGGTGTGGAAAGAAACACAAGTATGAAGAGTTCCTAGAGTTGTATGACCACATGAGCAAGAATCAAAAGAAGGAAAAAGGCATGGGGATGGTGAGTGTAAAGAGGACTGACCCATAATGGATGCCGAGGGTAGTTCTTAACTCCAAGATAGATCCTATTTTGGTCACTTTACACGCCAAGGTTACACGTGTCTAAAAGGAACCAAATAAGTGACCTCTTATCACAAGAGAAGACGTATTACATGGGAAATATCTTAATCCTACCCACTAGAAGGAGGTGTACCAAGAAACCATGGAGGTTATTAGGAGCCTACAAGGATAAATCCAGTTTCTAAAGGAGAAATCATGCCAATAGAAGTAGAAGAAGAGCACCGAGGATCCAAAGAAAGAGATGGATGAGGTTAGAGAAGTGTTTCCAATATTGCCGTAGGAGAACATTATTCCTTTTTGGGAGAATGGTTAAGGGAGAAGGTACCATGCACTAGAGAAGGGCATGAGAGACAAGTATTACATGCTAACCAACCCCCTCATAGCATTGATTATGATAAGGCTATTATAGTGAATGCAGCTGTTGAAGGGTGGATCTGAATAATATATTGATTCACACAAGCACAAAGTTCAATGTCCTTACTCTATATGTATAGAATCGAATGGGGATGCCCCCATTGTAGCCATATTTGAATGTGTTGTACATGGCTAACAGGACGAAGGCCATGCCTCTAGGGGTGTTAAAAGGTGCATCCATTACTTTTCAAGGGGAATATTTTATTTGGGACTTTGAGTTTCTAGAGCTCATTGAGGCTGATAGTTTCCCACCATTACTTGGGCACCCTTGGTGCTATGTAAAAAATGTTGATTTGTGGTTCAATAAGGGCTACATTAGTTTTGAGAACAAGGAAAAGTGCGTAATCATCCCATTAATTGATGAACGTTTTGTGCCTTATGTGGAGCCATTTGGTGAAGAAGACTTAAATAATATATATGCACACCATCAGGGACCCAAAGTTCATTCAGCCATCAAAGGAATGGGTCATTCAATGGGATGATGCACATTCCATAAGTGATACACCTAACATTGCTTGTGACAACTGGGCATATGGGACATATGAATTGGTTGGAAGGTATCTAAAGGATATTGAGATAGGGGTTGTTAGGACGTGCTCAATTAGGTGCTTGTGAGGAAGAAAATTTCCTTAGTACACTTTGGGAAGCCAACACTAATGTCTTTTTATGAGAAATGAAGACCCATTGGAAGTTTCAAGTGGAGAGAAGGAATATTCTTACCTATACTTTGTGCGGGACAACAACACATTGGTCGGTGACATATTGATATAATCTTCTAGACTAAGATGTACAGTAAGATTTGCAGTAGCTCTATCAAGTTTCTCAAAAGTAATGCACCATCTCAAATTTGTGACTATGATGGGAAGGGATCTTCCTCATGCTATGTTTAGGAGTGTGATAATACTTGGATGGGAGGCACAAAATCTTTACCTCCTTCCCTATGGTTTCATAAGTTCTATTCCACCTTACGGGGTTGTGGGAGTGCATGTTATATTCATTCAGGGTTATAGTGATGAAAAGGAATTAATATGAGTTGCTGATAGACCTTGTTCAAACATTTGAATATCAGAGTATTAAGCCATCAGTGAATGAGGTGTTACAGGTAGTCAAGGACCTTACATTGGAAGATAGTTCCATGGTGGAGGATAAGATTATAGAGCTGTTAGGTGAACTAGAGTTGGGGGTGTGCTTCATGGAGGAAGAATCAGAGGAAATACAACTTGAGTGCACCTACCTAGAAAAATAGAAAGAAAAGTTGGTCTACTTGATAGATGGTGAAAAGGTAGAGAACTTAGATGTTAGCCATATACAAGGTATGTGTGAAGTATTAGATAGCACTGATGAGCAAGCGCACATTTACCACAAGCTATTAAAGACAAAGAAGGTTAACATTGGCATGGATGTGGAACTAAAGGAAGCTATTATTGGGGACTATAAGAAATACTAGGAGGTCTCAAATATTATTGAGCTTTTGCATGATTTTCAGGATTTGTTTCCATGTGGGTATCATGAACTTAAAGGAGTTCACCCCTCGCTAGGAGAAATGAGAATCAAGTTAAAGGATGGTGCGTACCCAATTTAGAAGAGACCTTACATGATGAATCTGAATCTACCACAAAGTTAAGGAGTATATTGATAAGATGATAGCATCTGGGATCATATAAGATGTTGAAGAATTTGAATGGGTAAGCTTGATGGTCATCAATATAAAAAGGATGGGTGAATAAGGATTTGTGTTGATTATAGGGATTTGAATGCAATGTGTGTAATTAATCCTTTCCCAACCTTGTTCACTGAGAAGATCCTAGAAGTATTATTCAAACATGAGATCTATTCATTTACATATGAGTTTTTGGGGTATCACCAAGTTTTAATTGCAAAGGAATACCAAGAGAAGACAACTTTCACCACTGAATGGGGAAGTTTTTCCTATATGGTAATGCCTTTTGGATTGAAGAACACACCTACTTTGTTTTCACGTATTGTGGTTCAAAACTTCATTCACAATTTTCTTCAAGTCTACCTAGATGACTAGATAGTTTACGCATTAGTAAAAGATTATTGTGATAATATACGGTTGATTTTTGAGAGATGCAGGTAGTTGAGCATATCCCTGAATATTAAGAAGTGTGTTTTTGCCACTCCTTTTGGCACATTGTTGGGACACATTATTTTCAAGGAAGGCTTACTGGTAGACCCTACAAAAGTTTCTATTATAGTGGGACTAGAGGATCCTACAAGTCAAAGCATGGTGTGTGGGTTCCTAGGGCATACAAATTACTATAGATAATTCATCAAGGGATATGCCCATATTTCCACACCCTTGGAAGTGTTATTAAAACATTAAATTAAGTTCTATTAGTGAGAGGTGTAGCAAGTGGCATTTGAAATGTTGAAGGAAAAATTTACCACCGTGTCCATTATGTTTTTTCACTCTTGGGATAAACCTTTTCATATGCATGTTGATGCATCTGGGGTGGCGATTGGAGTAGTCTTAGCACAACCTAGAGAGGTGATTTTTCATTAGCCCTTATGATTTTCTAATAGGAATCTTAGTCTAGCATAACATAATTATACCACTATAGAGCATGAGTCATTATCAATGATCTACGCGCTGAACAAATTTAGGAAAATTTACTAACTCCTTTTATTTTCTACACAGACCACATGACATTAAAATACTTGGTGAGCAAGCCCATTTTTCAAGGTCACATATGCCATTAGATACTATTGTTCCAGGATTTTGAGTTTATGGTTATGGTGAAACCAGGGAAAATTAATTTGGGACCTGATCATTTGTCAATAATTACTTTAGGTGAGGACACATAGAGCATTGAGGATATGATGCTAGATGCACAACTATTCAGGTTGCAGCACACACCTCTGACTTGGAATATATTTCTTTATTACTATGGATAGGTGTGGCAAAAAAAGGTATGAAGGCATTAGAAAGGAAGTAGTTTACCATATGCTCCATGCCCTATATGTTAATTGGTGGAGACTTATATAAACTAGGTTGTGATGAGGTTTTACATCATTGCATGCTAGAGAATGAGTGTGTTACAATCATATAAGAGGCACATGGTGGAATTGTAGAAGGACACTATGTGGGGAATATGACTGCATGCAAGATCCTTTCAGCTATACTTTGGTGGGAAATGGTTTACAAGGATTTTATTGAGTATTGCAAGGCTTGTGACCATTGCCAACAACTTGGTAAACCTGTGAAAAGAGATGAAATGCCATTAAGGCCTATCACTAGTGCAGAACCATTTGAAAAGTGGGAAATTGACTTTGTAGGCCCTATTACCCTAGCCATGTGAAGGATGGGTTCATACTATATCATTACATGCACAAAATATCTTACACAATGGGAAGAAGTGGTGCCTACAAAGGATTACATGGCAAAAACAACAACTAGAATCTTATGGGATAATGTAATCAAAAGGTATGGATTCTTGTTGAGTTTAATGAGTGATATGGGTACTCATTTTCTAAATGAGATGGTTAGAACCTTATTGGTTGAGTTCATGGTGGACCATCACAAGACCACCCCTTATCACCCAAAATCTAATGGGACAACATAAACTTTTAACAAAATTTTTATTCACACGTTGACCAAGATTTGTGATGTTGAGAGAAAGGATTGGGATGACAAAGTATCTTCTATGTTACGGTCATATCAGACAAATTATAAATAACTAAACAAGGCCACACCTTTTCAATTTGTGTTTGGCACAGAGAATTTTTACCTATTGAATTCATGTTACCATCGCTACGTATTACACATGTAGGAGGTTTAGTTGATGAACAAGTGCTTGAGGAAAGTATTGACAAGTTAATGCAGTTGGATGAAAGATGTACAATAGCATGATGGATCCATAAAATGGAAAAATCCAGGTAGAAGGCATGGCATGATAGGCACATCAAGAATAAGAAGTTTGAGGTTGGGAAGATGTTCCTTCTATATGATTCTAAGTTTCTACACCATTCTAGGAGACTCAAATTGCACTGGTTGGTGCCATACATTATCACTTGCATAATTAATTTGAGCACTTTCCAATTAGAGGAACTTGATGGAAAAAGGTTTCCTAGTTACTTTAACTATATTATGCTAAATCCCTACTATAAATAAGTCTTTGGTGTGTTTGTAAATAAGGAAGTATTTTTAGCTAGCTTAGCATTTCCCTTAATACATTTTCCTTTCTTATGTTTCCCTTCTTCGTCACTTTGCTTTGTCTTTTGTTTGGTTTTGTGTGTGTGTGTGTCGGTAGCTAGTTACTTTCTAAAGGGTGTTTATTCACATAGGACCGAACATCTATTTAGTGTGGGGTGGAGTGAAAAAGAGAACTTTAAAAAAGGAGAGAAATGTTGTATGATGGTCGGGTTGTGAAGTCAAAGGCATGTAGGATGAAGTAAGGCACGTAATAGAAGTGTTCATGATAGAAAATGGTGTCAAAAGGCTTTGTTGAAACCATGTAAAAGGATATAAGTGCAGAGAAACATGAGGTAGGTGAAGGAAATAACTTGGTAAAGGATGCAGAATATGACATACTTTGGCACGGGGGATGCGTACAAGTGAGTTTTTTATCAAATAAGTCTTGTGCACTAGAAGGTTTTGGAAATTGTTTGTGTGAGTATTCATGCAGAGGGAAAGCATTGACAAAACCCAATGTGGAATGTCATTGGAAAAACCTAACTTTATTACATTTGTACGTTGCTAGTGGCACAAAATTAAATGCAGAGAAAAGTGGGAAGCTATAAATATAATTTTGAAGAGCTATTTTTTTTACCTTGCATTTTGACATCGAATAATTTCTTACGATATAAGGTGATTCTTGTGAAGAATTTGTGAAGAGTAGTGTGTGAAGTTGAGGAGATCAAATAATTTTTGAACCAATGTGGAAGTAGAATACACAAGCGTATATGGAGGAGGTTATTTGTTAGGATACCATGGGTGATTATGTTGCCTTGTGGAAAATAGTGCTCTAGGATAGGGTTTACAAGCTAGGGCACATGTTTTCAATTATATTTCATATAAGTGCAGCTGAGGTTTGAGAAGTGAGTGAAATTGATGCAAGGGAATAACTACAAAGGACCGAGGAGGAGAAAAATCACACCAAGGAAGGGAGTGAACACTTCACCGAAAAGGGAAAAGGCAAGGGTAAAGGAAAATTGGCCATTTTGACTAGTTTTAATGAATAATGGTATGCAAAGATACAGTGCCTAGATGGTGTGTTCTAGGAAAGGAGTAGGTGTCTCATATATGAAAGATGGCCATAAGTGATTATAACCATCGAATGAGAAACACAAAAATGAGATGACTTTAGAGTTGGTTTGGCCTACAAAAAGAAGACACCAGATGGGAATCCCATATATGATGATGAAGTAAAGGTTAATTTGGAAAAGGCTAGGTTCCTGTACCTCTACGAGTTTCCATATTTCAGAAAACCTGAGGGAATATAGTAATGGTTAATGTCACATATGCATGAGGATCATTTTAATTTTGTAGGATGGAGATTGTGCATAACTCCCCAACTAATTTCAAAGTACATCAGCATTATCTACGAAGGAAAGCTTCTAAATGATGACTTATGTGACAAGAAGGACATCGTGAAGAAAATTTTGGCATATGTGTACATGAAGGGTTTGTCTTATTTTGATATCTCCATAATGATCAACCCTATCATGAGGATTGCCATGCCCTTGGTTTCAAAACTGAATGGGCAAGAGAGATGGACGCAGATAAAAAAGGGTTGGTTGAATGTTTGCTGAAAGATCACAGAGGGAACCATCTATAGCCTTTAAGATTTTATTGCAGAGAGGAGATCATCGATCTCGCACACGAAAGGAAAAATACTATGTATGGCAATGTCCTTCTCATTATTGTTTTTTCATAAATTGGAGTGTCGATGGGATGGATAAGCTTGTTTGGGAATACCTAGATGAGGACCGCTCCCCCAAAAATATGTTTGAAGCATATAAATATGACATGGTGATGGCAAATCATAAGGCATGCCTGGAAGAATGGTATAAATGGATGTGCAATGCATTCAGGGTAGAATGGAGGATACCAGAATAGTTTCCTGCACTAGTGGATGGAGAAGTTGAGTTTTTGTATACCAACACTTATGTATCAGTATATTTAGTTTGACGAATGACACCAAGAGCCCTTGGTGTAAATTTCCCTTCTCCTTCACAGCATAGTATTTTCAAGGCATGGTCAATCGGGTTTAAGGAGGCGAAGAAACTTAGATTTGATCTAAGTGTTGTAGATCAGGATCACCGTGAGATGTGTCAGACATTGGTGTATCCTAAGAAGAGTGCACATGTAGAAAAAGTACATGTCTCATGACTTACACATGATAAAATAGTGACATTTCCTATTGTGGGTAAGATAGAAACAAGGGTATATGTGTGACTAAGGCCCAAGTTTGAGAAGGGAACTTATGTTGAGGATGATGTATCAATCCTAGAGGACCCCACTAGGAGAAAGAAGATGGTGTTGAAGAAAAGGGAATGAGAAGAGACTCCAACAACAAAGGCACCAAGTGAGCATACTTTATAGAATATAGAGGCACAGGAGTCAGGCATGGGCACAAGCACTTTGTTCTCAAAAAGAAGTCCCCCGCGTAGGAGAAGAAGTCACGTGAGAGAGAGGAATTTCCTATAAGGAATTTGTCCCTAGTGTTATAGGGATCTCTAGTTAAGAAGAAGTAAAAGGTGACCGAGAGCTTAGATTCTGAGGAAACAAAGAACATGAAGGGTGATGGCTCTAAGGAGGAAGATGAAGAGTGTAAAGAATGTAAGAGTCCCCCTGTTCATGATGTACACAAGTCTAGTGAAGAGAGGAATGGCTATGAAGAAGTCTCTCATAATATAGGAGGAAGTGAGAAAGTATACATGCATGATAATAATGCCTCCACCCCAACCATATAACAAATAGATAACATTGTAGAAATAGAGGTAGTGGGTATTATGTAATAGTTGGTAGAGTATGAGGTGGAGTGTAGTGCTGAATTTTTGAAAGGAAATAGAAGATAGCACGAGTGTAGGGAAAGAATATGGAAGCATGGGCGGAGATCCCAGCCTAGTAGTAAGTTTCCCAAGGTAGTGCACATAGGTGGAAAGGGCATAATAGAGGTACAAGAACATGTTATGAATTACATAAATGATCCAAAAATGGTGTTGTGTGTGCATTTCCAAATCACAGTTGACAGACAAAATCCTCACTTGGTCTTCTTTTGATGAAGAGGGTGTATACCCGTGTACAAGGAAAATGATATCCTGGGATTTTGATTCCCATGTTGATGATCTCGAGTTTGAGGTAAATAGTGATGTATTTATGAAGACATCAGATGCCAAGGGAATAAAACCTATTGTAAATTCCCAGCAACTATCGGATTAGCAAGTTTGCAATGCACTCAACAAAGTGTTGGTGGAGGTGGAAGAAAAAAATTTCCATAGAAATGATAGAATAAGAGTCTTGAAGGAGGAGCTTGAGAAAAAGAATTAGGAGATCATTGAGAGTGACAAGGAGATAAAATAGAAGGAATTGATCGGTCAGTTAGAGTTAAGTTGTGAGTGAGGGATGAAAAGGTGAAGGTGCGCAAAGTCTACTAAAATATGGAGGTTATTTCAAATGCCATTATCTTAAAGCACCTAGACATGGCCCCTCTTGAGTAGAAATACGAGTCAACCATGCACTTCTTGGAATAATTGATGCACATACTCACCATGGAGAGGAAACCACTTGTATTGGATTCATTAGAAGAGGTGATGGTGCAAAAAAGGGAGAAGAGAAGTTGAATATTGGGGAAATAATAACTCGATACTCTGAGCTCCTTGCCTCGGTGAAGACCACGACGTAGATGGATGAAGTTTTGTATGATAATTCTTGCGATATAGATAGGGTGGAAAGCATATTAGTTTATAGCCATGTGGCTGATCTGAAGGATTTTCAAGAGAAAAAAAGGGCTATAGGGTGGAGTGAGATAAGATCCTGACATAAGTCAAGAAGAATTCATAGGTGATTGAAACCTTAAGGGTTTTGATTAAAAATAAACTGAAGGAATTATACCCCTGCATCACTCACCATATGGATGTATTGGGTGAAATTAGCAAGCAGATCGAAAACATTACAGATACATTGAAGGATAAGGGAGATGAACTAAGTTTTGATGAGGTTAGTGCACTGGTGGGTGATTTAATTCAACATGTGTAGGGTGAGGTAGATGCTTGGGATAAAATTAAAGCATCCTTGAAGAAATACTTCCCACTACTTGCGTAGAATTAGAAGGATCCCTCTATTGTTCCATTCTTTATTCAATTACAAATTATTTCATCTCTTCCATTCTTTATTCTTTATTTAAATATTAGAGTTTTTCCATGGATAGATAACACACATAGTGTGGGGTAAAGTTGACTCTTGAATTGAATAATTCCCAAGGTAGAAGGAGCGTGCATGCTCAAGGAAAGTGTGTAGGAAAGAACTCAAAGAAAGGTGCATTGAAGCATAAAAGTGTTTGGGGAATTAGCCATATTTTTAAGGTGGGGTCATAGGAAAAACACGTGAAGGCCTGAGTAGGTGTGATGAACAGATAAGGTTCCAATCTGGAGCCTTAAAGGTCAAGAAAAGAATATTCCACGTAAGGAATATTCCAAGGAGGATAATTATAGTTAGTGGAGGCCTTTTCAAGATGTCATAAGTACTCAATCGATCATGGAGGACCACATCTCCACTTGGCATGCAATCTACTTGTGGGAGAAGCTATGAAAGTGAACCCGAGTTCTATTTTAAAAAGTGCTTGGGTCTGAAATGGATAGAGAGTAGAAGGGTAGCGAAGTGCTGCAATAATGTTATTACTAAGCATAGATGTATGCGCTCGGGTATGACTAAGGGTTGTAATGGGAAAGGATATTTAGGATCTCTATTCAGAGTACTTTTATAGGGTTAGAATATTATTTCATGATGCTTATGGTCTAAGATGACCCTATTTGATGTAATATGGCTACTGTAAATGGATTTAATCAATATATGGAGATTTTTTTGTATATTTGTGTCTATGGACTAAACCCTAGTGTGCTTTCATGTTATTTATGGTTTAGATTTGTTTCCATATGTTGTTGTGATGTTTATGCTTATCTCATGGAGCATTTATGCTTAGAACTAGATCTACTACCTTTATATTAGATTAAATGTATGTGTTCTTGTTCTACAAACCTTTCCTCCATTAATGGCATAACATTCTCATAAGGCTCACATAAAGGAAGGGCTCAATGCGCATGTGCACATCTTAGGTGAACCCCCAACACTTGGGTGATAGGCCGACAAGTTTGGGGTTAAGAGAAAGATTAGAGAATAGAGGTAAATGAGACTACAATCCTGCTAAGCTTGTTATTTTTGCTTAGTGTTAGAGTGAGGTATGTGGATTCTTAAGGCCCACGGGTTATTACAAGAATTTTATCAAAGGTTATGCTGGATTTCCACACCCTTAGAGGAATTTTTGAAGAGTAAGGGTAAGTTCTATTAGGGTGAAGCACAACATTACACATTTGACACATTAAGGGAGAGGCTTACTACAACTCCTATTATGTGCTTTCCTTTATGGACCAAAGTTGTTCATGTGCATGCAGACGCATCTAGTATGGCCATTGGCACATTATTAGCCTAGCTTGGAGAAGTCATTTTTCATCATCCCATTTTCTTTGCAAGTAGGAAGTTGACACCAACTAAGCATAATTATACAACTACAAAGCATGAGGCCTTATCCATCATTTACACATGACATAAGTTTATACAATACTTGCTAGCTACCCCATTTATATTCTATACAAATCACATGACATTCAAGTACTTGGTGAACAAGCCCATCTTGCAGGGGCACATATGCCTTTGGGATTTTTGTTTTAGGAATTTGACTTTTATAGTGGTAGTGAATCCAAGAAAAAGCAATTTTAGACCAGATCATTTATCAATGATTAATTCAGGTGAGGATGTGTAGAGCATTGAAGATATAATGTTGGATGCCTAGTTGTTCAGATTGAACCATGTACCCTCTGAATTAGAATATATTGTTTTATTTTTACGTAATCGTGTGGCGCATGAAGGGATGAAGAGTTTATAGAAAAACAACTTTCCATACGCGTCATGCCTTATATTTGATTAGTGAATACCTATACAAACTAGGTCAAGATGAAGTATCATGGTAGTGTGTGCTTGATAATGAGCACAAAGCCAATATGGAGGAAGCTCATAATGGGATTACAGGTGGACATTATGTAAGAGATGATTCCGTGCACAAGATTTTACTAGATGGTCTATGGTGGGAAACGATATACAAGTATTGTAAATAATATGCCATGGCTTGTGACTATTGCCAGTGCCTCGGCAAGCTTGGGCATAGGGATGAAATTCCTTTGAGACTGATTGCTAGTTCAGAACCTTTTGAAAAATGGGAAAATGACTTTGTGAGTCATATTTCTCCATCTACACGTAGGACTGGATCATGCTACATTATAACTTGTACAAACTATCTTACAAGTTGGGAAGAAGTAGCACCTATTAAGGGTTGTAAAACAACTACGACAAAAATATTTCTATTGGAGAATATAATCAACATATATGCATGTAGATTGAGTTTGAGAAGTGATAGGGGCACTCATTTTCTTAATGAAACTATCGGATACTATTGGTAGAATTTATGGTGGTACACCATAAAAAAACACCCTATCACCCATAGGAAAATGGAACAAATAAGTATTTTAACAAGATATTGTGACATACATTGAAAAATATTTGTGATGTTGGAAGGAAAGACTAGGCTAATAAAGTATTTGTTATACTTTGGGCATACAAGAATAATTACAAAATAATGAACAAGGACACACCATTTTAGTTGGTGTTTGAGTACGAAGGTTTTTCTACTAGTGGAATTCATGTTACCTTCCCTATGTATTGAACACGCGGGAGGTATGGATGATAAACGTGCATTAGAAGAGTGAATTGATAAATAGATGTAATTAGATGAAAGGAGTGCTATTGTCGGATGGATTCATAAGAAATAAAGGCCGGGTAGAAGACATGAAATGATAGTCATATCAAGGATAAGAAGCTTGAAGTTGGAAAGATGGTTCTTCTTTTTGACTCCAAGTTCTTACACTATCCTGGAAAGCTTAAAGTGGATTTGTTGGGACTGTATTTTTGACTTATATACTTGACTCAAGAAATTTCTGTTACATGGGACGTGGTCTCTTGATTACTTCAATGAGAGTAGGCTAAATCCCTATTATAAATAAGTCTTCTTCGTGTTTGTAAAAGGTAAAATTACTAGTTAGAATAGATTTATTGTAATGTATTCCTTTATATGTGTTTCCTTTCATTGATTCTATTATTATTCAATTTAGTTAAGTGTTTTGTGTAATAAGCGTGATTACACACTAATGGATGACTACATTCTAAGTAATTTCATGTGCAGAGGACCGCGCATACCCTTAGTGTGGGGAGGATTGAAGGAATAGAAGGAAAATAATCTCATGCATGAGGGATCCTAAGTAGTAGAGGGGCGTGCATAGAAATGGTGATGTTGGTTGTTCAAAAATGATGATGAGATGTCATAAGGAAAATGGTGATAATAAGGATGATGCAGAGGAAAAAATCCATGTATATGGAATGAACGTGCGAGGGCAACATGAAGTAGGAAATGACATGGAAAAATATAGGGAATAGGATGCGAGAGGTTGATGTACTTTAGAATTGGGAATGTACGAAAGTAGGTTGGCGATTAGTGTAGTCTTCACACAAGAAAGTTGTAGATGTTACGCATGTTGGATGTGCGAAGAAATGTGCTTGGAAAGGCAAAAAAAAATGAATTAATTACGACAGATGGTGGTAGGTGGCATGGTAATTAATGCGGTGAAAATTTAAAATAATATAAATAAAGGGTCGTGGTAAGTCATTTTTACCTTGTGAAAATTTTCGAAAGAGCTTGTGTGAGCTAGGGCATCCTTGTGAGTATTGGTGAATGATCAAGTGTGAAGGTAAAGAACTACAAACTGTCATGTGAAGAAGAATAGATTCCTATGTAGGGAGAGTCTATGGAAGAATTTTTTAGTTTAAATGGTGTAGTGTGAAGGAAAGAAGGGATTTTCTGGTTAGGGTTTTGAAAACTAGGGAATAGTTTGCAGATTTTACAGGTTTGAGGCATCAAGGGAACCAAAGCACAAGGTAGAGCTTACAAGTTAACCAATCAAGAATGGAACCAAGAATGACAACAACTGCATCACCTAAGAAAAAAGGAAAGGGCGAGAGAAAAATCAAGTGCGGTGATAAATTATAATGAAGAGTGGTATTCAGAAATGCAATACCCATATGGGGTATTGTTTAGAATGGAATGGGTTTCCCACGTATAAAAAATATTTATAAGTTATTATAACCATTGAAATGATCAAACCAAAAATGACCTAACATTGGAACTATTTTGACCTACAGGAGAGAGGATGGATGACGAAAAACCATTTTTATGATTATTCGGTATAGAAGGTTTTGCAGAAGGATGGGTTTTTATAAATTTTTGAACTACCCTTTTTCGGAATCCTAATATATTTTACCAGTTCCTGATGATGTGCATTCATGAAGATTACTTTTACTTCACAGGAAGGAGAATGCACATAACCCCACAATTCATCTCCAATTTCACTGCACTCATCTATATCGGGAATCATTTGATGATGACTTGGGTGAAAACAAAGCTACAAAGGAAAAAACCAAATAATATGAGTACAAGAAAGGTGGGCACACCTTTGATATTTCAAAGATCAATGATCTGTAATGAAGATGGTAACACACCTGCTTACCAAATTTAATGGACATGAAAGGTGGACCAAAGTCAATAAGAGGTGGTTGAATGTGTGTAGGAAGATAGATGAGGGGACCATCTACAACATTTCAAACTATATGGTAGAGGATATTATTGACGCCATGTGAGATAAAGATATGATAATGTATGGAAATTTTTTTCTTTTGATCATATTCTCTAAGATTGGGGTGCCCAATGGGCTGAAAGATAACATATGGGAGTACCCTAAAGAATACCCTTCCTCTACCAAGAGATTTGTTACTTGTACTTTGGATACTATGACATCGACATACAAGGCATACATAGATAAATGGTATAAGTGGATGTGTGATGCCTTTAGCATCGAGTGAAGGATTATAGAACATGTGTTATCTCTGGTAAAGGATGAAGCTGAATTTGTAGTTTATCAACATTTTTTTATTGGTAGGTTCACTTTGACCGATGACACCAAGATCTCGTGGTGCAAATTACCTTTTTCCTTTATAGCGTAATACTTCCAAAGTGTCGTTAACAAATTTAAAGAGGAAAATAATGTGAGATTTTATTTGAGTGGTAGACCAGGAGGATTTTGAGATGCATCATACACTTTTCTACCTGAATAAGCATGTATATGTAGAAAGATATGTCTCACAGGGCATACACATGCTCAAACCAATTACGATACTGATTTTTTGGACCACTACAACAAGAATTTATATTCATCTACAACCCAATTTTGTTGAAGGAACATATCTAGAAGATGATGTTAGTATACCTAAGGATCCTTTAGAGAGAAGGAAGTTGGAGACAAAGAAGAGAGGTAGGGAAGAGACTCCTACAATAAGAAGAGCAAAGAGTGCGCAAAAAGGAAAGGCCACAGGGACAAAGGAGATGGGTGCATGTATGAGTACTTACATTCTAAGGAAAAGTAAGTCTCTAATGATAAAGAAATAGAGGATAGTTTAGAGTTTGGACTCTAAAAGATAGTGAACTTGAGGCACGAAGAGACGAGAGAGGGAGGAAGAATGGGAGCCAAAGGATAAACCCCCCATATACATTGTGCACAAATCTAGTGAGGGGCGGAGCACACCTTCGAGAGGAATCTCAAGAGGTATAAGTGGATGAAGAATAAGAATTTGGGACCACTACACAAGAGACTATGTGTGTTTCTGGCCTAAAGTTAGAGACCTTTGTGGAACGATAAGTTACAGGTATCATTTAGAACTTGGTCAATCAAGAGGTAAAGCACAACATGGAAGAGGAAGAATAAAAAGAGAAAGGTGGGAGTTTGGGAGGAGAAACAAGTTTTGTGGTAGGGTTCTTGAAGGGTGCATGCATGGGTAGTAGACAAGCATACACTCCTCAAAGACTTACTAATCCTATGATGTAGATCCCAACAAATCATTGTGCACTCGTTACCAGAGCACGGTGCCAACTAACCAACTTTTCAGTTGGTCATCTTTTAACCAAGAAAACGTGTTGCCACACATGAGAAAAATGTTGTCCTAGGATTTTGGGTCTCATATTGATGAGCCATAATTTGAGGTAAGCACGGGATCCTTAATAGATACTCGTACTTCACCGAGATCCAAGGAAGTGAATCTAGTAGTGGATTCTCAGCAATTAATTGATGAGCAAGCATGTAATGCATGAATAAGGTGTCAGTGGAAGTAGAGTCAAGACTTTTTAAGAAGAATGATAGAATAAAGGTGATGCAAAAGGAATTGGATGAAAAGAACAAGAATATTATTGAGAGAGATAAGGAGATAAAGGGGAAAGAACAAAATATTGTGTAGTTAAAGGCTAATCTATGGGAGGAAAAGGGAAGGTTTCATGAAACATATAAGAAGGTATAGCTGAGAGTGGATTCAATCTTACTAGCATTCCCGAGATCGACCCCTTGTACATAATTATGAGACAGATATCTACTATTTAGAGGATTTTATGCACATAATTATAATGCAAAAGTAACTCCTTGTGCTAGATTCTGCAAGCGATTATGGCACAGCAGATCCAATATGAGAAGGAAAAAAATGAGGGGACCATAAATTAGTACATAGAGCTTCGGCATCGGTGAAAATGGTAGCTCATATGGTAGAAGTTATCTATGAAAACTGATAAGACATGGATTAGGTGGTGAGCCTATTTGTTGCCACTCATGAAGTTGATTCGAAGGATTTCTAGACCAAGAAAAAAGGAAATCAAGTAGAATGGGAGAAGATCCTTATAAAGTTCAAGAAGAAGACTGAGGCAATTGATATCTTAAATACATCTATAAAGAATAAGTTAAAGGAGTTATATCCCCACGTAATGCATAGAATGGATGCATAGACAGACCTCATAAAATAGTTAGAAGCTATGAATGAAATATTTAAATCAAAGGGGGGTGAAGAGATAATGTTTGATGAGGTTAATGAAATGATCAAGGATTTTTTCAATAAGGTGAAAAGTGAAGTGGAGGGGTGGAATATAGTCGATGCATAAATGAATAAATATTTTCCATCCTCCTGAGACAGTAATTAATCCATAGGGATCCAGAAAAACATGCCACTTCATCGGTTCCATTACCACCAAGAAGGAGAAACAAAAAAAATGAATAAAATGAGGTAATCAGAGGTTCTAGAAGGAACTGTCACCCTACAAGGGTGGAAGTCCTAAAACTACCTCCCAACCAGGATGACAGTTTTGAGACCACCATCTACTCGGGCGGCGGTCTTGATACTTTCGAATAGAAAATAAGAATGGAACATGAATGAACGTGAATTTGAAGTTCCCAGTAGCCGTGTCTTTACCCTTCCATTCCCTTTAACAGCTGTAGTACATGAGAGACATGGGAAGGTTTATAAATGCATGAAGGGAGCAAGAGAATGATCATTTAAAGATCTAAAGAGATCAAGAAGAAGAGTTTAATGAGAGTAGTGAGAAAGATCTTTAGTGCTGGAATGGAATTGTAGGAGCAAGGTGTAGAAACAAAGCAAGCAAGTAATTAGAGAGAAGGTTTACATTGCTTCTTCTTTTCATACTTATTGTAATTTGTAATTTTCTATATTAGACCAATAAAAGTGGGAAGAAAGAGAAGTTTCCCTTCCTTACCAGTTTTCCTCCATTGGAGGTTACCAGGATAAAATTGTTGGTGTTAAAGTTTTGAATTATTTCCTTCTCTAAAATTTCCTTTCTATAGCATTAGATAATCAATCATTAAGCTCTAATTTTTCAAGAAAATTTGTCATTTTCCAAAGTTGAAAGCGAGAACAACATAGTTTTGTGATTTGTAGATTTCCAAAATATTTGGAAGTTTACAAATCATTTTGGTATCGAGCTGATTATATATCTAGGATTGTGGTATTCGAATATTTCTTGTGATTTTGTATGATAGTGATAAGGTCCAAAGTGAAGAATTTTTACTTTGCGATCCGGATATTTCTACAAAAAGTGGAAACAGAGAATTCAAACTCAAATGGAGGAAGAGAACTTGGTACGTAGAGTCGAGATGCTAGAAACCATGATGGGTAGATTACATAGAAAACAAGAAGAGATTTTAGATCTATAAAACATGGCTTTGGTTAAGAAAGATTCTATGGAATCGGTGGTTTGAGCACTATCCAAAAAAATTGGTATCGGAAAGAGCCATGAAGAGGAAGGATGGGAAGATAATGAAGAGATGTCAATTGTAAGCGAGAACATAAAATCTGCACATACCCCTTTTAAAGTTGAAACAAAATTGTAAATAAAGAATTTTGAAGGACAAGTAGATGTAGAATTATTGGATAAATGGATAAAAATAGTTGGAATTCTACTTTAGTGTGCATAATATCACTAAGGCACAAAGGGTCACCTTTACATGTCTCAAAATGGAAGGTCATGCTCTTGTTTAGTGGGAAAATCATCTAATCACTTGTGAGAAGAAGAAACGTCCTATTGTCAGTACTTGGAAAGGTTTTAAAGAATTGATAAGAGCTAAATTTTATCCTATTGGCCATAAGACTGACATGATGATTAAGTGGTAGTAATTTAGACAGGGAAGCACTCAAAGTGTGCAAGACTACACTACTAAATTTCAAAGACAAGCCATGTTGCTTAATATGGACTTGGAGGATGAGGACATTCTGACAAAATATTTGGGAGGAATTCACACTCACCTTCATAGGAAGGTAATCTCCACGAAGCCCAACAATCTCAATGAAGCTTTTGTACAAGCATACTACATTGATGACAAGAAGAAGCAAGGAGAAATAGAGCCAAAGGGATACCATTCAACAGAAAAGTAGGACAAAGAACAAGGGAAGACAAGTAGCAAGGTAAATGGAAAGGTAAACATGCCGCTACTACTTTGCATACTTGTAAAGATCCTAATAATTTCTATAAGAATTGTGATGTAAATGGACATACTAACACCACATGTTAGAAGTTGCATATAGAATTGCACCCAAAGCCCCGAACCAAGGATTCTAAGAAATCCATGGCCATTATGAAGATAGAAAGAGAGGTGGAGATTGAGGATGATTCAGATGTAGACAAGAGGTGGGATACATGGCCACTAACATGTATGGGGAAGTAGAAGAAGAAGAGATGAGTAAGCTATTTCAAATCAGAATCCAAATCAAGAAGACTAAGGTAAATGCTTTAGTAGATTCTAGTTCTTAGTCAAATTTGATTTCTAATGTGGTTGTAGGAAACTTGGTATAAATACTTACGTGCATCCATATCCATACCCACTGGAATGGGTGATAAAGGGTGTATAAATACAAGTTACAAGGAAGTGTAAGTTTCAGTTTGGGATAAATACACAATACATAGATGTATTAGAGGCTCATATTATTCCACTTAATGCATTTGATGTTGTCTTTGGAAGTCCTTACTTGTATGTCAGGGATGTTGTGTTAACAAGGAGGGAGAGCTAGTATAGATGGGTCAAGGATGGATTCAATTTTAACATCGGGGTACACCAGAGAAAATCAAATAAGGCTATGGTAAGTGCCAACCAAACACCAAGACTTATTAAGAAAAATCATCAGTTTTGTTTGCTTTCTTGGGAATAAAAATAAAATGGATGTGAGAGCACGATTATTTCTGACCAAAGGATGGAGAATTTGGATAGAACTTTTTAGTTTTTATAGAAGAATCCACCACAGGAACTACTCATTTAAGGAGAAAAATAAACTTCGCTGCTATGCAACACTTTGTATCTACCTATAAATTCATTGGACTCGACCACGGGGTAGTAAGAAGAAGAGGAGATACAAGGAACAGTGGTGGCTATAGAAGCAACATACTTAGGGAAGATTCATCAATCCATATCAAGAGACAAAGAGGAAAGGAATAAATAACTACAATATGGGACCTTCGTCATACTTGAGTAGGTTGGAGAAGAAACATGTAGGCCATACTTCATGCAGATGCACGTGATAGTAAGTTGTAAGATCTCACATCCACTAATGCCATCTATGCATGATAAAGAAGGAAAGATAAAAAATTTACCTTCCAAAAAGTTTTGTACTTGAGGAAACTTAGAGGAGGATGTAGCAATGGAACAACAAACTATAGATCCACAAGAGTCTTGGTAGGTTGGGCAAGAGAAGACACCAAGGTAGACCCAGCGGTACTCAAATGAGCATGAGAGGGAGTTGATTCCTCTACCACTCTCCCACAAAGATTTTGTGTGACCAAAATCCTCCTAAGTATGGGATGTATGATCCATAGGTATCTATAAAAACACACTACTTCATCAGTTCCATCAGCACCAAGAAGGAGAAACAAGAAAAACTAAATAAAATGATGTAAATGGAGGTTCTAGAAGGAACCATTACTCTATACTGAGAGCGGAGGTTTTAGAATCGCCACCCTACAAGGGAGGTAGTCTTAAAACCTCCTCCCAGCCAGGGTGGTGGTCCTAATACCATTGGTCTGCTCAGGGTGGTGGTCCTGACACTTTCGAACAGAAAATAAGAATGGAACACAAATGGACGTGAATTTGAAGCACCCATCTCATGTCTCTTCCCCTTCCATGCCCTTTCATAGCCTCCAATGCACGGGAGGACATGGGAAGGTCTATAAATGCATGAAGGGAGCAAGAGAATGATCATTTGAAGATCTAGAGAGATTGAGAAGTAGAGTTTAATGAGAATAGTGAGAAAGATCTTTAGTGCTGGAATGGAATTATAGGAGCAAGGTGTAGAAACAGAGCAAACAAGTGATTGGAGAGAAGTTTTACATTGTTGCTTCTTTTCATACTTATTTTAATCTATAATTGTCTATATTAGACTAATAAAAGAGGGAAGAAAGATCAATTTCCCTTCTCGATTGGTTTTCCTCCATTAGGAGTTTCCAAGATAAAATTGTTGGTGTTGAATTTTTGAATTATTTCCTCCTCTACAATTTCCTTTCTATAGCATTAGATAATTAGTCACGAAGCTCTAATTTTTCACGAAAATCTTTCATTTTCCAAAGTTTGAAGTAGAACAACATAGTTGTGTGATTCGTAGATTTCCAAAATAGTTGGAATTTTACGGATCAATTATAAAATCAATTCATTCATTCTCTCAAAAACTATACATTTGTTTATTCTTTAATTCTTGCAGGATTCTTTATTCAATGTTTGAGAAAACCAAATGTTGTCACATACGGACAACATATTTAGTGTGGGGTAATTTTGAGCATGGAAAATTTACTAAGTCCCTTAGAACAAAGGTTTTCACATGTAGGAGTCATTATAGAAGAAACACAAATGAGGACATGTGCACAAAGAGGATAGAGTTTGCACACTAAAGTTGGAAAGGAATACACGTAAGAAGAACAATGGACAGACATGACACTTAGCTAATTTTGGGGCATGATTCTAAGTATAGAGATGGTATAGGAAACATGCAAGAGAATAATCCATGAAGGAGGTGTCTATTTTTGGAGCAGGGAACTAGTAGTTCTAACTAATTTATGAAAATTGGAGGCCACGCAAGGCTATTTTGGGACAAGTAAATGGACATGCGTCATGCATTAATTTGAGCTAATAATAGAGGTAGAACTAAAATTATCTATAGATGATCTATTGTTAGAATAGCTTGTATACTCTCTTATTTTTCATGTAAACAACACATGGCTATTCTTAGAATGCAGTCTATTTTGAGGGTGTATAAGCAGTGAAGGGAAAGTCCCCATCCCTATATATATGTATTGATCTGTATGATTTAGGGATCCATCCATGTTTTGAGAGTTATGTTGTTGGTTTATGAGCATGCATGACTTATGGTGACATTACTATGTATGTATTCATCTTCTGTGTTTTACAGTAATTAATACAATGGATCTTTGTGGTTAGATATTGTTTTTTGACACATCTGTGACTAGTTATTATATGGTAAACCTAATCTTGATTATTGTATAAGTTATTCTATTCTTGCATATGGTTATGATCTAGATTTGTTTATGGTTTATCACTTCATTGTTATTATGTATTTTGAATATATCTATGTGTGTGCTTGTCATGCTAACTCTTTGACAAAGCTTCCATAAAAGAGTGACCTAGTACCCTTGTGCCCTTCAGGAGAGCACTTAATTCTTGCTCAGTGATGGGTAAGTGCACTTATGGATAGTTTATAAAATAGAAGATTACACCCAACAACTAATGCAGATAAGAAGACTATTAGTGACATCCTCAAGGATATGAATGAAATCATGTATGGCATAGTTGAACATTAAATTGTTAAAGTTATGCATTGCACATTAGAAAAATAAATATGGGAGAAACTTTAGGTCCTTTATGAAGGAGATTCCAAGGTAAGAATAACTAAGATCAAAACTTTCAAAAATCAGTTTGAAGGCTTAAAGATGAGTGAAGAAGAGTCCATTACTGCATATTTTCTTATATTTTACAAGGTTATCAACACCATGAAAGGTCTAGGTGAATAATTAAAGGAATAAGTTGTGGTAAAAAGGTGTTAATGTATTTAACTCCTAAATTTGACTCTAAAGTGTCTTCCATTGAGGAAGTCAAGGATTTAAGTCTCTTCATAATGGATGAATTACATGGAAACTTGAATGAATATGAAATGAGGATTGTTGACTATAAACCATCTAAGAAGGAAATTAATTTCAAATCTGAGATGAAGACCAAGGGAAAGAAGTTTAAGGATGATTTTTATGCTCCTAAGATTGATGATGAAGAACTCTTTGCAATGGTTACTAGAAGATTGAAGGTTGGATCTAGAAAGTATAAAGGTAAGATTCCTTTTAAATTTTTCAATTGTGGTGAAGTAGGTCATTTTTGCTAAGTTCCCTCATAGGAATGAAAAATAAAGTGACTGAGATCATGAAGATGATCATAAAAAGAAAAATCACAAGTATGGTAAAGAGAAGAAGAATTTCAAAAAAATTTGTCACCAAAAAAGTTCAAGAATATTTTCTACTCAAAGGAAGAGGCATGTTCATCTGAAGAAAGTAGTTATGATGGTGTTTCAGATTTTGAATCTAAATTAGAGCTTGAATATGTTGAAGATTAGGTATTTTTCATAACCAAGGAGGTAATGAGGTCTGTAAATGAGGTTTCATAGTGCTTTGACTATTGGGTGACTTCATATTAGATTCTTCCATGGACTTTGAAGAAGAATAAGAAGAAGATGAATTTAACACTAAATTAGTGTGTGTTTAGACTAAGCTAAAGAATGATGAGAAAGAAAATAAGAAGATGAGATCTCAAGTCAAGGAATATGAGGTAAAGATTAATGACCTAGAGGAGAAACATTGGGATGTGACATAGAAACTTGATGAGACTTATAACAAGCTAGATATGTAGATAAGCTCCATGACACTAAGCTTGCAATCCAAGGAATAAGTGGTGATTATTCTTAAGGTATAATTTTTTGATGCATTCAAAAGAGATAATTATTTATAGATATTTGAGAAGAGCACGCAATACCTTGATGATCTTCTTGGAAATCAAAGGTACACATGTGAAAATATAGGTTTGGCATTTAAAGAATACCTCAGAGAAAAAGAGGTGATGAAATAAGAAATTTTTTCAAGAAAGATATTAAAGTAACAAGCATCAAAGAAGAGAAAAATGAGAAAGGTTCCAAAGAAAATGTGAAGACAAAGTCAATAAGTCATCCTAATTCTTCAACTTATAAAATATCAATTAATGGTTATTATTTAAATTACAATGGATTTTGACATAGGGATAAATAGTATAGGAGGTTTATAGAAGATGAATATCCATCAAGGGATAGTAGTAATGAGCTATCAAATAATTTGATATGCTACTACTATCATGAGAAAGGTCATACTGTTAGGTACTACCTATATGAACCTTCTAGTTAGAATTGGGATAATGAAGGTTACAGGTGTAGGAGTGGATTTATGTGCTTCAATTACAATAATATTGGACATGTTTCTACCGATGGCTATGGCCTTTCAAGAAATATAAAAATTTTCAAGATTCTAGAATGCGGGAAAGAATACAAGGTAGGATATGGGAACCAAGAATTAACAATAGGATTCTACCAAGAGTAGATGTTGATTTTAATCAAGGATATTCTCAAGGTACATAACATAAACAAGATGAAAGATGTGATTTTTAAGTGTCTAAGAGGTCTCGAGACCTTTTCAAGTCCCTCTTCTAGATTTATTATGAAGAGATACTTTTGCTACGCCTTAACCTATTGCTTATATTAGGATATGAGTAGCCAAATTGTGGCTTACCATATCATTTTATTATATCATTTATGCTTTCTCATGCTTGATAATTCAGCCTTGGTGATGGCCATGACATATGAATAGTATATATAGGGGGTTGTAGGTAGTATTTCATTATCATTTGAGCATTAAGTCTTATTATATGGTTTGGAGGTTGCCCCCTCGAAGTGGCAAAGCTATTATAATTACATATTAAGATCATTATTCTGAAATATTGTGTTATTTGGTGTTCTATTGCTGATCATAATTTGGATTATACTAGTAATTTCATTACAAGTGCTATCAAAGCTGCGATTTGGGCCAAAGTTAGGGCAAAAACCTTAAAAAATTTGCAATATATTTTGAACCGGAGAGCGAATTGGTGGGAGATATTTTTACCAGAGTTGCAAAACATTTCAATATTAGTATCTTCTCTTAGTTTTTTCATGTTTGGCTGAATTTGTATTGAAATCCTAAACCCTAAGTTTTGATTTCATGATGGGTCCTTCCACAAGAGCAAAAATGAATTTGGTTACTCTGGGTAAAACCCCAGATAAAGAGGGGGTAGTGATTGAAGATATGGAGTCAGAAGGGGTAAATACAGATTCCTTAGCACTAGGGTTTACCTCAGTTGATCATAAGGTTAGCCAACTTGAGTATGAGCTACAAAATGTATAATCTAAGATGGCCTCTAAAGGAGACATAGCCCAAATCAATCATTGGTTGGATGATATCATGCAACATGTAAAGGGTAAACAATATGACCCAAATCTAGCCTATATCAACCAAGGATGATCTTCAGTTCAAAATTAGGGACAAAATAACCATGTTGGATCACTTTTCCAGCCCAATCAGAATCCAAGTTATTCGCAACCACAAAACATGATGCCAAAAGTGGATGTGTGCAAATTTGATAGTAAGGATCCCCTGAATTGGATAAATCAAATGGAGAACTTCTTTGAGATACATGAAACACCATCAGGACAAAATGTGACATTGGCATCCCTGTATCTTGAACCAGACCAATTCATTTGTTATCGATGGTTATGTGCTTAGAGGTAGAAGAATGATCTCGGTGTCACTTGGATAGTTTTTACCAAGGAGTTACAATTGCACTATAGTTCCAGTGTTTCAGAGAACTACTTTAGTCAATTAGAAAAGTTATGAAAAATAAGATTAGTCAAAGATTATGTGCATCAATTCTAGAACCTATCCTTAAGGGTGGATAATATTCTAGAAGAGAATCTAAATGACCTATTTCTTGGGGGTCTTAAGGACCACATCAATCATGAGGTACGTATGTTTAATCCACTCAAGCTTTTTTATTCTATTATCATGGCACGTCAAGCAGAGGAAAAAGTTCTTTGTAGTAGGAGGTCACCTTTCATTAACACCAGAGACCGTAGTATCTCTTCCCCTTCATTTTCTAGGCCAATTAGACTGAATCCTTAACAAATGGAAGAAAAGAGAGAAAAAGGATTATGTTTTAACTGTGATAGAAAATATGGACTGGGACACAAATGTGATTTGAGAAGAAGTTGTTCTATATTGATGGAGGTAATGAGGGTGATGAGGATGCTGAAATTATAGGAGAGGCTAAGGAACCAATAGAAGATGAAGTAGAGGATCACTAACCTAGAATTTATTGCCATGCATTGTTAGGTATTAGTAATCCTTAAACACTCAAGGTTAATGGCTATCTCAAAAAACAAAGGGTGACAATGTTGATTGACTCGGGGAGTACTCATAACTTCATAAATAGTAAGTTAGCTGTGTGCCTCAATTGTTTTATTTACCCACTCCCAAAATGCAAGTTATGATTACAGATGGTGGGAAATTCAAGTGCATAGGAAAGTTCCATAGTAACAAGATTACCATGGGAGACTACATGTTGGACTCACCTATGTTTGTTATTTCATAGGAGGAAAATATTGTGTTGGGTGTCCAATGGATCACAACCTTAGGTACTATAGAGATGAATTTCTGAGAATTGTTCATGGGATTTCATTTAAATGGAAGGAAAATACAATTGAATGGGATGGTAGCTAAGTCTCCATAGATTATTATATCTCATCAAATGCAAAAGGTTCTCAGAAAAGGAGTAGATGGATTTATAACAAATTTATTTTCCATAGAAGTACAAAATACAGAGTCTTCAATGCCACCCAATCTTCAGAAGATTGTTGATGCTCACTCATCTATTTTTGATGAAATTCCAAAGGGAATGCAACTAGTTAGGGATCATGATCATGCCATTCAATTGATTCTAGGGAGCCAAACACCTAACATCAGACCATACAGATACCCATATTCCAAGAAAAGTGAGATCGAGAAAATGGTTCAGGAAATGTTGAAGGCAGGTATCATTGGGCCTAGCCAGAGTGCATATTATTCACCAATGATCATGGTACATAACAAGGATGAAACATGGGGGATGTGTCCAGATTTCTGAGAACTCAACAATTACACCATCAAAGATAAGTTTCTTATTCCAGTAATTGATGATTTACTTGATGAATTGCATGGTGCTATTTATTTCACAAATTAGATCTTCATTCGGGGTACCATGAAATTAGAATAAAAGAGGAAGATGTTCATAAAATGGCTTTCAAGAATCATGAGGGCCATTGTGACTTTTTGGTAATTCCTTTGGTCTTAAAAATGTTCCTGTTAGTGTAAATCAGCAGCACCCATGGATGTTGATCAGATTTCCAGTTTGACATTTTGGACATCTAGTGTGATTGCACAACATTGAATCTTTTCCCCAAGTGTGGGACTTGTAAAAATGGGAAAATAATCTCCAGGTTAGAGGTTGGTTCCTCAACTCCTCTGATCATGTGTATTAATTGCAAGTTGCATAGGTTTTAAACTCAAAATCCTACTCTAAATTCCAAGGGGACAGAGATATAGAATGCAAAAGAACTAAAACTAATACTAATAAGGTGATGCACCAAAGGAGTGGTGAGAATTTTTTACTTCAAGATTGACACAGATTATAGAAATGCAACAAAACATCATACACAAATTGATAAAATGTAATGAAATATCATGGGTAAATCAAACAACACAAGAAGAGGACTGAAACTCATTCACAGAGCTTGCATTGTCAATTTTTATATCAAAATACAGGCATTACATCAACAGAAAGGTAGAAAATGTGTTTCAGCCTTGAAAGAGGTCAGTATTCCACAAAATCACTTTCTAGGGTGGAAGAGAGAGCCTACAATACATAAAAATGTCCAACCCTTCAAAAATGAGCCAAATCTGGCTTTTACAATGCAAAAATTGAGCCTAGGAGAAAGAAATGTAGGAAAACATGAGAGGAGCTTCAACCACCAACCAAAAGGAAATAAAATAGCATGGGAATCCTTAAAGGTCCATTCCCTGCCATTTTTCACCATTCTGGGAGAGAATGTGAGCCATTCTTCATTAAAAAATGGGTGGTTAAAACATCATTTCTGTTGATTTCCACATGCCAGAGGCGTTTTCAAATTTTATCTCTCCAAACTCCATCAAAATACAAAATTGATCCTAAAATCATGTAGATAATTTCACTAGCTTTCCGTTTATATAAAGATAGTGAAAAACCGAGCTATGGATTGAAAGCTATGCTCATTTGAAAATTTAGGGCAAAACAGGGCCAAAACGGAATGGCGGGCCGAAAATTTAAAATTTTCCCACTTTTTGCATTTAGGAATTTTTTTCCAAAATCTCCGCACTCCACCACTCCTAGTGCCACGTGGCACATTCTGATTATACGTGGGCCTTCTACGCTTCATTTTCCACCATTTTGGCCATTGGAAAATTTTCCATTAATTCTCCGCTAGTTGGATGACCAGAGGACACGTGGCACAATGTGATTTACAGCGGGATTTTCCTCTGTCTGTTCCATCACTTTTGACCACCTTTCCTTGAGCTGGACACATGGTGTCATCTTATTTGCTATAGGATTTTCATCTCAAAATCCTCTGTGGGCCTGCCTTCTCCATTTTGTTGCCACGTGGACACGTGGCAAGATCTAACTGGTTGTGGCCTTTGGGAGCGGAGTCTTCTTTTGATTTTTTACACTTGGAAAAAAAGGAAAAAATCCTTTTGCACCTCTGACCCCTAACACCAAGGTGACATGTGGCTCAATCTAACTGGTTGGTGGGCCTTCAGGCCATAATTTCCCTTTTGCACCTCCTTTAAACACTTTACAAAATTTCCAATCTTTCCTCCACCCTCTGCCACTTCCGAGGACACGTGGCGAGATCCCATTAGAAACACGCCTTGGGGGAAAACATTTCTCTTTGTGCTAACCTTTGGAAAAAATTTCCCAATTTCTCCCCAACAGTCGAAGCTCTAACGCTCCTTGAGACACGTGGCGTCATCTTATTCACTCGTGGGCTTGTGGGCCAAAATGTCTCCTTTTCTTTCACCAAAAAACTTCGCCAAATTTTCAATTTTATCTCCGCCCTCCACCACTTCTTTGGCCTAAGGACACATGGAACAATGTGATTGGATGTGGGCCTAGCATCAAAAATTTTGTTTGTGTCAACCCTTATGAATTTTTCCCAACTCCTTCCTCTTGGGCACATGGCAGCATTTAATTCGTCGGTGAGCCTTCGGGGTGAAAAATTCCTTCTGAAATTTTGCCAAACACTTTGTAAAAATTCCAAGTTTACCTCCGTCATCCACCACTTCTGAGGACATGTGGCCTCACCTTATTGGACCGGGCTTGTCTAGGGAAAATTTCCCACAAAAACTCTGTCAAGCCATAACTTCAAAAATACATGGAGTTAGGAGGAAAAATTTACCTTTCTTGAAAGCTGAGAAAAATCTCTATCTAGTGGTGCCATTTAGAGAAGGCCTTGAGTGCACCGAAAAGCAAAAATTATGACTGAGGCACAAGAGAGGGAAGAATGAAGGGAGTTAGCCACAAAATGAGCAAGCGGCTCATTTTGGATAACAATTTTGGAGACTCGGAGGGTCATCTCCTGTTGGATGAAGTTACCGGTTGCTGAAGCAAATCATTATGCATGGAGTCATCAAATTCTCTGCTTGGTACTCCAACCGATTAGAACACTGCAAGGAGGGAGATGGAGGGTATAACACCATCTTATTGAGTAAGGCTCATAAAACATTTCTTGGAACAACAAGCTTGTGCCAAACCACTTAGGGAAATAAATGCTAAACTACAACAAAAAAATGTGCATAAGCTCTTAGAGGAATGAAAACCTAAGCTAATATGTATAAGGTGGAGAGTTTCTTTCAGTAGCAATGCTTTAGATGGATTCCATTGACTAGAATCTACAACTCTTCACCATCTAATGTAGACAATTGGAAGGCATTGTTGTCCTTACACTTTGTGACCATGTATGGGCCACTCCAAATGGCATCAAATTTTGATTGCCTCCCTGGTTTTGCTCTGTATGCATCCCATTTTAACACTATATCTCCAACTTGGAAAGATCTATCCTTGGCCTTTCTATCAAAGGTATTCTTTATCAAAGCATGATCCTTCTCCATTACTTGGGATGCCTGATTTCTGATTTCTTGGAGCTCCATCAATATCTAACCTCCATGGGTCAAAACTCCAACAACTCCAACTATTTCATGAGTTCCAATGTTGGCAACTCAAGTGACATGGGAAAAATTTCCTCTCTTCCATAAACAAGCTTGAATGGAGAGTTACCTATAGATCTCTTGGGAGTTATCCTATCAACCCATAAGGCTGATTTCAACTTAGTATGCCAAGACCTCTGATTTTCATCAAGAGTCCTCCTAATGATCCTTAACAAGTTCTTGTTTGTAGATTCAGCTTGGCCATTACCTTGAGGGTAATAATTTGATGAAGTGCTTAGGTAGATCCCATTCTTGACAACCCATTCAGTTACCTTGGACCCAATGAATGCCAATGCATTATCTGATATTATTGTAGTAGGTATGCCAAATCTGGTTGCTATTCCCTCATAGAAGTCCAGGATGCTAGATTCATTTGCTTCCTTGAGTGCTATTGCTTCAGTCCACTTGGTGAAATAATCTATTGCTGTTAGAATCCATTTGTGCCCTTGGCTTGAATTTGGATTAATGACTCTAATGAAGTCTAAACCCCATTGCATGAATGGCTGGTCAACTAAAATTAGATGCAATGGAAGGGCAGCTAGTCTCTCCTTACCCGTGAAGAATGCACAATTCTTGCACCTCTTGATCCAAGCATAACAATCACTAAAAATCTTGGGCCAATAATAGCCATCCCTCATGATCTTCAGAGATGTCACTCTCGGTGCAAAATGACCACCAACTGATCCACCATGGAACTCTTCCAACACCTTGTGAATCTGATTTGTACCAATGCATCTTAGTAGCACTCCATTCACATCCCTTTTGAACAAAACACCATCAACAAGGGCATATGGGACAACATGCAATCTGAAGTGTCTTCTTTTGGTCTTGTTCATCTCTGGAGGGCATAGACCTATGTTTAGGAAGTGCATTATGTCTTGGGTCCAGCAAGGAGTGAGGACACCATCATTTTCTTCTTGAGTGCTTCCTTGCTCATGGCTGTCTTGCAACGCCAAAACAACCTCCTTCTCATTGCATGCTTCCTTGTGTTTATTCAAGACCAGCTGCTCACAATCCTTTTCTTTGACCAAATTGGTGACTTTGATCTCAATGTCATACTCCATGACATGATTAATCCAACCTTCTCTTTTTCATTTAAGTCTTTGTTGAGGAGGAAGTCTTTAACTCCCACATGAGAAACCAGCAATTGGACCTTGTTGTTTGAAACTAGATACTTGAATTTCTTCAAGCTCCTGATTACTGCAATAACATGCTTCTCAATGAAATAATACCTCACCTCATAGTCCTCCAGGATTTGGATGAAGAAAGCAATTGGATTCTCATCATTGTCTTTGTTCTGCTGTACCAAAATTGTAGAAATAGTATCATCACCCCCAAATGCATAGAGGATGAAATCCTTGGAGAAATTTGGGTTAATGAGAGTTGGGGTTTGAGAGATGGATTCTTTGATTGCTCCAAAAATTTCTTTACCTTCTATTGTCCATTTGAAATCTATGCTTTTCTTTAACATCTTGGTGATAGGCTTGACTAAGACTACAAAATTTAGGACAAACCTCCGAACAAAATTTATTCTTCCCAAGAAACTTTGAAGGGCTAGAAAAATGGGCTAGAAAAATACACTTTTTAGGATTCAAGGATACTCCAAATCTTCTGCACCTTTGGAACACTTGTCTAAAATGAAAGAGATGGTTTGCTACATTTTTTGAAAAAATAGTGATATCATCAAGATATATTAGCACCATGTTATTAATCAAACCCTTGAATGCCATGTCCATTGCCCTTTAGAAAGTAGCTCCAGTGTTGGACAACCCAAATATCATTTTCCTATATGCATAATTTCCCCATTTGGTTGTAAAGTATGTCTTGAACTGATCCTCTTCTTTCACCATAATCTGATTGTACCCTAAATAGCCATCAAGTAATGAAAACCTCTCAGAGCTGGAAACAACTTGTAAAATCTGCTCCATGGAAGGAAGTGGGTAATGATCCTTGAGAGATGCTCTATTCATATCTCTGAAGTCAACACACAATCTGATTTCCCCACTCTTTTTCTAACTGGAACTAAGTTGGCCACCCAACTAGAATGCTTGATAGGGAATATGATTCTTGACTCTATCAACTTATTCAATTCTTTTCTCATGAGAGGCTCCATGTGTGGATTGACTGGCCTTTGTTTTTTCCTGATGGGTTTAGTACTTGGATCCAATTCAATGGTGTGTTGAGATAACTTGGGATAGAAACATTTCAAATCTTCATAGCTCCAAGAAAACACATCAGGGAATTCTTGACAAAGCTGTATGAACTCATACCTTTCTTTCTCAGTTGTCACTTTACCAACTTGGAGTAATTTGCCTTCTTCCACCAAGATGGACACTGAATCTTCTCCCTTGACTTTGATGTTTTCTTTCTCCTTCCTAAATTGATCATTAGGACTGAAAATGGACTCCAAAGTAATAAGTCTCTTTGGTAGTTTGGTGGTTCTCGGCTGTACCACTTGGTCACCATCTTTGCTACTCCAACTTTTCTTGATTTTTAGTGAGAACTCAACCTCCTCTTGTAAGAAATGGATGATTTGTTGATCATTTTCAAAAACTTTCCAAATTACATTGTTGTCTGGCACCAAAGGCCTTACAATCACATGGATGTTTAGCTGTACCTTATATTTTTGGATGCTTTCAACAACATCAAAATATGCTCAAATCTATTTGAAAGCTTGTCGTCAAACTTGGTTCTCTTTTCTAGGAATGGATTTGATGCCAAAGCCCTCGAAATCTTCAATCAAGTCCCACACCCTATTTTTGTAGAACTTGAGTAGATCATTCTTGGTAGCATGCTGCCCCTTAACTTGGTTGAAAATCAACTCACTGTCACTGAAGACTTGCAAGTTCTTTATTCCTCTCTTGATTGACCAATGCAATACTTGTATCAAAGCTTCATATTTAGCAGTGTTATTAGAGCATGCAAACTGAAATATAAAATCTGAATAATACTTAACTCCTTGAGGAGAAACAAGCATAGCTCCCCCTCCTACACCTTGTCTACTACTTGATCCATCAAAAAACAACTTCCTTACCTCATTTTCATCCTTGTGGTTTGGCTTGGTGATGATAGGAATAGGCTGATTTTCTTCATGCATGCAATAGACTCCTAGCTCATATTCTTCTATTTCTTGATAAGGATCAAAAGCATGCACCTTGCTTGCCCATTCATCAAGATTTAGATCTAGGATGCTTCCAACCTTGGTGTTAGCTTCATCAGTGCTTGGATAATCTTCTTGATCAAACGCTGAACAATTGGTATTGATTTGGCTTGGAGTGTGAGGCTCAATGTGAAAGTTTGCAATAGGTTCAGATCTAATTATGGCCTTGGTTCCATATCTTGTTTTGAACAACATGTGTGACCAATCAGCCAATAAGTACCCTCTAATCTTGGTTGTGAAATCCCTTGACAGACATAGGGAAAGAGTGGTGGGAGGTCTATTACCGAGACATCTTGCAAAACAACAACGTTGGGGCATGCATGAAAAGTAATACTCAAGTTTTTAATCACTCTAACTATTGTTACTGCTATCCCATCCAACTGCACTACCCCTTTGGATATGACTTCATATTGAAGCCCCAATTGATTAGGTATTTACTTGGGCATTACTGAACTACTTGCCCTGGAATCAATCATGCAGTTGTGCACTAATTGGTTTCCAATGATCAGTGAAACATAGAATGGAGGGGGCTTCAACATTTTACCTTGTTGTCCTCCATGATTCCTCTCAGGCTGGGTAGTGTTTGTGAGTACCTTCTCTTGCATTTGGACCTGCTGATTTGAAGTTTACTAGTCCTTCATGGCAGCTTGTAGCAAATCTCTTTGGCCTGGGATGGATAGTGATTCCCACATTGATATGTTTACATTTGTCTTCTTCATCTGATCAATGATGTTGAATGGAGATGAAGCATCTCTCTGCTATCCCTTGGCCTACACATTCATTCCTTGCATATGGTCAGCAACAATTGGCATTTGAGTTGGCCTAGGAGCTATTTTAGGCAATCCTTGTGTGCTTGGAACTACATTTTGTTTGCCAATAATTTGTGGAGTGGTAGAAGGTTGTGAATTACTTGGAGCCAATGGCTTTTCTTCACCCAAATTTCTCCTTTTTGACCTTTTGTTGGCTGCAACACTTTGGGAGATTGTTTGATTCATGCTACAAAAATCTTCTGCCTGCCAGTATTACAAGTGTGGTATCATTTGGAGCTGATTGTTATTGGAATGTTTCTTGTTGTTGGTTATTTCCTTGACTCCCTTCACCCTCCACACCAGTATTTTTCACCATTAATGCTTGATTTAAGGCACCGTTTAAGCACATAGATTGGTTGTGATGTTAATTGCATGGGAAACACCAATCATACTCTTGAGCTATGTTGTTTTGCACTAGAACTATTGCTTTAGAGGCAGATGTAGAATTGGGATTATAGGGCTGAAATGGTCTATTGGCAGGAGGTCTTGCTTGATTTTGATTTGCAACTAGATTGGGTGGTCTTTGAGGTTAGTATGGCTACCTGTTAGGCTGAGCTTGAGGCTGGAAAGAAGGTATAAAACCTTGGGCTTGCTATGTCTCTTGAGTGTAACCAGCTCATTACCTAAATTTTGCAATTGCTTCATGAATTCTTGAAGTTCATTTGAGGCACTAGAAGATGAAGTAGAAGCTTCACTTGAATTCTAATTTCTAGGAGTGGGAATAGGAGCTAAAATAGGCACTTGACTAGTACTTGGGTTCTCTAAAATTGGATACAATGACATTGGAGGCCTAGGAGCTAGCTTGTCAACTTGAATCAAATAATTTTCAGCTCTAATGGCAATGTTATAAGGAACAGGGATAGTTGTGCCCCCCATGGATTGAATTAACATAGAAATATTAGAATTTAGATCTTTAAAGTAATATAGAAAAGCACCTTCTACTGTTGGCCTTACTACCACTGGAATTCTCTCCCAAGTCATTTGAAACCTAAATTTGAATTCAGTCAGCTGCTCATTGGGAGCTCTCTTGATGGTTGACAACTATTCCAAAAGGGACAAGTTATCTCCCTTTTCTCCAAACTGGCTATGGAGGGCTATACATAGCTGGTTCCAATTTTAGATAGAACCTCGAGACAAGACTCATGAACCATTGTAAAGCTTTCCCTTTGAATGAAGATGCCAGTGGTTTGATAGCAGACTTGCATCTCATTAATCTCATGGATTACACAAATATTAGCAATATCCTTGACATTATTACCAGGAGTGGTTTGATTCTCTCTAGTAAAGTATGGAATGTTATTCAATGCTGCAACTAGGATTGGATTTTATGCATTGAGAGAAAGTGGGCTACTACCAGTGAAATTGACATAGGGGTTGTGTTGTGCCATTCTGATTGGCTTTAGAACCCTTGTTGATTGAATGAAATGCCTACCAGGTGGAGGAGTTGATAGAGTTCTATTTGGTGGAGATGTAGACCTTTGAATTCTCCTCCCTCTTTACCTTCTTCTTGGAGATAATTGTAGATACTCAAACAAACCTCTTCTTCTCTAACTCTTGACCTTGTGGTGATTCTTCTCATGAGTTATCAGGTCTGCACTACTAAAACTAGCTAATTATTTTTCCTTGGAGTCACCAGATGTGCAATTTAGGGCTCTTTTAAGCAAGAAATTTGCAACCAATGCACATCAATTTTTTTGCAATGAAGATTAATACCTCTAAGGTCCCACTGGGTGTGCCAAAACTATTAGTGCAAATCAGAAGCACCCCTGGATGTTGATCAAATTTCTAGTGTGACATTTTGGACATCCAGTGTGATTGCACAACATTGAATCTTTTCCCCAAGTGTGGGACTTGTAAAAATGGGAAAATAATCTCTAGGTTAGAGGTTGGTTCCTCAAATCTTTGATCAGGTGTATTACTTGCAAGTTGTAGAGGTTTTAAACTCAAAATCCTACTCTAAATTCTAAGGGGATAGAGATAGAGAATGCAAAAAAAACTGAAACTAATGCTAATAAGGTGATGCACCAAAGGAGTGGTGAGAATTTTTACTTCTACAGATTGACATAGATTACAGAAATGCAACAAAACATCATACATAGACTGATAAAATGTAATGAAATATCATGGGTAAATCAAACAACACAAGAAGAGGACTGAAACTCATTCACAGAGCTTGCATTGTCAATTTTTATATCAAAATATAGGCATTACATCAATAGAAAGGTAGAAAATGTGTTGCAGCCTTGAAAAAGGTCTGGTATTCCACAAAATCACTTTCTAGGGTGGAAGAGGGAGCCTGCAATACATAAAAAATGTCCAACCCTTCAAAAATGAGCCAAATCTAGCTTTTACAATGCAAAAACTGAGCCTAGGAGAGAGAAACATGGAAAAACGTGAGAGGAGCTTCAAAAACCAATAAAAATGAAATAAAATAGTATGTGCATCCTTAAAGGTCCATTCCCTGACATTTTTCACCATACTACGAGAGAATACGAGCCATTCTTCATTAAAAATGGTGGTTGAAACGTCATTTCTGTTGATTTCCACGTGCTAGAGGTGTTTTCAAATTTTATCTCTCCAAACTCCATCAAACAACAAAATTTATCCCATAATCATGTAGATAATTTCATTAGCTTTCATTGATATAAATAACGTGAAAAACCAAGCTCTGGATCGAAAGTTATGCTCATTTGAAAATTTAGGGAAAAACAGGGCCAAAACAGAATGGTGGGCCGAAACTTTGAAATTTTCCCACTTTTTGCATTTGGGAAAATTTTCCCAAAAATCTCCATGCTCCGCTGCTCCTGGTGCCAGGTGGAATGTTCTAATTGGACATGGGCCTTCTGTGCTTCATTTTCCACCATTTTGGCCATTGGAAAATTTTCCAAGAATTCTTCGCCACCTGGATGACCCGAGGACACGTGGCACAATGTGATTTTCCGTGGGATTTTTCCTATGTATGTTCCATTGCTTTTGACCACCTTCCCCGAGCTGGACATGTGGTATCATCTTATTCACTATGGGATTTTCCTCTCAAAATCCTCTGCAGGCCTGCCTTCTCCATTTTGTCGCCACATGGACACGTGGCAAGATCTAACCGGTTGCAGACTTTGGGAGTGGAGTCTTCTTTTGATTTTTTACACTTGGGAAAAAAGGAAAAAATCCTTTCACACCCCCGACCCCCAGCACCAAGGTGACATGTGGCTCGATCTGACTAGTTGGCGGGCCTTCGGGCTGAATTTCCCTTTCGCACCTCCTTCAAACACTTTGCAAAATTTCCAATCTTTCCTCCACCCTCCGCCACTTCCGAGGACATGTGGTGAGCTCCCATTAGATGCAGGCCTTGGGGAAAAACCTTTCTCTTTGTGCTAACCTTTGGAAAAAAATCCCAATTTCTCCCTGGTGGCTGAAGCTTCAACACTCCTTGAGACACGTGGCGTCATCTTATTCGCTCGCGGGCCTGCGGGCCAAAATTTCTCCTTTCCTCTTGCCAAAACACTTTGCCAAATTTTCAATTTTATCTCTACCCTCCACCACTTCTTTGGCCTAAGGACATGTGGCACAATGTGATTGGATGTGGGCCTGGCATTGAAAATTTTGTTTGTGTCAACCCTTAGGAATTTTTCCCAAATCCTTCCTCTTGGACACGTGGAAGCATTCAATTCGTCGACAGACCTTCGGGGTGAAAAATTTCTTCTGAAATCTTTCCAAACACTTGATAAAAATTCCAAGTTTACCTCCGTCATCCACCACTTCTAAGGACATGTGGCCTCACCTTATTGGCTCGGGCTTTTCCAGGGAAAATTTCCCACAAAAACTCCGCCAAGCCATAACTTCAAAAATACATGGAGTTAGGAGGAAAACTTTACCTTTTTGGAAAGCTGAGAAAACACTCTATCTAATGGTTCCATTTCTAGAAGGCCTTGATTGCCTAAAAATCAAAAAATTATGAATGAGGCACAAGAGAGGGAAGAATGAAGGGATTTAGCCACAAAATGAGCAAGGGGCTCATTTTGGATAATAGTTCCTTCAACCTTTCAAATCTTGATGAATACTATTTTTAGGCCATTTTTAAGAAAAATTTGTATTCGTTTTCTTTGATGACATATTGATTTATAGTAAGACATGGGAAGAACACTTAGAACATGTAAATAAAGTGTTGGAAGTTTTGGAGAAACATATTATTTATGCAAATCCATCCAAATGTTCTTTTGGTGTACAAGAGGTAGAGTACTTGGGTCATATTGTATCCCATGAAGGCATCAAAGTTGATCCTCAGAAGATCAAAGCTATGGTGGAATGGCCAAGGCCCAAAACTCTCAAAAATCTCCATGGGTTCCTAAGACTAACAGGGTAGTACAAAAGATTTGTGTGGGCATATGGTAGAATAGGAACCCCACTTACTACATTGCCAAAGAAATATGCCTTCCATTGGATAGACGTAGCCACTAAATCCTTTGAGTAAATGAAGGAAGCCTTGTGCAGCACCCCAGTTTTGGCTACTCCCAACTTCTCAAAAACCTTCATTGTTGAATGTGACACTTCAGGATCAGGATTGGAGAAGTTCTAATGCAAGAAGGAAGACCAATTACATTTGAGAGTCACCAATTCAAAGGAAAATATCTACCTATTAGAAGGAAATGATGGCTATTCTTCACGCGGTCAAGTAATGGAGGCCCTATCTCATGGGTAGACACTTCAAGGTAAAAACTAATCATGATAGTCTCAAATAATTTTTGGAGAAAAGGTTATCATCTGAGGAACAACAAAAGTGGGTAACAAAAATGTTGGGTTATGATTTTGAAATCATATACAAAAAGGGTAAAGAAAATTTAGTAGTTGATGCATTGTCCAGAAGGGATACATCCGCAGATGCCTTACTATGTGGAATGTCCATGTTGATGACTGATTGGGTGGATGAAGTAAGATTGGAATGGAATCAAGACAAGGATACACAATCTCTAATACATAATATCAAGCAAGGATATATGGCATCTAACAAATTTGAGTGGAAAGGTAATGCCCTATGGTACAAGGACATGGTATACTTGAGTAAATATCCTGAGTTAAAGCATAAGATTCTTGCAAAGCTACTTGCCTCACCTGTGGAGGACACTGGGTTTTTAAAGAAATATCATAGAATAAAAAGAGAATTCTTTTGGGAAGGACTCAAGGGGGTGTACAAAATTTTGTATCGAGTGTTTAGTGTGCCAACAAAACAAAGTTGAAACACTTAAGACACTAGGTCTGTTGTAACCCTTACCAATTCCTAGCCAGAGATGGGAGTAGGTATCCATGGATTTCATCACTAGATTACCTTGTTCAGAGGGTAATAATGTTATTTTTGTGATTGTGGATAGGCTCACAAAATATGCCCTTTTTTGTGCCCTATCACATATATTTGTAGTTAGTACAGTTGCATCTATTTTTTGGAGATAGTTCAAAGGCTACATGGAACCCCAAAGATAATTGTAAGTGATCATGATCCTATTTTAACAAGTAATTTTTGGACGGAATTATTTTCATGTTTGGGTACTCAACTAGCTCACAGTTCATCTTATCATCCTCAAACTGATGGGCAAATGGAAGTGGTCAACAAATTATTAGAGGGGTATCTACATTGTTTTGTATCAGATAAGTAGGAAAGGTGGATTAAATGGCTACCACTTTCGGAATGGTGGTATAGCACATCTTTTCATACCTCTTCTCAAATGACCCCATTTTTAGCATTATATGCTTACCATCCACCTTCTATCACTTCCTCCTTGAGGGTGCAAACTAAGGTCGAGATGTTTGAGGAAAAATTCAACATCAACAACAAGTTTTGGCTAGTTTAAAGGAGAATTTAGCAATAGCACAAAACATGATGAAACAACAAGAACATCAACACCGTAGTGGAAGGAATTTTGAAATTGGTGACTGGGTTTTTTTACGTCTCTGCTCTCTGCCTTACAAATAGATGTCCCTAAAGCAACAAAAAAAGGACAACAAACTTTCTCCTAAATATTATGGCCCTTATTAGGTTCTACAAAAATTGGTAGTGTTGCTTATAAACTGGAGTTGCCTCCATCTTCACACATACACCCAGTATTCCATGTTTCATGCCTAAAGAAGGTTATTGGACAAAAATTTGAAGCCCAGATAGAGTTACTCAGAACTTGACGAGGAAGGAAGAATCATTTTGGAGCCAGAGAAGATTCTGTAAATAGGTACTAATAGGATGAAAACTAGAGACATTAAGGAATATCTGATCAAGTGGAAGAATCTGAGCATAGAAGATGCAACTTGGGAGGATGAAGGTTTTATGCAGCAACATCCATGATTATTCAATGTTGAGGACATTTTTTTTTTTAAGGGGAAGTTCATGCTACGCCCTTAACCTATTGCTTATATTAGGATGTGAGTAGCCGACTTGTGGCTTACCATATCATTTTATTATATCATTTATACTTTCTCATGCTTAATAGGTCGGCCTTGGTTATGGCCATGACATATGAATAGTATATATAGGGGATTGTAGGTATTATTTCATTATCATTTGAGCATTTGAGTCTTATTATATGGTTTAGAGGTTGCCCCTCGAAGTAGCAAAGCTATTATAATTGCATATTGAGATCATTATTCTAATATATTGTGTTATTTGGTGTTCTATTGCTGATCATAATCTAGATTATACTAGTAATTTCATTACAATGTCTCTACTAGGATCCATAGAGGAATAATCATCCATATGAAGCATTGTAAGAAGGGGGGGCTGATTATTTTTGAGTATGGTGTTATAGGAGAGTTTTCATGGTGTAAAGGTATGTTTCCTATGCTCTTTAAGGATGTGAATAAGTCTTGAATGTGTTCGAGGTGTTGTCATGGTGCAAGGTTGCTAGATTCATGAAGCAAGTCCTTCATCCTAGATGATGGCTTGATCATATCATCAAGTACAAATAGAAATAGTGCATTTCAGATATTGTCATGAATTATTTGAGCCTATCTAGGTGTATTGTTTGTTTTTGTCTCAAGTTTGAGGTGTATCCAGTAAGTATGCATCTTGGAAGATGTATGGATCTCCATAATGCATGACTAAGGTGAAAAAGTGAGTTTCTCATGATTGGCAAGCATGGCTATAAATCTATGTGTGGTCATAAAGATCTGAAATTATTTCTTGAACAAGAACATGGGAAGATAGTTTGGTTACAAGGTTATTTTATTCTTAGTGATGGTCCACAAAGTTATGCATAGGTTAGATCTATCCAAATTTAAGGTATGCATCATATGTTCATTCCTTACAAGGATAGTATAATTATAAGGTATATAGAGGTACTATCATAGCCTAAGCATGATGATCATGATGTTATTAGTCTTGATGCACATCATGAGGGGGAGCTAATGTGTTATCTTCCACCAAGGTAAGAAGGTAGAAGATGGAACAAGGAAGGTGTCTTTGTTTCTCTCATCTTGATGAGATACAATTAGTCAAAGAGAACTAAAATGAGATGTTATAGGTATAAAAGTTAGTTAACATGGTTTACGATGAGTTATTAGTCCTTAAAGACATGCTAGAGATGTTCTAACAAAGGCCAAAAACCAGTTATAACAAAGTACAAAATTTGCTTTCTATCTCAAGATTGATCAATTTTGCTTGAGATACAAGAGAAAATGTATTCATCATAGAGATTGCATGGAGAAAGATAAAGAAATGGACCAAGTCCTGTCAAGTCAAATCGGTGAGGATATCAAATGAAATGGATTATGTCAATCATTTGCATGGTTGTTTGAGGTATAAAGAGGTATCTCAAGCATGATTTTATAATGCCAAAATTGTTTTATAGGTCATTTATGGCTAGAATGAAGAGTTGAAGCTTGATGAAGGATTTTGGAGGTAAAATGTTTGTATTTCTCTATATGGATCATGATTTCATATTTGTGTATGATTGAGTAAATTTTAGTAATGTTGTCTTAAAAAGGTGTATAGGATGGTATGTTGGTTCAAAAAGCTATAAAGGAATATAAATAAGATGCAAATCTTGATGTTGGCCTTGTTAGAAATCACAAGCACTGAGAGAGGGGGTGAATCATTGTTGATTAAAATTCCAAACACGTCTAACCAATTTTAACATGAATATGATAAATATATGTAACAACAACACCCCATAAACCATATGCAAGAAAAATAGAAATCAAGAGCCAAATTTTACTATGGGAAACCCATGAAGGGACAAAAACCCACTTTCAAACCAAAGTTTTATTAGGAACACCAATTCCTATGTTTACAAAAACTTGGCTCTGTTGAGCACCCACCCAACTACTGAAGCACCTACTCCATATTCTCCAAGCATCCACTTGAAGTAAGCTAAGCACCCACTTAGCTGATTTAGCAAGCTACAACTTGCAAGGAGCACCCACCCCCTAAGATCTAAGCACCCACTCAGATAAATTTTACAATTTTATTGATCATACAGAACAATATTGCTTAATACAATAGATTATGATCACTTTTCTGTTACATTCAAAACAAAATATTCATGTACTAGTATTCAAATCACTCTCACAGTCTTGTAAAATAGTTCTGGCACTATCTCATATTTTCATGCATAATTATTCATTAAATAAGGAACTCCAGTGTTCATATTCAGGTGTAGCTCATGATGATCAAAAATAGGTCTCAAAAACTCTCTAGCTCGTACTCCCCTTCTCTCCTTGATCAATGCATATAATAATCATGAAACTTTGATTAAATAGACATGCTTCAAATTTTAGTTTTTATGTTTTAGTGTATTTTGAGCATGTATATAAGTCCCTTTGCAAGTCACCATTTTAACACTCCTTTGTGATTTAAAACATATATTTTTATTTAAAATTGACTTCTAGAATAAGAGATATCTCTATTATATGATTTATTTTTATAAAAGTAAAAATCATAGAAAAAAAAAGAACCAAAAAAACTTCCACACCACGAAACTTGAAGATACCTCATTCACACTAGATTTCTTCTGAGAGACTTGACCATATGCAAATCAATTTAATTGTTCTTGAGCTATGTCTAGTCCATGTTTTATCATTCCACAAAATTTATTAGCTTTTATGTCTTTCTCCTTTATATCATTGATATATGTTATGTTATGTGGCTTTTCTTCATTACCCGTAGCATTTTAAATCTTCCACAACTTACTAGTCTTCCATGACTCTATTCCTTTACCCGTGAAATTCCTTCTTCATCTCAGTGACTCTTTCTAGCCATCCATGGATTTCCTTAATCTCTCAAGGAATTACTAATTATCCACGGATATCTCTAGTCCTCGGCGAATTTTTCTCTTTATCTCGTAGATTCTTCTAGTTTTCCTTACTTCCATGGATTTTCCTTTCACATCCACAATTAGAATTTTTATCTGTTGATTTTACTAAAACTATGTGGCTTCCTCAAAACTTCGGTGGCTATATTATCATATTTGTGACTTTATCAAAAAAATTATTAAGATCTATGGCTTCCACATGACTTCGGTGCCTATCTTATCATGTTTGTAGCTTTCTCAAAAAAATTATTACACCCCTTAGAATCATCCTGAATCATCTGAGAGCTGACACTACCAAACAACATTCATATTTCTCTTACCAATTATTTCTTGAACTACTTCCTGAAGCTTGTAACAGAATCATTGACATAATTTCCATACATGGTTTACCTTGAGACACTTGCATAATACCTGGACCATACGTTTTTCCATCAATGTCATTTTATGTCACTTGATATCAATGAAAACACAAATGAAAATGACAAAGGTCCTACAAACTCCCCCTTTTTCATTGATAGAAACTTTCATATAAATATACATTGAATCCTTGATGGAAAAAATAGTTAATATCTCTCCTTTCTTGTTTTTTTTTCACCAAAGACTTTTTGAATTTTCCCCCATTGAAATCATGACAAAGGTTACATAATAAAACCATGGCCATGCTCTCTGTATTTGTATAAGTCCACCCTTGGATGATGTTGTGCCTTTGAATGATAGAACTCTCTCTATTTCTAATGTCCTTCATTAGAAAATATGATCCATAGAACTCCTCCTAGGATGATACACACCATAGTAGACTACAAATTGGCCATTCAATACATTCTTATCCAAGATAGTATCAACAATTTCTTTCCACTTATAATCCTTTCACCACTTTGTAGGAGTTGATTTTCATGTCAGTGCTCCCTTTCCTTGTCTCAACTCTTTCTAGTTGTTGGTGGGATCTGGAATGACACCCAATTCATTCCTCAAGTTCTCAAATGTTGCTTTTGGAAATGGTTTGGTCATAATATCAAAAAATTTCTTCTATTGTGCTGACATATTCTAGATTGATCTTCTTATCATTTACTTGTTCCATAAAAAATTTAAATAGGATTTGAATGTGGTTTTTCTTCTAGTGGGACACAAGATTATTAGAAACACTAATAGGACTAACACTGTCACAATACAGAGGAATTGGGCCATCAAATTTTACCTTGTATTATTTTAGTGTCTATCTCATCCAAAGAACTTGAGTTCAACACATGATAACTGCTATATATTTTCTTCACAAGTTGAGATTTCTACTGAAGTTTTTTTCTTACTTAACCAAGATACTAGGAAATTTCCAACAAAAAATGCACCACCACTTGTACTCTTTCTATCATTGTTGTCACCTACCCAATCAACATCAGTGTAAGATTTTATATTAAAATTACTGCTTTTGGGATACCATATTCCATAGTCAAGTGTTCCCATGAGATATCTCAAGTATTATTTTTACTACCTTGAGGTGTGTTTCTCTTGGATCTTCTTGAAATATCCCAACCAAGCCCACTGCTTGCATTATATCAAGGTCTAGATGTAGTAGAGTAGAGAATACTCCCAATCATAGATCTGTATAAAGTTTTGTCAACTTTTGTTGAGTTATCCTCTTTAATCAGTTTGCAACCCACTTCCATTGGTGTTCCTATTGGTTTGCATTCTTCCATTTTGAACCTTTTGAGCATTTATTTGACATATTTGGTTTGGGAAATGAAGATACCTTGGTCTAATTGGCTGATCTATAAGCCTAGGAAGAATGAAAGATCCCCAAGCATAGACATTTCAAACTCTTTTCTCATTACATTAGAAAACTCTTGTGTCATCTTATCATGATCTCCTCTAAATATGATATCATCCACATATACAATGACAATGAGAAGATGATCTCATTCTTATTTGATGTAGATATTGTTGGCCACAACACCATTATGAAACCTTTCTCCATGAGATATTTGGTCATCCTATTATACCAAGCTCAAGGAGCTTGTTTGAGTCCATATAAATCCTTCTTCAACCTGCATACAAAATCTTTATCATCAGTTAAAGAAAATCCATTAGGTTGTTCAATATATACCTCTTCACTTAGATGCCCATTCAAGAAAGTAGGATTAACATCCATTTGGAAGAATTTTATCTTTTTATAAGTAGCATATGCCAAGAATAATATGATTGCCTCCATCCTCACTACCAATGCAAATTTTTCATCAAAATCAATTCCTTCCATTTGTGCATAGCCTTTGTATACTAGTATTTCCTTGTTTCTTGTTATTTCACCTTTTTCATTCAATTTATTTCTAAAAACCCATTTTGTTCCTATCACATTCTTGTCTATAGGTCTTGGTACAAGCTCCCATGTTTCATTCTTCTCAATTTGATCAAGTTATTCATTCATGGAATCCACCCAATTATGATCCTTGCAAGCTTCAACTACATTCTTGGGTTCTATCATTGATAAGAGTGTTATGTTTTCATGGTTTTATGATATCTTAGCTTCCTTCTTGTGAGAATACCTCCTTCTTTGTTTCCAATGATCTGAGTTGTTGGATGATCTCTCTTGACTTATCTAGAAGGTGTCTTAGTGTCTTTTCTTTATTCTATTTCTTCCACTTCTTCATGTGTACTCTCTACTTCTTCATCATCTTCTTTATTTTAATTGTTATCCTCAGGCTGAGTTTTGGATTTTGGTGGATAAGAATCATCAACCTTCACATTCATGCTTTATAATATCTTTTTAGCCTCTTTTTGTAGCATCTATAGGTTACACTAACTATTGAATATCTAAGGAATATGCCTTCATCACATATAGAATCAATTTTTCCTAGATTTTCTTCCTCCCTCTTGATATAACACTTACTACCAAATACTCTTATGTGTTTGACATTGGTTGGCATGTTTTTCCACAGTTCATAAGGTGTATTGTTGCTATTGAATCTTATTTGAGCTCTATTTAGAATGTAAACAGTTGTACAAACTACCTCACTCCAATAACTATCAGGAAACTTAGATTCATTCAACATAGTTCTATCCATCTCATGCACAGTCTTGTTCTTTCTTTCAACAACCCCATTCTATTGAGGTGTCCTGGCAACTGAAAATTGTCTTCAAATCCCATGTTCTTCACAAAAATCATCAAATTCATTTGACCAAAACTCTCCACCTCTGTCTGATCTCAAACACTTGATTTTGGTATTTTTCTCATTCTCCACAAGAGATTTGAAGGATTTGAATCTATCTCAAGCTTCAAATTTTTGCTTTAAACAAGATACCCATGTCATCCTAGTGAATTCATATATTATAAGCATGAAATACACATCACCTTGAATACTTTCAGTTCTAGTAGGCCCACAAAGATATGTATGGATCAGCTCCAAAGGTTTAGTGGTAGAATATTCTTTGGACTTGAAAGATCTTCTTGTCTATTTACCATGCAAGCATGCTTTTCACAAAGTGTCTAATGGTTTTACAATCTTTGGAATATTTTTAACACCATAATTAGCACTTAGTTTCAAAATATTCTCAAAGCTCATATGTCCCAATCTCCTGTGTCATAACCAATTGTCATCAATTTTACTTGCAAAATATTTCTCTTTGTTTATTTCCTTGAGAACATACATGTTATTCTTGGTTCTCTTATCTTTAGATACTTTATTTCCTAACTTACCATCAACAATTTCACATCCTTTGTCATGAAAAATCAGATTTTATCCTTTCTTACACATTTGACTCACACTCAATAGATTGTTCTTGAGACCTTCAACATAAAAAACATTTTTAGTGATTGTTTTTCCATTTTCAAGACTCAGAGTTCCTTTTCCCACAATGTTTGTTGAGTTATTGTCACCAAACCTGAAATCTCCTGAAGTGTTATTTGACAAGGAGATAAACTCTATTTTGTCATATGTGATATTAATAGAAAAACCCCTATCTTAATACCAAATCTTGTCTTCATCTAGTACATGAAAAGTGGTTTGCACAATCATACCTGATTCTTTCTCTTTGTTGGATTCTTCCTTCACAACATATATCCATTTCTTTTGTTTAGGATGTTATTGCTTATTCTTCAAATTTGTGTTACCATTATTATGATATTTGTAGCTGATAGCATTATAATTCATCCTAGTGTATGATGAACTATAGCTCTTTCCATAGCCTCTAGAATACCTTCTACATTTAGTAGCTTTATGTCCAAACTAGTTACATGAATAGCAATAACCATAGAAAGAATGTGAGTACCTCATAACATAGGTGATTTTGGGATAATTTTATTCCTCTTGGAAGTGTTGGTGAATTCTTTATTTGCAGCATGAGAAGTGTTTGGTGTTGATGCAGTTTTGTTCTCCTTCTTCTTCTCTGGTTCAACTTCTTTGCTTTCTTCCTTGAAGCCTATTCTAGTTTTTTCACTAGTGTCCCTTTGAGAGCCAAGTATACCAGTCAAGACATTTGAACTCTTATCCATCTTCTCATACATTGTGAGATTACTTGATAGTTGCTCTAATTCAGTCTTTAGGATCTCTAAATCAGATTTCAATTTCAAGAATTCATCTTCCTTTGTCTTATAGGATTGAGTGATATTTTCCAGCTGAGATTCAAGTTCTTTGAGTTCATTAGATTCTTCCTCTTCCTTTAGGATTTGTTTCTTCTCAAATATTTTAATTTTTTCTTCATAGTCTTTCAAGGTGCATCTCAACTTTTGATTCTTTTTCCTGCACAATTTCAGTTCTTCAAGAGCACAAACAAGTTCAGCGTCTAATTTCACATTGGCCTCTTCTTCATCAGAATCATCATAAATAACCATTTTGTGTTTCTTTCCTCATGGATATCCATGGCCATAAAAATATTCATAGTGAATTTCATCATTCTCATGATCAGATCTACTTGAGTTACTTGATCCAAAATCACTTGATTTCTCCTTGGAGTAGAAGTTTCTCTTGTTCTTGAAAAATCTCTTCTTACCATCCTTATTTTTGTAATTCTGATTTGGCTTGTTATTTTTGTGACCTTCTCTAGTTTAAGATTCCTTATTCTTATTCGGACATTTGGCATCAAAATGACCTACTTGACCACAATCAAAACACTTGAATGGAAGTTTTCCTTTGTACTTACCTGAGCCTCTGCTTGAGTCTTCTTACAAACATTTCTTCAATCTTCTCATCATCTTCTTCATCCTCCATATCTGAATCTTATTTTTATTTCTTGGATTGAGTCTCTTTCTTAGCTTTGAAAGCTACTTCCTTCTTTGTAGACTTGGTTCCCATAGTCCTCATTTCATATGTTGACAGGATGCTTTGGAGTTCATCAAGTGTTAAATTTTTCATATCTTTAGCTTCTTCAATAGCTAAAACCTTTGCATCATACTTAGGAGTAAGATATCTTAGTACCTTTTGGACTATAACATATTCTTCTTTCTTTTCACCTAAACCTATGATCATATTAATCACTTCATCAACCCTCTACATGTATACTCTTAGGATTTCAAATTATCAACTTATTTCATCTTTAGGATTTCAAATTGAGATTTGTAGGTTTGCACTTTAGCTAGCTTAACCTTTTCATCTCCTTCATAAATACTCTGAAGTTTAGTCCAAATTTCTTTAGCAGTGGTATAGTGCATTACCTTTAAAAATATAGTTTCTATCATCCCACAAAGAATAAAATTCATATCTCTTGAATTGATTTCATATTCTATCTTTTCTAATTCAACATTGATTGGAGTAGGTGGAGGAGTATAGTCATGTTCAACACTCTCCCATATATCAAAACCTAGTGACATCAGATAGGTCTTCATTCTTATCTTCCAAAATGCATAGTTTGTTCCAGTGAACAGAGGTGATCTTGACATAGATAATCCACCTTGTTCTTGGTTTGATGTCATGCTTATGAAGAGAGGATCTCCTTGAAGATGTTAATATTCCACTAGAAGGACCAGCTCTAATAACAAGTGTTATAAATCAAAATCACCAAGAGGGGGTGAATCAGTGTTGATTAAAATTCCAAGCACATCTAACCAATTTTAACTTGAATATGAGAAATATATGTAACAACAACACCCCATAAACCATATGAAATAAAAAGAGAACTCAAGAGCAATATTTTACTGTGGGAAACCCATGAAGGGACAAAAACCCACTTTTAAAGAAAATTTTTATTAAAAAAACCAATTCCTATGTTTACAAAAACATGGCTATTTTCATCACCCACCCAGCTACTGAAGAGCCTACACCAAATTCTCCAAGAATCCACTTGAAGTAAGATAGACACAAACTTAGCTGATTTAGCAAGCTACAACTTGCAAGGAGCACCCACCCCCTAATATCTAAGCACACACTCAAATAAATTTTACAATTTGATTGATCATACAGAACAATATTGCTTAATACAATATATTATGATCACTTTTAAGCTACATTCAAAGAAAAATATTCATGTACCGGTATTCAAATCACTCTCATAGCCTTGTAAAATAGTTTTGGCACTATCTCAAATTTTCATGAATAATTATTCATTAAATAAGAACTCCACTTTGTCCATATTCAGGTGTAGCTCATGATGATAAAAAAATAGGTCTTAAAAACTCTTTAGAATTTAATCCCTTTCTCTCCTTTATCAACACCTATACTAATCATGAAAACTTTATTAGATAGACATGCTTCAACTTGTTTTTGTTTTAGTGTATTTTGAGCATGTATACAGGTCCCTTTGCAACTCACCATTTTAACACTCATTTTTTCTTTAAAACATTTTTTTATTTAAAACTAACTTCTAGAATAAGAGATATCTCTATTATATAATGTCTTTTATAAAAGCAAAAATTAAAGTAAAGATAAATCTCCACAAAACTCTTGCACAAAAGCACCACAAAAATTTTGCACCATGATTCTTGAAGATACCTGATTCACACTAGATTTATATTGAGAGACTTGACCATATGAAAATAAGTTTAGTTGTTATCAAGCTATGTACAATCCACATTTTTCATTCCAAACCTTTTATTTACTTGTGTCTTTATCCTTTGTATCATGGCTATATTTTGTGTTATGCAGATTTTCTTCATTACCCATGGGCTTTTTGAGTCTTCCACAGTTTCTGGTCTTCTGCATATCTTGTCCTTTACCTGACATTCCTTCTCCATCCACAACTCTTTTTATCCATCCAAAAATTTACTTCATCTCTCATAGCTTTACTAGTTATCCGTGGCTATCTCTAGTCCTCGGTGGATTTTTCTCTTTATCCGCAGCTTCTTTTAGTTTTCCTTACTTCGCAGATTTTCCTTTCACATTCGTGGCTTAGAATTTTGTGTCTATGAATTTTACTAAAAATCAGTGGCTTCCTCACTACTTTTGTGGCTATCTTATCATGTCTGCAACTTTCTCAAAAACTTGATTAAGCCTCATAGATTCCTCACAAATTTTGTGGTTATTTTATCATCTTTGAAGATTTCTCAAAAACTTGATCAATCCCCTTAAAATCATCTTGAATCATCTGAGACCTGAAACTACCAAACAATCTTCATATTTCTTTTACAAATTCTTTCTTAAACTACTTCCCGAATTTTATTATAGACTTTTTGACAGTATTTCCATACATGGTTGACCTTGAGACACCTACATAATACATGCACCATATTTTTTCCCATAAATTTTGCTTGATGTTTCTTGACATCGATGACAACACAAATGACAATTACAAAGGTTGAACAGGTCTATGAAGATTGATCAAAGTGTGCAAATGTTAAGGTGTGACTCGAGTTATCTTTTCTGAAGTGATAACAATGCTTAAATGGCAATAATGTCCTATTGTGGATTGTGCTTCAAGGAATCATGATGTCTTAACATGGATTCATGTGTTGAATGGGAGCTTGTGTTCTCTCAATCTCAAAAATATGAAAATAGTAATATTATAGAGCTAGTGTGGTTTATATCCCGCATGGTGAATGAATGCTTCACTTTATCAAGGAATTGTAGTTAGTTTTGAACAATAGTGGTGAGTAATGGTTCTATGGAATCTTCCTAAGGAAGGGGATTTAGTTATCACCTTAATCTAGGTGTTTTAGGGGGTAAGAAGGGTGATTAGGAAAAAATAAGGGTATTGGAAGGTGTATTGGCAAGAAGAGTAAGTAACATGGCCAAATAATTCACAATAGGATACAAAAAGGTAAAATGAATTAAAGTGTTGACTTAGGACAAATGCATTGATGTTGATCACTCTAAATGAAATATATGTAAGGTATATGAGATGACTTTTGAAATTATAGTTAGATTTGGAATGATTCTAGGGGGAGCTATAAGGAATTTATTAATGATGCATGTGAGCTTCTAAAGCAAGGTGATGTTGGGTCAAGTTGTAATGTAGAAGCTTTCAGGATCTCACCCCTAAAAGTTTCTCATAAGGAGGGTATGGTAGATTCAAGTCAGTTTCAAGCATCTATTAGCTGAGAAAAATCAAAGAGGAGGTAAGAATGAGATTTATTATGATTCATGGTGAGAATTATTTTTGGAATTAGTATATGCTTCTTCCTAGGGGGAAATACAAGGTGAATCCATGATGAGAAAGAAGTCCAAAATATAGATAAACAAGGAAAATTAGGTATATGTGCTCAAATGATGAGTTTGGTTGATTTTACCAACCAAGAGATTCTCTAAAGAGGATGAAGAAGATGTAGATCATGAGATATAGATATGATTTTTCATTAATGTAAAAAGAGGGATAAGAAATTCATGGTTTTTCATCAATGACAAAGGAGGAGATTGTTGGCATGAGTGAGCTAGAGTAATGTAATTGATGTAAAATATCATTAATGAAAAATAAGATGATATAGGGGTGTTAAATGATGCTTTGTATGATGATGAAAAGGATGAGAAAAGTGTGGCATGCTGGCAAGGTGAAAACAATGAGAATGGTTTAGACTAATAGATCTAATTAGGTGACATAGTTAGCCTAGGTAAGAAAAATCAAGGATAGAGTTGTGTGAAAACTTGAGGATAATGATAGAGGCTTAAAAACCTTGAAGATATTGTTTTGAGACACTCAAATTAGTCTAAGAGTGTATGTATGTATATGGTTTAAGAAATATTCATAGGTTCTAAACTAGACTTAGTCTAGGTGTTTGGAGGCATAATGAGGCATGGTCATCGGTTTGAGATATATTTAAGTTCATGGAAGCATGCAAGTGTGACACCTCTAATATGATTGGTACCTATGTTGAATTCTACTATAGAAGGTGCAAACATTGACAGGTTATTTTGTCTTAAGGTGTACTCTTATGACTTAGAAAATCATGTTTGTAGAAGATAAGAAGTTATCTGTAGGGAATAGGTACATTCTGTCATGTTTTTTCTTAATTGAAAATGAAGCAATCTATCTATTTTATGCAAAATAAATTCAATGCTAGGAATTATGAATTTGAGTTTCAGTTTTCATAATTTATGGGGATACAAACATCATTACCTTGGATCAATTCAACTGATCCAAGGTATGCTTATAATTTTCATGTCTTGTTGTCATGATGTCAAAATTAGAGAGGTTAAAGGGTTCTGGGATCTTGAATGTGCAAAGGTTATGAATTAACCTCTCCATGGATCTCTGATTCGTATTTAATCAAGTAAAAATTTGGTTCTTCTATTCTATTATGGTATGATGAGGTTTTCATTAGGGACCTGGGACCTAATAGAATTATGTTCTAAAACTAGTAACTCTATACTAAGGGTTAAACCTAACCTAAGTTGATATGTTCTTTTATTAAATTGGGATGAAAAATAATTAAGAGGGACCTAGACTAAAAGTATGGAATTACCTATGGACCTATGTTGATTCTTAAATTAGTGTCTAACCTAAATAAGGGAATGGATAACCTAAGGGGGAATATGAAAGGAAATGGGGAAATAGGAAAGTGGGAGACAACAAATTTAAGGAATTTAAGGAAATTTATCAAGCCTTATCTCTTTCTGCAGCCAAATTTGGAAAAGGAAATTAGAAACTTAAGATGGATGAGTTGGAATTTTCACCAAAGTTTTATGAGGCATGTTTTGTTTGAATTAAGTCCACTCCAAATTTGGAGATGGTAGTGGAGGAAAATAGAAAGGACTGACAGTCCTACTCTGCATTTAATTTTTGGAAATTGGCGAAACCGCCTAGGAAGAAGATAGAGGGTTTGGTTTTTTCGATTCATTTGGTTTTAGAGCTAGAGCTCTTCATGTGGTTGTTTTAGATTTCAAACCTCTGGTTTAATTTTTGCATGCAATGTGTTAATGAATGAGTTTTCCTTCCTTGCATGTCATGGAAGAAAGGGTTGGCACTGTGAGACTATAAGAAAGAGATAGAGGAATTTTTTGTGTGGTTTGCATTTCGAAAGGAGGATTTAAGCTCTACCTAGATACTTTTGTGAATCAATGAAGGTGAAGTGCTATCAGGCATGATAGGTTCTATCCATTAAGATTTTTTCTTTTACTTAAGTTTTTGTAAGAACAAATCTTCTCTTTAGAATAGAGTGGTTTTCATTCTACTAATAAGATTTCTTTTCTTGAGGTTTTTGTGTTGTTTATTGGGAATGATTTTTCGATTCTATTTGAATGATGGAAAGTGTGATCTAGGTTTTTGATTTTCTTGATTTTATAGTAGGGTTATGCTTTAATCCTTCTACATGGACTTGAGATCAAGTCAAAACTATTTGTGATCTTGTTTGAACTATTTAAATCTTGTAGGTAGCTTGGTTTGCTTTAATCTTTGGATCTTGTTCTAAAATGGTATTGTTTCCTCTTTGTTGGGAAACTATGGTTATTAAATTGTTTTGAATACTTGAATGTTGATTGAATATTCATGATTATTTAGGGAAAATAACATTATGTGATGCCTGCTTATTCATTTTTTTTTTATACTATTGGAAGGCTCTGAATTGGCAAACGTGTTTGTTTTCTTATCACTGTTTGTGATTACAAATCAGGTTTTTATTTGTATTAATTTAGTTGTAGACTCGGGCCCTGTGATTATTAATGAAAGATAAATTTTTGTGGGTTTTTCTTGGAAATTGGTTAAACGTCTTCATGGACTTGTTTAATTTTTTTCGTTTATTATTTTTGAAAAGCCTGCAAATGTATACTTCTTCTATTCTCTAGAATTGATTTGTTATTTTCATGAAGCCTAATTTTTGGAATCCCATAAGGGAAAGGATATTCATTTTTCTACTCTATTGGGTCATTGGGTAACCTATGAAATTATGGCAATATGTGCTAAAAAGGGAAAAATCCCTTGGGTATTGGGTTACTATTTTTCGGTTGTTTTTGTCAACTTGAACTTCTTGAAATTATATTAGTATTGTTATGATGTATTGTGTTAGCCTGTTTCTTAGACCTTGTGCCATTAAACTCATTTTTAGTTCTTCCAGACCTTAGGAAATGTATTCTTTGTGAAATGGAATGATGACTTCTATTAGGTTAAATCATTTTGATTACTTCTTCTCCTAGATGGACCTGAGTAGGAAGATTGTTTAGACTCAACCATCTATTAAAATTATTCCTTCCGTCTCTCAGTATATTTTGAGTATTGTTATATTTGTTATCTTGCTAAAATAAAGGCTATCTCTATCATCTCCTAGAATGATGAAAGGTAAGGGAATGTTGATGTTTTTCTTCATTATTTCCTTTCTCCTAGTTGTTCATTCAATTCAAACCCAAATTAGATATTCGTTTGGGATTTTAGTTTGAGACATTAGATAATGACCTTATCAATATAGTTTATTGGTTTATTTAGGTTCTCCTTTAATCATACAAGAGTTAAGGGGTTGTGATCTTTCTCCCTCTCCTTCATTTATTATTCTTTCAGATTTGCACTTGGTGAAGATGTTGTCTTTCTCTAGTTTGTTTCATTATGTAACTTCTTCACTTTCTGGAAATAATGATTGCAAAATATTGTTAGGGTAGTATAACTGAAGTTGAAATTAATTGGATGGAATATTATGTTTGGCTGGAAGTATTTGGATGGCTTAATGATTTTGTTTAGAGTATAAACTTAACCACTATAATCACTTAAGTTAATGATAGCAATGGTGTATCTTTTTGATATTGGAGTGTAACTCTTTTTCTTGTTGGAAGTAACCTTACCTCTTTAAGAGGTTTAATTTATATTGTTTGGGTTTTTAACTATTACAAAAATATTGTTCATAGTGTGAACACTTAGGAGTGGTTTGGGTTATTTGGTAGTAATATTTTTAATATTTATAAAATAGTATATGAGCATGCAAAAAAATGTAATGCACAACTCATAGTTGAGAGATATTTGGGATATTGAGATGACTTAGAGATTAGCCTTAAATCCTTACTTATAGGAGTTTGTTGAGCTATTTATATGTAATCTCTCTCTTGGTAATTTTTCCTGAATGAATTACAATATATCTAGTTTCATTATTTTACTTGTGTAATGTTTTGTTTTTTATTTGATTAAATCATGGATATTTACAAGATTTGGTATCAAAGCGGGTTAGACCACAATGATAACCAATAGGATTTTGTGAGGTGTTTAGATCTAGAAAAATTTGTTTCATTGGAATCAAATCTGTAACCTACGTGTTTATCTACCAATAGTGGTGACGCTTCACTCAGATGAATCCATACTTGGCTATGACATGACTTCTTGCAATATCAGGATCCGTATTGGAAGAGGTATTGAGTTTCTTTTCTTTTTGGGATGTAGATGAAAAAAATAGAAGAAAAGAAAAAAATAACAAATTTGAAAAGGGTCTAGGAAGATGTTACGCTTATAACTTAAAATTGCCACAACTTTTAGTTGGTAACTCGATTTTGGGCCCTGGAGTATTAACCAAGTATGAAGACGTGTAGGCACGAAGGATCCCAGTTATAGAATGGCATGTAAGGAAAAAGTGCGTAGGAGAAAGGTTTAAGGAAGCACATAGCACGCACGATGCATGAAAGGAGGTTTGGGACTTAGCCAATTTGAGCACCCAGGATAGAACACATGAAAAGCATTATCGATTACATGGATAAGATACCACCTATCCCAGAAAGAGCATGCCCTAGATGGAATATTATAGAAGATCATCATGAGATGGAGTGGAAAGCTCGGGCTTGGAAGAGGATGCTCACATAAAAGACTACATTCAACACTTGGTGTTAGATCGAGGGCACTGGAAGGTGAGTTGGCAGCCTAGGAAAGCTATAAATACAAGTGCCTGTGGAGTAGAGGATATACCGATATACACATATACATCTTCATAGAGATACATGGAGACATATAGACATATGGGGAGATATACATAGGGAATAGCGGGTTAGAAAGTGAGTGGAGCTCTAGAATTGTTGTGAGTGGATATTTTGGGTTCGGGAAAGAATGTACTAAGCATGGAAGTTGTTATTTTATTTTTTTTAGCTTAGTTACATACGTCTAGTGATACGCATGACTGCGGTCTACTCTCTGTGACACTCTGTAATGAACCAATGAATATAATGAGGTTACCTATTATAAATAGACATGGATATCAATGGTTTTAATGCATATTTCTCTCATATGAGTTCTCTATCCTTTCATGCTAAGAATGGATGTTTGTATATTTCTTTCTGTTATAATATATGTTTTGGATTATGTTAAAAGCCTTCAGTTTGAGTGACTACAAGGATCTGGAGGCCATTCTAAGCCCTATGGTTCTTGTTTGTCTTAACTTCCTAAATAATCTTACAGTAATCATAGATTATGCTTCCCACTAAACTCACATAAAAGAGAGACTCGGTACCCATGTGTGCCTCGGGTGAGCACTCAGCTTCTACTGGGTGACAGGCCGACATGCACGGGCTGTCTTCATTTTGTGATAGGAGTAAAAATGACTACATCTTGGTTCCATTATTGGGACCTCTTTTAGAAGTTGTAGTAGGATATAACATACATCATGATCTCATGTGATGAGTAATCACATAGCGGTTGACATTGGAGAACATTGAATCATGGTTCAAGAGCATAGAGGATGAATTTTCTTAGAGATATAGCAGTGGACCTAAATTTGATGCACGTAGATGGGTAGAAGAGAACATCTACCATGATCTATACAAGACCTTCTTCTACTGCTTCCCAATAGAGTTATATGAATGGCTTTCAACCTATACATCTATATCAATTTGGTGTTATCGATCACATGTATGGGCCAAAGAATACTACCAAAGGTTACAGGATGTAGATCTAACATGGACGCATGATGTCAATCATTGGTGGAGAGGAGTACTAGCTAGATACACTCTGGAGTATGCCATCTCTACATATTCTTGTCCAGAGGTTGTTGAGTTTGAATTTATGTGAGAACCTAGAGGAACATTTCTACATGCTATTCCTCTAGCTATAAAGATATTGATGGTTACCATGAGTTTAGAGACACTCCCAATGATCGACTAAACTGTTCTGAGTGCTAGGTAAGGGAACTTGGGTGGAGGAAGATGGCAGATATCATGATAGAAAAAGAGAGGGAAGGAAGATGGCTCAAGTATAGTGAATCACGTGAAAGGGAGATTTCTACATGACATGAGGCTGCTAGTGTGATAGATCTATGGAGACAGACATTGCGGGAAGGAGTTGAGGTTCACGCAGAGGACTTAGAACTTGAGAAGTCTATGCTACCCCATCTTGGCAAGCGTGTAAGGGAGACCCCTTCAACTTATTGTGAGAGTTCGTTAGATGGAGAGAGGAGAGTCATTGGCGCATATCTAAACCCACTTAATGACCGAGCCATGGCACTTGGTTTTCTGATCCGGAAGAAGTGTTATTAACCCAGTTGATATAAGTGGAAGAGATAGATCCACTTCTAGGAGATATAATTTTTCAGTTCCTTCTTCTATGGCTGCACATATTCCAATATTTGGAGGAGTCTTTGGACAAGGGATAAGTGTAAAATCTTTCAGTCTCGCATCAAGGAGTGGCACGGGAAAAAGTAGTGGTAGTGGGGCGCTATCACAGACCATCAATGCATAGTTCAGTGGGATCGTGGGGGTGCTTGGCACAACTCCTATAGAACCTATTATACCCAATGCTTCTAGTGGATTTGGTGTCTCTGGAGGTACAGGACCCGATGGACTTGGTGGATTAGGTAGTGGAGTAAACACCAAAGGGAACCAAGGCTTTGGTTGAGGACAAGGACCCCAGCCACCACCTCAAGTATTCTTTGAAATGTCTCTACATTTTCCAGATTATATGGGTATTGAGGATGCTATGGAACATGTTCAAAAGTGTGAACTGCTATGGCGCGCAAAGGGTATCACAACCCCAGGAAAAAAATGCTAGTCGAGTTTGTGACCACATTGCAAGGGCACGCGCATAGCTGGTATAGAAATTATGACCCTCATTAAACGGTGGTGGACTACACTTCTTTAAAGAACATATTCTTAGAAGAGTTCCACATTCTTGAGTTCAAGTAGAAGAGCATCATCGATTTGAAGGAGATTCAACAAGGAATGGTAGAGAGTGTGTGGGAGTATGATGCACATTTTAAAAATATCTTGTCTAAATTATCATATGATATCCATCCTTCTCAGCATACACAGTGGCTTGTTGGAGGATTGATCACCCCTTTTAGAAGGGCCTTGTCTCATAAAAATTTTACATATCCATGCGAAGCATTGGAAGCTACCTTGCGTGCCGACACTATTAGTAGTATTGATACTGGCGTTAGCCCATTCCTAGAGGCTCAGATTACTGCTATGGCCAAACAGTTGGAAAAATTGTTTGCGAACTCCATCCATGAGACTTACAATGGTTTATAGTGCACAGATTGTGAGATAGATGGGGACGTTAAGGATAATTTCCTCTAGATAATGGTACACATTTTGATGGTAGATTATGAGATCTGTCATGGGGACCATGATGCAAGTAGATGTCCCTTGCTGCAGTGCGTGATCGAGAAGAATGTATCTTGTTATTTCAAAATTTATACCTCCATAACCCATGATACTAAGGACTGTAGGCTCTTTGATCAGATCCATGAGGCCATTGATCATGGGGTGTGCCAGACCAGCATTGCCAGTGGTTCTAAAAATGATGATTGCCGTTATGAGGAGTATGTAGATGGAGGCACATGTGGGAGAGGTTTTCGAGCAGGATTCCGTGGTCGAGGTAACTGAGGAGGAAGAAGTGAGTTCCCATGCAGAACATGATTCAACTTTGGATCTATAGAAAATTAAAAATGTGAGTTCCCAGACCTATTGCAGTGCTCATGGTGTGGAAAGAAGCATAAGTATGAGGAGTGCCCAAAATTATTTGAGCATATGAATCAGTAGCACCGAAGGACAAGGGCACTACAATGGTTAGTATTAAGAAGGTAGACATATAGTGGATGCCTCGGGTAACACGGGATGAAGGTTTAGAGCCTATCTTGGTAACAACAAGGGTAGAAGCCATGTGCGCGCAAGAGAGGTACCAAGATAGAAGAACCTAGTTTCAAGAGAATATGTCATTCATGGAAAGTATCCAGACCTCACGCATCAGAAGGAGATATATCAAGACACCATGGATGTTATTCAAAGCTTACAAGGGGAGATCCAGTGTCTAAAGGAGAAATCTAGAAGGGAGGAACAAAGAAGGAGAGTCGAGGCAAAAAGGATGACCTGGATGAGGTCAAGAAGGTGTGTAAACTGCTAAGCCAGGAGAGCATCATTACTTTGCTAGGATCCTAGTTAAGAGAGAAGGTATCACGGGCCAGAGAAGAGTGCGAGAGATAGGTCTTGCATGCGAACCTTCCCCCTCATAGCCTCGACTATGACAAGGAGATTACATTGAATGTAATTGTAGATGGATGGCTCCTCAACAATATACTCATTGACACTGATGCAGAGGTTAATGTTCTAACTTTGGATGCATGGCATCAAATGGGGAGACCTACATTACAGCCATCTTTGAATGTGTTTTATATGGAAAATAAAACTAGGGAAATGCCCATTGGTTTCTTGAAGGATATAGCTATTACTATCCAGGGATCCAAGTTTACTAGGAACTTCGAAGTCTTAGCGCATGCCAAGGTGGATAATTTCCCAGCACTTCTTGGGAGCCCTTGGTGTTACAAGAATAATGTGGACCTTCGGTTCAACAAAGGGTACATTAGCTTCGATAACAAGGAGGAACAGGTCATTATACCCATGGTTGATGGGAATTCAATGACCTATATTGAACCGTTGGGGGAAGAATTTCTAGATAAGATTTATGTGTGCTCAATCAGAGACCCTGAGATGATACACCCTACTAATGGGGTTATCCAGTTTGAAGATGTTGGGTAAATGAGTGATACCACTAGTCGACATATGATAATTGGGCACATGGAACTTAAGAATTAATGGGACGGTAGTTGAGATGGTTAGTGACCAAGGTAACAAAGGCGCACATAGTTAGGTTCCTTGGAGGAAGAGAACTACCCAAGTATTCGGGAGGATCCTTTTCTGAGATCTTTCTGCAGGAGGTAGAAGATCAATGGAAGAATAAGAAGGAAAAGAGGGAGTTGTTAAGTTATGTCTTACTTGGAAATATAGCTTGGTGGTGTGCCACACATAAGGAGAGCCTTTTAGAATGGTGCGAGGTAAGAATCGCTCTCTGTCATATTTTCTAGGAGTAATGTACCCACCATCATCAAGGACTACCATGGGAAGGAGCCCACCTCTTTCCATATCCAGGAGTGTGAACAGGTCAGAGAGAAGTTACAAAAGCTTTTCCACCATCCCTTTAGGTGCATAAGATGTATTCTACACTACAGGATTGTGTGTGCACATGGTACATTCATTCGAAGACACGCCGTTAGACAAGGAATAGGCAAGAGCTCATAGCTGACCTTATTCAAGACTTTGAGTATCGTAGTACTAAGCCATAAGTTGATAAGGCCTTGTAGGGTATCAAGCACCTTACCATGGGGGATAGTGCCAGAATAGAAGATAGGTTATTAGAATTATTAGGTGAACCAGGTATAGGGGCACACTTTGAAGAAGTTGAGGAAACAAAAGAGTTACAGCTTGAGCGTGCATGTTTGGAAAAGGAGAAGGGAAAGTTGGTATATGTGATTGATGGAGAGGAATCAAAAATCTTAGATGTTAGCCATTTTGTAGGGACGCGTGAGGTAGTGGATAGTGTAGATGCTCACACGCATGCCTACCATGAGCCTTTAAAGATGAAGAAAGTTAACATCGGTTAAGAAGAACCTAAGGAAGCTATTATTGGGGATTACTAGATAGAGAAGGAAGTATCAAATATCATTGATTTGTTGCACGAATTTGAGGATTTATTCCCGCATGGGTACCATGAGCTCAAAGGCATTCACCACTCCTTAGGGGAAATGAAGATAAAGCTAAAGGATGGTGCACGCCCAGTTAGAAAAAGGCCCTATCAGATGAACCCCAATTTGTGCATGAAAGTTAAGGAGGAGATAGAAAAAATGATAGCTTATGAGATCATTGAGGTAGTGGAAGAATTAGAGTGGATAAGTCTGATGGTAATCAACATCAAGAAGGATGGGTAGATTAGGATTTGTGTGGACTATAGGGAATTAAATGCATTTTGTGTCATTGATCCATTTTTTACGCCCTTCACTAAGGAAATTTTGGAAGGAGTCATTGGGCACGAAATCTATTCCTTTACGAATGGATTTTCAAGATACCACCAAGTCTAGATTGCAATAGAAGACCAAAAGAAGACAAATTTCACCACAAAGTGGGGAATTTTTGCATATACGGTCATGCCCTTTCGGTTGAAGAATGTGCTGCTATTTTTCGTGCATAGTGGTGCAAGCATTTCAGACTTCATCCATATATTTATTCAAGTCTATTTGGATGATTGGACGATATGGTCCGCAGTTAAGGACCATTGTGACAACTTGAGATTAATGTTTGAGAGGTGTAGGTGGTTGAGGATATCCCTCAATATTAAGAAGTGTGTGTTTGTTACACCCTTTGGGACTTTATTGGGGCATATCATATGTAAGGAGGTATTAGTAGATCCCGCTAAGGTTGCGAGGATTGTGGGGTTAAGGGAGCCTACTAGCCAGAGTGCAGTGCATGGATTCCTTGGGAATATGGGGTATTATGAAAAATTAATCAAGGAATATGCCAAGATCGCCGCATGTTTAGAGGAGCTTCTTAGACACAAAAGTTCCTTCCATTAGGGAGAGGTACAATAGAGGGTATTTGATACATTAAAAGATAGGCTTATTACCACACCTATTTTATGTTTTCCCTCTTGGGACAAGCCCTTCCATGTCCATGTAGATGCCTTAGGGACCACCATTGGAGCAGTACTTACACAACTAGGTGAAGGGATTGTTGATCATCCTCTCAGTTTTTACAAGTAGGAAGCTGACACCAGCAGAGTAGAATTATACCACAACCGAGCACAAGGCATTGTCAATGATCTATGTGCTCTTCAATTTTAGACATTATCTACTAGCAACACCCTTTGTATTCTACACCGACCACATGGCATTAAAGTATTTGGTAAACAAGCCCATTCTTCAAGGTTACATCTGTCGATGCGTGTTGTTGTTTCAAGAGTTTGAATTCACCATTGTAGTAAAACCTAGGAAAAGCAACTATGGACCTGATCATCTATCAAGATTTGATTCAGGGGAGGATTCATAGAGTATTGAGGAAGTAATGCAAGATGCGTAAATGTTTAGGTTGCGGCATGCACCCTTAGATTTAGAGGAGATTGCAGTATTCTTACAAGAAGGTGTGGTGCCGAGATGGAATGAAGGCATTGGAGAAGAAGTAGTTGGCCATACACACCGCACCCTACATGTTGATTAGTGGAGACTTATACAAGTTGGGACATGATGAAGTTTCACTCATGTGTGTATTAGAGCATGAAAGATTTTATGCCACCACGTGAAAGATTTTAATGGTAGGATTATGGTGGGAAACCTTGTATAGGGATTGTAGAGATTATTGTAAAGTGTGTGACCACTATCAATGCATTGGCAAACCAGGAAGGAGAGATGAAATGCCTTTGCACCCTATCCCTAGCACAAAGCCTTTTGAAAAATGGACAATAGATTTTGTGGGATCTATTGCACCAACAATGAGTAGCACTCGGTCACATTATGTCATCACTTACATAGATTATCTCACAAGGTGGGTAGAGGAAGCCCCAACTAAAGATTGCATGGTAGCAACAACAGCGAGGTTCTTGTGGGAAAACATTATCACGAGGTATGGATGCCCTTTGTATCTGACCAGTGATAGGGGTATGCATTTCTTGAATGAGACCATGAGGATCCTATTATCTGGGTTCATGGTGGCTCATCACAAGAATACGCCCTATCACCCACAAGAAAATGGAACCATGGAAGCATTCAACAAAATATTGAGTCATACCTTGACCAAGATTTGTGATGTCAAAATACTTGATTGGGATGACAAAGTATTGGTAGTATTATGGGCTTACAGGACAATGTATAAAAGACTAAACAAAGCCACACCTTTTCAATTGGTGTTTGGCATGGAAGCTATTTTTGGTTGAATTTATGTTTCCTTCTCTGCGAATAGCATGCGTAGGAGGGTTAGCCAATGAACAAGTGCTGGAAGAAAGAATTGAGGAGCTAATGAAACTAGATGAGAGATGATCACTTTCTCGATGGAGCCAAACCATGTAAAAGGAAAAGAAAAAGGCTTGGCATGATCGCCATATTAGAAACAAGAAGTTTGAGGTTGGGAAGATGGTGTTACTATATAACTCCAAGTTTCTGTGCCATCCTGGAAAGTTGAAAGTCCATTTGTTGGGTCCTTACACAATCTCATACATCCTCGATTCAGGTGCATGCTAGTTAAAAGTGCTATATGGGATGAAGCTACCTAGACACTTCAATGGGAGTAGGCTAAATCCCTATTATAAATAATTCTTCTTGGTGTTTGTAAATAAGGTAGTTTTTCCAGTTAGTTTAGAAGTTTCCTTTATGCATTTTTCCCTTTTTTGTGTTTCCCTTTTGCGTTGTTGTTTTGTTTTGCACCTTGGGCACCGGTAACCTTATTTCTATTTTTGGAGAATTTGTGAGTGCACAGAGGACCACACATCACTTTAAGTGTGGGGTGGATAAAATTGAAGAAGCGCATGATTAAAGTACAAAGAAAGTTGTGTTGAAAAGCCTTGTTGAATCACCAAGTTGAAAGAGGTATATAAAGAGAAGATAAAAGAATGGTTGGTGCCAGGGTAAAGCTACTTGTAGATCCCATGTACCAAGAAGGAGAAAGTGCATTTGAAAACAACACGAGGTAGGTGAGAGAAAGGATCAAGATATAAGAAGTACCTTCAGCACGGGTTATACGCGCGCAAGAGTCTCCTGTCAGGTTGGATTGGTTGTGCGCTAGAAGGTTGGAAGAGTTTTCACACAAGGTTGGGCACATAATTGAAAGTGATGAAGATGATATTTAATTGAAAAATATGCATTAAATGAGCAAGGTATGGTGGTAGGTGAAGTAGCATTTAATGATCAAAAAGGGAAAACTATAAATAAAGGGTCGAGGCACTTTCATTTTCACTTTGCAAATAGAGAGAAGTGATTGTAAATTTGTGGTAAACTAGGGATTCCAAAATTTGATCGTGTGAAGAAGAATCTGCAAGGGTGAGGTGCGAGTAGCTAAGTTTGAATCTGCAAACCAGAAGGGATTTCATGGGTGTTAGAAGGATTGTGAGGAGGCTCTATTTCATGGAAGTATTATCCCAAGTTAGGGTTTTGTGAAGCTAGGGCATGGGAAAAGTGGTTTTCTTCACAGAATTGAGATCTGAGATTTGGAGGAAGTTGAAAAGTAGACTGACAAGGAGTAAGTGAAGGGGTAAGAGGACATAGACAATGGCACCAAAGAAAGGAAAGGGAAAGGGCAAGGCCAAACAGAAAGAGCTCGAGACAAGTACGAATGAAGAGTGGTATGTAGAGATGCAGTAACCCAATGGGGTAATGATGGGTAAGGAATGGGAGTATTACCTGAGGAACATGCTTGTGAGTAATTACAACCATTGAATGAGCATGATGGAGAAGGATATGTCACTGGAGTTAGTACGCCCCATAAATAAATGGACACCAGAAGGGTTGCCCATTTACAATGATGATGTAAAGGTCAAGATGGAGAAGGTGGGATTGCTACAACTCTATGAGTTGCCCTATTTTGGAAAGCCAGAGTGCCTATATCAATGGCTGATGTCATGAGTACATGAGGATTACTTCCATTTTACAGGGCATAAGATGCACATTACTCCTCAACTCATCTCATAGTTCACGGGCCTCAAATTCCAAGGAGTCAGCCTAGATGATGACCTGAGTGACAAGGAGGCAATTTAGGAAACCATTACTAAATACGCCCGTAAGAAAGGGTCGAGATACTATGACATCTCAGACATCAAGGACCTAGTGATGAAGATGGCTGCACATCTAGTAACAAAGCTAAATGGCCAGAGAGATGGACTCAGGTCAATAAGCCTTGGTTACATGTCTACAGGAAAATTATAGAGGGAACCATCTATAACCTACCTACATACATCATAGAGGAAATTGTTAGTTGCACAAAGGAGGGGGACAGAATCCTCTTTGGAAACATCTTGTTAACTATAGTGTTTTCAAAGATTGGAGTACCAGATGCGTCAAACAAGTTTGTATGGGAATACCCTACCGAGGACCCTTCACCCGCGAAGAGGTTTGAGAAGTATGCATACGAAACAATGTCGGCACTTTGCACAAGGCATGCCTGGATAATTATTACACTTTCCTAAGGAATGCATTCGAGGTGGAATGGAGGATTCTGAGCAAATTCTAGTAGTCACTGAAGGAGAAGCCAAATTTGTGGTGTACCAACACTTCTTCTTGGGCAGAGTTCAAACTAGTAGATGAGTCTTGGAGCCCATGGTGCAAGCTTCCCTTCGTGTTCACAACTCAATACTTCCAAGTGGGAGTAAATAGATTCATGGAGTCCAAAATCTAAGGCTAGAGTTGGGTAGTCTAGACCAGGAGCACAAAGAAATGTGCAAGAAGTTGAACTACCCTGGAGGTAAGCACACATACATAGAGAGATATATATCGCATGAAATACAAAAGACAAGGCCAACAACGATTCCCATTACACAAGGATCCATGGCATGCATGTACCTCCACATAAGGCCCAAGTTTAAGATGGGCGCATACTTGGAGAATGAGGTCTCCATACCTAAAGATCCCATGGGTAGGAAGGGGCCCGCACCCAAGAAGAGGGGAAGAGAAGGAGAAGCACCAAGTGTGTAGATGGCTCAGACAGTGAGCATGCCATCGATAAGTGCCAAGCCTAGTACTTACACGCACAAAAAGAAGTCCCCGAGAAAAAGAGAAGACACTAGAGGAAAAGGCACCAAAGAAACCCCTCACCAAGAAAAAGTAGAGGATAGAAGAAGAAGCTAACTCGGAGGAGACTGACATCTTGGAGAAACACCAGGTGAAAGAGAGGATGAGAGTGAAGAAGGTGACAATGGGGAGGACGAACCTGAAAGGGACTAGGAGCCACATGTCCTAGAAGTATAAACTCTAGAGAAGAGAGTGGAGAGGAGAAACATGAATTCATTTTCATGCGGCGAAAGAGTACATAGGGTGAGGAAGGCACCCAAGACATGGGAAATACTGAGGATAGTGTAGAAAAGCAGGAACCCATAAGATTAAGAAAGGAGTAGATTACTAAGGTGGTAGAGAGAGAGGAAAATAAAATGCTCGAGGCCTTGGTTGATCAAGAATTGGAGTGCATGCTTATATAGTCTTGGAGGAAGGAAAAGAGGAAGACAATGAGAGGAAGCAAACTAGTATGGGAGGAGGTCCCAGCCTAATTGTAAGTTTTCCAAAAGGAGCATGCTCGGGGAGAAGGGCTCTTGATGCAGAGAAAAGGCCAGTAATGAGCTATGTTGATGACTCAAGGAAGGTGTTGCACACACGGTTCCAGAGCACTATACCCACTGAAAGGCTTCTAGCCATGGGGTCATTTGAAAAGAGGGTGCGTACCCCAGGACCAAGAAGATGCTTTCTTAGGCGTTTGAGTCCCACATTGATGAGCCAAACTTTGAAATATGCTAGAAAGTTCTCATCACATTACCAAAATTTAAGGGAGATGACCCCTTAGTGAATGCTCAGGAGCTCTCAGATGAGAAAGTATGTAATGCTCTTAATAAGGTCATGGTTGAGACAGAGGCAAGGCTATTTATGTGAAATGACAGCATAAGGGCTCTAGAGGGGAAGTTAGCCAAGAAAGAAGAGGAGCTGGCTAAGATGGCTAGGAACTTGAAGCAAGAGGAGTTGATTAGTGCACAGCTGAGGCGTGAGCTCAAAGATGAGAAGACAAAGGTGTAAGAAGTCTACAAGAAGGTGGAGTCGATCAAGAGCGCCATCATATTGAAGCACCCAGACCTAGCGCCAATCCCTTAGAGGTATGCATCAACTTTGGAATGCTTAGAATACCTAATGTGCATCCTCACCATGGAGAGATGACCATTGGCCCTAGAGTCTACGGAGGAAGTAGCAGCGTGCTTGAAGGAAGAAGACAAGCTGAAGGTGGTAGTGCTCATTTCTGAGTATAGCAAGGTGCTCACAGATGTAAAGATTACTTCCTAATCTAATGAGGCTGAATATTGTAAATGTGTGGACATGGATAAGGTAACAAGTGCCTTGGTCGCTACCCATGAAGTAGAGCTAAAAGAATTCTAGGAGAAGAATCAAGTAAACGAGGCGAGAGGGATAAAGTCTTAACATATATAGAAAGAAAATCGAGGAGATTGAGGCACTTTGTTGTATATATCTTCCCCCCAGGTAGATATAGACAAGCGGAAGAATATGGAAACCAAAGAAATTCAAACCTCAGCCCATGGCGCACAAAAGGGGCGCACGACAATGAGTGTCGACAACAAAATGGATGCGCCCTTGGCGCACGGAAATGGCGCATAACAATGAGTGTCAACATGAGAATGTATGCGCCAAGGCGCAGGAAAGTGGCGCACAGAAATGGATGTCGACAATGTAAAGGATGCGCCCTTGGCGCACGGAAATGGCGCATAACAATGAGTGTCAACAGGGAAAAAGTTGCGCCTTGGCGCACATAAGAGGATGTCGACACAAATGTAAATGCGCCCTTGGCGCACAGAAGAAGATGTCAACATAGAAATAGATGCACCCTTGGCGCACAGAAAGGAATGTTGACACGGGAAAAGTTGCGCCCTTGGCGCAGGTAAAGTGGCGCACGTAAACATGTGTCGACATAAACATATTTGCGCCTTTGGCGCACAGAAAAGAGTGTTGACATGCAAATGAATGCGCCTTTGGTGCACAAAAAGGGTTGTCGACACAAACATATTTGCACCTTTGGCGCACAAAAGGATTTTCAACATGCATATGGATGCGCCAAGGCGCACCTTGAGAGCGCAACATTACGAGCGCCGAGGACAGACGACCACTTGACCCGAGATATTCAGATGGCCATAACTTTTGACTGGGAGCTCCGATTCACACAAGGTTGGACTTTTCAGAAAGCCTACGGCGTCCTCTACCTAACTACGACTGGATATCTTTAATTGGGTGGGAACAAGTTCTTAAAAATGCAAAATACAGTTTGCCACTTTTGGGGTTTGATATGGTCCTCACCTACCACCATAATGAGATGAATTAGATACAACCTGAGGTGGTTGGGGTAGATTTGGACTTTCTATCTCTTCTCTCTCTCATTCTTCCTATAAATTGTAAGGAGGGGCTTCTTTCTAAAGGTTGGAAATTCTTGTTTTTCCCCTCCCTTCTTCTCTTTGGCAGGTGAATCTGTGGAGTTAAAACCTCCCATTTAAAACTGTAATGCAGCTTTGCCTCTTGGCATTTTGCAGTGTGTTGTATCAATCTTTGGAGCAAATTAATGCATGTCTGTGGATGATTATCAACCCTCTCAGTGTTTATTTGCATCTTCTTGATCTTTCACTACAAATCTGGTTATCTGTGCATGATCTTGCATTACATTTTTATGGTCTGTGTTTATTGGCAAGACAGGTGTTCTTCATTCCTCGGTGCATCACCTCTGTTAGTTTAGGTTTTATTTTCTACATTTTCTTACCCCTGTCTCCTTGGAAAATTAGATTAGGTTTTGAGTAGACCCTCTGCATTTTTACGTGTGCATCTGAACAGAGGAATAGGAACCGGCCTTCATCCGGAGAGCTTTTCCGATCCCACACTTGGGAAAAGCTCCATGTTGTGCAATCGCACTGAGATTCTCAACCCATCGAGTTGTAGAGTCCCAGGGGTGCTGTGATTTGACACCAACGCACTAAGGGCTCAATGAAAACACAACCAAGGAGCTATACCCTCATATCACCAGAAGGATGGACACACTTGAATACCTAGGCAAGGAGACTAAAAATATTATTAACACTTTGGGTGCTGAGGGGATTGTCCTAACTTTTAATGAGGTAAACATCCTAGTCGGTGACCTCTGCTAGAAGGTGAAGGGTGAGGTCGATGCATGGAAAAAATTGGAGGCTGACTTGTAGAGGGATTTCCCTAGCCTGCTAAACTAATGCCCCTCCATTATTTCTTCTCTCCTGATTCTTTCATTCCCTTATTCTTTTGCAAAATGTAAGGCTATCACTAAAATTCTTTAAGGCAATGTGCATCTTAGTTAAGTAAAGTGTTTTCAAGGATGGAAAATAGGCATAGTGTGGGGTGATGTTGGGCCCTTGGAATATTGACCAAGTATGAAGGTGTGTAGGTGTGCAGGATCCCAATCATAGAATGGTGCACAAGGAAAAAGTGAGCAAGAGGAAGGTTTAAGGAAGCACATAAAACGTTCAACATGCAAAAGGAGGTTTGGGACATGCAAAAGGAGGAAATTTGGCATCTCTTGTTAGTCACCAATAAAGAGATTGCTTCGTGGTATTAATGACCTTTTATTTTTGTTGTGTGGTGTGTTTACTTTATGTTGTAATAATGGACATAAGTAGCATTCCTATTTAAATCTCCTACTTGAGCATAATTTTTGTTTTCTAATCCCTCTAAGTTAGAAACAATGATGTGAGAAAAATAATGTGTGTTGCTATGTAGTGGTTAGTGCCACTAGAAAACCATTTTATGTGTTGCAGGTTATCTTTGAAAACCTCATATTGTTTGAGTTGTTGGTACTCATTGAAAACCTTCATTTCTTCGTAGATCATGAGTAGGTACAAGAGATATCTTTCCTGTGTTCACACTAAGGGGGTGATTATTCTGAAATATTGTTCATAGTGTGAACACTTAGGAGTGGTTTGGGTTATTTGGTAAGTATAGTTTTTAAATATTTATAAAATAATATATGAGTGTGTAAAATAGTTCAAATGCACAACTCATAGTTGAGAGATATTTGGGATATTGAGAGGACTTAGAGATTAGCCTTGACTCCTTACTTATAGGAGTTCATTGATCTATTTATATGTAATCTCTCCATTCATTATTTGTCTCGAATGAATTACAATATATCTGGTTTTATTATTTTACCGTGTAATGTTTTGTTTTTTATTTGAATAAAGCATGGATATTTACAAGATTAGCTTGTAATGGTTCCTAGTTTTGAGTTGATTATTGGGATACTCTAATCTGGGACACTTAAATGTTATGATGATTTGGGTTATCCTAACTTATTTCTTATGATATTTAAGTTCAATTGATGGCAACTTAGGTCTTAAGATGAATTTATGTTAATGAACTATTGAGATGAAAGTATTGTTGTAAATGATCTACTGCTAAACTATGCCAAAATCTAGTTAGGATAGTTACCTTTTTCTGTTAAAGGGATCTAATCAAATGAGTGATCATGAAAAGAAACATATTAAAGTAGTAGTGAAATTTTGACGAGATGTTACTTATCGAATTCTTGTTTTTAAATTATTTTGATAAAAGACAATAGTATCGATGGCTGAAGTTGTTATATTTCATGACCTAATCTTAATTTTTATTTGTTGTATATCTCTTTCTCTCTTTCTTTTGTTTGAGTATCATAACTCCTTTTGACAATGTCTTTCTGAATTGATTCAAGATTGTTTCATAACATAAGAGTTATTATTATGAAACAATTAGTTAAAATCACATCATTTTAGTGATTTAGTGTTTATCATGCTTAGTTCAATGAATTGACCTGTGCTAGCAATTTTGCAAATGGACTTCGTAAGTGATTAAAGGAGAAAGATATTTAGGAATTTAAATTTGTTTATCAAAGAAACTGGATCTTTTTATGATGAAATATGGATCATTACTGAAATGTATTTGATGGAAAATAAAGTTGTATTTGAAATTGACTAAAATAGTTTTATTTGATATTAGTAATATCTGAAGCGTTTGGACTTGCAAATGTATAATTTCCTCCTTGTTGAATGAAATATGTGTGAAATTTGTTTTTAATTTATGTAATTCCTTTTAGCGTTAAATGAGTGGAAATAATGAATATTACTCTATTTCACAAATAATAACATAATTTTATGGTTTGGAATGGAGTAAATAGAAGTCCGAGGTGTTAAATGTATTACCCACTCTAGTGATGATGCAACTTATAAAGTTGAATTTATTACATTGATAATAAAATATATCTCTATGACTATATTTAAATAAAATGTTTGTATGATAATTAAACCTTGATAATATTTTATAATGTACAATGGGTTTATAATAGACTTTAACCCTTAATAAGGGAAAGGAAAGACAATTCCCTTGAAATGAATCATAGTCCTAATGTAAGACCTTTTTGATATGAATCCTGATTGTTATTTGTAGTTAGAGAATATGTGTTTTTTCATGTAGATTTCCTTAGTTAAAATAGGAATTTAGGAAAAGACAATTAAAAAGGGAATTAACCATCATTTCAATGAAGTCTAATATGAAAAAGGACTTGCTTAGAACTTATATAAGCTAGGGCTGTATTAAGTGAGTAAATAAATGAAACTTCCATGTGTGTTGGGCCTTTAATGTAAAATTTGAATCAAGTCATTAATATTTCAAATCATATCATGTGAGTTGTATACAAAGTAGATTTATCTCGCATAACTTCATCTAATGCGCTTTAACTCTAAATCTTAACAATTAAGGAACCTAGTTGTTCAATAGGGTTGTTGTAATTAATTGATAACGAGGAAATTAATAAGATATAACTTCCTATCTAAGGTATGTTCATCTAGATGAGGAAAAATTAGTTGGATGTTGACACACGCCAACTACAACATAGTACCTTCGTGATGACAAGGGTCTTCATGAGGATACTATGTTATAGTTGACATGTTTCAACACCCTTCAGAGTTTGTTCAACTAGAATAACATAAATTCTTAATTGATCATAATTATGCCCTAGGTAAAGATAGGGGCATGATTTAGTGTCAGGTCAACTCACATTCACTTGGGATAAATACACATGCCTAATTAACATAAAGTTGATTGAGAATGTTTAAGTACCTTTAGTCACTGTAAGAAATCTTCCACACTTGGCCATGTTGCTAACTTTGGCTAGGGTTAAACCTTGAATAAGTGGACTAATATAAGTTAGTGAAGACCGTTCTAGATAACATATTAGATAGGGTGAAGGACGTATTTTGTTTGACGAGTATGTTGTCTAGGAATATAAACATGAACAATATCTTTAATAATCTTTAGCCAAAGTATCGTAAGTTTTTGATTGCATTGTTCTATATCTCCTAGTTTAAGAAGCAGGATTTCATATGAATATCGGTAACAGATATTATGATAGGCCTCTTAAAAAGAACACTTAATACCTCTGAAAGGTTAAAAGAACCAAGTGTACACACTATACACATTATAAAGTTAACATGAGAGATCGGTGTTTACCGAGTCATTTACAGTTGCATATGGTTTTCTGTTATTAGATAGATTGGATTTGGAATATGTGTTCTAAATTATGTTAATTTAGAATAGAGAAAATTAGGAAAAAAAATTCCCCTTGTTTCTAAAGTCTTAAAATGGGAATGTTACATCTTGGTATTAGAGCTGAAGGTTGCTGCTCTTGGACCTATTGTGTCTAGAATCTAATAAAACTTAAATTTTCTAGTTAACAAAAAATGGTTAGAACAAGAGGAAATGCTACAAACAACCCACCACTAGGTGGAGAATCAACTACCTCCCAAAAACTCAATGATATCCTTGTTTCCCTGTTGGACAAAAGAGATCATCTAGTTGTACTAGAACAACAAGTAATGAGCAATGAGGAGGATGAAGAATATGCTAGTAATAACAATCAACCACCTCCTATGGACAATGCCAATATTGGAAATTTGGGCATTGATAACAATAAGAGCATTGTTAATGCTAATGTAAATGTACCCAATCAGCCTAAGAATAAAAAGGTGAGATTTTCAACTGAACTCACAAATGATATAAAAAGGATAAGTCCACCAAATTTTGATGCCACTAGACTAGAATATGGATCTGAGAACTAGATTAGCAAAATGGATAAGTACTTTGCAATAAGAAACTTCTCTAAGGAAAGTAAAGCAATATGGGGAATTTATTAGCTTTCCCATAAGGCATATTCTTGGTGGGATAATCGTAAGGCTGACTTAAACATTGATGAAAAAATGTCACTTGGGATCAATTTAAAAATTACTTTAGACAACGATGGCTGCCACAACTTTACTATGATTAGAAAATGACTGAATTTCAAACTTGGCTCAGGGAAAGCTAACTATAACGAAGTACTAGGAAAATTTTACTAAGCTTCTCAAGTACGTACCTCAGTATCAAATTGATGAGAAGTTTAGAATATAGAAATTCATTATGGGATTAAATCCTATTATAGGTGGTGAAGTAGATGTTCATAGCCCAACCACCATGGAAGGGGTTGTGGAAAAATCCATAAGGCAGGAACAAAAATTAAAATCAATCTCTACCCATAAGGAGGAAATCAGAAAGAAAATTCCTAATTCTTCTTCGTCCCTTGCACCCAAAAAGGGACCATGGAAAAAGTTTGGTGCTAAAAACCATTTTTTCCGATAATAACAAGAAAACTTCAACAAATAAACATGTTGCTAATGTTTGAAACAATTTTTTTAAGAACAATAATAATGGACATAAGTCCTATGGATGACAGAATGAAAATTTTAAGGCTAGAAATAAATTTGAGCCTAAGAAAGGACCTGTAAGAGGTTACTACAATTATGGAAAATATCATTATGCAAATCAGTTTCTTGTAAGGAAGGATGACCACAATCAACAACATAAGATTGTTGCGGAAGTAGCTGAAAAACAAGTTAAAAAGTAAGTTACACCTATATAAGTGTCGGGTAAGTTTTTGGTATACGTGTTACTATATACTTTTGATACTTTGAGATACTAAATGCTTTATTTGTACTAAATTATCTTCAAAATTAAAAAGAAAATATGGAAAAATGGATAAATCATGGGTTTTACATTATGTAAATAATGTTGTCCACACAGTTAGTATGTGTATTTTTGGAGCATTCCTTGAATTTCCTAGTTTTTCCATTGAAGTTAATCTTTACATTCTTCATTTGGTATTTTATGATGTAATCATAGATGTTAAATAACTTGTTGAACATAAAGAAAAGGTTGATTATTTTGAAAAACATATTAGTTGTCTAGATGATCTGTAGAAAATAGTAGACATACAGGGGGTAAAACATGAGATTTTAGTTATAAAATGATCATCCATGCAGCTTAAAAAGGCCAAAAACAAAGGTTGCACCACTGTATGCAGGTAAAAATTTCTTTAAAAATTGAAGGGGATAGTGATTTCTTGAAATATACTTGTTACAAAATTTCATCGACCTATTTTCGGAAGAACTACACAGTCTTTTAGCCAAATAGGAGTTTGATTTCATGATTGAGATCAATCCAGGAACTAAACCTATTTCAAGGAACCATATCGAATGACTACCATTAAACTGGTAGAGCTTAAGGCATGGCTACAAGAACTTTTTTCTAAAGGTTTGATAAGACAAAGTGTCTCACCTTGGGGAGCACTAGTAGTTTTTGTGACAAAGAAAGATGGAACACTTAGATTGTGCATTGATTATACGATGTTAAAAAAGTAAAAATAAAAAAAATATCCACTTCTTAGAATTGATGATCTTTTTTATCAAATATGTGGTGCATCAGTATATTCTAAGATAGATCTTCAATCTAGGTATCATTAATTAAGAATCAAGGATGAATATATTTATAAAACAACTTTTAGGACAAGGTATGGGCATTATGAATTCATAGTTTTATCTTTAGGTTTGACAAATGCACCTACAACTTTTATGAACTTAATGAGTAATATCTTTCTAGAATACTTGGACAAATTTTTTCTTGTATTCTTAGACAATATTCTCATATATTCTAAAAAACATTGATGAGCATCATGAGCATTTGAAGATAGTTTTGGAAATATTAAGAAAAAGAAGATTGTATGGTAAGTTATCCAAATGTTGTTTCTACGATACAGAAGTGCACTATCTAGGGCATGTCATAAGTAAATATGGAATGGCAGTAGATCCATTAAAAAAATGTTGTAATAATTGAGTGGCATGTACCTAAGAAGGTACATGAATTCATAAGCTTCATGGGTCTCACTGGTTACTATAGAAATTTTGTAAAGGAATTTTCAAAGGTCGTTGCACCAATAACTTCATTGCAAAAGAAAGATAAGAAATTTGTGTGGAGTAAAAAATACAAATCTGCATTTAAGACTCTAAAGAAACAACTAACATTTGCACCTATTTTTCCTGTACCTGGTCCAAATGGAGACTTTATTGTAGTAACAGATGCTTTTGGGGAAGGGCTTGGAGGTATTTTATTAAAGAATGAGCATGTTATAGCATATGAAAGAAGAAAACACAAGTTACATGAACTGAATTATGCTCCCCAAGAACTAGAGTTGGTTTCCATTATTCATGCACTTAAAGTATGGAGGCATTATCTTTTAGGGAGAAATTTTGAATTAAATACTGACCATCTTGATCTGAAGTATATTTTTTCTCAGCCAAATTTGAATGCAAGACAACGAAGGTGGTTAGAGTTTCTATCTCAATATGATTTTGACATAAGTTATATAAAAGGCAAGAAAAATAGAGTGATAGATGCACTAGGAAACATATTTTGGAACTTATAACATGGAGAACTCGGTTTAAATATGAAGTAAAAGTATGATGGAATCCGATTCTTATTTTTAGAAAGTAAAAACAACACTTGCTACAGATCCAAATGATATGAGATATAGAGGTTTTCACTTTGATGATGTAAGAATCTTGAGTTATGATAATAGAGTATATATACCTTTGGGAAAAAAATTAAGGAGAAAGTTGTTAATTGAATTTCATAACTCACCTTATTCAGAAATCTCAGAATTATGAAAATCTTTGGTGATATAAAACAACAATATTTTTGGAAATGGATGAAAAATGAGGTAATTGATTTTGTGACACACTTTGCTTAGAATGTCAGTGTGTGTTAAAGGCTAAACATATGCATCCACCTACTTTATTATACCCTCATAGCATACCGAAACATAAATGGAAAGTAATTATCATGGAATTTGTTCAAGGGCTTCCTATGTCAAGAAATAAGCACAATGTTATTCTAGTTGTTGTAGATAAACTAACAAAGGTAGCACATTTTATTGCTAGTAATCTTAAGGATGATTCACCTATTTTAGCAAAAATATTTGTGCATGAAATTTTCAGATTGCATGGTGTACCTAAATTTATCATATCAGATAGAGATCCAAGAATGACATCTAGATTTTGGAAAACACTCAATGCAACCTTAGGAACTAAACTAATTTTTTGTTCAACATACCATCCTAAAATGGATGGTCAAACTGAAAGAGTTAATCAAGTTTTGGAAGATATGTTATGAATGTATTGCATGGATCAACAATACAAATGGGAAGATTACCTTCCATTAGTTGAATTTTCTTATAATAACACATATCACGCCTCTCTGAAAATGGAACCTTTCAAAGCATTATACGAGAAGGAAATGTAGAAATCTAGTTAGTTGGGATAACATAGAGGATAAAGAGGTAATTGGACCTGAGATCCTTACTAAAATGGAACAACAAGTTAAAATGATTCGTGAACGTTTAAAGGAAGCAACAGATAGGAAAAAAAGTTATGCAGACTTAAAAAGGGTTGACAAGAAATTTGAACTTGGTGAGAAGGTATTTTTGTGGGTTAAACTGAAAAAGAGTTCTATAACCTTTGGCAAGGCTACCAAGTTATCACCTCGTTATGTGGGACCCTTTGAAATTGTTGAAATAATCAACCTTGTAGCTTATCATTTAGCTTTACCACCTTCTTTATCATGAATGCATGATGTTTTCCATATTTCTTTACTTAAGAAATATTTTCAAATTTATCACATTCATTAAATTGGAATTCCTTGTAGGTCCAAGACCCAGGAATAAACATGGTTAAACCCATTCAAGTGCTATAAAATAGCCAACTTCACTTAAGAAATCATGAAATAAGTCAATGCAAGGTCCAATGGGACTAGTTTAATGAAGAAAGTGCAACATGGGAAAACCTCGAAGATATGAAAATTGATTTTCCATATTTATTTGAATAGAATTGATTTTGTTGATTGATAAAACTTGAAGATTTTATTCTTATTATATCAATAAATTTGCCAGTTTTGGGAAGATACTAAATTCATTAGTATTGAAACAACTATTTTATTGCTGAATAATTATGAAAATTTGAATTTTCAAAATCTGGTTCTGTTGTGAGCTTATGGATGAAAGAAATATAATTTGGATTATAATTATTGTTTAAAGTTATTACAGTAAGTTAATCATCAGGACGATGATGATTATTGGGAGGGAGTTGTTGTTGTAGGATCACAAAGCACCCCTGGACGCACATCAGGCTTCTAGGTTGATGTTTCAGGCATCCAGTGTGATTGCACAACATGGAAACCTCTCTCCAAGTGTGGGACTTGTGAAACTGAGAGAGGAATCTCCAGATTAGAGGCTGGTTCCTCAAACTCCTCTGATTTAGATCTATATTTGCACAACTACAGAGGTTTAGATCCTAATCCTACTCTAAATTGCAAGGAGACAGGGATAGAAATGCAAAAATTGAAACTAACTAAAGATGGTGATGCACCAAAAGGAGTGGTGAATATTTTTGTCATGCAAATAGACACAAACCAAAGATTGCAACATAAAACATACACAGGCTGATAAGATATAATTTAGGATCTAAAATGAAGCAAATAATACAAACAAAGGACTGAAACCCATTCACAAAGCTTGCATTATCATTTCCAATGTCAAAACCACTACATTACAACCTCAGAGAGGTAGAAAACCTATTACAGTCTTTTAAGAGGTCTAATTCTTGCAACAATCACTTATTGGAGGTGAAAGAAGAAATCTGCTATGGCAAAAGTGTTCCACCACTTTAGAAATGAGCCAAATCGCTTTTACATTGCATATGGTCGAGCCCGGAGAGAGAAAACATATAAAACATGGGATCCCATTCCTCATTGACTACAAATGCATTAAATCAGCATGGAGGACCTTACAAACCCATACCCTACCATTTTTGACCAAATTGGAGGAGAATGCGACCCATTTTGTATTAAATTTGGTCGCTGAAATGTCACTTTTGGCCATGAACACGCGTCAGAGCCATTTCTTAACTTTATCTCTCCAAAATAAACCAAAATTCAAGATTTACCCTTGAATCATGTAGAGAATTTTATAATCTTTCCAATGATATAAAGAACGTGTAAATCTGAGCTCTGGATCAAAAGATACGGCGATCTGAAGATTTAGGGCACAAAACAGGCAAAAATGGGTTTTGAAATTTTTCCCGCGCTCCGCCACCTGGACGACACGTGTCGGGTGCTGATTGGATGAGAAATTCTCTCTCCTTCCCTTACTCGTGGGTTTTCCTTGAAAGTTTTGACCTTTTGTAATTTTGGAAAATTTCCCATTTTTTCCCGCGTCCCGCCACTTGGGACACATGGCATGATCTGGTTGGAGGACAAGGGCGCGGGGTCATCCTTTACCTTTTAGTTTTTGGCCAAAACTTTTGCCAAATTCTCTAATTCCTCCCCGAGCTCCACACTCCCCTTCTCCTTAGGACACGTGTCCTCTTTTTATTGGCTCGGGCCAACGCTTCAAACCTTGCCCTTTGAAATTTTGGACATTTTCCCTTGTGACACGTGGCATTTCCTGATTCATCCACGGGCCTGCCGGCTTTTCGCATCCCTCGCATCCCTTTGGCCTGGTTGTCCTGAACTATCTGGGAAAAATTCCTCCAATCCACCCAATTCAGGCTTCCTGTCCCTCTTTGAGGTGAAGACACGTGGCGTGATTTGATTGGCTCTCGGCTCCTTCGGCTCTCCGCGTCCCACGCGTCCCTTTGTCCCAACTGTCCCAGTGTGAAAGTTCTTTGTTTTGGCCGATCTAGGTGGTTCACGTCCTTTGCATCCTCACGGCCCAGATGTCCCAGCCTCATCTCGCATGTTTAGTCAATTTTGCTTTTACCTTCGGCCGTTTCGCCCTTTCGTATCCCACACGTCTCCACGGCCCGATGTCTCTTTTTGCTTCGGGACCGCTGGAGGCTTTTCGGCCGGTTCACGCCCCGACGTCCCAACTATCCCAAGGGTCGTCTGGACAAGGACTTAGCCAATTTTCATGATTTTTCTGCCCAAGCTTTTTTTTGTAACTTTTTACCCTTTTTAGAACTTGCTCCTTTCTTCTTAGACATGAGAGTTGGAAAAAATCTGAGGGGACCCTAGAAACATGATTTTTGCCTTGAATCAATCTATTTGCCTAGGACTTGAGTATTTTGATGCATGTTATCAAATTTACCCTGGGGTGAATTTTGGATAACAATTTGGTGACTCAAATGGGGTTACTCCGCCTTAGATGAAGAGACCAAGAGTGGCTCAAGTAGTCCATTGGGCATGGAGTCATCAAATATTCTGTTTAGAACCCCTAATCGACGAGAATGTGCAAGGAGGAGGATGGAATATCACCTGATGGAAGCAAGGACTACAAAACATCTCCATGGATAGCAAGCTATGCCAAAGCACTTAGGGAAAACAAAACTAACCTACAACAAAACAATGTGCACAAGCACTTGGAGGAATGAAAATCTAATCTAATATTTACAAGGTAGTGAATTTCCCTCTAGAAGCAACACTTGAGATAGATTCCATTTACTGAAACTGTAGTTCTTCACCATCCAATGAGGCCAATTGGAAAGCATTGTTGTTCTTGCACTTCGTGACCATGTATGGGCCACTCCAAATGGCATCAAATTTTGAATGCCTTCCCGGTTTTGCTCTATCCACATCCCATTTCAACACTAGATCTCCAACTCGGAAGGATCTATCCTTGGCCTTCCTATCAAAGGTCTTCTTGATCAATGCTTGATCCTTTTCTATTACTTGGGATGCCTGATTTCTGATCTCTTGCAGCTCCATCAACTCTGCATACCTCACCTCCATGGGCTCAAATTCAAGCAACTCTAGCTGCTTCATGAGTTCCAATGTTGGCAACTCAAGTGACATGGGCAAGATTTCCTCTCTTCCATAGACAAGTTTAAATGGAGAGTTACCTGTGGATCTTTTGGGAGTTATCCTATCAGCCCATAAGGCTGATTTCAGTTTAGTATGCCAAGACCTCTGATTCTCGTCAAGAGTCCTCCTAATGATCCTCAACAAGTTCTTGTTTGTAGACTCGGCCTGGCCATTACCTTGAGGGTAATAGTTTGATGAAGTGCTTAGGTAGATACCATTCTTGATAGCCCACTCAGTCACCTTAGATCCAATGAATGCCAATGCATTATCAGAGATTATTGTAGCAGGTACACCAAATTTGGTTGTTATCCCCTCATAAAAGTCTAAGATGCTAGACTCATTTGCCTCTTTGAGTGCTACTGCTTCTGTCCATTTGGTGAAGTAGTCTGTGGTCAAAATCCATTTGTGCCCTTGGCTTGAATTGGGATTAATGACTCCAATGAAGTCCAAACCCCATTGCATGAATGGCTGGTCAACTGAGATTGGATGTAATGGAAGGGCAGCAAGTCTCTCTTTTCCTATGAAGAATGCACAATTCTTACACCTCTTGATCCATGCATAGCAATCACTGAAGATGTTGGGCCAAGAATAACCAGCCTTCATGATTTTTAGATGTCACTCTCGATGCAAAATGGCCACCAGCTGGTCCATCATGGAACTCTTCCAACACCCTTTGAATCTGATTTGTGCTAATGCATCTCAGCAGCACTCCATTCACATCCTTCTTAAACAAAACTCCATCAACAATGGCATACGGGACAGCCTGCAATCTGAAGTGTCTCCTTTGGGTCTTGTTCATCTCCGGGGCATAGGCCTATGCCTAGGAAGTGCATCATACCTTGGGTATAACAAGGAGTGGGGGCAGCATTGTTTTCTTCTTGATTGCCACTTGGCTCATGGCTGTCCTGGACTATCAAAACAGCCTCTTCTTCATTGCATACTTCTTTTTGCTTCCCTAAAACCAGCTGCTCACACAATCCTTTCCCTCTTACCAGCTTGGTGATCCTAATCTCAATGTCATACTCCATGACACGGGTGATCTAGCCTACCCTTTTCTCATTCAAATCCTTGTTGAGGAGGAAGTCATTAACCCCAAAGATGTGAGACCAAAGAATCGGACCTTGTTGTTTGAGACTAAATGCTTGAATTTCTTCAAGCTTCTGATTACTACAAGTACATGCTTCTCAATAAAAGAGTACCTCACCTCATAGTCATCTAGGCTCTGGCTGAAGAAGGCAATTGGCTGCTCATCATTATCCTTGTTCTACTATACCAAAATGGCAGAAATAGTGTCATTACCTCCAAATGCATAGAGGATGAAATCCTTGGAGAAGTCCAGGTTGATGAGAGTTGGTGCTTGAGAGATGGCTTCTTTGATTGCTTCAAAACTCTCCTTGCCTTCTGCTATCCACTTGAAAGCCATGCTCTTCTTTAACATTTTGGTGATGGGCTTGACAAGGGCTGTAAAATCTGGGACAAACCTCCGAATGAAGTTTATCCTTCCCAAGAAACTCTGAAGGGCTTTCTTATGGCTTGGCAATGGTAGTGCTCTTATGGCTTCAACCCTCTCTGGATCAATTGCTAATCCTTCTTTGGAGACAATATGGCCAAGGAGCTTTCCTTCATGTGCAAGAAAGATGCACTTCTTAGGATTCAAAGACACTCCAAATCTCCTGCACCTCGTGAAGACTTGCCTCAAATGATAGAGGTGGTCTGCTACATTTTTTGAAAAAATAGTGATATCATCAAGGTAAATCAACACCACATTGTTAATCAAGCCTTTGAATGCCATGTCAATTTCCCTTTGGAAGGTAGCACCAGCGTTGGACAACCCAAATGGCATTTTCCTATATGCAAAAGTTACCCATTTGGTTGTGAAGGCTATCTTGAATGGTCCTCCTTCTGCATCTCAGGCATATTTTGTTTCATCTTCTTCATCATAATCTGATTGTAGCTCGAGTAGCCATCAAGTAGTGAAAACCTCTCGAGCCAGCCACAACTTGCAAGATTTGCTCCATGGAAGGGAGTGGGTAATGGTCCTTGAGAGAGGCTCTATTCAAGTCTCTAAAGTCAACACATAATCTGACCTCTCCACTCTTCTTTCTCGATCGAACTAAGTTGGCAACCTAACTAGAATGCTTGATTGGGAATATGATCCTTGACTCAATCAACTTGTCTAATTCTTTCCTTATGAGAGGCTCCATGTGTGGATTGACCGGTATTTGATTCTACATGATAGGCTTAGTATTTGGATCCAATTCGATGGTATGCTTTGAGCTAAGATGGGATTGAAACCTTTTAAGTCTTCATAGCTCCAAGCAAACATGTCGGGAACTCTTGACACATAGGCCGTATGAACTCATACCTTTCTTGTTCAAATTGTCATCCTTCCAATTTGCGGTGGTTGTTCTCTTCTACCAAGATGGATACCATGAAGCCTTTTGTTCGAAATCCTCTCTCTTGACTCCGAATGTTTGCTTTTTCCTTTCTAAACTGATCATTAGGGTTAAAAATGGACTCCAAAGTGATAAGTCCCTTGGGTAGCTTGTTAGTTCTCAGCTGTACCACTTGGTCACCATACTGTTCCAATTTTTCTTGATTCTTGGCTGAGAACTCAACTTCTTCTTACAAGAAATGGATGATTTGCTGGTCATTTTCAAACACTTGCCAACTAACATTGTTATCTCGGCACTGAAGGCCTCACAATCACGTGGATGTTTGGCTGTACCTTGTCTTGTTGAATGCTTTCCACAATGTCAAAGGCTGCCCCTACTGCTGCAAGCCTGTCAGCAGCTTGATTCTCTTTCCTAGGAATGGATTTGATGCCAAAACCCTCAAAATCTTCCATGAGGTCCCACACCCTGTTCTTGTAGCACCTGAGTAGATCATTCTTGGCAGCATGTTGTCCCTTGACCTGATTTACAATCAATTCACTGTCACCAAAGACTTGCAAGTTCTTTATTTTCTTCTTTATTGCCCAATGCATCCCTTGCACCAAGGCTTCATATTCAACAGTGTTATTGGAGCATGCAAACTAAAATCTAAAAGCTGAATAGTACTTTACTCCTTGAGGTGAAAAAGCATACCCCCCTCCTACACCTTGTCTACTCCTTGATCCATCAAAAATAGCTGCCATACCTCATTGTCATCCTTGTGGTTTGGCTTGGTGATGCTAGGAATAGGCTGATTTTCTTCGTGTATGCAATAGACCCCTAGCTCAGATTCTTCCACTTCTTGATAAGGATCAAATGCATGTATCTTGTTTGCCCATTCATCAAGAGTTAGATCCGGGATGCTTCCAACCTTAGTGTTAGCTTCATCAGTGCTTGGGTGATCTTCTTGATCAAATGCTGAGCAATTGGCATTAATCTGACTTGGAGTGTAAGGCTCAATGTGGAAGTTTGCAATAGGTTCAGACCTAATTGTAGCCTTAGTTCCATACCTCGTTCTGAATAGCATGTGTGACCAATCAGCAGACAAATATCCCCCAATCTTGGCTGTGAAGTCCCTTGACAAACATAGGGCAAAGAGTGGTGGAAGGTCTATAACCGATACATCTTGCAAAACAACAACATTTAGACATGCATGCAAGGTAAGACTCAAGTTTCTAATCAATCCAACTATTGCTACTCTTGTTTTCCCATCCAAATGTACTACCCTCTGGATGTTGTTTCATCTTTGGAGCCCTAGCCGATCAGCTATTTGTTTAGGCATTACTTGAGCTACTTGCCCCGGAGTCTATCATGCAATTGTGCACTAGCTGATTTCCAATGATCAATGAAACATAGAAAGGAGGGGGTTTCAACATTTTACCTTGCTGTCCTCCATGATTTCCCTGCCTGGGCAGCATTTGTAAGTACCTTCTCTTGCCTTTGGATCTGTTGATTTGAAGTTGGCCAATCCTTCATGGTAGCTTGCAACAGATCTCTTTGGCCTAGGATAGATAGGGATTTCCACATTGATATATTGACATTTGTCTTCTTCATCTGATCAATGATACTGAATGGAGATGAAGTATCCCTCTGCTGTCCTTTTGCTTGTACATTCACTCCTTGCACGTGGGCAGCAATAACTGGTATTTGAGTTGGTCTAGGAGCTGTTCTCAGCTGTCCTTGTGCATTTGAAATTGGATTTTACTTGCCAACCATTTGTGGAGCCATGGGAGGTTGTGGATTGGTTGGGGCTAATGGTTGTTCTTCACCTAAATTCCTTCTCTTTGACCTTGTGTTGGCTGCAACACCTTGAGAAACTACCTGGTTCATGCCACAAAAATCCTCTACTTGCCAATTTACCAACGTGGTGTCATTTGGGGTTGATTGTTGTTGGAATGTTTCTTGTTGTTGGTTGTTCCCTTGACTGCCCTCACCCTCCACACTAGTAGTTGTCACCATTAGTGCTTGATTCAAAGCACCATTGAAGCACATGAATTGGTTATGAGGCTCATTGCATGGAAAACACCAATCATACGCCTAGGCAATGTTGTTTTGTGTTGGCACTAATGCCTTAGAGGCAGATTTGGCATTTGGATTATAGGGCTGAAATGGTCTATTGGCAGGAGGCCTTGTTTGATTCATATTTGCAGCTGGATTAGGTGGTCTTTGTGGTTGGTATGGCTTCCTGTTAGGTTGAGCTTGGGGTTGATAAGAAGGTCTAAAACCTTGGGCTTGTTGCCTCTTAAGAGTAACCAACTCATTGCCTAGGTTTTGCAATTGCTTCATGACTTCTTGAAGCTCATTTGGGGCACTTGGAGAGGAAGTGGAAGCTTCATTTGAACTCTGATTTCTAGGGGTAGGAGAAGGAGCCAAATTAGGTGCTTGATGGGTGTTTGGACTCTCTAAACTTGGAAACAATGGCATGGGAGGTCTAGGGGCAAGTTTGCCAGCTTGGATCAAACAATTTTCAGCCCTAATGGAAATGCTATAAGCCATAGGGATAGTTATGCCTCCCATGGACTGAATTAACATAGAAATATCAGAATTTAGAGCTTTGAGATAGTAGAGAAAAGCACCTTCTACTATTGGCCTGACTGCCACTGGAATTCTCTCCCAAGTCTTTTGAAATCTGAAGTTGAAATCGGTTAGCTGCTCATTGGGAGCTCTCTTGATGGTTGTCAGCTGCTCCAAAAGAGACAAGTTGTCTCCCTTTTCTCCAAATTGCTCATGAAGTGCTATACCCACACTAATTCCAATTTGTGATAGAACCAACTCCAAGGATCCTAAACCATTGCAATGCTTTACCCTTGAATGAAGATGCCAGTAAGTTGACAGCCACTTACATCTCATTGATCTCATGAATTGCACAAAGGTTAGCAATATCTTTAACATGATCACCTGAGTAGTCCGATTTTCTCCAAGAAGTATGGAATGTTCTTCAAGGCTACAATAGGAATTGGATGTTGTGCATGGAGGGAAAGTGGGCTACTGCCTGTGAAGTTGACATAGGGGTTGTTTTGTGCCATTCTAATTGGTCTTAAAACCCTTATTGACTGAATGAAAGGCCTACCAGGTGGAGGAGTTGAGAGAGTTCTGTTTGGTGGAGATGGAGACCTTTGAGTCCTTCTTCCTCTTTGCCTTCTTCTTGGAGATAATTGTAGGTATTCAAACAACACTTCTTCTTTTCCAACTCTTGACCTTGTGGTGACTCTTCTCATGAGTTTTCAAGCCTGCACAGCTAAAACCAGTTGATTCTTCCCCTTAGAGTCACCAAATATGTAAATAATAGCTCTTTTTAAGTAAGAAAATTGTAGCAGATGCACATCAACTTTTCTGCAATAAAAATGAGACTTCTAGTCTCCCACCGGCGTGCTAAAATTGTTGTTACATGATCACAAAGGCACTCTGGATGCACATCAGCTTCTAGGTTGATGTTTCGGGCATCCAAGTGTGATTGCACAACATGGAAACCTCTCTCAAGTGTGGGACTTGTGAAACCGAGAGAGAGGAATCTCTAGATTAGAGGCTGGTTCCTCAAACTCCTCGATTTAGATCTATATTTACACAACTATAGAGGTTCGATCCTAATCCTACTCTAAATTGCAAGGAGACAGGGATAGAAATGCAAAAATTGAAACTAACTAAAGATGGTGATGCACCAAGAGGAGTGGTGAATATTTTTTCATGCAAATAGACACAAACCAAAGATTGCAACATAAAACATACACAGGCCGATAAGATATAATTTAGGATCTGAAATGAAGAAAATAATACAAACAAAAATCAAAACCCATTCACAAAGCTTGCATTATCATTTCCAATGTCAAAACCACTGCATTACAACCTCAGAGAGGTAGAAAACCTGTTATAATCTTTGAAGAGGTCTGATTCTTGCAACAATCACTTGTTGGAGGTGAAAGAAGAAATCTGCTATGGCAAAAGTGTTCCACCACTTTAGAAATGAGCCAAATCTAGCTTTTACATTGCATGGGTCGAGCCCAAGAGAGAGAAAACGTACAAAACATGGGAGCCCATTCCTCATTAACTGTAGATGCATTAAATTAGCATGGAGGACCTTACAAACCCATACCCTACCATTTTTGACCAAATTGGAGGAGAATGCGACCCATTTTGTATTAAATTTGGTTGCTGAAATGTCACTTCTAGCCATAAACACGTGTCAGAGCCATTTCTTAACTTTATCTCTCTAGACTGAACCAAAATTCAAGATTGACCCTAGAGTCATGTAGAGAATTTTATGAGCTTTCTAATGATATAAAGAACGTGTAAATCTGACCTCTGGATCGAAAGATACGACGATCTAAAGATTTAGGGCACAAAACAGGCAAAAATGGGTTTTGAAATTTTTCCCATGCTCCGCCACCTGGACGACACGTGTCGGGCACTGATTGGATGAGCAATTCTCTCTCCTTTCTTTACTCGTGGGTTTTCCTTGAAAGTTTTGACCTTTTGTAATTTTGGAAAATTTCCCATTTTTTCCCCGCGTCCCCGCCACTTGGGACACGTGGTGTGATTTGGTTGGAGGACAGGGGCGTGGGGTCATCCTTTACCTTTTAGTTTTTTGGCCAAAACTTTTTCCAAATTCTCTAATTCCTCCTCGAGCTCCATACTCCCCTTCTCCTTAGGACACGTGTCCTCTTTTTATTGGCTCGGGCCAACGCTTCAAACCTTGCCCTTTGAAATTTTAGACGTTTTCCCTTGTGACACGTGGCATTTCCTGATTCGTTCGCAGCCCTGCCGAATTTTCACGTCCCTTTGGCCTAGTTGTCCCGAACTATCTAGGAAAAATTCCTTCGATCCACCCATTTGGGCTTCCCTGTCCCTCTTTGAGGCGAAGACACGTGGCGTGATTTGATTGGCTCTCGGCTCCTTTGGCTCTCCGTGTCCCTTTGTCCCAACTGTCCCAGTGCGAAAGTTATGTGTTTCGGCTGATCCGGGCGGTTCATGTCCTCATGGCCCAGATGTCCCAGCCTCATCTACATATCAGTTAGTCAATTTTTCTTTTACCTTTGGCTGGTTCACCCTTTCACGTCCCGCGCGTCCCCATGGCCCGGATGTCCCTTTGCTTTGTGGACCACCTAGAGGCTTTTCGGCGGTTCACGCCCCGACGTCCCAACTGTCCCAAGGGCCGCCTGGACCAGGACTTAGCCAATTTTCATGATTTTTTCTAGCCCAAGCTTGTTTTTTCAACTTTTTCACCCTTTTTTAGAACTTTCTCCTTTCTTCTTGGACAGGAGAGTTAGAAAAAATCTGAGGGGACCCTAGAAACATGATTTTTTTCCTTGAATCAATCTATTTGCCTGGGACTTGAGTATTCTGATGCATGTTATCAAATTTACCCTAGGGGGTGAATTTTGATAACAAGAGTTATGTAACGCCTCTAACATGACTGGTACATATGATTTCTACTATAAAAGTTACAAATGTTGACAGGTGATTTTTTCTTAAGACAGTGTACTCTTATGACTCAGAAAATCATGTTTGCAAAAGATAAGAATTTATATGTATGGAATAGGTACATTATGTCATGTTTTTTCTTAATTGAAAATGAAGCAATCCATCTCTTCTATGTGGAATAAATTCAATGGTAGGGATTCTGAATTTGAGTTTTAGTTTTCATAATTTATGGGGATTCAAACAACATTACCTTGGATCAATTCCATTGATCCAAGTTATGCTTCTAATTTTCATGTTTTGTTATCATGATGTCTGAATTGGATAGGTGGAAGGGTTCTGGATCTTGAATGTGTAAAGGCTATGAATGATACTCTCCATGGATCTCTTCTTCGTATTTAATCAAGTAACAATCTTGTTCTTATATTCTATTATGGTATGATGAGGTTTTCATCAGGGACCTAGGACCTAATAGAACTATTTTCTAAAACTAGTAACTCTATCCTAAGGGTTAAACCTAACCTAAGTTGATATGTTCTTTTATTAAATTGGGATGAAAAATAATTAAGAGGGACCTAGACTAAAACTATGGACTTACCTATGGACATATTTTGATTCTTCAATTAGTGTCTAACCTAAATAAGGGAATATCTAACCTAAGGGGGCCAATGAAACAACATGGGGAAAGAGGAAAGTGGGACAAAATGAATTCAAGGAATTTAAGGCAATTTATCAAGCTTTATCTCTTTCTGCAGCCAAATCTGGAAAATGAAATTAGAAACTTAAGATGGATGAGTTGGCATTTTACCCAAAGTTTTATGAGGCATGTTTTGTTTGATTTAAGTCCACTCCAAATTTAGAGATGATAATGGCGGGAAAATAGAAAGGATTGAAAGTCCTACTCTGAATTTAATTTTTGGAAATTGGTAAAACTGCCTAGGAAGAAGATAAAGGGTTTGGTTTTGTTGATTCATTTGGTTTTGGAACTAGATATCTTCATGTGGTTGTTTTTGTTTTCAACCTCCAGTTTGATTTTTTCATGCAATGTGTGAATGCATGATTTTTCATTCCTTGCATGGTGTGGAATAAAGGGTTGTCACTTTGAGACTTTAAGAAGGATATAGATAAAATTTTTGTATGGTTTGAATTTCAAAAGGAGGATTGAAGCTCTACTTGGATACTTATGACAATTGGTGAAGGTGAAGGTGTTATCAGGCATGATAGGCTCTATCCATTAATATTTTTTATTTTACTTAAGTGTTTTGTAAGAACAACTCTACTCTTTAAAATAGACTGGTTTTCATTCTGCTAATAAGATTTCTCTGCTTGAGGTTTTTGTGTTGTTTATTGGGAATGCTTTTTTGATTCAGTTTGAATGATGGAAAGTGTGATCTAGGTTTTCAATTTTCTTGATTTGATAGTTGGGTTATGCTTTAATCCTTCTACATGGGCTTGAGATCAAGTCGAAAACTATTTGTGATCTTGTTTGAACTGTTTAAATCTTGTAGGTAGCTTGGTTTGCTTTAATCTTTGGATCTTGTTCTAAAATGGTCTTGTTTCCTCTCTGTTGGGAAACTACAGTTATTAAACTATTTTGAATACTTGAATGTTGATTGAATCTTCATGATTCTTTAGGGAAGATAAAATTCTATGATGCCTGCTTATTCATATTATTTTTATACTGTTGGAAGGCTCTGAATTGGTGAACGTGCTTATTTTCTTATCGTTGTTTGTGATTGTAAATCTAGGTTTTTATTTGTATTATTTTGGTTGTAGACTTAGGCCCTGTGATTATTAAGGAAAGATAAATTGTTGTGGTTTTTCTTGGAAATTGGTTAAACATCTTCATGGACTTGTTTAAGTTCTTTCAATTATTATTTTTAAAAGGCCTATAAAAGTATACTTCTTCTATTCTCTGGAATTGATTTGTTATTTTGATGAAGCCTGATTTTGGAAGCCCGTAAGGGAAAGGATATTCATTTTTCTACTCTATTGGGTCATTGGGTAACCTATGAAATTATGGAAATATGTGCTAAAAGGGGAAAAATCCCTTGGGTATTGGTTTACTATTTTTAGTTGTTTTTGTCAACTTGAACTTCTTGATAATTCTATTAATATTGTTTTGATGTATTGTGTTAGCATGTTTCTTAGAAATTGTGCCATTAAAATTGATTTCAGTTCTTACAGAGCTTAGGAAATGTCTTCTTTGTGAAAATGGAATGATCACTTATGTTAGGTTAAATCATTTTGATTACTTCTTCTCCTATACGGATACTGAGTTAGGAATATTGTTCAGACTTAACCATCTGTTAAAATTATTCCTTCCATCTCTGTATCTTTTGAGTAATGTTTTATTTGTTATCTTGTGGAAATATAGGCCATCTTTACCATCTCCTTGAATGATGAAAGGTAATGGAATGTTGTTTTTGTTCTTTATTTTTTCTTTTCTCTTGGTTGTTGTTCATTCAATTCAAACCCAGATTAGATCTCTATTTGGGATTTTGGTTTGAGACATTAGATAATGACCTTGTCAATATAGGTTATTGGTTTCTTTAGGTTCTCCTTTAATCATACAAGAGTTAAGGGGTAGTGATATTTCTCCCTCTCCTTCCTTTATTCTTCTTTCAGCTTTGCACTTGGTGAAGATGTTGTCTTTCTTTGGTTTGTTTCGTTATGAAACTTCTTGACTATCTGGTAAGAATGATTGTATAATGTTGTAAGGGAATTATATCTTAAGTTTGAATTAATTATGGAATGGATGGAATTATTTGGATGGTTTAATGAGTTTTTCTAGAGTATAAACTTAACCATTATAACCACTTAAGGTATTGATAGAAATGGTGTATCTTTTTGAGATTGGAGTGTAACTCTTTTTCTTGTTGCATGTAACCTTACATCATTGAGAGATCTAATTTATCTGGTTTTGATTTTAACTTGAATTGGTTCCTAGTTCCAGAGTTGAGTATTAGGATACTCTAATCTGGGACACTTAAATGTTATGATGATTTGGGTTATCCTAACTTATTTCTTATGATATTTAAGTTCAATTGTTGACAACTCAGGTTTTAGGATGAATTTAGGTTAATGAACTATTGAGATGAAATTATTGTTATAAATGATCTAATGCTTAACTATGCCTAAAATCTAGTTAGGATAGTTACCTTATTTTTGTTAAATGGATCTTATCGAATGAGTGATACGGAAAAGAAATATATGAAAGTAGTAGTGAAATTCTAATGAAATTTTACTTATGAGAATTACTATTTAAATTCAATTGATAAAAGATAATAGTATGGATGGTTGAAGTTGTTATATTTCATGACCTAATCTTACTTTTTATTTGTTGTATATATTTCTCTCTTTCTTTTGTTTGAGTATTGTAAATCCTTTTGGCTATGTATTTCTGAATTGCTTTAGACTGTTTCATAACAAGATGCAGTTCTTTTTATGAAAAAATTAGTTAAAATCACATCATTTTAATGATTTAGTACTTATAATGCTCACTTCAATGAATTGACCCATGCTATAAATTTCACAGATGGACTTTGTAAGTGATGAAAGGTGAAATATCTTTAGGAAGTTACATTTTTTTATCAAAGAGACTGGATCTTTTAGTGATGAAATGTGGTTCATTACTGAAATATATTTGATGGAAAAGAAATTTTTATCTGAAATTTATTGAAATAGTTTGGTTTAACATTAGTAATATATGAAGCATTTTCACTTGTAAATGTATAATTTCCTCCTTGTTGAATGAAAGATGTGTGAAATTTCTTTTTACTTTATGTAATTCCTTTTGGCATGCAATGAGTGGAAATAATGAATATTACTCTATTTCAAAACCAGTAGCATAATTTTATGGTTTGGAATGGAGTAAATAGAAGTCTAAGGTGTTAGATGTATTACCCTCTCGAGCGAGGATGTAACTTATAAAGTTGAGTTTCTTACATTGATACTCAACTATATCTCTATGACTTTATTTAAATCAAATGTTTGTATGAGAATTACACCTTGATAATAGTTTATAATGTACAATGGGTTTATAATAGAATTTAACCCTAAATAAGGGAAAGGAAAGACAATTCACTTGAAATGAATCATAGTCCTAATTTAAGACCTTTTGATACAAATCTTGATTGTTGTCCAGTAGTTAGAGAAGGTGTGATTTTTCATGTAGATTTCCTTATAAAAGAGGAATGTAGAAAATATAATTAAAAAGGGAATTAGAATTCATTTCAATGAAGTCTAATATAAAAAGAACTTTCTCAAAACTTATATAAGCTAGGGATGTATTAAGTGAGTAAATAAATGACACTTTCATGCGTACTAGGACTTTAATGTAAAATTTGAATCAGGTTGTTAATAGTTCAAATCATAGCATGTGAGTTGGATAGAAAGTAGATTTATCTGCATAACTTCATCTAATGCACTTTTAACTTTGAATCATAACAATTAAGGAACCTCTTTGTTCACTAGGGTTGATGTAATTAATCGGTAATGAGGAAATTAATAAGATATAACTTCTTATCTAAGGTATGTTCATCCAGATGAGGAAAAGTTAGTTGGATGTTAATGAAAAATTTAGCATAGTGCCTTTGTGATGAAAAGGGTATTCATGAGGATATTATGATCCAATTGACATGTTTCAAAACCCTTTAGATTTTGTTCAAGTATACTAACATAAATTCGGTAACAAATATTCTAACAGCCTCTTAAATAAAACACTTGATACCTCTAAAAGGGTTAAAGAACCAACTATACATAGTATGCACATTATAAATTTAACATGAGATATTGGTATGATACTAAGTCATGAAATAAGAGATCGATGTTCACCGAGTCATTTACAACTGCATATGGTTTTCTGTTATAAGATAGATTGGCTTTTGAGTGTGTGTTCTAAATTGTGTTAATTTATAATAGATAAAATCATGCAAAAGAAAATCCCCTTTTTATAAAGTATTAAAATGGGAATGTTATAGCAAGGGTGACATTTTTCACAAGAGTGTTAGGTTATTTTGGAGAGCTTGGAAGAAGTATGATATTTTCCTACTTGGTCTAGGTCTAAACTAGACTTAATGCTAGTGCATGGAGGCATAATAAGGCATGATAGTAACTTTTAGGTGTGTGTCAGACCTTTGGGATAGTGATGGAGGTATTTAATATTATTCTTAGGATGTAGAGTAATTTAGAAGAGGTTTCATGTTTTTTTTGTAGTGTTAGTTTGCTCTATTTTGAGCTAAACAATGCAAAATCCTAAGACCTATTTGTTAAATTCCTAGTGTTTAAAGTGATGTAAATATATTTATGAGAAGGTGGGAATTAAATACTTTAGTAGATTTTTTCATAGTGTTGTGGTCCAAGGTTCATGTTGATATGAATAATATTTTAAAATCTATGGTGTCTTGAGTCCTATCGAGATAAAGAAGGCATGTTTATTAGCTCGAAGTGAGAGAATTGTTCTTGGCTAGCATGTGTGATATTTTTATGAGACCTTGAGCCTTTCATGGATAATTTTTCGTTAAATTAAGAATATATCATAGTTGTAATGAGATCAAATGAGGCCCAAAAATTTATGAGTGATTGTTAAGAAGGCAAGTCACTATTTATGGTCTTGAAACCCTGTTTCATGAGGGATAGGAGAAATATTCATGGTATGAGCTTTTAATGCATCGAATCATCAAAATTGATGATTTGAGGTGACATAGGACTCTCCCATATTTTCGATGGTGGTTGTTTGAGATAATGAAACTTAGTGGAGCCCACTTATATTTTCTTGTTTCTAGGAAAGAATTATTTTCTCTCAAGTTTTCCATTAGACCATATGACTAATTTAGTGTTATGAGATCTATGTGAGATAAGATACATGTTTGAATTAATTTCAGATCTTGGTTAGGTGGTTTAATGACCTATATAATTCAAAATAGGTTGATTGGTTTTGGGCTAAAAATATAGTTTAAAAGTCTTGGTGAATGGAAGTGCTCCAACACTTGTGAGATTTGTGATGAAGTCTTATGAGCTTAGAGTTGTAAACATCCAATGTGATATGTTTAATTTTTTTTATCTCTAAAAGTATGATGAGATGACATGAAGAAGGTCACAAGTTGACCTAGTTTAACTAGTTCAAGAAATCACTACTTTGGTAAGAAGATGGATGTAGAAGACCAATGTTTTGTTTTAGCTTATGATGACTATCAAATTTAGACTAAAGAGGTGTTGTTGTGATAAATTACAATTCTATAGAAATGAACTAACACCTAGTAGCTTCAAACAAAAATAAATATAAATATAAACATCATGATTATGTTGGTTTAGGTGGTATTTTTCTTCACTTTTTTAGTGTTATTCCACCTCACCAGGTGAGTCATCTCACTTAGGTGGACATGGATCTAGGTGGAATCTTAGTTATGACAAATTCCCTTATGAAATCTGTCATATGTGTAAGTGTGTTATAGGAGTTACATTCCCATTTGGGAAAGTAACTCCTCTTCTCCATTATGGAGGAATCTTCTCTTACATGGGAGTTACACATTCACTCCCCTGTATGTACACCACCTCTTTTGATCTATGATAAGCCAAGACAAGTAATTCCATTCAACTCCATTTTTGAATCTTGAGCTCTCATATGCATGCACATTGCTTTACAAATCTTTCTTGCTTTAATCTCACAACTCCTACACCTTGGTGAAGTGAAACTATTTGATGCATGTGAATTCCTTCTAGGTCTTCATCCTTCACTCCTTCATGGTATCAGAGCAAGGGGACTAGAATTACATTGCTCACCATTGTTGCTCCACCATGTAGTTGCTTGTGCAAGCTCTCTCTTTTTCATGTTCTCTACTTGCATATTTTTGAGATTCTAGTGGTTGTTTTTTGGGTTATTTCTGTATTACTTTATGGTTATGGTTTAGGTTGTGTTTAGATTCAGCTCTGTAGGATAAAAGAAGTGTCGTTTCTTGGTATTTGAGAAGTATTGTGTTGGGTCCTATAACCGAGCTAGAATGTAGCTCGTAGTATTGTCTTCATAACATCTCGATTGCATTCCCTTTTCAGATCACCAACTCGGGTTATTAAACCACCTCTGCAACGAATGACTCAACTGTTTGTTGTGTGGGTCATTCTATGCCTTGGGTCATGCACTGATCATTTCTGTGCTCATGTTTGGTCTTCAACTCGGTGTAACTCTTGCTTGGGTCTCTATTTGGTCGGCCTGCCCGAGTCCCTTCCAGGGTTGCTTGTTCATGCTATTCATTGGAGTGACTCATCTCGACTATCTAGACCAAGATCATGGTGTGAATGTGTGGGTTTGTGGACTATTTGAAAGCTCGGTTCACGTTTGAAACCTACAGGCTCATTGCATTGTCTCGCTACCTTGGTCTTTAAAGCTTGGCTCTCTTGTTGGTGCTTTGGGAATAACTTGAACTCCACGAGACTTGTGCCTTCTTCCACCATTGTGTTCAAATTAAGGCTCCTATCACTTTTAGGCCCCTGCTTGGCCATTATTTTCCACCATGAGCCATTACATTAGCTCTCCCATTGGTTATCTTCCATAGTTGTTACACACTCATCGACTGTTAAATCAACATCCACCATTGCCAGTCATTATCTCTCTGACTTGCACCATTTGGCTCATGTCCACCAGCTCTAACGTGGATGTTTCTAGTCTTCTTGGCCTTTTATGTAATCTGTGTGCCATTCAACTCGGTCTTAGTACCGACTGAATCACAAATGTAAAATTCACTTACTTCGACCGTGCGAACTTGGTGCTTCTACGATGCATCCATGGCTTGACACCTCAGCTGGGCCCTTCCCTTTTAGAAATTGTTTGGAGGTTAAAACAATCCCTCATTTTTAATTTTTTGAGGAAAAACATTTATTTTGGCATTGTAATATTTTTGGGCTCTATTTGCTTGTAATTATGTCCTTCATTCATGTGTCGAAGATGGAGGGCAAGGTTCGGGTTGGCAGGAGTCTAATCTCCCCTCGCAAGAAAAAATAAACACTACCTAAAATTTGATGCGATTTCAAATGAGTACCCACATGACACCCTTTGCACCCATTTTAGAATTTCTTTTAATCAATTTGTAAAGCTTATTGGCATTTTCCATCAGTTGCGGGAATCGTTTTCTTGCTATAACTTTTGATTCACTGCTCCGTTTTGAGAACTTCTTTAGTTAAAGTTGCATGATTTTTCACACATTACATGATGAAATATTTAGTTTTGTAAACACACTACTTTATAAAGTGCCGCATTCTAGGGGGGTTCACTAGTACTCTTGGGTTTTTACACGTAGATGCATTATCGGCCGAGTCTGACATCTTACATTCGTGCACCTTGCACTTCTTGATTCTGAATTATGGAGGGTGATCTTTCCAAAATTGAGTGTCATAGGATCACTTTACAGCCTCCACCACTTCTTACTAGGAGAGAGAACTATTCAGCTTGGCGTGCTTCCATGGAACATTACTTCGCTCATGAGGGTATTTCACCCTTCTTACTTGGGCCAGTTCTTGCACCCACTAATCATTGTCATCTGGAGGACTTTCTTGACACTTGTGACCATGTTTTTGGTCACATGATGATGCATGTCTCTAGATCTCTCTGGTTTCACGTGGTAGACTCAGATCCACCCCACCGTGTCTGGAGCATTCTTTAGTCCCTCTATGGATACCCTTTGCATCTGTCACCATTTTTTTGTTGATTCATTGGTCTCCTCTTCTTCGTGTTGATGGAAGTTCCACCGACATAGACTTGATTGATTCTAATTTTGATGATGAGTATTTTGCACCTAGTTCTAATGTCAAGAGTACTACAGAAGACTCTTCTCCTCCTTCTCTCACAATTCCAAAGAGTGTTGAAAATTTCCACATCTCATCAAATATCGAGCGAGTCTCCTATTTAGTATCCTAGAGTCATCACACCCACCTCTTTTCCACCTTTAGTGTGTGAGTCCCCTTACACTCCTTTACCTTCATTGGATGATTCATACCTATCTAACATCACTCTTCTATTTGTTAAGCCCCCTCATTGGGATGAGTATCTTCTTGACCTTAGTTATCTTTTTTCATAGTACACTTGTGATGTACTATAGGTTCCTCATCCATCGATAGGTTAAAGGATTTCATCATCTCTATTGTTGGGAGTTCCCCTTTTGAATCTTACCACTACCACTTTTCTGGAGACCTTCATTGATCCACCCTTGCTTGTGGATCCTTTTTCTATTATGGGGTATGTTTTTTTCCTTCACATCATTGCAAATCCTTTCTATAGGTGTTCCCCTTATTCAATCTGATATTTTTACACATGTGGCATTACCTTTGATTCCTTTGTGCTCACTTGCTAGACCTATGTCACACTTTCGTGGACTAGACTTAGAGTTCTTCATGTTACTACCTTTAGTTTCCTTCATGGAGTGGGTGGAATTCCAGCATGTCATTTATGTCCTTCCTAAGGGTAGGCACACAATTCAATATGGATGGATATTTTTCTGTCTAGAGGCAGAGGATCTCGTCATCGACATTCTTCTGGGAGACCTCCTAGAGCTGCAGAGTTCATATCCATCCATGGCATCTTCTACATTCCTCTTGTCTCCCTCTTCTTCTCTCTTCTTATTATTTCTGAGAGATTGCCTCTTTATACATGGGTACCTTTACAGGCTTATCTGTGGCTAGGACCCATCTTTGACATCTTTCTTAGATTAGAGAGTGGACTTGTCTCTCTTTTGGGGAGTTTTTCCCACTGGGTTTTCTCCTTTTACTCCACTTTTTGAGAGTTTCTTATATGTGGGTACCTCATCCGGATTTGTTCCAGGACCCATTTCTCATTTCTAACTTTCCACCTCATCCTAAATTATGATGAAGGGGGTGTTGGTGTAGGTGGTATTTTTCTTCACTTATTTAGTGTTATTCCACCTCACCGGGTGAGTCATCTCACTTAGGTGGACATGGATCTAGGTGGCATCTTAGTTATGATAGATTCCCTTATGAAATTTTTCATATGTGTAAGTGTGTCATAGGAGTTACATTCCCATTTGGGAAAGTAACTCCTCTTCTCCATTATGGAGGAATCTTCTCTTACATGGGAGTTACACATTCACTCCCCTATATGTACACCACCTCTTTTGATCTATGATAATCCAAGCCAAGCAATTCCATTCTACTCCATTTTTGAATCTTGAGCTCTCATATGCATGCACATTTCTTTACAAAGCTTGCTTTCTTTAATCTCGTAACTCCTACACTTTGGTGAAGTGCAACTATTCGATGCACGTGAATTCCTTCGAGATCTTTTTCCTTCACTCCTTTAGATTAAAGCTTAATGAGAACTACCTAATAAATGTAAAAACATGAAGGAAATCATCTAATTGCTAACCATTCCTACTAAAATGTATGATTTCTCTAAAACATGAGCCTATTTAGATAATGATTAATAAAATTTAGTATGCTTGATTACCAAAGAGGGAAGGATATCACCAAGAAATGGCTATAAGGCCAAGCTTGGATCTTCCTTTCTACTCAACAATGGTAGAATGGATGCACAAGATGAATTGGCTATTCCAAATAATGGAGAAGGCTATTGATCATATGTATTATATGAGAATACTAGAAAAAATATGGTGTAAGGTGTGAATGATGTAACATCTTTGACATGATTGTTACTAAGATGACTTCCACTCTTGACATTGTAAATATTGACAAATGATTTGTCTTAGGAAGGAGTACTCTTAGGATCTTTGTAAATCCTGTTTACAATGGTTAATTCTTTATTTATTGAAAATAATCATTTCTAGTTGTGATTTTTTCTTACTTGAAAATAATTCCATTCATCTCTTTGCACAAATTAAATTCACTTTTAAAATGTGGTGAACTTATATTGTGTAGACATAATTTATCTTACATAGAAAACAAGACCTTGAATCAATTCCATTGATCCAAGGTATGCTTTAGTTCTTCTTACCTACTCATCTTGTTGTCTTGTCAATCAAAAATGGAAGGTGAGCTTGAATGTTGCTTGTTTTGTTTACCATGGTGAATAATTCTTCTTAGGGGTCCTTGACCGACAACAGCCTTAAGGTGATAAGCCTGGGCCTTCTTGTTAAATGTTTTAAATGTTGAGCAACGTATAAGACTCATAGACCTAATAGTGAATCACTAAGATGGGTACCCTAACCTAAGTTGGGATGTTCTATACTAGTTTGGATTATAACCTAAGGTAATTAAGACCTACCTAGGAACTAAGGTTGATTTCTAACCTAATAAAAATCTAACCTAAACTATTGCTAACCTAAGGAGATACCTATGGACTATTTAGCAAATGGTAAGGTCGATGGCATCGGTTTTCAAGACATTGATTGAAATTTATTTGGTTTAAATGCTACGGAATGCCAATTTTGGTAGAGGCATTGTTATTTTAGGGATGCCTAGTTAGAATCACCACTAAATGGAAATTGCATGCAAATTTTGAATTAAAGGCTCACCAACCTTAGATAGTGGTGGCGTGGAGAATTAGGAGGGAAATTGACTGTCCTTTGCATTAATTGATCTCGATTATGGAAAAGAAAATGCCTAGGATAAATGCATGGAGGATTTTGGAAAGGTTGTTTCATCTTTAGTTGATTTCATTTTTTTCTCTACAAGAGGTTTTCGGTTCTTTGAACCAGTAGTTCTATTTTTGATCTACTTGTATTCTTGGCATTTTTGAACTATTTTTGGATCCTGTGGAAGTATAAGAAGAAGTAGAAAGATTGGAGTGGTTGACGTCACTTGGAAAAAGAAGATATTGTTGAGGCTTGGCTAGGAAATTGTCTGCAAATCACGAAGAATCTCTATCATGCATGATAGGCTCTACCCATTAAGTTGTTTTACTTTTTCCTAAATGTATTCATTAAAAGAACTTTGTTCTTGGGTAAAAAATGAGTTTTATGTGATGTTTAAAATTGGTTTAGAAACTTATTTTCTCTGTTCTATTTATTTGTATGGAGTCACTGATATGGTAGAAATATGTTTTGGGTTATTTTCCTTTGTTTAAAAAAAAAGAATTAATCATGCTTAATCCTTTGTTCGGATTTGAGATGTTGTCAAATCTTGAGAAATCCTATTGGACTGTACTAAAACTGGGTAGTATGATTCACGACTATGCTAGAAAAATGTTTTGGGATTTGTTTATTTTTAGAAAATAATAGTAAACATGTTTTAATTTTGCTAAACTTGATATGTTGTTGAATCTAAGAACTCATGTTGGACTGTACAAAAAATAGTTAGTAGGAGTACTACTATGAAAGAAATATGTTTCGGTTTTGTTCTCCCTTGCTAGAAAAATGATAGAATCATGTTTAACTTCTACTTGAACTTAAATGAATTTGATTCTTTACTTACACCTGTAAAGTTATGAGAAGACTTGTTAGTGACTTGTTAGATATTGGGTCTGAATGAATCTCCTCGAAACAATCTATCTGATAGCATGGTTGATAGTTATTCTACTGGCATGATCCATGAAAATTTTATCGAATTTATTTTCATATTTCATAAAGTGAGTTTTAGTGCTTCAATAGTTTCCTTATCGGTTCATCTTGTTGGGATTTATTGGTGCTTTTTATTTAAATTTGATGTACAGGTTGACTCTTTGTAGGAATGGGGTGTCTTAGGTTGAATTTTGGAATAGATCAACCCCGCCTATCTTAAGGAAATGGACTTTAACATTTTTAATTTTTAAATTATTATTTTGAGCTCGACTTCAAGCACCTAACTTGGGGTCATGTCATTGTTTCATTGTTTCTCCTTGTGGTCGAATCTAGGTCGGGTTCATTCTTCCTGAACTAGTAGTCTGTTCCATTGATTCTTGTGAAGTATGTGGATCTGGGTTGGCTTGAATGGAAACTTCAACTGTTAAATCTTGATCTCACCTTTTTCATTTCACCATCAATGGATGGGAAATATTTGTGTGTGTTGTCACTTTGAAAAGAAATCGTGGCTGAAAAAGGGTAATTTACTTCAACATTACTTTGTCTCCCTTTGTTTGGGAAAACTAGAGAAACTTTTGGAGCTAATGATATTAATGTTTGGAATTAATGTAATGTTCATTTTTGTTTTGTTTTTCTTCGATACTATTATTAAATGAAATAATTTGAATAACCATTTTCATTTTGTAGCTTTTGCACTATAGTTATTGTTCTCATTTGTATGTTGGGAAAACTTCATTTTTAGTTTCTGACTTTCATGTTACAGTCGTAGATATCAATTGTAATATTGAATAGTTCTTTGTGTTTCAATGGTTATTGGAGTTGATTTTTTTCATGGATTTGAACAATCAAATTTATCTTAGTTCTTTTCAATCCCAGTAAGTATACCTCTTTTAAGGAAGTAATAATGAGATCTTATCTCATCTTTATTCATTATTATCCGTTCTCTCTATTCTGAGTTAAGGTATTCACAATATCATCCTCTTCCAACTCTGAAGGTAGATATAGGTTGTTCCCTTTCTCTTTTCATTCATTCTCTCACCTGTATTACTCCTGTGTAAGGAGATGACTTGTTCGGTTTGTATTATGTTGAAGGATTTGCAAGGTGGTAATTGGTGGATAAATATTTTCTTTCTTCTCCTTGACTTTTACATTGGTAGGGATGTAATTTTTTTGATTGGTGACTAATTATAGGTGCATGTAAATTAACTTCATCCTTTTTCAAATTGGTTGACGTTGAACCTAAAAATTTAGGCTAGATTTTGACCCTAAACTTGGATATAGTTTCTTAGATAGGAAACTCTTACATTAATGTGTTGTTGATTCATCCTTAATTTTATCATTAATTTTAATTGAGCTTGGAAATTAATATTTTAGGATGAAGTAAGTTAATGCTGAGTTATATGAATTATTGTTTCTATCTAAAGTAGTCCTATTCTTATGGGATATCAGAGTTAGTATCTTTTTGTGTTAGATGGAATTAATTTTGAAGTAAATCATAAATATCTAAAAATGAAAGCAGATTGTGATTTTGGTGAAATATTAATTATCCAAAATAATGATTTAAATCTTCTATGAAATGATTAGTTGGAAGTTGAAACTAATTATATATTAGCCTTTTCTTAATTAAAGTACAATTATGACATTGTTTCTCCCTCTTGTGATTGTTATTTCTTTTTGTTGTGCCTTTATGTAATGCTTTAACTGTTTCATAAAAGTAGAGTTTTTTTATGAAACATTTAGTTAAAAGCACATCATTTTAATGCATAGTGCTTATCATGCTTAGTTCACTAAACTGACCTGTACTAGCAACTTTTTTAGATGGAATTCGTAAGTGGTAAAAAGGGAGACACAATATTTTATGATGTTACTTTTGTTTACCAAAAGACTAGCTCTCTTATGGGAAATATGATTCATTATTAAAATGTATTGTTAGAAGGGAAATTTCAATTTTATAGACCTTATTTTTGTTGTTTGAAACTAAATATGTATGAAGTATTAGTACTTACAATATATGAATTCCTCCTTGATAAATGGAAAAGTTTGTGGGTTTATATGTACTTGATGTGTCATCTTTCTACGTATTCGGTGAGTATTAGTTATATGCTTATCTCTGTTATTTTAATTATATACTTCAATTGACCCCTTTCGGGTTGAAATAAAATGAACTAGGTGGTAAGGGAATTATATATACTATCCCTTTATTTAAATGCAACTTATCAAGTTGGAATTCATGGATGATCATTTAATTTAATCGCTATAGTTTATTAAAATGATGTTAACGAATGAATGAAACCATTATATTACTTGGATAATACTAAGGGGTTACAAATGGAACCTAAATTCTTATTAAGAAAGGGGACAACTATTCTACAATGATAATCAATTTATTTTAGAATCCTTTGGAATTGAACCTAATGTCATCTTGGAAAGAGGAATATGTACTTCCTCTTGACTAATACCTTAATCTCAATAAATCAAATGAAAGGTATATATAAATATATAATATTAGACTTCATTTCAATGAATTCTATTATAAAAGAATCGATTCATAACTTAAACTAGCTAAGTCATGGTTAAGTTAAATAATTGAACCATATTGTTAGTATGATTATTCTGTTTGTAAAACTAAATCCTAAATTAGGAAGTTAATGAATAAAAAGCAATCTTGATGTTTTTGCAAAGCAATTACAATTCATTTATTGCTAGCAACCTTAATGGTTAATGAAACTAGGGATTCAACATGGCTGCTATAATTAAAATTTAATTAAAGAAAATAATTAAGTAATTAACTTCTTTCTTGGGCATGTAATCTAGATGGGAAGACTTTGTTGGATGTTAGCACATGCCAACTATAGCATCGTACCTCCGTGAAGACTTGGGTCTTTATGAGGATACTATGTTGTAGTTGACATGTCACAACACCCTTCAGAGTTGAATCATCTAGATCTACATAAACTCAGACTTGATCTTAGTTATACCCTAGGTTAGGTTGGAAGTATGATCTAGTGTCGGGGGCAACCCACGATGACTTAGGATAACTAGACACATGAAATTGACTTAGGTCGATTGAGTATGTCTATGTGCCCTTAGTCACCATGAGTAACCTTCTACGCTAGACTATGTTGCTAACATTGGTTAGGGTTAAACCTTGAACAAGTGGACTGACGTGAATAAGTGAAGACCATTCTAGATAACATATGAAGTGGGGTGAAAGACATGTTCATTTTGATGATTATTTCATCTAGTAATATTAACATGAATAGTATGTTGTAAATCTTTGGCCAAATTTTTGCAAGCTATTGGTTGCGTTGTCCTATGTCACCTAGTTTTAAGAAGTGAGATTTCAGATGAATATTGGTAAAAATTATTTAGATAGGCCCTTTTAATAGAACAATTTACACCCCAAAAAGGGTATGAGAACTGATTATACCTAGTATATAATTCAATGATTTAACATTAGAGATCAATGTTTCATCGAGTCATGAAATGAGAGATCGGTGTTACACTTGAGTCATTTAATTTGCATATGGTTATCTTTATGAGATTGATTGGCATAGAATGTGTGTTCTAAATTTTGATTATTTAGAATAGGTAGCATTATTATATAAAAAAAATTCCCTTGTTTCTAAAGTCTTAAAATGGGAATGTTACAAATAAAGGGGGTTAGGTCCTTTATATAGATTTCCATTTGGGAAATACTTGAATCCCAATGAATGTGGGATAAAGGATAAAGTAGATTTAGACCTGTTATTATGTTAAGCTTGATTAGAGGAATTAATAAATTATTAACAACTCATGGGAGTTGTAGATGCTTTAATTAATCAACTAGGATTAATTAATAGGATAGAATAAGCTTTTAGGCTATTTGGAAGTGATTTAGGAGGAAGTTTATATGATTTGAAGCATTTGAAAGAGATATTTAGCTAATAAAAGAGTTTATTGATTAAATACATTCTTAAAAAGGCTTAATTAACTAAAAATAGTTAATTAATAAATTTGAAGAGGATTAACTAATGAAGTGTCATTAATTAGCATCCGGAATGTGATGAAGCTAGTTAATTGATGAAGTATTGTTAATTTACCGAAATAGAGGGAAACATTAGTTAATTAGTGTGAAATCAATAATTATAATGGAAATGATAGGAAGGATGATACTTTCTACCATTTTAGCAATAAAAACTTTGTAATTGGATTTTAGGTGTCTACATTTACCCCTCTTTGGGGTGGCGTAAGCGATGCCACTTCAAAGATAGTAGACAAGTAGAAACAAGTAAATTTTGAAGATAAAATAGTAGAATGAAGGATAATCCCTCGGGTTTTGATGGGGTTATAGAAGAGGTAAATCAATGATAGAAAATATGAAGGAAATAGATAGAAGAATCAAGGTGGGGGAGGGAGGGATAAAAATTATCCCTATTTCCCTAGGTGATTTTGGAAGAAAAATGTTAGTGATATGACCTGATATGGAAGAATATGGAAATAACTTGTGCATCCATCTCATTCAATAAACAAATTTTTTTCATCATGTTGCTCATATGATCTACATCATTGGCTCTTATTAAAATATACACATACAAAAAAAGTGCAAAATAACATGAAAATATATAATACCAACATTATTTCATTATTAAAACACTAACTCAATACAACATACATAATGTAATGCAATACGAGAAAGTAAACAAGATGATAGGGAAACAAGTACAAACACACATAATCAAACAAACAAAATTCAAGACATTTTCACTAATGTTTTATTATCAAGCTTCAGTTCCCAAATGTTTGAGTTAACAACAAGGGTTAAAAATGACACCCCAAGTAAGGATACCTGCGAGGTGAATATACAAAGGACATAGGGGTTCTATGAAAAAGTAATCATGCATTATGAAACAGTACCAAGAAACTCATTTTTGCAAGGGAGTACAAACATAATAAGTAAACCAAATTTGTTAAGGGAGGTAGATCCTGATAATCTGCGAGTCATTTGGGAGAACAAGTGAGGACCTAAGAAAGATGTTTTTAGGAAAAATTTCAATGTTTAAGGACAATGCATTTGATATAAGCTTTAGCTGCATGCATGCTTTTTACCAATTTTTTGAAATTTACAATTTTTTTGGTTTTTTTATTTTTAGTTTTAGTCATTTGTTTGGATTTTTTATTTTTAACAATTTTAAATTATTTTTTGAAATTTACCAATTTGTATGGATTTTTGAATTTTTAAGAAGAAAATGATCTAGAAGAATAATAATGTGTGTGAACATCACTAAAAACATGGGAAGCAAAAATATACCCCATATAGTAGAAAGGGTTGCCAAGAAGAAAAAATATGCCCCAATGTAGCAAAAATGGGTGGAAAATGACTATTTTATAAAAAAACTCTTTAGGACCAGTTATAGAATAATACAAAATAATCATGATAGTCATCTAGCCCCTCAGGGGGCATGAAAAATTATGATCTAGGGAAAAATGGCTATAAATAACGAGGTAGGAAAGGGAGAACCCATCGCGATGAGCATTGTTACCCTACCTTATTGAGTTTTAGCAAGGCATTTTCTCTGACCTTGGAGAGAGATAGCACAAATTTTGAGGTGTAGATACCATGTAGATTGAGTTCGAGAGTACATGAGGCCTCTCATAGATAGTGCGCCGGTATATAAACTAAATATTTTTAATTTTGAAGTCATGCACTAGCATCAAAACTTGCACTAAGCGCAAAGGTCATTTCCATATTCTTGCACTAGCACAAAGGTCATGCACTAGCATCAAAACAAGAAAGTTAGCATTGAATTTTTTTAGGGCTAGGTTAGGGTTGCACTAGTGTGAAAATGGGTAAGCTAGCGTGACTAGGGTGCATAAGTGTAGGCTTGCGCTAACACAAAAATAAGTAAGTTAGAGTGAAAATGTTTGCGCTAGCATAGGATTACACTAGTGGTGAAGGGTTTGTGCTAGTGTAAAATGTTTTGTGCTAGCAGAGATCTTAGGCCTTAAAAATTAGAAGAAATTGAAGATTTTTAGAAAAATCCAGTAATGAATAGTAGAATGTGTTGTCACCAAATCACTGCACCCCGAATGGCTAGGCTATATGTAGGTTTTTTAGTGTGATTGGGACACATGGGGTCACCTCTCAAGCTATGGGACTTGGACTCAAGGTGAACCTCCAAAGAAGTACGGCTTCCTTTTCCTAAACTAAGTGTTGTACTACCCCTAATGCAATAAAATGGCTATCTAATCTTAGGCTAACATATTTTTTGAGTTTTAGGGAAAGAGATCTGCAAAAGGAAACTAAACTAGGGATGGTGATGCACCAAATAAAAGGATATGTTGAATCACAGGAAGGGTTAATGTGAGTAAGATGCAGACACCATTAGTCACCTTCACCTATTGCAACTTTAGAAAGGGCACAAAATACCACAAACCAGAAGCATGTGTTCCTTTGTTAAAACTTGAATCATACAAAATAGAGAGACCAAATTGGATTGGACACACAATTAACTAGCCATGAGGATAAAACACATGCACATATCAAACATTCATTTTTCTGATGATGGCTAATGATAATATAACTTTAAATGACAGAAGGAAAATAATTTTTCCACAAATGACATAAAAGATGTTATATCACTTTTCCATAACATGAAACAAAATGATCTAAAATAAAGGCAAGCCAACCATCTATACTAAGGAATCATACATTCACAAAGCATATATAAATCAACCATTTAGCACAATAAATTAGTTTCTTCAAGGCAAGATATCTCTCTGAATATAATTAAAAGGTTCTTTAAATCTTTGAAGCACTCTTCCAAGCTTGAAGAGAAACTTCACCAAAAATATGATCCCCCAAATGACTCCATAAACCTAACTATTTATAAGTTCTTCTAGGCTGAGCCATTACAACTAGGCCCTTAACTAACATTTACTAATAATATAAATGTCATTAATTTAAGGGAACATGATCCCATAAAAATAGTAATTTTGTTGCAAGGGTTTGAATCAGTCAACCCTGCAACTCTAACCAATCCAAAGCTTGGATATATCCTTTCATGGCCACTCAGCTTTGGCCTAGTTTTGCAACTCCTTCCTCATCTGTAGGTTTTTGTTGTGTTTCCTCCCATGTAGCCATTTGATGTTTATACTCGATGAAGCATTTAATGATTCCTTGAATTTCCTCATCCCCGGGCCCACATGTGTAGTGATTTACCACATCTCATTGTCTCAATATCTCTCGTGATTTTAGTTGGGACTCTTCTAAGTTTACTCAAAAATTTCTTCAATCTTCTTGTGAAATTTTGGCATAAAACCAACCTGTCAATAGATTCACTGCTGAAATTTTTAGTAACTTCATCATCACGTTTCACCAAATCCTTAAAATTCTACTTGATTTGCTCCTCTGGAAGAGTGTCGATATTTTCATTGAAGAATTTACAGTTAACAATGTCAAATTCTTCTTGATATGTCATTTAAAGCATCCATAATCTCCACTCATTTATCATCTAACTTCTTAATTAGATCTTGTAGCACCTGACACTGGAATTCCATGGCCTTTTGATATTCAAACAACTTTGTAGCATCATCGATTACGTCCTCCTGGAGGAGTAGATCTAAATATTCCTCTCTAATCTCACTCCATGTTGCCAAATTCAAATTTAGATTGTTATTATCTTCTGAAAAAGATTCATCCATTTTGTAAATAGTAGTTTTCCCAACCTATAAATCATTGTATATCTCAACAACTTCTTTAATTAAAGGGTCAGCCTCCTACAGTATACGTTCCATCCATCCATCTACTGATCTCCCTTTCTAGCCTATATTTTTGATCTCATGATAAGAAATATCATCAATAGTAGATGAAATTGTCATGGCCGTAGTAGTTGAGACTTCAGTAGATGGAGTTGGCTTTGTTACTTTCTGTAGCAATGCAGTGAGCTGCTTGACCTTGGCCTTAAGCTCATCCTTGGAAGCTTTATCCTTATCATATTTTTCCAGCAGATTTCCAAGAGTAGTGTGTACATCTTGTTTTGCTCCTTCATGAGTGGCTTTTCCCAATGAGAATCTAGAAATCTGATAATTTGCAGCTGTAATTATTTCTTTAGTTTTTCCCTCAACAGGAGTGGCAACCTCCACAACTCATTCCCCAGATGCATTCACCATCAAGATTGAAACAATATTTGGCCTCTTGGCCTATCTCTTTGGGGTATGTTCCAATATGCTCAGATCTATTACATCTCCCAGAGGCACTTTCTTCTTTTTCTTTGGAGTTTTTGGAACAACCATTATAGAATGGCTGATGCTGATGAAGATAACATAGTTGACTCAGTACCTGAAACATTAGCCACCACAAGAGTACTAGTAACATTAGTTGGAATTTGAATGGTAGTGGTAGTGATGGATGGGGTGGATGTGAGGACTGCCATAGGAGTTGATACAATAATGTTAGGGGATGAGATGGAGGAAAATGGAAGTGTTAGGGGAAGTGAGGTAGAAATGGGTGACCCAATAGTTTCTCCAGCTGAGAGAACTAGAAGGGATGAGAATACTTGGGCCATGGAAGGTGATGGGAAAGAAGAAATGATGGTAGAAGTGGAAGGAACTGATATAGGAAGGGACAATGGAAGAGAAGAGGGAAATGATGGGTCTTGTGGGACACTAGGAGAATCACTAACTTCAACTATTTCTGTCACAGGTCATTTTGGAGCATGACTTTAGGAATAGGAGCCTTAGAAAGAAATGAGATCCCAACAACAAATGAATTTTTTTGGAACCGTATGGGTCTTTTGAGTTGACCTTTTCCCCTTTGTGGGTGTGGATTGGCTCATGGTTGATGGGGCCCCTATATTTGTAGGTTGCTTTGACCCCTTGGGTGAGATTCCCAAGGTAACCAACCAACTATGAGTTCTTTATAAAATGGGTCCCACCCTTTCCTTTGTGTTGTAACATTCTTCCACATACCAATCAATCCATGAAAATGGTTGATTGGCAATATTATTACTTTTATACAATTCATCCAAAACTTCATCATTATCCTGCATATCTTTTGGTATGTCAGCTATTCCAAATTTCCAAACTTCATCCAAAGTTAGTCATTCATAATATCTCTGTCGGATGATAAATTCATCCTGAAAATGGATCCATATATCTTCTAACTGGGGCACATGGGAATTGGACCAACTTGTCTCATTGAATTTTCCTAATAGTCAAAATTGGTTCATGGATGGAAAGTTCTCAAGGTTACCTCTGCCATTTTTACATCTACATTCTTGGCCTTGTAAATATTTGGGAAAGTGTATCTACCAATTGAGATAGGGAATTACATTCCCACTTTTTGCCTTTTATTCTAGATCTTGTGGTAATCTAGCAATTTTTGAACCAATTCTAACAAGACCCACTTGTCAGTGGGACATCTAGGTAGCTTGCTAGGAGCACCCATGAAACTAGGAATTTGAATGTAAGTAAATGTGGGGAACTAAAGATAGATAGCTCCCCACTCGTGCACCTCCTTGAAGGCTTCATCTGAAATTATCTAATTATATAACTCCTTATTGAAATGGTAGAGGATAACAACAAAGAAGGCATCATTGATCCTACGAAGTGTTTGCTTCCTTCTTCCAGTGTGAGTTGAGGATATAAATTATAGATTTGGGAGGTACTTTGAATACCCTTGGTATTCAATCTAGTGAAGTCTCCCATGGCATCTGTGGCATAAACCAAGAAGGATGTCATATAGAAACATTTTGAAGAATGCACTCTACTCAACTGATAGCAAATGGAGCTATTGATATGCTCCCCCATCTGATAAATTCGTTATTTTTTTTTATAGTAGCGATATATAAGAACATCCACTCCTAAAATTCCTTCATGGAGGGAAGACCTAAGACTCTTCTTAGTAGCAAAATAAGGTCACTGACCTCCTGAATAAAATTTGACCGATGCATGGTCTTTGGTAATTTGGAAAATCTCTTGGCTAGATAAGTTTTCAACATGACCTTCATGCACAACTCTGCTTCCTTGTCCCAATGTTCCACCACTGATTCTGGTGAAATGGTTACGTAGTCTTCAACATCTTCAAAGAAATATGGGTCCAAGTAGATCATGACTTTTCCATCGACATCTTTAACTGAAATAGATTCTTCATCATAGTGGGTTGTTACAGCCAAAACAAATTCTGGGCAATGCATGGATGTGGGAAAACTAGAAGCAAGAGAAATCCCACTGTCATATATATCCTGCATCCATGGTTTCTTATTTGGGGCCTTCACCCTTGCCCAGAAATCTAGAAAATCAATTTTTCCAAGGTTGGTGTCCCCTATGTTCCCCAGGTTAGAAGATAAGCAAGAGTGAGGGGAAACCCCGAGGAACGAGTATTTCATTTTTTCCTTGCCCTTGGAAGTGGAAGTAGACATCAAATTCTATGTTCTAAAATGCCAAAGAAGGTAGTCCAAAACCCGAAAATTAGAAAATCGAAGAGGAGAAGTCCAAAATTCAAATGGAAATTGCCGAATCGGAGAATTTTGAAAACCCAAAAATTAGAAACCTCTAAAAATTTGAAGTGAAGAAATCCAAGTGAAAAGTTCCAAAACCCAAAATGCAAACCTCCAAAAATCTGAAATGGGGATCCTTGAAATGAAAGAGTCCAAAATTCTGAAAAGGAAACCGCCGAATATTAGAAGTCTGAAATTCCTAAATGGAGATCTCTCAAATCTGAATAGCACATTCCCCAAAATGGGAGACGTCAAACAATCCAAGGCTCTGATAACTTCAAAAATGTGAATCTCCAAAATCTGAAAAAATAGAAGGTGTCGAGGGGGAAAATAAGAGAACTCAAGAGGATCCCTAAACTACGAATAGAAAATCAAATCATGGAATCATGGTGGGCAATAGATTTTTCATTTCCCAAGGTATGCAGAGGAAGAACAAAGAAAATAAACAAGGAGAGAAAAAAACAAAATATCTTAAACCAAAAGAAAAGACCAAAAATAAAAAATACCTTGAGGATGATGTTGAAAAGTATGAAATACAATAAAAAAATCAGTTGTCAGAGAAAAGTGTCAAGTGAAAATGATGGGTAAAAATGTAATTTAAATAGAAAATCTTGATATTAATGGTGAAAATTCAATCCGTCAAGGTAGGTGGGAATTAAATGTACATAGAGCTCCGAAAGTCTGAAATCCAAAAGCCCAAAAATTCTAAAATTCAGAATTTTGGGATTTCGAGCTTCGATGATTAAGGGATGAAAATCACAAAAGGCTCGGAAGAGTTTTGAAACTCGAAAGTCCTAAATTTTGGACTTTGAATTTCAGACTTTGGAAGTTTAAAAGAAAATGACTTGTAAATAATCGGGAGAGTTCCAAAACATGAAAGCTTGAAAGTTCAAAATTTCAGACTTAAGGAATTTCAAACATTAGAAGTCCAAAAGAATTTTTTCAAGAAGTGCAACCATTAGTTCTAAAACCTAAAACCCTGAAATTCTAAAATTTTGGACTTAGGTTTCAGATTTTGGAACTCTTATAAGGAAATTTCTAAAATTCGTGACTTAGAGTTCCGAAACCTAAAATCCCGAAAGTTTGAAATTCAAACTTTCGGGGTTTTAGACTTTGGAACTTGAAATATTTTTAACTTAAGCCAATTAAACCCCGAAAGGGAAAATCCCTAAAGTCTAAAATCCAAATTTTTAAACTTCAGGACTTGGAGAAACTTTAAGATGTAGAGATCTTTTGTACGAATATTTTTCAAAAAAATTCTTGATCGATTTTAAAGTCTACTTCTCAAGGTAGATTAAATTGGTAACATAATGCGAATAGTTAAAATATATTAGTAATATATTATTAGAATAAAATGATGTTAATGAGGTGTTGTGAAATCTTTTAGGTGAGATTGCGCAACTTGGATGTACGTGAGTGACACGGGAACCTTAGAACCTATGAGTAGACATTCAAACATTGAGAGAATATTTTATTGACTATGATCTTGGAGGCCACACAATTGAGTTATATTACACAGATTCCTTATATTACATAGGATCAAGCCCTCTTGATTTCCTTAGTAGATAGATGATAGATTGAGATCCATACTTTTAGAATTCTGATAGGTGGGATGAAGGTCAACTTAGAGGATGTATGGTGTCTTCTCCGAGTGCTGATCTAGGGAAGCTTGGTGGAGTATGATGGGGATCATACCTAGATCTTCAGTTGTATATGTGACATGTTTTTTCCCTAAGACATGCCCGGAAAGGGTATGATAGTATTAGTTTATAACTTCTTTCTAGATAGACAAACCTATTTATTTGATGGCTCATATTAGTGGCTACTTGTTTCCTGACAAGATGGGTACACACTTCTCACTTGGATTGATAGGAGTTAGATGCAGGCTTATGGATGGTAGAGGTATTTTGTTGGGGTTAGTGCATACTAGCCCACATGTACTTTTACCTACATTTGATAACATATCAAGGCCTAAGGAGAGTGGGAACATCTACATTGTTACAAATTTGGGCCTTGGACCACATTACTACTGGTTGTGCACATGGAGTGTTATGAGTCAAGGCTCCAAACAAGCCATCTTTCATGGGATGGGATCTATTGGGTAAGGATATTTGTTTGCACATGGGTTATAAAACATATTATATGTGAGAATTTGATGACTTACAGATCTATATGATCACTTGTTGACCCTATAGACTATAATAGTGGAGAGAGGATGTCGTAGTGATTATCACTGCAGAGGTAGATCATTTAATTATTGGAAGTTGTAGGCATATCACTAAGTGGCATAGGATTTATAAATCACAACAATAGTTGGGCCATGTTTATGGGATTCTAGGTGATGATATGTGGTATGCACGAAGAGCGTGGTATGTTTTATTTTAGGCCATGGATTAGACAATGGTGAGCCTATGATATCTTTAGAGGTATTTCCCCATAGCCATGGGTAGCATGACCTCATATCATAGACCTTGGTACCATGTAATATTATGGTCCCTAATATGAAATAGTGATTCCCTTGGGGATTACTATACCGCAGGAAGCCATAGATGCAAGTATAGTTGCACCAGCTCAGGGCTTATAGGGCTGAGCCTTAATAGATTAGGCTATATTAGGGAATCCTAAGGCTAAGGTAGGAGTAGGATCACGGGGCCATCCCAGTGATAGGATCTAATGGTACAAGTTTAAGTGTAGCCACATGGTCTTCCTCCATAGGTTTCTCCACAACAACATATTCCAGCACAACCACATTCGCAACCATGGCAGCAACCATAGGTTGAGATACATGTGGTACATCAGGTAGTAGAGTAGATTATTATATAGGTTATAGCCTCACCTCCTCTATTAGTGATTCCACATATGATAATAGGTTGGGATGGAGGAGGTAGATGGGGGTCTCCACCACATATTTGTCCACGTGAAGGATGTATTTTACCACCTAGAACACCGTAGAGATCCCCCTCAGACAGATTTAATAGGGTATACTAACTTGAGGAAGTAACTACATCAATTCATAACTGAGAGGGATCAATTGGCCATTTATTAGACACAGAGGACATTGGAGTGTACTCAGCTTCAGGAAGATGTGGCTAGATTGATAGGAGAGTATAATGCACTCCAACATGTGGTTGTAATGGTAAGAGCTCATGACTTAGTCTTTGATTTTTCCACAGCCACTAGTGAGGCTATTTATTATAGATTATTATATCATGGGGCCATTCCAGAGAGACAGAGGGCCATACCCTTTAGTTAGATGGTTGGTAGTCAGTCTAGATCCAGATGTTAAAGGCCATCCAAATCATCCTGGTTAGTACAAATGTCATCACCTCAGTAGGGATGTTCAACAGAATAGATGCCTCCACCAAAGGGTCCATCTTAGCAGAGTCATCCACATGGCTCCATGATAGGAAATCTGAGTCAGTGATGAGGCAGCCTTGGTATGGGTGAGATTTATAGTTTACTTTATTATTTATTTATTTATTATTGATGTATTCCTCATGATGAATGTACAATTTTGGTCAAATGTATATATATTATTTTTTATTATGCCACTAGATGAAGGCACTTTTTTATCGATGCCCATGATGGCCTATATTGTATCTGATGTATGTCAAAACACATTTTGTACAAGGAAATTGTTTTTGATATGGATATATGATGATGAACTTGTTTATTTTATCGCATATTGTGTTTATGAGATAACATGTTTAGCCCATGTTTTTATTATGGTCTATGATGAGGGGGATAAAGATAATCCCTCTTGCCCCTCTTTGATGATAGTATATGATGTTAGATTAGCATACATGTTTAATTTTTCATTTGTATGATGATGTAGCTTATCATTTATTGATATGTGATGATAGATGATACCGATGATGATATGATAACAAATTATACAAGCAAACAAGACAAGCACAAGTTAATCAAATCTAATCAAAACAACACAACTATATACAAGTGTACAAGATAAAAATGAACCCAATGAAATCCACAATAGATTAAAGTAACACTTAATCTAAGAAATCAAATGAATCTAATTTAAAGCACACAATATGAAAAAGAAAACCAACAAAACTATGTACAAAATTACAACTAAAGAAAACAAACTACTACTTTGTTTTTTGGGACAATTTTGAAATGTTTTGTGATATTTTTGGTATTATCTCGAGACAATATTATATTTTTTTGAGTTTTCTATGAGAAATATTTGAATTTTTTTATTTTTCCTACTAAACATATTTTATTGTTTTCAGATTTTAAAAATTTATACGAATGTTTTTGTGATTTTCTATAAGTTTTCCAAAGATATGAGCTAGAAAATGAACAAACGTGGATTCCCCTAGTGATAGATGAGATGTAAAGGACATAATTCCATACGTATGTGTAAGAAGTGATGATGAAAAATTTCCCCTAGCATTATTTGGGAGTGTAGAAAGGAAAAATCTTTACATACAGAAGTATTATCAGTAGGATCAAGGCCAAGAGGGATAAGCTCAAAATTATCTCAGACACAAAAAAATACTAGCTTAGGATAAATCCATCATAATCCTTGAAATGAGATTCTTGTGAACAACAGACCCTCCAATGGTGCTAAGAACTAGTTTTCACTAAAGGACTTGTCCGAAGTGCCATAATTGTATGATTTTCAAACTTGGAAACATTTATTTTCTCTTTACTTTTTCTAATTTTATATTTTTTGTTGATTTTATGATATTTAAGGGACCCCATACTCAAGCATAGAAACGCTTGATATGAATAACATTTATTGGTTCCTGAAGTTCATAACCATCAAAGTCAGCAAGATTGTATACACTTGAACAAAATTTAGTGACCAAAACATATGGCCCTAACCAGTTATGATTAAAATTACCTTTATTTTCATGATCCTTGGTGGTATTAATCTAATTTTACTTTAGAAAAATCTCTCCTACCTCGAATTGACAATGTATCATTCTTTTGTTATAGCCTCGATGAACTGATTTTGATACACTTTGAGGTGATCAAGGGCATGAAGGAAATTCTCATCCAATAGCTCTAGCTCTGTTATCGAGACACTTTGTAGTCATCCTCTTTATCGAAGTAATCTCTTAGCTATATGCGCAAATAGGGGTGATCGATCTCAAGGGGTAACATGGGTTTTGTACCAAAAATGAGGGAATATGGATTAGCACCAGTAGAGGTATGGATGGATGTTCTGTAACCCCAGAGGTTGAGATGAATTTGAAAATTCCAATTACATCCATTTTTATTCACCATCTTCTCCATAATATGAACAAGGGTTTTATTTGAGGCTTCAACCTATCCATTACCTTAAGGGTAATAGGGGTTGAATACTTGAGTCGATTTGAAATCATTGACACAACACCTTCACAATTTTATTATTGAATGACTTACCATTGTCAACTACAATGGTAGAGGGGATATCGTACCGGTAAATTATATGGTTCATTATGAATTTGGATATCTGCACACTAGTGACATAGGTGAGAGGAAAAACCTCTACCCACTTTGTGAAGTACTCAGTGGCAGTAATAATGAACATATGGCCATTAGAAGATGTGGGGATAAGATTTCTTGATGAGATCAAGTCCCCACTTTGAAAAATTCCATGGAATTATAATAGGTTTCAATTATTGTACTAGGGCATGTATCAAGTTTCCATATTTATGACATAACAAACATTTATTTATGTACTTACAACAATCAGTCTCTATGGCAGGCTAATAATAGCCTACTCTCAATATATTTTTAGCCAAGACTATCCCACTCATATGGGATCCACATATGCCCTCGTGCACTTCCTTAACCACTAAGATATATTTTTTTGAATTAAGACAATGAAAAATATTCCGTCATAGCCTCCATGGTAGAAAGTTCCCCCAAGTAAGGTCTATCGAGATATACATTGGATAAGGTTTATTTTATCAGAATGGGAAATGTTTAGAGGGAAGGTTCCATTATGAAGGTAACTATCAAAATTCAAGGTACTAAAGGGGAATGGGACCAACAACTTCACATTCTAAATAGGAATCCAATATGTCATACCCTGGTTTAGTTAAGTGCTCAACAAATAAGGGCATATCATTATTCCCAGGTGGGATGTGTAGCAAAGAACCAATTGTACCAATAGTATATGTTGCTTGATTCTCTCATATAAGTATATGCTCAAATGTGATCTATATAAATAATTATTTTAATGTATCTACTAGTTTCTTATAAGGAATGAGATTCTCATCCTTAACCTTGTATTCATTAGTAACTTGTTTGATGATTAACATGGAATCACCAATTACGTTGATCTTCCTGATATCCCAATGTATATCTATTTTTAGCCCTGTAATGAGAGCTTCATATTCCTATATGTTTTTGGTATATGGAAAACCAAGCCTAAATTCTTATGGAATCAAGTATCGTGATGGAGTAATGAGCATAACTCTTTCTCCTAAACCATCGAAAGTAAAGGATCCATCAAAATACATCTACTATGTAATAGACTCCTCAAGGTACATTATATAAGCATTTGGAATCTCCAGACTCAATGGTTTGGTACGTGGAAAAGGGGATTCAACTAATTAATCAACCAACATGTTCCCTTTAACTAAATTTTGATGGACATACTCAACATCAAATTAACTAAGTAGGATGATCCAATTAGTCATCCTTCCTATAAGTTCAAGTTTTGATAACATGTGTTTTGATAGGTAAAATTTTGATATGATCTTGGTCTTATTATTTAGAAAATAATGATGAATTTTTGAAAAGAAAAAATGATAGCCAAGCAAGCCTTCTCAATCTATAGGTAGTTGAGCTCGTAAGAAATCAACGTATGACTAAAGCAGTGAACAAATTTTTCTTTCTGGTCTATATCATATTGGGTCAATAGTGTGCCAATTACAAATTAAGTAGTAGAAATGTATAGTACCTATGGTTCACCTATCATGGGAGGAATTAGAACAAGGGTTTGGAAATATATTCCTTAAGCAAAGAAAACACTTGCTTTGTTGTTTTGGACCCCAATGAAAGTCAACATCTTTCTTTAGAAGATGTGTGAATGAGTGGCACTTGTCTTTGAGCTTGGAGATAAATATTTTGATTGCTTGAATTTTCCCTTTCAAGATACGTAAATTCTTGATGTTCTTAAGAGGGGAATTTCTATTATAGAAGTAACCTTTATAGGATCTACTTCATTTCCTCTCTTTGAAATAATAAACCCTAAATAATTTTCTCAATAGCACCTCAAAGACACATTTCTTTAGGTTGAGTCTGACCTTATAATCCATAATATGGTGAAAGGTGCACCATAATATAGTTGGGCGATATTCTCTAGTCTTGGATTTACCCAAGATGTCATCCACATAATCTTCCATTATGTCATTGAGCATATTGTGAAAGATGACAGTCATATCCCATTGATATGTTGGACATAAATTCTTAAGGATGAAGGGCATGATTTGATAGCAGAATTTTCCCATGGGGTTGTGAAAGATTTATTATGTTGATTTTCCTCAGCAATTTTCATCTAATTATACCCTGAAAATCCATCCATGAGTGATAATAATTCATAACCAGTTGTTGATTTTACAATCATGTTAATATTAGGAAGAGGAAAGTCATCCTTAGGACAAGATTTATTTATATCTCTAAAATTTATACAGATTATAATACCGATGGGTTTCTTCTATATAGGGACTATGTTTGAAATCCACTCTAAATAATCAATAGGCCTAATGAATCCTACTACCAATAATTTTTCTAGTTCTTCTTTTACCAACAAGGCGATGCGAGGATGAATCTTTCTAGATTCTATTTTATAGGATTTTCCTCTTCATGCACAACTAGGTTATGTATTACTAATGCTGGATCTAACCCTAACATGTCCACATAGGACCAAGAAAAGATATCTAAAAATTCATTAAAAATTAGCACAAAGGTCTTTTGTTCTTAGGCTGAGAGAAAAGCTCCCAACTTGACCAGTCTACGTATTTCTTATGTACCAATGTCTACATCTATAGTATCCTCCACAAGAAACTTGTATTCTTCCTCCATACACGTAGGATCGGGGGAGATTGAGATATTTTCCTTCTAAGGAATCTTAATGATATTTTCACCATTAGGCTAGTTATTTTCTTTGTCTGCTGATTTTTATTTTTGTTTTTCCATTAGTGCCTCAAAAGGGTTTTCACTGTAGAACTTGGACGTATTATTTTTGTAAGGCTTATCTGATGGAAATATTTCCCTTTCTTATTTTTTTACTTTGGTGACCATAGAACTCAGCCTCTTCCCCAAAATACATGCATGTGTCAAGGTTGATGGAGAATCCTTTCTTATGATCACCCACTAGAATTCCATCATGAAGACCCATAAACTCACCAATAGCTTCATCATTTTCAAACAAGTTGATTAATACATTTTTTTTTGGTCTCAGTTAACAAGTGATGGGTAGAAAATGTCTAATGCTAGAATGGTACGGGATATGAAAAGGTTTATAGTCAAGATATTTGTGTTAGAAAATAGGTTCATAGAGGTAAGGTCTTCATAAAGACTACACTGGGAATTTATTTCTCTTTCGTAACTGGACAAACTATCTTCTTGTTCAAAAGAGAAATCTGTGACCTCTAGGGGATGAGACCCATACTGAAAAATGAAAATATCATATTTATAAAACTCATAATTTGGTAACGGAAGATCTTCCCATATATCTTGTTCATTTATGTCGCAACCATATCCTTTGTATCTCATAACATACACGATTTTTGTTGGGATAACATGTTTGAGTGATTGATGGCAAGGAGCCATCTCATCATTTGAAGGTTGGGGTACAAATTTTCAAGCAGCTTATCATTTTCTAATCGGCAAATAGGAGTAAAAGTTTTGATGTTGCAATCTTCTATGGACCATTGGTACTTATAAAAAGGCCTACCACACACTTTGGGTGATAGGGGAGGTTAGAAGCTAAAAGATCATGTTAGATATCATATTCTTCACAACCATTTGCAACAAATTTCATCTCCCATGAAGAAAAGGGGTAACCTAATGTAGAAGCACCATTATTATTAGTAGATAAGGTATATATATCAGCTTGTGAGGTGGGCACCTTTAATTAAATTTGAACATCCATCTCTATAGAAGGGCACTCATAAGTGGTGGGAAAATAACTTGATAATGCTTTGTAATGAGAAAAGGGTTGAGAATCCCCTTGGATAGTGATGTTATTCTTCATGATATAACTTCAAACACTAACAATATGTATAAGGTACTACCTGCTTGGTGTGAAACCATGGGTGACTAAGTAGTATGTTGTAAGGAAGCTCCAAATCTAAAACATGGAACTTAGTATCATGAGTAGTAGGACCTAATCCTAGAGAGAAAGTGATCATGTTGGTTGATTGTCATTCTTCATTTTCATACACCTTTATGGTAATGACCTTAGTTTCTAGATTATATTCATTACGACCTAGTTGTAGAAATAGTTTTAGGGTACAAATGTTTAATCCCGATCTTCCATCCATAAGCACTATTTTTATCTTTTTACGATTGATAACAACCTCAATGTCTAAGGATGAAATATGAGTAGGATCCTCTTTAGGAATATCTTCATGACTAAAGCTTATGTGCTCCATTAGAGAAATATATGTGACCATAGATTGGAAGTGTGTAGGGTCTATATTAACTGACACTCCTAACCCCTATAATGTTTTACAAAGGATGTCCTTGTGAACATTATATATTTTGAGAAGATCTAAGATTGAAATCTTAGCAATATTCTCAAGTTTCTCTAAAACATCATAATGACTATCCTGAGGGGTAGATGAAGGAGGTTATGAGATAACAAGGTGAGCATGTCATGTTTCCATGGTGTAATCCTTTGTTTTAATCTTAATGGTGTTGATATGCTCAAAAGGTGGGTTAACACAACCAATTAGGGAATCAAAATGACTATCCATTTTTATAACATAGTTGGCATTTTTAGTTTGGGATGATTATCCTTGATCTAACTTTTCCTTTCCTTTTTTATGCTTGGGGAAAGGTTCTTTGTAAATTCCCAAGTTTGCATTGGTAGATTTACTAGGGGCAGAAGAATCCATTTCCACATCACCACTATCAATTAAGTCTTGGATGAAGTGTTTCAAATTTAAACACTCCTCGGTTTTGTGACCCCTAACATGATGAATCCTGTAATATTTATTTTGTATAAACCATGATGGATTAGGCACATTATCTCCACAGGATATAGTTTTAGGGTATTTAAAAATGTTGACCATATCTAACTATTTTTCTATCATTGACATAGGGTCGATAAAGAGGTGAAAGTGCAACATTTGTACTCAGGGGCCGAAGGTACCTTAGCAAGTTTCAAAGGAGCATGGTTTTGAACAACCTATACTTATTTAGATTCCATTATACCATCACCTACAATATTCTTGTTCTTATTTGGAACAAAATTTGATTTTTCATTAGGATTTGAATCTTGATTATCATTTGAGAAGGGTTTTAAAGTACCCTTTACTAACACCACTTTTTCAATTTTACTTCCTTTTATATAACCTCTTTGAATGTGTTTCTAAAATGCATCTACAAGTGGACAGTAATATCAGGGTATAAGTTACGCATAAATATGTTGACCAATTATTTCTTTGGTATGGAGTAAGGGAAGTGACTAACTAACCCTCACCATATTTGTAAGAAACTAGAAAAAGTTTTCATTGTTTTGTTGTTTCGCATTACACAAATCTATCATGGTAACATAATTTTCCATGTTAAAGGAGAAGTGACACATAAAATTTTCTACTAATTCTGGCCATGTAGAAATGGACCCTTTAGGTATATGTAAAACCATTTGAGTGTTTGATCTCTATAATCCATGGGAAAAGGAGAATGAGATAATTATCACTAAAAGTGACCTCTTAACATGCCATGTAAAAGTATTTAATGTGGTCTCTTGGATCACATTTTCCCTTTTATTTTTCAAACTTGGGATAATCAAAGTGACGAGGGAAAGGTACTTGCAACATAGCCCTATTGAAGGGATATGGGCATAGCTCTTCAAATTGATAATTTTTACTATGGCCTACATTGCCTTCTTGTAAAGTAGTAAGGGCGTTCTTCATGGATAACCAATCTTGGTCGAAGATTTTCCCTTGTGTAGGTGGTGTTGACCTATATAAGTCATTTCACTACCTTAATTTTTTTTTTATAACTCCTCATATGGCTCTTTACGTCTTTTTTGACAAGGATTCTTGGTATAAAACTCTTGATACAAAGCTTTAGGTTGTTCTTTCCTAGGAGTATTCATTGATTCCTTATTAACATGTGAAGCCAAGCTTTCCAATTGGAGAGAAAGATATTTTATTTGTTACTTTAAGGTAAACTATTGGGTTGGTATCTCTTCATGATTGACATGTTCTTCATGATCCTCATAATGTATTTTCACAATGGTAATGAGATAACCGTTGTTATTTTGAGAAGGCATTTCTTCCTCATTCTATTAGCTAGAAGTAGAAGCATGTCATGGGTTTACGATTTCATCAACACAATTAAGAGTAAGCTCTACTTATTATTCCCTATGAACCATGTTTACGCAGATAGTAAAATCAATTGTAGATGGAAACTTTTCCCCTAACTCTACAACACTCATAAGAACCTCATGTCTATTTTGAAACAAGAAGTTTTCTATTTAGGTGGGACTAAATTCAAATTCCACCCGAGGAGAATTCTCCTCACCACCACTATGATCAACCATGGTGTTGTCTTCAAAAGTGGGTTTACCTTATCATTTTCAAAGGGATTTAACCCTAAATTGTGATTCACCATCCTTGTTATATGAGGCATAATGAGAATTTTTTTACTAAGGTTGATTAAAATGGACCCTAGGTAAAACCAAGTAGCGTAACGGAATCAAATTATCACAAAGAATGTCAAATAATAAATGGTAACAAATCCAAAGGATGAAGGTAATATGAACCAAGGATACCAAATAATAAATAATGAAACATTGACAAGGTGTTGTTTAGTAAGAAGTACCTAGGACAAAACAAGCAAGTCTAAGAATATGATCCCATCACAAGAATAAATACTCCCTGCACTTTCAAAGATAGGTTTGGTTCCAATAATTACAAAAAAATATCAACACTTTGGTAAGGTTTAGAATAAAAAATACCTAAATACTAAGAAGGTGTTTTCATTATCTCTAAACAAGGTGTACTAAAACAAGTTTAGATACAAAAAAATTCCAAGTCATTGAAAATAGAAGCTACAAATGAGAGCAACAAAACAACACAATATGGATATGTTAATCAATATTTGTAGAGAAAGCAAGATTTTAGTATCAAAATGATGTTACCACAATGTGAGAAGTGTAACGAAAACACTTTCCAAAACTCAAGGCAATGTTGGGATCAAAACTAAGTCTAAGTATATCAAGAAGTTGTTGTTTATGCGAGTAGTGTGATAATAAAATTTATAGACTTAGATCAATTTTCACAATGGAAACAAGATGTAAGTGGTGGTGTAAATTACCTCATAGTAATTAATATTTTGTTTATTAATCCACAATCATTTAATTATCAAACCTAGGGACGTAAACTTTCAATATTTCCATTGTTGTATGCATAGTTACAGATGTTGGGAGGTATAAAGGGAAATTGTTGTCACTAAAATTAGGAAATAAAATGCTAGAAATGAACTAGTTTATAATTGGAAATGAATAATATGGATATCATTAAAGCATGTAAAAGACAAATCATAAATAAAGGATAAGTTGTTATAAATCTAATCTAATCATGTAAGAAATTATAACAACAAACAAAAGGAGAGGGTTAGCAAACCACAAGTGGGCCCTACCTTAGGTGTTAATCCCTCCTAAGGCTTGTGTCTACAATAATTTAGTAGAACTCAGATTTTATTCAATAGTATGAATATTATAAATGGAACATATAGAAAAATATCTACCTATGGATCGATCCCTTTTCATAGCCTTAGCATTCTTTTTATATTCTTCAATTAGAAGATACGTGAAGAAAATTCATTATTACTAACAATTACTATTTGATTAAGTACAAGATCATGCCCAAGAAATCCAGAGATTCTCATGTATGAAACACAAATTTTAGAAGGTGTCTTCATACAATGACATAACTCAACTAAATGATTTGTCTACAAAACCAGTTATCAAATTAAATCAACTAGTTTCTTGTTGGAATTGCATATCATAATCAGGTGTTGGCATTGAATCCTCTTTTTGTTCTCATAACTACCTCTTTAGAAACACGTGCAAACTCAGGTGAATTTTCCACATTTCTCAAGCTTTCCATAATTATGGTCTTGTATATGTGTGTGACCTCCCTTGGTTGTAGGTGCTTTACTGTGGATGAGTCCAAGTTGTTGTGGACAAGTCCCTTTACATTGTGAATGAGATTATTTTGCTGCATGTTAGTGGATACACATCAAAAATATTTGGCAATCAATGCTGACATTTATTCAAATCACTATTTAATCATCACATTGTATTTAGAAGAATAAATGAACCCATATTCCACAAAGTAAAGTAAATGTAGTGGTAATTATATTAACTAATATAAGTTCCATAAGTTCAAGATATGGTAGATATGTTTAGCATTATATGGAAAATAGAAGTTCAAGGGGGGTACACATGGATTAAAAAAATACAATAGATGAGGCATTTGAAATAGTAAATAAAAGGCTCATCAGTAAGTATAAAAAATGTATTGATATAATGTGGGCGGTGTAACAACTCAAAGGAACTCAATGATGACATAACCTAGTTACAATGATAATGAGTCTTAATATGGTTGTGAGATAAAGGACCTACTAGAACATGAAGATGTACCATTAACACTTTCAACACTCACATTCCTTCCACAACATAGTCATGTGAGTATAATAAAAAAATGGTGGACATGATTATTTCTAGTGGTATACGCGTGTGTATGTTTTATTTTTTCCAAAAAGGGCAATAAGAAAACAAAGGAGTAAACCAAGTGGTGATGAAAAATACTTAGCCTAACTTTGGAAGATTTTTTATTTGTCTTAGGACAAGGTAGAAACTAGTAAAAGTGATGCTTTGTAAGTTTCATGATGAATAACATGTGACACAAACTTCAATGAACTCTCCCCTTATTCGACTAACAAGGTTTTGACCCCAAAGAAGTTTTTACTTTGTGAGATATTTTTAGAACACGATAGATAAATTGAAGTTGTCCCCAATGCCAAAGGGTTTCCTAAGCTTTTGTTCACAAAATTCCCAATTATTTCCTAAAGGAGGTACAAATTTCTAGAATTTATTCTAGATAATATGCCATTACCCCATAATTAAATTAATGAATGGGGCCTCATACGAGAATTATGAATATTTTCTCACATGGGTTTTCAACTAGTCAAGTGGGTAGCAGGGAACTTCTTATTTCATCCACCAGTTCTCTCAAGGTGTAAACTACTTTGGGGTTCCTAGGGTAATCCTCATAATGAGTTTTATGGATTATTCCAAGATACTTCCCCCATTTTAAAGAAGATGATCTATAGCTCTTAACTGAAACCTACAAATACGGTGTTCTTAATAAAATGGTGTGTAATTTTATCTTTTGATTAAAATGTGGTTTAGCACACCATTGGTAACCTGCAACACACTTGTAGTTAGAGTTTGTTTAGATCCTAATTATTTGAAAAGTGTTAGGTCCCGCATACAAAATACTTAGTAATTTCCAATAGAAAGTAAATAAAAGTTAATTTTTATTCTCAATATTGTCCAAGGACGCAAGAGAAGAGCATATAGAACAATTAAATCAACTATATAAATGTAAAGGAAAAATTTAAATCAAATTAACTTTAAACCATTCTTGATAAAAAAATTATTCCCTTAAGTAAAAACAAAAATGAAAGATAAAGTTTCCAATTAACCAAATGTTATACAAATGAAAACTAAAGCTACTTTTATTCTCAAGAAAAACCCATTCATAAGGTGAAAACATGAGAAATTTGAGCATACAAAAAGTTAAAAAACCTATTAGTCTAACTCTAGAAACCTAAAAAAAAACATGGAAAATTAACATTCATTAAATCTTGAAAACATGTTAGAAATTTGATTATAAATGTTAAAACCTGTAAAAAAAAGTTAAGAAAACCATTCCTATTAAAATGTAACATCAAATTAGAGGGAAATGAGTTAGTTTTTGATTAGTGAGGAATCACTAATGATAATCAGGGATTAGAAGGATCTTACCAGAAATGGATGGAAATGATAAGAAAGAGTAGAATGGAAAGACAAGATAATTAACGATAAATAATGGATAAGGCTAATAATCCTATGTCTTATATGAGAATACTATAAAAATTATGGTGTAAGTGTGAGAAGGGGGTAGGTCCTTTATAGGGATGTCTTGAATCAATGAAAATGGGATGGATTTTTTAGACTATTAAATACATTTAGAGGTCTTAAATGAGATGCTTTAATTAATCAACAAGTATGTAAATAAGTTTTATGTTCCAAAACTACTTTAGGAGGAATTTGATATGATTTGAAGCATTTGAAAGAGGGAAGCTAAGTTTGTTAAAGAGAAGAAATGGTTCCATTTACTTTGATAGTTAATGAATATTGGTTCCTAATGAAGTGTCTATTTTATGGAATGAGATAAAGGATAGTTAATTAATGAAGTGTCGTTAATTGTGATGATGTGAATAAAATGGATGATGCAGAGATTCTTAATTATAGATCGTAGTTTGATGATTTTTTTCCTATTAAATACATTTAGGCATTTGAGTTGAGGGTGCAAATAAGTTTATGTTCCAAAACTACTTCTGGATGTGGAGGCCTTATATAGATGTAGTATATCATTCATGTCATGTCATAAAGTGTTTTGTTATGTGCATATTTGAGTTGATTTGGTGTGATCTTGAGCTCTGGATAAGTGATTTAATAGGTCCCACTTGGTGATGATGTGAATAAAATGGATGATGCAAGTTTGAATATTTTTGTGCATCCTTATAAAGTAGTGTGAAGTTTTTTGAGTGCTTGATGAGCCCATAAGGATTTAGTAGGTATTTTATTTTTGTGCATGTTGATTTATATGACATTTTAGCTATGTTTATGTACTTTTGACCAACATTAAGTGTTCATTACTGAAATAGTTTTTTTGTAATTATGAGTCATATATTTAAGTGCATGTATGATTCATTTTTGAACTAGTGTTGTGAGATTGAAAAAGTGAGAGCTAGGTGAGAGAGAAAGTGGTTAAAGGGAATAAAATGAGAGATGAGAGAGTATTTGAATGTCTAAAGAGTGATGAAGAGCTATTATGTAAGTGTATTTTTAAAATCAGTTCTTGTTTGAGCTAGTTTGAGTGAAGTAAGATAAAGTGTGTTTGAATAGGGTTTGAAGTTGTGTGAGATAAATTTATGATCTCAACCAGTTCTAGCTACAAAAATACATCATATGCCTTCATCTGAAGGTGGTTGAGTTGGTTTTTATCACCTTAGGGGTTGTAGCTTCCCAATGTGTTTGGTGTCTCATTAAACTAGGGGTTTGTGCTCCTTATAGGGTTGGTGCTTGATGTAGGAGAATCATTTCCATACTTTTAAATAGGTAAATAAGTCATAAAATTTTAGTATGTAATTTTGTTACAAGTATAGTGAGTCTATGTGAGCTAGTTTGGTGTGTGGTTTTGAGTCTTGGCCTTTAAAAATTTAAATTACTCACTTTCCCTCCAAAAGTACAATCGAGTCTTAAAGGCGTATTTTGGCTAGATTATATAAGATTTACATGTCCTAGTGTTTTTTGTTGGATCTAACACACCTCCTCATATTTATAATGGTATTTCTAAAGGATCCAATGGATTGTAAATGAGTTTTTAAGTTCTTTGTCAAATGTAACTTATAATGTTGAAGAAAGAAGTGTTTCCCAAGTGTTTAATTAGGAAAGTGAAGGGGTAACAATGACAAACAAAGAATTTAAAAATTCAAAAATTCAAATGGTAGCTACCATGTAAAGGATATAAACACCATTTTTTTTAACTAAGGAAGGAATCATTCGAATGGTTAAGAGGAGGAGTAGAGGATTCAAGAAAAAAATTTGTGTACACAAACTTAGAATAGTTAGCAATGGTTCTTTCATGTTAATTTGGAGAAGTTATTGTACATTTATTGATGGATTATGATTTATAAATGTGATTTTCACATGCCTATAACTGGTAAAATATTCAAATTATGTGTGTTTCATTGATTCTAGAAGGATTCATATTCTTATGCTTAGATACAAGCCTGTGTACTAAATCTGTAATGGACTGAAATTTTACATGACTGGATAGTTGAGGATCCTAAGAATGATTTTTTTATGGGAATGAGAAGGTAAAGGAGGGAGGGTTGATAAAAATTTTAAGGATATTTTGCATCCTCATCACATGAAAATATAGTTGAAATTTTTTGGGAGCTAGACTCTCGTCAAAAAAGGACTTCACGAAGAGCAACAGTCAGGGGACAAGAAGTCCCTCCTCTTTAATGGGAGAGGTTCCCTTATTTAGAAACGAACCTATTTACACATATACAAAACATGATTTTCTTGTGGAACTTGGATATTATGAAAGTGTTTTGTTCTAGGATCATCAACTACATAAGGACTAAGGAATGAGAATACGAGAATGAGAAGAAAGGCACCATTCAGAATTATAGATGACAGAGTAATTCTTTATGTATGTGAAGGTACAGTGAATTGAAAACAAGATCATTTGTATCATATAATTAAGATGAAATTTGAAAGACACAAATTTCTGTAAATAACATCTGCAAGAATACAAAGCTTCTTAACATAATATAGACAAATTATCTTGGCAAGATTAAATGAATAACTTAGGGATAAAAAGGAAATCAGATAGACAAAGAATGAAAAGTCCTTCTGTATTGATTTCTTTATGATTTATTTTACACTTTCAGAAAATAAGCCAAGTTCTTCCTTTTTCAAAATGGTGAGGAGAGGCCATTATATAGTTTACAAATCAGTTACCCTTGGTAACTACTTCTTTTAACTAAAGATTAGTTAAGGGTTGCCAATCACAATACCCCAACTTATTACAACAAATCCGAGAGAAAGAATGGGAAGAGAAGAAGATAGAAGAAGACAGTGCTTATGACTGGGAGGGACCCACTGATTTTAAAATCCATTTGTCTGAATCTCTTCAACACCTCGGCTATGTCTCTGCCATGAGGGACTGACGTGTTGGCTATAGACTGGGTCCAAAATCTGAGGCACTTCTCCATTTCCTTATCAAACTCGACATGAGTATGATAGTCCTTATTTGCTTCTTCAATGGCAGATTGAAGAGAGCAGATTTCTTTCATTTTCTCTTTGGAAATGGAGCTTTCCTTGAACAGATTATCTTTGACAAAAGCTCTGAATTGAGCTTTGATTTCTTGTAGGGAGAGAGGCACACCAGAAGTCTCATCCTGAAGATGACAATGTATATCTTTGAAAGCAGATACAACTAGTGTTTTGAAAGCCTCACCCTTCTGCCAGCTATTCTTCAATTCTCCCGAAGCTTCCTCCAGGACCTTGATCTTCCACTCCACGCTGTAAACCCAGGATTTTGATAGATTATCCTTTACATCATCAAAAACCTTACTCACCAATAAAATGTTTTCATCTATTTGTCCCATGAGGCGGAGGTCTACTATGCAACTACTCCAAAGTTTAAGCTCTTTATCTATGATCCCAATAGTGGAAGAGAGCTTTTGTTGCAAGTTGTTCACTTTTCCATGGAGTTTGAAAGCTTCATCGATGAAGTTCAATCCTGCAACAAGCATATCTTCCACCATGGCCTCCATAGCTCTGCCATAGATGGAATACTTGTGCATATCCTTGATACTCTGTACCTCATCTTGGCTCAAAATCACAGGTGGTGGAAGAGTAGTCAATGGGGTAGGGTCCAAAACTTTGTCCTTGGACAAAAGAGATTTGATAAAATCTGTGAGAATCTGGGCTTGTTCTTCCAACTGTTCTATAGTTTTCTGCCCTTTTTCTACCCTCCCAATGACTCTTGTGACCGTTTCCTAGAGATTGTGGATCTCACCTTCAGGGGTAGACTCTCCCATAGGAATCCTTGAGAGTTCTAGGTCAGATACCTACAAATCTTGCTCTGGTTTATCTACTGTAGGCTTAGCTATCTCCAGGAATTGCTGGCCCTGAGCATCAGACACTATCCTGGAGGTGATTCTAGCTTTTTTGGTGTGAGAAGGAGGAGTAGTGCCTAATAAAGCTGCCACAGCATCAAAATTTGGCCCTGAGCTCCAAGAGGAATATTTTCTCTTCCTGCTATCGATAAGAGGTTGCACCCATGCAAAAGAGGAGGAGGAAGAAGCAGGTGGGGCAAGAGGACCAAGAGATAGAGAACTCATAGTGCCAAAGGTCTATACCACTGTTGTCTCGAGTTGAGACATGAGTGGGGTGCTTGAGACAAATGGTGTGCTTGAGACAACTGGTGCAGAGGAATCAATAGCACTTGGAAGTTCAGTGCTCTGGACTTCCTTGTCCTTATCCGTTGGAGCTTCAGGTGCTTGAAGGAGCTGGCACTTCACTCTCTTCACTTTCACTAAGAACAATAATGTTCTCTGGCCCCGAAGGAAATTCTGCCTGCTTTCTCTGGGGATCTTCTTCCACAAGCTCCTTCTTAACTTCTTTGAATTTCTTCTTGTATACATGGGTGGATGAAGGAGTAGAAGCTGCAGGTCCTTGAATTGATGAGGCAGGAGGGGTTTGCATAGATGTGTCTGATCTTGGAGTCGATGCTTCCTCCTTGGTGTTGAAACATCCTTGGAGGAGGATTCCCCTGAGTGCCTCCTAAGCTCTCGACTTTTCTATCAAACCAGATCTTAGTCCTGACTAAGACTGGAGCCAGGATCTCAACCAAATCATCTTTCTCTTTTTTAAACCAATCCAAGTCCTCCAAGGGAGTGTGATTAACCACATTATCATACTCATATGAGTATAGATCAGAGTTGTCATCCTTGAGTCCTTCAGGAACCTAGTACAAGTCGAGTTCTTGGATCAATTGTAGAGAGAACCTGCCATAATGCCTCCTTCGAGCCTCAAAATCATCGGCACAGTTAGCCTAATAGTCTTTTGTATCTACCCTATCATGATAGGTTATCTTGATATTCTGATCAATGAACTTTTTTAAGTTGAAGCAAGTTCTGGGCTTGAAGAAATGGACAGTAATGGGAGCCAGGGCTCTTTCTATATTATGTGCATCCAGGGCTATTTTGCAGCAATAGTTTCCCAAAGAGATGGGGAAGTGCAAACCAGTAATCTTATTGTCCCTACAGGTTCTATGCAACTTTTCCAATTGCCTGCATACTTCTATCAGAGCCATCTTGTCACTGCAGAACATAGGAAGCCTCAGAGGGGTGCTCTCATAGCTAGTAAGCCTGATATAAGAAAATTTTCTGAATTGGATAAAATAAGCACCGTAGTGCGATATTAGACTCATGGCTTCGTCAAAAAATCTTCTAGCAGTGTCACCCTCGAGAAGTCTGACCATGTACATGGTGAAGGCATCATTCACCCTTCGGAAATTACGATTGCTGGTCTCTAGGGTGAACTGCGGGCAGTAGGCATACACAGGATCATCTTTGTGGGCATCAATGTAAGAAAATCCAAACCATTGCCTTGATGCCGCCAGAGTGTACATCAGGTACGAAGTCATATAGAATTTCTTCGTTTGTTGTACATTGGATAGCTGCTCCGCTAGATTCATACTGATGATTTCTGCCCAGTTGATATTTTGGGTTCCCTCGCACACCATATTGATAAGTGGGCACATCCAGAAATGGAACTTGTTAGTAGAGGGTAAGCCCATAACCCGAGCCAGTAGGATTATGAAATCAGACAATTCTTCATTGAAATATGCCCGGAAAAGAGTCTTGGATAGACGAGATGCTCCTTTCTTAGGGTTTTTAAGCCAAGACTTCACCACCCGTGCCTTATAATTATCGTTGTCTTGATTGAAAAGATCCTATGCTTGATTCTTTGAGACAACTATAGCATTATCCATTTCTAGAATCCTCAGTGTAGTACCAATGGCGGCAGTGTCAAGTTTGACGATGAGCTCCCCGTGCACGTTGGTCAATTCACTCGAATCAGGGTTGAAATGAGCTCCGCATGAGAGCACTGTGTCTGCGCATTGCACCGAGATTGGGAAACCACCAGCTGAAAGCTAGACCGCTGTCATGAATCATCTGTGCCATTGGTGTAGGGTTCACATCTATCATCCTCGACCAAAAATCACCAAAGTCAAGGTGGCGAACTTCACTGTCCCCGATATCGGGAACGGCGGACTCTAGTGGTGAGACTTGTTCCTGCCCCTGGAATTTGATCTTCATGTTGATAGTAATTCAGAGAGCAGAGCTGCAAGCTAGACTTGGGATGAAATTACAGAGGGAATGGATACGCGCACAAGAATTTAGATTGCAAGGGTTCGAGCAAAAGATAGCATGAAAGCAGTGTGCAAAACGCATAGGGGGTTGCTCATTATATAGCCGTTTAGGAGAGAGAAAGGTAATAAATGTGCATTAAATACATACCTACCAATTTGAAAAGCAAGATATTCGGGTAGAGCGGGAAAAATTATCACGAACGACACTTTGGTTCATTTGGGACATGAGGGACGCGAAAGCGCGAAGTACGGACTCCGTTGATTCAGACGATACGGGGAAAAGACACACAAATTCTCTTGGAACACGTGGGACAAAGGTACGTGAAGTACACGACTTGGACGAATCGGGTGAAAATGGAACAATTGGTCGGGGCAAACTTGGGACATTTGGGATAAAACGTTCCGACGGGCCCGAAAAGAACAGACTTTGAGTAAACCGGTCGATCGGGGAACAGAGGGCCCAATTGAACTTGGGACACACGGGACAAAAATATCCAACAGGCTCGAGAAACACACAAAATGACCCAAAAACGTAGATTTTCTCAATTTCTTTGGCTTTTCACATTATCAGTACAACAGAAAAGACACTTAACCTCAAAATTTTAAATTTTCAACTTCTTAAAAACAGGGGAATTTTGAGTGGACAACAGCTGGCTCCTTCTGGGGATGACTTGGCATAGATTCAAAGAATGAGACAAGGAAAGGATTTAGACAAACTCAGGGAAGTAGACCAGTACCTTATCCATTGGGGCATGGAGTCAAAAATCAAACCAATACAGAAGACAACACACCAAAACAACACACAAAAACAAGAGCAGGAAAGGAGGACACACACTATACAGAATATACAAAAAGGGACTCCCTAATCACCTATGACTTGAACAACTTTAGGTACTAGCCCACTATAAGGAAGTGGGAGAGAGGAACCATCCATATAATCAAGGTAAAAATAATTCTTACCCGCAAAGTGCCTGATCTTGAAAGGTCCGAGCCAAAGGGAATCAAACTTGCCATGACTGCCACGAGGTTCATGCCTTTTATCCCATAGTAAAATGATGTCTCCAACTTGGAAATCTCTGAACCTGGCTTTCTTATCGAACAGGACTTTTACCTTCTGCTGATGAGCAGATATCCTATCAGCAACCTCCAATCTGTCCTCATTCAATTTGTGCAGATACATGATTCTTTTATCCAAAGCGTCATTGAAACTGGTATCTTCAATGGCCTTCATTAGATGCAAGGCTAGCAGCTCCACTGTTACTGGCAAATTGAGCTTCTACTCCATATACTACCTGAAAAGGAGACATCCCAATAGCTCTCTTAGGTGTGATCCTATCTGCCCAAAGAGCATCATAGAGTTTCTTGTGCCAGTTTCATTGGGACTCATTGACTAATTTCCTTATTATGGTCACCAGATTTTTATTAGTGGATTCTGCTTGTCCATTTCCCTGAGGATAGTAATCTGAGGAGTGAGCTAAGGAGATGCCATATCCATAGCAAAAATCCATTATCTTGGTTGAAGAAAAATTTGAAGCATTATCTGTCACAATCTTGTTAGGTACACCATACCTTACCAAGATGTTTCCTTTGATGAAACTGCACACCACTTCAGAAGTAGTACTCTTTAATGGAATGGCTTCTACCCATTTGGTGAAATAATCTATGGCAGTTAATACATGAGTATGACCAGCACTAGAAGAGGGATTAAGTGTTCCAATGAAGTCCAAACCCCACTGTTGAAAAGGTTCTTCAATTACAACTGGCTTAAGAGGCAAAGAGGCCAATTTGGGTCTACCCACAAAATTCTGACAAGCCTCACAATTATCAACCCACTTTGATGCATCTCTGAACAAGGTAGGCCAGTAATATCCTCCACGAAGTATCTTATGAGCAGTGACAGTTGATGAGTAGTGCCCTCCACATGCCTGATCATGAAAAGCTGAGAGTAGCTTTTTCTGTTGTTCCTTGTCCACACATTTCAAAAACCTTCCATCTAACCCATGTTTAAACAAGGCGTTTTCCCACAACACATATTGTCGACCTTAAATTAAATTAACGGTCCTCTTTTCTTTGGTAGTCAAATGAGAGGGCATTCTCCATAGGTGATAAAATGGGTGATATCATCATACCATTCGTCAACTGAGCTAAGAAACAGAACGGTAGGATGACCAACTTTATCCTTCAGTAACTTATGTCTAGCTCCTTCAACGATGAGTTCACAAAGGCCTTTTCCACGGACGAGCTTGGTCAGTTTGATGTCAATATCATATTCTTGGACCTTGGCCACCCAGCTCCCTCTCTTTGATCCAAATTCCTGTTGTGTGAGAATTGACTTAACAAATATACTCGGTACCAACACCGTAGAGTGTGAGTTAAGGATGTAAAAATGAAACTGCTTGACAACTTTAACCACTGCAAAAGCATGTTTTTCCATTATGGTGTATTTTAACTCATGATCTTTTAGAATATAGCTCATAAATGTAATTGGGAGTTCGTGCTCATTAGAATCTTCCTGAGTTAAAATAGCAGCTAAGGTGTTATCTGTGGCGTAGCAATAGATAATGAAATCTTTGTTGAAATCTGGACATGCTAAAATAGGAGTTTTAGCAATGGCTCTTTTAATGCCTTCAAAGGCTTCTTTCCCTTTAGGAGACCAACCAAAAATTTGTTTGCCTTTCATCATTTGGGAAATATTCAAAGTTAACTCTACAAAATTAGGGATGAACCTTCTCAAAAAATTGATCTTACCAAAGAAAGAATGCACGCCTTTTTTGTTGGTTGGAAGAGGGATTTGTTGAATAGCTTGAACTCACTCAGGATCAATTTTAATACCATCTTTGGAGACAATGTGCCCTAATAATTTCCCCTTTGTGACACAAAAGATAGATTTCTTAGGATTCAAAGAGATCCCATGTTCTCTACATCTTAGCAGAACTGTCTCCAGGTGCTGAAAATGATCCGCCCTTGTTTTAGAATACACAGTCAAGTCATCAAGGTATACAACAATACACTTCCCTTTCAAAATTCCAAAGGCTAGGTCCATATCTCTCTGAAACGTAGCACCGGCATTAATGAGCCCAAAAGGCATTCTTTTGTAAGAAAAGGTACCCCAAGGGGTAGTGAAAGCCATTTTGTGTTGATCTGCAGTATTAACTTCTACCTGATTATATCCTGAGAATCCATCAAGCATAGACAACATTTCAGATCCTGTTACTGCTTGTAAGACCTGATCCATCATAGGTAAAGGATAATTATCTTTCAAGGAAGCCTGATTCAGATTCCTGAAGTCAACACAGATACGAATCTCACCATTTTTCTTTCTAACAGGTACAATATTGGCAATCCATGTTGAATGATGGATAGGAAAAATGATTTTGGCTTTCAACAACTTCTGTATTTCTTGAAAAATGGTGTCAGCTATTTTAGGATTGTATTGCCTCTGCTTCTATTTAAAAGGCTTAATTCCAGGTTTGAGAGGAATAAAATGCTACATCTCTTTTGGTTGGAAAGCTTTTAAATCTTCATAAGAGTAGGCAAGAACATCCTTATACCTCTTTAAAAGATCAATTACTTTCTTCCTCTCATCTGCTGTGCAACATTTTCCAATGTTCACGAGCTTAGGGTCAGTAGAACTCCCAATATTAATTTTGTCATATTCAGCTGATTGTTGAGGTCTAGTAGAAGCTCTAGACTTTACATACCTGTCATGTTTATCAAACAGTTCCTCTAGACTCACCAATCCTTTAGGGATCTTGTTTCCCTTGAGTTTGATACATCGACCTAGTGTACCTGATAATACAAATAACTAGCAGGTTTTCAATAATGATCAACACTTGCTTTCTTTCTTAGAACTCAAGGATAATTTTGAACAGCTATACTTTGAAGGAAGTGATAACATCTACAAGAATACAAAGCTTCTTAATAGTTTTTGGTGACTCCACTGGGGATCATATTCTAGTTTATTTATTGATCATCTTTTGATCTGGTGACTCCATGTTTTACTCGAGGGAGAAGGGCCCTTGGTATTGAAGATTCTTAGTTTCAGATTTTGGAACAGCAGGGTTTTCCTTTCCCTTCAACAAGAAATAGAAAGAATCGTTCAACAAGCACTCTTCCTATTCAAGATAGAATCCATATGGGTGGTATTCCTTCAGATCCAATTAGTCCTAATCTTCGGGCTTTGATTCTTGCTAGTGTTGCAGTTCCTCTTCAAGCCAGAGCCCTCCTGTGGGGTATTTTAATAGCCAAGGAAAAAGGCATTAAGGATATACAGATTGAAGGTGAGTCCCTAATCATCATAAGTGCTCTCAATAATAGTTGCAAGATCAATTGGCCTTAAGAAGCATCATCCATGATATCAAGGAAATACTTAAAATATTTTGATAAAGTTTCTGTTAATCACACGTGGAGACATGGAAATATTTGTATGGACAAGATTGTAAATATAGGTGTCTGAAGCCATGAGTAAAAGATATGGGGCATCATAGATAAGCTTCTCTCTAGCATTGATGATGAAATCATTAATGAAAATGGGTGCTAAGTTTCATAATGGTGGCATGAGTGGGCATAAGTATTTCAAGTACCCTGGGAACTTTCAAATTAATCATATTCACTACTCATTTTTTGAAAGGGTGAATTTGTTGCTGGATGTGGGGTGCTGCTGGTTGAGAGGGAAGTTTGGTAAAGTTAAAATGTGTGGTGACAAAATCAGGGTGAAGCCTACTAGCCAAAAAATTGAAGAGAACAATTCGAGTCTATGGAATAAGCTTAAGGTAGGGGGTTTCAGCAATTTCATTACCAAATTAGATGGTCATGATTCAAGTCTGTCAAAATATTTTGCATTGCTTGGAAGGAGGGGTTTTTCATATTCGTGGCATGGATGTCAAGGTCTTAGAAACCAACATTGCCGGGGATTACTGAAATGAAAATGGAAGGATTGAAGCTCTATAAGGATATAAAATGCAGGGATTTGGAGATTGAGAGGTTTTTTTTGGCAAAGAGAGGTGCTGGTTTTTCATAGATGGAATCAAACACTCTTGCATCCCCGGTGTGTGGAAGGATTTTTCCTCCAATTCATGAAATACATCACTTTGGAGGGCAAGCACAGGAAGATCTATACCCAACATATGACCCTACTTAACATGTTTCAACACAAGGTGATGATTAGTTTTCCTTTCTTCTTTGCTACCTTTCTCATGAATTCTTTGATAGCCTTTTAGTAGGACAAGGATGAGGTTCCCCTGCACAAAGGTTTGATTCTCCTTCTCGTCAAGAATGGTACTCTAAACCTGGTCCCTCCTTTGAGGTCGTTGATGAATGAGCATGCTGAGGAGGACAATGTCACTCTCATTGTTTGCCTCACAAAAATGAAGGAGGGAAAGGGTATCGATGTGAATAAGGATTGGGAAAAAGTCAATAGAGATGGTGACCCTGGAGAGACCAGTGCTTCCAAGAATATGCCATGTGTGGGTGATCCTATTGTATTTAATGAATGGAGTAGGAAAATGTTGTACCTGGAGGGTATATTGATGGCCATGGAGGCTGTCAGTGCTAGCCAAAGAGATTCTATGGTGGACATTATCAATATTTTCAAGAAAATGGTCACTAGATCAAGTTCAGACTAAATGTAGAGTTAATGAGCTGGAAAATCAAGTGAAGGTTTTGTTGTAGAGGGTGGATATGATGGAATCAGGAAACAAAAGAAGGAAATTCAACCTTAGGATCAGTAGCTCTGAGGAGGAGATAAATAATGGTGGACATGGTAGGTCTTGATCCCCTGGTTTACTGTGTTTTAGTTGGTTCTTCTTGGTCGTGTGTTACAAGTTTCGTGCCCTCTCTGAACTATGGGTGGAACTTTGGCAAACTTTTGGTTCTTAGTTGTTTTTCTTCTCTCCATCTCTAGGAGTTTCCTCTCTAGGGTCCATTTTGCATTGTAAGAGTTAAGATGTTTTAACTCATTTTATGGGACTCCTTTGGTGTGGTTACTCCTGTTGGTTTTTCTCTTTTTGCTCCACTCTCTTGTATGGTCCCTGGGAGCCGATCCCTATTTTTCGCCTTATCTAATAAAAAAATATTCATAGATGATATCTGTTGCACTACTCTAATAGTGTAACAAAAAATAATTTATCCAATTAGCTATATTATGAAAAATATGCACAACTAAGGATTATGTGCAATAATTCAAGAACCTATCCTTAAGGGTGAATGATATATTTGATAACAACCTAAGGCCTCACGGATAATATGCGATTGGATGTGCAAAATTTTTGTCCAAATTCTATATCTAAATCCATGATATTTTCATGACAGGATAATGACAAATATTTGGTAAAAATAAGGTCTTTTAAAAATAATATAGAGTACATCAAGTCATCACAATTGTTCCATAGACCTACTTTATTGAATCCTCAACAAATTGAAGAAAAATAATCAAAAGGTTTATATTTCAATTGTGATAATAAATGGAGTAGGGGACATAAATATGCTGATTTGTTTTCTACATTGAAGGGGCCACTAAGGAGAAGGGAAATGAAAATGAAAGGGATGTATAATAGGTGACTGAATATGAATCTAATGAATCTAAAACTAAAATATCAATGCACATGCTTCCTAGTATTAGTACCCTATAAAACCTCAATATTTTTAACCACACCTCCTTTTGAGAAAATTATTTTTTCTCATTATTTTTATGCAAATTTTATCCAAAAATTTATTCTATTATTTATTCAAAGGAGCCTCTACATTTTTTCTTGACCTCTAAGAAGCCAAGCAACTCAAAATGAGCTTTTCAATAGACCTATTTTACAAAAACTCACATAACTTGCTCAATTGACCTAATATTTACCTAAAATTTTACAACAAGTAGCAGGACACCTTCCTCCATCATATCCCATGACTTGTTTTAAAGTAATAGGTCTAAAATTATCCAACCTATCTCATTTACATGCAATAACATTGATTATTCTCAACACCATTTCTGACCAACATATAAAACCGACTCGTGTGGCTAAGAAATCCTTAACTTTTCTCACACATTATGTGGATACTCTCTCAAATATTCTCCCATTATTTTTATAACTTGTACCATCTTGTTACACTTCATTAGGCACTTGAAACCACCCTTAAATGGCACTACCACTCATCCTTCAAATCCCTACCTTTTTAAAACTACATAAAAACATCTTGAACCTCTGATCGAGAAGATTTATCTTACACTCTCCCTTTTCATATGTTCCTTTGACATCAATTATAACAACCATCAATGTAGCAGGGTGTAACATGCCATACCTCAATCTCTTCACTCACTAAGACTTACCTATGCTAGCATGGTTGTTCCTTAATGTAGAAGCTAGGGTCAACTAAAATATTTCAATAAATGATCATTAAACCTCTAAAAATTATTAAAACATACTTTATAAGCCATGATACACCTTAATTCATGCTTCCATGAGCTCTTATAGCTTAAAACCACAATGTCACACCTACGGACTACATACTTGCTCCCCAATAAGCACATGTAATCATGTGAACCACTTGTACCTATACCATGGCACTACTCGAGTGATCAAAAAACCTCAAAATAGGTGATCCCTTATTTAAAAATAATTTCAAATCATCTAAGAAGCTCCTACTTCCATGCCACATCACCTAGGACCTGTATATGCTTGCAGAGCAAGCACACCTCATTGAATCTCATTGTACTAGCTGGTATAAATATGAAAGACTATGTAAGAATCATATAAAACATCATATTACCTCAATGCAACATTAAATTTTTCAATAATTTGGTTCTACATCAATGACAACACCTATTAGGACCACATGCTAATAACCTCCCCCTTTTTCATTGATGGAAAACACCTTGAACTTCTCCCCCTTTTTACATTAACAAAAAACAAATACCTATATCTTACTTTCTTCACCTACCTTAGATTCATACCATCATTATTTGGCTAGAAACATAAATCAAAGGTCTCAAATAAGCTCCATCTCATGATTTTTCACAAAATCATATTCTTAACCTCATTTCAAGCATCAAACACCACGCTCCCTTGGAAAAGGTACATCCATCATCTGAACATCATTTGTAAATCATGAAAGAAGAAAAACCATACCTCATAGGGAGTAAAGACACCATTCTCCATATTTTAGGCATGTAAACAAACATTTATCCTTCACCCCTGTTTTGGCCTTCTTGGAAACATTGTATCGGACACATGACTCATCCACATCCATCTTACACATGTCAAAAATGTCAGTTCCATGCATCTCACATCATCATATTCCCTTTATTGACAATAAACCATCATATATAGGCATATTTTGAGCATTACCATGCACCTTCTATCTCTTTATATCACACGTGATGTTAATAGCCTTGAACAATCCTTTTAATGCATTGTTTTTACCAATTTTGATGCACTTCCAATCTTCACCTAGCTCATGAGTTAGTAAATAAACACTCCCCTTGAGCTTAAGAAAATTATATCTATCTCCCAAGTACAAAACCATGCTTCCTACCTTGATCACTTGACTATAATTCACATTTGACATATTTTATAGGTCCCAAAACATTTTCTCGAGTTTTATATAGTCACATTTGATGAAATAATGTAGTCAAGAGACTAAAATAACTAAAACTAGGTGTAAGCATCCACTTCATAACTTAAAAGACATATAATCACTTTCGAGCATCTAGATTGACCTCAAACATGAATCCTCTACCTTTGAAGGCATAAACACCTCATTCACCTATAGAATCAAAATCTTAGACCACTTTAGAAGTTTACTTTTAGTACTAGGACCAAAGTGTGACAAGAATTTTCATACAACCATCATTAAGCATTCAACATGCATCTTGATCCATATACAACATCCTTATGAATAAAATATTGGGTGTTTTATACTTAGCAAGATCTTGAATCATACTTTTCAATGCACACATTCAGTTGTAGCTTCATCATTTACCTTCTTAGACTTGGGAGAGGCATTCACAACTTTTTGCTCTCTGTAAACTATCTTTGTTGATGTAGAGTTCACACCATATGATTCTAAGGCCTCTAAAGCCAATCAAATTCATTTAAACTTTATGAAAATAAAAAACCAAGTCCCATAGATCTACATAACATACATAAACATCAAAATCTTCTAAAAGGATCTGTCTAGACATTAGAATCATAATTTTTTTATAAACTTCCAACCCTCACTCAAACTTGTAACCCTTAGGTGAACTATAGATACAAATCTTATTTTTCTTCTCTTCCCTTGAATTAAAAAGAAATATTGACTAATATCCTTGTTACATAGTTCATTATGGATAAGTATAACCACCTACAGTCCTTAAAATATTGCTATAGATTATACCTAGTAGGTCTGCGGTACAGAGGAGGAATGTAGAATGCTTATCCTTGTAACAAATTTTGTAGGGAGCATCTACACACCTCTTAATGATTTAAAAGAAAATGTTCATCCTACAGGAAGATCTATAGACCCCTTTTAAAGATGGAAAATATCATCCATTCTCTGTGGACTCATACACCTCATGCCAAAACCATCTCCTTGACTTGATAATGAATCTTTACATCTTTTACTCACTCTTAATGAGCTTGTATAAATCAGCAATTCAGACCTTTTCCTTCAACCCCTTATTTTTCTCTCACCTTGTTTTTATCCTTTATTGAGTATCTAAAACCTTCTCCAAGCTCCTTAATTCAAAATCTATCGAAAGAACTGATTTAACCCTAGATGACCAACTATAGGTCATAAGAATGACAATTTTCATCTCTTGGTACTTTTTACATATACTTGAGTCAACAATGTGTTCTTTAGATTCATTTTAAGCACACCTATATTAATGAGTCCATTTTCATTTTAAACACTTTTTTTGTTGTGTAGCATACCTTTTATTTCACCTTTACTTGATACAATTTTTAATTCACAACTAGAACACCATTAAAACTCCATTTTCCCTTGAAATCACTGGATTATGGTAAAAAATTTATTCCTAGCCACTGCAGCATTTGTAGGTTTTCATGACCTCCTTATCATAACCATAAGAATGTTTATATGGATTAATAAACTTTAAAAAAAAATTACAATTCATCCAGACCTATAGAAATAACCTCCTCTACCTCCTTCTAAAAGTCACGATCCTTACCTCTGCATCACATAGTTCCATGTAGTCTTCAATGTTGAACATACACCTCTTAAGGAACATAAACTCTCCTTAGGTCTGTATCCACCTGATTTGGGTCTTTGGAATCACAGTGAAACAACTTAGATCCATTTTTCAATTGTTAATGCACCTCTATAATTAATTGCATTGTTATCCTTGACTTGATATTCTAAAAAAACCCTTTTGACTGACCTTCTTGATCTAATTTGTGACATTGATTGCAGATTCATCATTTAGACTCAAAAACATTTCTTATAACTACAGAGGAATGTCCCAAAATTTCCTTTTTTGGAAATAATTTTTACAGTCCAAATTATCCATCTGAGGCAGACTTACAAAAGTTTCTCAACCCGTAGCATCACACTTGTCCTTTGATATACCTAATTCAAACATGTGTAGGGTAACATCTTAATTAATTTTATTTCTTGCAACATACCAATCCTTAAGAATTTTTACCTTGACTCACTATTAAATGCATATAATTATCTCATTTTGAAGGAATAAGATACCTTAGTATATCTTGACACTTACAAAAAAATCTAACAAAATATGACAATATACTATGAGGCGTTATTTCATTGCATCAACAATTTATCCATCAACCTTGGAGAACTTGTTAGACTGATAATCCTTTCACACTTTCTTACATGAGTGACCAACCTTGAAAACTTGGATATATTACTTTATTGTTTTTGTGATTTCATTGATACTTTTAATTGATTCAATGTGTTGAGAGAAACTATATGAAGTACAAGAAAAAGCATACTTTAATTTGGAAATTTAGTACGTAACATACCATGATGACACACTTAACATGATGAATAAGACTCATATAATCTTTGAGACAAATTTTGAGAGGAATTTTGATGCATAGACTCATGACATACATTTTTTTAGACATGATACATACACATATTTCATGCTTAGGACAAGGACCAAGTACTATCAATTTATACTTCTTTATTGACTGATACATCACAAAGAGACATCATCATAGCTTTATATACCTCATGAACTTAAAAACACACATAACTACAAATTAAAAACATCTCATAGATCACTTTTTCCATGGATAAGATGATATAATGACTTCTCATACATAGACCAACTAACATAGCTTAGACACAAACATATAGTTAAAAATATTACTCCTTATAAGTTATTATGACACTTGTATATCTCTTGTAGCATAAAAATGAAACTTAACAACAAGCTAAGACATCTCGGACTAACCACATATTATGATGATGTAGACATAGACCATAAAGAACAAAAACATTCACTATAAGAGACTCAAGAGACTTTATGACTGATATCAAGACATCTTATACTATAAAAACCATCATGAACTAGCAATACCATGAACAAGTGTATAAAATGACATACCCAAACCTTGGAGAAGACAAACATTGACTCAAACATCTCCCCCTCGGATGAAATCTTCATATACACCGACACACATTCAAGAATCATAGTTAATTCATATGATCACAAAGAAGACTTAAATAAGGTCTTCAAGAGGTCTCAATCCACCTTAGGTACTTAGCCAACTCCGCTTTCTTCTCCTTTCTAATGTGAGAAATGAGAATCACACCTTCTTCTATAAACATCTACTCTTAATGATACACCAAGGTCTATTCTAGGCTCTCATGTCTTTCTAGGACCATTACCATACATTATCAATCTATGAACTCCTCTAGTTTGCACTCTAGGACCTTACTAACTTCTATTTTGATTTGAATGGACTCAATAATAATTCCTTGTAATATGACCAAATCTGTTATAACTGTAACATACTATTGTAATTCTTATTTTGAAGTCATCAATATATTCAAGTGGATCATTCAAAAAACACCTAGAAACATTTCCTTGTTTATTGCAATTGTAACATACAATACTCTTACTAGGGTACAATATGGTGGAAGCTAGAGCCCTCCTATGGGGTATTTTAATAGCTAAGGAAAAAGGCATTAAGGATATATAGATTGAAGGTGATTCCCTAATCATCATAAGTGATCTCAATAATAGTTGCAAGATCAATTGGGCCTTAAGAAGTGTCATCCATGATGTCAAGGAAATACTTAAAGATTTTGATAAAGTTTATGTTAATCACATGTGGAGACATGGAAATATTTGTATGGACAAGATTGTAAATATAGGTGTTTGAAGCCATGAGTAAAAGATATGGGGCATCAGAGATAAGCTTCCCTCTAGCATTAATGATGAAATCATTAAGGAAAATGGGTGCTAAGTTTCATAATGGTGGCATGAGTGGGCATAAGTATTTCAAGTACCTTGGGAACTTTCAAATTAATCATATTCGCTACTCATTTTTTGAAAGGGTGAATTTTTTGTTGGATATGGGGTGTTGCTGGTTGAGAGGGAAGTTTGGTAAAGTTAAAATGTGTGGTGACAGAATCAGGGTGAAGCCTACTAGCCAAAAAATTGAAGAGAACAATTCGAGTCAGTGGAATAAGCTTAAGGTAGGGGGTTTCGAAATTTCATTACCAAATTAGATGGTCATGATTCAAGTCTCTTAAAATATTTTTGCATTGCTTGGAAGGAGGGTTTTTCATATTCGTGGCATGGATGTCAAGGTCTCAAAAACCAACATTGCCAGGATTACTAAAATGAAAATGGAAGGATTGAAGCTCTATAAGGATATAAAATGTAGGGATTTGGAGATTGAGAGGTTTTTTTTGGCAAAGAGAGGTGCTGGTTTTCACAAATGGTATTGCACACTCTTGCATCCCTAGTGTGTGGAAGGATGTTTTCCTCTAACTCATGAAATACATCACTTTGAGGGCAAGCACAGGAAGATCTATACCCACCATATGACCTGCTTAACATGTTTCAACACAAGGTGATGATTAGTTTTCCTTTCTTCTTTGCTACCTTTCTCACGAATTCTTTGATAGCCTTTCAGTAGGACAAGGATGAGGTTCCCCTACACAAAGGTTTGATTCTCCTTCTCATCAAGAATGGTACTCCAACTGTGATCCCTCCTTTGAGGTCGGTGATGAAAAGCATGCTGAGGAGGACGATGTCACTCTCGGTGTTTGCCTCACAAAAATGAAGGAGGGAAAGGGTATCGATGTGAATAAGGATTGGGAAAAAGTCAATAGAGATGGTGACCCTGGGGAGACTAGTGCTTCCAAGAATACGGCTTGTGTGGGTGATCCTAATGTCTTTAATGAATGGAGTAGGAAAATGTTGTACCTGGAGGGTGTCCTGAAGGCCATGGAGGCTGCCAGTGCTAGCCAAAGAGATTCTATGGTGGACATTATCAATATTTCCAAGAAAATGGTCATAGATCAAGTTCAGACTAAACATAGAGTTAATGAGCTGGAAAATCAAGTGAAGGTTTTGTGTAGAGGGTGGATATGATGGAATCAGGAAACAAAAGAAGGAAATTCAACCTTAGGATCAGTAGCTCTGAGGAGGAGATAAATAATGGTGGACATGGTAGGTCCCGATCCCCTGTTTACTTGTGTTTTAGTTGGTTCTTCTTGGTCGTGTGTTACAAGTTTCGGTGCCCTCTCGAACTATTGGTGGAACTTTGGCAAACTTTTGGTTCTTAGTTGTTTTTCTTCTCTCCATCTCTAGGAGTTTCCTCTCTGGGTCCATTTTGCATTGTAAGAGTTAAGATGTTTTAACTCATTTTATGTGACTCCTTTGGTGTGGTTACTCTGTTGGTTTTTCTCTTTTGCTCCACTCTCTTGTATGGTCCTGGGAGCCAATCCTATTTTTCACCTTATCTAATCAAAAAATATTCATAGATGATATGCAACTGCACTACTCTAATAGTGTAACAAAAATAATTTATCCAATTAGCTATATTATGAAAAATATGCACAACTAAGGATTATGTGCAAATAATTCAAGAACCTATCCTTAAGGGTGAATGATATATTTGATAACAACCTAAGGCCTCACGGATAATATGCAATTGGATGTGCAAAAGTTTTGTCCAAATTCTATATCTAAATCCATGATATTTTCATGATAGGATAATGACAGATATTTGGTAAAAATAAGGTCTTTTAAAAATAATAAAGAGTACATCAAGGCATCACAATTGTTCCATAGACCTACTTTATTGAATCCTCAACAAATTGAAGAAAAATAATCAAAAGGTTTATATTTCAATTGTGATAATAAATGGAGTAGGGGACATAAATATGCTGATTTGTTTTCTACATTGAAGGGGCCACTAAGGAGAAGGGAAATGAAAATAAAGGGATGTATAATAGGTGACTGAATATGAATCTAATGAATCTAAAACTAAAATATTAATGCACATGCTTCCCGAGTATTAGTACCCTATAAAACCTCAATATTTTTTAACCACACCTCCTTTTGAGAAAATTATTTTTTCTCATTATTTTTATGAAAATTTTATCCAAAAATGTCTTCTATTATTTATTCAAAGGAGCCTCTACATTTTTTCTTGACCTCTAAGAAGCCAAGCAACTCAAAATGAGCTTTTCAATAGACCTATTTTACAAAAACTCACATAACTTGCTCAATTGACCTAATATTTACCTAAAATTTTACAAAAGTAGTAGGACACCTTCCTCCATCATATCCCATGACGTGTTTTAAAGTAATAGGTCTAAAATTATCCAACCCATCTCATTTACATGCAATAACATTGATTATTCTCAACACCATTTCTGACCAACATATAAAACTGACTCGTGTAGCTAAGAAATCCTTAACTTTGCTCACACATTATGTGGATACTCTCTCAAATATTCTCCCATTATTTTTATAACTTGTACCATCTTGTTACACTTCATTAGGCACTTGAAACCACCCTTAAATGGCACTACCACTCATCCTTCAAAGTCCCTACCTTTTTAAAACTGCATAAACACATCTTGAACCTCTCGAGAAACATCTGAGAAGATTTATCTTACACTCTCCCTTTTTCATATGTTCCTTTGACATCAATTATAACAACCATCAATGTAGCGGGGTGTAACATGCCATACCTCAATCTCTTCACTCACTAAGACTTACCTATGCTAGCATGGTTGTTCCTTAATGTAGAAGCTAGGGTCAACTAAAATATTTCAATAAATGATCATTAAACCTCTAAAAATTATTAAAACATACTTTATAAGCCATGATACACCTTAATTCATGCTTCCATGAGATCTTATAGCTTAAAACCACAATGTCACACCTACAGACTACATACTTGCTCCCAATAAGCACATGTAATCATGTGAACCACCTGTACCTATACCATGGCACTACTGTGAGTGATCAAAAAACCTCAAAATAGGTGATCCCTTATTTAAAAATAATTTCAAATCATCTAAGAAGCTCCTACTTCCATGCCACATCACCTAGGAACCTGTATATGCTTGCAAGAGCAAGCACACCTCATTGAATCTCATTGTACTAGCTGGTATAAATATGAAAGACTATGTAAGAATCATATAAAACATCATATTACCTCAATGCAACATTAAATTTTTCAATAATTTGGTTCTACATCAATGACAACACCTATTAGGACCACATGCTAACAACCTCCCCCTTTTTCATTGATGGAAAACACCTTGAACTTCTCCCCCTTTTTACATTAACAAAAAACGAATACCTATATCTTACTTTCTTCACCTACCTTAGATTCATACCATCATTATTTGGCTAGAAACATAAATCAAAGGTCTCAAATAAGCTCCATCTCATGATTTTTTCACAAAATCATATTCTTAACCTCATTTTAAGCATGCAAACACCACGCTCCCTTAGAAAAGGTACATCCATCATCTGAACATCATTTGTAAATCATGAAAGAAGAAAAACCATACCTCATAGGGAGTAAAGACACCATTCTCCATATTTTAGGCATGTAAACAAACATTTATCCTTCACCCCTGTTTTGGCCTTCTTGGAAACATTGTATCAGACCTGTGACTTATCCACATCCATCTTACACATGTCAAAATGTTAGTTCCATGCATCTCAAATTATCATATTCCCTTTATTGACAATAAACCATCATATATAGGCATATTTTGAGCATTACCATGCACCTTCTATCTCTTTATATCACATGTGATGTTAATAGCCTTGAACAATCCTTTTAATGCATTGTTTTTATCAATTTTGATGCACATCCAATCTTCACCTAGCTCATGAGTTAGTAAATAAACACTCCCCCTGAGCTTAAGAAAATTATATCTATCTCCCAAGTACAAAACCATGCTTCTGCCTTGATCACTTGACTATAATTCACATTTGACATATTTTATAGGTCCCAAAACATTTTCTCAGTTTTATATAGTCACATTTGATGAAATAATGTAGTCAAGGACTAAAATAACTAAAACTAGGTGTAAGCATCCACTTCATACCTTAAAAGACATATAATCACTTTGGAGCATCTAGATTGATCTCAAACATGACTCCTCTACCTTTGAAGGCATAAACACCTCATTCACCTATAGAATCAAAATCTTAGACCACTGTAGAAGTTTACTTTTAGTACTAGGACCAGTGTGACAAGAATTTTTCATACAACCATCATTAAGCATTCAACATGCATCTTGATCCATATACAACATCCTTATGAATAAAATATTGGGTGTTTTATACTTAGCAAGATCTTGAATCATACTTTTCAATGCACACACGCAGTTGTAGCTTCATCATTTACCTTCTTAGACTTGGGAGAGGCATTCACAACTTTTTGCTCTCTGTAACTTTATACTGTTGATGTAGAGTTCACACCATATGATTCTAGGGCCTCTAAAGCCAATCAAATTCATTTAAAATTTATGAAGTAAAAAAGCCAAGTCCTATAGATCTACATAACATAAATAAACATCAAAATCTTCTAAAAAGGATCTTTCTAGACATTAAAATCATAATTTTTTTTTATAAACTTCCAACCCTCACTCAAACTTGTAACCCTTAGGTGAACTATAGATACAAATCTTATTTTTTCTTCTCTTCCCTTGAATTAAAAAGAAATATTGACTAATATCCTTGTTACATAGTTCATTATGGATAAGTATAACCACCTACAGTCCTTAAAATATTGCTACAGATTATACCTAGTAGGTCTCAGTAGTGCATACAGGGAGGAATGTAGAACGCTTATCCTTGTAACAAATTTTGTAGGGAGCATCTACACACCTCTTAAGATTTAAAGAAAATGTTCATCCTACAAGAAGATCTGTAGAGCCCTTTTAAAGATGGAAAATATCATCCATTCTTTGTGGACTCACACACCTCATGCCAAAACCATCTCCTTGAATTGATAATGAATCTTTACATCTTTTACTCACTCTTAATAAGCTTGTATAAATCAGCAATTCAGACCTTTTCCTTCAACCCCTTAGTTTTCTCTCACCTTGTTTTTATCCTTTATTGATTATGTGAAAGCCTTCTCCAACCTCCTTAACTCAACATCTATTGAAAGAACTCATTTAACCCTAGATGACCAACTATAGGTCATAAGAATGAACAATTTTCATCTCTTGGTACTTTTACATATACTTGAGTCAACAATGTGTTCTTTAGATTCATTTTAAGCACACCTATATTAATGAGTCCATTTTCATTTTGAACACTTTTTTTTTCTATATAGCATACCTTTTATTTCACCTTTACTTGATACGTTTTTAAGTCACAACCGAGAACACCATTAACACTCCATTTTCCCTTGAAATCACTAGATTATGCTAAATATTATATTCCCAACCACTGCAGCATTTATAGGTTTTCATGACCTTCTTATCATAACCATAAGAATGTTTATATGGATTAATAAACTTTATAAAAAATTATAAATTCATCCAGGACCTATAGAAATAACCTCCTCTACCTCCTTCTAAAAGTCACGATCCTTACCTCTGCATCACATAGTTCCATGTAGTCTTCAATGTTGAACATACACCTCTTAAGGAACATAAACTCTCCTTAGGTCAGTATCCACCTGATTTGTGTTTTTGAATCACGGTGAAACAACTTAGATCCATTTTTAATTGTTAATGCACCTCTATAATTATTTGCATTGTTATCCTTGACTTGATATTCTAAAAAACCCTTTTGACTGACCTTCTTGATCTAATTTGTGACATTGATTGCAGATTCATCATTTTGACTCAAAAATATTTCTTATAACTACGAGAGGGATGTCCCAAAATCTCTTTTTTTGAAATAATTTTTACAGTCCAAATTATCCATCCGAGGCGGACTTACAAAAGTTTCTCAACCCATAGCATCACACTTGTCCTTTGATATACCTAATTCAAACATGTAGGGTAACATCTTAATTAATTTTATTTCTTGACACATACCAATCCTTAAGAATTTTTACCTTGACTCAATATTAAATGCATATAATTATCTCATTTTGAAGGAATAATATACCTTAGTATATCTTGACACTTACAAAAAAAAATCTAACAAAATATGACAATATACTATGAGGCGTTATTTCAGTGCATCAACAATTTATCCAACAACCTTGGAGAACTTGTTAGACTGATAATCCTTTCACACTTTCTTACATGAGATAACCAACCTTGAAAACTTGGATATATTACTTTATTATTTTTGTGATTTCATTGACACTTTTAAAGATTCAATGTGTTTAGAGAAACTATATGAAGTACAAGAACAAGCATACTTTAATTTGGAAATTTAGTACATAACATACCATGATGACACACTCAACATGATGAATCAAACTCATATAATCTTTGAGACAAATTTTGAGAGGAATTTTGATGCATAGACTCATGACATACATGTTTTTAGACATGATACATACACATTTTCATGCTTAGGACAAGGACCAAGTACTATCAATTTATACTTCTTTATTGCTGATACATCACAAAGAGACATCATCATAGCTTTATATACCTCATGAACTTAAAAACACACATAACTACAAATTAAAAACATCTCATAGATCACTTTTTCCATGGATAAGATGATATAATGACTTCTCATACATAGACCAACTAACATATCTTAGACACAAACATATAGTTAAAAATATTACTCCTTATAAGTTATTATGACACTTGTATATCTCTTGTAGCATAAAAATGAAACTTAACAACAATCTAAGACATCTCGGACTAACCACATATTATGATGATGTAGAAACAGACCATAAAGAACAAAAACATTCACTACAAGAGACTCAAGAGACTTTATGACTGATATCAAGACTTCTTATACTATAAAAACCATCATGAACTAGCAATACCATGAACAAGTGTATAAAATGACATACCCAAACCTTGGAGAAGACAAACATTGACTCAAACATCTCCCCCTCGGATGAAAGCTTCATATACACTGACACACATTCAAGAATCATAGTTAATTCATATGATCACAAAGAAGACTTAAATAAGGTCTTCAAGAGGTCTCAATCCACCTTAGGTACTTATCCAACTCCACTTTCTTCTCCTTTCTAATGTGAGAAATGAGAATCAAACCTTCTTCTATAAACATCTGCTCTTAATGAGACACCAAGGTCTATTCTAGGCTCTCATGTCTTTCTAGGACCATTATCATACATTATCAATCTATGAACTCCTCTAGTTTACACTCTAGGACCTTACTAACTTCTATTTTGATTTGAATGGACTCGATAGTAGTTCCTTGTAATATGACCAAATCTGTTACAACTGTAACATACTATTGTAATTCTTATTTTGAAGTCATCAATATATTCAAGTGGATCATTCAAACAACACCTAGAAACATTTCCTTGTTTATTGCAATTGTAGCATACAATACTCTTACCAAAATCATCTCTATTGTCTTCCCATGACTGATTACCTTTAGAATATGATATTTTGATGAATATCCTCTTACTTTCTCTAGGTTCAAAAAATCCTATATCCTTTCAAAATCCTTTGCTTTATGACCATACTCACAACATGAATGAAATTCACCATGAAATTATCCTACACCATTCTTAAGAAACTTTGTCTTGCATTATTTAGCTCTATGACCAAAAACATGACAAGAGAAACAATAACCATTGAATGATTTTTCATACCTTGATGCATTAGGTTTCCTAATAGGCTTGAACTTCTCATGGTCCTTTGTGTGAATCACCTTAATTTCTTCCTTGGTATTTGGTTCACCAAATTCCTTGTTTGAAACATTTTCTTCTTACTTCAATTCCTTATCCTTGATATCCTCATTAAATCCCAAACCATCCCTATCACCTATTGATCTTTGTTAGCTAAGAAGATTATCTAGGTCAATTGCACTTTTATTAAACATTTTTTTTTTTTTGAAACTAGATCAAGTCTTGAATGTAGTGATTTCATGCCCATTTCATACTTAATGCACTCATATTCCTTAGTCTTGAGATTATCATTGAGAAAAGAAACATGTGATTTCAAGTAAGAACATTCTTCATTTTTGACCTTAAGAGCTTCTGACAACTCCTCCATTTGTGACTCCAAAATCTGAATAATATGAATATGATCATGAACATCTTCTTTAGATTTAAGGTTGATTGCAACTCTCTCTAATTGTGCCTTAATATGCCTTGTGATCTCATCATGTTATTTAATCTCATTCTTAAACTTGGATTTAAGGAGCTTAATCTAATATTCATGATTTATTTTGATTTCAATAATATGTTGTGTGAGATTATCATTCTCATCTCTAGAAAGATCAAGTTCCCTTTTTACTATTTCCAAATTTGACTCTTCACCATCTGAATCTAAATCAGTAAACCCTTATCTAAATTCACAAGTTATAACTCTTAGGGGAGAATAAATTTTAGGAATATTTTCTAAAAAAATTTTTCCCTCATTTGAAGTAGAACAAAAGTCATCTTTGTAGTTCTTTCCTTTCTGAAAATTATTCTTCTTACCACCCATTTTTTATTTAGAAGATCTCCCTCAAGATGTCAATATTATCAAGAAGGGCCTACTCTAATACCAATTATTATAATAAAAATGGACTAAGAGGGGTGGGGGAGTGGGGGGATGAATCAATACTTATAAAACTTTAAATTAATATTTCAAACTTGCATATGAAAATACTCATAAACATTCAGCCATCCATTAATGTGTGTATACATCAAATAATCATATGTGAAAGAACCATAAGTAAGATTGTCAAATAAAGGCACAATATATAAGTGGGAAAACATAAAGGGGAAGAAAACCCACTAAAAAAAATCTTATATTGATATGTTTAAAAATTTAGTGAGGCACCAACCCCACAAGGAGAACCAACTCCTAGTTTAGTAGAGCACCAACCCTACAAGGAGCACCAACCCTTAATTTTGTGAAGCATTAACTCCACAAGGAGACTACAACCCCCAAGATGATAAAGCACCCAAAAATCCACCTTATGATGATCTGATATATGATTTTTACTTCCACAATTGATGGAGATCCAATATCCAACTCACACTTCTTCAACCAAACCCTAGGTGATCACACTTCACAAAACATGTTCTTCAAACTCTCTAAAAATCATAAAACCATTTCTCTCATGTTCTATGGTTTTTATTCACCTGAAAAAAATTATTTAGCCTTAATTCATGCTTAAAACTATAAACAACTTTCACCTAGGTTGCTCCACTTGCACACAACCAACTAGTTCCAAAAAGCACCCAAAAACATGCTTTTATATGCTTCTCCTCATTTCAAACTTAGGAACAACATTTTCCATCCTTTTGGTTCGAACCATACATCAAGGAAACAATTAAAATTTTAAATACAATAGTCACAAGTGACCCAATTAGGTTGGCCTAACTCAAACCATCATTTCATGTGCCAAAAATGGCTCAAAACCCCATGGGCACAATCTTAAAATTGCCCTAACATTAGTACCATACTTTTTCATGACCCAAAACTCATCACACATGATTAAAATATCATGTAATATTCATATGTACCAATTAATATCAACAAATCAAAAAAATTCATGTCTTGGGCCTAGTTCCTTTTACAATTGTCAAAACATCTATTTTTGCACCCTCGAAACTTCACCAAATCACTTTAACATTACAAAACCATCCCATGTAACAAATTTATGGAAATTTAAGAACCTTGATAACACTTCTAATCAATTTATAAGTCTTGAAAAATCCTCATGCTTAAACCACAACTACATTTTCCATCATAAGATCAACCTCCCAAAAAATCATTTTATAAAGGTTAGCTCATTTAATAATTTATACATATATTGAAACCTCTAAATGGATGCATATAATGAAAAATTCACCCCTCTTCACATTTCAAGTGATATAAAACATCATCCAATCTATATCATGCATCAAACGTTTATCATAACACATATTGTCTTAAATTTGAAAAAATATTCTTGTCCAAATAATGACCTAGAAACCATGTAAAATCACCTCATCATGAGTCAAAACTCATATCACTAGAAATATATCTTAATACTTTTCCTAGCACAATGTGAGTAACCTTCAAAATCCACTTGTAGCTCAAGTTATGCCCATTTTATTAAACCCTACTATTTGAAATCTCAAAACTACACTTTGACCAATCAACCTGTTTGGAACTCAAAACACCATGTACCTGCATGATAATTCTCTAAAAAATTCATGGAAATAAATAATAAAATTCCCATTCATCATGCACCATCAATTTTTCATGTTACTTATTTGGAGCATCTTGTTCTAAGACCTTCTTCATAAACTACTTTTTTAGGTGGGGCCCACTCATCACCATGACCTCAACCATACATTTATGGAAATATAAAAGAGTCCTATAAAACATAAAATCATCACTTTTTATAAAAATAAATAAAAAATGGGTCACTATAATTCATTTTCTGCAAACTACTCCTAGCTAGGGTTTAACTAGGGTTTTAGACCACTTTACCTTCTTAACATTCATTCATAAAATCCTGACAATCAAATGACCTCATTATTTTTTGAAACCTTATAAACTTGCCATAGAATCTTCCCTAAAATTCAAAATGTCCCATGCAAATCACATTGTTCACAATGAGTATCTGAAGTTCAACTTTGAGCTAGAAATACAATAGATTTTGACCCTCTTTTACATAAATAGTCTTATGTTACAAAATTCACCTCATGGGCACCTAAATTTTTCTCAAAGAATTATGGCACATTCCTATAAAATATCCAATAATCATAATGTCAATTCCATGCCTAAATGTCTCTAATCACTAAGACTTACATATGCTAGTATATATGTTCCCCACTTTGTAAAATGTAGGGTGAACTTAAATAATGTAATAAATGATCATGAAACCTCTAAAAATGACCCAAAAATACATGATAGTCCATGATACACATAAATACATGATTTCATGAGATCTTATGGATCCAAACCACGCTATCACACCTCCAAGATGCCATACATGCTCCCAATTAACACATGAAGCTATTTAAACCACATATACATGTACCATGCCGTTATTATGAGTGCTTAAGAACCCTAAAAATATGTTATAAATCATGTAAAAATTATTCCTAAGAATCCAATAAGCTCCTACTTGTGATGCCACATCACCAAGGCACCTATATAGGCTTACATGAGCAAGCACACCTCACTTTGTACCGGTTGTTATACATCTGAAACACTATGTAAGCATCATGTACAAGATCATATGACCTCAATGAAACATTTAATTTGTCATTAATGGGGTTTTTCATCAATGAAAACACCTACTAGGACCAAATTCTAATAATATCTAGACATATTTAGAAATATTGACCGATGCGGGAAGCCTTCAATTTTTCACCATGTACATGAAGTTTTGAGCATCTATCCTTCAACGAAATGGTCTATAATAATATTTTTTTAATTTTATGGTGATGGTGGATGTTTCTGAGTGATATTTGTTCTTCAAGGAGAATTATATACTTTTATATAATGGACTTCATCCCATAGCGATAGCAATTATTTTAACTGAGGGCAGTCCTAAGAGACTTCTTAAGAAGGGTGGGTTTGATGTACTAGATAACATGTGTATAATAAGCATGTTTTTTTTTGGTAGATAGGGTGAAGTAGGGGAGTAATGATTGTGGGGTCCCCTATTGTAATCAAGGAGACTTTTCCTTGTAGATTATGTTATGAGTAGGACTATGGTGTCCATATTTAAGGTAATATCAGATATAGTGACAGGAGACCACATAATACCAAATCATTACTAGCATAAGAAAGATAGGTGGGTGTTGAGAATGGGGGATTTTAGTCAACATAAGGTTGTGTTGTTGGCATGTTCTAATGTATAGGTGTTATCATTCATTAAAAATCTTATTATTGACAAACTGGATGATGGTGTATGATTAGATGATTATCGAGTGATGTTCTCATGGAGATTCAGGTATGTTCTGTGTTACACAAGTTGATTCAGTGAGGAATTATTGTTCTTACAAGTCTATTTAGGTAACCTAGCTAGCCTAGGAGATGGTGCATGGATGTTGGATCTTCTTTGTTTCTCAAGAAGCATGTTAGCATGATGGAGATCATGTTTGGAGATTTTTGGGCACTCATATGAGCTTCAATATGAAGATACAGGTTCATGAATATGTTTCAAGTGTTTATTTGGACCACATATGGTTATTAAATAACATGAGAGTGATTTATGAAGCTATGATCTCATATATGCATGTATGAATTTGTATCATGATGTATCACATATGCGTGGACCATTTTGAGTTCTTTCATGATGAGTTATAATGTTCTTTTAGTTGACCCTAGCCTTTAAAGTGCAAAACCCTAAGGTTTAGCTATGAAAATGAGATTGGATGGAAAAATTGAGAGGTGATTATGACATTATGATGATTTTATATGATATTATGACTTGTGTCCTTGTGTTATGGGAAAAATTTAGGTTTCCACGATGTGATTTTTTCAAGATATGAGGTTTTTGGTGAAATAGGGTAAAGAACAAGTGCATTTCCATCTCGAATTGGAACTTCTGATACTCACCATGAATTTTGTACTTGGCATGGGACCTTATGGTTCTTGGGGATGTTTATAAAATGAGGTTATAAGGTTTTACAAAAAATATGAGGTCAATTCATCGTCATGTTTTTATGAGTGAATGTTAAGAATGTAAACAACTTGTTATGAGTTTAAAACCCTATCTTGAAATTGGTTTGTGATATTTTCTTCTTAAGTGTCCGTAATTTCTTCCTATTACATGTATGATGATTGGAAAATGTAGAGGACTTCTCCATATTTCTAGAAAGGTATGCTATAGGTTATGGTGATGAGTGGACCCCACTCAAATAGGTTAATGTTTGAAGCAGTTTAGTTTGGGACATGTTTCTCCAAAGGATTTGAAAACTAAATGTACATTATGTGATGAATATTATTTTTATTTACTTCCAATGAGGTTTTAGGTCATGGTGATGCAGATTGATGGTCAAATATGCTTCATTTAGGTTGACTTTCAAAGGGCGCTTTTCGGGTAATTGAAAGTAGTTTTTAGTAAAATGGACATTATAGGAGATAAAAGAGGAGTTAAGAGGTGATTAATTTTTTGGGGGAAGATGATTAAGATAAATTTCCATTGATATAATTTTTTTCTCATGATGATTATTTGTTATATGGTTTCCGGGCTAGTTTTTGGACAACAAGATTATTTATATTAAGGACAAAACTATATTTTCTGAAAGATTGAGTTGGTTAAGGCATGATATGGATTAGGTAGTGCTTCTTATCACCTTTAATGTGAATATGGATTAATTTTTAATCAAATTGCTTAATTTTGATATCTTAAAATTTTCATAAGGGGTGATAACAATTTTCTTTTTGGAAACTACTTTTTGGGTGGCTTGATTTGGTGAAGGAAAACATTGATGTAGTTTGAACAAGTGGATGTTTCATATGTTATAACTTGTTTATAAGTGTTCTAAATGTTTTTTAACTTCCATAAATTTGTCACATGCCATATTTTAGGTGTTATTTTATGATCTTGAATCCAAAATGTTAAGACAAGGTATTGGAAACATGTTTTTTTAAGGCAATTAGGCACTGGGCCCATTAAATGAAATAATCTGATTGGTTCATGTAAATTTAGACCATGGATGATGTTTAAATTTATTTTAAACATATTTGGTTATTTTTAGAGCTTTCTAAGAACAATTTTGGTTTTATAATATTTTGGCAATCCAATGCATGGGTTTTGTGTAATTTTGATGCCACAAGAAGGCTTTTTATAGGATGACATATATGGGTTACTTATAGATGTTATGAAAAATATATGGGATATTTTTATCATGTATTGGTCATGAAAAAGGAGGGAAAATTTTTTAGTTTTAATTTGAATTAATAATGAGCTTATAAAAGCATTGTTTTGAGTGCTTTTTGGAGCTAGTGGTGTTTGTGCAAGAAGTGCGACCTAGGTGTGAAATTTTTACAAGTGTGTGAGAATAAATTGAAATAATATCAATTTTTTGATAGGTTAAGGAATATCATATAGTTTTATGCAATATTTTAAATCTTGAGAAGTGAAAAAGAGCTAGATTGTGCACATTTAAAGACCTAGGTTTGAATGAGGGTTTTAAGAAGAGAAATCTTAATCGGTGATCTCTATCAGTCGTGGAAGAGATATTTTAGATATCATACCATCATAAGGTGGTTTATTGGGTGTTGGATCATCTTGGGGTTGTATCCTCCTTTTGGAATTGGTGATTCATAAAATTAGGGGTCGGTGCTGTAGGGTTATATCTCTACTAGACTAGGAGTTGGTGCCTCACTAAATTTGATACATATCAATATAAATATTGTGTTTCAATGGGTTTTATTACCATTTATGGTTTCCCACTTGTATCTTGTGCCTTTTTTTGATTATATTTCTCATGGTTCATTTCTTATGTGATATTTGGTTATGTGCACACATCAATGGATGATTAATTGAATTTGATTTTTGAATAAGAAATATGAAATATGAAATTTGATTTAAAATTTTTCAAGGACTGATTCACCCCCATACCAGTCCATTTTTCTTCCAAAAATTGGTATAATAGCAAGTAATTTTAGAGAAGTTTGACCACTTGAAAGGAAATCCTTAAAGCACAAAATTAAGAGTGGTTCCTCTATTAGTAAGGAACCATTTTTTAATGGTGTGAATTATGCTTTTTGAGATTGAGGATGAATACCTTTATCATGGATCAATGGTTTTATGTTTTTGAAGCTCTGGATAATGGCTATACTCCACCTGCATCTACTCTAACTACTGAAGTAGAAAATAAGGTATGTAATAATAATTCAAGTGATTTTAGTGTCATCATTTGTGGCCTTGGTGAATATGATATGGGAAAGGTAATGCACTGTAAATCAAAAAAATATGCATGGGAAAAAATTAAATTTTTGTATGAAGGTGAATTAAATGTAATAATTTCTAAGCTACAAACCTTTAGAAATCAGTTTGAAAGTCTTAAGATGAACAATGATGATTATATTGTTTCATATCTTCTTATATTTGACAAAGTGGTCAATAGTATAAAATATTTATGTGAAGAGGTGAAAGAGGAAGTTATTGTTCAAAAGGTGTTGAAGTCACTAACTCCTAATTTTGACTCTAAAGTATCTTCTATAGAAGAGACAAAGGATCTAACCACTTTAAAGATGTATTATTTACATGGTACTTTGACTTCTTATGAGATGAGAATAGGTGATTCTAAACCATCCAAGAGAGATATATCCTTCAAATATAAAATTAATGCTAAGATAAATAAGGTGAACGATGATTATACCATTCCTAAAATTGAAGATGCAGAGCTCTTTTCTATGATGGATAGAATATTGAAGCTTGGATATTACAATTACAATGGTAAACTTCCATTCAAGTGTTTCATTTTTGGTGAAGTAGGACATTTTTCTGACAAGTTTCCTCATGGGCATGAGAAGGAATATGATGGAAAATGTCATGAGGCTGAACCTAGAAAGAAGAATCACAAGTTTGGTAAAGGTAAGAAGAACTTTAAAATTTTTAACCATAAGAAGAAGGAAAAATATTTTTTATAAAAATGAAGATGGTGAATTATCTGATGCTAGTATTTTTCAAATTTTGAGTCTGAATTAGATCATAACGACATAGGAAATGAGGTATTGTTCATGACTAATGATGTAAAAAGGTCTTCTAGTGATGGATCTTCTTTGTTAGGAGATTTTATATCATGTTATTGCAGTTATTATGATGAGGATGAAAAATAGGTTCTTGAAGGGATTCAAAAGGAGTTGAAGAATGCTAAGAAAGATAAAAAGAAGCTGAATTTTTATATCAAAGAACATGAAAATAAGATTCATAAACTAGAAGAGAAGTAAAAATATGAATCAAGTAAGAAAAATGAGTCAATAATATTATTAGAAGAAAAGGTAAATTATCTTGTTTCAAATCTACAAGATAAAAAAATAATGTGTTCAAAATTTGAAGTATATATAGAGTTCTTAAGGGGTAAGCTACTATAGGTTAACAAGAATACTATGTCCTTTCAAAAGTCTAAGAAAAGTGCAATACACCTAAATGATTTACTTAGCAAAAAAGAATAGCAGGTGATAAATTTGGTTTGAATTTCAAAGAGGAATATAAAGGAAAATATTTTAAATAAGAATACATGCTTCCAGAAATGAGGAAGGTGATCATCAGAAGAAAGAAGAAGACACTCATCAAAAACAATGTGAAGCCAAGACCTATTAGGAATCTTAATGCCTCAAGGTATGAGAGAAATTCTAATGGTCATTGTTTTACTTGTAATGGATTTGGTCATAGGGAAAAAGAGTGTAGAAATTCCTCTAGAGATGATCATCCATGGAGGGACAATAGAAGTGATTTTTCTAAGAATGTGGTGTGCTACAATTGTAATGAACAAGGTCATGTTGCTAGATTTTTCTTGTATGATCCACCTAGTCAAGATGTAGGTCACAAGAGGAAGATTCAGTGGTATGTTACAACTATAATGAGGTCAGTCATGTGGAAATGGTTTTATTTCATGCCTACTCAAGACAAAAATAGAGGGCTCAAGGTTCTAGATTATAAGGAGATATCTTTCAATGACCTAGAATGCATGATAATGGTTCAAGAAGGGCTTGGGAAAAAATATGAGATCATGATGCCTCATCAAGAGAAGTTGGTGATGGAAGTAAAGTCTTAACTCGGGGTTCAAATCAGAAGAGAGAGGAAGAAGGATTTTTCTAGCTATTTAAGAGGGCTTCAAACCTATTTAATACCTTATTTTATGTCTTCTTGGTGTTCATACACCTCTAATATTATTCTTGGAGGTATTAGTGAAAAGGAAACTTTATAGTGAGGGGAAACTATCTGGATCAATGTATGCATCTGATCCTTGATGATAAGGTATGGATTTTCATGCTCTTATGTATGGTCTTATGATTTCATATGGTTTTTCATGTGATATTTGTTTTTGTCTCATTCCTAGTGCCTCATATGGGGTATGAATGTGTTTACAAGTTAAATGTTTGCATTTTCATGGTGTATTGTCATTATGAATTTGAATCATTATGTTTAGGAGTCTTGTTGACATATCATATGAAGTTTATAGTACTATGGAATTCATCAAGTGAGTATTCTTTTTCTCTGGGTTTGATTTTAACAATGCTAGTTGTTTTCATGTTTTCATAGTTTCATGGTGTCAAGTGGAGTATTTGAGCCTATCATGAGGTGTAGAGAAAAGTTTCAAGTATGTATAAGATTCCATTATGTTTGAGTACTTGTGTTCATGTCTTAGAAGGATATTTAGTAAAATTTTGATTCATAAGGGATACATTCATACTAAGTTATATGTTTTAGGCATCATGAGTGGTTGTTGGTATACTCTTTGGGTTTTGTGAGTTTAAGTTATGTGTCATGTGTCTCAAAGTTTTTAAATGGTTTTGAGAATGTGTTTGAATATTCCCTTATATCATCAAGTATGATGAATGGATCAAACATTATGAAGGTTAAAATCTATGACAATGTTCAGGTGATTGTGTTAAGTGCTAAAGAGGCCTAATTGAGAAGATGTATTTTGCAAACTGGACATGTTCCTTTTGGGGTGAGTCTTAAAGGCTTGTGGAAGTGATTATTTACTCAAATGGGTATCATATCAGGATAGATATCTTCATAAAGGTATGTGCATCAAAATTTTGATGTAATTATGATTGTTACATGGGTTAGTAAACTTTATATGAACATCTGATGATCTAAATAAGGTATTGCGATATCTCAATTAATCTATAAGTTTTTTAAGATTGTAGAATAATATGAAACGTTTGATTAACTAAAAGTTGATGTTGTAAGGAAAAATTATGTGATAGTTTACTTTATGGTACCTTTAAGGAATCAAGACAATGTTTAAGACTAAATGATCAGTCACAATCATGTATGTGACTACTTAATATCCTCTGTGATAACCTAATGTTGTGTATCAATCAAATGAATTTAAAAGGTATCCTTATTATGTGTAAGAAGATTAAATGAGGTAGAACGAAGAAATTTTTTGCATGTATGAACTGTTGGAGCCTCTAAACTTTATATGGGTGTGTATTGCTAGTGAAACATAGCCATGCATTGAAACATTGGGCTTATAATGGTTCCATGGGTTACAAATGATTTTTTCTCTTGATCCATTTCACTCAAATATGAAGATCATTGTAAAATAGGGTGTAAGTCACTTTAAGTATGAGATGCTAAAAATGATAAAAGATACAAGCCAATACTATGCATCCACATGTAGAAGAAATTGTCCACATTATCTTTTGATAAGTATGAATCTCAAAGAAAGTGTGTATCTATGAAAATGGTATAGTGGTCTTGTAATGTGCCAAGATGATCATAGGTATGACTAGGGATGATTTTTTCTCTCATTTGGGTCTTGAGAAAAGTGTCAAGTTACATGTACAATATATATGAATGAGAGGCAAAGTATTTTTTTTCATAGTTTAAACTGGTCATCATGAATTTTTTAATCACTCCCAAAAATGTTCAAGGTGAGTGAATGCTCAAATTTGGTTATGAAATTTAAAAGTAAGATATAATCCTCTTTTGATGCTTCATGTTTCTTGATGATTGAATGAGGTCCTACATGCATGTATGTGGCTATTTTGGTATGATGGACATTTTCTTTAAAGGTTTCATAATGATTTTTTTCTTCAAAATTTGATTGTGGTAAGTTTGAAAGAGAAACAATCACTTGAATTGGTTCAATTGTTCATATTAGGAAAAATTTATATGTCACGGTCCTCAGGAACTTTAAATTTGTGATGTAGTGGTGATGAAATGAATCTTCAAGTATGCATCAACCTATTCATGACACGGGGATTACATGATGAAATCCATGAATTTGTTCTTTGTGTTTTCACATGCATGAGCTAATAATAGTAAGGTTGTTGACTATTTGGAGCTGATTTGATGCTATGGATGATGGATTGATGATGGTTAGTGTATAGTTGTATGTAAAGGTTGCTTCTACAGATGCATGATGTGATGTATGAACTTGATGAAGATAGGGGAACATGAGGTTTGGTTTCTATAAGGTGATATGGATTTTTTTTAAGGAAATAAAGATATGTTGTGAATGTTTTCTCCATTAGTCAATTGTTTTTGGTATATGATTGCATTATTCCATCTAAATAATTTTGAAGGAATGCTTTAGGATAAACCTCAAGTGTTTTTCATCCATCAATGCCAAGAACAATTGACCAATGGAGAAAACATGTTATCCTAAAGCATCAAAAGAGGATGAAAAACACTTAAGAACATGTTTTTTGGAAATAGGCATATATGTTCGAGCTTCTTGGTTACTTGAGAATCATGTTAGAATGGGGGAGAGAATTTTTGGAGAGTGATTGGGCACTCATATGAGCTTCAGGGTATAGATACAAGTTGGTGACTATGTTTCAGGTGCTTATTTGGACCAGGTATGGTTGTTATATATCATGAGAGTGAGTTATGGAGGTATATGAGCTCGTGGATCCATGTATATATTTATATCATGATTTATTAGGTATGTTTGTACCATTTTGAGTGTTTTCATGATGATTTATAGTGTTCTTTTAATTGACCCTAGCCTTTACAATGTAAAACCATAAGGGCTAGCTATGCAAATGAGATAGGCTAGAAATAATGAGGGGTGAATATGAAATTATGATGATTGGAGATGATATTATGGTGTGTCCTTATGATGTGGGAAAACTTTTAGGTTTCAATTATGTGAATTTTTCAATATATGAGGTCTTTGGTGAAATAGGGTCAAGAACAAGTTCATTTCTCACTCGAATTGGAACTTCTAATACTCACCCTAAATTGTGTGATTTGTATGGGACCTTATGGATTTCAGAGATGTTTCTAAAATTATTTTATAAGGTTTCACAAAAATAATGAGGTCAATTCATTGTCAGGTTTTAATGAACAAATGTTAAGAAGGTAAATAACTTGTTATGAGTTTGAAACCCTAGCTTGAAAGTGGTTTGTGATTTTGTCTTCCAAAGTGGAAATAATTTATTCCTAGTTCACATATGATGATTGAAACATATATATTTATTGTCCATATTTTCATAAATGTTGGTAGAGGTTATGGTGATTAGTAAACCCCACTCGAACAGTCAATTTCTAAGTAAGTTTAGTTTAGGACAAGGTTGTCTAAAGGAGTTACAAGATAAATGGTCATTGTGTGATTAATGTGAGTTTTAATTGATGTATAAATATTTTTAGGTCATGGTGATAAATTTTGATGGTCAAATATGTTTCATTTAGGTTGACTAGTCAAAGGGTAGTTTTGGGATAGTTAAAAGCAGTTTTCAGTAAAATGGACTATGCATGAGCTAAAAGAGCAACTAGGAGGTGATTACACTTTTTTTGGAAATATAATTAATATAAATTTATATTTATATAATTTTTTTCTCATGATGATTATTTTTGATATGGTTTCTAGGTCAGTTTGTGAACAAGAATGTTTTTGGCTATCTAGGCATAATCTGTATTTGTTGAAAGATTTAGTTAGTTAAAGAATGAGATAAATTTGGAAATCCTTGATATAACCTGGAATGTGAATAGGAATGGATTTTTAATCAAATAAATTCAGTTATAGTTATTGAAATTTTCATTAAGGGTGTTAACCAGTTACGTTTTAGAAACTGCATTTTGGGTAGCTTGATTTGCTGAAAGAAAAGTTGATGTATTTTAAATTAGTGGATGTTTGATGTGTTCTAAATTATTTAGAAGCGTTATAAATATTATATAATTTAAATCAATTTGTCACATTCCATAGTTGAGGTGTTATTTTATGATATTAAATCCAAAAGGTGAAGACAAGGTGTTGGAAACATCTGTTTTGTGAAGGCAATCGAGTATTGTGCCCATTAAATAAAATAATATGACTAGTTCATGTAAATTGTGACCATGGATGATGTTTAAATTTAATTTTAAACATGTGTGGTTATTTTTAGATCTTGGATAAAAATATTTTTAGTGTTAGGATATTTTCGGCATTCCAGTGCATGGGTTTTTAGGATTTTTTGTGCATGGAAGAAGGGATTTTTCTAGGCCGACCTATATGAGTCAATTTTAGAGTTTATGAAAATTATATGGGATGTTTTTATGATGTATTGGTATTAAAAAATTATGGATTTTTTTTAATTTTGAGTTTTGATTATATAACATCTTTGACATGACTGTTACTATGATGAATTCCACTATTGGCATTACAAATGTTGACATGTGATTTGTTTTAGGAAGGAGTACAATTAAGATATTTGGAAATCATTTTTGCAATGGATAATTCAATATTTGTTGAAAAGGATCATTTTGGCTGTGATTTCTTCTTACTTGAAAATAACATCATTCATCTCTTTTTACGACTTAAATTCACTTTTAAAGAGGTGATGGACTTGTATTGTGTAGACATAATTTATCTTATGTAAACAACAAAACCTTGGATCAATTCCATTGATCCAAGGTATGCTCGATTCTTCTTACCTAGTCACTTTATTGTCTTGACATTTAGAAATGGAAGGTTAATTTGGACTGGGACTTGTTTTATTTGCAATTATGAAGAATTTTTCTTAGGATTCCTTAATTAGCAATATGCTTTAGGGTGATAGGCCTAGGCCTTCATGTTAAATGTTTAAATGTTGAATAGCGTATAAGGATCATAGACCTAATATTACATTACTAAGGTGGATACCCTAGCCTAAGGGTTAGATCTAACCTAAGTTGGAATGTTCTATATTTATTAAGTTTGGACTATAACCTAAGGTAAATAATATCTACCTAGGAACTAAGGTTGATTTATAACTTAATAAAAAACTAACCTAAACTATTGCTAACCTAAGGGGGTACATATGGACTATGTGGAAATTGGTAAGGTTGGTGGCGTTCATTTTCAAGGCATTAATGGAATTGATTTTGGTTTTTAATGACTACGGACTGCTAATTTTGCAGAGGCATTGGGAGTTTAGTTAATGCCTAGTTAGCATCACCACTAAATAGAAATTGCATGCAAATTTTGAATTAAAGTTTCACCAAACTTGGATGGAAGTGGCATGTAGAAATATGAGGGAAATTGATTGTCCTTCGCATTAATTGATCTCATTTTTGGCAAAGAAACTACCTAGGAAAAATGCATGGCAATTTTTTGGAAAGGTTGTTTGATCTTCAATTCATTTTGATTTTTTCTCTACATGGGGTTTTCGGTTCTTCGAACCAGTAGTTCTATTTTTGATATATCTGTATTCTTGGCATTCTTGAGCTATTTTTGGACTTTGTGGAAGTATAAGAAGAAGTGGAAAGATTGGGGTGGTTCATGTTGCTTGGAAAAGAAGATATTGTTGAGGCTCGGTTGGGAAATTGTCTACAACTCAAGAAGAAGCTCTATCAGGAATGATAGGCTCTACCCATTAAGTTTTATAATTTTTCCTAAATGTATTCATTAAAAGAACTCTTCTCTTTGGGAACCAATGGGTTTTTATGTGATGTTTATCTTGCATTTATGCTTGTATTTTTTTATTGTATGCTTCTTCTTGGATTCACTGTTTGATGTAAATACAATATGGGTTTTTTTTTAATTTGTTGGAAAAGACATGAAACATGTTAACTTTGTTTGGACTTAAGATGTTGTTAAAACTTGAGAACATCTGTTGAACTATACTGAAACTAGATAATAGGATTCACGGTTATGTTAGAAATATATTTTGGGTTTTGTTTCCTTTGTTGGGAAAAGGTAAGAAACTTAAACTTCCGTTTAGACTTGAGATGTTTTTAATCTTTTATATGTCTCTTGAAGATGAGCTAAAAACTAGATAATATCTTGTCTGTTGTTGAACTAGAACGGATCACCTCAAGAGCAATCTACCCTTTGACATGGTTGTTACTTTAATTCTTCTTATGTGATCTATGTGATGGTTTATTGGATTTGATTACAACTTATTTGGTATAGGAAAATAATGGTCTAGGTTTTTCTTCTTGATTTGACTTGTTGGGTTTGATTAGTTATTTTTACCTTTAGAAATATAGTTGTTACTTTGTAGGAGCTCATAGGTAAAAATGGTGGAACTATAGAGTAACTTGACTCATGAAAAAACTTGATGGAATGCTAGAAGGAAATTAACTGTAACATTTTCAGGTTTTCATGTCTTTTGAACTTGACCTCAAGCACAAATCTTGTGATCTTTCCATTGTTTTATTGTCTCTCTCTGTGGGTGAATTTGGGTTGGGTTATTCTTCCTGATCCAGTAGTTTGTTCCTTGATTGTTGAGAAGTTACTTGGTTCTAAGGTTACTCAAATGGAAGTTTAACTGTAAGTCTTGTTCCCATATTTTCATTCACCATCTACAGATGGGTAAAATTTTTGTGATATCTCTTTGAAAAGGAAATTATGGCCAAAAAGGGGTAAGTTACTTTAATGTTACTATGTCTACTTGTTAGTAAAATTGAGTTAACTTCTTGAATTGATGCTATTATTTATTAGAGGGAATGTCATGTTAGTTGTTAATTTTGTGCTTCATTTTTTGTTAGCGTCTATAAAGTTTATAGGAAACCAATTTCAATTTGTATCTTCTGAATTACCGTTCTATCATTAATTGAAGGTTTGAATGGTTCTTTGGACTTCAATGGTTGATAGTAGTTAAGTTTTTTCTTGGCATGGGGTAATCAAATCAGTCTTGGTTCTTTTTAGATCTTGGCAAGTATACCTTTGTTAAGGAAGGAGTAATGAGATCTTATCTTATCTTTATTCCTTGTTATCCTTTCTTTATGATCTGAGTTAAGGTATTTACAACACCATCCTCTTTCAACTCTGAATGTAGATGTAGGTTGTTCTCTTTCTCTCTAATTTGAGAAATTTCTCTATACTAAGTCTAATTTAACCTCTATCCGGGATTTAAAATGGAAAATAGTAGAGGCTGACTTGTCTATTATGTTCTTTCTTGGATTGAGAATGAACAATCTCTTTCTCTTTTCTTTTTCACCTTATATCAGTATCACCTCGAAGAGGGAACTGACCTGGTTAGTTTTATAGTTATGCCTCCTCTAGGACTTGCTTGATGAAGTAGACCCTTTAGTGATAGAATATGTTGCTGAAGCAAAAGGTTACTCTAGAAATTTGATATGTTTGATTGAAATTTCTAAGTATCTTATGAAGTAAAATTGAGGATTACACGATCAGTAGTTTTTTTCTAATACCTTGTATTATTATCTTTGGCTTTTACATTGTAATGATGTTCTGTTGTGAGGAGTGATTAGTTCCAAGTGCATGGAAAACTAAATTCATTCTTTGTCAATCTGTTTGATATAGATCCTAAAACTTAGATTGGTTTGACTCAAATTTAGGATATATATTTTTAAATAAGAAAATCTCTCCTAAAGGTGTTTTTGGTTCATCCTAAATTCATCCTAATGTTTGATTGAGTTTGGAATTTTATATTTTAGGATGAAGCTAAGTTGAGGCTGAGATAAAAGTATAAGTGTTCCAAGTAATGTAGATTGTCCTTTGAGATATTAGTATTAGTATATTCTCATGTTAGATGGAATTAAATAAGATGTGGAGCATAATAAAAATATGAAATGAAAAGCAATCAGATTTGGTGAAATATTATTTATCTGGATTACTTTTTTAATTCCTTCTATGAGATCATTGGTTGAAAATTGATTTTTATTATACCATGATATTTTCTTGATGTTGATATGGATTATCACTTTATTTCTCTCTCTTATGACTTTAAACTCTATATGACATATCTATCTATAATTCTTTAAGTGTTTCATAAAATCGAGTTCTCTTTATGAAGTAGTTAGTTAAAAGCACACGTTTTAATGCTTAGTGCTTATCCTACTCAAGATATTTTAATGCTTACAAAGTCAAAGCACAAGATATTTTATGATGTTACTTTTCTGTACCAAAAGAAGGGATATTTTATGAGGAAATATGATTCATTATTGAAATGTATTGTTGGAAAGGAAAGTTGTATTTTAATAGAGCTTATTGTTGCTATTTGACACTAAAGATGTCTGAAGTGTTTGTACTTGCAATGTATGAATTCCACCTTGATAAATGAAAAATATTGTGGGTTTATCTATACTTGATGTGTCATATTTTTGCATATTCTATGAATAGTAATGATAAGATTATCTCTGTTCTTATATATATATCTAAAATGAACCCTTTCGGGTTGAATTAAAATGAACTAGGTGGTAAGGGTACTAGATATACTACCCCTTTTATTTAATGCAACTTATCAAGTTGGAATTCATGGTTTGTCATTCAATTAAATCACTATGGTTTATTAAAATTATGGTAGTGGATAAAATAATCCATTATGATAACTTGTATAATGTTAAGGGGTTACAAATGAACCCTAATTATTAATAAGTAAAAGGAAGAAAACTATTCTGCAATGATAATCAGTTTGTTTTAGAATCCTTTGGAATTAAAACCTAATGTCATCTTGGAAAGAGGAAGATGTACTTCCTCTTGATAATAAAACAAATTAAAGGAATATATATATATATATATATATATATATATATATATATAATAGTAGACTTCATTTCAATGAAGTCTATTATAAAAGAATCTGATTGAACTTAAACAAGTTAAGTCATGGATAAGTTAAATAAGTGAACCACATTGTTAGTATGTTGATTCTGTTTGTAAAACTACATCTTAAATTAGGAAGTTAATGAATGAAAAACAAATATTTGATGTATTTGCATAGAAATTACAATTCATTTATTGCTTATAACCCTAATGGTTAATGAAACTAGGGATTCAACATGGCTACTGTAATTAGACTTTAATTAAGGAAAATAATTAAGTAATTAACTTCTTTCTTGGGTATGTACATCTAGATGGGATGAATTAGTCGGATGTTGGCACATGCCAACTACAGTACAGTACCTCCATGAAGACTTGGGTCTTCATGAGGATACTATGTTACAATTGACATGTTGCAACACCCTTCAGAGTTGAATCATCTAGATCTACATAAACTCAAACTTGATCTTAGTTATACCCTAGGTTAGGTTGGAAGCATGATCTAGTTTCGGGAACTCTTAATGACTTAGGATAACTAGACACACACAATTGAATTATGTTGATTGAGTATGTCTATGTACGCTTAGTTACCATGAGTAGTCTTCTACACTAAACTATGTTACTAACCTTAGTTAGGGTTAAACCTTAAACAAGTGGACTGATGGGAGTCAGCGAAGACCATTCTAGATAAAAATGAAGTGGGGTGAAGGACGTATTCTATTTAATGATTATGTCATATAGGAATATTACAATGAACAATATGTTGAAAATCTTTGGCCAAAGTATCATGAGTTGTTGGTTGCATTGTCCTATGTCACCTAGTTTAAGAATCAAGATTTTAGATGAATATTTGTAACAAATATTCAGATAGGCCTCTTAAACAGAACACTTAATTCCCTAAAAAGGGTATGAGAACCAAGTATACTTATTATACAATTCATTGAGTTAATATGAGAGATCGGTGTTTTATCGAGTCATTACAACTTCATATAATTATCTGTTATGAGATTGATTGACATGGAATGTGTGTTATAAATTATGCTTATTTAGAATAGAGAACAATATTAAAAAAACCCCTTGTTTCTAAAGTCTTAAAATGGGAATGTTACATCTTGGTATCAGAGTTGAAGGTTGCAACTCTTGGACCTATTGTGTCTATAATATGATAAAACTTAAATTTTCTTGTTAACAAAAAATGGTTAGAACAAGAGGAAATGTTTCAAACAATCCACCACCCGATGGAGAAGTAGATAATGACCAAAAACATGATGAGATTCTTGTTTCCCTATTGGACACAAGAGATCATTTAGCTGTACTTGAACAACAAGTAATGGGAAATTAGGAGGAAGAAGATGTTGGTAATAACAATCATCCATCTCCTGTGGACAGTGCCAATGTTGGAAATTTGGTCTTTGATAACAATAATGCAGCTAATGCTAATGCACTTGATCATCCTCAAAATTAAAAGGAAATATTGGCATCTAAACTCACTAATGATATAAAAAGGATAAGTTCACCCAATTTTGATGGCACTACATTAGGAAATGGAGCTGAGAATTGGATTAGAAAAATGGAGAAGTACTTTGTAATAAGGAACTTCTCAGAGGAAACAAAAGCAATATGGGAGCTTATCATCTTTCCCATGAAGAATCTTCATGGTGGGATAGCCACAAGGATGAGTTAAATATTGATGAAACAAATAGTGCTTAGGATTAGCTTAAAAATTATTTTAGGAAATGATGGCTACCAAAAATTTACTATAATCATAAAATGACTAAATTTTAGAACTTAGCTCAAGTAACATCTACCGTAACAAAGTACCGGGAGAGGTTTACTAAAATCCTTAAGTACGTACCTCAGTACCAAACTGACGAGAAGTTCAGAATACAAAAATCTATCATGGGATTAAATCCCATTATAGGTGGTGAAGTAGATGTTCACAACCCAACAACTATGGAAGGGGTTGTGGAAAAATCCATAAGGTAGGAGCATAAATTTAAAGTGATCTCTACCCATAAGGAGGAAATCAAAAAGAAAGTTCAAAACTCTTCTTCTTATCTTGCACCCAAAAAGGGACCATGGAAAAAATTTGGTATGAAAAAAAAATTGCTACTGAAAACAATAAGAAAATAGCAGTAAATAAACATGTTGCTAATGTGTGAAATAACTATGTCAAGAAAAATAATAATAGACTGAAGACCTATGGGATTCAAAATGATAAATTTAAGGTTGGAAATAAATTTAAGCCTAGGAAGGGACCTATAGGAGGCTGTTACAATTATAGAAAAAATCATTACGCAAATCATTGTCCTTTGAAGAAGGATGAGTGTAATCAACAACATAAGATACACGTTACAGTAGCTGACAGATAGGTTGAAAATCAAGCCACACCCATAAAAGTTCCAAGTAAGTTATTTGGTATACCTGTGACTATTATTTTATACTAGAGCTACTGAATGTTTCATTTCTACTAAATTAGCATTGAAATTAAAAAGAAAAGCAAGAAAAATGGATAAACCATGGGCTGTACATTATGGAAATAATGTTGTTTTCATAGTTAGTATGTGTATTTTTGGAGCTATCCTTGACTTGCCTAGTTTTTCCACTGAAGTTGACCTTTATGTTGCTCCTTTGGGGTCTTACGATGTAATCATATGTGTTAACTAGATAGATGAGCATAATGAAAAGGTTGACTATTTTGAGAAACATATTAGTTGTTTGGATAACCTATAGAAAATAACAGAAATTCAGGGGATAAAATGTGAGATTTTAGTTAGGAAATTTTCATCTATGCAACTTAAAAAGGCCAAAAACAAAGGTTTCACTTTGTATGCAGTAAAGATTTATGAAACAACTGATGAAAGTGGTGACTTCATGGAAATATAACCTCTATTAATGATCTCAGTAAACTCTTCAACTTTATAATTATTCAAAAATCACAATTAATCATTGTTGTTTACTTTCTATTAGAAAATAACAAAGATAGCTAGTGAATGAATTATTATTGTGCTTAGAATCAACAATTGTAGTAAAGGAAAGAATATAATCTCATAACACCAACAATTTTATCCTGGAAAACCTCCAATGGAGGAAAAACCAATTAGGAAGGGAAATTTCTCTTTCTTCCCACTTCTATTGGCCAATTCAAATCCACAAGTACATAATTTACAATAAGTATGAAAGGGAAGTAGATAATATCTCAACACTTCCTTTCAATTACTTATTTGCTATGTCTCCACACTCCTTTCTTCTACAAAAATACATCTTCTAGAACTAAGACTTATTAATCACTTGCTCTCACGATTTTATGATCTTCTACACTTCTAAAATCATGTATTTTATAGCCTTTCTCATGTCTTCCCATGCATTAGAGAATGGGAAAGGTCATGAAGGAGAAGAGAAACAAACATCATTTCAAATTCAAAGGCTGCTCATTTTGAATTTTGTTTTCTGTCTGTAATGGCCAGGAATGCCACCCTATGTAGACCGGTGGTCCTAGGACCACCACCATGGATGGGTGGTGGTTCTGTAACCGCCACCCTACACAGGGTGGCGGTCCTGTTACTTACAAGACAAAACCTTTGTTTATTGTTTTTTCTTCTTTTTGCTAACTATCTCTGATGAAGTAGAGTTGTTTTAGATCCCTATGGATCACACCTCCCCTTCTTAGGAGGATTTTTGTCCCACAAAAGCTTAGTGGGGGATTAGATGAGGAAATAATTCCCTCACTTGCTCCTTCAAGTACCATCAAGCCTTCCTTGGTGTCTTTCCTTTCAGTCTAATCTGCCAAGACTCCTGTGGACCTCTTCTAGTCTCTCTAACCTTCTACTATAGTACTACATCCTCCTCCAATTTTCCTCGTGAGTCCAAGACACAATTCTCAATGGAAGGTAGCAACTGTATTTCTTCATCTTCATCTAGCATGGATGGCTCATATAGGTGCAAGTTCTCACAGTTTACTATAGAGTACATCCTCATGAATGATGAAAAATCAAGTCAAAAATCATTTTCTCCAACCTGCTCTAATATGGTGAAGGATCCATATCATAGTGGCTTGAGCATCCGTGCTTGACCTTGTAGTCTCTCCTTGCTCAATTAAAGCCAATATTTATCTCCAACACGAAGCTTGTGTTCCCTCCTATGCTAATCATGCCTAGCTTTGTACTTTGCTTGAGATTTCTCTAGCTATTCTTTGACCTTGAGATGGATTTTCTAGATCCTCTCAATGAACTTATTGGATCTAGTCACCTCTGTGTCTTGTGTATCCTCCTCATCCTACTATCTAATTATTATGTCTAGCGGATTTGTAGGTAGATATCCCAAGCATGCTTCGAATGGTGACTTCATAGTGGATGTGTGTACTATCTAGTTATAACAATGTTGAATGTAGGCTAAGGACTCATCCTAATTCCTTGGGTACTTACTATTATATCCTTTGATCAACTATACCAAAGTCTTGTTTAGCACCTCTATTTGTCCATCTGTCTATGGATGGAAAGTTGTGCTCCTCTATATCCAGGTATCCATTTTGTCCCACAAAGTAGTCCAAAACTTCCCTAAGAACCTGGAATCCATGTCAGAGACAATAAACTTTGGCAAACCAAAATGCACCCATACATTAGCAAAGAAAATATTTGTTGCCTCATGTGCTTTTACTGTCTTTTTACATGCCATATGAATACACATTTTACTAAATCTATCAACAACATAGATATAGTCATGGCCATGTTTAGACATAGGTAATCCTCCTACAAAATCCATAGAAATGTCCTCCCACGGATGAGTAAGTGCTGGTAAAGGAATAAACAAACCTTCTTTCCTAGTTTTAGGCTTACTAGTACAACAAAGTTTACATCCACGAATAAATTTTGATACTTCTTCTTGCATGTTGGGCCAATATACATACCTTTACAAGTGGGCTAGGGTCTTACCAACACCAAAATGTCCCACTAATTTCAAGATATGTGCTTCACTCATCAATAGAACTCTTTCTTCTTTAGCAACACAAAGTTTCCCCCATCAGTAGAGCAGCCCATCCTTAAGATAACAATCTTCAATCCTCGTATTTTCAGCCCCTTGGGATTGCAACTTCTGAAATGTCACCCCAAATTATTTTTCTTGGGCATATGCCTCTCCATAAGCTTCCTTCGTGAAGGGCTTGATCTAAGAGATAGTGGCCAAATAGGAGAAATTTTCCCATGTGGGTGGCCTAGACAACATGTCTGCCACCAAATTTTCACTACCCTTCTTGTAATTGATCACCAGATGGTACTACTGAAGAAACCCCATCCATTTGTAGTGCCTTGTCTGCTAAAATTTATACTATGTTTGCAAATACCATAGAGGTTTGTGGTCAGTGTGCACAATAGTTTCTTTACCCAATAAATAATGTTTCCATTTTTTAATTTCCTAAACTAGTGCATACATTTATTTATCTTTAACTTCTGAAATGAATGTTTCAAAATGATAACATACGGGTTTACCTCCTTGGAGCAACAATGGTCCCATAGCATAATCAGTGGCATATATCTCTACTTCAAAAGGATGCTAAAAACTAGGAAGAGAAAGTAATGGAGCATGAATAATCTTGTATTTCAGTAACTCAAAGGATTGGTCTTGTTCCTTACCCCATTCAAAACCCTTACTCTTTGTGGCCACTATGTGTAGAGGTGCTAGAATCACCGAGAAACCTAGAATGAATTTCTGCATGTACTGTATTGCTCCCACAAAAATTCTAGTCTGTGTGACTCCTGTTGGTGTTGGCCAATTTGTAATGCATTCCACCTTCTTTGGATCCACTCATATCTCTCCTCCTCTAATCACGTGCCCAAGATAGACAAGTGATTGTTTGGAAAATTCACATTTCTTCATATTACAAAGCAGTTGTTTCTCCCTGAGAACTTGCAAGACTTACTGCAAATGCATTAGATGTTCTTCCCATGTGGCACTAAAAATCATGATATCATCTAAATATACAATGACACATGAATCTATGAAATCCCGTAATACATAATTCATCAATCTCATAAATGTAGCAGGTGCATTGCATAATCCAAAAGGAAGTACTAACCATTCATACAAACCTTGTTTTGTTTTGAAGATAGTCTTCCATATATCTTCCTCCTTCATCCTGACTTGGTGATAACCTAGCTTGAGATCCAACTTCATGAAAAATTTTGGATGCTGAAGCTGGTCCAAGAGATCATCTATGCAGAGAAGTGGATATCTATTCTTTATTGTGATCTTGTTCAAAGCACGGTAGTCGATGCACATTCTCCAAGAACCATCCTTCTTTGGCACCATCACAATAGGTGAACCACATAATGAGGTGCTCGGATGTATTACCCCTTGGTCTATTAGTTCCTAGAGTTTTTCTTTACTTCAGTACTCTCAAGAAAGGATTTCCTATACAACCCGATGTTCAGTAGAGGTGACTCTGAAATAGCTGAATATCATGCTCTACTTCCCGTTTTGGTGGTAACCCACTAGGAGCTAGAAATACTTTCTGAAGAGACTGAATAATACTATCCAAAAAAAAATTTTCCTTGGTTAGAAATCTATGAAACTTATACCCCATATTTTTTATCCTTTAACAAAAGTAAACAAAACTGATTATGATTTACCTGAATATGTCATTTTTCTTGGTTAGCACTTACCATAGTAACCTATGTCTTACACTTTGGTGTGCCTAGATGTTGTAGTTGATCCCATCCTTGACCCATCTATACTAGTTTTCCCTTCTCATAAATATAACATCCCTAACATACAAGTAAGGACTCCTAAATACAACATCAAAAGCATCAAGTGGAATAACGTCAGCTTTAAAAACATCTATATACTGAGAATTTCTCCCAAACTTGACCTTACATCTTCTTGTTACTTGAATTTCAACACCCTTCTTCACCAAACCCAATGGATAAGGGTGCGTATTCTCGTAAGTCTCAAGACCAATCTTCTTTACAACTACCTTAGAAATCAAGTTAGATTGAGAACTGGTATCAACCAAAGAATTTACCTTAGTTCTCTTGATCTGGATTTTGATCTAGAATAGTCTACTCATCTCCTCTTTGTTGTCCATGTTGGTGGCCATGCATTCGAGCCTTCCTTCTACATCAAAGTCATCTTCAATTTCCACCTCCCCTTCTATCTTTACAGCTATCATGGACTTCTTAGAGTCCTTGGTTTAATTCTTCAGATGTAACTTTGGATGCAACTTCCAACATGTAGCGTCAATATGACCATTGATATCACAATTCTTGCAAAAATTATTGGGATCTTTACAAGTATTTAAAGTAGTGGCAGCTTGTTTACCTTTTCCTTTCCACTTACTCTTGTTAATTGTTTTCCCATAATCCTTTTTCTACTATTTTTTAGACTTCTTTACCCTCAGCTCTGCTTCTCCTTGCTTTTTCTCATCATCTATGTAGTATGCCTGCACACATGCTTCATTGAGATCCTTGGGCTTTATGGAGATGAATTTTCTTTAAAGGTGAGTGTGAAGTCCTCCCAAGTACTTGGTCAGAATATCCTCATCCTCCAAATCCATGTTTAGCAACATGGCTTGCCTCCAAAACTCCGTAGTATAGTCTTGCACACTTTGACCACTACCTTGTCTAAAATACTAGCCATTTAATCATTTGGTCATTTTATGGCCAATAGGATAGAAGTTAGCTCTAAGTAATTCCTTAAATTATTGCCAAGACTTCACAATAGGATGCTTCTTCTTTTCACAAGTAGTTAGATGAGTTTCCCACCAAACTAGAGCATGTCCCTCCATTTTGAGATGTGCAAAGGTGATCCTTTGTGCCTCAGTGACATTATGGATGCTAAAATAGACTTTAATTGTTTCAACCATTTATCAAGTAACTTTGCATCTACTTGTCCTTCAAAGCTTTTGATTTTGACTTTATTCTCAATTTTAAAATGCCCATGTTCATATTTTACCTTTTCTCTTGTGTTAGAAGTCTATTCTTCACACTCTTCCCCATAATCTTCCTAATGGTGGATCTTGCCTATACAAATTTTTTTAGCTAAGCCTCAAACCACCGATTCCATGGAGTCTTGCTTGACGGAAGCTATCTTCTACAAATCTGCAGGTTCCTCTTGCCTTCTAAACATCCTATCCATCATGGTCTCTAGCATCTCAATTCTACGGACCAAGTTATCTTCCTCCATTTCTCCCCAAATTCTCTGTTTCCACTTCTTTGTAGAAATCTCTGGATTGCAAGGTAAGGTTTCTTCACCTTTAGATCTTGTCATTGTCATACAAATTCAAGAACAAAATACCATAGTCTTAGATACTTGTTAGCTCTGATACCAAAATGATCTATAAACTCTTCAACTTTGGAAAGATTCAAAAAATCATAATTAATTACTGTTGTTTACTTTCTATTAGAAAATAATAGAGATATCTAGTGAATGAATTATTATTGTGCTTAGAATCAACAATTGTAGTAAAGGAAATAATATAAGCTCATAACACCAACAATTTTATCCTGGAAAACCTCCAATGGAGGAAAAACTAGTCGAGAAGGGAAATTGCTCTTTCTTCCCACTTCTATTGGCCAATTCAAATCAAAAAGTACATAATTTACAATAAGTATGAAAGGTAAGTAGATAATATCTCAACAATTCCTTTCAATTACTTGCTTGCTCTACCTCCACACTCCTTTCTTCTACAAAAATACAATTTCTAGCACTAATACTTCTTGCTCACTTGATCTCATGATTCAATGATCTTATACACTTCTACAATCATGTATTTATAGCCTTTCTCATGTCCTCCCATGCACTGGAGAATGGGAAAGGTCATGAAGGAGAAGACAAAGAAACATCCTTTCAAATTCAAAGGCTATTCATTTCAAAAACAATTCTATCTGTAATGGCCAGGACCGCCACCCTATACAGACCGGAAGTCCCATGACTTCCACCCTAGCTGGGAGGTAGTTTTGTAACTGCCATCCTAAATAAGGTGGCGGTCCTATTACTTACAAGACATAACCTCCATTTATTATTTTTTTCTTCTTTTTGCTGACTGTCTCTAATGAAGTAGAGTTATTTTGGATCCCTATGGATCAGTTAAGATATTTCAGTGATCTATTTCTAGAAGAGTTACTCAATCTTCAACCCAAATGGGAGTTTTACTTCATGATTAAGATCAAACTGAGAACCAATCCTATTTCCAAGCACCATATAGAATGAATACCATTGAATTAGTGGAGCTTAAGGCATAGTTGCAAGAATTTTTTTCCAAATTTTTATTAGACTGAGTGTCTCGCCTTAGGGAGCACCGATATTTTTTTGAAAAATAAATATGGAACACTTAAATTGTGAATTGATTGTAGGATGTTAAAAAAATAAAAAAGTAAGAACAGATATCCACTTCCTAGAATTGATGATCTATTTGATTAGATGTGTAGTGCATCATCTGTATTCTAAAATAGATCTTCGATCTAGATATCATTAGTTAAGAATAAAGAATGAAGATATTCATAAAATAACTTTTAGAACAAGGTATGGACATTATGAATTCATAGTTTTACCATTTGGATTAATGAATGCACCTGCAAATTTTATGAATTTAATGAATAATATTTTTCAAGAATACTTGGACAAATTTGTGCTTGTATTCTTGGATGATATTCTCATATAATCTACGAGCATTGATGAACATCATGAGAATTTGAAGATAGTTATGGAAATATTAAAAAAGAGGAGGTTATATGGTAATTTTTCCAAACGTTCCTTCTACAAGACGGAAGTGCACTATTTGGGTCATGTCATAAGCAAGGATGGAATAGTGGTAGATCCTTCAAAAATTGTTACAATAACTGAGTGGCCTGCACCTAAGAATGTACATCAAGTTAGAAACTTCATGGGTCTTGTTTTTTACTATAGGAAATTTGTCAAATACTTTTCTAAGGTTGCTGCACCAATAAATTTGTTGCAGAAGAAAGATAACAAATTTGTGTGGAATGAGAAATGTGAATATGCATTTAAGACTCTGAAGGATCAGTTAACATCAGCACCTATCTTGGCTATACCCGATCCTAATGGAGACTTAATTGTAGTGACATATATTTCTTGTGAGGGTCTTTGAGTTATTTTACTATAAAAGGATCATGTTATAGCTTATGAAAGTGGAAATCTCAAGTTACATGAATTGAATTATTCTCCACATGACCTAGAGCTTGATGTCATTATTCATGAACTTTAGGTATGGAGGAACTATCTTCTTAGTAGACCTTTTGAACTAAAAACTGATCATCTTGGGTTGAAGTATATTTTTACTTATCCAAATCTGAATGCAAGACAACAAATATGGTTAGAATTTCTATCTCAGTATGATTTTGACATAAATTATATTAAAGGAAAAGAAAATAGAGTTACAGATGCTCTACATCATAGGAAGCACATTTATGCTCTTATAACATTGAGAACTTAGTTTAAAGATGAAGTAAAAAGTGTCATGGAATCTTATTCTTATTATCAATAAGTGAAAACAACACTTGCTGCAGATCCAAATGATGTGAGGTATAAAGGTTTTCACTTTGACAATGAAGGAATCTTGAGGTTTGAAAATAGAGTATGCATACCTTTGTTAAATGAATTAAGAAAGAAATTGTTAGCTAAATTTCATAATTCACCTTTTTCTAGACACCCTGGCATTACAAAAATGCTTGTTGATATAAAACAACAATATTTCTAGAAAGGGGTAAAAAAGGACGTGATTGATTGTGTGACACATTGCTTAGAATGTTAGTACAACTAGTTTATTATACCCTCACAACATACCACAATATAAATGGCAAGTAATAAGCATGGATTTTGTACAAGGGTTGCCAATGTCAAGAAATAAACATGATGTTATTTTGGTTGTTGTTGAAAAACTAACCAAGGTAGCACATTTTATTGCTAGTAACCTTAAGGATGATTCACCTATTTTAGCAAAAAGATTTGTGCATGAAATTTTTACATTACATGGAGTACCTGAATTGATCATATCTGATACACACCTAAGAATGACATCTATATTTTGGAAAACACTTAATGCAGCCCTAGGGACTAAGCTGAATTTCAATTCTTTATACCATCTAGAAATAGATGGACATACTTTGAAAAAAGTTAATCAAGTTTTAGAGGATATGTTATGAATGTTTTGTATGGATCAGCAATATGAGTATCTCCCATTATTCGAGTTTTCTTATAATAACATGTATCACACCTCTTTAAAAATGGCACCTTTCAAAGGATTATATGGAAGGAAATGCACAACTCTTCTTAGTTGGGATAACATATAGGATAGAGAGGTAATTGGACCTAAAATACTTACGGAAATGGAACAAGTTAAAATGATTTGTGAATGCTTGAAAGAAGTAGCAGAGATAGGAAAAAGATTTATGCAGACATAAATTAGGTTGATAAGAAATTTGAACTTGGTGAGAAGGTCTTTCTATGGGTTAAACTAAAAAAGAATTCTATAACTTTTGCCAAGGCTGCCAAGTTATCACCTTATTATGTGGGACCCTTTGAAATTGTTGATATAATCAACCTTATAGCTTATCGTTTAGCTTTACATCTTGCTTTATCATGAATTCATGATGTTTTCCATATTTCTCTACTTAAGAAATACGTTTCAAACTTATCACATGTGTTAAATTGGATTTCCTTACAAGTCCAAGACCCATAAATAATCATGGTTAAACCCATTTGAGTGCTAGAAACTTACCAGTTGCAATTAAGAAATCGTGAAATAAGTCAATGTAAGGTCCATTGGGATCAGTTTAACGAAGAAAGTGTAACCTGGGAAAATCTTGAAGATATAAAAACTAATTTTCCATATTTGTTTGAACAGAATTGATTCTATTGACTGATAAAATTTTAAGATTTTATTCATGTTATGTCAATAAATTTGCCAGTCTTGGGCATATACTAAACTATTTAATAATGGAAAACTATTTTAATGCTGATTATGGAATTTGAATTTCTCAAATCTAGTTTTGTTATGAACATATGAATGGAAGGATGATAATTTAATTTTATCCTAGACTTAAATTGTTTGACTAAGTTAATCATTAGGACGATGATTCTTTTTAGGAGGGAGGTATGTAACATCTTTGACATGATTGTTACTATGATGACTTCCACTCTTGACATTGCAAATGTTGACATGTGATTTGTCTTAGGAAGGAGTACTCTTATGATTTTTGGAAATCATGTTTGCAATGGATAATTCATTATTTGTTGAAAAGGATCATTTTGTTGTGATTTCTGCTTACTTGAAAATAAGGCCATTCATCTCTTTGTACAACTTAAATTCACTTTTAAAGAGGTGATGAACTTGTATTGTGTAGACATAATTTATTTTATGTAAACAAAAAAACCTTGGATCAATTCCATTGATCCAAGGTATGCTTTAGTTCTTCTTACCTTCTCACCTTGTTGTCTTGACATTCAGAAATGGAAGGTGAAGTTGGACTAGGACTTATTTTATTTGAAATTATGAAGAATTATTCTTAGGGATCTTTGATTAGCAAAAAGCTTTAGGGTGATAGGCATGGGCCTTCTTGTTAAATGTTTAAACATTGAATAGTGTATAAGGATCATAGACCTAATAGTAAATTATTGAGGTGGATACCCTAGCCTAAGGGTTAGATCTAACCTAAGTTGGATTGTTCTATATTTATTAAGTTTGGACTATAACCTAAGGTAAATAAGACCTACCTAGGAACTAAGGTTTATTTCTAACCTAATAAAAATCTAACCTAAACTATTGCTAACCTAAGGGGGTACCTATGGACTACTTAGCAATTGGTAAGGTTGATGGTGTCATTTTCAAGGCATTAATGGAATTGATTTTGGTTTTTAATGAATACAGACTACCAATTTTGGTGGAGGCATTGGAATTTTAGTGGATGCATAGTTGGCATCACCACTAAATAGAAATTGCATGCAGATTTTGAATTAAATTTTCACCAAAGTTGGATGGCGTTGGTGTGTAGAAATAGGAGGGAAATTGATTGTAAATCACATTAATTGATCTCATTTTTGGCGAAGAAACATCCTAGGAAAAATGCATGGTGTTTTTTTGGAAAGGATGTTAGATATTTAGTTCATTTCAATTTTTTCTCTGCATGGTGTTTTTCAGTTCTTTGAACCAATAGTTCTATTTTTGATATATCTAAATTCTTGGCATTCTTGAGCTATTTTTTGACTTTGTGGAAGTATACGAAGAAGTGGAAAGATTGGGGTGGTTGAAATTGCTTTTAAAAGAAGCTATTATTGAGCCTCAGTTGGGAAATCGTCTATAAATCAAGAAGAAGATCTATCAGGCCTTATAGGCTTTACCCATTAAGTTGTTCTACTTTTTCCTAAATGTATTCATTAAAAGAAATCTTCTTTTTTAGAACCAATGGGTTTTTATGTGATGTTTATCTTTCATTTATGGTTGTAATTTTTTATTGTATGCTTCTTCTTGGATTCAATGTTTGATTTAAATATGATCTGGGTTTTTTTCTTTGTTGGAAAAAGACATGAAACATGTTAACTCTATTTAGACTTGAGATGTTGTCGAATCTTGAGAACGTCTCATTGTTGAACTGTATCAAACTGGATAATAGGATTCACTGCTATGTTAGAAATATATTTTGGGTTTTGTTTCCTTTATTGAAAAAGGTAAGAAACTTACTTAAACTTCCATTTATACTTGAGATGTTTTTTAATACTTTATATGTCTCTTGAAGATGAGCTAAAAACTAGATAATATCTTGTCTGAGTGTTGAACTAGAACGGATCACCTCAAGAGCAATCTACCCTTTGGCATGGTTGTTACTTTAATTTTTCTTATGTGATCTATTTGATGGTTTATTGGATTCGATTACAACTTATTTGGTAAAAGGAAAATAATGGTCTAGGTTTTTATTCTTGATTTGACTTGCTAGGTTTGATTAGTTCTTTTTGCCTTATTCAAAAATACAATTGTTACTGTAGGAGCTCATAGGTAAAAATGGTGGAACTATAGAGTAACCTGACTCATGAAAAAACTTGATGGAATGCTAGAAGGAAATTGATTGTAACATTTAAGGGTTTTCATGTCTTCTGAGATCGACCTCAAGCAAAATTCTTATGATCGTTCCACTATTCATTGTCTCTCATTGTGGGTGAATCTGGGTTGGGTTATTCTTCCTGATGCAGTAGTTTGTTCCTTGATTATTAATAATTTACTTGGTTCGAGGTTGCTCGAATGGAAGTTTAACTATAATTCTTGCTCACGTCTTTTCATTCACCATCTACGAGATGGGTAAATGTTTTGTGATATCTCTTTAAAAATGAAATCGTGGCCAAAAAGGGGTAAGTTACTTTAATGTTACTTTGTTTGCTTGTAATTAAAATTGAGTTAACTTCTTGAATTGATGTTATTATTGTTTGGAGGGAATGTCATGTCACCGGAAGTTTTGTGCTTCAGTTGTTGTTATCGTCTATAAATTTTAGAGGAAACTAATTTTGGTTTGTAGCTTGTGAATTTTTGTTCTGTCATTAATTGAAGGTTTGAATGGTTCTTTGGACTTCAATGGTTGATAGGAGTTAAGTGTTTTCTTGGCATGGGGTAATCAAATCTATCTCGGTTCTTTTTCGATCTTGGTAAGTAAACCTCTGTTAAGGAAGGAGTAATGAGATATTATCTTATCTTTATTTATTGTTATCCTTTCTTTTTATTCTAAGTTAAGGTATTTACAACACCATCCTCTTTGAAATTTGAAGGTAGATGTAGGTTTTTCTCTTTCTCTCTGATTTGGGAAAGTTCTCTATATCAAGTCTTATTTAACCTCTATAGGGCTTTAGAATGGAAAATAGTAGAGGTTGGACTTGTCTATTACGTTCTTTCTTGAATTGAGAATGAACAATCTCTTTATCTTTTATTTTTCACCTTATATTGGTATCACCTTAGAAGAGGGAACTGACCTGGTTATGTGTTTAGTTATGCCTCCTCTAGGACTTGCTTGATGAAGTAGACCCTTTAGTGATATAATTTGTTGTTGAAGAAAATAGGTTACTCTAGAACTTTGATATGTTTGATTGAAATTTCTAATTCTCTTATGAAGTAAAATTAAGGATTACAAGATCAATATCTATTTTCTAACACCCTATAGTATTCTCTTTGGCTTTTACATTGTAATGATGTTCATTTGTGAGGATTGATTATTTCCAATTGCATGGTAAACTGAATTCATTCTTTTTCAATCTGTTTGATGCAGATCCTAAAACTTAGATTGGTTTATGACTCTAAAATTTAAGATATAGATTCTTAAATAAAAAAATCTCTCCTAAAGGTGTTTTTGGTTCATCCTAAATTCATCCTAATGTTTGATTGAGTTTGGAATTTTATATTTTAGGATGAATTTAAGTTAAGGATGAGATAAATTTATAAGTGTTCCAAGTAATGTGGATTGTCCTTTGAGATATTAGTAGTAGTAGTATCTTCTCATGTTAGATGGAATTAAATAAGATGTGGATCATAATAAAAATCTGTAAATGAAAAGCAGTCTGTGATTTGGTGAAATATTATTTATCTCAGATTCTGTTTTAATTCCTTCTATGAAATCATTGGTTGAAAATTGATTTTGATTACACCATGATCTTTTCTTGATGTTGATATTGATTATCACTTTATTTATCACTCTTATGACTGTTAACTCTTTATGACATGTCTTTCTGTAATGTTTTAACTATTTCATAAAAGCACAATTCTCTTTATGAAATAGTTAGTTAAAAGCACACGGTTTAATGCTTAGTGCTTATCACGCTCGAGTTGATTAACTAACTCGTGCTTGGATTTTTACAAATGGACTTTTAAGTGGTAAAAGGGAGACAAGATATTTTATGATGTTACTTTTCTTTACGAAAAGAAGGGATATTTTATGAGAAAATATGATTCCTTATTGAAATGTATTGTTGGAAAGGAAAAGTATATTTTAATAGAGCTTATTGTTGCTATTTGACACTACAAATGTATGAAATGTTTGTACTTGCAATGTATGAATTCCACCTTGATAAATGGAAAATATTGTGGGTTTATCTGTACTTTATGTGTCATCCTTTTGTATATTCTTTGAATAGTAATGATAAGATTATCTTTGTTATTTTATATATATATATATATGAAATGAACCCTTTTCGGGTTGAATTAAAATGAACTAGGTGGTAAGGGTACTAGATATACTACCCATTTTATTTAATGCAACTTATCAAGTTGGCATTCATGGTTGGTCATTCAATTAAATCACTATGGTTTATTAAAATGATGTTAGTGGATAAACGAATCCATTATGATAACTTGTATAATGTTAAGGGGTTACAAATGAACCCTAATTCTTAATAAGTAAAAGGAAGACAACTATTCTACAATGATAATCAGTTTGTTTTAGAATCCTTTGGAATTAAAACCTAATGTCATCTTGGAAAGAGGAAGATGTAATTCCTCTTGATTAATTCCTTAATTTGAATAAAACAAATGAAAGAAATATATATATATATATATATATATATAATAGACTTCATTTCAATGAAGTCTATTATACTGAGAATATGATTAAGAACTTAAACAAGATAATTCATGGATAAGTTAGATAAGATAACCACATTGTTAGTATGTTCATTATTTTTGTAAAATCGCATCTTAAATTAGGAAGTTATTGAATGAAAAAAAATCTTGGATGTATCTGCATAGAAATTACAATTCATTTATTACTTGCAACCCTAATGGTTAATGAAACTAGGGATTCCACATGGCTGCTGTAATTAGACTTTAATTAAGGAAAATAATTAAGTAATTAACTTATTTCTTGGGTATGTACATCCAGATGGGATGAGTCGGTTAGATTTTGGCACCCGCCAACTGCGACACCATACCTCTTTGAAGACTTGGGTCTTCATGAGGATACTATGTTGCAGTTGACATGTTGCAACACCCTTCAAAGTTGAATCATCTAGATCTACATAAACTCGGACTTGGTCTTAGTTATACCCTAGGTTAGCTTGGATGCATAATCTAGTGTCAGGGCAACTCACGATGACATAGGATAAATAGACACATGTAATTGACTTAGGTCAATTGAGTATGTCTATGTACCCTTTCTCACTGTGAGTGGTCTTCTACACTAAAATATGTTGCTAACCTTGGTTAGGGTTAAACCTTGAACAAGTGGAATGATCGGAGTCAGTGAAGATTAGTCTAGATAATAGATGAAGTGGGGTGAAGGGAGTATTCCATTTGAAGAGTATGTCTTCTAAGAATATGAAAATGAACAATATGTTCAAAATCTTTGGCCAAAGTATCGCAAGCTATTAGTTGTGTTGTCTTATGTCACCTAGTTTTAAGAAGTGACATTTCATATGAATATTAGTAAGAAACATTTAGATAGGCATCTTAAATAGAACACTTAATACCTTGAAAATGGTATGAGAATGAATTATACCTAATTTACAATGCATTGATTCAATATGAGATATCATTATGATATTGAGTCATGAAATGAGAGATTAGTGTTTCACCGAGTCATTACAGTTGCATATGGTTATCTATTATGAGAATTATTGGCATGTATTGTGTGTTCTAAATTATGATTATTTAGAATAGAGAACATTATTAAAAAAAAATTCCCTTGTTTCTAAAGTCTTAAAATGGGAATGTTGCAAATTAAGAAGGATCTTATAAAAGCATTGTTTTGGGTGCTTTTATGACCTAGTGGTGTGGGTGTAAGAATTTTGACCTAGGTGTGAGAGTTTTGTAGGTGTGTGAGCATGAATTGAGACCAAATAAATTGTTTTAAAGGTTAAGTAATGTCATAAATCATGTTTGAAATATTTTGAATCTTGAGAAGTGAAGAAAGAGCTAGATTGTGCAAGTTTGAAGACCTAGGGTTTGAAGAAGAGTGAAACTGAATTAGTGGTATCTATCAATTTTGGTAGAAATATTTAAAATATAAGAAAAAAATAGGTGATTGAGGGGGTGCTTGATCATCTTGGGGAGTTGTATTCTCCTTGTGGATTTGGTGCTTCACAAAATTAGGGGTTGGTGTTCCTTGTAGGGTTATAGCTCTACTAAACTAGGGGTTGGTGCTCCTTGTGGGGTTGGTGCCTCAATAAATTTGAAACATATAAATATAAAGATTGTGTTTCAGTTGGTTTTATTCCCCTTGATGGTTTCCCACTTATATAGTGTGTCTTGTGTATGCATACTACCTAACTAAACTAATTAAATGAAGCGAACATCTAGTAGCTTCAAGAAAATTTAATCTATTAAGAACATCAAGATTAAAGCTTAAAGGAAACTAGCTATTTTTCATAAACATGAATTGAATAAAATTAATTCTAACCATTCCTACTCTATTAATGTATGATTTTTATTAAAGTATGAGCCGATTTGGATCATAAGCAATCAAATTTGTATGTTTGTCTCCAAAGTAAGGGAAAGGATTTCACCAAGAAATGGATTCAAGGTCTTGTTTGGATATTCCAATATTACTCAAATATGGTAGAATGGATGCACAAGATGAAGTAGCTATTCCAAAATAATGGAGAAGGATCTTATCATATGTCTTATATGAAATACTAGAAAAAGTATGGTGTAGGTGTGAAGGATGTAGGAGGGTCATTTATATAGCTTTCCTATTTGGGAAAATATTGAATCCCAATGAATGTGGGATAAAAGGATAAAGTAGATTTAGGATTGTTAAGCTTGATTAGAGGAATTAACAAGTGATTAACAACTCATAGGAGTTAGAGATGTTTTAATTAATCAACTAGGACTAATTATTATGCTAGAATAATCTTTTTAGGCTATTTGGAGGTGATTTAGGAGAAATTAATCAAATAGGACACAAATTTTGGGTATCGCAAATGGCGTGGGACACACATTTGGAAGGAGGGAAATATAAAAAACCATCAGTGCGTAGTTCGGTGGGAATTGGGAACTCTAGGCACAACCACTTATGGCCCTTTTTTGGCTGCAAGAAGTGGATCTGGTGGTGTAGGAGCCAGAGGACCTAGTGGGCATAGCAGATCTAGAGGATCTAGTGGATAAGGTGGGATAGGACCTAGTGGGTCTAGTTGATCTTATGGTAGAGGAAACCAAGGTTCTAGGTTAGGATGGAAAGGGCCTTAGCCACCTTTGCAAGTATTTTTCAAGATATCATTACACCTACTAGAATACAAAGGTATTGAGGATGATCTTTGAGAATGTGCACAAGTTTGAATTTTATGGCACACAAAGGGGATGACTACCCAAGAATAGAAGGTGGGTCAATTTGCAAAAATGTTACAAGGGCACACACATAGCTGGTACCACAAGTATGAACCCTATTAGATAGTGGTGGATTACACTACACTAAAAATGCCTTCTAAAGCGAGTTCCATATGCCCGAGTTCAAGAAAAAGAGAATAAATGCTCTGAATGAAACCCAACAAGGAATGCTAGAGAGTGTGTGGGAGTATGATGTGAGGTTTAAAATTCTCTTGTCAAAACTATCCTATGACATTCACCCTTCTCAGCATGCTCAATGGTTTATTGAAGGATTGATAACACCATTTAGAAGGGTAATGTCACACAAGACTATCACATACCCACGCGATCCCTTGGAGGTTTCTCTGTGCACTAAGGTTGTTGGAAGTGTAGATACTGGTGTTAGCCATTTCCTTGAGGCTCAAATTTTTACAATGGCAAAGGAGCTGGAGAAAATACATGTGAACTCAGTGCATGAGACTCACGCAGTGGTATTTGGTGCACGAAGTATGAGGTAGAGGGGCATGTAAAATACAGTTACCCCTGGAAGTTAATACACACCATCATAGTAGACTATGAAATCTGCCATAAGGACCATGATGCAATTAGGTGTCCTCTACTGTAGCATGTGATACACAAGAATGTGTTTTGATATTGCAAGATTTGTACCTCTACAAACCTTGGCACCAAGGATTTTAGGATGATTAAGCGATTCATGATGTCATTGATATTGGTGTGTGTAAGACTAGACTTGCAAGTAGTTCTAAGGATGATGATCATCGTTATGAAGGACACACGGATGGAGGATCACATGGAAAAAGTTTATGTGGGGGATTTCATGGTCACATAACCATGGCGAAGGAAGAAGTGAGTTCCTGTATGGAACCTATTAAAATTGTGGATTGATAGAGCATTATAAACATGAGTGTCTTGATATGTTGTAATGCTCATGGTATGGAACAAAATATAAGTATGAGGAGTTCCATGAGCTATTTGAACACATGAGCCAACAACACTAGAAAGAAAAAAGTACCAGGATTGTAAACATAAAGAAGGCCAACCCATAGTGGATGCTAAGAGTGGTGCGTGAGTTAGGATTAGAACTGTCTTGGTGATGACGTGAGTAGAGGTCACACATGCCGAGGGGAGATACCAAGGAAAATAACACTAGTTATGAGAGAAAAAGTGGTACAGGGAAAGTATCCAGACCCTTCTCATCAGAAATAGGTATATCAAGAGACTATGGATGTGATTCGAGCTTACAAGGAGATATCTAGTGTCTGAAGGAGAAGTCAAGGTAGTAGTACCAAAGGAAGAATAATGAGGCTCCATAGAAGGATCTAGATGAGGTCATGGAAGTATGCAATATGTTAACGAAAGAGAATATAATTCCCTTGTTAGGATAATGGTTACAGAAAAAGGTATTACATGCTGGAGGAGGGCATGAGAGGAAACTGTTGCATGTTAATATTCCTCCCCATAGTCTTGATTATGAAAAAGAGATAACCTTGAATTTTTTTGTAGATGGATGGCTTTTAAGAAATATTTTGATCAACACGGGTGCAGAAGTCAATGTTCTCAGTTTTGATATATGGCATCAAATGGGAAGGCCCACACTATAACCATCCTTGAATGTGTTGTATATGGATAACAAGACAAGGGAAATGACCATTAGTGTCTTGAAGAATGTAGTTATTAGTATTTAACAGGCCAAGTTCACTGGGGACTTTGAGGTCCTAGCACTAGCCGAGGTGGATAACTTTCCAACATTACTTAGGAGCCCCAATGTTACGAAACAACATCGACCTATGTTTTAATAAGGGTTATATTAGTTTTGAGAACAAGGAAGAATGATTCATAATACCTATAACATATGGGAAGTCAACACCCTATACTTGAGCCCTTAGGAGAGGAAGTCCTTGACATAATCTATGTGTGCTCTATTAGAGACTCGAGGTAATTCATCCTACGAAGGAATTATCTAGTGTGAAGGCACACAATATATGAGTGATACAACTAGCATATCATGTGATAATTAGGTGCACGGGACCTATGAGTTAATTGAACAATAGTTAAGAGGATATGTAGTAGTAGTGACAAAGGTGTGCTTAGTCAAATGCATGGGAAGGAAGATTATTCCAAGTTACTCTAGAGGAGTAAGCCTTGATGATTTCTTGCAAGAGATGGAGGCTCAGTGGAGAAATGAGGATGAAAGGAGAAGTATGCTTAGTTATAACTTTTTAGGACTACAACGTGTTTATGGGAAACACATTGCAAGATTCTTCTAGAGTGGTGTGAGGTAAGAGTCACATTCTCTGTAAGGTTCTGCAGAAGCAATGTGCCCACTATTATCTAAGACTACCATGGCAAAGAACCCACCTCTTCCCATATCCAAGAATGTGAGAAGGCATGGATAGAAGGCACAAAATATTTACCACCTTCATTATGGGTGCATAAGTTATATTCCACCTTACAAGGTTGTGTGCATGCATGGTACATTCACTCGGAGATGCATCATCAGACAGGGAATTTGGAAGGATTTTGTGGATCATCTCATTCACGCGTTTGAGTATCAAAGTACAAAGCCATCAATGGATAAGGTGTTGTAATTGGTCAATTTCCTTACAATGGGAGATAGTGCTATGCTAAAAGCTAGGGTACTAGATTTATTAGGTGAACCTAGTTTGGAGACATGTTTCGATGAAGATGAATATGAAGAGATACAACTTGAGCATGTGTGCATTGAAAAAGAGAAAGGAAAAATGGTCTATGTTTTTTTTTAATTAGATTAGGTAAAAAATAGATTTTGAAGGGATCAGGAACCCTGTACAACCGAAAGATAAGGCAATCAAAGCCCAAAGATGGAAAAACAAGATAGGCACAACAAGAAAGAAAAGGTCCCACAAAAATGAGTTAAACAAACTTAACTCTTACAGAGCAGGAAATGGGACCCCAACTGGACCAATAATACCAAGAAATAAATAGGGCATCATAGTTCGCCCAAAGTTTGCAAAAAGTTTAGAAAGCTACAAGTCTTCCAAGAGAGACAAGAAACCACACAAGGACCCCAACAGGACCACCAACTAATCTTCCTCTCGAGATACTGATACGAGAGGTTGAATATCCTTCTTTTCTTCTCTCCTTCTTTCTTCGAGATAACAACCTGGTCCGAAACCATTTTCTTCGAGATATTAATAATATTTAAGATAGATTCCCTTTTCCCTTCATTTGTTTCCTCCATAGCTTTGAGGACCCCCTCTAAGTAAACCATCCTTCTGTTCCACTCTTCAAAAATAGTGGAATCACCCACACACTCATTTTTCCTGGAAGCACTGGCTTCCCAATAGCACCCTCCATGAAATTTTTGTCAATACCTCCCCCCTTGGGAATAGTTTTTCCTCTTTCATCTTTGTAAGACATTCCGCTAAGGTAATATCTTCTTCCTCTTCATGTTCCTCCATAATAGAGACCAAAGGGTGATCCAGTACTAGCTTACCATTCTCAAATAGTAGAAGAATCAAACCCTCATGAAGGGGCAGCTAGGCCTTCTTATTCTAGAATGCCATCAATGAATTCGAGAGATAGGTAGCCAGGAAAAAAGGAATGCTAACCATGAATTTATGTCGAAACATGTTGAGGAAAGTGATATGGTGAGTATAGATTTTTCTATACTTCCCTTCTAATGTAATATACTTCATAACTTGAAGACATACCTCCTTCCAAATACCAGGGGATACACAATCGAGTAATGTCATCAATGAAGAAAAAACAAGTCTCCTTACCAACAAAAAACCGCTCAATCTCAAGATCTCTGCATGTTCTTTCCTTATAGATTTTCAATCCCTCCATCTTCATTTCTATCACCCTAGCAAAGTTGGCCTCCAAAACCTCGACCTCCATACCATGAACAATAAAATCCCCATCTTTCCATACTTGACCAAAATCCTTAGAGAGAGCGGGGTTGTGACCATGTAATTTAGCAATAAAATTTCTAAAACCCCCAACTTTTAACTTGTTCCACATATCCCTATTGCTCTCTTTCATATTCTGACTGGTGGCATCATGAAACTTGGTGCCTCTTTTCCTTAATGATTTCATGATTAATATTAGAGGGTAATCTCTCCCCTTTATACCATATTTTGTATTCATTACAAAGGACTCCCATATTTTCCATCTTGTCTGCACATTTATTTCCTTGCCTCAAAATATGATTAATATAGACCTTCTTGGATAATATTTTTAATTGACCAATTAATCTTACTTTCATTGAGAAGATATTTTATAATAATTAAGGAGTCTCCCTCAATCTGAATATCCTTAAGGCCTTTTTCCTTTGCAATCAACACTCCCCAAAGGAGGGCTCTAGCTTTAGCCATATTATTAGTTTGTTTACCCAGGGGTCCAACATAGACAAATAACCAATCACCCTCACTATCCCTTAAGATACCTCCTCCCCTCGCTTGACCCAGATTTCCCTTTGAGGCTCCATCAAAATTAATCTTGATCGTATTTCCCAAAGGTTTAATCCAGCTAACAACTTTACCTAGGTTTTTGCTCTTTACCTGACTATAGGTGAAATTCTCTAGAAATTTTAGTTCCTCTTTCGTGACATTTGATTTTCTTTTTTCCTTTAAATAATTTAAGATTTTCCTTGCAATAATTTTGAATTTTTCTTTTTGCCACCCCAATTAAGGGATTTAGGTCTCTAAAAACACTATCATTTCTTGTTTTCCATAGTCCCCATAAAATATGAGGCAAAGCAATCTTCCACACTCAGGCCAAAAAGGGATATCTAAATGGGCTCTCCAATTGAGTAGAACAATCCTCAATGTTCGAGGGTAGAATCTAATGCATCTTGAAAAGATCTGGAATCGAGAGAAAAAACTCCTTTAGAGAAGGGGCAAAGAAGAAAAAGGTGGTTCACATCTTCTTCCCTTTTATGGCAAAGAGAGCACCTATTAAGAATCTACATTCCTCTTTTTATAAGATTTTAAATAGTCAGGATTCTATTTTGGACAACCATCCAATAAAAAATATTAATCTTGGGAATTAGATCTTTAATCCATAACTTTCCCCAATACTCTTTTTGGATGTCTTTCTTAAAATGCATTCTATAGGCAGATTTAACAGAATAATTTCCTGAATCTTCCTCTTTCCAAATGATGGAATCCTCCTTTATTTGGTATATGGGAATATGGAAATCCCTGAGTTTCTTATTGAGATCTTGATAGGGTTTGAAATTACCATTAAAACCAGGGGGCTCAATGATTTCCCATTGGACCCTGTCCTCATCATACCTCCAGAAGTCTCTTAACCAGGTTTTACCATTTTCCTCATAGAATTGAGCCACCTCCTTCCGAATTCCCTGATCAACTAAGGGAGATTCTTCTAACCAGTTATCCCACCAAAATCTGATCATATTCCCCTTACCAATCTCCTAGAGGGAACCCTTAGAGAGGATGTTCTTCGAATCCAATAGGGAATTCCAGAAAAGGATCCTCTAGGAAGATTTCCTGAGAGAAGAAAAGATCAATTCTGCCTAAATTCTGCAAATATTTCTTTTTTATTATGTCAATCCACAAACCTTCCTCTCTAGCTATTCTCCAACCAGCTTTAGCAACTAGAGCTTTGTTCATGATAGGGAGGCTTTTCAGACCCAGTCCCCCACACATCTTAGGCCTAGTGACCTTGTCCCAAGCAACAAGAGGGTATTTAAACTTTTCCGAGGCTCCCACCCAGAGGAATCTCTTCTAAATTTTTTCTAGAGCATCAATAATTTTGGTCGGAAGCTTGAAAAGAGACATAATGAAAATGGGGACCCCTTGAAGAGAACTCACAAGAAGTTGGATCTTTCCCACTTGGGAGAGGAGGAGGCCTTTCCAAGAAGAAAGTTTCTTATTCATTCTTTTGACAGGAATTCCAAAAAGAGGAATCATGCTTATTGAGGATAAGTGGCATACCTAAATAAGAATCTGGAAAACACTTTATTTTGTAGCCCAGGATCTAAGCAAGCCTAACTTGGACTTGTTTCTCCACATTAATAAAGAACACCGTGCTTTTGAGAAAATTAACCATCTGCCCCGAGACCAACTCATAGTCCATAAGAATTGATTTGAAATTAGTGGCTTCTTGAACAGATGCCTTTCCCATCATAAAATTATCATCAACAAACTGATTTAGGCATATTGAAAGGAGACCATTAGTAATCTTGATACCCTGAATCCTCCTGGAAGGTAAGGTTTGTTTGCAGATTCTACTCAAAGATTCGGCCATAATAATATAAAGGAAAGGAGATAGGGGATCCCCTTGTCTCAGACCCCTTCCAGCTTTGAAAAATCCCTCTGGGATTCCATTGACCAAAACTGAGTAGCTGGTAGTAGATATATAGGTCATTATCATTCTAACTAGAGAATTATCAAAACCCACTTTATTGAGGATGGCCTCCATAAAATGCCAAGTAATTATGTCATAGGACTTGTGCATATCAAGTTTCAGAAACATAGCAGATCTATCAAAATTGACAATGGAATGAATAGATTCTTGAATCACCATAGTGCTATCAGTAATCTACCTCCCTAGGAAAATGGCTCCTTGATTCCTAGAGATGAAATGATCAAGGACCAATCTAATTCTTCCAACTAATATTTTAGCCAAAATTTTATATCCTGTATTATAGAGACTGATTGGTCTAAAATCTTTGACTTCATTGGCTCTAGCAACCTTTAGAATAAGGACCAAGAAAGTATTATTAAGTTGACTGAGAAGTTTCCCATTCCTAAAGAAATCTTGGACCATTTCAATGACTTCATTCTTAATCACTTTCCAGAATCTCTAGTTAAAGAGAGCCTGAAAGCCATCAGGCCCTAGAAAATTTTCAGGTTCCATATCAAAGACCACAAATCTTATTTCCTCCTTAGTAGGGATCTTTAAGATCTCCTGATTTTCTTCTGGGGATATGACTTCCTGGAACAGGTTCAGGATGTTATTTTGATTTTTCTCTTCAATCCTTTGACCTTGCTAAAAAAGATCCTTGAAATAATTAATGATGAATCTACTTATTTCCTTATTCTCCGATAGAATCTACCCATTCTCATTTTTAATTTCATTTATCTTGAAGAGATTTGAATGAGAGGTATCTGAGAAGTGAAAGAATTTGGTATTCTTTTCACCCTCCTTTAGCCATTTCACTCTCGATTGTTGTTTCCAATAGAATTATTTCTTAGTAAACATATCATGATACTCAACCAAAAGATTTTGTTCCTACTCCTTTAGAACCAGATTAAGACCTTCAAGATCAATAAGTTCCTCAATATTCCTCAGATCTTCAGCCAATCTACTTTTTTCCTGAAAAATATTACCAAAGAATTCTTTGTTCCACTTTTTGAGAAAGCCTTTTAGGTACTTTAATTTGTAACTAAGTCTGTAACTGGAAGCCCCAAAGACCCCTACATTCCACCACTCTTGGATTTTATTGGGAAGATCAGGATGATCTAACCACATCTTTTCAAATCTGAAAGGTCTAGCCTTCTTGACCAAATTTAACCCAAGATTGAGGAGTATAGGGTTATGATCAGATCCAATTCTGGTAAGAGACTTCAGAGAATAGATTTGATTAAACAAACAAGGATAACTAACCAAAAACCTATCAAGTCTAATTTGGATTAGCTCAAACCCGTTTGCCTATTTTCCCAAGTAAACTTGGAACCTTCCAACTCCATATCCACCAAACCATTACTTAAAAGAAATTTTCAAGATCCTCCATACTTTCAGTGTATGAAATGTTGCAACCTTTTTTTTCCCCGTGAAAGGAGCTATTGATGTCACCACCAATAATCCATTCTTTATCTTTGAATAATTTCCTGAAATTAGTGAGATCATGCCATAATTTCCTTCTTTCACTAACAAGGTTAGAAGCATAAATGTTTGAAACATACAAGGATTTCTTAGAGGAAAAATTCATAAAACATATAGCTACATGTCCCTAAGTGAAAACAATAGGAACACCATGGACATAGTACTAGGATCCCGAGAGCATGATAATCCCACTAGAGGCACCTAACAAACTACATCCTTCCCAACAAATTTCTTTCCAAATAGACCTCCCCACTTCTCTAAATCTTTCCATACTCATTTTTGTTTCTTGAAGCATGAAAATATCTGGTTTATTTTTAACTCTAAGATCCTTCGCTATTATTTGTTTTCTAGGATTATTCAACCCACTGATATTCCAAGAGAGAAAAATCATTTAACACTTATTTTTACGACCCAACAGGCTCCCCAAAGTTTACTGGATTCCTGCATCTACTTCATTTTTAGAAACTGACTCCCTTACTTCCTTATTACTTTTTCTTCCCTTTTGACTGGAATCTTTTCCTACATCAGCTCTTAAGCTACTGCAAGTGACAGGTTTGGATTTACTCACCAAAGTCCTTGGAGACCCTAACACCTCATAGGTATCAGCTAAAATTTTTGATAAAATCCCAAACCCATTTGACAAAGCTAGATCTTCTTCTCCTCTCTATGCAAAAGAACTCTGACCTATAGACAAAACCTCATCCAAAGAAAGGCCATCAACAACTATCAAAGCCAATTTACTATCTTCCATATCTGAGCTTTCCCTCTCGTCTAAGTCCTGTATTCCTTCTACCAACTCCAAACAAGCAATATCAACTTCCTTTTCTTTAGTTTCATTGATCGCGCTTCTTTGATGTTGGGAACAATCTCCCTCTCCTTCCTCTCTGGTTTTGATAATGAGATTTAAAGGCTCTGCTTTAGGATCTAATGGAGAACCATTCCATTCTTCCCAATCCTTCTCCATTCCTTCGTTTCTTTTCCATTTTCCAATTTTTGAGGCATAGCTTTTGCTTCAGGCTTCTTTGTTTTGAGATCAGGACAAAAACCTTGTTCATGACCCACCAACTTGCAATTTTTACAAGTGAATGGAGTAGGATCATAGACAAAATGTTGCACCCAATATCCCTCAGGGGTCATTAGCTTAATATCACTAACCATTCTAAAGGTACATGTAAAGTCATGGATAGTGTTGATGAGAAGGCACACACCTACCATGATCCCTTGAAAACAAATAAGGTTAACATTGGTTCTGAGGTAAAACCTAAGGAAGCTATCATTGGGTATTACTGGTCAGAGAAAGAGTTTTCTAAGGTCATTGAACTTTTGCGCAAGTTTCGGATTTGTTCCCACTTGGGTACCATGAGCTCAAAGGCATTCACCACTCATTAGAGGAAATGTACATCAATTTAAAGGTGTGCACCTGATCCGAAAGAGATTGTATTATATGAATTTGAAATTTATCATATGGGCCAAGGAGTAGATAGACAAGATGATAGCATCGTGGCATCGTTGAGGCTATGTAGAAATCAGAATGGGTGAGTCCAATGGTCATAAGCATTAAGAAGGATGGAAGGATAAGGATATGTGTTGATTATAGGGACTTTAATGCAGTGTGTGTCATTGACCCTTTTCTAACCCCCTTCATTGAAGAAATTTTGGAAGGAGTATCTAGGTGTGAGGTGTATTCTTTTATAGATGGGTTCTTAGGGTATCACCAAGTTAGAATTGCAAATGAAGACCAGGAGAAGACAAATTTCACCACTGAATGGGGAATTGTTTCCTACACGGTCATGCCTTTTGTTATGAATAATGTGCCTATTGTGTTCTCACGCATCATGGTACAAGCATTCTAGGACTTCATCCATAAATTTCTTCAAGTCTACCTAGATGAATAGAATGTGTATGGGCTAGTACAAGACCATTGTGAAAATTTGAGGCTGATATTTGAGAGATGTTAGTAGTTGAGAATATCCATCAATATTAAGAAATGTGTCTTTGTTACTCCATTTGGAACCCTGTTGGGGCATATTATATGTAAGTAATGCTTGTTGATAGATGTCATCAAGGTTTCAGTTATTGTGAGATCAGGGGAGCCTACCAATTAAAGTGTTTTACATGGATTCCTTGGGCATACAGGGTAGTACATGAAGTTTATTAAGGAGTATTCCAAGATCACCGCACCATTGGAAAAATTAAACACAAGATTACCTTTCACTGGGGAGAGGCACAACAGAAGGCATTTGACACATTAAAGGATAGGCTTGTCACTGCACCCATATTACATTTTCCTTTTGAGGATAAGCCTTTCCATGTGCATGTTGATTCCTTGGGGACAAGAATTGGATTGGTACTATCACAATATGTTGAGGGGATTATTGATCGAACTTAGTGTTTTTCTAGTAGGAATTTGACACTAGCAGAATAAAATTACACAACTACTAAGTGTAAGGAATTTTCAATGATCTATGCACTACATAAGTTTAGACAATATCTTCGAGCAACATTGTTTATATTCTACATAGATCATATGGCGTTGAAATATTTGGTAAATAATCCCATTTTGTAAGGGCGCATATGTCGTTAGGTCTTGTTGTTTCAAGAATTTAATTTTTCAGTTATGGTAAAACAAAGAAAGAGTAACTCAATACCTGATCATTTATCAAGAATTGACTTAGGGAGGATGTGTAGAACATTAAGGATACCATGCTAGATGTGTAACTATTTAGGTTGCAGCATGCACCCTCTGACTTGGAGGATATTGTAGTATTTCTTAAAATAGTGTGGCACTAAAAGGAATGAAGGATTTGGAAAGAAATTAGTTGGCTATGCACACCACACCTTACATGTTTATTAGTGGAGAATTATACAAGTTAGGTTATGATGAGGTTCTACGCCGATGTGTGTTAGAACATGAGCGTGTTGAAATTATGGAGGAAGCACATGGTGGGATTGCAGGAGGACACTATGTAGGGAATTCCACCACATGAGAAGATTATAATGGTAGGGATTTGGTGGGGAAATATCTACCAAGATTGAATTGAGTTTGGCAAGGCCTGTGACCATTTCCAACACCTTGGAAAACATGGAAGGAGGGATGAAATTCCCTTATGACCAATAGCCAATGCTAAACCATTTGAAAAATGGACAATTGACTTTTTAGGACAAATTTAACCTACCACGTGAAGTATTGTCTCGTGTTACATCATCACTTACACCGATTAATTGAAAATGTAAGCATAGGTAGCACCTACAAAGGATTGTACAACAACAATGACAACAAGATTATTATAAAAAAACATAATCAACAGATATGGATGTCTCATTGAGATTAACTAGTGATAAGAGAACACATTTTCTAAAAGAAATGGTCGATCTTATTGGCTGAGTTTATGGCAGCCCATCACAAGAATGCCCCTTATCACCCTCAAGTAAATGGAACAATTGAGGCATTTAACAAGATACTAAGTCACACATTGACCAAAATTTGTGATGTTGGAAGACAAGACTAGGATGACAAGGTATCAGTCATTCTATGGGCATATAGGAAAAACCTACAAGAGGTTGAACAAGGCCACACTGTTTTAATTGGTGTTTGGTGTGGAGGATATTTTTCCATTTGAATTAATATTACAATCACTTTTTATAGCACACATAGGAGGATTGGCTGATGAAAAGTGCTTGAGGAAAGGATTGGTAAGTTAATGCAGTTGGATGAAAGGTGATCACTTGCTAGATGGATTCAGAAGACTAAAAATTCTAGAAAAAAGGTATAGCATGATTTTTATATCAAGAATAAGTAGTTCGAGGTTGTGAAGATGGTTTTTTTGTATGATTCCAAGTTTTTGTGCCATCTGGGGAAGTTAAAAGTCCATTGGTTGGGTTCATACATCATCTCATACATCTTAGAATCAGGCACATGCTAGTTACAAGAACTAGATGGGATGAAACTACCTAGCCATTTGAATGGGAGTAGGCTAAATCCCTACTATAAATAAACCTACCTTGTGTTTGTAATAAAGGCAATATTGCCAATTAGCTTAGGATTTCCCTTTATGCATTTTTTCCTTTCTCGTTTCTTGTTCCCTTCAATTTATGTTGTTTTGCACCCTATGCACCAGTAATCACATTACTTTCAAAAGGTTGTGCATGTGCAGAGGACCACATACCTGATTTAGTGTGAGGTGGAGTAGTGCGAAGTGAGGAACAAGCTGGCAGTGAAAGTTGTATGGCCTGGATTGAAGGATTAAAGGCACAAAAGATAGAAGAACATGCATGGAAATGGTGGAAAAGAATTTTTGGTTTCAATATAGATTTAAAAAGACCACATACAAATTATAAGAATTGTATGAACAACATGAGGTAGGTGAGGGCAAAAATCAGGTAAAGGACAAAAGAAGTTCCTTCGACCCTGTAGATAAGCATGTAAGAGTCTTTGGTCGGTAAGGATTTAATGTGCACCTGAAGGTTGTAGAAGATTTCACATAGGATTTGGCACGTGGGTAAGGGTGCTTAAGGTTAGATTTAGGGAAAAATCCAAATTTAATTCTAAAGTAGATTGGTGGGTGGCATAGCATTTATTATTTTCAAGAGAAAAAAGCTATAAGTAGAATTCGGGCACATTATTATTTGACCTTGCCATTATGAGATTGAAGAAGCTCTTGTAAACTAGGGCATCCATGAAGAAATTTTTTTGTCAAGGGTGAATCATAGATATATGAGTACGTAACTAGGTTGATCTATGAACCAGAGTGGAAGGAGTACACACATGTAGGGAAGAAAGTTTCAGAGGAGTAAGCTATCTGTGGAATATGTTTTCAAAGTTAGGGTTCTGTAGCTAGGGCACAAAAGTAGAAGGATTGTTTCATGGAGTAGAGCCACATGATTGAGCACAGCAAGGAATAGAAGTAAGAAGAGTTTAGGTTTTAACCTGATAATTAAAATTGTACCAAATAAGGAAACCATTTCACTAAAGAAGGAAAATAGATAACTAGCTTCACAATTTTCAATAAGGAGTGGTATGCAGAGATGTAGTTTCCATATGGATTGTTGTTGTGAAAATAATGGGTATCGCATATGAGGAAGATGGCCATGAGTGACTATGATAATTTCACAAGCATCATGGAGAAATATATGGCATTGGAACTGGTCCGTCTGACAAAAAAAATGACACCAAAGGGAATGTTGATCTATAGCGATGAGGTGAAGGTAAAGCTGGGAAAGGCTGGGTTGCTGAAAATTTATGAGTTTCCCTATTTTTCCAAGCCTAAGTGGTTATACTAGTGGTTGATGTCAAGTGTACACTAGGACCACTTCTATTTTACGGGCCATAAAATGCTCATAAATTTTAAACTCATATCAAATTTTACTGGTTTGTTTTGTGAAAGGGATTCCATAGATGATGAATTAGAGGATAAGGAGGCCATCAAGGAGACTATAGAGGCCTATGATTACAAAAAGGGTTCACATTACTTTTATATCATAGAGGTCCCTAACCCTATAATGAGGATGGTAATGCACTTGGTTACCAAGATAAATGGTCAAGAGAGGTGGACACAAGTAAATAAGGCATGATTGAATGTATTACAGAAAGATTTCAAAAGGAACCATATATAACCTATCTCGCCTATATTGTAGATGCAATCATCAACACCGTACAAGAAGGGGATAAGATAATGTTCAACAATGTCCTTCTCACCATTGTCTTCTCAGAGGTTTGAGTGCCTCGATGGGCCAGAGAAGTTTGAATGGGAGTATTCAGATGAAGATACCTCACCTGCAAAAATATTTGAAAAGTATACTTATGATATCATGCAGGACACCCACAAGGCACACTGAGACATGGTACAAGAAAATACACAATGCATTTTGGGCATAATGGAGAATACCTTAATAGTTATCCATGCTAGTAGATGGAGGTATTGAGTTTGTGTTATACCAACACTTCTAAACTGGAAGATTCACTATGACAGATGGGACCTAAATTCCATGGTGCAAATTTCCTTTCTCTTTCACAAAGTGTATTAGTTCCAAGCAGGTGTCAACTGCTTCAAGGTAAGAAAGATAAAAGGCTAAGGATTGACCTTAGAAAAGTTGAACAGGACCACTACGAGCTTTACAAGAATCTTGTATACCCAAAGAAGCACATGTATATGGAGAAGTATGTCTCCCACAAAGTAAAGATGAGGAAACCATTGACACTACCAATTTTTGGGAGGACCAACCACAACGAGGGTGTATTTGTGTATCACACCTAAGTTTTAGAATAGTGCCTAGTTAGAGAATGATTTCTCCATCCCTGACGATCCCATTGGTAGGACGAAGGCTGCACCAAGGAAAATAAAAAGGGAGGAGACCATGGAGAAGGAAGTGCAGGAAAAGAAACCACCAAGTGTGTAGAAAACATAATTTGTGGGTGCACCGGAGTCGATGCCCACCAAGCATCTACATGCACATAAAGACTTCTCCCATTAAGGATAAGGAGAATAAATCTAAGGAAAAGGTTCCCAAAAATAAGATTCACCTACAAAGGAAGAGGAATAATCCCTAGCTAGGAAGAAAAAGAAGGTAGTAGGGAAGTAAGACTCGGAGAGAGACAGAGAGTTTGGAGGCCTACAGGGGTGAGAAGGACAATGATGAGGATTAAGCGATTCGAGAATCATCCCGTGTATGATGTACAAGATTCATATGAAGATGGAAATTAAGAAAATAATGGAGATGAGGAGGATGCCCAAGGTAAAGGGGTTAGCGAGGAGATGACCACTAAGGACTAGAGGACCCCCATCCTCACCAAGGAGCAGATAGAAGAGGCCAGTAGAGAGAAAAGTAGCAGGCATTATCAAAAATTTAGTGGAGAAAGAGATGGATTAGAGAAAAGATGAGATACTCAAATAAATAGAAGATGATAGTGTTGGAAAGGAGTAAGGAAGCATGGGGGGATCCCAACCTAGTAGTGAGTTTTGAAAAGGTCACACGCACAATAGGGAAGAGTATGATTGTAGGAAAAGGGCAGGGAATGGGTTATATTAATGATCAAAAAAATTTCTACGTGCACACTTCCAAATAATTGTGTTAATAGAACAAATCTTGGAGATTTCTTTATTTTATGAGGAAGGTGCGTACCCACTAACCGTAAAGATTTTATCTTGGGCTTTTGAGTCCCACATTGATGAGCCTAAATTTAAAGCAAGCCAAGGGGCATTGATGAAAATTTCGGAGGAAAATGGATAAACCTGCTGGTAAATGCTCAACAATTATATAATAAGCAAGACTATAATGTTCTCAACAAGGTTTCAGAGAGAATTTTAGGCAAGACTTTTCGAAAGAAATGACCGAGTGAGATTCCTAGAAGGGGAGATAGAGAAGAAAAAGGAGGATCTCATTATAAATAAAAAGGACATAAAGCAAGAAAATTTGATCAACACATAGCTAAGGTGCAAGCTATGAGAGGAGAAGGAAAAGGTGCAAGAGGTCTACAAGAAGGTATAAATGATTATGGATGCTATTATCTTAAAGCATCCAAACCTAGCACCACATGAAAAGAAGTATGAGTCAACCTTTCCATGCTTAGAAGATCTAACTCACATCCTCAACATGGAGAGGCAACCTCTCATGTTGGAATCAAAAAAATAATTTCTACCATTCCAGGAGAAAGAGGATAAGATGAAGGTGGTGGAGATAGTTTCTTAGTACACTAACCTCCTTACCAATGTGAAGGTTGTCGCAAAGATAGCCAAATTTTCTTATGACAATTGCGTGGATAGAGATAGATTGGAAAGAATTTTAGTTACCACCCATGAAGCAAATATCAAGGAGTTTCATGAGAAGAACAAGGGGAATAAAGAAGAATGGGATAAGATCCTTGACAAGGTAGAGAAGAATTTTGAAGCCATCGAGACCCTGAGAGGCTCGATCAAAAACCGGGTGAAGGATTTATATCCCTAGATCACCCATAGCATGGTTGCATTAGATGACCTTAGAAAATAGCTGGAAGGTATCACTGATACAATGGGTGCTAAGGGGGATGGGATGAGTTTCAATGAGGTAATCACTCTAGTGTGAGACCTACTCTAGGATGCGCATATTGAAGTAGATGCTTGGGATAAAATTTAGGAAGACATAAACAAGGATTTCCCACTCCTCCTTTAGTAATAAAAATATTCTTATTTCCTCCATTATTTAATTCTTCCATTGCTCATTCCTTCATTCTTTATTCCAACTATTCAGATTCCCACTAAATTTTATTCTTTAAACCAAGGATGTTTCGAGGATGGAGAAAAAGCTTAGTGTGGGGTGATGTTGGGTCACGAGAATATTGACTAAGTCCCTAAGGGAGCTTGCATGCGCAGGACCAATATGAAGAAGGGCACGCAGGGAAAGCACACAGACTAGGTTTTTATAAGGGTTTAGTAGAAACCATGGCTGGCACGTAGGGAAAAGAAAAGGGTTTCATGACTTAGACATATTTGGAATTCCAAGAAGCACATGAGAAAAGTGTGACCTGACTAAGCATGCGGAGTGGATAAGGTACCATCCTAGAGACTTGGTGGTCAAGAAAGGAATATTCCATGTAATGGAAGGATCTAGAAATACATCATTACAAAAAGTGGAGAGCTCATATCAGAGTAAGCATGCTCCATTGGAGGACCACATGGACACTTGGCAAGCGATCTACTCTCGAAGGAAGGTGTGGTGGTGGATGCTAAAGCTATATATAGAGATGTATGGGTAGAAGAAAGGTGCATTATCAAGGGAGAGAAGAGGGATAAAAATAGAGGGAATGAAGGGAAAATCTTTTTATAAATAATAGGATGTTCCAGAGGGTGGAGTTATCATCAAGAGGATTGTAGAATTTATAACATAGTTAGGGGATGGGTCTGATAAGTTTTGTAATATGGAAATAATAGCTAGGGATTTTGATGCATGATTCTTATCTTCATTGATGCATTGGCCTATTATGGCATTGGTGAATGTAATGTGGCTACTAATTTATGATCAATATAAATATATGGTTCTATTCTAATAATATAATGTTTATGGATGGAAACCCTAGTGCCATTTCGTATGTTATGGATCGATATGTTATTAGTATGATGTTTCTTTTGATTTTGAATGAGTGTATTGATATAATAACTAATCCTAGAATCTTAGAATGAATGCATGGTCCTTTAAATTTTTACATCTAAATTTCTCTCCTTGAGCCATGTATTCTCACAAAATCACATAAAGGAGGGGCTTAGCGACCGTGCATGCCTCGGTGAGTGCCCAACACCCACTAGGTTATAGACTCGATGCACATGCAATTATAAGGTTATTCTAAGGACATAAAAATGACTACAAAATCATTACTAGCTTTATGATAGGGTCACCGGAGTGCCCCTGTTAGATCCCCACCCACAAGGCTAACCCGTATAAAAATCACTTTTCTCACGCATGCATATATGAAAGATGCACCATTCAAGGACGACTTAGATTCCTAGAGATTTGACAAGAAACCCAATAATTTGTCCCTAGAAAAACTTTCTTTCCAACACAAGTGCAGGAAAAATAGGTTCCCATAGTACATGCTTTACCTTGACCACCATGAGTAGAAATTCCACCTAGTACATTAGGTGAGGATAGTAAAGGTGGATGGTATGGATGGGGATCACCCCTCATTTGATAGGTGGTAGATGGAATTCACCCCTATGTACTATAGGTGGTTGATGGGGATCACCACCTAGGTCACCACAAAGAGGACCGTCATAGGTCATGCAATAGGTATAGATGGATTCCGCCATGAGGTAGGGTGAGATAACATGCATTATAGTACAATCACTTGATAGCCAGTTAGAGCAGGTGACTATAGAGTGGGACCAGGCCAGAGCTGAGAAATATCAAGACATATCTATGTGGGAGTATCTTAGGACACAACTGGTGGTGGACATAGCACATATTATAGGATAACATGATGTTTTTACCATATAACTAAGATAGATGGAATCGGAGACTTGGTATATGATTTTACAGCTACTTTAGCTGAGGCAACACATTACAGGAATCTATATCATGTGGATGTTCTAGAAGGACAAAGGGCAACCCCTTACAGCTTAGATTATAGGTAGCATGTCTAGATCAAGATTACACATGTCATCTAGGTCTACAAGATGAGTATAGATGCCATAACCCAACCAGATGTAGGATAACCCAATTTATAGGCTAGGCAATCCTAGTGTTGGTGAGAGTCATCCATGACTCTTTATTCATGTCCTATTTTTTATGTATACCTCGAGATGAAGGCACATATTTGTACTAATGTATATGCATTTTTTTATTATGCCTCATTTCAAAGGAACATTTTTGATCCATGTCCATGATGACTTACATTGTATCTAATGTATGTCCAAACACATTTTGTATAGGTACATTGATTTTTATATGGATATATGATGATGGACTTTTTTATTTTATTGCATTTTTGTTATGAGATATGATGTTTAGCCCATGTTTTTATTATGGTCTATGACGAGGGGGATAAAGATAATCCCTCTTTCCCCTCTTTGATGATATTATATGATGTTAGATTAGCATACATGTTTAATTTTCATTTTTATGATGATGTAGCTTAGAATTTATTGATATGTGATGATGTTTAGATGTGATGATAGATGATATTGATGATGAAATGATAACAAACTGTACAAGAAAACAAGACAAACACAAGTTAATCAAATAAAAAAACACAACTATATACAAGTATGCAAGATAAAAATGAACCCAATGAACTCCACAACATATTAAAGTAACACTTAATCTAAGAAAGCAAATGAATCCAATTTAAAGCACACAATACAAAAAGGAAAACCAATAAAACTATGTACAAACAAACAACTAAAGTAAGCAAACTACTTTATTTTTGCAGGATAATTTTGAAATGTTTTACACTATTTTTGGTATTATCTTGAGACAATGTTATATTGTTTTTGAGTTTTCTATGAGACATATTTGAATGTTTTGATTTTTCCAACTAAACATATTTGAATGTTTTGGGATTTTCAAAAATTAAAAGATTTTTTTGTGATTTTCTAGAATTTTTCTAAAGTTATGTGCAAGAAAATGAACAAATGTGGATTCCCCAAAGATATATGGGATGTACAAGGGTAGAATTCCATTCGTATGTGCAAGAAGTAACGATGCAAAATTAATCCCAAAATTAGATGGGAATGTATAAAGGAAAACTCTTCACATACATAAGTAGGATTAGCTAGATCAAGGCCAAGAGGGATAGGCTCAAAAGTATCTCAAGACACAGGAAAAAATAGCTTAGGATAAATCCATCATAATCCTAGATATGAGATGCTTGTGAAAAATTGACCCTCAAATGGCACCGAAAACCAATTTTCACTAAAGGAATTGTCCAAAGTGCCACAATTGTGTGGTTTTCACACTTAGATATAGTGATTTCTCTCTAATTTTATTTTATTTTATTTTATATTTTTTTGTTGATTTTATGATATTTGAGGGACCCCATACTTAAGCATAGAAATTCTTGATATGCATGGCATTCATGGATTCCCTAAGTTCATCACCATCAGAGTCAGCAAGCTTGTATGCACCTGAACCAAATTTAGCAACCACAACATATGGCCCTAACTAGTTAGGCTCAAACTTACCTTTATTTTCATGATCCTTGGTGGTATTGAACTGATTTTCCTTTAGAACAAGGTCTCCTACCTCAAATTGGTGAGGTATCATTATTTTTATAACTTCAACGAACTCAATTCTTATATACCTTGAGATGATCAAGGACATGAAGGGGATTCTCATCTAATAGCTCTAGCTCTGCTAGCTGATCCACTCTATAGTCCTCCTCTTTATCCAAGTAATCTCTTAGCTCTATGTGTAAAGAGGGGAGCTCGATCTCAAGGGGTAATATGGATTCTATGCTAAAAATAGGGAATATAGAGTAACACCAAAGTGGGGATGTGTTGTTCCCTAAACCCCCCGTCATTTTTAAGTAAAATTCAAAATTTTGAGCTCGCGCCCTCTAGAAGTGTTCAAGTAAAGTTAGAAGTCTGAAAAGATAGAGAAATTCATGCTTTGAAGTTGTTTAAACTCTCTAGTTTGCATGTTTTGATAAATTTTCCGTTTTCCTGTCTAGAAGCGTGAAAATTTTATTTTTGTCCTCATTTGAATGAAATTTTCAATATTTTTATGGCCATGGATCGTCAAACCTTGTATTGTTTTCAATTCCTTGGTTCGTGAAAGAAATTTGAAAATCAAAGTAAATGGGGAGTTTTCTTCTTCTTTGCATTTTTGCACAGTCGTGAATGATGGGAATTTTATTCCCTATCAAATTTTGGCCCCATTATCCATGAGTACGTGGACATAGCTAATTGGATGTAGCAAGACGGGTCCTTTTTACGAACTTAAATTTTTTTGTTATTTTGAAAAAATGTCGATTGGCCTTGCAATCCCGGAAGACTCCGATTGGTAGATTGGTGGAAAAGTGGGTCGGTAGAGAACTTTGAGGTTTTGATCCTTTTAGTAAAAAGGGTTAAAAGTCATAAAGTGACCCATAGCCCTGATCATGCTATGAGGAAAATGGAAAATGTTGAGCCCACATTGAAAGTCGAGCAAGGAAGTGGGTCGGAGGTGAACTTTGAGGTTTTGATCCTTTTTGTAAAAAGGGCTAAAATTCATAAATCGAGTCATGATTCCTTCGCCAATCAAGTGAAGCCACGTGTCAGGCTTATATCAAAAGTAGAAGGGTAGACCAAAAATGTAAAAATTCCAAATCTCTATAAAGTCACAAAATGCAAAAGGCATCCTCCATGCCCGCTCTAGTAAATTTCTCCCATGTGGATGACTCTAGTTTAAAGTTTCAAAGGAAAGATGAATGGTTCAAATTCAAAGTTAAAAATGAGTGTAACAACTGCATTATGAAAAGTATGGTTTTTCCCGCCATTGGTGTTTCTTTGTGAATCAAGAATTTGAATGGACGTGAATGATTGAAAAGATTGTAAATTGTTTCTTTCTAACAAAGAAGAAGTTGTAACCGTTTATTTCAATATATTTAATGGCTTCTTCATGCCATTGTAAAAAAAAGGGCACAATTAATCTTGTATACTTGAGAGTGCATTGTACCTAGAGAAAGCAAAGGAAATAGCCATTTTTCTTCTACTTCCCTCCACTCTCAAATTTCTTCTATTCTGACACCATGTACAACTTGTGTTTAAACAATCAATACAAGAAGGAGTTTCTTGCTTTCTTTGACTAAGGGGTTTCTTGATACTTTGTGATTGATGAATTCTATTTGGTCTTGTTATTATTTATAGAGTTGTTTCTTCTCACGAATGCATGTGTTGAAGTTTCTAACTAGTGCATGCAGGAATCTGATTTTCTACCTACAACATTAGTTCTCCTACCTCTTTTCTCACTCCCTTTCCCACCTTCATAGAAAATTCCCCCTTGTAGATAACTACAAGAATTTTCCATAGGGTTAGTGGAGTGCTCCTATTTGATCCCGGCTAAAAGGCCACCACAGATATCCATGCTTTCTCATGCATGCATGCACAGTAGCTATACCTATTAAGTAGAGGGACTTAGATTCCCAGAGCATTAGAAAGGAATTCAAAAAAAATTCCGCCCAAAAAATTTCCTTGCCAATAGTTTTTGGCACCCATCATGGGGCAGATTTAGCAAAATCTACACTGAATGCGACCGCATGAGGTCGAGAAAATTCAAAATTCAAAAAAGATAAACTTTTTGGAATTTGAATGGCTATATGAGCCACATGGATTGAAATCATGGCTATTCCAAGAAACCCTCATGTTGAAAGACTTGAATTGGTCTTCCACATCCAAGAAGATGTTACTTCATATTTGAGCGAAGCTATCTGGCATAATAGACAAAGTTCCAATCACTACTTCATTGCCACGAGAATTTTGTACCTTGAAGAAGAACGCACCAGAATTTGAGAGGCAAAGATAAATTCCATCACCGCAAAGAAAAGCATATATTTTCAAGATGTTAGATAGAAGATACACGTGACAACAGAGACACAGAGGATAAACTGATCTGATTTTTAGGAACTTCAAAGGAGACAAGAGCTAGTCGAATCCGAGAGGCTTCCTTTTCAAGCAAATAGTCACATTGGAAACCCGAGTGTTGCCAATCCTTTAGATGGTGAATTTCCATACATCAACAAGAACCTTGTAGGATTCACGATGTGGAGACCAAAGAATAATCTAGAGAAAGAGAGGTGAGAGTGAAGAAGAAATAAGAGCTCAACTCGAATAAATTGAGAGACTTCAAGCCAAGGAAGACAAAAGAGCAGCAGCAGAAGCCATAACCTTAGGAATTTTGGAAGCTAGAAATAGAAATAGAATGGGGATTATGATTTTGAGCATGAACGTGATCATGAGACCCGTAGGCCTAATTTACCATCGGAAGGAAACACCACTCCACCGGCTCTTACTCAACCACTCCATGAGCTACCGAGAGGCTTGAGAAAAACTTCCCAAAATTCATAGGGGATGGTTCTCAACTCAATGAAGATCATGTAGCATAATTTATCACTTTGATTGTGGTGTGTTGGGTGTTGAGGATGAAGATGTGTCAGTCTGACTCTTTGTGGAGTCACTTCAAGAGAAATTTTCCAAATGGTTCTACATGCTACCCTCGAGGTCCATCACCTATTGGGAGGATATAAGAAGTGCATTCGAACATAGGTTCGAGAGCGCGAGAAGATTATCGTGGATATTTTGGTCCAATTGGTACAAATGAAGAAAGAAACCTCCGATTCAATGAGGGACTTCATCACAAGATATGATAGAGTGATAAGAAGGATCCCTGAAGTTGTGGTGCCTCCTGAAAATAATTTGAAGAGGTTTTTCATTAGTTCTTTTCCATTAAAAGTAGGTTTCTTCCTCAGAAGATCCCAACTAAGAACATTGAGGGAAGCTCAGGAATATGCAATAGAAACAGATGATGATCTAATCCTTTCTAGAAAGGTGAAAGGCCCCAATGGAAAGAAAAATGGTCAGAATTCAAACTCTATCACCACAAATCTGATGTTCCAAAAAATGGAAAATGACTTGGTTTCCTTGAAGAAGCATCTATCTCGAGATCAAAATGTGGAATGCTTCAAAGAAACAAAGCCCTCCAAATTGGCCGAGGATTTCTCTACCTCCTCGCGATTTCTCTTGAAGCGCCAATAGTTAATTCCATCTATGATACCAAAGAGTCGAAGGAGGAGGCATAAATTGATGAAACTGAAGAAGAAAATATGGAAGACTATGAAAACTATCTTGAGGTCAAGGAAGTTGATATACACAATAGTCTAATTGAGTACGTTGATGATGAAGAAGCTCCAAGTTTCTCATGTGTTGTTTTCACTCATGCATAATCCAAGAAAGGCTCTTCATCCTCAACAATTACCGTAAAGGATAATAAGAATAAAGAAGATTCTCCTCCGATGTCACACAAAATAAAATCATCATCGAGATCACCATTACCACATTCTATGGAGTTAACCAAAGAAAAACCATACTCACTTTGCTTGTTAGGGATCATCCTACTATGAAAAGTAAGTCATATAATTCTTCTCCTAGATCTAAAGTTTCCAAGAACAATTCTCCTTTAAATGTTGTTCCTATAAAAACATCTAAGGTTCAATCAAAAGCTACACCCTCACCCCCTTCCAAGCCAATTGCTACACCCAAAAAGGAGAATTCAACACCCAAAGTAGCAAATCCTCTACCATGTAAATCTTCCTCCATTTCTAGAACCTCTTCCTCACTCACCATAACCCCATTTGACTTTTTGGAACATGCAAGAAAAACCAAAGTTTAGCTCTCAAAAATAGAATACCTACAAACATACCCCGCCCAATTTGACAAAAGCTCATTAATACAGTTCATGGTTGTATCCATGTATCCTTGAGTCCTAATTCTAAAGGCTTACTTCCCACACCACCCACACCACCTTCCCAAAACATGCTATCCCTCATTGCCTCCAAAACCAACAGGGTTGAACCTTTCTACTTGTCACTCCTCATTAAAGGCTTCCAGCTAAATAATTGTATCATAGATTCTGTAGCCTCAAACAATGTGATGCCAACTAAAGTTGTAAATGCTCTAGGCATCACCTTGACCCGCATAAATGGCACCTACTACTCACCTGGAATCCAAAAAGTTCCATTGGTAGGAATAATCAAAGATGCACAAGTAGCACTATCTTATTTTCTAGACAAGAAGGTGCTCCTAACCATACCGTGCAGCAGACATCCCATCATCTTGTGGTATGCTATTGAGTAAGAGTTTCTGCAGAGACCTAGGTGGAGAGGTAAAAATGGATTGGTCATCTGTAACTATCCCAAAGAAAAGGTGAGATGATGAAGTTTCTACCAAGAAGAAATATGAATTTCACAAGATGAAATTTTGATGATCCGAAAGCAAACATTCTCTTTCAAGACTGTGGTCTAGGAAACTACTTCCTCACATCAAAAAAGAGGAGAACTTTCCACCTCTCATGGAGGAAGAGGAAGATCAAATTTGGACAATGTAATTTTATGGTAGTCATTCTAGTGCGGGCTCGAGAGCTGGTGTAGTATCACTCTCTTCCTTCTAATGAGTTGTACCCATTTTCCTACAAGTTGCAATTTGATAATACAAATATCACTTTGTAGAGTATGAAGCACTACTCTTAGGCATGAGTGTTATAGAGGACATGGGAATCAAGAAACTAGGATTCGAGGTGATGTAGAGGTTGTAGTAAAGCAGTGTCTCGCCAATAATATCGTGAAGAATCTAAGACTCGGCATTACAAAATCGAGTGTGGGACTCGTTGAATCTTTTGATGCATTTTCCATTGAAGCTATTCCAAGGGAACATAATGAAAAGGATGATTCTCTTGCAGTGTAAGCTTCCCGTGACACCTCATCCTTCTTTTGGTAAAGACAAAGTGACCATTGAAATGGTATTCAGCCTAGTGTACTGCATAATGCACAACATTGGCAAGTCTTCAATGATGATAACCAAATTCTAGAATTTTTAGAGCAAATGGATAATTTCAATAATCTCTTTCTTTAAAGGGTGTGAAAATCCACACCAAGAAGCAGCCACAAAAAAGAATAAAAAGAAGGAATTAAAGGGATTGATGATGAGGAGTAATCAAATTCAAAGGGAACAAAATTCCCAAAGGCCTAGTCTCTTTAGAAGATCTCTTTGACAAACATGACAGATTCATTCAAGAGAAAGAAAAGAAATCTTCTTGGTGCCTAGCTGATTTTGATAAAGAAAAAATTGGTACCCCAGAGGAGCCAAGGATGGTCAATATTGGAAAATATTGCTCTCCTAAAGAAAAAAGAAGGTTTGTTGCATTACTCAAGAAATACTCAGATGTCTAGGCATACTCTTATGATGAACTCAAATCCTTCCAGCCAAAGGAAATGCATCACTCAATTCCTTTGAAGTACGTTTTTAAGTCCTTCCGATAGAAATAAAGGCCGTACAACCCAAATATTTATTGATACCATTAAGGAGGAGGTAACAAATATGCTTAATGCAAGGATCATCTTTCCCATCCACCATTCAACGTGGGTGGCTAACATTGTGCCAGTGTGGAAGAAGAATGGTGAAATAAGGATATGTGTAGATTTTCACAACCTGAACCAGACATCACTAAAGGAAAATTATCCTCTTCCTATCATGGACCATATCCTACAAGTAGTCACTAGATCTGAAATGCTTTCATTACTTAATGGATTCTTATGATATAATCAAATCAAAGTGGTAGAGGAGGACCACACCAAGACAACCTTTACAACACCTTGGGGAACTTTTTCCTATAGCAGAATACCTTTTGGCATAATCAATGCAGAGCTACATTCCAAAGGGCGATGAATTTAGCCTTCAAAGATCTGAACCATTAAATTTTCATATATCTTGATGATCTCATAGTATTTTCAAAGAATAGGGAGATCATATCTATCACTGGAACAGTACTTGCAAGGTGTAGAAACATGGAATATCAATAAATCCAAAAAGTGCATTTTGGAGTCACGAAGGAAATTTATTGGGGCAAATTGTAAACAAACATGGAGCACACATTGATCCCGAGAGGATTATATCCATTCAAGAATTAGCCCCGCATACAAGTAAGAAAGGAGTTCATTCATTCTTCGAAAGGTGAAATTTCTTCATCATTTTGTGCCCGAGTTTGCTTTGAGTTGAAAAATCACATCACTTCCATGATGAAATCACAAAAACTTCAAATGGAACAATGAATGGAAGGAAACATTCAAAGAGATCAAGAAATCCATTTCCAAGGCTATAACTCTTGTATCTCTAGATTTTAACTAATAATTCATCATTTATTGTTATTTATCAGAACATACACTCTCTGTCATTCTCGTTCAAAAAATGATGAAGGCGTGGAAGCACCTATTGCTTTCATGAGTTTTCCTTTGAAAAAGCATGAGCTAAAATACATCCAATTGGAGAAGCATGCCTATGTAGTGGTCAAGGCTATAAAAAAATCAGGTTTTACATCCTCAATTCCCATACGGTGGTGATGGTCCCCGACAGTGCAATCAAGTCCATCTTGACATAGCAAGATCCCGAAGCTAAAAGAGGAAATTGGATTGCAAAGACTCAAGAATATGACTTGGAGATTCAACCCTCCAATCTAGTAAGGGGAAATGGCTTGTACAAGTTGATTTCTAAAGATGAAACACTCAAAGTTCCACATGGTGAAGAAAATTGTGCATGCTCAACTTATTCAAAAGACAACCCACATGTTCACTTTGTCACCACTACTGATGAGTGGTATGCTGATATTTCCTATTACCTGACTTATGTAGAATTCCTCCCATCTTAATTACAAGAAAAGGAGAACACTCAAGCTGAAGGTAGCTAAATTTGTATTCGGAATCATGCGCTTTACAAAAGAGAGGTATGGATAGTTGTTTCCTCAGGTGCATAGATAAAGAGAAACAAGAAAAAATTATTAAAGCATACCATGACCAAGCATGTAGTAGACATTTTTCAGCAATGGTCACTACACACAAGATCCTACAAGGAAGGTATTATTCACCCACCATCTTTGAAGACACTCAAGATTGGGTTTCTAAATGCAAAGCATGCCAACAGTTCATTGGAATACCACAAATCACTGCATTACCACTCAGGTATGTGGTTATTGAGGAACCATTTCAATAGTGGGGGATGTAATTCATTGGTGTTCTGAACCCTCACTCAAGCACAAGAAACACCTATGTAATCATAGAAACATACTACTTCACCAAATGGGTGGAAGCCATTTTGTCCAAACAAGCCAACACTAAAATAGTATGTAACTTCATCAAGGAGAATATCATAGTCCATTTTGGAGTGCCACAAAATATTTTAGTAGATAATGCTACCTATTTCTCTTTAAGAGAGCTAACCAAGTTTTTCTATAACTACAGAATCTCCCTATCTCATTCTTCTTACTACTATCCACAAGGAAATGGACAAGCCAAATCAAGCAACAAGAACATTGTGACCATTTTCCACAAGCTTGTAAATGAGAATCAAAGGAATTGACACAAAAGGTTGTATGATACATTGTGGGTAGATAGGATCACTCCTAAGAAGGCAATAGGTATGTCACCATTCCAACTACTATATAGAGTCGAAGCAGAAATTCCTCTCACAATCGAGATGCCAGCTCTCAAGCTGTTATAGGAAATAGAATATGGTCAGGATAAGGATTACATATACAAGAGGATCGTATTTCTTGAGAAGATGGAAGAAAATAGACTCCAAGTGGTGGATCGCATTAAGGAGCACTAATTGAAAGTAAAGAAGATTTTTGATAAGAAGGCCAAGGCAAGAGAATTCAAAGTTGGAGACTTCATCCTGCTATGGGACAAGAGAAGAGAACCAAAAGGCAACCATGGAAATTTTGATTCATTATGGATTGGCCCATTCCATATTTTTGAAGCTTGTGGAAAGAACACTTTTATTCTCTCATATTTGGATGGAATGCTGTTGGAATTGCCTCGGAGTAGGAAATACTTGAAATTATATCATCAGTGAAAGTAGGTTGTTCCCCTACCTTGTACCATAGGTGTGTTTCCCCTTCTATTGTGTGTCATGTGTTTCCTTCCCATTGTGTGCTTGTGTGTTTCCTTCTTCAAATCTTTATTTTTTGAAGTTGTACATGAATCTATAAGGCCCGATAGATAAGGCACTGGTTAACGAATTATAGGGTCTAGAGATTGAGATTATGGATTCCCATGTCATGTCCCCAAGCTAGAGCTAGTTGTTTTCACCCTCAAAATCCCCCCCTCATTTTTAAATTCAAATTCAAATTTTTTGAGCTCATGACCCCGAATGTTCAAGTAAAGTTGGAAGTCCGAAAAGATAGAGAAATTCATGCTTTGAAGTTGTTTAAACTCTCAAGTCTACATGTTTTGATAAATTTTCCATTTTCCTATCTAGACACGTGAAAATTTTATTGTTTTCCTCATTTGAATGAAATTTTCAATCTTTCTATGGCCATGGATCATCGAACCTTGTATTGTTTTCAATTCCTTGGTTCATGAAAGAAATTTGAAAATTGGGCGCGAAATGGTGGAGTTTTCTTCTTCTCTACATTTTTGCATAAACGTGAATTATGGGAATTTTCTTCCCCATCAAATTTTGGCCCCATTATCCATGGGTATGCAGACATATCTAATTGGATGTGGCAAGACGGGTAATTTTTTGTGAAATTAACATTGTTTGTTATTTTAGCAAAAATGTCAGATTGGCCCCATGGTCCTGGAAGACTCTTAATGGTGTATTGGTGGAAAAGTGGGTCAGTGGAGAACTTTTAGGTTTTGAGACTTTTGGTAAAAATGGATAAAAATCATAAAGTGACCCACAACCCCGATCATGCTATGAGGAAAAAGTCAAATGTTGAGCCCGCATTGAAAGTCAAAGCGGGGAAGTGGATCAGCGGAGAACTTTGAAGTTTTGATCCTTTTTGTAAAAAGGGATAAAATTCATAAAGTGACCCGCATACCTAATCATACTATGAGGAAAAAGTCAAATGTTGAGCCTGCATTGAAAGTCAAAGTGGGGAAGCGGGTCGGAGGAGAACTTTGAGGTTTTGATCCTGTTTGTAAAAAGGGATAAAAGTCATAAAGCGAGCTACGATTCCTTTTCCAATCAAGTGAAGCCATGTGTCAGGCTTATATCAAAAGCGGAAGGGTGGACCAAAAATGTAAAAAATTTCAAATCTCTATAAAGTCACAAAATGCAAAAGGCATCCTCCACACCCACTCCAATAAATTTCTCCCACGTGGATGACTCTAGTTTAAAGTTTCAAAGGCAATATGAACGATTCAAATTCAAAGTTACAAAACGAGTGTAACGGTTGCATTATGAAAAGTATAGTTTTTCTCACCATTGGTGTTTCTTCATGAATCAAGAATATGAATGGATGCGAATGATTGAAAAGACTGTAAATTATTTATTTCTAATAAAGAAGAAGTTGTAACCGTTTCTTGAAAGATATTTAATGGCTTCTTCACGCCATTGTAAAAATAAATGGTCGATTGATCTTGTAGACTCGAGAGTGCATTGTACCTTGAGAAAGAAAAGGAAATAACCATTTTTCTTCTACTTCCCTCCACTCAGAAATTTAGTCTATTATGGAACCATGTACAATGTGTGTTTAAACAATCAATACAAGAAGGAGTTTCTTGCTTTCTTTGAATAAGGGGTTTTTTAATACTTTGTGATCAATGAATTTTATTTGGTGTTGTTATTTGTAGAGTTTTTTCTTCTCACGAATGCATGTGTTGAATTTTCTAACAAAGGTGTGCAAGAATCTAATTTTCTACCTACAACATTAGTTCTCCTACCTCTTTTCTCACCCCCTTTCCCACCTTCAAAGTGAATTACCCTTGTAGATAATTACATGCATTTTCCATAGGGTCATTGGAGTGCCCCCGCTTGGATAACCAAACAAAAGGCCACCACATAAATCCATGATTTCTTGTGCATACATACACGACAGGCAGCTTGCACCGGTTAAGTAGAGACTTAGATTCCCGCAGCATTGGCAGGAATTCCCAAATTCATCCACACGACAAATTTCTTCGCCAACAGGGTGTGGAATGAATTTATTTAAGCCCGTAGGGTGTGATGAGTTTGTAAATTAAAATTACAACCTGTTTTATTCACCATATTCTCCATAATATGAACAAGGGTTTTATTTGAGGATTGATCCTGCCATTACATTAGGAATAATAGGGGTTGAATACTTGAGTTAGATTTGAAAGTGTTGACACAACACCTTCACAACTTTGTTCTTGAATGACTTACCATTGAAAACTATAATGGTAGAAGGAATTTTCTACCAATAAATTATGTGGTTCATTATGAACTTGGATATCCACACACCAATGACTAGGTGAGAGGAACAACCTCTACCCACTTTATGAAGTACTCAAAGTGGAAATAAAAATGAATCTATAGCTATTAGAAGATGTAGGGGTAAGCTTACCAATGAGATTGAGTCCCCACTTTGAAAAATTCCATGGTGTAGTAATAATTTTATTTGATTATGCTAGGGCATGTATCAAGTTGCCATATTTATGACATAACAAACATTTATGTACATACTTGTAATAATCAGTCTCCATGGTAGGAAAATAATAGCCTACTCTTAATATATTTTTATCCAAGACTATCCCACTTGTATGGGCTCCACATATGCCTTCATGCACCTCCTTAACCACTAAGATATATTCATCTAAATTAAAATAACCCAACATATTCCCATCATAGATTTTATGATAGAGAGTGCCCCCAAGTAAGGTATAGTGGGATACACACTAGATAAGGTTTATTTTGTCATGATGGGAATTGTCCAGAGGTAAGGTTCCTTCATAGAGGTAATTAAAGATGTCAAAGTACCAAGGGGAAAAGGGACCAACAAATTGACATACCAAACAGGACTCCGACATGCCATATATTGGTATTCGTAGATGTTCAATGAAGAATAGAATGTCATTGTTTCTAGGTGGGATGCATAACATAGACCCAACCATAGCCATAACATCCACTAATTTATTTTTTCCTCTAGGGATCTTCTTGAATGTAATTTTCTCAAAGAACTCCTTCAAAGTGTCAACCATTTTTTGTAAGGAAGAATTTTTTCATCCTTAACTTTGTACTTGTCAGTTACTTGTTTGATGATCAACATAGAATCACCTATTACATTCACTTGTCTAATATCCCACTTGATAGCTAGTTTCATCCCTGTAATAAGGGCTTCATATTCTACTATATTATTTGTACATGGGAATCCGAATTGGAATGCTTGAGGGATCAAATCTTCTGAAGGGGTGATAAGCACAATTCCTTCACCTGATACATGGAATGTAAGGGGTACATCAAAGTATATATGTCATGTAATGAAATCCTCAAGGTACATTGTAGAAGTATCTAGAAGTTACAGACTCAATGGTTTAGTACCTGAAAAGGGGCTTCATTTAGTTGATCCACTAACACCTTCCCTTTAACTGATTTCGATGGACGTACTCAATATCAAATTCACTAAGTAGGATGATCCAATTGGCCATCCTTCCTATAAGTGCAGGTTTTGATAACAAGTATTTCAATGGGTCCACTTTTGATATGTGATTTATCTTATTAGTTAGTAAATAATGATGAATTTTTTTGAAAATCAAAAATGACAACCAAGAAAGCCTTCTCAATCTATGGGTAGTTGATCTTGTAAGAAATCAACGTATGACTAAGATAGTAAAATAAAATACTTTCTGCTCTATATAATATTGGGCCTACAAGATATACCAATTTAAAATAGGGTAGCATAAATGTATAGTAGCAGTGGTTTGCTTACAGTAGGTGACATTAGAATAGGGGGTTTGGATAGATATTCCTTAAGTAGATAAAATTATTGTTGTTGTTCTAGACCCCAATGAAAGTCAACATATTTCTTTAGAAGATGTGTAAATGAGTGGAACATATTGGTGAGATAGGAGATTAATATTTTGATTGCTTGATATTCTTAAGAGGAGAAATTTCTATTATATTAGTAATCTTTATAGGATCTACCGCAATTCCTCTCCATGATACAATGAATCCTAATAATTTTCCTAATAGCACACCAAAGATACATTTCTTCAGGTTGAGTTTGACGTTATAATTTATAAGATGTTTAAATATGTGCACCATAAGATAGTTGGGTGATATTCTCTAGTCCTAGATTTACCCAAGATGTCATCCACATAGTCTTCCATTATGTCATTGAGCATATTGTGAAATATTACAGTCATATCTCATTGATATGTTGTACCTACATTCTTGAGGCTAAAGGGCATGACTTGATAGCAGAATGTCCCCCATGGGGTTGTAAAATTTGTCTTATGTTGATCTTCCTTAGTAATTTTAATCTGATTATACCCTAAAAATCCATCCATGAGTGATAACATTTCATAACCAGTTGTTGAGTCAACAATCATGTCAATATTAGGAAGAGGAAAGTTGTCCTTAGGACAATATTTATTTATATCTCTGAAATTTGTACCGATTATAATTCCTATGGGCTTATTATATATAGGGATTACATTTGGAATCCACTCTTAATAATCAATAGGCTTGATAAATCCTACTGCCAAAAATTTATCCTACTCTTCTTTTACCAAAAATTCAACGTGAGGATGCATCTTTTTGAGCTTCTATTTTATAGGCTTTTCCTCTTCATGCACAACTAGGTTATGCACTACTAATGCCCTGGTCTAACCCCGGTATGTATGCATAGTACCAAGTAAAGATATATGAAAATTCATGCAAAAGAAACACAAAGGTTTTTTATTCTTGGGCTGAGAGTGAAGCTCCCAACTTGACCATTCTAGGAATTTCCTCTGTACCAATGTTTACATCTATGGTCTCCTCCACAAGCAACTTGGATTCTTCCTCCATGCATGTAGGATCGGGGAAGATTGATATCTTCTTCTTCTAAGGGTGTCTCAATGATATTTTCACCCTTAGGCTGGTCAACTTCTTTGTCCATTGATTTTTATTTTTGTTTTTCCATTAATGCCTCAAAAAGGTTTTCACTATGGGACTTAGACATATTACTTGTGCAAGTCTTCTCATTGGAAATATTGACCTTATTATTTTTTTACTTTGGTGACTTCAAAACTCATCCTTTTCCCCAAAATATGGTATGTGTCAAGGTTGATTGAGAATAGTTTCTTATCATTACCCATTGGAATGTCATCATGAAGACCCATAAAATCACCAATAGATTCATCATTTTCAAATAAGTCGATTGGTATGTGTTGTTCTTGGTCACGCTTTACAAGTGATGGGTAAACAGTGGTCTAATACTAGAATGGTAGGGCATATGACAGGGCTTATAGTCAAGATAGCCATGCTAGAAAATGGGTTCATGGAGGAAAATTCTTCGTAAATACTACACTCGGGAATTTGTTTTAATTTCATATTCGGACTAAATATCTTCTCATTCGAAGCGATTGCTTTGACCTCCGGAGGATTGGACCCATATGGTTGAACACCGTATGCACCCAAATTTACACATACTACATTGTCATAAATGGTTCCAAAGTCCCTAATGATGATTCATTTCTTTTCCAAAGGTGTTCAAGTACCTTTATCTCTTTCTATTTTATAATTGTAGCTTAGATTTCCTTAGTTGTTTCCATATTTTCCATAGATTTTTAAATTGTTTTTCCTTTAGTTTTTCCCTTTAATTAGAAAAATTTACCTTGTATGGGAAGTGGTTATGCAACTGCCACCCTAATTTGGTGGCATTTGTGTAACCACTACCCTATGTAGGTGGAATATCTATGTGTTTTAACAAATACTTCCCAGACGTGATTTGGATGTGTGTTAACCTCTTCTAGTTTACCTCTAGCACACATTTCTTGATTAATTTGGCTGATTTTAATCTTGATTGATTCATATCAACCTCCTCTTCCACTTATAATTATTGATTGAGTGTTTAACTTCCCCTCCACATTGTGATGTGGCACCCCATGGCTGCTAAGTGTGCTAGAGCAACCGCTAACCAACCTTCTATAAAATCGTCACTTTTTTTGAAGAAAATGGTTGGAGGATTTTATCATGAATTATATTGTTATGTTATTAAAATCTTGTTAGAGACCACACAACCAAGCATTGTTCTCTTGTGTTGTTCTTCCTATACCTACATTGCTACTAGGCCACTTACAAGCCATCATTTCTCTAGATCCTTTTTCTTGCTTCATCTACATTCTCGGTTCCATGGACTCATGTGGACAGAGAAGATTGGAAAAGATAATTGAGGGAAACAAAGTGATACCACAACTAAAATTGCATCAACACTACAATTTCCAAGTTGGGGTTATTATTGAGTTTCATCATTTCCTCACTTCTTTATTTTTGAATTTGTATGCAAATTATTTACTACGGCTGAAAAGGCACTCCTATTTCCATTGTTGTAATTATTAGGTAGTTACAGTAGATCATTTTCTTCTATAAATATTTCTTAGGATAGATAGCTTCCTTTCCTATCTATGTAGATTTGCAAGGGAAGTGATTCTAGAATAAGCTTCTACATAGTCTTAAGCATTCAAACTTTGGTTCAAATTAGTTTCTATTAAATCCCACTTAAATTCCACCGGGGAAGTTTCAAGGGAAGAAAAACTTCTGAGAAGCTTCCAATTCTTCCCATGAATCTTAGGTGTGTTTGAGGATTTAATTCACATTCATAGTCTAGAGAAGATTTAATTGTTTATAATAAATTATATTTATTCTACACAAATAAACTACATCCACTTGTTTATTTTCTTTAGGATTGGTTAATTAATTTAGAAAAAATTCTTCATTTCTTCTCGTACGCACTATTATTCTAGAAAATATTAAAATATTAGTTTAAATTATATTTTATTGTTGTTTATTGCTTTATTTATTCTATCTTGGAAAAAAAAAAATTAGATTTTATTTATTTAGATTATCTTATTATTTTATTTCATAGATTAAATTACACTAATGCATGCATGACAATTCTGAACCACAAATGGAGAGTTTACGGTTATGATCCCGTGGTTCCCAACCAAATGGGTTTGAAGACCAAATAGACTTAGATAATAGACTACGTTGATTAGTATTTATAACATCCCCACATCCACTGGATATTGTCGGATAGTTGAATGTCCTAAAAATATGCTTATAGATATTATACATTTTGTAGTGAACTATTTCACCACGCATAGATCTAGCAGAACCATGCCTTTCTCATTTATTCCATGAACTTGTCTGGACATCATTACGAGGTTCTCACTAGTCAATTTCCACAACTGGTTGAGAGACACTCACACACCGAAATTTATAAACAATCACTCAAAGGTTAGAGGCTTATATTGCCCTTGACGACGATACATTTGGTGCACGTAGAAGACATTATGTTTCCCGAAAACCTATTTATCACTCACACACCTATTCATTCTACATATATCCATCCAATCATTCCACATCGGTTGTCCCGACATGACCTCGGGAGGTCGAGTGTGTCTAAAGATCACATGGTGATTTTTAATTGTGTAAATTGGTGAACCCAACATGAAGAGCTAGTCTCTTTTCATTTCCATTGGCTTACCTTATTTCACCCATATTCCTTCTCTCCCATTATTCTGAGTATTCATATACCCCCCAAATATGTTGAGAAAGTAATACATCTATCCCATTTTGGATCTCGAGGAGTATTAATACCAAATGGGTATGCAATAGTCACCCTCACTATATGTTTAGGCTAACAACTATTCAACAAATATCCCTTCACCTCACAATCCTCCTTAACGGATCAATAATAGTTCATAATTTAGGAACAAGGAGATTAATCAACCAATACATGATCCAAAACTTTAACTCTCTAATTATAACAAAATGACATTCACCGGAGAGTCGGGCTTAAACCCTCGGGTTTTGTTTAGACTTCAAATCAGTATTAAGTCCGATTCACTCCCATTATAAGATGAAGTATATTTAGCATGCTAAGCCCAAAGAGAGAAATGCTTCAACAACATAGACTAATCCTTGTTATTATCTAGAATGACTCTAATAACCCTCCTCATATAGGAAACATCTCTCAAGAGGGGTGGCTTCCCAAAGATCTAGCTATAGTAGGACATCATGTACCTTTTCCTCCCAACCAGATAAAAATTCACCCAAGTTAAACACAACACCATCTATGGGTGAGGTGATTTCAACATTGGTAAATAGGGCTATATAACTAGAGGTTTCTCAACCCTCTCATGCTACATCTTTCATAGGGAAAGGTAGGATTCCCTAGCATGCACAGAACTTTGGCCATGTACCCTCGGCACCATGACCACCTCCAATTTACACGGGTGTCCCTATCCCTTGATATATCCTCACTAGATTGGGCAAGTTAAGTATTACCCCTCACACCTCATACACATACATATTGTCAATAGGCACCATTTGGAAGTACATTTTCAAATGTTGTCTCAACTGAAATGTGACGTTCCTTGTTTTTGTTCATCACATTCCATAGAAGAGTAACGCGTACCCTGTATTTACACATGTATTCCAAATCACCACAAGGGGACATGTTCTCTTTTCTGCTCATATGCCCAGCCACAGGGGATGCCTTATGCCTCTACAAATGTTTACCGTGTACCATATCAGCCTCCTATTCCTACTCCATCTCCCCATCAAGGTTCTTCCATAATACGCTTACGCATTAGGCTCATACATTGAATATTTTAAAGATGCCTTTGAATTTACTATATAAAGTGTAATGCTTCCATGACTGCTTCCTGAATTTCAAAATTTTAAAGGAGAGGGGGATCCAAAAGCTCATATTAATGCATATGCAAGTTCCACTATAGAGATACTCCCATGGGATGTAGTAGTAGATAAGATCTTCCCAAGACCCTTGAGAGGATTTATCTTGATTGGTATTATAGGATACCTTAAGCCTCCATACACTCCATTAAAGAAACTCGTATCTGAGTTCATAAATGTGTTTCATATGAAAAAATTATTAAGAATAGGAATAAGGGAATTCCTCCACACAAAGCAAGAGCATAACGAGTCTTCCTCCCATTTCATTCGTAGATAGAGGAAGGTCTTATACTATTTTTCGAGTACTCCCAATATGGATTATACAAATATATATGATCTATTCCTTCATTCCCTTAATTGGGAAACAAATCAAGAAGTCCAAAAGTTCCCCTTAGGAGCTACGAAAAGGTACTAAAGGGTGCTCTATGTCACATTGATCAAGTAGAAATAGATAGCGGTTGAAATACCTATAGTTTAAATGGGATATTGATTACTCCATTCTAGGATAATTCAAATTACTAAAACAATTCCAAAAACAATCATGGACCTAAGGTCCTCAATAATAATTGTGGTGTTGAAAAAAATGACATAACCGATAAAACCAAAAAGCAAAATGTTGTTAACACTTTGAGAGTAAACAATGTCAATAACAACGGGAATATAAATAATTAAAGAATAAAAATTTCACTCCATCCATTAATGCAATGGATTTCAACCTTCCTTTACCTCCACAAAAATTTCAGCACAAGGCCCCAATCAATACCCAAGCGGGTATCAAAATCAATATCAAAACCAAGAACAAAGGCCTTCTAAATTTAATTATAACAACCGAAAGTTAAACAAAAATTAGAACTTTGGAAAAAAACAAAATGTGAATCAAAGACCTTAGGATTATGATCCTGACCTTTATTGTTGTTTCCATATGCTTTGAGGTAATGATGCTAGAACTTTCTTTGACTATAACAAGTTCATAAAATTCCTACCAAAGGACCAAAGGCAACTCTTAATCGATATGTTTTTGGAAAATCCTTAAGTGCCAATGCAGAATGCTAGCATGGGGCCATTACCCCCCAAAATACTCCTCTTAGGATCTTTAGTGACCCTCTTCCTACACATATTGAAAATGAAAAATTAAACCCCACGGAACAAACAAGGGTAATCTTGTTGTAAATAACGATCACAAAGCTTCCAGTTCTTCAAACCCACTTTGGTATCACCTCCATTAGATGGTTAAAAACAAACTAAGATCATGAGTCTTGTTGAGTTATACAATGAACCTTAAATAAATGTAGATACAAGAACTCATGATTACTCATTGCAGCCTATTCCCATCTACCCATCTATGATGGATGACACTCCAATACTTCGAGGCCTAATTTGGTAGGTTCATATGATCTAATTACATATTTTTCCAGACCTTTTCTCACATCTCCTTCTTAGTTTTATTAGAGAACTCTCCCACTCACCAAGCTACTTTGTTAGAAGTGTTGGGGTTTTGTCACTTTATTAACGCTACCCCTCTACTAGAGGCACAATTCAACCACATAGACTTTGATGTCTATCTTCCTGGGAAGCCCGAAAGAGATGTTGGATTCATCTTTAACATCGATAAGATGCTCATGATGTCAAGATGACATGTAGAGGTAACCCAATGTCGTATTTATAGGTATGGATCTATAATAATTATGTTAAAGGTGTAATGATTGATGAAGGGTTATTTGTTAATATTGCCTTGTTTTCATTCCTTCAAAATTTGGGCTACAGTGAAACCAATTGTTCCTCAACTAGAAATACACTGAGAGGCTATGATAGTCTCAACTAAACTTCCATAGTGAGCATAGTAGTCTCGGTTACTCGTAAGCCCAAGATAGTTCTATCCAAGTTTTATATTATAGATAGGGAAACTAACTAAAATATGATTTTTGTCTAACCTTGGATCAATCGAATGAAGGTGATCCCTTCCACACTATTCCAAAAAGTTTGATTTTGACATTTGGGGAAATTCTTCATCACTCAAGGTGACCTAAAACCTTTTGATATTCACTTATCCAACTTAAAGGAGAAACCTAGGGTCTTTACTGAATTTGAAATCCTCACCAATCAAGTGAAAAAGCCTAAGGATACAATGCCAAAGTCAAATTTTATCCCCACGATGGAGATGGAAACCACCATTTTAATTGGGGGTTGTTGTAACTAAAGATAAAATTCTTATGTTGAGACATTATCAATGAAAACCACGGATAATATTTTTGAGTTTTTGGAGAATGATTTTTCTATTCTCCTTCCTCTCGAGTCCTTGGGCATAGGACATGCTCTAGGACTTAGCTCTCTTCTAGTCAAATAATTTTGCATTATTGAGGTCTCGAAGTGGAGGAAGGAAATACTAGAAATGATCAAACATCAATCTTCACTAGAAATTGTTAAAAGCTTAACTATGATGCGTAAAAGTGTCATTTTGGTGCTAGGGTAGGCGTGGTCCTCACTTTTCCGAAGGGAAGATTATTCCTTCCACCTATAAGCTCAATTTCGAATGCATGAACAATGGTGCCAAGTATGAGGCTATTATTCTTAATCTCATTATAGCGAAGAGAATGGGTTTTGTAATATTAGCGTTTTGGGTGATTCCCAACTAGTCGCCAAAAAAGTTTCGAAGTTCATGGGACTAGATCGAACATCTACATCTCTATAAGAATGTCGTACTTAACCTAATAATTTTTTTGACTTCATATCCATTGAAGCTATCCCACATGAATAGAACCTTTTAGATGATTCCATGGCTACTTCTTCTTCTCTCTTTTATCCAAGTGGAGATTTGGAAAATACTAATTCACTATTTTGGTCTAAACCGAACCCCTAGTTCAAAAAATTCCTACCAATCCTATCTTTGCATACGTTGAAACTGAGAATGAGCCTGTCACTTTAGATTATGCATAGATTGAAGAAGCTATACTATGTTAGTTTAGTGCATACACTAACCTTCATACCGCATATCATAAGAGGGGTTTTGCTCTCATTTCTTACTCTTCCTCCTATTTTGGAGATCGTACGATGGATTCTACCTCATCATAAGGCCTTGATATCTACAAAGTAGAGGAGGAAGGGGAAGTATAACTACCTCCATCCACACCCAATTTTGAAGAAGTAAATGCCTCTTTAATTGAAGGAACCATCGATAAAAATATAGGGACAAAGGAAGACCCTAAGATATTGAAACTTGGTTCTTATTTAACTCTGGAAGAAGTGGAAATTCATACGAAGGTTCTCAAGGAACATACAAAATAATTTTCATTTAGTTACAAAGAGATGACATTAATTACTCCCCATGTTAGAGTCCACAATCTCATAACCGACACTAATGCCAAGCCCATCAAACAAAATTCAAGACCTATGAAGCCAAAAGTGGCTCTGATGGTCAAATAAGAGGTTATGAAACTCCTACAAGTGGGATTCATCAAAATTGTATATTATTCAATGTGGGTATCAAACATAGTTCCTGTTCTCAAAAGGTATGGGAAAATTTGAATATGCATTGATTATCAAGACATAAAAAGGTGTGTCCTAAGGATGATTTATCGTTACCTTCCATCGATGTCATCGTGGATGCAATAGCCGATATGAGTTGTTTTCACTCATGGATGGTTTCTTGGGTTACAATCAGATTAGGATCTTTGAGTATCGATGAATACCACTTTAACTACTCCTTGGGGTAACTATTGCTATGAATTCATGTCATTTGGTATTAAGAATGTGGGTGCCACCTATCAATGGGAAATGACCTATATATTCCATGATCTTATTCATAAGATTGTGGAATCATACGTTGATAATCTTATAGAAAAGGAAAAGAAGCGTTGCAATCACCCAAAATGCTTCACATCATCCTCTCTCATCTCATTGAATACAACATCACATTAAATCCAGAGAAGTGCGTATTTGGAGTGACGAGAGGGAAGTTATTGGGTTACATCATCTCTTCATGAGGGATTGATGTAGATCCAAAAAAATTGGGCAGTCTTAGAGATGACTCCACCAGCAAATGAGTTAGGCATCAGGTCCTTTCTTGGAAATATTAGAGCAATCCATAGGTTCATACCTAATTTAACCTATGTTATTCATCCGATCAATATTTTTTAAAAATTATTGCTGTAATGTTTAGACGAATGAGTGTTATGAGGCATTTGAATCAGTCAAGCATTTCCTATTATTACCACCCAAACTCATGCCACCTAAGGTATATCATCCTCTCATCTTGTATTCTTGAGCTATAGACATCTCTCTAGCTTACATGTTAGCACAAGAAGATGACGATAAATGTGAACGTGCATTTTACTTCATTAGTCACACCTTGCTAGAATATGAGATGTGTTATACGCAAGAAGATAAATAATTCCTAACTATAGTGTTTGCAATGAAATAGTTAAGGAATTATATGCTTAACCAAGAAATGTGGGTAATTGTAAAAAAATATCATCTTCGAACGTTTCTAACATAGGGTTATTTGTCCAAGAAATTTGGATGCTTCATGACCATAATGGGTAAATTAGAGTTAACGTTTTCCAATCAAAATTTCATCAAAGGAAAAATCATTACAGATTGGTTGGAAGGAAACTTGTTAGATGGTGGATATCTATTAGACTTGGATTTACCCGATGAATGTGTGTACTACATTGAAATAAAGGTTCTCATTGTTATGTGTTCATGGTATTCAAACATTTTCAGTTTCATTATGGACTGTGCATACCCTAAGGGAGTGACCTCAAAGTAGAGAAGACAGATACATGTCAGCCTATAAATATGTGATTATAGAACAAGTTCTTTATCGTAGAGCCTTTAATGGAATGATGTTAAGGTGTGTCGATGAGGAAGAATTGGAAAAAAAAAAAAATTGAGACCACAATGGAGTCTATGGGGGTCACTTCAAATGGCATGCTACTTCTCACAATATACATTGGATGGGTTATTTTTGGCCCACCTTAGAGCACTTTGTTGTGGAGTATGTTTGTAGGTGTTACAAATGTTAGGAATGATCTCATTTGATGTATATTCCAACCTGAGATCTACAACCTATTGTAACACCCTGGTCCTTTTCCACACGGGGTTTAGATTTGATAGGAAGTTTTCTCCTTCATCAACAAATGGCCAAAAACATTTCACAAATTGGGTTGAGGCCATGCCTCTTACCATTGTTCATGGGTCTATGTTCACAAAGTTCATCTTTAATTAGATCATTTGTAGGTATAGGGTCCCACAAGTCATTATCTTAGATAATGTCATGTCTTTTAAGAACAAATAGGTGTGTGAGTTATGTGCAAAGCTCCACATAAAACACCACACAACATCTTTATACTATCCTCAGGAATATGGATAGGATGAGGCTATGAAGAAGATGTTAAATTCCATTCTCCTAAAAATGGTTAAGGATAATAAACATGATTGGCATTTGAATTTATTCCTGTGGGCCTATAGAACTTTGGTAAGAACACCTACGGGGGAACCCCCTATTCCTTAGTGTTTGGTTCGAAGCGCTTTACCACTTGAAGTTGAGATACCTAGTTTTTGAATATCATCATAAGGCATCTTAGGAGAAGAAGTATATCATGAGGAACAAATCATTGAGATAGAAACCCTTGATGAAGCTCAGTTGATAGTAGAGCAATGAAAAATGTTTACGCTTTACGAGATTAGAAGTAACTAAAAAAGGTATATGAGAAAAAAATATTAGTAGGAGATCTGGTATTGAGACTCGATAGCTAGATAGATAAGAAAACTAGAAAAGGAAGGAAATTCACGCCCAAGTGGTTAGGCCCATATCGATTCATGGAGGACTATAAGAATGGGATATATCACCCGTGTACATTACAGGGGTGATTTTTTTAATCCGTTCACTTGAAACATTACTATGCATGATCCATCTACATTTCCACATGTACATTATTAACCTTACACTAAATTTTAATCTTCCAAATCATTTTGTAAATTTTTAATCAAATAAATTATCTTTCAAGTAATTTTTAAAAACTTTTTAAAACATTGGAAAAAATTCAATCACATTTCTTCAAATATCCGCAATATTATCATCATCATTTCTAAATCGTTTCATTAGTTCAATAAGTTAAGATAGAATTTTAACACTAATCCTACCAAGGCCTACATACTTGGTTCTACTCATAGTTTTCTTCCAGCTTAGGTGTCTTTTCCCATAGTCTATTCTAGAAGCTTCCTGGTGTCATATCTTTCACAAGAAACCTCTTTGGTAACAAAATAATTCTAAACATTTTATCCAGATCATTTTTTCACCTATCTCAACCTTTGGTGTTGAGCCCTCACATCTTATTGGTTACATGGGGTTGAGGCTAGGGAAATCTATACCTCCCAAAATCACAACTCAAAGTTAGAATAACAAATGACATAAGTTAATCAATAAATGAAAAAGTATTTCATTTCATAAGTAAAACTACACTTTCTTTCCCTACTAAAATTTGGCAATAATCCCGCACTTCACACTGGTGGCATGAGTTTGGGAAAGGAGGAAGCTCCTTACTTGCCTACATTTTTCCTTGGTGATGAGCCCATACTTCTTACTAGTAGCATGGGGAAAGGTTTTAGGGTTATACTCATAAAAATTTAATAAGCTATAAGAAATTAATTCAATTAAAAGTTCTTTGAAATCTTGAATCCCAAGAAAGTGAATTATATGTGTTGGTACCCAAATTAATCCCTCCTTATAATCCAAGCAGCATCAATGAGCTAAAAATGATATTTATAGAAAGACAGACCAAGATTTGAGTCGTTCTGTAGTGGGGGATGGATATGGAAATCTCTTTTCACTTAGACTTGGGGAATATTGGATAACACCTCACTAAGGGTATGACCTACCCTACTACTTTAGGTTCTTCCTGCAACCAGGGTGAGAGGACCCATTTTGTAACCTATATTTATGAAAGAAATGAATAGAACAACAATATTTGGACTCTCTTTCTCAAGGATGTGAAAAGGTAGCCTCAAGAAGACATGGTCAATGCAGACATCATCTAACTCTCATGAGTTACCACACTAGAAAATGCAGATTTCCTTCAAAGAAGGCTTAGGTTACTAAAGAAAATTACAATTATAGCTTTCTTCTACGTATTTTGGATAAATGATGGACAAAGTTAACAAATATCCTTAGCATTTGTTCTTAAATAGTGCAAACATGGGTAGTTCAGGTGGATTTGATGGATATTAGTTGTTATTTTGATGTATTGTTGGGAAGTTAAGTAGGATATACTTGATTATAAAAAATACTTAAAATGAACCTTCACAAATTCTATATATAATTGTTCTTGATGTAAAATACAAATCACACGATCCAAAACAATCCTTTAACTAGAAGGTTTCTATTTATGGAATCCCAAGAACATAAGATTTCACATAAACTTCAAGAATTTAAACACAAAATATCATGATAAATTCTTAATGAAATACTGATAATTCCTTATCAAATACGTCCCAGATACCCTCAAGAACTAACAAAGATCCTAAATCAGATAGATATAACTTGAATTTAAAACCGTTTACCACAACATGAAGGAAAGCTCCATCAATAATGTAGTTGCAGTTGCTAAATTGTTTCTATTTAAAATAAAATTTTGTGTAATTCAAAGAAATTAATCAACATAAGTTTGCAATGGGAATGCAGAGAATTGATTCAAAGTAATACATCTTGAAACAAATTAACATTTCTCATGAGAATACACACAAATTAATTCATGAAACACCAACACTTCAACAAGGGGACACAACACCTATGACCTAAATGTCTACCAATGACTATAAAGTGTAATCATCTTGGCGAGAAGGTTTGGGAATGGATGACTAAAATGTTAGGTGTCTTGTATTAGTTCAAATTGATAAAGTACAAACTAGTTTTCTCCTTCTTTCTCTAAAGATTAGAAAAATTAACCCCCCTTATGTGAGATTATTCTCATCAAATTTATACATTTTCAATCACTCATTCACCCTTCACTTCCCCCTAAAAGCAATAATATCAAAAGAATATTATTCTTCATAGCATATAGTTTAATATGTTATCTTACATTTCAGTGGAGGAATTATGAGTTACTCCCATTTTTCAAATCTTTTACATATGATTGGGATGTTATGTCATTCCTTTTTTGCATTTGTTTAATTGTTTCTCCCTTTTGGTGGGAAAATAAACCCTTTTGATAGTTTTTAGGCCCCCATATGGCTTGATGTGATAAATAAATCCATTTCACCTTTTGAGGATCAATCTCAAACAACACACACTCATGTTTGTGTCTTTTTGGGCTGAAAATTTTCCATAAATTTTGTCACTTATGTCTAGATATCTTTTGTTTCACAATGCTAATCTCTCTCAAATTTATTTCCTTCATGTGAGCTGAGTAAAAATTATGTCTTCATTTGATGGCAATGATTTTGTCAAGTTCAGCTCATATGTACCAATTTCATTATAAATTCAACTTCATTTCTTCATTGGTATACATACTCTTCCATTTTTAGACTTGAAAAGCTATTGTGAGGATTTTTTTGGTGTAATGGAAATATTACTTATGGAAACTAGTTTGAAAGAAATATCCTCAGAAGATTTAAATTAAATCTCTGATCTAACTAGCCCAGATGAAGCATTTTTCAGGGCTTTGTTTGAAATTGTAGAGCCAAGGGATAGCAAAGGGCCCTTGACATATCAGGAGATTTGGCTTTCCCTCCTCTTGAGATTGATTAAGATCAATCCTATTTTCTCATCTTTCCAGTAGATGTACTATCATCTCTTTCATTGGGAGCACCAAAAATCTCTAGAATAGTTGAAATTTTGGATTCAGAGAAGGCCTACTGTGACAGTGATTTTTGAAAATAAATGTTAATGTTTATGCAATGAAGGATTTATTCTAAAATAGGTACCCTGGGAGTCTTACGTGCTTTATGAAAAGACTTCAATTGATATTGTGTCTACCATTTCTCAAAAGTGGAAGAATTGGAGTGACAGATCATTTCTCTGGTAAAAGGTTCAATAAGACTTATACCACCTCAAAAATCTGTAATACTAGTACCATTAGTGAGAAGGAAAAAGGGGAAATGAAGCTCTCATCCCCCAATTGTCATTTTGGATGAGGAAGAAGAAGATCCTTCATCTCCTCAGTTTTCCAACGCATCACTTTCTACTAAAAATATGGTAAGGGAAATTCTTCTCTCCAACCTTCCATTCACTCAGTGCAACATGCTCCTTTGATGGAGCAAAAATTATCAGGACCTTTGCTTATTCCTCTCCCAAGAGAGCATCCACCTTTCACAAGGAGATGCAAGGGTGAGTCTAGTTTGAAATCCCTTGCTCCACCAAGTCCCATAGCTATAATACTTGTTCTTCCATCCACTCTAAATGCTCCTTCTCAACCTATTCTTGATCAGTCTACTTCTTACAAAGTAAAAGGGAAAAAGACATTTCTTACTGGTGGTTTAGATCTTATGGACTAGGTATCGTCTTTCCATAAAAAAATAGAGCTGAGGAATATCATGGATGGCCTCAGGATGACTGTTGAATCGTTGATGGATATGGGGCTATCTCAAAAAAAATTTGGGTCGGTTGTATTATTACTCAAACAGTTTAAGGATCGGAGGATTTTATACCAAGGAAGAATGTGTTGTTAAATAGAATTTCCCCATTTACATAATATTTCAAGGTATAAGTAGAGGATGACTCAATGATTTTATTTTCTTAGTTTCTTTTTTATATGATTTTAAAAATGAATGTAACTTTTCTTCATGGGCTAGGCCCCTATAGAACCCCAATTTCAATTTTTGAAAATATAACTTCAAAGTGATATTCAGTCTTCATGAAATAAGAGTAATGATTAAAATAAGATGAAAGAATAGTTCAAAGAAAACAATCCTAAGATTTTTATCAGTCTTCATATCTACATCTTCATCTTCCATCATCTAGGCCTATATGGTGTTGAAAAATCAAGGTTTTCCTATTCAAATCATCCCCACATTGGTCCATCCTTTGTTTGTATTCCCATGGCTTTGATTGTAACTCTGCAATTCCTCTAATCTCATATCAATGGTGTCCATGGTTTTTTCAACCCACCTCTTTTTCTGTCTTCATCTTCTCCCTAACTTCATTCAAAATCTCAACCCTAATTTTAGCCAAGTCTTCAATTGCATGCTTTGGGAACCAATAATGCATTCAATCTGCCGAGTATTGAGTCCTCTACTTCTTTTTTGGTCCTTTTGATGGTGGTAGCCACTTTGTATGACATGTGGAGACTTTGAATAGCTTTAGGGCTTCTCCTTTTCTCTCTTTTGCATCTGCACCTAGACAACACATGGATGCCTACGAGATATTCTTCTTTATCTTTAATTTTTGACTCATTTGGGATACCTTATTGTGCTTTAGCCACATGGTCAATTCTCACTTCTTGAAAGCCCCTAAATATTTGTGCCTTCTCCAAAATGCACCAAAGAGACACATGAATACCTTCTACATACGTTTCATATTTAGGTAAAATTTTGTCTCGTAAAATACAAAATAACACTAAAAGTAAAAAGGGGACGGGGTGACAAAAGTGGCGGGCATTGGATATCTTTTTGCACTTTTCACTTTATTAACTTATCGTCAAAATTACAACATTGGCCCGATTCATGGTTGATTTTTCACAGGGATTTTTAGGGGCAACATGACTATTACATTCCTTGACCAAAAAAGAGGATTCACATCTTAAACATGAGATTTTTATTTACATCCAACATGATCCTATCTTCGAGCATATATTTTGAAACATGGGAAAACCAGTCAGAGAGAATTTTTCAAAGGCATACATTGGATAAAATGGTGATATCAAATCAAGCACCAACACTGGCTCCAACTCGGGGATGGGCACCCCCTGTGGGTGCCATAAGAACCACACAAACCAAACATACAACATACCAAGTGCCTAGATCGATTGGGTCACAAATTCGTTTAAAGCATACACAAGGTCAAACCAAACTAACTCAAACATCACAAAAACATACTTTGAGATACCAAGGCAACTAGTCACTGTAGACTAGGAAAACAAAAAGGGAAATAAAAAAACTAAAATAAGAAATAAAATCAACATGACTATACACTATATAGAAGTTCGTACCTTGAGTGTGATCAATCCAGGAAGTGCTTTAGATGCCTTCCATTAATAAGAAGCTCTAGCAAATATCCATACAGGTCTTTCAAGAAAAAGGTGTGCTCACCAATTCTTATGTCAATAGACTAGGGACCCATCCACAAGGCATAAATTTTTCAAGTTTTCATTTATCCTCATGCCCGTTGTCCCACAAAAAAACAAGATCTCCAACATTGAAATTTCTTGGAGTCACTTTTTTATCACATAATTTTTTGAGTTTCTCTCTAAACTTAAGGTTTATTTGGTGAGACTCTCTTCTCTCTTCATCCAACTCCACACTTCGATTAATCCTTTCTTCATAGGGATTCACCTCTTCATCCTAAGAGGAAAATTGTATATGTAGGGGAAAGAGAGTTTCAACTCCATAAAACAATTCAAATGGACTCTTTTTGGTAGCCCTTTTGGAATTAATTCTATCTACCCATAAAGTAATTTTAACTACTAACCCCATTTTCTTTTGTTAATCTCCAATTTCCTCCTAATGATCTTAAGAAAATTCTTATTGCTTGATTCAACTTGGCCATTCCCTAGGGATTATAATTTGATGCATATGTCAAATTTATCCCATACTCTTGGAACATAGCTACCAATGGTTTATCTCTAAACCTCATAACATTATCAACAACTATTTTTGTAGGTACCCCAAACCTAAAAATTATGTGATTAAGGATTAAATCCATGAAAATTTGATAAGGTGCTTTTTTGGTGGGAATAGCTTCAACCTACTTGGTAAAATAATTTATGGCCACCTATATCCATTTATTCCCTACATGTGATGGATCTGAGATTTCTCTAATAAAATCCATGTCCCATTGTTTAAAAGGAGCTTCTATTGACACTGTTGCAAAGGAAGGGAACTTGAAGCTTTCATTCTTCCTAAAAATCTTTGACAACTTTCACATTTCCTAACCAACAAGGTTGCGTCTTTGAAAAGTGTGGGCCACCAGTAACCTACCCTTAAGATCTTGTGGGTCATCACTCTTCTAGAAAATTGGCCTCCACATACTCCCCCATGAAATTCTGTAATCAATTTAGGAGCTTCTTTCTCTGTAATACACCTCAAAATAACTCCCTTAGGATTCTTCCAAGACAACCCATAATTAGTTATGATATATTTTTGGGAGGCTAATTTTATTTTCCTTGTCTCATTTTTTTGTAGATGTCTGAGACCCTCCAAATTTCAAGGTAGAATATTATGTCCTTATACCATATGGAGTTGATTACTCTTTCATGGACATCCATAATTCCTTCCTCAATTTCATTGACTTCCATCACCTGCAGGTTGATTTCTACCATTAACTTTGCAATGCACAAAGCTCTAACCAACTTGGTGGTTTGTATATCCATATCATACTCTTGTATCTTGTTCACCTAGTGACACCTTTTTCTATAAATTTCAATCTATGATAAGATGTCCTTAACCATATTGTGGGTAACACATGCTACAATCTTGGAGCTTAAGATGTATGGCCTGAAAATTTTAGTTTATCTCACCAAAGTGAAAGCGTGCTTCTCCATGATGGTATACTTTAGTTTAGTGCCTGCAAGGTTTACTGAAAAAGGTGATACACCTTTCATTTCCTTAATCATCCTTTTATAATAATATAGATCTAATGGTGTTTTCATATGAAAAGGATAATATCTAAAAATCCTTCTTATAATTTGGGGCTGCCAACACTGGGGAATTTTTCAATGATTCTTTTATTCCAGTGAAATCTTAGAGGGATCCTTCTTCCCATTGAATAATCTGGTCCTTATTTAACATGTTTGTAATGGGGATAATCATTTCAGAAAAATTAGAAATGAACCTCCTAATGAAATTTATTTGACCAAAGAAATACTAAGTTACTTTTTTAGTTTTCGGGATAGGGACCTTACCAATTTCTTCCACCCTTTTAGGATCAATCATGAACCCTTATTTTGATATAATGTGCCCCAACAACTTTTCCTTTTGAACCAAAAATGGAACTTTTTAGGATTCAATGAGATGCCATATTCTCCACACCTGATCAACATAGTTTCAACATGGATTAAATGATCATTTCTTTGTTTTGATAACATTGTCACATAATCCGATAAATTGTAATAAAATTAATTATACAACCTAAGAATGAAAAATTTATTGTTCTTTAGAATGTATCCCCAGCATTCATGAAACCAAAATGCATTCTCACATACACATAGGTACCCCACGAGATGATAAAGGTAGTTTTAATTCTCTCTAATTGTTTCAAAACCACCTGATTATACCACGAGAATCCATCTAATGTAGAAAGCATTTCGATTCATTGAAAAATTGTATCATGTTATCCATATTCGAAAAGGATTGTTGTCTTTAATTGAGGCTTTATTAAAATTTCTGAAATCTACACATAGCCTTATATATTCGTTTTTCTTTATTACTAGCACTAAATTTTCCACCCATGAATTATATCTTGTGGGTTGTATTATCCCTCCATCCCTTAACTTTTTTAATTCTTCCTGCATCTTGAGGGAAAGAAGTGGATTGATTGGCCTCTTTTTTTCCCTAAAGGGTTTAACATTAGGTTCTAAATATATTTCATGTTGAAATAAATATTCCCTATATGCTTTCAATTTTGAGTAAGACCATGCTAAGAAGTCTTGATATTTCTTCAACAATTCAACATAAGACTACTTTTCCTCTTTACTCAAATTACTTCCTATCCAAACTTTTCTAGGATTTTCTTTAGTTCCCAAATTGAATTCTTCAACATCCCTTGAAGCAGAGATGTGTCTATGAACCACCCTATCAGCATTATCAAAATTAGACTCTAAAGCCACTAACCCTCTGGGAATTGTGTTGGTTTTCAACTAAATTATATCCTTGCCAAACAGGGTTTCCTTTCCATCACATATTGTAACCATTGGCTCCTAATCCATGCATTGATTGGTGAATTCTCCTTCATTATGTAAAAACTCTAAACCTGAGCATCATCATCAAATACTTGCTAAAATTTCATGTGATTAGGAGCAGATGGTATTAACAACACTTCAATATCATAATCACAATAAGGAGAAACAATGCAGTTTTCAAACCTAGAGCCAAACATTTCCAATCTATCTACTACAACATTTTGAGTTCTATCATGATACAAAATGTTAAAGGAATCAAACATCTTAATAACATCCCATAATGGATGTTTATATTTTTCATTATTTGGTTTTTCGTGGCATACAATTTCCTTACTTGTTTCACTACAAGATTTGAATCTCCTTTAACAATTATATCTTTTATACCATACTTCTAGGAAATCCTCAAACCCAAGAGTAATGCCTCATGCTCGGTAATTTTGTTTGTGTATTCAAATTTCAATTTAAAGGATAAATTAAAATTTTCTTGCCTTGGAGATATAAGTACACCTCCAAACCCATTTCCCATATTAGAGAAAGATCCATAAAACATCAAGGTCAAAAGGACACCGACTTGTTCCAGGAATTTACTTGTATTAATACTATGTTCTTCAAAATCTGCATACCTAACAAAATTATTAACACTGACATCTATATACAGAACTTCATAAGTAGCATTATTAGCATATTCAATTAGGTGCAACATCTTTTTCTCTATATACAACTTGACAAGATTCCCTTCTACTAGTATGGTGGCATATGACATATCCATCTACACACTTACACCAACACTGGTAGCCCACTTCCTTGACAACAACATACCCCATTTAACAGGGCAGTCAACAATGACTAGATTTATAGTTAGATACTTACTACAGTAAGCTACTAATTGAACCACCAAACCTTTAACATACCCAATTATTGGTACCTCTCTAGAATCCATAGTAGTGCACTTTTCAAAGTATTGTTACTTTGATATCCAGATTATTCATAATTTCAAGGGGCATCACATTACATTAAGCTCCTGAATCAAACATGTAATTGTGAACAAGTCTGTCTTTAATAATAAAAGTAGTATAGAATAGATCAACATCAAGTTGTGATTCAACAAGGGATGTCCCTAGATATACTTTAGGGGATTCCACCAAATTTTTCAATGTCTAAGACCCTTCTAATTCTTTAATAATAGAAGGAATATAAACATTATTAACAAATTTACCTCACCGCCACTACCTCCTCCTTAAATCCCAAGTACTCAAATGCTCTTCTTATATGCTCGGGAATCCTAAGGAACTCAATAATGCATACAGTGACCTTTATCTAGATAAAAATTTGAGCCATATCACAGGGGGTATACTTGGGTAATGTTATATTGAGAGGTAGGGTAATTTCCTTTTCTTGTGGTATGAGGTTCTTCATGGCTTGGGCAAGGTTACTAGGTTTATTTTTATTAGATGGAATTTTGGTTGGAACATCTTTCTTGGGGGCATCCTTTGGGATATTAGTGAGGAGAGGAGTCTTTGGTTTGGGTTGTGGCCCTCCCATTTTAACAATTATGTTTCTTAGATTATATTCTTTCTCCTAGGCCACCACTGCATTCATTAATAACTATTTATCCTCCTTAGAAGGAATTCCACCATCATATTTCTTAATCATCAATTCCCTTAAATATTCAAAATCATGATTGGGAAAGTCAAAATCCTAGACCATATCAACTTCAAGATCACTAGTAAAAGGAAAAGGAGATACCTGGTCTATACAGTCTCGAAAAAATTCCACAATCATGACACTTAGTAATTTAGTAGAATTAGTTCCTTGTTATGGATTATTAGGGAATTCCATCATGCACACATCACCAAAATTAACATCATCATCAACCTCTTCACTTTCTTCATTAATATCACATGGGGAATGTGGTAAGAAACATTTATCACACCACTTAATAACATGATTTTCTTCTATCATAGAAACTCTAGCAATTAAAGGATCAGGGACCAATTTTTTTCTCTTGGTTGTTGTTATTTATTTCTTGATCCCATGGGCCCTTTACCTCTCTCATTTGATCTATGATCACTGTTAGGATGATTTCCAATTCTATTTTGACCTTGAGTTTGGTGTTGGCCCTAACAACTTTGTCTTATCCCTTTCTCTACTCTAGCAAGTTTATAAGAGATTTATTTTACTGCTCTTGCTAGAGTTTTAAAAACTTCCTCTAGATCAACTCCCTTGCTTGGTTGAGGATTTTTAGGATTAACTAACTTAACACCCTCCCTTTTAGGAGGCTTTCTTACTACCTTGATATTATTTTCTATCTGTACTGCCATGGAGAAATCTTGTCTCAAATTCCCAAGGTTTTGTCCCTCAAATAGTATGTTAATTTCTTATAAAAGGCATCTAGATAATTTATTACGAAGGACTCATCACTTGGCCTCAATTTCATTGGAAATCTAGTCAGGGTTTTGTTAAATCTAGTGTTAAAGTCTTGGACTAGTTCATTGGGGTTCTTCTTGATATTTTTGAATTCTGAGAGGAGAAACCTAGGATCAATCTTGTCCCCATATTGTAATCTAAAAGCATTTTTCATCTCAGCCCATGAATCAATGGAATTATTTGGTAAGGATTTATACCAATCATGGGTATCCTCTTCTAAGGTGTGAATAAACAATTTTACATACACATATTCATGTTCAATCTCAAAATCCTCCATGATATTAACAAAAATTCTAAGGTGTTGGTCACTAGTAATAGCATTATTTCCTTGAAATTTAGGAAATTTTTTCCTCACTTCTTGTGGAACTACATTAGGATAACCCACCATACCGTGAAAATATATGGGCTTAAATTTTTTTACAACAAATGGAGGTCTAGGTGGAGGATGAGCCATATTATTCTGAGGAGGTATCCCAACAGGAGGGTTAAAATGGTATAAGACAGAGGTATTTGAGGTAATGATCCTTAAAGTACTAGTCCTTTACTGATTTAGTTTCACATAACACTTCGTTAATTCTTCTTGAAAAATGAGGGAGATGAGGAATACCCTTATCAATTGCAAATGAAGGACCCTCATAAGTTGGAGTATATAAATTTATGCGAGGGACCGCTTGATCCATAACTTTAGGAGGAACTAGAATAATCATGTATCAAAGGATGATAACTTTTGACCACAATAACTAATTTCTCTTTTGACATTTGATCTCCCAATGCTCTCCACACTTGTTTCTTAGTTTGGTTTTTCCTTCCTAGCTCTAGAAATAATTTTCTAGCACAATCTGTCTTAAAGAAGGACCTTCTTCCTTCTAGCTTTTCAGATCTCAATGACATATTTCAATTATTAAAGCTTGAGGCACTAGTATCTACTATAAATTCTAAACAATGTGGAGTCACCACTAAGGTCTTGTACCTAAGATGTGTAAATAATTGTAAATGACATGTCAATATGAACCTTGATGATCAATTTTAATAAAGCTTGACAAATCTCAACATCCTTTGTCAATATTTACCCCAAAGATAAATTTTTCTTACTATTTGTAGAAATACTCCCTAAAAATAGTGCCATGAGGGTGTTGGTACCCAAATTGATCCTTCCTTCTAATCCAAACAACATCAATGAGCTAAGCAGGACGCTTAGAGAAATACATACCAAGATTTGAGTCGTTTTGTAGTTAGGGAGGAATCTGGATATCTCTTTTCACTTAGACTTGGGGAATATTGAATAGAACCTCACCGAGGGTATGACCTACCTGTTATTTTATGTTCTCCTCTACAACCGGGGTGAGAGGACCCATTTTGTAGCATGTATTTGTGAAAGAAATAAATAGAACAACACTATTTGATTCTCTTTCTCGGGGAAGTGAAAATGAAACCTTAATAAGATATATTCAATGTAGACATCATCTAACTCTCATGAGTTGTCACACTAGAAAATGTAGATGTCCTCCAAAGAAGTCTCAGGTTACTAAAGATAATTACAATTCTAGCTTACTTCTACATATTTTGGATAAATAATGGACAAAATTAACAAACATCCTTAGCATTTTTGCATGATGTAGACATCGAAATTATACACTCCCTTTCCTTGGTTCATTCACAATCATAGATGACCCATTTGTGATACTCTGTAACATTAGGTCACCCATTAGGTCCCCTTTTATTAGATTAATATGCACATAACAAATATCCATAAAATATAATGTAATTAATTAATTAAAATAATAAAAAGAATGAATAACCTCACACCTCACCCTTACACTTCGTTATGTTAACTCAGACACCTCACTAGCTATAATTAACTAACTTACTAACCTTCCATAAATATAACTAGACCACCCTTAACTTATCCCTAACCACTTCTCCCCACTTAACTAACCATAACTAAGACAACTTTCTAAAAAATGACCCCATCTATTATCCTAACCAATTTAGTTTATCTTGAAGTCCCTCCCCATCTCTTATCCTAACCACTTAAAAATCCTCCAAAATTGAGTTGGAAATGGAAGGAAAATCACTCATTCACGACACCTAACTAAGATTTCCTGCAATCACCGGTGATTAGCCCAATCGTCAACGCGTTCTCTATAAGTTTGTTTTCTACCTTCCTTTGGGATGGAAGTTGGTTATTTTGTAGGAAATATTTTTCTTTCTCGGGCATTCTAGAGGTCATTTATCTTCAACCAATCTCCATCAACGTTACGCTCCTCTAAAATTATCAATTGATCGACGTATCATTCATTTTCATCATTAGATCATCCTCTACCATTTAGTTTGCATTTACTCACTCATGCAAGGTAACCATCGTCATTTTTTCCTGTTTTGATCATTCATATTAGGTAATATTATTTTTATTACATTTAATATGTCGTATATGTTCAAAAAATTCACTTTAGATCATAGTTTAAATTGAATCTATCTCTATTTTTGTAAACTATGAAAACTTACGGCATAAATCGTCGTGATTTTCCCAATCACAGATGATTCCTATGTAATAATTTACTTTTGCATATTTCTCATAATCTATCTAATATTTCTTGTCTTTTTAATTGTTTTCTAACTTCTTTCCCGACTTTGTGATTTCAGATGGCTTTATGAGGTAAAAATTACCCTCTGCCGCTAACATTGGTGCTTTTCTTATTATCCAAAATCCTCTTTACTAGGAGCAAGATACAAGGTGCTTCACAATATAAATATTTGTGCAATTCAGTTTGTACCCTTTTACCATTTAGAATCTTATTTTGCATCAACACAAAGTGTATTTGAGAGGAAATGAAGCATTCTCGGGATGCATATTATGAGGCTTAAAGGCTCCATGAAGACCTTACATAATATGAGAACAATTATGAGGTTGATCTAGACCTATCATAATACTAACATACTACACTTCAATTTGATATTGATAGTCACAATAGCATCTCTGCTCTTTGACACCACACTATCCCATCTCTACAAAAATTTGGAGGAAGTATCTAATTTCTTTGCGGAGGACTTCATTTATGTACCCAAATCTGACTTCACTGAAGAGGAAGGCCTAGTTGACTCTACGAGGTCTAATTTTTTTAAATATATAAACAGATCAATAATCTGATCTGTGGTTTTAATTTTGGCATTATTATGTATATGTCCACCTAATTAAGTGACATAGATAGTCATATTTCCACTTTTATCATATTGTATCACAATCTTTTTATCAATAAAATACTTAATTTTTTCGGAGAAGTTTGTTATCCTTCACAGGGAATTAATTTGGTTTATTGGGACTGCATTTTCTAGATTACCTACCCTTTTATCTTAATAATATTATTTTTTTATATGTTTTGATTTGTAGGTTTGATAGCGAGAAAAACAAGTCTTGATTTCACTTTCTGTCAAGGTGTACAATATAGCACAATTCACATTGTGGGTATCCCAAAAGCCCCACCACAACGAGGTTGAGTTATGTTACTACCCCTTGAGACATAAAGGAAAACAAAGCTAAAAATAATTCTTGACATTCTAACACACTCGGTGGGACCCTTATCCCTTTTAACTACTTCATTTTATCATTAATTTGATCACTATTTTCACTAACTGCCAATCGCTAGTGATTGGCTTAGTCGTCGGTGATTATCCCGATCACCAATGATTCCCCTATGTTGTTTTCTTATCATCTTATAATCAATTTTTTAAATCTTTTTTCTATTTTCTTCTTTTGCTAATCTGATTACAGAGTTCTTTTCCTGGGAGTTTTACTTTCTAGAATTTTTAAACATGCACTTTGGAAAAATTGCTAAAATTTAAATTGAAAAATAGGAGCACTCTCATGGTAAGTTATAAAAATCATCCTTTTACTTTCTATTTTACATTCTTGTTCACTGGTCCTCATTGAAATCAATATTTCATTTTGGGGTTTTAAAACAAACTATTTCATACTTCTTGATCATCTAGTTCTAATTAGGGAAGTAAATTTGTTGCATTTCACTTCTTCCCCACACACAACCAAATCACTTTAACATCAAAAACACATTCAAACACTCCCACCCAGGTGAAACTGATTGGTATTTCATCACCCAATAGGGAATCCAACTCGATGTTATAGCTGAGTATAATTTCCTATCTGTCGGTATATATTGGCTCAAAGACTGACTCCCTCATCGTAGCGGATCATTGTGAAGTGAGGGGAAGGCCCCAATACCATGACCATAATGAAAACACTACATAGTTGGGCCTCACGTACCTTCGGTATATTAAGGACTCCACCCTTAACATACCTGAAACTATCCATAGCTTACCATTTCCTAGGACCCTTGTTAACCATCTTACACATTTAATTTTTTTAATTAATCAAGATTAATACAAAAACATTTTTCCTGCTTTTGCTTATTGTTTGTAAATCAACCCATCTAGTTAATTTTTATTTCCTAGGTGTTTGTGTATTTTCTTATCATGGTATTTACTAGACAACAACTTCATAACTAGACCTCTGAAGACATGTCTACTCCACCCCCTACATTCCAACAACATGTCCCATTTTACACCACAACACTTTCAACACCAATACAACAACAAATCCCTTATTATCAAATGGACACATCCAATCCCTTCTCTGACACCCGAAAACTTGGAATGAATCAAGAGTCAACTATAACAACGAAATAGAACAACAATATTTCTATTCTCCACAACACTATCATGGCCAGATTCCTCATACACTAGAATCAGAACATCCATTCTCTCCTAGAGCATCTCGAGCCTCCTTTCTACAATAGGGGAGACCCTATTTTTGAAGAAATGCTAGACTCAAATCCCATTTCTCTCAATGCTTATTTGGTAGCGAGAAATGTCCAAATGTAACCATTCACACCCCAATCTATTTCATACACTCACAACCCTTCATCTTGTCATTATGCAACTCATTAATCAAAACCAAGACCCTGTTGTCCAATAGTTATATCCATACACTTAAAATCAACCTAAAACACTAAACAATAGTCAACCCCATATCTCTACTGGTTCTACTAACCCCTTTAAAACATCGAATGAACAATCTTTCACCATTTAACCCAAAGCACATGACGTCTCCTCAAATCATGTTTATAACCTTCACATGATCTCATCGTAAAATACATTTTCTCAGAAACCCACATCTTTTCGAGTCCTTCTATAGGATCCACATCTCCTCTAAGTAGTACCACTTCTTCCTCATCCACTCCTCTAACCTCCTCATAGGTACAAACACCTCCATTGAGTTTTGTCACCCTTATATAGTTATGGATTCCCAACATGTTATTTCTCCTATTCGAACATCACTATGTCCATTCCCACAACCACACCACTGGTCAATACCAATGTCATTTCTAGTACACATCTTGTTTCGCAATACATACCACAAATTTCACAACCATTGATTTCCATGCCACAATCAACACATCAACAAAACATTCCACAATATAGTATCCCACAAAAAGCATTCCACAACAGGACCATCCTCATCCACCTTTGCTATGTATTCCCAGCAAACACCCATATATTCACAACCACTCACGTATATGACAATGTCATTGCAATATCAGTATATTCAAACTTCATAGCCTATAGCTTCCCAAAAAAACTTCCCATCCTATCAAAAATTCCATAGCAAAACATACCTCAAAATAATGTTCCTTATCAACATAATGTATCACAAAAAAACATTCCTTTATATGGGGTTCCTGAACAAAACACACCTCAACAAAATATTCCAAAATACCATATCCCTCCATACAACAACTCATATTATCACAATGCTTCATATCAATAAAACGCTCTTTACCATAAGAAAATACCTCAGCAAAACCAATCATAATCATCTTATTTCCTACCCGGCTTGTCCTCACAACAATAAACACAATTAGATTCCATTCGAGCCCTTTTAAGTTGCATATCTAGTCTTGAAGAAGCTTCATCTTCCTCTAAGAATACACTCTCCTATGATCAAATTTTTAATGATCCCATTCACCCATCAGTACCATTCAAACCATATCCACCTCACTAGGAACTTCCTAAACTTATCAAAATTTACAACAAAGAAGATCCCCAAAAACACATCTGTGTATTCCACCACACAAGCTATTTAATAACTCACGATTATGATTTGATGCTAAGGACCTTCCTCATGTCCATCACCGGTCCCTCCTTAGATAAGTACAAGAACATTCTCAGTAACACTCCTATTTTATTTTACACGGCTTACACAACTTTTCCTAGACCACTTTTCTATCAAAATAGCCCGTAAGGTCCCTATATGAAAGAAAATCAACATGTAACCTTATTTCACACATGACCTTATGAATTTATGCCAAGACAACCAATGTGGAATGTTTGGATGGCTAGCTATGGGAGAATTAGTGACTAAGATCTGGTAGTGTAAATTCTCAATATCAGAATCGTAAAAGGGGAGATTTAGAGGCTATGAATGGGTAGCGTAAATTCCCTATGGCATGTTTTCCTAATTGGATCCAAGTGCTAAACTAGTTTGAAGCGTCAATGTAAACTAAATGAAATTAAAAATATAAGCTAATACTTGAAGGAAACTAATATAATAAAATCACAAAAACTAAAATATTACAATCACTAAACAACAACTTGTTTTTATTCTAAATAATCAAATCTACTTCTACACTAAAACTAAACAAGCAAAATAACTCGGTGTGGTTATTCACCTATGTTGAGTGTATTCTAAATAATGATAACATGGAACAAGAGATTTTAAAATTAATCTATGAAATGATAAACAACCTCCTACAGATACCTTTGCCATTAAATCTATAGGGATATAAATAAGAAGATCCTTCAACGGGAGCTTCTATGAAAGATATGAACCCTCTTGAAATTAACTAAAAATTTCCAAATGAAAGAGAATTGTTTCTACTCTATTTGATATGAATTCTGAGATGCTAAACTTTGAATTGATGATTTGAATGAACGGAGCAAAAAAACAACACCTCCAACTTGGATATGCAAGAACAATGGAAAATCTAGTTGTGTGAATATTGTCCCCTTAGTTTATCCTTCTGATCTTTGTGTCCACATGAGTCGAATGGATGGGAATACAACAACAACAAAGAAATAAGGATGCAAGAGTAATAGTATCTTGGATTGGAAAACTAGGAAGTAATGTTAGTGGAAGAATGTAAGAATAATTGAACTAAGATTGGCTTTGACAATTTCCAGCAAGAAAGATAACATCTTTGCAATAAAAAGAATACAAATTTTCTCCAAGTTTTACTTGCACATAAGCATGGTATTTATAGAAATTTAGTTGGGAAATGGTTGAAGCCATTTGGTAGCAAAAGGAGGACATAAAAAAGTGAAGAGGGATTTCAAACTATTAACAACCATCAATCACAAATAGAAGTGTAAGAATAGATTGCCACAAGGTAGTTGGGCCTTGGAATCATCTAAAATGAACAAGCAACATGTCTAAAAATGGAATTTAAGTGAGAGAATTACTTGTAAAAACGTGAGGGAACTCTCTAGAAAATTTGCACAAGGCCACCACCCCCGCCTGTGGCGGTTAGTAAAGTATCGCCTTGCTTGGGTGGTGGACACAAAGCCGCCACCCAAGTAGGGTGGCGCTTTGACACTAAAGGTCAAAACTACTTTGAAATGTAGTGTGAAGTAAAGAAAAATCATGCAAGGGATAAGTAGGGATGTCTATGTTACAAATATATACTACGAATGGGTTTTGGATCTCTAACATCTTCCAAAAGGATATGAATCATCATTGGGGATCTTTATAACCATTTTTGACAATGTAGCACATGCAATTTTGGGTGCGTACATATTTCCCCCTCGGAGAAGCATCTTAGCCATGAAGAGGTGTAAAATGTAGAGTCTAAGTATGGCGTTCCTAAAATGGGGAGTTAGAAGCTATACCTGACACACATGTGTGTTGAGATATCTTCATCCGAACTCCCACTACCTGTAAGAGGAAGAGAAGACTCAATTTCAAATAGATAAAATATAAAAAAATAAACACTAAATTAAAATGAAAAGATGAATTACCATTTGTGTGGGGATATAGAAGTGTACCTACACCAATGCACCAGCCCCGCATGAAACACATACACTAAAAAAACAAGGTCAAAATAATATATATATATATATATATCAAAAAACAACCCCATTTTTCAATTCATTTGTGCTATTCAATTTGATGATTTTGGAGCTCTATACCAACGATGACTATTTTCATTGAGAGTATAGCCAAAACGATCATTGCAAGACCTTGATCATGCCTCCACAGGTGAGAGATCAATTCACACGGTATAAGGTAGGTTTTACTCATTTGTTTATTTTGAAACCTAAAGTATAAAAAATGTCAAAAAATTTACTTAAGAGGGGTTATTTTTGAAATTTCTTGTTTGAAACTAGTCTCGGATGGAACCTATAGGGTAGTCATTTATTTCATGAAAAATGGTCAATTTTAGCATTTTTAGGAGTTTTTAGGGCCACGTAGTCATACAAAAAATCGATTTAGGACTGCGCCACCCTTAGCAGAGCGACGATAATAGGAATTCCACCATGTTAGGGTGGTAGTTGCAAAACCACCACCTTAAGAAGGCATCGGTCACAAAATCGTCGCCTTGCATAGGGCGGTAGCTTTGAACAGAATGTAAAAGCTTTGTGCTAAATCTAATTATTTTTATTTTTGATGTTTTGCAATGTTTTTGATGAGCTTGCCTATTGAAAATGTTACTAACTTGCTATTTTTGTGTTGTTTTGGTGGATGTAGAAGAAATATGATTACATCCGATGGAGCCATGAGCGGGAGTGTGACTGGCTCCCTTAGATCCTTGATCAACTCACTCAGGATGAGATTGATAGACTGTAGAGAGAAGGCATATGGAGGATTTCTTAGGTGCCCCATGTTACTCCTACCAGTCATATTCTTTGTGACTTGTTTTTGTATTGGGATGCCGACCGGAACACCTTCCTGGTTACCAGGTTGTAGGGGTGAGTGGATGATTACATTAGAGGATGTGTATCAGATACTTAGATTTTGATACTTGGGAGGAGGTTAACTCTTGAGACAGCTAGATCTAGAGCCATGATGACCTTGTGGGATACTTACATGGGTGATGTCATAGTGTTAGTTGGTTCAAATAAGGGTATGAAGGTTTGATCTATTGCCACCACTCCTATCCCCACTATCCATAAGGCTATCATGGGTATTTTGGCATCACAATTGATAGGGGACAAGGGGGTGATACACTATTGTCTTTGTTGGATTGTTATTATCACATAGATAGGGGCATATGGCCACATTTATGCTTAGGGAGCAGGTATCCTAGGAACCACCTACCATAATATATATCAAGTGGTTTGTCTACGAGTTCGGTCTCTTAGCCACCACACACTCATGGCGAATTTTGTTTACGAGTTTATTACCCCAAATCATAGGGGAGTGACAATATTAGACCCAAGGGCCATCAAGACCTCCCGATGGACAGGATGTTGGTGTTAAGAGGACACATCATTCAGTGTCTTCATTAACCATAGATGACTTGGTTTCCATTCCTTACCATGATGTGGCGGGATTTTGGGGACATGATGAGACCACGGTGACAACTTGTACCACTACTAGCAAGTTAATTAACGGGACGAGGAAGATAGAGATTCATCCATTCGACTGATTTCCTCAACATTTTGGTATTCCTTACATTGATATACTTCCCCTGTTGATCGGGGATCATTTTTGAAAGTTCCCTAAACATCCCTAAATGGTGTCAGTGTAGAATATCATCTCGAGAGCTTTCCATCAACTATGAGAACGTGACAAATGGACATTGGGAGCTCTAGATATGTTTGGTCAAAGTTCGAGAGCAGAAAGTCAACTCTGGTCAACTGGTCAATATTGGACCAATGGCACTGTGACATGTGGAAAAAAGGAAAAAGGGAGTTGTTTGTTGGTTTTCAATCACTGGTCTTCGACGAGCGTAAAAATGGTGCACGGAACAAGAGGCTCAACTTTTATTACAGAGGGGAGCCCGACCGTCGTGTGGACTATGGTATTATTGCCAACATGGTGGGTCCACAAGCCACCACGTGGCTTGCCACCACTCATCGAATTCACTCGATTTTCCTATCGAGAGACAACAAGTGGGCTATATGCTATTTACCGAGTTAATTATTTCTATGCCACATTGTATGGGTCAAAATTATATTATCTTGGTAAGTCCACTTACAAACCCATTTCCATGCCACATGACTAAGTGGGGCGGGTTTTATTATAACAGCCATGTATTAATGGTTAGCAATTACCCACATAGCCGCCAAACCATATGCCATGCGTGGAGGTCCACGTGGTGAGGGAGGTGAAGCGGTGGAGATGGGGGCGGATAAGTCTAACGTGGTCCTTTGACCACTCCACATATGCGTGGGAAGGCTATTTAAAGCCTTAAACATTATTCAGCCGCCTAATGTGGGATATACCCACTTAACTTAACCAATGCCGCACCAAATTTGGGTTTTAATCCCATTTAAAAATACATCCGCCCAATTTGGGATTTACTCCCAATTTCTATGTATGGGTAAGGCTAATATTAGCCTAAGGATGATGTTAAGTGCATTATTTGAGGGCCCTAAAATTGTATAAATAGGGTACCTAGTTCATTGTAATGGAAACACACAAACTCGGAGACAAGCTCGTTCCTAGAGTGCTGGAGGCGATGTCTGAGCCAAGAGGAGAATGAGAAATTGTTGTGTGAAGACCTAAATTATTTAGGCATTGTTATTTTTATTATTATTGACTTATTATCTATTAGGCAATAATAAATTAAATATTTGTGGCTAGGAGTTATTCAAACTACCTAGTCAGCCCATAGCACCACACCAATTACTTGCAAGTCCTAGATTATCGACCGAAGTGCTAGCGTCGCATTGATAGCATCGGGAAGGCCGATCGAAGCCAAAGGAGATTATATGCCTGGAAGGTGGAAGTCAGGTGTTATTTTTCACCCTTGTCATCTGAAGGTCTGGTTATTTTGCTAAGCAAGTTTAAATAGTTTCCATTATGTTTTCTTGTGAAAGTACTATTGTAACTTACAAGTTTTGACTAGTGGAACAGTTCGACCATGAACCCGGAGATGTAGGCAATTACCAAACTCCGTAATTAATCTGTGTGCAATTGTCATTATTGTCTTGCATTATTTTAAATTGATTACTTAAAAGGAGCAAATTGTCGGCAAATAATTAAAGCCTACAAGGGTCCGAGATTAGGTAGTAATAATCTGATTATTTTCACATCATGTTTGGTATCAGAGCTAGTAATCAACACCTGCAAACTTGCTAATCTCTGAAGCATGTTTGGTATCAGAGCTGGTTATTGGCTTGCAAACTTGCTAATCTCTCGAAGCATGTTTGGTATCAGAGCTGGTTTAGCTCCATATTTTTTTCAGTAAATCTGATTAACAGAGTGATTGCTTCAAGATTGGTGCAGTTGGTTCAATTTGTGTGAACAGGTACAAGTGCACTATGGGAAAGATGTCTAAATAGGCAAAGCTCGAAGAAATTGAAGCTTATAATCACTAGATCCAGGAAGAGAACTCTCTCTGTGATCCATGTATTACTCCTTAGAAGAGGATAATGCTCGTTTGAAATCAGAACTACAAACCAAGGATGAGCTCTTGGCAAGGTTGCAATGTGGTGATCAGAGGAAGGAAAAACCCTCTACTTCAGATGCAGAGGCCATGGTAGATGATTGCACTTTAAGTTTTTCACCACGGGAATCTTCTTCTTCCTCCCATTTGGTTTCGGATTCAGGTAATAAAGTCTTTGGTTTGTTTGAAAAGTATACTAGAGGCATTGGATCCAAGTTACTAGATAAAATGGGATTTGATGGAAGAGGCCTTGGTAAAAATGGCCAAGGCATTACTAACCCAATACAGGTCGAGGATCGTCCTCATTTTACAGGTTTGGGTTATCCTAGTGTGGGAATGGAAATTGGAGAATGCTCCAAGAACGCTAACGAGAGACAAGTTTCGAAAGAAAAGAGAATACCCCACTAGTCCTGCAAGAAGATTTTGAGTAGGAAAGTTGTGCTTCGTCATCACAGGTAAAGATGTGGTAAGAGAAATCAGTGAAGAGGTAATGAGATTCCACCTCCAGTTTCTTACCATAATCGTAAGCACAATAAAACTTCTGATCCACTTTTTCAGCTTAAGAAGTATGGTTATGATTTTTAGAAGATGTGGAATTCCTTTCCATGTAATTTTTGTGGATTGCATAATCATTCAGTGGCTAGATGCTGGAAGAGAAGGAAACTGATGAAGAAGTTGATGTCATTCGTCAGAACAAGGAAAACTAGAAAGACCAATCTCGTCATGTAGAGTTGAGAAATGGCAGAAAGAGTTCCTCATCCCAGAAGAAGGAGATTAAGAGGAATTTTTGTGCTCATTTCTAGAGGAATGGGCATCGGTGGAAATTTTTTTGAAATTGCATCCATCTCGCCATCAGAGTAATGGCAAGCCAAAGATGGAATGGAGGCCTATTGTAAAGGTAGAAGAAGTTTCTACTCCACCACCAGTTGACAATTCAACCCAGGACCAGGTAATACCTGAAAGTGAAAGTCCTTTAAAATGGGTAAGTCAACAATTTTTCAATTATATATTGCATAATTCAGATTGATGGATCGTATGCAGTATTAAGTTTGGAGATCAAATTTTGTGAGAAAATGCTGAGAGAAAGGTTTACAATACTCAGTGGATTTTCTTACTTAGAAAATTTGATTAATGCTCCAAATATATCTCCTAATCAGCGTGTGAGTACCTGTTACAGCTTGGATACAGGAATTAACTCATATAAAGCTTGGAGATTGATCTACCATTTGTGCAGACAGTAGAGTTTGCAGAGATCAGCTCGAAACTTCATTCTATGTAGAGGCATTGTGACCATGCAACAGAATGGTAGCTGAATCACCATTGGCATTGACGTCAGGTCGGAACTTCATTCTATGTAGAGGCATTGTGACCATGCATAGAATGGTACCTGATATTAGTATGTCAACAAGAGGAGCTCTCAAAGGATTAGCTCGAAACGTCATTCGGTGTCAAGGCATTGCGACCACACATACGAATGGTAGCTGATCAACAGACTTAGCATCATGCATTGGAGGCTTGAGGTCTTGCAAGAGGCTTAGCATCATGCATCGGAGGCATTGAGGTCTGTAATAGACTTAGCATCATGCATCGAGGCTCGAGGTCTTGAAAAGGCTTAGCATCATGCATCGGAGGTGTTGAGGTCTATAGAGACTTAGCATCATGCATTGGAGGCTTAAAGTCTTGAAAGAGGCTTAGCATCATGCATCGGAGGCGTTGAGGTCTGTAACAGACTTAGCATCATGCATCGAGGCTCGAGGTCTTGAAAGAGGCTTAGCATCATGCATTGGAGGTGTTGAGGTCTGTAAAGGGACAAGGCATTGTCCATCACCGACATCGGATCAATCAAAGCTCTACGTAACATGGAGTTCCTTCAAACCAGTTCGGATTCGTGGAATCAACTTGGAGCCAGGAGCTGTGTTATAGAGTAAAAGAAGATCCTTGTTGTCAGATATCAAGAATCTTAGCACCGCAGAAGGAGCGTTGAGGTTTCATTCAGAAACTTAGCACCATAAAGCGGAGGCATGGAGGTCTTCTTCGGATATCAAAGTGGCGCAATGGAAGTGTCGTGGGCCCATAACCCACAAGTCCCAGGATCGAGTAGAGTTGTCAAAGTGAGAAGGTTGGAGGAGAAAACCCAAGGGTATACTACAACAACACTTCCGAGGTGGCAGGCAGAGTTTTGATTCGAGATAGTATGGAAGATTTTTGGGACAAAAAGCTTTTCTCAGTGGGGAGCTATGATCAGGGGATTATTTTTGAAAGTTCCCTAAACATACCTAAATGGTATCAGTGCAAAAGATCATCTCGAGAGATTTCCATTGACTGTGAGAACTTGAAAAATGGACATCGGGAGCTCTAGATATGTTCGGTCAAAGTTCAGACAGTGGGAAAGTCAACTCTAGTCAACTGGTCAATATTGGACCAATGGCACTGTGACACATGGCGAAAAGGAAAAAGGGAGTTGTTTGTTGGTTTTCAATCACCAGTCTTCGACGAGCGTAAAAATGGTGCACGGGAACAAGAGGCTCAACTTTTATTACGGAGGGGAGCCCGGCCGCCATGTGGACTATGGTATTATCGCCAACATGGTGGGTCCACAAGCCACAACGTGGCTTTCCACCACTCGTCGAATTTGCTCCATTTTCCTATTGGGAGACAACAAGTGGGCTATATGCTATTTACGAGGTAATTATTTCTATGCCACATTGTATGGGTCAAAATTATATTATCTTGGTAAGTCTAGTTACAAACCCATTTCCATGCCACATGTCTAAGTGGGGCGGGTTTTATTATAACAGCCATGTATTAATGGTTAGCAATTACCCACATAGCCTCCAAACCATATGCCATGTGTGGAGGTCCATGTGGTGAGGGAGGTGAAGCGGTGGAGATGGGGGTGGATAAGTCTAACATGGTCCTTTGACCACTCCACATATGCGTGGGAAGGCTATTTAAAGCCTTAAACATTATTCAGCCGCCTAATGTAGGATATACCCACTTAACTAAACAAGCCGCGCCAAATTTGGGTTTTAATCCCATTTAAAAATACATCCACCCAATTTGGGATTTAATCCCAATTTCTATGTACGGGTAAGGCTAATATTAGCCTAAGGATGATGTTAAATGCATTATTTGAGGGCCCTAAAATTGTATAAATAGGGTACCTAGTTCATTGTAATGGACACACACAAACTCGGAGACAAGCTCATTCCTAGAGCGCTGGAGGTGAAGTCCAAGCCAAGAGGAGAATGAGAAATTGTTGTGTGAAGACCTAAATTATTTAGGCATTGTTATTTTTATTATTATTGACCTATTATTTGTTAGGCAATAATAAATTAAATATTTGTGGCTAGGAGTTATTCAAACTACCTAGTCAGCCCATAGCGCCACACCAATTACTTGCAAATCCTAGATTGTCGACCGAGAGTGCTAGCGTCGCATTGATAGCATCGGGAAGGCCGATCAAAGCCGAAGGAGATTGTACGCTAGGAAGGTGGAAGTCGGGTGCTATTTTTCACCCTTGTTGTCCGAAGGTCTGGTTATTTTGCTAAGCAAGTTTAAATAGTTTCCATTAGGTTTTCTTGTGAAAGTACTATTGTAACTTATAAGTTTTGACTAGTGAAACGGTTCGACCATGAACACGGAGATAGAGTGGGAGGAGGAAGACATGGAGATGGAGACCTTAGTCTCGGAGGACCCACTTATGTTATGTTGTGGATCCTATTTTCATGTGTGGAATTTTTGAATACTGTACACTAAAAGTATTATACACTCTTACTATACTTTTTTTGGCCTTGAAAAACATGCCCGATATATCAAGAAACATGATCTTCTTATATGTGTGGGATTTTTGACCCATATGTTTATGGAACGGTTTTGGCCCATGGTTTTGATACCGACAATATTGTAAAATTGCTTAAGAAGTTGTCTACTTATGTGGCTTTGTGCATATGGTAGGGTTGATGTAACATTATAGATGTGTCTTAATTCGTGTTTGAGTTCTTTAGATTTTTTAATCATATCTCCAAACAGATCTGGGTATTGTATTGAGAGAGAAGTGGCTTGTAATAAAATCTGAGCAAGTGATTCTTGGTGGACATAGCCTAAATTAGGTGAACCACATTAAATATTGTCTCTTTGTGTTGTCTTATTTTTATTCTCGCACTTTTATTTGAGATCTATAATATTTTTTCATATTAGTTTCTCTTTGTTGCAGTTAAACAGAGGTATTATTCTGCATATTTTATCCCTTATTTCCTAACAATTGGTATCTAATCCTTGTTTGGTTTCTTGAAGTGTTGAATCAAAAGGAAATTTTTATCTTGAGTGGGATCTATCGTATATGATGGAATATCAAGGGTTGATAAATTCAATAGGAAAAATTTTATTCTTTGGAAGATGTACATGGAAGATTACCTTTATCATAAGGATCTTTATATTCCATCATCTAAGAAAGGGAACAAGCCCTCAAGTATGACAGATGCAGAATTGGATTTTATAGATAGAAAGGAACTTGGAATGATTCATTTGTGTCTTGTATCTTTGGTATTATTTAATGTTTCAAAGGAAAATACTACAAAAGAACTAATGGATGCATTAGGGAAGTTGTAAGAAAAACCCTCTTCCTCTAAATAGATATTTTTAATGAAAATTTTGTTTAATATGAAGATGTCTTAGAATGGTTCTCAGTAGTAGATTAGTTAAATTATTTTAATATAGTTGTAAATATGATATCTTTGGTTACAATATAATTTTATGAAGAAGTTAGGGATTTATTAATTTTGTGCTCTTTACCTGAGAGTTGGAATAGCCTAGTAATGGTGGTAAGCACCTTGGTTTCAGCTAACTCAAATTTGAAGTTTGAGGATGTTTTAGGGGTTATTCTAAATGAGGAAATATGATGAAAAATATATGGGGAATATACTACTTGAGGGAATTCTTTGACAATGGAAACTAGAGGGAGACAGAAGAATAGAGGAAGGCGTGGAAAATTAAAATATCGGACAAGGTCAAAATCCAAAAGCAAGATAGTATGTTGGCATTGTGGAAAGTCTAGGCATGCAAAGAAGGACTGTTGGGAGCTTCAAGACAATAAGAAACAATGGGAATAGAATAAGGATGAAAATGTGGGAATGGGTAATGTATGTCAAGATGCTTTGATTCTTTCTTTGCACAATATTGTTGAATCTTTTGTTTTAGATTCGGGGCTTCTTTCCATGTTACTCCACATAGGAATTATTTTGTTGATTATGTTCAAGGGGATTTTGGGAATTTTTTTATTGGCGATGATGATCCTTGTAGCATATTTGGAAAAGGTTTTGTTTGAGTTAAGATATAGGATGGGAATACATGGCTATTGAAGGATGTTAGACATGTGCCTACTTTAAGATGAAATTTGATATCGGTAGGCCAGTTGGGAAGTGATGGTTATACTGTGATATTTACAGTAGAGTCTTGGAAGGTTACCAAGGGTACTCTTGTGGTGGAAAGAGGTAAGAGGGTTGGAACCTTGTATTTAACCACTTATAGCACTAATTTTTGTAATCTTGTGGCTTCAAAAGAAGATACAACATTGTGGCAATATAGGCTCAGTCATATGAGCCATAAGGGCATGGAGATCATAAAGAAAGATTTTGCTAGATATATAAAAATAGGTTTGGAATTCTATGAGGACTGAATATATGGGAAAATAATTGAGTAAGGTTTCCCAAGGTTGGACCTACAAAGAAATAGAGTAAGTTAGAGTTGGTGCATTCTTATGTGCGGGGCCAACTCGGTATCATTTCTTATGGATTCAAGTTATTATATTACTTTTATTGATGATCCAACAAGGAAATTTTGGGTATATTGTATTAGAAACAAATCGATGTATTTAACTCTTTTGTTAAATGGAGAGACTTGGTAGAGAATGAAATAAATCTTAAGATAAAATGTATCAAGTCAAATAATGAATGAGAATATTGCAGTAATGAGTGTGATGAATATTTAACTAATAATAAAATCCACATGTAAAAGATGGTTCCAGGAACTCTATAACAAAATGGGGTGTCGACAGGATGAACAACACAATCTTTGGAACATGTTAGGAGCATGAGGTTACATGCAGGACTGCCTCTTTCTTTTTGGGAAGACGCGATGATCACAAATGGCTATGTACTTGAAAAGCAGAGGACCCTAAAGTGAACTTGATGAAGGCATACCCGAGGAGGCTTGGTATGGTAAGAAATTTGATTATTCATTTCTTAAAGTCTTTGGATGTGAGGTATTTTTCCATATAGACAAGGATGATAGGACCAAGCTAGAGGATAAATTATAAAATTTTACTTTCATTGGTGATGGTGGTGATGACTTTGGATATAAATGTTGGAGTATTAAGGAAAAGAAAATAATTCAATCTAGGGATGTGGTATTTAATGAGAAAGTTATGTATAAGCAACAGTTGTAGGAAAACAGGGAAGAATCTAAGAAATAATATGCAGTGGTAGAGGATCTTCTAGATGGGAAAGTGACCCATGAATTAGTTCAGGAACCTACTCAACAAGAACCCCAAACTCCTATATTGAGGAGGTCTTCTAGGGTAAGAAAAGAACCTGAAATTTTTCTCCTTCTCTTTTTATTTCTTACTCACCGACAAAGGAGATCCAAAGAGCTTTGATGAATAAGTACAAGTAGATGCTAGGAAGAAGTGGGAGCAAGCCATGGATGAGGAACATTTGAAACTCATGGAGAACCGAACATGGGATTTAGTGAAGCTACTCAAGGAAAAAAATTACATAACAAGTGGGTGTATAGAGTCAAAGAGGAAGAAGGAGGTAAAAAAATATACAAGGCCCAATTGGTGGTCAATGGGGTTACATATAAAAAAGGTATAGATTTTGATAAGATTTTTCTCCTGTAGTAAAAATGAATTCTATTAGAACTATTCTCGAATAGTGGTAGTTGAATACTTGCACTTAGAACAAATAGATGTAAAGACTAAATTTCTTCATAATGATTTGGAGGAGGAGCTATATATGTAGCATCATGAGGGCTATGAGGTCAAAGGTAAAGAGGAGATGGTGTGAAAACTTAAGAAGAGCCTTTATGGCTTGAAACAAGTACATCAATGGTATAAGAAATTTTATAGCTTCATGATGGAGAAACGTTATATTAGATGCCATTTTGATTATTGTGTGTATATAAATAAATTTGAGGATGGGAGTTATATTATCATATGTCTATATTTGGATGACATGTCTTGGTTGCAAGTAAAAACATGTAGGAAATAAAAGTAATCAAGAAGCGCTAAGTGACTCATTTGCTATGAAGGCTTTGGGGGCAGCAAAAAAATCCTTAGGATGAGGATATCTTGGGATAGGAAGGAAAAAAGTTTACTTTATGTGAGGAAGAGTACATTAAAAAGGGTATTGGAGAGGTTTAATATGCAGGATGCTAAACTAGTGTGGACTCCTTTGGTAGGCCATTTCAAGTTATCAAAGGATATGTGTCCCAAGATAGAGCAGGAGAGAAACCATATGTCCAAGGTACCTTACTCTTCAGTGGTTGGTAGTTTTATATATGCCATTGTGTGCACTAGGCCTAATATTTCCCATGTAGTGGGAGCGGTGAGTAGATTTATGAGTGATCCAGGTAGAGATCACGACATGCGATAAAGTGGATCCTTCAGTATTTGAGAGGGACCATGGGGACAATATTTTTCTACACTTTGGATTAGAAACCACTTTACGTGGTTATGTAGATTCGAGATATGGCTGGAGATGTAGACAACAGGAGGAGCATTATAGGATATATTTAAACTTTAGGTGGGACATCAGTGATTTCGATCTCATGACTATAGAAAAATGGTGGCTTTGTCAACCACAAAGGCAGAGTATGTTTCTGCCATAGAGGAAAGAAAAGATATGATTTGGCTATATCAATTACTTGAGCGAGTTAGGGAATACGCTGGAGGAAGGTAATATGAATAGTGTTATACACCTAGCTAAGAACTCTACTTTCCAATCTAGGATAAAGCATATATATCTTAGGTACCATTTCATCAGGGACAACTTTGGAGTAAGGGAATTTAAAGTGGAGAAGACTCATACTAGTCGAATACTACAGACATGATGACCAAGGTATTCACAAGAGAAAAATGGAAGCTTTGTTCAACTTTAGTTGGTCTTCATAGCCAACAAAGAAGGGTTAAGAAGATTGATTAGAGGAAAATTAGTCTCCAAGTGGGATATTTTTATGTTGTGGAGCCTATTTTCATGTGTGAAAGTGTTAAAAACTGTACACTAAAAGTATTGTACACTCTTCATGTGTGAATTTTCTTTGGCCTAGAAAAACATGTCCGATACATCGGAAGCATGATCTTCTTATATGGGTAATATTTTTGACCCATAGGTTTATGGGATGGTTTTGGCCCATGGTTTTGATACCCACATTATTGTAAAACTACTTAAGTAGTTGTCTACTTATGTGGTTTTGTACACATGGTAGGGTTGATGTAACATTACATATGTGTCTCGCAGATTCGGTGTGAATTCTATAGTGTTTATTGAGCATAGATACAAACAAATATATGTATTGTATTAAGAGAGTGGTGGCTTGTAATAAAATATGAGCAAGTTATTTTTGGTGGACGTAGCCCAAATTGGGTGAACCATGTTAAATATTTTCTCTTTGTGTTGTGTTATTTTTATTCTACACTTTTATTTGAGATCTGTAACATTTTCTTCATATTATTTTCTCTTTATTGCGATTCTATGAGGTATTGTTCCACATATTTTATCCCTTATTTCCTAAAAAAATCCTTGAGATGAGGGAGGGGATGAGGATCTGTCATGGTTCAATGCATAGCTTTGGAGGAGAGGAGTCACACCTAGTTCTTGCGGCAGCAATACCATTCTACCCTAGATGGATCCATGGGGATCCAAGTAAGTGGAAATTCTTTCCCTAACTCTGTTAGATAGAAATGTTAATCCTATGTCTAGTATTTATTATTATTTTTAATTTTTTTGTGATTTTATAACTCAACATTGTTTCTTTGTCTTATAAGGAACACTTAGGAGTGGTGAGACCTTATTCATTGGTTCTACGTGGACACTTTACTACTTCCTACGAGGAAGACAATAGCACATTTTCTGGAGGATATGGGGAATCCTTTATAGTCTGGCCACCATACTAATGTTTTTTCACCTCTCTAGAAGGAGGAATAGATGGTTATGGACCTGAAGACCAAATTTTCAGGCTACGAGGTGGCTGAGAGGGAGAGATCAGTGATAAAGAGGAGCCACAATGAGACCACGACTAGTGGTCATTCTCATGGGCACTCACACTGTCAGAGTCGTAACAAGATCCCTAGTGTTAGGCGTGTACCTTCTCAAGGGACTCATAAAGACTTATAGGCTATTGAGCCATTATTACTTTATTTCAATGTTTGAGGCACTTATATTATTATTTTTGTATGTTCGGGTTCACTGTGACTATTTTGACCATGCCTAGTGCATGATGGAATTATACTCAAACTTATTCCATGATATATATACAAATACATATTTTTGGTTGGTTATTCGTCTCATAGAGTTGAATTCCATTTTATGGCTTGATTCACATGTGTACTCTAGATGTTTAGAATTTTTGGTTTTGACGCTTTTCAGAATGTATGCAATGGAAGATTAATTCTAACGAAATTATTTTCTTTTTTTTTTTTAAATGTTGGTGTATGATGATGCAAGTACAATGTAATGTTGAACTTTAGTTTCTTTAAGAAATTTTTGATACTTCTTATTGTTTTGGAAAAACGTGATGAAAATGTGATATGATATAGAAATGAACTTGCCCCACTCCTAACCCCACGCAACCGGTAAGATGTGAGGGCTCAACACTTTGAGAGTCGAAGGACAAAATTTATACAAATTTTTTGAATGGTAATGGTGAGAGAAAGATAAGGATTTGGCAAAACCAAATTGAGAACCTACGACCTCATTCTACTCAAGTTTGCTACATAGCTTAAAATGTGAATTGATTTCTAGTTTATCTAGACTTAGATTTGTATATGGTGACTTGGCTGAAAAATCCAGTTTAAGGTTTTAAACTCTCTTGGAACTTGAACTTCTAACTCACTTTTCTTTGGTTTTATGATTTTACAGCTTTCTTTATTGAATGAGTTGCCTTTAAATTTCTAATTTTATTATAAATACCCCTTATAACTTGCCCCATGATACCAGAGGAAGCATGGGCTTATCACCAAGAAAAATTCATAGGCGAGTAAGGGAAATTCTCTCCTTTCCCAACCTCACGCCACTAGTAAGATGCACATAATCAACACCAAAGGTTAGTGGGGAAAAGAAGTGTGTAAGTAAAAAATTTCTATTGATTTGCATTTGACATATATTCCTAGGTAAAATGTTTAGAATATTCTTATTTCCAAAGATGTGTATATGGGATAGATGTGACACCATGAAGCTTTTAGAATAGACTATAGGAAAAGACACCTAATCTAGAAGAAAACTATGAGTAGAACCAAGTATGCAGACCTTAGTATGGTTACTGTCAAAGCTTTGTCTTATCTTGTTTGAATTGATGAAATGATTCAGAAATGATTTATGATATTATGAAAAATTGAAGAGATATGATTTGAATGTTTGGAAATATTTTCAAAAAAATTTAGGAATTATTGTAAGAATAAGTCCCTTGATTACAAATTTTATGCAATGGACTGGAAGATGAAAATGCAATGTAGATGTAATAATATGCATGTGTAAATGCAGATGGAACTACATGTTATGATGCCTAAGGTGAAGAGAGTTGATGAATTTCAAATTCTTCACCCCTAGAAGTACACAATGGAGAACCATGATCCTCAAAATTTTCATTCTCTTGACAAGGTCCTACCATTCTAGGTTTAAACTTACAACCTTTTCCCAGAAGTGTATATGTCCAATCATTAAAATCGTTTGTCTAAAAGAGATGTTCATAAACCTCAATATCATGTTCTTGAGACATGGTGTGTGGGTGATCATGACTATGTTTCTCAACCTTGTTTCCTTTCTAGAGCATTGTGTTTTCTTGTGACCCTTGCTGGATGATGAGGCCTTGTCCCATGGATATGTCAAGCTTAGATTCAAATGCACATAGGTTAAAATGAGGGTTTAGAATAGAAAAAACCTAAAATATTATTTTAATGGGGCATCATTTCAATCTCAAATTATTCTTATTCATTTTTTAATTCTATCATGTTTACACCTAGACCTAGTTTGTCAAAGGGAAGAGATGATAAAGTGAGAATACTACCCATCCCTTGTGGTTCAAATGGGAGGAAACCAAAATCGTGACTCTCTAGGAGTTTCATGATTTCTATTGTGGTCTTAGTAGACACTATTTCCACATATATTGATTCATCCTTATCTATGTTTTCCAGCTCAAATGTTTTTAGGTCAACGAATTCTACCTTGGAATGCCCAGGGTGATTAGTAATAACTCTTTTGAGGGAGGTTGTTTGTTCAATTGATTTACAAGAAGTTCATACTCTATATGGACTTTTTTCTTCTTCTTGTGGTTTTCTAAGTTTTATCAAAGGGCTTAGGATCCCCTTGAGTGATGAATACTTTTTCCAAATGGAGGAATATAATTTCCGGAATAGGGTATAAGGGAAATCCTTCATTCGATGAATCCAAGGTCTCCCAACAATCATGCTATAAATTTTTTTCTTTTCAATGATGTAAAATTACATCAAAATGGTCTTTGGACCAAGTGTGATTGGAAGAACTATGGTTCCAATTGAGGTTTCTTTGAGACTGTCATACCCACGCAACATTTGTAGAGGATCCATTAGTCTCTTTGTACCTAAATTATGAAAGAAAGAGAAGGGGACTATGTTTAGAGCATATATTTCATCTATCATGGCTCTCTTAATGTAATTGTTGTAAACCCATACCTGTAATATAAGGTAGGGTCACCTCTTCGGAAATTTCAGCGTTAGATGGCATCTTGTCTATATCGAAAAAACCCAATATCCCTATCACTCTGTCCTGGTGGATGTATGTCAAAGTCAATATGATTTATTTGAGCACTTGGAGGATTCATAATGTGGATTAGGTGACCAATACCTAGTGCATTGAGAAATGCGAATGATGTGCGAGTGAATTCTTTAGCAAATCTAAAAACGATATGTGAGAAAAGGTCTTGTTCAAATCCAATATTAAATCATAGGCTCCTATAGGTTTTGATATTTTTAGGAATTTCATAATGTGGGAATGAAAGAGTGGGTAGGGGTTTTAAAACATAATCCTTTTTTTGAGTTGTTGCATTAATTTCGGGCTCACCCTCCGGCTCAACAAATCCCAAAATTTTTGTATTATCATTTGAACCAAGGTTAGGAGTAACTTTGAGAGCTATCGAAGTTGAGGATTTATGGTCATTGTTGCTTATAGGAATTACCTTATTCATATTTTGAGGTTTCACTTAGGCATCCTTGATATGTTTAGGGTTCACATTTTTAGGTGTGACAAGTTTGGTATGACTAGGCTACGGGTTCATTTTAGGATTTGTTAGGAACATGTCTACAAAGAGCTGCCTTTGGTTTTCAGGAAATCTTTGCAGAAATTTGTTACAATCATGGAAAGTCCTATTGTCATGACTTAAAATCTTATGGAAACCAAAATATAGGTTAGGTTCATAATCTCTTGGCCTTTGATAAGCAATTTTTTGTTGTTGATTATAACCTTGGTTGTAGTTTATAGATCGGTTGTTATAACCATGATTTGCTGCCCCTCGCCGCAGTTTTGATACTAGTTTGGGCCTTGCGTTTGATTTTTTTGTTGAGGTCGGTTTACATAAATCGTGTTGAAAATATACATAATGTTAGGGTATATTTAATTTCCCATGTTGTTATTATTGTTATTGTTACCATTGTTTGTAACACAAGTGTTGTTTTCCTTATCAGTAGCACTATTCGTGGTAGCACCATGATTTTGATTCACATCCTTAGGTCCATGGTTGTTGGCACCATTCTTTTTATAATTTTCATTATTTTTATTTAGGGATACCAATTTCCCATTGGGACCATATATATTATGCCCACTATCAATAGTGGCTTTCTCAATCTTAAGCACACATTCAAACACTTCCACGTAACTATGGAAAGGAAACTTCTAGAATTTCTCCTTAGTATCTCATTTGAGCAAGTGAAGGAAAAGATCACAAATTTCTATCTTGCTCCATGTTAGGTTCACTTTTATAGGAATAGAAAACTTAGTGCCATCTTTGTATGAAATGGGTGGCGATTCATTTTGCTCCTATATAATATGCAGGAACTCCTAATCACTATATGCAACAACTTGTTCATGTCAAAATATTTAATGAACTCAGAAAAAAGTTATTTAAGGGAATGTATAGAAGCTTCCAGAATATGGTAATACCAATCTAGTGTGATTACTTGAGATTATTTGGAAATATATTAGCCACCACAACATCCCAAGGAATAAATTCCTGATATTAGTAGTGTAGGACTTGATATGAGCGTTTAGGTCTCCCTCCCCCTTAAAATTAGGAAGATCCTGTAATGGGAGTAGAAGCATGACACCATGTATGGTGAAATCAAGAGGCTTCTTTAAGTACTCGGTATATTTACCCATTGCATAAGATTCCATCATTGAAGATCCTTGATGAGGAGGTGGAGGAGGAGGAGTTAGATAACCTACATTATAGGTATTGTGAGAACGTATGGACTCCTTGATATGGCATGTAGGGGGAGTGATAATGACATATCGGTCCATCTAGGTGTTTTTGAATACATGTGCATGTAAGGTGGGATGATACCATGATATGGGCTAGAGGGCAAAAAATGAGGGAATGCCACATTGCCTAATGGAGCAGACATTTGAGAACACACTTTTGGCCAACCACCCTTGCATAGGATAAGTTTGAGAAGGATGAGGACCCATCCCTAGTGTGTTATATCCCATAATAAGGTCAACTGGATTCATCTAAATCAGATAACCTTGTTGAATAGGATGTTGCACTAATTGTTCATTGGTAAGGATGTATCCTTTTCTATCAACTGGATATCCCATGTTCTACCCTACTTTGCATGAGTTGGTTAAGTACTCTATAGTTATCTAATCCTCCCTACTAAGGTTAAAATGACATCATTGGGAGAGGATTGAGTTCCTTTTTTTGGGTGCCTACGACCTAAGGTTTGATTGGAAAAGCACATGATGCCTCATTACAAATTGTTCTACATTGTAATTATTTTCTTCTACAGAGATAAGAATCTTAGGATAGGTTTTCAATACACTATTGTTGAACATATCATAGGTGTTAACCTTCATCCTATATAAGGACTCATCTATTTGGTGAAGAGTATTGGATATCCATGTAAAGATGTGAAGAGTATTGTTCGTGTAATTATCTCCCCATCCGGAAAGGGAAGGGATCTTTTGTGGTTGAACATTGGTGTAGTACATATCAGAGCCAAATGACCCACCTAGATCTCTACCAGACATATTTTATAAGGTATAGAATACCTACCAAAATAGGGGAAGAAATGGAAATGTGAAGTACTAGCAATGAAAGTAATGGATAAGAAGGAATTAATCCTTCACGTCAGGTTCACCAATTTGTACAATGTAAAAATAAACACATGACCTTATTTCACACCCAACCTCTTGAGGTCATTCTCGATGGTTGGTATTGTGTGGATGGGTGGCTATGGGAGAATCGTGACTAAGATCTGATAGTTTACCTTCCCAAGAGCGGAATCAGCAAAAGGGGATATTTAGAGGCTATGAATGGGACTGGGTAGAGTAAATTCCCTATGGCATATTTTCCTAATTGGATTTAAGTGCTAAATTAGTTTGAAGTGTCAATGTAAACTAAATCAAATTAATTATCTAAGCTATTAATTAAGGAAACTAATATAAGAAAATCACAAAAACTGAAATATTACAATCACTAAACAACAACTTGATTTTATTCTAAATAATCAAATCTACCTCTACACTAAATATAAACACACAAAAATAACCCAAAGTGCATTCATTCACCTATGTTGAGTGTATTCTAAATAATGCTAACATAAAACAAGATCTTTTCCAATTAATCTATGATATGATAAACAACCTCCTACAAATACTTCTCCTTCAAATCCATAGGGATAGAAAGAAGAAGATCCATCACTAGGAGATGCTATGAAAGATATGAACCCTCTTGGAAATTAACTAACAATTTGCAAATGAAAGAGAAGTTTTCTACTCTATTTGATATGAATTTTGAGATGATAAAATTTGAATTGATAATTTGAATGAATGGAGCAAACAAACAACACCTCCAACTTGGATATGCAAGAACAATGAAAAATCTGGTTGTGTGAATATTTTCCCCTTGGTTTATCCTTCTATTTTTTTTTTCAAGTGACTCCAACTAATGGAAATACATCAAAAAAGATAAATAAGGATGCAAGAGTAACAACACATTGGATTGGTAGACTGGGAAGCAATGCAAGTGGAAGAATGCAATCACAATTGAACTAAGATAGGATTTGACAATTTACAGCAAGAAAGGCAACAACATTGTAATAGCAAGAATAAAAAATTTCTCCAGGTTTTGCTTGCACAAAAGCATGGCATTTATAGTAATTTAGTTGGGAAATAGTTGAATCCATTTATTATCTAAAGGAGGACATAAAAAAATTGAAGAGGGAGTTCAAAATATTAACAACCATCAATCACAAATAAAAGTGCAAGAATAGATTTCCATAAGGAAAGTGGGCCTTGGAATCATTTAAAATGGACAAGCAAAGTGTCTAAAAACAGAATTTAAGTGAGATAATTCCACGTAAAAACATGAGTGAACTCTCTAGAAAATTCACAGAGGACCGCCGCCTTATACACAACAACATTTTTAGGACCACTGACATACCCAGGGTGGTGGTCAAAAAACCACTGCCCAAGTAGGGCGGTGGTTTTACACTAAATTTCAAAAGTACTCTTAATTGTAGTGGGAAGCTAGGAAAAGGCATGTGAGGGATAAGTAGGGATTTCTATATTACAAATATATATTGGGAATGGGTTTTAGAGCTTAAACATATTCCCAAAGGATATGAATCACCATTAGGGATTTTAGAACCATTTTCGATAATGTAGCACATGCAATTTTTGGTGCATATAGTCACCATAAATGACTTGTATGCCATTAGACAATTTGAAGACAATTCCATCACCGATTTTGGCTCTAGTTAGAGGGTCGTCACCAATCAAATATCATTTACATTACCATAAATATATTTAATCGAGGTATTTTATCATGCATGTGCTAAACATATCTCATCCACATTACAAATCCAATCATTTTAAACTTTTGATGAAGCTTTTACCATGGCCCATAAACTAGAATTGTGAGCTCTAGAAGATGGACGGGTAAAGCTTCATCCTAAGAAACCAAAAGCTGAATTCCCACCTAAATCACCATCTAACAACGACAAGTCAAAAACATCTGCTAATGCCATCATAGTCATATTTTCTCCCAAGGAAAAACTTGTTGTTGAGCGTCCCCATCAACAACGTAACTACACAACTATAGGAGAGACTTATAGTGTAGTTTTTAACAAACTGCTTACTTCCAACATGATATCTCTCCCTCCCATTCGACCTATCGACATATCAGTATCCAAGCCCATTTTTTACTAGGGATGATGACTATTGTAAGTACCATAGGGTCAATGGTCATGACATCAAAATATTGCATACATTCCACAATGTGCTCCAAGATTTAATCGAAAAGGTGACCTTCATTTGGACAATCCAAATGCACCTCCAATCAAAACCTCGACATATTTAAGAAACCTTTTCCAAACCATCCTTCATCTTCCAACCAACCAAAAATGAATTTTTTCCATATCATTAATGCAATAACAAAAATTGATCCTATTCCTCAGTCCACCCTCGCACCTAATGAAAAAAATCTATAGAATCAACACCAGTAATTGATGAGCCTAAAATTATGACTATTGAGCCTCCTTCTATTGAAACCATTACTCGAACCCTTCCTACATCCTTTCCACTTAACGAATACGGACCCATAGAATCAACACCAATCCCAATAAACTTAGAGTTGTTGAACCACCACTTGTTACTAAAACCATCCCTATGCTCTCATCACACACCACCACCAAACCTATACCCACATCCTCTAGTACAACTATACCTACACCTCGTATCTAGCTTTACAAATATAGCTATGATACCTCTTGAAACATTCTTAGCATAACCACCTCTTCCTAAGCTAACCATAGGCTGTAGTTGACCCCAATCCACAAAAAATGATCCGAAACCTGCAAATCATTTAGAATACATTAATCACATCATCTAAACTCCTCTTCCTTCACTAGCATCAACTTCAACAAATACACCTAGTTCATCCAAAACCTCAAAGGGGCCTAATAAAAATGGTGTTATTTAGGTCTTTAAAATTCCTTATTATGATGAAACATATTGTTTTTGTTGTCCTTCACCTTTTTGTCCACCTCCTCCTATAAGGGACATCCCCACTTTTGGAGACCCTCTTTTCATGCTAAGACCAAGGCTTATGAGGCCTTCCAAATAAGACACTATTTTTAGAATTTTATGATCCTTATTATGTCCCTCTAGATCAAAACTCTTGAACGATCCTCACTCTCTCATACCAGTTAATCACCCTATTATTACAAGGGAAAATCCCATCTACCAAACTCTGCGAAAGAGTCCATACTCAAAATCTGTCATTCGACAAATGGTTTCCACATTAGACCCTCGCTCTCCATATCCTACACATTCCTACTCTTCTCTCTAATAGTTACACACATAGGATCCTCATCCTCCATCTTCTCGTTCTAACAAATTGAAATTCTCCATGGACAACAAATAAACAACCTATTGCTAAACAACCCATCTCACCTCCTCCTGGGAAGGATGAAAGATCAACCTTATTACCATCCACGTTCGGGCCTAAAGAATGTTACGCCACCATCTTGGATGACTTATTACAAAATTCACTCATCACATTACCACCCCTCAAGCCATCGATCATCATGGGTGGAAACCTTCCTGGTATGACTTTAATGCCTTCTGTGATTACCATAGAACACGAGGCCATTCCATAGAAGATTACAGATCCTTTCATCATAAAACTCAAAAGATTGTTATTTTTCTCTTCCTTGATTCTCATCAATTACAACGTCAACATCAACATCGACATCACCAAAAGAGTCCATCCCTAAAATGTTAATTCACCAAGTTGATGTTGTCCACATCACCACTCATTTACAGGTATACGATAAAGGATCAGGTGAGTCTAAGAAAGATAAGGCTTCTGTCACCATACCTCCACCTCCTGAGCTATCAGCTCTACCTAATAAGCCTAAGGTGTCCATTTCCTTAGCTCTTGAAGAATCCAATCAAACATCATCATCGAAAGACAAAATTTCTATACAAATAACAAAACCACCTTCCATTACAATTCAAAAAGTGGTCGTCAAATAACTGCATCAATCTCATGTCTAGATGTCACTTTATGAGCTTTTCTAAACATCACCTAGTCATAAAAATGCCATGATAGAGGCCCTTTAATCTATCACTATACCAACTAACGACCCAATCCCATTTACAAACTTTGTAGGGGATCTTAAATCATCTACCTCCATATCATTTGAACCATCTGAAATTCCTTCTCTTAGACCCGAAGACCATGACTTTCCACTCTTCATCACTACTCAGATAAATGACATCTCTATCAAGAGGGTCATGATTAATAGTGGTGTAGTCATTAATATCATATCCTCTCTCACCTTTGACCAACTTAAGTCCTATAACATGGTTGTCACTCAAAACCTATTCCTGTTGCGATCCTTTAATGACACTATCGCACCCACATTAGGCATTGTTATCCTGCCACTCAAAGTCAGCTTCAAATTCTTACCCAAAATCTTCTATATTATAGAAGGAGAGTTCCAATACAATATTTTATTAGGCTTCCCTTGGATATTCACCATGCACTACATTCCTTCTACTCTCCATTATTGTCTAAAGTGTGAATATGAAGGTCGAACCTATACTATTCCCATTGATCCAAATCCATTTTCTGAATTTAATATGATGTATCATCCAAACAACATCCTTGTGCCAAAATATACACTGAATCATCTGACCAAGAATCTACCAGTACATTTATCCCCTCTTCTTAATTACTAGATTATTCTTCTCTTTGTGAGGTAAAGCATGTTACAATTGGGAAATATTATCTTCTCATGCTCACTTCTATCCCTTCACCAAAAACATATGGTCACCCCAAAAATAGCCCATGTATGACCCAAACGTAGGAGATGTAATTTCCTATGGTCTCACTTATGTCAAAACAAGTCTTATTTATGGGTTATTTGACAATCCTCCATTCCACACCATAAATACACACCACGCTATGTCATTCATATAAAATTTTGAATCTCTCTATAATAAAAAATTCACTTGCATGTATCTTCATCGTTGTGCATGGAGAGGTTTTGGCCTTGGACACTATGAACAAGGAACCCATGATCAACCCATTCTACATTCCCTTAAATCTCATGAGATAAGCAGACTAGGTGATAAAATACTCACCACGAACATGCGTGAAACCGCTATGTCAAAACTTGCTACATTTGTAACTATTTTTGAAGAAAAACTATCACCATCAATGAACCCTAAAGATCCCATGGATATAGGTGACATTGTACCCATCCCACCTAACTTTTTCTTTAATCAATATCATATCTTTGGGACCACTCACTTATCAATTTGGTCACTCCACTTTGAATCTCTACTACTTATTTGGCTAGAGATGGTTTACAAAGATTCACTTACTATATATATGCTTCATTTCAGGATGACCAAGAAATTCTTTCTCATAGGGGAGCTAAGGATCATTTTCTTTTAAAATCCCTACCTCCCAATACACCAAATCATATTAATGAATCAACCATCGATGTTAACTTAGGAACCCCATGTTGTTAAGGTTGGTTAGTCTTTGAGTTCATAAGAATTGGATGATTTCACAACATTCTTAACAAAATATCATCAAGCTTTTGCATGGTCATATAGTGATATTCCTGAGATTGACCCTAACATTTTCATACATAACATAGTCACGTACCCCAATGCCAATTCGCTAAACAAAAACTTTACAAAATGCATCCATGTATAGCTCTCCTTGTCAAGGAATATTTGCAATGCCTTTTATCTGCTAACTTTATCATACCCATTGATTATCCACAATGGGTTTCCAACATCATCCCTATAACCAAAGCCTTAGGAAAAATACACATCTGCACAAACTTTAGGGATCTCAATCTTGCTTGTCCAAAGGATGACTTCCCTCTTCCAAACATAGATAAGCTTGTTGACCTAACATCCAACCATGAAATTCTTTCCCTCATGGATGGATTTTCTAGTTATAACCAAATTCTCATCGCTACTAAGGATCAACATAATATTGTGTTTATTATCACCCCATGGGAATGTTTTATTACCCTGCCATGCCTTTTGGTATTAAGAACGTGGGGGAACATACCAACATGCCATGACATATATTTTCCATGACCTTATCCACAAAATTATCGAAGACTACGTTGATGATCTCTTAGGAAAATCCAAATCATGAAAAGACCACCTGGATGTCCTTGAATCAATCTTTTCTCATCTTGTCCAGTTATGTCTTTATCTTAATCCCACAAAAAAATTGGTGTCCTCAATGGAAATATTTTTGGGTTCATCATATCCCTCCGGGGTATCGAGGTTGATCTAGTGAAAGTTAGACAAATTCTTGAAATTCCTCCTTTATTCAATCTTAAGAAACTACATAGCCTTCAGGGTAAATTGCAGTCCATTCGACGGTTTATATCACATCTCTTTGATTGTTTCAAACCATTTCACCATCTTATTTGCAAAGATATAGATTTTTATTGGGATTTTTATTTCCATAAAGCCTTTGATAAAATCAAACAATACTTATTGTAACCACTTGTGCTTACCCCACTACGTGAAGGGGAGCCATTTTTCCTTTACATATCCACTTCTGAGTATGCTCTAGGAGCAATTCTCTCCCACTGTGATATTCAAGGTTGTGAATAGGATGTATACTACATTAGTCACACACTTCATGAATGTAAGACACACTATACTAAAGCTGAAAAAATATTTTGTGTGTTATACTTCTTACCACCAAACTACGACATTACCTCCTTAATCATAAGACATATGTCATCACCAGTTTTAATCCACTTAAATCCATGCATGCTAAACCTTATCACAATGATCACATAACTCAATGGCTTATGCTCATGACTGAATTTGATCTCGAAATCATGTCTCATAAATCTATCAAAGGTTAGGCCATTGCAGATTAGCTCACTGACGTACCCCTCTCGGATAATAAAAACCTCATGAAATTTTTCTTGACAAATCCATCAATAGTATCGACAAGTCCAATAACAATGAATTTTATTTCATCCCTATTAAAATTACCCTCTTCTTTGATGGTTCCAAGTTCCAAGAAGTACGTCGAGTAGGAGTTTTCATTATACCACCCTAGAACATTCTACTTCGCTATCATTTAAACTTAACTTTGAGTGTACCAATAACATGGAAGAATACGAAGCCTTAATCATGGGTATGAATACCACCATTCTCTTAGGTTTCCACATCCTAGAAATATATGGAGATTCATAACTTTTCATCAGCAATTCAAGGGATAATATCAATGTAAAAATGAGATCCTTCAAAAATATAAATTTGTCATCAACTTTCTCTTTGGTGCATTCAATCATTACACCATCCAAGCCATCCCATGATCTTCCAATAGATTTGCATACACCATGGCATCCCTCAAGTCCCTTTTCCCTCTTGAAGTAGAAAAAATGAAAGATGACACTAAAATGTTTGTACTAATCCAATGCTTAGATCATCCTTCACATCAAAATGAGCTTCCTTCCATCAATACCATTAACAAAAATCCACTGGACCTATGGTACATGCAGATAAATGAATATCTCCCCAAATGTAAAATTCCATTTGAGCTATCACAATATTCCAAGTGTTCATTTCTTCAATGTGCCACCCATTTTGTTATCATGGGAGGTATCCTCTATAAATGTAGTTTTGACGGTATATTATTACGTTGTCTCAAATAACTTGAATCAAGAAAATAAATTGAAGAGGTCGACGATGACATCTATGTAAGTCACTTCAAAGATAATTCCATCACCAAATGCATCATACAACTAGGGTATTACTAGCCTACTATCTCTAAACATCACTGTTGTGCATACGTAATAAATTCTATCAAATGTCAACTCCATTCAGATCTTATTCACATCCCTAGTCAAGAATTACAACATGCCCAGGACTTATGGCCTTTCTCTCAATAGGGGTTGGACCTCATTGGTGCAATCAATACAAAATCATCTCAACAACATCAATCCATAATCGAGTAATTAAATACTTCACTAACTGGGTTGAATCTATTCCTTCGACCTCGACAAAATCTAGACCTATCATTAACTTCATATATCAACATATCATATTTTGTTTTGGCATCCTGCACAAGCTTATCATAGATAATGGAAAATCCTTTAAAAACAAGGAAGTTAAATAGCTCTGTAACACATTTAACATCAAACTTAGTTTTTATCACCATACTATCCTCAAGAAAATGGACATGCCAAGGAAGATAGTAAAACACTACAAAATTCTCATGAAAATAGTAGATGATGTAGGTAGGAATTGGCATCTCTAGATCCCGTTTTCTCTTTGGGATTATCAAACAAACATCTGCACACCTATTGATGTTATGCCCTACTCAATTTTCTATGTCTCTAAATCCATTGTACCTCTTGAAATAAAAATTCCATCACTTCATGTATCTCTCAAATATTTTATCCCAGATGATGAATATCGCCAAGACCGCTTAACACAACTAGAATTGTTAGATGAGAAATGTCTAGTAGCCCTTGAACATCATCAATTTTATCAACAACATATTAGCAAAGCATATAATAAGCATGTCAAAGAGTGTGATTTTAAAATTGGTGATCTTGTACTTAAAGAAAATCAAAATGTTACTACATTAGAATGGAGTAAACGTGGGAAGTTTTCCCCTAATTGGATTGGTCCCTATGTTATCACACACAAGTATGGGTTAGGGGTGTATCATCTTGATTCTCTCAATGGGGAACCTAAGGTATAACCCTTAAATTCTTGGAACTTGTGACCTTTCTAATACTAAAGTATTGATCATCATGATGTCAATTCTAATCAAATAATATCCTTCTATCATTAAATAATAACTTCCTTCACAGAAGTTCCTCAAAATACACCTATTTATTAGTATTATAACCTGAGGGCATGTGGGTGTAGGTCAGATATACATCTATCCCCTCCTCAAACAATAGTTTATCCAGTTTTTTTCCTTGGCTTAACAAATTCAAATAAAACTTAGTGGATGCTTAAATAAAATTTTTGTATAAGCCACGAAGTTAAGGAGATAACCGCTTAGAGATAAAGGTAAAACTTAGAAGGTAAAAGAAAGCTAAAGGAAAGTCAGGATAAAGGAATAAGCTCAAAGGAAAAAAGGAGACCACATTAAACTATTTATAAAATATAAATTATCAAAAAGTAGACTAGAGTTAAGATAAAATGAGAAGAACTGCATGTAATGAGGATTGAGGTAATCATTATTGATGAATAAATTATCAAAAAGTAGACTACTCTCTCAACAAAAATAATGGACTGGTCCCACAAAGTATGACCATTCAAAGAAAAAAAAGTAATAAAAAATAGACCATACCCTTGAAGGATGGCTACTTATAGGGTTTCCTCCTTTGAACAACCTTAAAAAATGTAAAAAATAAAAATCATCCATGAAATATTCCCGCATCGATCAACTTTCCCATCATAAGAAAACTTCCCACATTGATCAGTTTGCTTCAAAAATTACAAAATATGGGGCATCAATTCTCTATAAACCCATTAAAGAGGAGAATATTTTTCCCCATAACGATATACACCCGCAAGGCCTCTTTTATCCATTATCATAGCAAAAATACCTTTTCCATTGGGATTTGCATGAACTATCCATTGATGGTCTTATTTAACATCTTGAAAGGCTACTAGTGCAAAGTATTATCTTAAACCCATTGTGTATGCATATAATATTTATAGTGGGGAATTCTTTCCACTTTTACTTCATTTAATTGTATTCCTTGATTTAAACTTGTCACATTTTCAAAACACATTTAATCAAAACATTCTAAATCCATTTATCAACATAAATACACGAAAAACACACCATAATAAGAAATATCATCATCACATATAAAATGTATTTTATAAAAATGTCTACATAATCAAAATAACATCATGGGCTTCTATGAGCCTATAAACACCAATGTAAATATATATATATATATATATATATATATATATATATCAAAGTCTCATAATAATCACATCATATAAAGAAAATGGGCTTCTATGAGCCTATGACATCATATACAATCAAGTAGTAAAATCAACACCTCCTAAAGGAGTATGTGTGCCTCCCACTCCTCCATCTCCACCATCTGGCCTTTGAGGTGGCTTCCTATACTCGATGCACTCACACTAGGTCTCACCGCCACTAGATTTAGCCCTTTCTCAACCATGTAGTCCATATACAAAACTACATCAGGGTAGTTCTTGATGACCATCTCAACGTAATAGTATCTCTCCACCCACACAATATCATAATGCACTCTTGAGACCATGTCGAGGTGTTGCATATGCTTCCCTCTGTTTACCCCGCCGAACCATCACTAATAACTCCATGCCAAAAATAGAAGGCCTTATGATCCCCAAGGCCTTCCTCAATGTATCCTTGTCCCTTGTACTTGTCTCTATCAGAAGATACATGTACAAGCTTCTCCTATAAGCCTCCACACTCTAGAATCAAACCATCAAATCTCTAATAAGTTTGTCCCGAACTCCCATAAGATCATCACGCCGCTCCGAGCGACATCTCTCTCTACCTCCACTATAACCTTCTCAAGTGTCATTGCTGCAACAACTACAACTACAATATCATCACCCTCACCTCTCTCTTCCTCTACCTATAGCTCATGTGCTCCTCTCTCCACTCAATAAAACACTCATCTAACCTCGTATATAGCCCTCTCCTCTACCCTCATCCTCTCAAAAATATTCAATAATCAAGCCCACCACACAACAAAATATGGGTCACCCCCACATCATCAATGAGAACCATCTACCCATCCTCATCTAGAACCATGGCACCAGGATTCTCATCAATGACTATAAGCCTCACTACAATAGCCTGTGGGGTCTCAAAGATCCCCATCCTCCCATTTGTAAAAACTAGATTTGTGGGTATACTCTCAACAAGCCCAAATTGTCTCCTAACCCAACTAAAATGTAGCAACTTATCCTCCCTGGTCTTACAGCCCTGAATCCAAATATCCTACTGTAAACATAATAATTTATGAGGAAACTCGGTCTAATCATGAAGATCCATGTAAGACTTCCAAATCACATCCCCTAATTTTAATATTGATATCAAGTCCCCGTAACTAATGTACCCTTTACCTTCTTGGCCTGACCAAGACTTGTACTCCATCTCATAAAATTGGAGTGCCTCACATCAATGACACTAGGAAGCCCTAAAGAAGGAGAAATAACAATGTTCTCATGTGGCCAACAATATAATAATAACTTGACATCTATCCCATAACACTTGTGGGAAGTCCAATCCCACATCTCTCTCAAAGTATGAGCCAACAAAGTAGGAACCCAATCAAAAATTATACGGTGTTCCATCATCTCTACCACTATGCACATCACCATCCATGTGAATTAGCCACCCCTAAATCTGGTAGTGGAAAACATGAAATACCTAACATCATCATGGTCATCCATGGACAACCAACTCTCCCAACATCATAAAGTGCCTGATAATCAAAGGCCCCTGAAGAGTATCTAACATCACATGCATCCCATATATATAACCTCTGCATGGTGTCGGTCCTCTCCTCATCAATGATGTAATAAATGTCTTGACCCCTAATTGGAAGTCCGTAATCCAAGAAACATCCTCCAATGTGATAGTCATCTCCCCTGTAGGAAGCCAAAAAGTGTTTGTGGAAGGGTTCCACAGCTCTAACAATGCCAGTATCAAACTGTGACACCTATGAATCCACCTATAAAATATCATACCACCAAAACAAATCTCCTCTAAGTGCTCCCAAATCATCACCAAATCCTCTCAGACCTCATCTAGCATCAAAGGGATATGGTCCTAGATAGTCAGATTCGTATCCACCTACAAAACACAAACACAAAACAAACGTCAATACCATTACAAGGAAGTTGAAAAAAAACATTTAAATAACTTTTCAAACATTCACACTAACCCTTAAAACATATCATCCATTAAAAACAAGTCCTAAGTTAAAAACTTTCAAGTATATAAGCCATTCCACTCAAAAATACAAATTGCCTATATAAATAGTGAATGCCAATGATTCACCTCAATCGCCAAAGAATTGGATGAATCATTGGTGATCCCCGATAAAAATGTTTAGGTAATTTACGTGTCCTAATATGTTATCAAATCATTAAAAACACAATAAATTCACAAAAATGAAAACAAATAGGGTTAGAATAATACCTCAACAAGCACGTGCTTACGTTACGCTTTCAGCTAGAATATGCCATCTCGGCCACTTTTCACCATCAAAAGACACATTTTTCTCTCTAACAAGTCACTTTCACAAACATTTGGAATGAAATGTGATAAAAACAAATAACTTTGGGGGTATTTAAAACTCCTCTTTTTCATATAACACAATCACCAATAATTTCCTCAATTACCGATGATTTGCTACAATCGCCAGTGATTGGCCTGTTTTGGGCCTTTTTGTCTACATTGCCTATAAACATGTCATTTTCACTCTTTGCACAAGTGTGTCATGTTTCCAAAAGGGTCTTAGAATTCAAAACCTTTTACCAAACCAAACATAGTCAAAAATTGGGATTTACCATTCGTCTATGGGAGATGAGCCCTTTGCCCCCATCACTTGGTTTTCCCACTCAAAACTTTACCTGGTAAGAGTCATACATCCATAGGCATCAAGTGCTTTGGCCACCCTATCAATTGATTCACCAATGCCTTACTCTAAACCCCCTCCAATTGCGGCACACCTTTACAATAAAACACACTCGGTGCTCATTGTATTGTGCTACAGCGTAATCACCCATACCGACACAACAATTTTCATCATTTTTGTCTAACAATTTTCCAAAAATTTCCAAACAAAAAGGGGAAAATGTAGACACCAAAATTCTACACTCCCTATCCTAGGTTCATTCACAATAATAGATGACCCATTTGTGACACTCTGTAATGTTAGGTCGCCCATTAGGTCCCCTTTTATTAGATTAATATGCACATCACAAACATCCATAAAATCTAATCTAATTAATTAATTAAAATAATAAAATAGAATGAATAGCCTCACACCTCACCCTCACACTTCATTACGTTAACTCGGACACCTCACTAGCTATAATTAAATAACTTATTAACCTTCCATAAATATAAATAGACCACCCATAACCTATCCTTAACCACTTCTCCCCACTTAACTAACCATTACTAAGATAACTATCTTAAAAATATATATCACCCCTATCCTAATAGATTTAGTTTAGCTCTAAGTCCCTCCCCATATCTTATCCTAACCACTTTAATATCCTCTAAAATTGAGTTAGAAATGGAAGGAAAATCACTCATTTTGGACACCTAACTAAGATTTCTCAATCGCCAAAGTGATTATCACGATCATCGGTGATCTATATAAGTTTGTTTTTGCCTTCCTTTAGGATGGAATTTGGTTGTTTTGTAGGAAAAAAATTATATTTCTTAGGCATTCCAGAGGTCATTCATCTTCAATCAAGCTCTATCAATGTCATACTACTCTAAAATTATCAAATTGATCGTCGTATCATCCATTTTCATCATCAGATCATCTTCATCTTTTTTATTTGCATTTATTCACTCACGCAAGGTAACCATCATCATTTTTTCATGTTTCAATCATTCATATCAGGTAAAATTATTTTTATAACATTTAACATGTTGTATATGTTCTGAAAATTCACTTTAGATCATAGTTTAAATTGAGTATGTCTTTATTTTCTATAAATTATGAAAAATTATAGAAATCTCCAAAGGATTTTCCCAATCTTCGGTGAAACCTGTGTAATAATTTACTTTTACATATTTCTCACAATCTACCTAATCTTTCTTGGTTTTTCTATTTTTTTCTAACTTCTTTATTATCATGGTGATTTCATATGGCTTTAGGAGGTAACAATTACCCTACTACTGACATTAGTTCTTTTCCTGGTATCTCATCATCCTCTTTCCTAGGAGCAGTACGAGTTGCTTCATGATTTAGAGCTTTATACAATTCATTCCGCACCCTTTGACCATTTAGAATATATTTTCACATCAACATAGTGTATTTGAGAGGCAATTGAAGCATTTTGGGATGCATATTACGAGGCTCAAAGGCTCCATGATGACCTTGCACAATACAAGCACAATTATTAGGTTGGTCTAGATGTATCAGAAGACTACCATATGATACCTGAATTTTATATTTATAGTCACACTAGCATCCTTGCTAGTGACACCACAATAGCCCATATCTATGACACTCCAAAGGAATTATCTGATTTCTTTGTAAAGGACTTCATTTTTGTACCTAAATCTGACTTCACTGAAGAGGAAGGCCTAGTTGACTTTATAGGGTCTAGCATTTTTGAAAATATGTACATAGATCAAGAATCTGATCTGTGGTTTTAAGTATGTCATTATTATGTATATTTCCACCTAAATAAGTGACATTTATAGTCATATTTCCACATTTATCATATTGTATCACAATCTTGTTATCAAGAAAATACTTAATTGTTTTTGGAGCAGGTTGTTATCCTTTAAAGGAAGTCATTTGTCTTCTAGGGATTGGATTTTTCTAGACAACCTGCCCTTTTATCTTACTAATATTATTTTGTTTAGATGTTTTGATTTGTAGGTTTGCTTTCAAGAAAATAATCCTTGATTTCACTTTCTTTCATGGTGCGCAATAAAACACAATCAAACTACAGGTATCCCGGAAACCCCACCATACTGAGATTGAGTAAGGTTATTACCGCTTGAGACATCAAGAAAAATAAAGGTAAAAATCATGCTCGACACATAAATAGTGCAATAATGGGTAGTTCGTGTGGATCTGATGGATATTGGTTTTTATTTTGATGTATTGTCGGAAGTTAAGTAGGATATCTTAAAGTTAGTACATATTATTGGAAATAAACTTGCACAATAAAAACACCGAATAAAATAATATTAGAATAATTTTCAATTCATCCGGATATGTCTTCATTTACATTGAGAGGTATAAATACACATATGATCTCCTATTAAATAGGAGTCATCCTTTATCCCACATATCTCTCAACCTTCCACTAATCTCTCTCAATCCCTTAGTTATCTCAACACACTCAACTAATCCTAAAAATACCAACATGAGTTGTTTATACAACAAACTCACAACTAATATATAAAACCTATATTATTAATATGAGATATATTTTCTCATATTTAATAATATTACATTTTATTTATTCACCCATATATATTATCTCCATGATAATATATATTACATTAAAACATTCACCAATGTAAACAATATAATATTTATGTCATCCTCTTGTCATCCAAATCATCATTCATGTATGAATCCACATAGCCACATAAAGAAGTATCTGACCCTCCATGGCATAAATGCATACATAGATTGGCCATAAATTTTCTCACAACTCCCACTGCCTGTGCAATGTCTGGTCTGTTAAAAACCATAACATACATCAAGCTCCCAACAACAAAAGCATATGGAACTCATGCCATGTAATCAACCTCCTCGTGTGATGTAGTACATTGATCTTTTCTCAATTTGAAGTCTCCAACCTTAGGTGTATTCATAGGTTTTGAATTTTGCAAAGTAAACCTTTCTAACACCTTATTGATATAATGCTTCTGAGACAAATACAATTCATGTTCTTCCTATCTCTATGAATTTTCATGCCAAGGATTCTCTTTGCAGCTCTCAAATCCTTCATTGCAAATGTGTGAGCTAAATTTTCTTTAAGCTCACTAATGTACTGCATACTAGATCCTTCAATAAGCATATCATCCACATATAATAGCAAAATAATATAGCTCTCATTTCCAAGCATTTTGAAATAAAAATAATGGTCAAATTCACATCTCAAATAACATGGTCATGCATGAAACTATCAAACCTCATATACCTTTTCCTTGGAGCTTGATTGAGTCCATATAGGATCTTTTTAATCTATACATAAGTTTCTCCTTATCCTTGACTTCATACCCAAGCGGTTGATTCATATAAATATCTTCCTCTAAATAATCATGAAGAAATCTCATCTTGACATCAAGTTTCTCTAAATGCAAATCCTCTATTGCAACTAAACTCAATATACTACAAATATAAGTCATCTAAACAACAAGAGAAAATATTTCACCAAAGTCAATACCTAATTTATGTGTAAATCCCTTTACTACAAGCCTTGCCTTGTATCTCTTTTGTCCACCCTCTTCTTCCTTGATCTTGTAAACCCACTTATTCTGCAATGCTCTTTTACCTGTTGGAAAATTAACCAAATTCCATGTTTTATTCTACTCTAAGGATTCCATCTCCTCATTCATGTCATGTTCCCACTTTGCTTATGGGCTTTATCATTCATTACTTCTTCAAATCTTTCTAGTTCACCACTATTATTCAATAATAAATAATACAAGGAAGGTGAAAATATTTCTAGAGGTCTACTTACCCTTTTTGACCTTCTCACTAAGATTTGGGGTATCGGAGGCTCAATCTGATCATCCTATAGATTTGTATCTAATTCTAATAGTGATTGAAATCGATCACCTTCTTCCAACACCGATTCTTAAGCTAACCAAAATTATTCTATCTCTTCTCAGAATCGACACTTTGGTATAGGGCTTTATGTCTGGCCAAGGGTAAACCGATACATCAAGTTACTAGTAAACCTATAGGTGTTAATTTTAAATTTGAGAGTTCATTTTCATCCACAAAATTCTCCACTAGTTCACCTTTGGGTACCAAAACTTGATCCTCAAATTCTCTTTTCATCCCATTCAATATTATGACTCCTAATTATCTTAGAACCTTCTAAATCCTAAAACCGAATCAAAATCACTAGATCCATAACAAATGAAAGTACATCTTTTGGATTTAGCATCAAATTTATTTCTATTTTCCTTATCAATATGCACAAAATCTTCTGAGCCAAATACTCTAAGAAAAAAAATATCTAGCTCTTTTCTAGTCCAAGCTTCTTTTTGTATTCCACCATTCAGTGCACTTGAGGGTCCATGGTTAATCAAATAAACCGTCATGTCTATTGCTTCTTCCCAAAAGCATAAGGGAAATCTAACATGTATCCTCATGCTTCTAGCTCATTCCATGATTTTCTTGTTCATTCTCTCTGTAACACCATTCTATTATGGCGTTCTAGGATCCATCCTTTTTATTTCTTATAACATCGTCAATAAAAGTAACATAGTATTGGGATCCTTCATGAGAATATACCTGGCTATTCCCACACATCCGAGTGTACAAGCTCTAATTTATGCTTCTTATTTGTTTCCCAACTTTGAGAAATATTACTCTCGTCTACTTTAAAAAATACAATGCTCATAGAAATCAAGATCTACACATTTCAGATATGATAACTTACCCTTTTCCTTTAAGATTTGCATTCCCTTTTCACTCATATGGCCTATCCGATTGTGCCACATGCTTGTATTTGAATATAAAGTAAATAGAATTGAAAAGAAATCATTAATAGATGTAGACAAATATAATAATTCTACTTTCTTTCCTCTTTCTACAACAATATATCTCTCAGAATAACTATCAAGCTTTGGTCAAACCATGTAACTAGTTTCACACCATTGTTATGAAAAAAATTAGATTTATTTTAAGGATTGGAACATGCCTCACATATTTCAATATCCATGTATTTTCATTCTACAATTTAAGAATAAATTTACCTCTACCAAAGTAATATTTCATGGTTCATCATATCCTAAATAAACATGCCCAAAATTACCCTAGACATAATTTCAAATAACCCTTATTAGGGTTACATGGAAAGAAGATCCCGAATCTAAAACCCATGACTCAATTTTACTATCCAAGGAGATAATTAGGGAATCTCGCATTACCTATTTTGTAAAAACATTGTCCTCTTTACCTTTCTCTCGTACATTCTATTTGTTTTCCTTGAACCAACAATCCTTATTTTCATGACCTTTTTTCCACAATTCCAGCAGATTATACCTCTACCTCTAGTTTTAGATATGCCATTCTTAGACTCGATTTCCCATTATTTTTCTCTTGGATCTCTCCTTATACCTTCCCTTACTTTCTAAATTCAAATAATTCCCCGATGTTGATTCTCCCGTACTTTTCTTACGTATTTCTTCATTTAGGATTATACTAACCACATCATCAAAATTTAAAACATTAGTAGAAGACAATGTATTACTAACAACCATTACCAAGTTATCCTAACTCTCTTGAAAAGAGAATAATAATAAAATTTATTTCACTTCATCCTCAAATGAAATACTAATTGATTTTAACTAATTTACAATAGACTGAAATCATTCAAATGACTTGATGTAGATCCACCTTCTTGCATCTTTAAATTAAACAATTTTTTCATCAAATAAACTTTATTTGAAGAACTACGTTTTTCATATAGATTTGGTAAATATTTCATCAACTCTACCCTACATACTTATTTGGTATATTCAAAGCCAAAATGTTTTCAGGATCAATCTTATAGATCCCAGAGTCTTTCTATCAAGAATTTTCCATTCTTCATCAATCATCTTTACAGTCTTGCCATCTCATCTAAGGATAAGTATAAATATTTATAATATAGATCATCCTTGAACTGCATCTTCCATAATAGATAGTCACAACCATAAAATTTATCTACTGTGAATTTACCTTCTTCTCCCATTGATTTTCTCCCACTCAATCAAAAATCCCTTTGTGAGTAAATATGTCAACACACACAACCATCAAACAAAGATTCTATGATACCAATTATCATGCGGTTAGCACATTGGTTGCAAAAATATATGAATCATATCTAAGCATAAAAATCAAGACGGAAATAAAAAGGATAAAAAATACACAAGATTTAATGTATTTCACCCAAAGGTGTGTTACATCTACCAATAAACAACCAATTTATTATCACAGAGGAAATACAATGAAGATTTGTAATATTCCACACCTTATTATATGTCCTATACTTTCTTCTCTACATATTTCTCTTTTCTCTCAAAATTAAACTTATTTCTATTCTTAATTGAATTCTACCTTCTAAACCCTAGCTTTATGCTTATATATGCATCTACAATATTAGGGAACTTTAGCTATGTAATTACAACCATTAGATTTACTTTACAACTAAAGATAGATCTAATTCCCACAACTTAATTATAATAGTCATGCATAGGTATCCAATGTTGGTTAGCCTTGAACGATGTCGATTAGCCCTAATCGATGTCGGCCTATTTTCCAGAAAAATACCATTCCATGGGTGACTGACGGTGGTTCGTCAATAAATGTCAATTATTGTGTATTATAACAACTCAGAAAAGCATGTCAATGAAGCGATTAAGCTCCATAACTCAACACATGAAGGAAAGATCCATCAATAATGTAATTGAAGTTACCAAATTGTTTCTATTTAAACTAAAACTTTTTGTAATTCAAAGAAATTAATCAACATAAGTTTGCAACAGGAATGCAAAGAATCAATTGAAAGTAATACATCTTGAAACAAATTAACATTGCTCATGAGAATACACATAAATTAATTCATGAAACACCAACACTTCAACAAGGGGACACAAAACCTATGACTACCAATTATTTTAAAGTGTATTCATCTTGACGAGAAGGTTTGGGAACGAATGATTAAAATCTTAGGTATCTCATATTAGTTCGGCTTAAGAAATTACAAACTATTTTTCTCCCTTCTTTCTCTAAAGCTTAGAAAAATTAACCCCCTTATGTGAGAGTATTCTCATCACATTTATACATTTCAATCACTCATTCACCCTTAATTTTCCCCCAAAAGCATGAATATCCAAAGAATATTCTTCTTCATAGCATATAGTTTAATATGTTATCTTATGTTGTCAGGTGGAGGAATTATGAGTTACTCCCATTTTTCAAATATTTTACATATGACTAGGATGTTATGTCATTCCTTTTTGCATTTGTTTAATTGTTTCTTCCTTTTGGTGGGAAAATAAACCATTTTGATAGTTTTTAGGCACCTCTATATGGCTTGATGTGATATGTAAATCCCTTTCACCTTTTGAGGATCAATCTCGACCAACACAGACTCATGTTCGTGTCTTTCTGGACTGAATAATTTTCCATAAATTGTGTCAAATCTGTCTAGATATCTTTTTTACACAATGATAATCTCTCTAAAATTTATTTCCTTCATGTGAGCTAAGTGAAAAATCCTTCTTCATTTGATGGAAATGATTTCGTCCAGTTCATCTCATCTGTACCATTTTCATTATAAATTTAGCTTCATTTCTTCATTGGTATACATCCTCCTTCCATTTTTAGACTTAAAAAGCTACTACGAGGTTTTTGTTGGTGTAATGGAAAGAGTAGTTGTGGTAACTAGTTTGAAAGAAATATCCTCAGAAGATTTAAATCAAATCTTCAATCTAACTAGCCCAGATGAAGCATTTTTTAGGGCTTTTTTGAAATTACAAACCCAGGGGACAACAAAGGGCCCTTTACATATTAGAAGGTTCAGCTTTCCCTCCTCTTGAGATTGATTAAGATCAATCATATTTTCTCATATTTCAAGTAGATGTAGTATCATCTCTTCTATTGGGAGCAAAAAAATCTCTAGAAGAGTTGAATAAATTCTAGATTGAGAGGAGGCCTACTATGACATGGATGGCTAAATATAAATGTCCCTTTTATGCAAAGAAGGATATGCATTGAAAGAGATTCCTTGGGAGTCTTATGTGCTTTATGAAAAGACTTCGATTGATATTGTGCCTTCCATTTCTCACAAAGTAGAAGAATTGGAGCAATGGATCATTTCTCTAGAAAAATTTCCAACAAGACTCAGACTACCTCAAGAGTCTGTAATACTAGTACCATTAGTGAGAGGGGAAAAGGTTAAATCAAGCTCTGAGCCCTCAATTATCATTTTGGATGAGGAAGAAGCAAAGCCTTCATCTCCTCATCATTCCAACACGTCACTTTCTACTACTAAGGAGGGTAAGAGAAATTATTATCTCTATCCTTGCATTCACTTAGTGCAGCGTGCCCCTTTGATGGAGTAAAAATTATCAGGACTTTTTCTTGTTCCTCTCCTAAGAGATAATCCACCTTTCACAAGGAGATGCAAGGGTGAGTCTAGTTCAAAATACCTTATTCCATCAGGTCCCCAAGCTATAATACTTTCTCTTCCAGCCACTCCAAATTATCCTTCTCAACCTATTCATGATCATTCTACTTCTTATAAGGAAATAGGAAAACAACATTTCCTACATGTGGTTTAGATCTTCTAGACTGGTATCATCTTACCAAAAGAAAATAGAGATGAGGAATATCATGGATGGCCCCAAGATGACTATTGAATCATTGATGGATATGGGGATGTCTCAAAATTTGGTTGGGTCAGTTGTATTTTCTCAAACAACTCAAGGCTCAGAGGATTTTATACCAAGGAAGAATAGGTTGTTAAATAGAATTCCCCCATTTACAGAATATTTTAAGGTAGAAGTAGAGGATGACTGAACTTTTTATTTTCTTAGTTTCTTTTTGATATAATTTTCAAAAATGTATGTAAATTTTCTTCATGGGATGGGCCCCTATAGAACCCCAATTTTGATTTTTGAAAATATAACTTTAAAGTGATATTCAGTCTTCATGAAATAAGAGTAATGATTAAAATAATATGAAATAATAGTTCAAAGAAAAAAAAGCCTAAGATTTCTTATCAGTCTTCATATCTGCATCTTCATCTTCCATCATTTGGGCCTATATGGTGTTAAAAATCAAGGGTTTCTATTCAAATTATCCCCACTTTGATCCATCCTTTATTTTTATACATGTGGCTTTAATTATAACTTTATAATTCCTTTAATCTCATATCGATGGTGTCCATGGTTTTTTCAAGAAACCTATTTTCTGTCTTCATCTTCTCCCTAAATTAATTCAAAACCTCAGCCCTTATTTTAGCCAAGTCTTCAATTACATGCTTTGGGACCTGAGATTGCATTCAATCCATCAAACATTGAGTCCTCTTCTTCTTTGTTTGATCATTTCAATGGTGTTAGCCTCTTTTTATGAGCCGTGGATACCTCGCACAACTTTGGGGATTCTCCATTTCTTTCAATTTTGGATCTATGCCTAGGAGACACATGGAGGCCTATGAGCTCTTCTTCTTTATCTTTACTTTTCAACCCACTTGGACTACCTTGTCCGTGCTTTAGCCACATGGTCGATTCTCACTTCTTAAAATCCCGTGATTATTTTTTTCCATCTCTAAAATGCACTGGGACACTTGGATGCCTTTTGCATCCAGCTTCTATATTTAGGAAAATTGAGTCTTACAAAATAAAAAATAGCGCTAAAAGGAAAAAGGAACGAGGTGAAAAAGTGGTGGACATCGGAGATCTTTTTTCACTTTGCACTTCATTAACTTATAATCAAAATTACAACATTGGCTTGATTCATGGTCAATTTTCACAGGGATTTTTAGGGGCAACATGACTATTATGTTCCTTAACCAAAAAAGAGGATTCACATCTTAAACATGAGATTTTTTTTTGCACCCAACACCATCCTATCTTCGAGAATACGTTTTGAAATATGGGAAAACTAGTCGAGAGATTTTTGGAAATAATATATTGGACAAAATGGTGAGATCAAATCGAGCACCAACAAAATGTATATGTTCCAAGAGAGTAAAAAAATTAAAACCATATTTTTTCAATCAAGAGGCCATCTACGGATCTAACTCTAGATAAAATTGTAAGAAAATCACATTCTAGATTGTGTAGTAAATTGTGTGTGGAGTTAGGTTGTAGGTTCCTAATTGGATTTTTTTCAAAATATTGTCTTTCTCTCATCACTTCCATTCATCAAAATCATACAACTCACGTCCCTTCTATCTCTCGAGTTGAGCCCTCCGATCTTACTAGTTGCATGTGGTTAAAAGTGGAGTGGGTTCATTTTCTCATAATAGCACATTCATCACATTTTTCCAACAAAACAAGAAGTACCACATATTACTTGAAAAACCAAAATTTTGAAATTACATTGTGCTTGCATTAACATCATGTAAAACAAAAAAACAAAAAAAAAAATATTCTATTAGCATACCATCATCCATAGCATGCATCCAAAATCATACATAAACATTGGAAAGTGTGAGCGTCTAAGAGTACACAAGTGAAATAAACTATCAATGAGTCAACTCTTACGCAAGAATGACTGAAACAAAAAGAATTATATGCATATATATATATATATCCATAATAAGTCAATTTTTATACATTACTATCACACTCTAAGTGTGGTCAAAATGCTCACAATGAGCATGAAAATCCAAGAAAAAAATCATATGTGTGTCTCACAAAATGACATCAAATCAATAAAGGCCCATGGCCTATCCTTCCCTACGAGATCGCTAAGAGTAGTGTGCAATAGGGTTCCCGCTACGACTCCTATGATGTGAATGGGAGCCTCCATGCACTGAACAATGAGAGTGACCATGTGATCTTCCACTAGCCATGGCCTTGATACGGGAGTGTGGTGGTGTAATCTAATTAGCAGCAATTAATATGATGTTCACTAATCAACAATCATTTATTCATCGACATAAGGACGTAGAATTTGTACTTTTATAGTGTTGTATACACATTACAGTGCTTATGAGGTATAAACTAAAAGATTGTTGTCACAAAAAAATTAGGAATACAAAGAGAGTAGAAGTAAACTACATCACAGATGAAATTAAATGCTACAGCTAAGTAATAATGAAGATAAAGGCATAACCCAAGTAAATTAATGAATTTCTGCAATTCTAATCTATACATGCAAATAACAAAAACATAGAAAGGAAAGGGGGTTTAGTAAACGACAAGTGGGCCCTACCTTTGGTGCTAACCCTTCTTATATCTTGTTTCTACAGTAAAATGATAGAATTTAGATTTTATTCATTAACATGAAGATTCATAATGAAACTTACAACAATTCCTCTACTATGATTTGATATCTACTACGGTCCTCGCCACTCTCTTTATAATCAAAAGAGACATGAAGAGACTCTTTCAAACTAATAGATACATTTTGATTAATTAAAATATCAATACAAAGAAATCCATAAATTCTTATGCATGTAGTCAGAACTTAAGAAAAGGTGTTCTAATACAACAACATAACTAACTGTTCAATCTAGAAATCAAGTTAAATCAACTAGTTCCATAGTAGTTGTAGAGCCTAATCAGGTATTAATGAGAGTTCATCTTCTTCTTGTTGTAACTCCTTATTTATTGGCATGTGTGAACTTAGGTGAAGTATCCATGTTGATCAAGCTTTCCAAAATCATGATCTTTTATATGTGTGTGTTCTCCTTTAGTCGTAGGTGCTTTTCTATGAATGGGTTCCAGCTTTCTAAAGATGAGTCCCTTCATTGTGACATATTTCCTTTGGCTACATCTTAGTGATAACATATAGCATCTTCTTGCAAACAAGTATGGCATTCAAAAAATCACTATTAATCATTTCATTACATCCAAGATATTAACATACACATTCAAAATCCATAAAATAGAGTAAATTAGTAATAGCTATATTAATTAATATAAGTTCCATAAGTTTTAGTTCAAGTGGATATGTTTTGATAGGACAACTAGGATTAAAAAAGTATGAGGGCATACAAAATATATAAAATATGAGACAATTAAAATAGTAATTAAAGGGTCTCATCACACCCCCAGACTTAGTCTCTTGAATGTCCACATTCAAGCATTCTCATTGCTTATCCTCTTATTTCTTGGGATCTACCTATATGATGTTGCAAAGTTGTCTAAAGTTAGTTGGCATGGATGTTCCCTCTGGTTCAGTAAATAAATAGCCTACATTCCTCTTGTACCATTCCATTATCCTTTCCTTTAATTCCTCATTTAGTTCTTTATCCCCAAACCAATGAGGTATTGGATAGTGGAAAATAGGTGGATAGTATCCAATAGGGAACCAATTTTTTCCACATCCCTTTTCTACCTCAATATATGTTTCTCACCAAAAATTAGAGTATGTATGAGAAAAATAGATAAGGTAAGGGTGAGGAGGAATACCTGTAAAATGAAGGTAGAAGGTAGAGTGCACACATTTTGATTTCCCGATCCAAAGGTTGATTACGAGAACTCCCTTTTTCTAAGAGGAACTACCTATGCATGAAAAACAAGACCAAAAGAATAATATTAAAAAATATATGTTAGTAGACTACCTAATGTATGCTTGATCCGAGAAGTATGATACTCCTTAGATGGTTTTCAATCCACTATTTAATACAAGTTAATATAAGAAATAATGTAAAAAAATAACATCCTATTGTAGTTGATATGATTTAGGAGTCTCATTCAAATAAAATAAGAAAAATTAATATAACAGGTTGTGTAGGTGGCCAAGGTGATTAGAACTAGTCGTGGTCAGATTTTGGGTGGTTTTGGGTTAGTTGGGTGAAGTTTATTAGATTGTTGTTGTAAGTAGGATTACCAGTTATAGAGACCAATGTTTTTTTGATATGACTGATGCTGGTTGAGAAGGAAACTGATGATGGTTTAGGCTAACCAAAGTCAATAGGGGAAGAATGGTGGGAACTCAATAAAATTTGGTGTTGGAGATTCTTTTTGATTGCACAAAGAATGGAAGAATGATGGTTAGGATGCATGGGGTTGGATGTGGAGGAGCTAAAATCCTATGGGTGGTTAGATGGGTGGATGGGTAGGAAGGTGAGGATGATAGGATGTAAAAGAGAATAGAATTTAAAAGATAAATATAAATAAATGATGATCTAAGTAAGTATGGAATGATGCAGATCAAAAACACTTACTTGTATTTGTATACCTGGTGATTAGATGAGGGTTCTGGTTGATCTATGAAACTATTGGTCAAAGATGTGGAAGTTCTTCCAAGAATACTACCATGAATTCCAATGTCTTCAAATTAGTCTTGGTGTAGGCTAGGGTGTGTCTCGATGTGGGAGAGGGCCCTGGTTCATGCATACATGCAGATATCTCTCTCTTCCAATTTGAATAATTCTTCCAACCTTTTAGAACAAGGTTACCAAAGTGAATATATGGTAATCGATGATGGTTTAGGTTAACCGGTGCTAGTTTGGGGTTAACCAACATCGATTATGGTGAGAAATCCTAGGTTTGCTAATATAGTAGATCTTGGCTATCTTTTTACTAGTTTTGCCCCTTGGTTTGGGTCTAAAATGGTATTTTCCATGTAAGTAAGTTGGGATTAGGTTAGAGAAATAATAGGAATCTAGTGTTAGTATTAGAATAAGTATCGCTTAGTTATAGTAAGTAGAGATTGAGTCTTAGTTAAAAGAAACATGCTAAGAATAGGTCCATGATGAGGTGTCTAGGTGAGGTGGTCAAGTGAGGATATTAATTAAATTAATTAAAGTAATTAATTTAATTAATCATGTGCACTATGGGATATGAATATGTAAGGTATGGTTGAATTAATTAATGGGGCTATAAGGGTGGTACAACCTAATTTTGGTGTCTATATTTTGCCCCTTTTGTTGAGTAGTTGATGGTAAGCGATGATGACAAAAAGAAGAAGTGATTACCCCATGTGTAGTGTGTAGGTGAAGGTGATCCCCTCAAACCAAGAACTAGTGATGTTTTGTATGGAATCAGTGAGTGGTTTGATGAATATGTAGTTGGTGGAAGGGAAGGAAGGTAGGGAAGGGTATGAGTACTATGGGAAATGATGATGGTTGACTTGAGTAATAAGTAATAAGCCAGGTCAAATTGGGTAATGGGTAATGGAAATCAGATGCACGCACATGTATAGACTACAACATGGTACTAGGTTGAAGAGCTTGTAAAATATATATCGTCTAAGGTCAATAGGTTTATCCAAACAAGGGTGAAGTGATTCAGGTATCCAAGGCATAGGATATGGTCTAGAATAGAACATATGTTAGGTATAGGAACATTTAGGTATGTTCTAGTACATCAAAGGTCAGGGCGAGATAAATGACATGGCAATAGGAAATGTAAGGTCATCGTGCAAAACAACATGGGTAATGACATCACAAGGTATAGCGATTACATAAGGTCAAGGGTCACACAAATTAGGTTAGGTCCATGTAAATAAATCATGGCATGGGTAAGTCCAAGGTATAGGTAAAATAACAAATCCTTGGATGTAACTAAGGAAATGTAGGGGTAGTTTGGGCTTGTAGGTAGGTTGTAATAAGTGTGGGTAAGGACAAAGGGTATTTGGAAATAATGAGTTGAGGTCAAAATGGGAAAAAAGGGTGATAATGGTAATGGCAAGGACCTATGTCACTTATAAAGTAACCAAGATTGGTTTATTATGATCGACGCCGGTCATATCGGGTTAGGGTCGATAAAAGAAAAATCCATATTTTACGGATTCATTTTAACGTGTTATTATTTGGGAAAACAACAGAGCGGTGGAGTAAGAGTGGAAAGAAACAATATAAGGGCTTTGAGCTGATTTGGTGAGTGACTAACATGATATTGGCATTTGGTAGGTGGTTCCATGAGATCGATTGGAGCTATTTGATTGGTGGTAAGGTGAGAGGTTGATTTGTGGCATGGAAGAGGTGGGAGAGGGTTTGGGTGGGCCACCGGTGTGGAGGACAAACATACCACCACGTAGACGACACTCGAGATGAGGTAGGATTCAATCCATTTTTGTCTTTGGGTTGAAAATAATGTGTTGAAATTGGTTTGGGTAAAAGGTTTTTGGGTGGGAGTTTTATTTTGAATTTTTGGGTAAAATGAAGTAAATGAGGGAGGGGGAAGGTCCAATGTAGCTTAAATAGGGTTGAAAATGAAGTTAGGCTAGGTTTGGGTAGGGTAGAGTAGGTGTTTAGGTCATTTTTTGGGGATTTTGGTAAATGGGGGTCCAATTTGGGCGCCATGATAGAGATCGATGTTAGTCTAAGGGTGGCCGACGTCATTTTGCTTTAGCTAGTGTTAGTCTAATATTACATGACCGACATTAGTTTAAGTGAACTCGATTTCATTACGGCTAACGGGTGACAAATAAGGTGTATAAAAATAGGGGTAAGAAAGGTTAAGTGGGAAAGAAAATGCAAGAGGGGGGAAGGGAGGATACATGTAGAGTGATGTGGGTAGAAGCTTGGCATTGGCGTAAAGGATAGGTAAGTAGGTGAAATGATGTTTTTAGGATGGTGAGTCATGATTGCAACAAGGTAGGAGGCTGGTAGGTGAATTAGGTAAAATGGGGTGAGTAGGATTGGTGTGGTTGGGTATAGTTTAGGGGTTAATAGATAAGTGCAGGTTGTCAAGTTTGTAATAATGTTGTGGTTTTGTTGGATGCAGGTGAGGGATGAGCTATGAATGTGGGATAGAGTACCACCTTTGTTGCTAGCGATATGACCGAGTGTGACCACGAGGAGTGGAGGCACGTGACTGATGTTGGCCTGAGTGGTATCCGATGCTACAGTGGCATGTAGCTTGAGATCCAAGTTTGATGGTCACACTCATCAACAGATGGAACTCAAGGACCAATATGTTCCACTTACCAATGGGTGAGATCACAACACCGTAGAGAGGATTTATATAGGATCCTGCAACTACCGATAGTTGGGGCGTAGGTATATTATATTAGGTCATAGGTGTCAAAGGAGCCAATAGTGGTTTTTTTGGGGATGGTGATGGCAGAGGTGAGGTACCATAGCGCTAGTATAAGATATGTAGATATGTATGCAGCTCAACCTCGGGAGATGCGGTTAGTGGTGTTACTAATAGAGGAAGTATGTTGTTTTTCCTTGCCGAATGTGGAGGTTAGGATATTCCCATGAGCACTAATGGGGGTTCTCCAGGACATGATGGAGGAGCGGGTCTATTTTTCCTAGGCACAAAAATTCTTAGTGGAGTTGTATAGAGAGTTATGGGCCTATGGGAGGTCAGTGGAGATTTATTTTATGTTGTACCTTCCATCTACACTATTGGGCATACGTGAAAATTATATGCATACGTTTGGTTAGCTTGCACCCGATAGGATTGGTTCGAAAATGGTTTAGTTAGGGTTGGTTATAGGTGATGGGTACCACTTGGTGGAGAGCACAGTAAGCGTGCGATAAGGGCCACCCACGATGTAGTATATTATAGGTGAGTAATTGAGGGGTTATCCGGGGTGGATATTGTGTGGGGGCCATATGTTGGCTTTCTTTCATATAGGCATATGGCGGAGGAGTTGGAGGAGGTGTAGCTTCTCATGTGGATAGAGGAGTGATGTGTTGGTGAGCATGAGATGATATCGGTGGACAAGGTTGGGAAGTAGTTTAGATACCCCAAGATGTGCCTCCACCATTTCAACAAGATGAGAGAGATGACGTGGAGAGGCCTATGCCTCCAAAACCGATCATAACAGGGCATGAGGAACGGTGGTGGACATGAAAATTGATGATACTTGGATACTATCATGGTATAAAAAGATACCTTGTAGGGCCAGGTGGCCACCCTTTTGGCACAACTTAGAGTATTATAAGGGTAGTTCACAGGATCATAGGCATAGTTTGCCACTTTACAGGTGCAAGTAGTAGTCCTACAATCCTAGGTTGCACAAGGAAAGGTACCTACATAGGGTGGTGATGGAGATGGGGGATAGGTAACCACTCTACACGCACATATAGCAAGTCTGGCAGAGTCATTTGGCCACTACACAAGCTCATATCAGGCCCTGGAAGCCCAAATTACAAAGCAGTAGATACCTCCATAGTAGCAGAGCAAGAAAATTTCCCATAGTATAAGGAGGATGATAGGGTACACAGGTATAAGGTCTGAGGCCAACCTTACAAGGATAGAGCTCACAGGTTTCTTTGAGACCTATGTCACCACCCCAAATAGTTCTGATGGTGAGGTTTAGGGATGCAATGAATGAGGCATGGTATTAATAGGATCACCTAATGACCGTTAGGATATATTTCCTCTCATATGTAAAGTACAAAGGCACAACATGTGTCAAGTGAGAGGATGCAATCTCACACTCATAGTGTAGAGAGTACTGGGGGGACGATAATCCCGAGATAGGGTCAGGTGAGGCTACTAAGTCACAGAGGCCGATCTAGCTGTGGGATAGGTAGATATAGAACTAAGACCCATGGAGGGTGGAAAGATGTTGGCAAGGTTCCGCATGACAGAAGAGAGGAGGAGATAGATGATACCGTCCTTAAGGGTCTCGGTGGGGTGACGATTGGTCACCCGGTATGGTTATTTATTTATTTATTGAGATTTTGATATATATACCAACTTGTGAGTCAAGATGGTGAGGATGTACATGAGATTTTTGAGATAATCGATCATATACCAGCCTGCATGTCGAAGATGGTGAGGAAGTACATGAGATTTTTAGAGATACTTATATATATATATATATATATATATATATATATATATATATATATATATATATATATATATATATTGTACATTTGTATTAATATATAGACGTTCATTTTTATAGATGATGACATTTATGGTATGGATGATGTACTTGAGTTTTAATTTCTATTTTTATTTGTGTATGGATGGAATATAGGTGAATCAGGCATGGTGGAGTTGAGGTCGTGTAGGCATGATCGAGTCAGTCGGTTTAGGTAAGGTGGATTTGAGGTCATTTAGGCATGGTTGAGTCTAGGCCGGCTTAGGCATGGTTGAGTCTAGGTCAATTAGGAATGGTTGAGTTTAGGTCATTTAAGCATGGTTTATTCTAGGCCGCTTAGGCATGGTTGAGTCTAGGTCGGCTTAGGCATGGTTGAGTCTAGGTCATTTTAGGTATGGTTAAGTTTAGGGCATTTTGGGTATGGGTTGGTTGGTTGTTTAAGCATGGTTTGGTCATGGGGTTGTGTTTGATTTAATTTCAAAGTTTTTGTTTTTATGAAAAATAAATGATTATGTATGGTATGGTGATTTTATAAAATGGGAGTTATGTATGTTTTTATGATTGTTTAATTTCCAAGCTTTGTGTAAAATGGAAACTAACTAAGGTAGAATGTGAATAGAAAAATGGGGGAAAGTTGGTTAGGGTAAAGAGTGGCCAAGCTAACCTCTAAGGGCCCCATGCCCTCAAAGTGTTGCCTACATAGCCCCAGCAAAAAGGGGCCTTAGGATGATGTAGTTCTCCCATAAGATAGGGAAGAATATGGTGAAGCAGGTGATTAGGTTAATAGGTTTTAGGTATGATTGGGTCTAGGTAATTTAGGCATGGTTGAGTTTAGGTGATTGAGGCATGGTTGATTTTTAGGTCAATTTGGCATGGTGATGTTAGTGAAAGGGGAATCCTTAAAACATAGGTATTGGTGGTCTAGTCATGTATAGGGTAATCAATAAGTAATGAAGAAGGTGAAAGGTAAGAGGTGAAAAAAAGATCTACCTAATTGAAAATAACCATAACGAGGCTACCATACCAAATATTGGCTTATGAATGTAAGACCCTAAAGACATTATATGATTGACTATACTAAGGGTGAAGAGAATCACATGATCACGAAATGTCAGGTTTGCGGCAAGTCCCTTGATAAGGTAGGAAATTAGGATGAAAAGGCAATAAGGTGAAAATGGTTGGTTTTAGCATAACTGAGTGTAATACATCATCTCTACTTGGTAAGAAACCCATGATCAAAATAGGCAATTCCATGATGAAAAAGTTATCATTTTCATTTTTTTCTTTTTTCTTTTGATAGATTAATTGATGTGGCAGTCCACGCTGGATGAGTATATTATCACCTTGAGGTCTTCACAAAGTCGATTAATGTGGGAAGCTTCAATATGTTGTCTTATTTTTGCAATAGCTTTGTATAGATGTCCTTCGAGGGAGCATTATATTTATAGCAACGAGGTAGAGAGGAGGGATTTTCTTTTGAGGGAGTCATCTCATTGCTAGAAGTTTGAATTAAGGAGTTGAATCCCATTTTATTTTTGAAACTATATTATTTATTTATTTTTATTTATTTTATTTTATTTTTATTTTGGATGTTTAAGCCATGAACAAGAATATAGAGGGGGATTAGGCTCTTGTTTAGAAGACAAAAATCATAGCATGTAGATGTTACTTATGAGAGAGATGGTTTCAAGTGATGAACGATCGTGGATTCCATCTTTAAAAGGATGAAAAGTATCCATGAAAATCATGCCATGAGTAGAGCCTTGGTAGTCATATTGAAGATTAGGTTGAAAGTTGACGGTTAATCACATGATTCTTGTTTAGTCATTGACCCCACAAATAGGTAATATGAAAGGTGAAGGGTGCTCAAGGGACGAGCTTAAAATAGACCAAAAATTATATAGGATTTGATTCAACAATAGAATGGTTGAATATGCAATGTGTTCAAGGGTTAGGGTTCGGGTTTACCTTTAAGTGAAGACAAACAATAAGCACTTGATCCATAGGTATGAGTAACGATATAGGTTCTAAACTAATTAGGAGAAAAATTTTCCCGTTTAAATTTCTCTTCTTTGGTGACATGTTGATTTTCCTTCAAGATGAGGTTGAAGACCTAGAAGGTTCACTCATGAAACCATTTTTCATAGGCACATTTGATATTTTTTGGTATATTTGAATATGATCAAGATCATTGAGAATACGTTCATCTAATAACTCAAGTTGTGCCAAAATATCTTGGTGAAAGTCGTCATTATTGAGCATGTCTTGGAGTGAGATGTAAAGAGATGGAATTTGGACTTCAAGAGGCAAGACAACCTCGGTACCATAGACCGAGAGAAAGGTGTGGCAACATTCAATGTTTAAATACAAGTGTTGTAAGCCCAAGGCGAAAGGAATTTGTGTATGCCAATCCTTCCTAATATCATCAACGACTTTCATAAGAATTTTGTTCAAGGTTTTATTGGTTTTTTCTACTTGGTGATTTGTTTCTAGGTAGTAAGGTGAAGAGAAACTGAGTTGAATGCCAACACCTTCACAAAGATTTTGTAGGGTTTTTTTTAATTGCTTTCCGTTATTAGTAATAAAATGGTGAGGAACACCAAAGTGACAAATAATGTGATGGGTGATGAATTCATAAATTGTATTGGATTTTGTAGAAATGAGGGGGATGTATTCTACCCATTTAGTGTAGTATTTAGTAGCGGTTATAATCCATTGGTGGTGTTATAAAGAATGAGGATTGATCTCTTTGACAAGATCCAAACCCATTGAGAGAAATTCCAAAGGTCTCATGTGACCTGTAAGGCATGACTAGGTGTGTGATGAAGATTAGCATGTTGCTGGAATTTCACACAACATTTGACATAGTCACAACAGTCACAATTTAAGGTTGGAAAATAATATCCTAGGAGAATAATGTGTGTAGTGATAGCTAAGCCACTAAAGTGACCTCCACAAATTCCATCATGAACTTCCTTGATGGTGTAGGGAATTTCAGAACTTATAAGGTATCATAAGAGAATATCGTTAAAACCACATTTATAAAGAATACCACCCATGATGACATAGTGAGAGACACCTTTAAGAAAAGCGTGTTATTCATTATGAGTAAGATCGGGAGGTAGAATGAAAAGGGAAAGGTAGTCTGCAAACTTATTATACTAAAGATCATGTGGGTCGTGCACAACGGTTCGATGGAGTTAACATCTCAAGATAGATAAGAATGTGTTTGTAACCTTTGTATTGTGACAAAAATTTGGAGTTGGCAGTGAAGCAGGTATCCGAGAATCAATACATGCCATTGTATCTACAAGTTAATTAGTATAACGTGGGGTGGTTTAAATTTTGTAATGGTCAAAGGTAGTCGTAAGTATGTTGACATTGTGTTTGTACTTTTGGATATTTTTCGTTACAACACTGGTATATACCATTGACTTGGTTTATAACTAGTTGAGAGTCCCCAAAGATATTAATTGATTTGACATCTAGGGTGATGGTAGTTTGAAGGCATAATATGAGTGATTCATATTTGGCCTTGTTGTTAGTAAAATCAAAATTGGGTTTGAATGATAACGACATAGGTTCACCATCGAGAGGAATGAGGATAATGCATGTACCACCCCTACACTAACATTTGTAACCGTTGAAGAATAAATTTATTTGGTAAATGGTATTTTCCAAAGAGAGGGTAGTAATGGATTCTGCCTAGAAAATCAAAGTTAGAGGGTTGATTTCTAAAAAGGGGTTCATCTGCAAGTTGGTCAGCAATGGTTTGGCCCTTTATAGATTTTTTATGGATGAATTCAAGGTCAAGGTCTATGAGAAGCATGAGCCAATGTGCATAACATTTATTTTGGTAGGTTTTGGCATACATGTAATGTAAGGGCTCGGTGTTGTTGATGACAAAGGTTTTGTGGTTGAGTAGGTAATGACGAAGTTTAGTGGTGACAAAAACTAAGGCTAAGAAAAAAATTGGCATGGGTGTACCTAGTTTCGTAGTCCAAAAGGGTAAAAATTATGTAATAAACCAATTTCTCCCTGTGTTTCTCATCGTGATGAGTGAGCATGGCACCTAAGGAATGATCAGTAGCAGAAATGTATAGGAAAAAGGGCTAGTCATATTTAGGAGCAATGAGAACCGACGGTTATAGAAGGTATTGTTTTAAGGCATCAAAGGCTTTGTTACATTCATCATACCATTTGAAGTAGATGTCCTTTTTGAGGATATGATGAAATGGTTGGCAGCGGTCAGAAAGTTACGAAATAAACCAATGAATATATTGAAACTTAACTTGTAAACTTTGAAGTTGGTAGAGATTAGTATGCAGAGGATTTTTGAGGATAACCTTTACTTTAGTAGGATTGACTTCTATGCCACACAAAGAAATGATGAAACCAAGTAGCTTGCTTGAGAGCATAGAAAAGACACACTTCTTAGGTTAAAGGAGAACACAATACTTGATGAGGCGGTCAAATATGACCTTAAGGACTATAAGGTGTTTGGCCCAATGTTTAGATTTGGAAACAAGGTCATCTACATAATCTTCCAATATGTGATGCATTATGTCATAGAAGATATAATTCATAGCCTAGTGATACGTAGCATAGATTTTTCTAAGGCTAAAATGCATGACTCAATAGCGTAAGGGCCCCCAAGGAGTGACAAAGGTTATTTTGTGTTGATCTTCTGGGGTGAGTAATATTTGGTTATAACCCGAGAAACTATCCATGAGTGATAACATCTCGTGACCAGCGGTGAGATCAACCAGTTGGTCAATACCTGGTAGAGGAAATTCATATTTGGGGCAAGGTAAGTTGAGGTTGTGGAAATCCATGCAAATGGGAAGTCCCCCTGTTTCTTTTGTGACATGAACAATATTAGAAATCCATTGGGGATAGTCAGTGGGTAGGATGAAGGAAACTGAGAGAAGGAGTTAAAGTTCTTCTTTGATAAGAAGGGAAATGTGAGGATGCACTTTCTGCAGCTTTTTTTTTCTCGTTTTGGCTTCATGAATGATCACAATATTGTGGACCACAATGTTTGGGTCAATACCATGCATATCAGCATAGGATCAAGTAAATTCATTGCTATGATCCCAAAGGAAAGAATTAAATGCTTCTTGTTCAAAGGGCATATAAAGATTGTCCTATCTTTCGAATGTGTGGGTCATCCCGAGTACTAATATTGATTTTAATGGTTGATTCATTCAACATGGTTTTCATCTCAGAAGGTAATGACCGATGAATATAAGAATCTTCCGCACCAAGGTAGGTGAGGATAGACTCATCATCCTGACATTGAATGACATTAATAGAAGGTGTATCATCATTGATCATGTTAGGATATAGGAAGGGAAGAGAAGAAGGAGCCTCGCCATTGCGTTGATAAGTCAGAGGTCCCAGGGAAATTGTGTTCACAAAAAAAAAAAGTTAGGAGGAATAGATTCAGGATCTATGGACTCTGTGGGTGAAGGTGGTGATGTTGGTGAACGTGGTAGAGAAGGTTTTTCATCCTCAATGATGTTAATGTGGGCCTTCTTGGAATATGGTGTGGAAAATCCAATGCCACTATGATCTTTGTGTTTACTATTACTACATGGGATGACAATTATAATGACCTTGTTTGTAAAAACCAAAGCCAAATCCTTTCCATGTGCAGTGGGTGAAGGAAAGTGTGGGCAAAGTGGTGGTTAGTGAGGGATTGGAGGTCAGATGAAAATGGTCATGTTTGGGATGGAGGTTTGGGTGAATAGGTGGAAGTATCAAGTCCCCCATACGTTAAGTTGGTGTGAAGGTGGGGAGGACCATAAGGGAAAACCTCTCCTATGCGATAGTCATAACGAGGATGTTGGCGTAGGTTTCCATACTCTTACAAAGTGAGGAAGGTGTTGATATTATAGAGGCGTTACTCTCCCAAAGTGAGGCATTGAAAAACAAAATATAAGGGATCAATAGTAGATATGTGGGTAGCAGGGATAGATGAATTACTAGACAATTGGGTAGGAGGGGTATCGGTTGGTTGGGAAGTAGATGGGACAGATGTAGAGGTTGCAATAGTAGTAGGAATGAAAGAATTAGTTGTGGGAGAGGTGACGGTAGCATTGGTGGATGGGGTTGTGGGTTAAGGAGAAGTGGGGGTAGTGGTAGATGCCTTAATTGGTACCAAGGGCATCATTAGGTCGGTACAACATGCTATAGGTTTTGAACGGTGATGGGTCAGCTGGGATGGTATAACTATGTCCTTCATGTTCAAATTTTACATACTGGTGTAAAGTTGAAGGAACACAACCCATGATGTGAATCATAGGTTGGCCAAGCAATAGGTTATACTATAACTCCCCTCTAAGACATCGAACTATTTTGGGACACCGAGAGGGCCCACACAAACATGAAGAATAATGGTATCAAGGGTGGAAGTGATGGCATCATTAAAGAAGGAAGCCTAACTAGGCTATTATACATGCAATTTAAAGGGATGCACATTTGATTATATGCATGTCGACATGATGTTGATGCTAGCACTTTCATTGATCATAATGCGTCAAATACGCGTATATTATCGATATAGACAAAAATAAAAAGGGCATGATCAAGGTCATCTAATTGAAGTGGTATGATATCTTCATCGAAAAAATGAGTGTGGCTACTTGATGATTAGTCATGGGGGTAGAAGAACGAGATGATTTGGTAAGAGAGGCCACATGGTGAGGGGTGATAGTGGAGGCTATTAGTGTGGGGTCGTTAGGTAAAACCTCGATGGATTAAAAACCTCCATAAGGGTTTATCGATGATATTTAGATGTTTGGACGAGATCATACAAAGAAATTTTTAGAGGGGATTAGTGTAATTGTTTTATCATTATATGATGGGTAACCCCATCAAAAATAGTGTATGAAAGTCCACAAATGGTGATTTTGGGTGCGGGTGTAAATGGTATATTGGGCCCAGATTGGTTGATGTGTTAGTTGTGTTTTATTTTCATTTGTCGCTTTGGGTGTGGGTGGAAACTTAGACCATGTTAATGTGAGGGAAGGAGGTAGATGGAGAAGATATTTCATGAGTAGTGTAATGACATGATGGAAAAAAACCTAATGCGGGGTAAGAGCCTTATGAAATGAGTAGGGCACACTAACATTTAGGTAGTGGTTTGGCTAACTCTCACAGACCATGTTGATCTCACATTTTAGAGGTGGATAAAAGGGTTGTGGAGGTGGTGATGTAGGTCACTTAATAAGTAAGAGATGAGGGTGTGCGGTGACAGGTGAAGGTGGAACATGGTCCTCATCAAGAAGATCATCGTCGTCGAAATTTGCTTCAGGAGGACATAACTGGAGGAGAATAGTTTTGAGAGCCTTACAACCATCTATGTCATGTCCTAACACACGATAGTAGGAAAAAAATTCAAACCCTTTTGGTTTTGGTTTGAGGGAGTCATAAGGCCTAAGTGTTGGTAAAGTGATTATTGAGATCTCCAAGAGGTTGGCTAGAATTTTGGCATAGGACCTTGCCAATGGATCATAGTAGGAAGTGAGGAATGGGTGCCTCTTGCAGGTAAAGGGAGGTTGATGATGGGTGTATGACGTGGATGGCATCCCAAGACATGGGGGTTCGAATATGAAAACCGCAAAGGGGGATAGATATAGGAAAAATATACCCCGAATAAGAGATATACAAAATGGGGGTTATTGGTGATGCATGTAAACATGTGGGTTATTTTTAATGACTCTCATGGTAATCAAGGGTAGAGACCGAAGGATGGAAAGGACGAGGTTTTGAAATGGGGTGTGGGTTGCCAAAACTAGGGGTGGTTGTGATGCAACTGGTATATATGAGGAAAAGGGGGAAGATGGGGCCATGTTCAAGGAGATTGGTGAAGGAATGGTCGACACCACATGTGAAATAAATGTCATTGGTGTAGTAGTTATAGCATATGTGGGACCTAGATGAGAGACCACAAGGGGTAAAGTGGATGAGGGTAGCACCGAGATAGTAGTAGCTGACATAGAAGTGGGGGCAAGGGCAAGAGGGATAGATACATGCATGTCATATACTAGTTGTCTTGAGGATTCTTTGGTAGATGAGTGGACAAGATAGTATTGTAAGGCCAGTAATATTCTGGTCAAGGAGTCTTTCAAACTCCTTTTCACCGGTAGTAATGGTGATGGGCTTAGTTGGATCCATAGGTGACAGGATGGAAGGTGATGATGGGATAGGTGGGAGTGGTTGAAGACTAGCATGAAATATAAGGGCATTGGTTTGGTTATGAGTCAACACCATGTGAATTAGTGTTGACCTGGTAAAACTATATTATGTAAATGACACATAAAACAACAGGAATGGAGAAGGATGAATTCTGGGAGGTAAATCTGATCGGTGTCTTAATGAAGAATCAATCACAGAAACTAATGACAATGATTGACCGATGATGGATATAAGGGAACCGATGACGGTTATGATAACCAATACCGGTTATTGTGGGGAATCAATAGTTCTATAAATGAGGAAAAAGTGATGAAAATAAATAATGGAAACTATATTAGGTTGTGATATGAAAGTTTTGGAGATATGATGATGTTTTGAGAACTCCAGATAGAACAATAGATTTGATGAATGCTATATTTGGGTGAAATGACCAAAAAAGCTAGAACCAACACCGGTTAGGTAAATTGATGATGGTTAAATATAAACCAATGATGGTATTTGGACTGATGCTGGTTACTATGAAATTATAATAAATGAAGAAAAATAGATTTTTTGTGAATTAAGTTAGATGAAACACCGAACCGTAAATATGAGAATGATACTAATAGACCCCGACACACTCGAAATAGTCGATTATTATGCAACTATGATGGAGGAGTGTAACAAAAAGATGAAAGTGGAGAACGTAACCTCATAACTCAAAACACAACTCAGGAAAAAGCTAATAAAAACACACAAATCCTAATAAGTGAATTTTTTGTGTTCATCTTATGCCATTTAATTCTGAGTTGTGAACATAGAACATAATGTTTTTGGGTTGGGAAGGCATCCTATGAAGAGGAAAATTCTAAAGGGTGGTTTTAGGTTATGTTTTGGTGGGAGTGATCTTTTCCCCGAGATAATGACTAGACAGAGAAACTAGCTTGGCACCCACTGTCAATCCTCTGATCATGTGATCATTGATAGCTTCTTCTAGGTAAGGTGATGTTTAAGAAGATGTGTGAATTTTGTATTTTTGCAGTTTGGCAAAGAGAGAGAAAATAGAAAGTGCTTTCTATGATTCAATTATGAAAACCATCAGCTGGGTATGACTTTGAGTGTATAGGTTTCCCTAAGTTTTAAATGCGAGCTAATAATGCAGCATAAAAGGATGAAATGCAACAAGTTTTATAACAAAAATCAACAATTATATTCAATGTAGTAAGTGATGAATAGTTCAATAACGTGCTCTTTCACTACTATGAAAATTTCAAAAGAAAGAAATGATTCATTTTAAACACCAAATCAAAAATTTAGTTTAGACAATTAGAAGAAAATAATTTCACCAAGGGAGAAGATTAAATGTGTATTTTTCAAAAAGAGAAAGAAACACACAATATTTCCCTATATTAATAAAATGCAAAGAACCCAAGAGAGGGTCCCACTGTGCCATGCCAAAATGTTTCACCAACAAGTTGTGTACATATGAGAAAAATAGATAAGGTAAGGGTGAGGAGGAATACCTGTGAAATGAAGGTGGAAGGTAGAGTGCATGCATTCTAATTTCTTGATCTAGTGTTGATTGCGAGAACTTCCTTTTTCTAGGAGGAACTACTTGTGAATGCAAAACAAGACCACAAAAAGAATATTAAACAATATATGTCAGTGGACTTCCTAGCGTATGCTAGATCTGGGAAGTATGATACTCCCTAGATGGTTGTCAATCCACTATTTAATACAATTTAATGTAAGAAATAATGTAAAAAAATAGCATCCTACTATGGTTGATATTATTTAGACATCTCATTCAAATACAAGAAGAAAATATAATCTAACAAAAAGGTGGGGTTATGATCAGATCTAGAGGTTGGGTAGGTGGCTAAGATGATTATAACCAGTTCGGGTCAGATTTGGGTGGTTTTTGGGTTATTTGGGAGAAGGTTATTAGATTGATGTTATAGGTAGGATTACTAGTTACAGAGACCAACATCGGTCTGATATGACCGATGATGGTTGATAGGGAAACCGACAACCTTTTATGCTAACTAGTGTCGGTAAAGGTAGAATGGTAAAAAATCAATTAAATTTGGTTTTGGGGATTCTCCATGATTGCATAGAGAATGGAATAATGATGGTTAGGTTTTCAAAGAAGTGAGAATACTCGTAGATGCCTCGGGTTAGATTTTGGGGAGCTAAAAGGTTATGGGTGGTCAAATGGGTGGATGGGCAGGAAGGTGAGGATGATAGGATACAAAGGAGAATAGGATTTAAAGGAGAAAGTTAAAGAAATGATGATCTAAATAAGTATGTAATGATGCAGATCAAAATGCACTTACTTGTATTTGCAAGACTTGGTGGTTGGATGAGGGTGATGGTTGATCCGTGAAACCGGTGGTCGAGTTCCCATGGCAGTGCTTCTCGGAATGTTACCATGAATGCCAATGTATTTAGATCGAGTCTTGGTGTTGGCTAAGGTGTGTCTGGATGTGTGAGAGGGCTCTGGTTCATGATTGCATGCATATCTCTCTCTCAATTCAAATAATTATTCTAACCTTATGGAACAAGGTTACCAAAGTGAATATATGGTAACCAAAGACAATTTAGGTTAACCGGCATCATTTTAGGTTAACCAAAGATCATTGCGAAGGAAATCCTAGGTTTGCCAAAATATCATATCTTGGTTATCTTTTTAACCAGCTTTTCTCGTTGGTTCAAGTCTAAAATGGTATTTTCCACATAAGTAAGTGGGCATGCTATTAGAGAAAGAATAGGCATCTAATGTTAGTATTAGACTAATTCTCGCTTAGTTATGGTAAGTAGAGATTAAATCTTAGTTAAAAGAAACATGTTAAGAATAGGTTCATGATGATGTGTCTAGGTGATGTGGCTAGGTGAGGGTGTCATGTGAGGATATTAATTAAAGTAAATAATTTAATTAATCATGTGCACTGTGGGATATGAATATGTCGTATGGTTTAATTAATTAATGGGGCTATAAGAGTGGTACGACCTAATTTTGGTGTCTACAATATGGATTGATTCTCTAGAGAGTTGGGATAATGTTTGGATATGAATGCATTTCTTTTCTCTTCATCTCTAGTGATATTTCTTCCCATCTCCTTCTACATGCATGTACTATTTCTGCACCATTAAACCTAATGTGATCTCTGACCTCATCATGGACTTCTTCTCTCATCTTGTATACCCTTTTTTATTTTCTGCTCCTTCATAAATTTACCATATTCTTCAATCATTTCCTACCTGATCATCGTGGTTGTTCTTTGCACAATTGTCTGTATTTGACCATTTTCTCCCTATATAGCCCATTGTTAAAATAAGAACATAGTGCCCAAACTTGTACATCCCCAATGTAGAGAATAGGGATCCAGTCTCTATCATATTCTAAAGCATAATTGAACATATACAGTTCACAAAGAAGTAATTGGATTTCATGGGGAATTTCAGATATATTATGAAGAATGGCCTAGCTCCACTGATATCAAATGGTATGTCATTTTTGATACAAGTTTATTTCAATTGCAACATTTGTTCCTTTAAGAAGACAGAATAAATATTTGATGGTGGTCTACACTTGAAAATTTCATTTGTTACATGTACTATATCTTCTTGTTTCTTTTTAAGCCTTGCAATCTCATTATCCTTGGCCCTTAGCTGCCTATATTTTTCCTCTAAATATTGTTGGTGTTGGAAGATTAACTCTTCCTTTTCTTATTCCTACCTTCTTTATATCTTGTTACAATAATTCTCAAACTTCTACACCCAATATTCTAAATTGGTTTATGTTGTCATATTTCTACAGATTGGCCTAGGAGGTTCTCTAAAAACTTCTTGTATGACAACCTGTGGCTACAAGTTGGATGGTTGAGATAGGTTATGGGGCTACATTAGTAATGAGAGGGCTATCTATATGCATTTAATTTCTAGATTCTTGATTAATTTTTGGCTAAAGGTTCTAGAAAGTGTTTTTAATTGTATCTTTTATACCAAGTGGTAAACTTGCTTCAATATCCATGGTATTGTTCTATGTTGCATGTATTATTTCTGATAACACTTCCTCAGGCTTCCCTTCATTATCTGCAGCCATAATGGTTACTTCCTCAAATTATTTGGTTACTATATCCTCTTCATGTTGTGCATGAATAGTCTCTGCTTTCCTCAAGGACTCTATAATCATTGGTTATAACTTTAATTTATTGAACTCGACACTTCTCCTTCATGTTTCATATGGGTTTCCCAAGATGAATAGACTCTATTTCAACCTCAATGGGTTCAGTAGGGATCTGATGAGTAGGTTGTTCACCTAATTCTTCTTCTTTCATCTTTTCCACTTCCTTGGTCCTGCTCCTCCATGACTATGTCTCGCATTCTTGACTATATGAACTTCATGCTCAAATTCCATTAGAATGTCTTCCTTAGTACTCTGCATCCCTTTTCAACATTATCCAGGAGATTTAAATATTTCATCCAGACTTTGAATTTTTTATCTTTTTAGTTTTAAGTCTATGAGATCTCCTTAGTGGCTCGTAGGTTTTATCGAATACTTCCTCTTGCCTTTGGAGGAAGAATACTATAGGGTACATATATTTAGCAACTATTCAAGAACCAAAACCTTGTCAGAGATATGGGCGCAGAGCCTTGCTCTAGAAATGGAGGTTATTCATGGATAGGTATTTTGGAAGGTATGGAATCTTTTGAAGGAATGGGGTTTTTTGAAGGAATAGGGTTTTATGAAACAAAGGGTTCAAGTGGAAGCATAGAATAACTAGTTGATCATCTTCTCTTTTCTTACCCTTCCCCAATAGATCATTAATATGATTTTCTCTCGACAAAGTCTCCCTAGTTAAATGCATGATGCTTAGTTTCTAATGCATGATTTACAACTAAAGTGACAAGGAAATGGTGAGACAAGGAATACCTTCCCCTTTGTGACTCCCTACTCATCTTCTTCAAACTTTCATGCAAGAAATTTGGTACATTCACATTTCTTCCATTCTTCAAATGATTTAGTAGTTTAAAATGGATAGTGTTTAACCATGAATATTGACCCTCATAGGTAAAATATTTTATGATATAATTTGACACATCTACCCAGAAAGGTTTTAAAAAAGTTTGTAAAGTACCTTGTCTATATGCCATGAAGTTTTCATCCTCATCTACAGATTCTACGCAAGCTTCCTATGGGTTGGTTTTTGCAGGATAAACCTCACCTTTTGCTAGTAGTCCAATGATTGCAACCAATATTTCATCACTAACCTTAGCTTGCAAAACCTTTATTGTTTCCTTCTCATCCTTGAATGTAGTGGTGAACTATGTGACCATAACTTCATTGAAACCTTATAACTTTATGATGTAATCCATCCAACCATTATCATGAATGTACTATAGAATTTTTGGCTAATTCCACAGCTGCGAATGGTGTTTTGGTTCATTTCTTATCAATTCTCCACCCATTGTTAAGGTTTGTAATGTTTAAAAACTCTATGAAATAGGAGGTTTCTCTTTTTGAATTGATGATGTAAAATTTGAATGAGCGAAAGAACTCAAGTATTTTTTGATTTCTAATTTTATAACCAATTTGCACACAGCTGAAAAGGGCATGCATTAATTAGATTTGAAGGATACACCCGTGTGAGGTGACAAGGTGGGATGATGTGGGAGACATGTAACTTTATAGAAGGTGGTAGAACATTATGATAATTAAATTTTATTGATGACTCGGAACACGTATTAATTAAATATAATTATTCTAGCACTACTTTATTCAAAGGAAATTGAGTGCACTTAACTCGAGATATATGTTGTATGATTATGGCATGTGCCTTGTTGGAGCTCGTACTTTAGATAAAAGCATAAGGTTGCATGTTGAGGTATTGTGTGGCTGCAAGTAGTGTTATTGTAGGCCTCAATATTGCTGTATAAAATAAGAAACATAACAAACTCAATTAATTCCTAGAGAGGGAAGATTGAATTTTTCCGGTGCTAACTATCTTCATCTTTTTGTGTTTTTTAGTGGGATCTTGATTCTTCACAAAATTAGGTTCTATCATAAAGGAAATCAAAATAATCTTTATCTATATGCTACTACAAGTGGACATTATAGTCTTTATACTATCTCTTTTCATCATAGATTATGCACACCTTCCCGTAAACACTCCAAATCCTTTAAAACATGAAATGTTGATAAAATAAAACTTGTTAGTGAGTGGAATTGATCACCATGAAGGCTGATCACATCACTTTTATTCCTCCTTGGGGTATGCAAAGCTAGATAAACCAAGGCCACTAAATATTTCATTCCCTAAACTTCATAAGATGAACCATCAAGTTCAACTTCTATTCTCAATTCTGATGTTCTCATTTCCATCCTACTTTGACCTCCTCTAAACTATTAGATGAAGGTGTTCTTATCAGTTGGTTTCTTGTATAGCCTCAATCTATGACCATTTACTAGTAATTTGAATCTCACGGGATTAATGGTGGTGAGTTTCACAGCTCCATTGGGAAAGATTTTCTCAATTTCATATGGACCTAGCCACCTTGTTCTAGAGTTTTCCCATGTGGTCTTTGTATTTGGATTCAAAGAGAAGTGCCCAATCACCTTCTTGAAATTTCCTTGTTTTTATGAACTTGTCATGCCACTTGATCCTTTGTTTTTATACCACCTCTATATTATGAACAACCTACCTTCTCATTTCATCTAACTCATTAAGTTGAAGAATGTTTTTCCTCTGAGCTTATAACAAATCTATGCCCAATTCTAGAGTAATTATTAATGTCTTGTGCTCAAACTCAATAGGGAGAATAACAAATCTTACCATATAGTAGCTCAAAAGGTGTGAATCTAGTTGTTATTTTCCATGTGGTATTGAATTCCCAAACTACCTTTGGAAGTCTTTCTGACCAATCCCTTCTATGCAGTTTAATAGTCTTTGTCAAGATGGCCTCAATTTCTCTATTTGTTACTTCATCTTGCCATTAGATTATGGATGATAAGGTGTGGACTTCCTATGCTTGATTTCATATTTTATAGCTAAATCAGCAATAACTTCAATAATGAAGTGGGTACCTTGATCTGTGACAATCTCTCTTGGCACTCCATATCTTGTAAAGATATGGTCATATAGGAATTTTGTAACTTTTTCACTCTTTTGATTTGGTAATGCTTTTACTTCTATCCATTTGGTGAGGTAGTATATGCACACCAGAATGTACTCTTTTTGTTGAGACTTAGGATCAATGGGACCAATAAATTCCAATCCCCATTTTTCAAATGGTTACAATACTAGTTGAGGCTACAATGGAATTTCATTTGATTTGGTAGGCTTTCCCATTCTTTGACACTTATCACATCTTCTTGCATATGATGCTGCAGATTTGTGTAGTGTAGTCCAATAATACCCTGTTGTTAATAATTTTTGCATTGTTATTTTTGTAGAAATGTTTCCTCCACATGGCTCACTATGATAGGATTCTAGGACGTCATAGGTTTCCACATCATCTATAAATCTTCTCATAACATTATTTGTCCCTATGCAGATAGGAAACTAGTTATCCAAGAAAAATCACACTTTTCTCAACAATATATTTCTTTTCAAAATATAGATAGTGAGGAGGTGTCTTACTTGAAACCAAATAGTTGGGTATATCAACATACCATGGTGTCTTGGTGGAAATAGAAAACAAGTGTTCATTTGGAAAAGCGTCATCCACTATGTTAGTGCCCGATTTGATTTCACCCTTTTTCTAGTATATGCCTTCCAAAAAAATCTCTAACTGGTTCTTCCATGTAACAAATATATGCTTAAAAGACATAATCATATTGAATGTGAATGAAAACCTTATGTTTAGGGATTGAATCCTCTTTTTCAGTTGAGGAACGTAATAGTCCTGTTTCCCGTGAAAATCACCGTGAAAAATTGACCATGAATCAAGCCAATGTCATAACCTTGACAATAAGTTAGTGAAGTGAAAAGTGTAAAAGGATATTCGATGCCCACCCTTTTTATTGTTTCATCCCCTTTTTCCTTCGGTTCTCTTTTATATTTTGCGGGAATCAATTTTTCCTAAGTCTAGAACTAGACACAAAAGGTATCCATGTGTCCCTTTAGTGCATTTTGGAGAAGGTATAAAGAATCGAGGGCCTTTAAGAAGCAAGAATTGACCACGTGGCTAAAGCATAGAAAGATAGCCCAAATGGGTTGAAAATTCAAGATAAAGAAGAAGAGCTCATGAGCCTCCATGTGTCACCTAGGTGCAGATTCAAAAAGAGAGAGAAAGAGAAGCCCTAAAACTATGTGTGAGGTCTCCATGTGTCATACAAAGCGGATACCACCATTGAAAATACCAAATTAAGAGGCACAGGACTCATTTTTCAATAGATTGAAATGTGATCTCAGTCCCAAAGCATGCAATTGAAAACTTGGCTAAAATCATGGTTGAGGTTTTGAATGAATTCAGGGAAAAGATGAAAAAATAGGCCCAAATGATTAAGGATGAAGATGCAGATATAAAGAATGATAAGAAAAATTGGATTCTATAAGGGCCCTTTCCCATGAAATATATATGCATTCTCAAAAATTACATCAAAAAAGGAAACTAAGATAAGAAAATCATTCATTCATCCCCTACTTCTATTTTGAAATCTCCTAAAAATGGGGGAATTCTATTTAACAACTTGTTCTTCATTGAGATAAAGTCCTCTGATCCTTGAGTTGATTGAGAAAATACAACTAACCCGGCCAAGTTTCGAGAGATCCCTATATCCATCAATGATTCAACAGTCATCCTAGGGCCATCCATGATATTCCTCAGCTCCATCTTCTTCTGGTAAGATGATACCCAGCCAGAAAATCCAAACCACCTGTAGGAAATGTCATCTTCCCTTTTTCCTTGTGAGTAGAATAGTCAGGAATAGGCTGAGAAGGGGCATTAGGAGTGGCTAAAATAGTGTGTATTACACCCCAGGGACTTAGTGGAACAAGGTATTTTGAACTAGACTCACCCCGATGCCTTTTGGTAAAAGTGGATTTTCTCTTGGTAAAGGAACATGAAGAGGTTCTGACAATTTATGCTCCATCAAGGGAGCCCACTACACTAGATGAATGGAAGGTTGAGAGAAGAATTTCCCTTAACTTCCTTGGTAGTAGAAATTGAGGCCTTGAATGCTGAGGAGATGAAGGCTCTTCTTCTTCCTCATCCAAAATGATAATTGGGGGCTGAGAGCTTGAATCCCCCGTCTTTCTTCTTAATGATGGTGTTGGTGTTGTAGATTGATGATGTGGCATAGGTCTTGCTCAACCTTCTTCTAGGGAAATGATTTTATGCTCAAATTATTCTACCTTTTGGGAAATGGTGGGAATTGTATCAATTAAATTCTTATCATAAACTACATAATACTCCTTGGGAACCTATTTCAGCACAAATTATTCATTGCACAAAAAGTGATACTTGTATTCATCCATTCTTGTCATAACAAACCTCCTCTCAATCCAAAATCTCTTCAACTCTTATGGATTTTTTTGTGTTCCCACCAGAAGAGATGATAATAAAAAAATTGGAAGGTAGAGAAAATAGGACTGATCTTTATCATTCTCAAAATTAGGTAAATCCTAACTTCTCGGTATGTCATAGGGGCCCTTTTATATCCCTCAAGTCAATAATTTCAAATAGATCCTTGAAAAATGCTTCATCTAGGCATGTTAAATTGAATATTTGATTTAAATATTTTGATGATATTTCCTTCAAGCTATTTACTACATCTACTCTTACCATTGCACTAACAGAGACATTCGAGTAACCTTTTAAGTCTAAAAATGGAAAAGGGATGCATACCAATGAAGGAACAAAGTTGAATTTATAGAAGGAATGGTACATAAAAGATAAGTTGAATGAAATCATGGCCATCAAATGAAGAATGATCTTTCACTCATCTCACACAAAGGAAATAAATTTGAGAGAGATTAGCATTATGCAAAAAAATATATCCGGATTGATGTGACATAATTTCTAGAAATTATTCAGCCTGAAAGACATAAACATGAGTGTGTGTTGTTTGAGATTGATCCTAAAAAGTGAAAGAGGTTTGTGTGTCACATCAAGCCATATGGAGGAACCTAAAAATTATCAAAAGGGGATTATTTTCCCACCAAAATGGATAAAGGATTAAAAATGTAAAAAGGAATGACATAGTGGGAGTAGCTAATAATTCCTCCACCTAGCAACATAAGACAACATATTGAAATTATATGCTCAAGAAGAATATTCTTTAGATATTATGATTTTGGGGGAATGAAAGGTGAATGAGTTATTGAAAATCTATATATGTGATGATAATCCTCTCACATTTGAGGGGTTAAATTTTTCTAAGCTTTAGAGAAAGAACGAAAAACTAGTTTTTACTTTCTTAAGCCGAACTAATTTGAGATACCTGATATTTTATTCATATGTTCCCAAACCTTCTCACCAAGATGATTGCATTGTATATTCATTGGTAAACATTGAGGTCATAGGTGTTGTGTCCCCTTGTTGAAGCATTGGTGTTTCATGAATTAATTTGTGTGTATTCTCATGAGCAATGTTAATTTTTTTCAAGATGTATCACTTTGAATCGATTCTCTGCATTCCCGTTGCAAATTTATGTTGATTAATTTCTTTGAATTATAAAAAAATTAGTTTAAATAGAAACAATTTGGCAACTACAACTACATTATTGATGGAGATTTCCTTCATTTTGTGGTAAATGGTTTTAAATTCAAGTTTTGTCTATCTGATTTAGGATCTTTTTCAGTTCTTAAGGGTATCTGGGACATATTTGATCAAGAATTATCAGTATTTCATTAAGAATTTATCATGAGATTTTGTGTTTAAATTCTTGAAGTTTGTATGAAATCTTTTGTTCTTGGGCTTCCATGAATACAAACCTTCTAGTTGAAGGAGTGCTTTGGATCATATGATTTGTATTTTGCATCAAGAACAATTATATACAACATTTTTCAAGGTTCATTTAAGTATTTGGTATAATCAAATTTAATTTGCTTAACTTCCCAATAAAACATTAAAATCACAACCAATGACCATCATATCCACCTGAATTACCACTATTTGCACTATTTATGCATAAATACTATAGAGATTTGTCAAATTTTTTTACTCTTTTTCTAAAGTATGCAAGAGCATGTTGGTATTTATAACTTTCTTTAGTAACCTGAACCTTTTTAGAAGATATCTAAATTTTCTAGTATGACAACTCATGAGAGTTAGATAATGTCTACATTGACGATATCTTCTTGAGGTTGCCTTTTCATATCCCTGAGAAGGAGAGTCCAAATAGTGTTGTTCTATCTATTTATTTCACAAATACAGGTTACAAAATGAGTCTTCTCACCTTGGTTGTAGGAAGAACCTAAAGTAAGGGTAGGACATACCCTTAGTGAGGTGTTATCCAATATTCCCCAAGTATGAGTGAAAAAGAGATTTTCAAATCCATCCTGCTACAAAATGACTAAAAATGTATTTTTCTTTCTCTAAGCATCCGGCTTAGCTCGTTTATGTTTCTCACTTATAAGGAGGGATCAATTCAAGTACCAACACATTATTGCTTCCTCATTGTTATTCTCCATTCTTGAGATAAATTATTTTATAGCATTGTATTTCCTAGGCTTATCCACAATTGTTGCATCAAAATTTTGTAGGAACAATAACCATTTGATTATCCTGCTACCTATAACTAGTTTTTTGATTGGATATTTAATGGCAACATGATCTATATGGATAAAAACTATATATCTCGTGGTATAGTGCCTATGTATACAATTGCCAAAACTTCTTCTCTCGTGATCAGTATAGTTAATCTCAACATGTTGTGAGTTCGACTAACATAATAGATTGCATAATTAAGTATCCCATATTTCTATCCCAAAACATCTCCAATGGCGTGATCTGAGGTATCACTATGTATATAAAATTGAAAACTCCAATTTGGTCCTCTTAAAATAGGTGTAGAAGTTAGCATTTTCTTCAAGGTTTAGAACGCAACTTCACATTTCTATGTCCATACAAAAATAACATATTTTCCCAAAAAAACAAACAATGGTACAACAATTTTACCAAATCCTGAATAAATCTCCTATAATAATCAACATGGCCTTATAAACTCCTTACATCCTTTTGCGTCTTAGGTGTTGGTAGGTTTAGAATCACTTATATCTTTGTTGGATCTACCTAGATTCTAGTAGATGACAGATAATGACCTAATACTATCCCCTTAGACATCATCATGTAGCATTTTTCATTTCTTAAGGACATATTATGATCCTTGCATCTCTTGAGAACTTTTTCTAAGTTCTTCATTACTTCATCAAAAGTACTTCCATGGACTGTAAAATCATCCATATATACCTCCATGCAATCATTGGTGAAGTTGGAGAAGATGCTAAGAACTGATGCCTGAAATGTGGCAGGTGCATTTTACATACCAAAGGGAAGAATAAAGTATGAAAAAGTTCCCCATGGGGATGTGAATGTGACCTTATCTTGATCCTCTGGTGCAATTTGAATTTGGTTGTTACAACTGTAACCATCTAAAAAAGAGAAATACTTCTTTCCAGAAAGAGTTTCAAGTACCTGATCAATGAAAGGAAGTGGGAATTGATCCTTCTTTATGTCTACATTTAGCTCTATATAGTCTACAAAGATCCTCCATTTTCCATTCTTTTTAGGTACAATAACAAGTGGTGATACACATTGATTTTTTGAAATTTTATATATGAATCCAACATCTAATAATTTCTTTAGTTATTCTTTCATTATATCCCTCACTATTGGGTTCATTCTCCTATGTGGCTATCTTATTGGCTTACATCTGTCCTTGATGTATATCTTATGAGTACGAGTTTAGGATATAATGTCCATAATCCCATTCAAATGTTTTCATGTGCTTTTTGAGAAGTGAAATTAACAGCTACTCTTGTTGCATGTTTAATGTTTTATCACATTGAATGGATTTCTAGGTATAATATCCACTTTTTTAGAAAGATTAGTCATGGAGCATATAAGTTGCCACTCACATAATTTAAGACAATTATGTGGAATAAGCTGGTGTAGGATTTTATTCTTACGTGGAACATCCGTAGTACTTTGCTATGGTAACATTTTATTTTTAAGACATCTTATGCATTGCAATTTACCATCTTCTTCTTCATTCTTACCATAATTATTCTATAGAACTTTTGAAAGAAAAATTTCCTCCTCCTATCCTTATATTATGCATGACTTCTTCAAAATCATGAGCTGTTGAAATGAGCTTTAATATTCTTTTGGTTCTTCCACCAACACTGTTTGATCTTCTTCATTGAATGACTATGCAGGAGTATAACATAAGCTTTTTGGTGCTACTTCCATTGGAGATGATCATATTACAAGATCTGCATTCAATGAATTCATCAAAGAATTGCTAACCACACTATTTCAAGGATGATAGGATATCCTCCTAAGCTTACTTTTGGAGAATAATGAAGTCAGTAGGGTACTCCCAAGAGTCTACCACTACTACCACATCCTCTAAAACTCCTTTAGGATTTCTCGGAGATATTTCGCATGTTGCAAGATTTTGGTTGTTGGTCTTAATCCTTCTAATTTCAAATCATCCATGATTTGTTTTTTCATTACATTTATTTTTTCCCCTAAGTCAATCGTAGTGTTTTTAATCACTATGAAATGAAATTCCATACTTGAGTGATGAAAAATTTGATCTCATTGTAAATTTTTAAAACTGGTAAATAATTTAATTAAAATGCACAGTTTGAGCCTACACATAATAATCAACTTTGAAACATTAAAATTTAGCATGCTATAATATCAAGGAACTCAAATTTGACAAAAAAACATAAGGAAATCTTTTAAAACATTGCAAAATCGGGCCCAAACCATTCACAGTCATTTTGTAGTCTTTGTTTCTATCAATTGTTGGAAAAATTCAATTGGAAATCAATTGAGCAAATTTACCTTCCTAAAACATCCTAAATCCTTCCTAGAATAGTTCTCCATGTCTGTGGGCATGTTGAGTGAAGGAGAAGATCAAATTGAACCAAATCTATAAGTTAAAAATTACCATTTTTCTTTTAAAAATCGGAAGAACATTTTCTTAAAATTGACCCCTCAAACTTTATCAAAATATAAAATTTATGATTCTTGTACAAAGAGGGCATCGAGAGCTTTCCAGAAAGTCCTTGTTTTCTCAAAATTGAGCTTCCTATAAAAAGTTATGGCCCTCTGAAGTTTTCCTTCCTTTGCAAGAAAATTTAGGAAACTTTTCCTGGTGGGCCTGCGGCCTTAAAATTTCCCTTATAGAACTTAGAAAAAAATTTGGGAAATTTTTTTGAATTTTCCTACCGTCCCACCGGCCACAATCAATCAGAGGCTTCCACATGTCCTCATGAGGCAATGATGGAGGCACATCATCATTTTCTTCCTTGGACTTTTTTTTTTTTTTAAAATTACAAAATTTTACCATTTTCCTCCGTCGGTCTGCAATCCCGCATCCATCAGGTACAACCATGTCGCAACATAGGGTGATAGTGGAGGGGGCGGAACCCTCGCGACTTTTTCATTTTTTGAAATTTTTGGTTTTTGGAATTTTTTTTATAGAAATCCTTATGGCCTTGGCACTTCCACCCCTAACTTTGGAAAAATTCCCTCCACGAATGCACGGGCCCACATGTGTTTTTTTACCCCTTTCCCCCTCTTCAATGAAATTTCCTAAATGCCTCCACCGCACTGCCCTTCCCTTATCCTCTCCCCACCTTGGCTTAGAGCCTGACATGTGTCCTTAGAGGACCTACAGAGGTGTGGGAGAAATGTGGTCTTTGGACCCACGTAGGGAAAATTTCAAAACACCACCCCACGACCCACCAACCCGAGAAAATGCTTTTCACCCCCACTCGACACATGTCCCTTTGGGGGAAAATTTGACTCTCAAAGCCCGTTGGTCCATAACTTTAGTTTTATAAGGAGTTAGGAGGACTTATTTATATCATTGGAAAGGTGAGAAAATTTCCTATCCAATGGGGATGATTTATGGAAATTTTGAATGCATTAAGTGTGAGAAAAATCAATTTGAAACTATGAGCTTGTTAGAGAGTGGGTATGGTGATAATTTACCCCCTGAACCTAACTGAAACTTCTAACCCTAAAATTTGGACCTTGTGACCTCTGAAAATTGTTAATAAAATAAAATTTTGTTCTAATAGATTAAACTTGTTCGAAACTCCGTTAGTGACAACCGTTGTCTTACGCAACCCAGTTATAGACACTTCTAATCAAAAATATATATTCTATAATTTTCTAACTAATCCTAGGTTGTTTCTTGGTTGTCAAGTGGGTTGTTTTAGTGGGCATCACAATTGGTATCGAGTATTGGTTCAAAAGCTTGGACCATTTGGCACATTAGAAAACTTGGGACATGAAACTTAAACCTATCACACTTTTAAATCTAGAAAACAACTTAGTTTAGAAAATGCTTATTTAAGTAAACATGGAAACTAAGTAAAATTTAGAAAAATGAACTAACACTCGCTTTGGTCTATGCATGAGGCATAGACGGGTGAGGGAATTTTCACATAAACTCGGACTTATCACCACCACCACCGAGATCACGGTGTAGCAGCCATCCTACCCCGGATATCAGTAGACTCTTCAGATGTTAATGCCACTCTATGTGGAGGGCATGCGCTTAGACATAGTAGGGAGCCTCCTATTGATGCTCATGCATCTCTCCTTGACCCAAAGTGAGGAGCTTGGAGGAGAGAAATCCCATGCGAGAGTTAGCCAAGGTAGAGTCACCATCAAGGGGACAAGGTGATCGAGTTTCAGAGTGTAGAGAGAGGTCTCGGATCCCTAGGCTTAGGGATGAGCATGCAGAGAGACCTAGAGGTCATCAGACCATAGCTACGAGATCACATCAGGGAGATCCTGAAGCTTCAACCATCACATTACTTAGGTGACATAGGTGGATTTCAAGTAGAGGCCTAGCTAGTGAGCTTGAGTGGTTGCTTCAAGCTTTGTCCTTGTTCTAGCAACATGAAAGCTCGTGTTTTGATCCATCTACTAAGGGATGGAGTAGGAGTATGGTGGAGGAAAGAGGAGTAGAAGCTCCATGTAGATTCGAGATAGTCACCTAGAACTATTTGAGGAGAGATTCAGGAGTAGATATTTATCACAGAGGTTCATACAACAATAGATAGATGAGTTTCATGACCTCCGACAGGCATCTCTTTTAGTAGTAGAGTATGAGAGTAGGTTTTGGATCTACTCTAGTATGTTGAGTACATGCAGGATGAGTAGGTGTGGATTCACAAGTTCATCCAGGGCCTGAATTTAGACATTGGAGGTGTAGTGTGGATCCATTGTCCACAGACATTAGTTGAGGCCATCAAGAAGGCCTATATAGTATAGGAGACTCGGGAAAGACCCAATAGGCTAGAGACCGATTCCAGAGCCATATACAATATATGTAGGACAAAATATTAAGGAGGTTAGTAGTACTTCCTCGTGGTGGCCAAGGTTCATCACAATCATCCTTTAGGCCACATTAGCAGTAGTAGCAGTCCCTCCCATCTCATAGACCTCCATAGAGAGCTGATGCACAAAGAGGTCAGAGTATAGGGCCTCTTCCAAGGGGTCCCATCACGACATAAGATGGACCTATAGCTCAGTCAGCAGGAGCTCTCTAGTAGAGGACACAGCAGACCACAGTCAGATCATCAGGATCCACACCACATACTTCTAGAGCACCTACTAGAGGTGCTACTCATTGGGGAGGATCAAGGGGATGTTTTGGTTGTGTAGTTACTAGACACTTTTGGAGAGATTTCTCATAGAACCCTAACAACAAGGGTAAGATAGATCTTTAAGCTAACTATTGGTGACATGGGACATAGCTAAAGGATTTACACAATGATTAAGAACCACCAGGTAGAGCATCATAGTATAGTCATTGAGAGTACAGGTAGCATTGGTGGTATTCCTACCTCTGTATTGTTTGATTCTGGTTCTTCTAATTCTTTCATTGCACCATCTTTAGTAGAGCAATTCAGGCTGGTGGTAGTTAGGCAGGGTCTTAGTTGGGATGTTGAGATGGCTTTTGGAGCCAAGATCTCTATAGACTCCTTAGTTAAGGAGTGTGTAGTGGATTTGGGACCTTTCACCACTACCTCAGATCTCCATATCCTTCCTTTGGGTTCTTATGGATTCATTTTGGGTATGGATTGGTTATTTACACATAGGGCCAAGATGGATTGTTACCACAAGACTATATCTTGTGTAGATGATCTGGGAGTTGAGTCGGTGATTTTAGGGGTCAGGAGACCCGTTTCTATTCACACCATCTCCGTTATGTAGCTTATGAGGTGTGTGTGACAGGGTTTTCAGATGTATGTTGTTACTATTAGTGACCAATCAGAGGATGGGTCTAGTGGACCATCACTAGATGATCATCCCATTTTGAGAGAGTTTGCATATGTCTTTCCAGGGGAGCTACTAGGGTTACCACCCCCACGTGAGATTAATTTTCATATAGATCTAGTTCCTGGAGCAGAGCCTATCTCACGAGCACCTTATCAGATGACCACCCCAGAGCTCTATGAGCTCAAGTTGTAGCTTGAGGGAATTTTGGAGAAATGTCTTATCCATCCTAGTGTATCCCCTTGGGGTGCACCGGTGATCTTTGTGAAGAATAAGGATCGATCCTTGTGGTTGTGTATTGATTACTGCTAACTGAATAAGGTAATGATCAAGAATCGTTATCCCCTTCCTTGCATTGATGACTTGTTTTATCGGATGAAGGAAGCCACATTTTTCTCTAAGATTTATCTTAACTCAGCTACCATCAATTGAGGATTTCGTGAGGTGGATATTCATAAGACCACTTTCTATATGAGATATGGGCACTATGAGTTCACAACAGTGCCTTTTGGTTTGACTAATGCCCCACAAAGTGTTTATGAGTTTGATGAATGGGGTATTCAGGACCTTCTTAGCTCACTTCATGCTCATCTTCCTTGATGACATTCTGATTTAATCACATACGCATGAGGAGCATGAGGGAAACCTTTGCTAGGTTCTACAAAGTGTCTTCGAGAGTGAAAGCTTTACGGGAACTTGGAGAAGTGTGCATTCTTTCGACAGAGGTAAAATATTTTGGTCATATCATTTTTAGGGAAGGTATTTTCATCAATCCTTCCAAGATTAGAGACATTATGGATTGACCAAAGCACCTACTACACAGTGATGGAGGTGCACGGCTTCATGGGATTAACAGTTACTACAGAAATTTGTTCGGACTTCTCTCGGATTGTGCACCATATCACTTCCCTTCGAGAGGAAGGGAAGAAGTTTGTTTGTCACACAAATGTGAGCATACCTTCAAGACAACAAGGAATGTCTCACTATAGCACCTATTCTTGTAGTGTCAGATCCACAAGGTGAGCTTTTTATTTGTACAGATACTTATTTAGCAGGGCTTGGAGGTGTGTTGATACAGGAGGGCACAGTAGTAGATTTTGAGTCTCATAAACTTAAGGATTATGAGCTTAATTATCCAACTCATGATCTTGAGTTTGCAGCAGTTGTGCATGATTTGGTTTGATGGAGACATTTTCTTCTTGGTTAGAGATTCACACTCAGGATAGATCACTTGAGTCTTCATCACCTCTTCACGTAGCCCAATCTCAACGCTCGTCAACAACATTGGATGGAGTTTATTTATGAGTATGATATGGAGATAGAGCATGTGAAGGGGAAGGAGAATGTGGTAGTAGATGCTCTCATTAGATAGAGACATGTGGCTATGGCCACCTCAGTGAGCATAGATTTACGGAGCATGATTCCTTAATGATTCTTCTTGACATCTTTTACATTATAGTTCAAGCAAAGATCGAGTCTCAGAGACCCCTTGAGGGGAGGTTTGATGGATTCTCATTAGATAAAATGGTCTTCTTAGGAACAAGCTAGATTTATGTTCCCAGAGATTGAGGCTTGAGGCGGGACATCTTGGTAGAGGCACATCGTGCACCCTATTCAGCCCATCCTGGGTGAAAAAGATGCACACCACCTTACGGCAGCTTGTATCATTAGAGAGGGATTCATAAAGATGTGGCTCAGCCTCGTGTCATGATGTTTAGAGTGACAGAGAGTTAAGGCCGAGCATCGGCATCCAGTTGTCCTTCTTTATCCTCATGCTATACCAGAATGGAAGTGGGACACCATTTCCATGGATTTCATTATTGGGCTACCAATGTCAATATATCACCATGACGCCATTATAGTCATGGTTGATAAATTGACAAAAGTGGCTCACTTTTATCTAGTTAATACCACTTATACAACTAGAGTAGTTACATGGGTATATTTGGATGAGATTGTTAGGTTACACAGGATTCCGCAGAAGATCATTTGTGACCATGATCCTTTGTGCACTTCCCATTTTTGGACTACCATTCAGGATGTACTCAGGAGGATAATAAAATTCAGCACAACATATCACCCTGAGACAGATGGACAAACTGAGTGGGTGAATCATATTTTAGAGGACATGCTCAGGATGTATGTGATGGATCAATAGTCTAAATGGGAGGAGTACCTGTACTTAGTGTAGTTTTCCTACAATAATAGTTTTCAGAGTTCCATAGGCATGGATCCTTTTCAGGCTTTATATGGTAGAGAGTACAGGACACCTCTTAGCTGGGACAGGTTAGAGGACAGGGTTTCTCTTAGACCAGCTCTTGTACATGACATGGAGCAGCAGGTGGTGTTGATCAGACAGAGATTGTAGGAGGCACATGATAAATAGAAGAAGTATGCATATCAGCATAGGATCAACCATATTTTTGATGTGGGCATGAAGGTGTTCCTTCATGTCAGGCAACACAAGAGCCCTATCCATTATGGAAAAGGTTCTAAGTTAGCTCCTAGATTCATTGGTCCTTTTGAGATCTTGGAGTGTATCAACCCTTTGGCCTACCATCTAGCATTTCCACTCAGTGTTGTCTCACATACATGATGTGTTTCATGTTTCATTTCTTAGGAGATATATTACAGATCCTTCTCATGTGTTAGATTGGACATCATTACAGGTACATGATCAAGGGCAGGTGATGGTGGAGCCCATTCGCATCTTAGATCATAGGACCCTGGGCCTTCGAGGTAGAGAGGTTGATCAGGTTCGGTGCGGTGGGATAGATATGATGATCTTGTAGCTACATAGGAGGACGCTACCTTATTATGAGTTCAATTTCCACATTTTTTCCAAAGTGAATTCCATGAGTAATTCAAGTCTAAGAGGAGGGGGATGTAGTGCCCACTTCCCTTTTATACCTTTTGATACCGATCTTGATACTTGTTGATTTCATTATGGACATTACTATGGTTTTAATTTAGTATGATGTTAAATATTTGGTCATGGATTATTGTGATCTTGATTTGGTTATGATGCATGATGATTATTAGAGATAATCCATATGTGGATGATGATATACTATTTTGACATGGATATATTATGAATGTTGTTCGGACATGTGATTTTTGGATATTGTGAGTAGACTTAGAAAATGTGCATTATATGTTGATGATATAGTTGTTGATATAAATTGTAAGTGATATTGTTGATTTCCTTGGTGTTGTTGTGATTTATATGTATAGATGATTTTGTGATTATATTTATATCATGTTTGATGTTTTGATATGGCCACGAGGATGAAGGAGGTATTTGTGTTTTACAGGTTAAAATATCACATCAAACATTGGGGGATTAGAGACCAACCACAATGGAATTCTAGATGAATTCAACAAGGTCACCTTGGCAACATGTTTTGTGTTTATGTTTGATTGTTGTTAGGGATTCCCATGGGGAGGATCACCTTTAAATGTGACCATGGGCTTTGTGTATTTTTTTATATGGTTCCTTTTTATTTTTGTGTATATGTAATTTATTAGTGATGTGTCCCTTTCTTTTAATTAATTAAATTGTGGTAGATTAATGAAAGAAAACATATGTTTAAAAGTTAAATAAATCAAATTGAGATATGAGAAAGTAATTATAGAAGTTGTTGGCTTGTTGTATTTAATGTGTAAGAGTTGTGTAAGTCATATTTTGGAGTATGAAACACTCCACCTCCTTGGAAACTCGAATTTGTCCTTGAGGTTGTTTTTGGAGGCTTGTGGGACAAGTAAAACTTTTCCCATGCCTCTTAAGTTTATTTACCAACCATACCTATGGTCGGAGGGTTGATTTTAGACCCTTTTAATGCTTTTTTATTAATCATGTTGCATTGTTTTAATTGCACTCTTCTTACATTTTATTTAATTTGAAGTCCTTTGGGGTGTGGGCTATTTGGAGTGTGCAAGTAATTTGTTATATTTTCACCACATCTTTATTGTGCTTGGGAGAATGAAATTTGTCTTTGTTGTTGGAGTTGAGGATGTGTGATGTGGCTTCCTACATGGATCCACATCATCCTCTTCTCTTCCCTCTTCTATAAAATTAAAACTCTTTTATTGTTTTGGGTTGTTGAAACTTTGGAATGCTTCCTTCGGGGTGAATTTTCTTGTGCTTGGAACTTTTTCTTTTGGAAGGAGATTGATAAAAATTGCATGCTTGTTGGTTTATGTTTTGGGATTGTATTCTCGGCATTTAATCTTATTGTTTGGAAACAAAAGATATCATGGAGAGGTAAGAGCTTGGCTCTTGGAAATAATCTTCTTTTCCTTCCTTTTCTTGGATATGTAAATGCTAGTATGTTTGTTATTGTTGTAGGTTGTGGGTAGACGCCTAGGAATGGTGTAGGATAAGGCTATGGGGAATCTATGTTGCGGGCATAAAGACGCCATTGGCATCAAATTATTGTGGAGGGAGTTTGGGTTTGGGATCCACCATGGAAAATAAATAGCTTGCATTTCTTACTTTGTGGGGGCATAAGGAAAATAGTGGGGGGACATAAGGAGGGATTGTGGGGGCATAAGGATATGTGTGATGAATTATTTTGGCGGTTTGTTACAGGTGGATGCCCAATTCCCATTGGGAGGCATAAGTAGTCTCCCCATAGTCCTTGCTCCTTTGGCTTGCATGATAAAGCCTGAGTTCTATTTGAATGTTTTCAAATGCAGTTGTAAATTGTTGTCTTGTGTTGAACTATGTTTTAATTTGAATATGCATGTTGAAAGAATGTTGTGTGTTGTGGAAGCCTGTTGTTGCCATGGGTTGATATCCATTTCTTATTGCATTGTGGTTGGGGCTTGGGGGCCAATGATGAAGGATGGCTTCTCCTTTCATTGGATGTCTTGGTTGGGTGGAGAGTGTTTCCTTTCCCCCACTTTTGTTGTGATCAAATTAGAAGAAAAAGGAAACTTGCATGTTGTTGTTCTAGAGCAGAAGAATACATTTTTGACAATACCTTGTGAAACAAAATCATTTGTAACCTTTCCCACTTTGAAGTGGATGAAATTGTAATGTATTTTGTGAAGAAAATATGTATGTAATTGGTTATGAAAGTTGTATATTTGAAATGTGAAAGATATTTATACTTTGTTCTGTTTATTGGAAAGAAAGAAATAGAAATCTATTATTTGCATTCAAACATTGAAAGATGTAAAGTTGTATAATTGAAGTCAATAAAGGATTGCAATACCTTTCTTCATATGCATTGTTGTTTTGAATTGGAACATCAAATTGTGATTGGAATCCCTATTTTGGAAAGTGGAAAAAGGAAGAAATGTATGTGGGAATAATATAGGATTTGTATCTTTTGGAAATGTATAAAATTGAATTCAGTATTGCATTTTGATCTTGAATGGTTTGATTAAAACAACTGAATGTATTAGACTAGATTAGAAATGAAATTCCATACTTGAATGATGAAAAATTTAGATGGACCCCTTTTAATTTGATCTCATTGTAAATTTTTAAAACTGGCAAATAATTTAATTAAAATGCACAGTTCGAGCCTGCACATAATAATAAACTTTGAAACATTAAAATTTAGCATGCTATAATATCAAGGAACTCAAATTTGACAAAAACACATAAGGAAATCTTTTAAAACATTGCAAAATTAGGCCCAAACCGTTCACAATCATTTTACAGTCTTTGTTTCTGTCAATTGTTGGAAAAATTCAATTGGAAATCAATTGAGCAAATTTACCTTCCTAAAACATCTTAAATCCTTCCTAGAATAGTTCTCCATGTCTGTTGGGCATGTTGAGTGAAGGAGAAGATCAAATTGAACCAAATCTATAAGTTAAAAATTACCAGTTTGCTTTTAAAAATCTTGCAGAACGTTTTCTTAAAATTCACCCCTCAAACTTTATCAAAATCTAACAATTATAATGGGCATCGAGATCTTTCCACAAAGTCCTCATTTTTTCCAAAACTGAGCTTCCTAGCAAAATTTATGGCCCTCTTAATTTTTCCTTCCTTGGTGGGAAAATTCAGAAAATTTTTCCTGGTGGGCCTGTAACCCTAAAATTTCCCTTAGAGAATTTAGAAAAAAAAATTGAAAATTTTTTGGGAATTTTTTTGACATTTTCCCCACCGTCACACTGGGCCGCACCAATCGGAGGCTACCACATGTCCTCACAAGGCAACGACGGAAGTGCAACATCATCTTCTTCCTTGGACTTTTAAAAAAAACATTTGGAAAATTTTACCATTTTCCTCCGCTGGTCGACAATCCCGAATTCATCGGTACTACCACGTGGCAGTATGGGGTGATAGTAGAGGGGGCGGATCCCTCACGACTTTTTCATTTTTTGAAATTTTTTGTTTTTGGAAAAAAAATTTAGAAATCCCCATGGCCCCAATACTCCCGCCCCCGGCTTTAGAAAAATTCTCTCCCTGGATGTGTGGGCCCATGCATGTTTTTTTACCCCTTTCCCCTCCTCGTGAAATTTCCTAAACTCCTCCGCCACCCCTTGTCCTTCCTCATCCTCTCCCCACCTTGGCTTAGAGCCCGACACGTGTCCTTGGAGGACCCACAGAGGCACAAGAGAAATGTGGTCTTTGCACCCATGTGGGGAAAATTTCAAAACACCGCCCCACGACCCGCTAACTTTGAGAAAATGCTTTTCGCCCCCACTTGACACATGTCCCTTCAAGGGAAAATTTGACTCCCAAAGCCTACCGGTCCATAACTTGAGTTTTATAAGGAGTTAGGAGGACTTCTTTATATCATCGGAAAGGTGAGAAATTTTTTTATCTAATGGAAATGGTTTAGATAAATTTTTAATGCATTAAGTGTGAGAAAAATTAAGTTAAAACTCTGAGCCTATTAGAGAGTGGGTATGGTGATAATTTACCCCCGTACCTAACTGAAACTTCTAACCCTAAAATTTGGACCTTGTGACCTCTGAAAATTTTTAATAAAATAAATGTATGTTATAATAGATTAAACTTGTTCGGAACTCGTTAGTACAACCGTTGTATTGCAACTTGGTTGTAGACACTTCTAATCAAAAAAATTATTCCATAATTTTCTAACTAATCCTAGGTTGTTTCCTGGGTGTCAAGTGGGTTGTTTTAGTTGGCTTCACGGTATTCATGAGGATATCATGTTGTAGTTGACATGTTTCAACCCCCTTTCAAGTTTTTTTGTCTAGACTAACATAAACTATGACTTGATCATAGTTGTTCCCTAGTTAGGGATAATGGCATGATCTAGTGTCTGAGGTCAACTTACGTTGACTTAGGATGAATAGACCTGCCCAATCGACGCAAGTCGATTGAGTATGTCTAAATACCCTTAGTCACCGTAAGCAGTCCTCCACACTAGGCCATATTGCTAATCTTGGCTAGGGTTAAACCTTGAACAAATGGACTAAAAATAATTAGTGAAGACCATTCTAGATAACAAATCAAGTGGGGTGAAGGACGTATTCTATTTGATGAGTATGTAGTCTAGGAATATAAACATAAACAATATGTTTAAAATATTTGGCCAAAGTATCACAAGTTGTTGGTTGTATTGTCCTA